>OX637472.1:12628333-13937500 GCA_951800055.1 Cenopis cana
CCTAACGATTTGGCTTTAGTATTACTTGCGTTGCTTGGACGGCTTGCCACTGCCATTTTTATATAAACGGCATCTATATAGTTTATATTTTCTAAACACATTTATTTTTTATAACTGGCTCTCTTTTCAATATAATAATGAGAAGCGGAGTTTTTTCGCCTGCTAAATGTCGTCGTCTTCAAGAACTTAAAGTTTAAGTGTTATTACATTTCACATACTATGAGCTAAAGTTACAACAGGATGCTATAATTCCTCAAAGACGTTCTGGTGATAATGATTATAGCATTAAATAATATTTTATAACGCTATTACTCCTTTGAAATAGCCGCTCTTTTTTAATTAGGAGTTACGGTCGCATGCTCACTTTAGAATGTACGTACGTACTTAACTGCATACACTGCTTATATATGTACATACGAAAAGTACTAAGGTTCTAAACACCTGCCCTTTTGCACGCCACAATAACTTTGCTAAGGTAGTATCATGTTACGAAGTCTACTTGTAACATCAACGTTAGGTTCGTGCAGTAAGGTCGTATTTCAATTATCGATTCGCATGCGATAAGGAGTGTCGCAAAAGCCGCGTTGTTTTTAATTTGCGATTTTTAACGGTTTTCTTTGATAAGTATCTGTTACTGACTTTGATGGAATTTTAAACAGTTTAAACTGTTATCAATAATTACGTCCGAGTTTTGAGCTACTTATGTTTCATAATTATGTAAAACATAATAAAAGATTGAACTTAATAACTTGTCATAAAATGATAAACTATACAGCAATAAATAATGTCCACTGATACAGTAGACAAATGTTTTTGTCATTTTTATTGTTAAACCTTAAGAATTTCATCGTAGTAGTACCTACCTAACTCTTATATCATACAGAATTCAAGACAATGCAGGCAATTAGATAGCTCATTCAGTAATTCAGTTAGAAGTAGGTATGCAGTAGTTTTATATTTTATACATGTATCATTTATACTTAGGCATTATGGCTATATATAGGAGTTCTTGTCTTTAAATAGAACAACTCCCTTCAATACTTACCTACTTATAAAATCATGTGCACGCATCTCTAGATATTATGTAAAACGTGTGTATAACGAATGCCTCATAATACCACATTGCGCAATCCCAAAACCGTGCTTATATTAAAATGTCCACTTTAACACCACAAGATAAGATCTAGTTTCTAATGACAGCTGTACCTACAGCATCCCGGCTAGAGATGCGATTTGTCGCGCTGAAGCCACGCCCTCTGTTCAAGTACATATAATAACAAACCTATAAAGCTGAGGGGTCCGCGAGGGATAAAACTAGAAGGGTGCAATATGACAAAACACAACTGTTTGAAAGATATGCGTCCGGAATATTATATACCTACTTGTAATTAGGAATGCCTAGATGTATGATTGTGTTTAGTTGTTAAGAAACTATTGAGGTTGAGTCATAATTGACGAAAAAGGAAGCAGCGAACATGATTACGATTTAAGGTGATAGGTATATATGTCGCAGGCAAATCGTATAATCCGCTGTATTATATTATGCCTAGGCGTTTTACAAAACAGAGCTGTTTTGTATTACGGCGGGTCAACGATTAGGCGAATTGAATACGGCTGAATGAAAGTCCGCCGTAATGTGTTCGGCAATTTGCGTTCTTCAATTCGCCTAGCCGTAATGCCAAAAAGCGGTTCAGTCTGATTGTATAATTCGCCGTAATACATTACGGCTAGCCTTTTCGCAAAAAAGCCTCGTTTTAGCTGTCACCTCTTTGACAGCTTTTAGTTCCCATTTCTAACACTCGCAGCGCTGTTTAGCCATGACAATCCAGCCATTTTGTAAAACGGCTAGCTGTAATGTAAAACGGCGGATTATGCAATCCGGCAAATACAATCCGGCTAAACGTGAGCCGCCATATTGTAGAACGTATTGCAATGACGATCCGGCTAAACGTTAACCCGTCGTATTATAAAACGGCTCTGTTTTGTAAAACGGCTAGCCGTAATGTAAAACGGCTAGCCGTAATGTAAAACGGCGATTATGCAATCCGGCTGCGACATATATATACCTATCAACTTTTTTTATATTATAATATTTTAAGATCACTTTTTTATCCATTGCAGTCGTGTTGTTATTTTTGTAATTACATATTATGTGGTGTGTGTGTGTATTGTGTAACAGATCTCTGATATTGATTTTTATTTACGGTACGTAAATAAAATCAATATCCAGGTAGCTAAACAAACGAGGAGCGCGAGCGAGGAAAAATATACGTTAAGTATCCAATGTACCTATATTAATAAGACAATATGGCTTTTGCTTTACTACAGATCCTGAGCATAATAATTATGCATAGCTATACTTGTGCTGCTGACTGTATGCATAACACATCCATAAGCAATTATACATATATATGCACGGTTAGATACATTCAGCAGCACAAATAGGTACGAGTAGATCCGCTACATTAACAATGCTCAGGATCTGCAGTAAGGTCTTGCCAATATTTTGGGAGTGATGCAGAAATGAAAGGGTTAAATGTATATATTTCATTCCTCTGTAGCCTGTAAGTAACGAATACTTTTTCGCTACAGTATGAAGATTAAAATACCTACATTTTCTACGCGTTGACATCACCACGCCGCCATCGCTAATTTTAACTTTAATCGGTTCATTAACTACAATTTAAACACCCTATAAGTACGGTAACTGATCTTGACACAGTCACAGAACCCCTCCTTAAGTGTAGCCCAGTCAGGTTATAATTAACAGAACGAAATAACCACCTTTACGACTAGCTTGCTGTCAAACGTGGTGAATATAATTGTATGTATGAATGTAATGTATGATAAATTGAATTACTTACCAGTTTTGACTGGCCCTAATTAATGAACAAAGAAAGTAGCGCTTGAAGCGGTGAGTATAAAGGCAGATAGATACCAATGGATACTTATGTAGAAACTATCATCATTACTTCAATATTTTTTCTAATACCTACTGATGATACCGTCAAATTACAATCAATTCATGCATAACAAGCAGGCTGAACAAAATCGTGAATGTTTCGCATTCGCAGCATTTTATGTATTGTATTGAATGTTGCAAAACCAAATTCAATTCAGTTCAGTTCAGGTGACTTATCCAGCCAGCAGTTGTGCTGCAAGGACTCGGAAGAGCGGCCTGCACAACAAAATTCAATCACCTTTTAAAAATATATACTTATGAATTATGATGAATTTTGTGCTGAACTCTTAAGAGTATTTACATTAATAAAACGGTAAAATTATGGTTTTAAGTCGAAATTAATTGAATAGCACTGTATGTCAAGAACTTCTTACATGAAGCTCCAGAAGTCCAGATAATAACTAACGTATCGAGCAAGGTAAATTATAACCTAGACATATATTTTACATTAACGTTTCTATTTTCTTGCACAATGCATAGTAAAACTTTGTATGATACGCGCGCGTAAAGATGATTTTCGACTCGTGTCGAATTATAAACTCGCTCGCTGCGCTCGCTCGTGTATAAGAAAGACACTCGTCGAAAGTCACTCACTTTCCGCACTTGTATCATAAATAGCTATTGTTGTGCATGTCAGCAGTTTCAGGATGGGTGTTTTTTTCGATGTGCGTTTACTTGGGTTCCAATTTTTTGTTGCCGTAGGACAGCTACTATGTAGTTTATACTGGTATGGAAATTAGTTTATATATATGTGTCCCTATGCAATGAAAAATATATCAAGATTCCTAGGCTAGGTAATATAGAATACAAATTATTGCCATAAAACCAGCAAATACACATTTACATATTAGTATTTCGGAGTTTCAATATAAAAAATCAGTACCTAAGGGGCACACGTCACCATAATTAGGTTTTCGGTAGTTAATATTGTTAAGTCAAGTGCGTTTCAAGTAATTTACATTGAACAAATAAACAAGAGAAAAATTCGAATATACAAAAATAAGAAGCCCTCAGTCCAATTATTACTTCCAAAAACCGCGCTGGGATCCTTTTCTTAATCGTTCACGACTCATAGGTACTCGTATAATATCATCAATGTCAATTTTCAACCTACATCCAAGGTCCAATCCAATAACTCATATAAAGTCTTTGGCAACAAACAAACACACAAACAGTTATTTATGTGCCGCCGGTCGTTATGGCCCGGGCAATTACCTCACGTGGGATACGCCATGTGGCCTCATTAGGGCTGGGAGAAGGTCGACAGTGCCCCTATCGATATCGCCTTTTGATGCTATTTATCGATACGTTGTTGCGAGCTATTATCCTGCAAGGTGATGCGTAAATTATACGAAGTAGGTATACCTGTATATTTTCTCGGAAACGTCTAAACAGCTAGAGGGTATGATCCAAGAACTAAACACAACCAGCAACAATATTGAACTAAAACTAAATACTTCGAAAACAAAGATTCTTACAAACAGTGTAAAGGCCCCAATATTCCTAGAAAACAAAATGCTGGACTATGAAGACCAATATATATACCTTGGAAAACTAATATCATTTAAATCAACCCGAGACATAGACGAAGTAAGCAGAAGGGTCAACCTCACTTGGAATAAATTTTGGTCTTACAAAGAGGTATTAAAATCGGATCTCCCACTAAAAGTCAAAAAGAAAGTTATGGACACTTGCCTTCTGCCCTGCCTGACCTATGCATGCCAGACATGGAAATATAACAATGAAACAGAAAATAAAATACAAATCTGCCAGCGAGCTATGGAACGGAGCATCCTAAAAATTAAGGCGACGTGAGCTCAGCGCTTAGCTGCTTTCGAGGGGGTGAGGTGCGTGGCTTGAGGGGAGCAGGCGCGGGGTTAGCCGCTTGCCACCGGGCTCGCTGCCGATACCGACATGTCACAGTATAGTGTATAGCCAGTAGTACAACTCTTAATCACTACAACTGAACGGGTAAACCATAAATATAATGACCATTGTCAAGACGGCGCCATTATTCTGATGTATATGTCAATAGTTCAGTATAATCGAAACAATGCGAATGGCAACTCGTCATTTTTTACATACCTACTTTCATACACCGTAATTAAATATTTTGACACAATGACAACACATCGTGGATTGTAATAAAATAGACTTTTTTATTTTATTCACCCTTATGTTATGATATAATTGTCAAATTGAGTTGATTTACATGTGTGTTTGATCATCTACTTGAAAAACAAAACGAAGTTATTGTTCCTTGCGAAGTATGTCTCAATATTGTTTTTGCATAATTTATTACAATAAAAGTCTTGTGAAATTAAAATATCCACACATAGAAAAATATAATCTATTTATTAATAAGTATTGTACTTGTCATAATTCAATATGAGCCACGAGGCGGGTCACCCTAGATATACAGGGTGGATATTTTTTGGGTCAGTGAGGGCAGCTACCAGATCCCGTCCGGCTACGTGAAAATGGTCTTAGAAGAACTTCCTTCGATTTTGATTTTGAAATAGGCGTTTTCCTCGATTTGCCGCTTTTCTTGTCGGATTTTTTTTTGGTCCCATACAAACTTTGGGTCCTGGATAGGAATTGGATCGAATGGCATCAAAAAAAAAGTTTATCAAAAATGATCTTTTTCTCGTACCCTGTATGTTTGTCCAAAATCTGTAAACGCCAATTTTCATTAATTTTGATTCGAGGGAAGGTCTTCTAAGACCATTTTCGCGTAGCAGCACGGGATCTGGTAGCTACTAGCTGCCCCACTGACCCAAAAAGAAAATCCAACCTGTATATATACCAATAACATTTACAAAACACTGAATTATTGCGCGCACACGCTTGAAAGAGGCCTAGTACGCAGTTTTAAAACCGGCCAAGTGCGTGTCGGATCACGCACAGCGAAGGGTTCCGTACCGACACCTAGCAGTCCACTAATAAAATTGAAATTGAAAACATTAATAATTTCTACAATATAAAACGTGAAAATTTAAATCAATATATATATATATATATATATATATAAAAGGAGAGTGTTAGTGGGTATGTCCGGCCTTTTCTCCATGATCACCAACTGCCACCTTCTCATGGTTGCATTGCAGTGGTAGAAGGCCCTTGGTGTGCACTTGCAAGTAAGGGAGTTTGGTGGCGGTGGGTGGAAGTGGGTGGTAAAAATGGCGTAAATGTTAAATTTTCAATAGGAGTAAAAGAGACAGACGATAAGTGTGAAAGGGATAGACTGTATGTGTAGTACATTCCACTAATGCTAATGCCCTCGAACAGTGCGACAAGGACAGCATTGTTAGAGCGAGACCGTCATATTTTCCAGAACTTTCCGGGGCGTTCGAAATCCTTCTAGAACATGCTCGAAGGGTGAAGATGAAGACTCCATACAGACTTTCTAGACTTCTTCTTCTTCTTTTTTCTAGAAACTTCGATCGCGAACATTCTAGAACCTTCGGTACCTATGCCTATAGCTTGAAAACCCGTTTTCAGGCGGTTTCAGGATCCCTTATATCTGATATCAGTATATGGCGAAATTTCCAGCAGGATACAGCAGGACAGAGATAGCAGTAGTAGAACGATATAGCTATACAAAACATACGAAACATTCGAGAAGAGAGTGAGAGAGATAGCTATACTCGGAACATTCGAGAAGAGAGTGACAGAGATAGTAGTAGTAGAGAGAGATAGCTATACTCGAAACATTCGAGAAGAGAGTGAGAGAGATAGCAGTAGTAGAAAGAGATATCTATACTCGGAACATTCGAAATGAGAGTGACAGACATAGCAGTAGTAAAAAGAGGTAGCTATACTCGGAACATTCGAGAAATAAGAGAGTGACAGAGAGAGAGAGAGAGACCATTGGAAAGAAACAAAAATTTCAGACGTAAATTTCAGTGCCTTAGAAGCGTTTTAGCAGGCTGAAATGTTATTTCAGGCCGTTTCAGGAGTAGCTCTATCACATATCATATGATCGAAATTTCACCCAAGACGCCGCCGTTTTCAGGAGCCTGAAATATGTTTTCAGTCTTTTCAGGAGTAGCTCTATCACATATCAGATGATCAATATAAGTAGTAGTAAACCGGTGTAACAATTCAACAATTATTGCGAAACTTACACTTAATACGCGAGCGAAGCCGCGGGGCTAAAGCTAGTATTATATAAAGAAAGTCCACTGTGTCTATTTGTCTGTCCGTACACGCCAAAATAAATACCACCGTTAGTAAAAAAATGTATTACGTTGTACGTTGTGTCACGAGTATTGTCCTACTGTTATTCATAGACTGTGTTAGTTTGGCAGTGTCAAAGCGTTCCAATAAGAAGGTTTGATATACCTTTACCCACTATAATACGATATTGCATTACACTTACCATAGTTTGTGCAGTTTTCCTTCTATTGGCACCCACAATCTCGAGATGACGAAGTCTAGCAGGTTTCCTTTCATTAATTACCCATTTCTAATATTGAAATGTCAAGTGACGTTGAATTGACGCGCCGCACAGATCCTACCTCGAACGCAGCTCGCTGAGCACTGGACGGGCGGCCGCGCCGGTCGCGTACGAACGAGTTTGCAGAAATGAGTATTATCTTACTACAATTTTTTTTATTTATTTTAGTTAAGAAAAAGTAATCGATGAGTTCCATGAAGTAGAACATTACGCATTTATTGATATAATTTTTATGTTGATAGCTAATGTGCAAAAATAGTTATAACTATTTAAAGGTGTGGTTTAGACGCAAGTTCGCGATTTTTTTTTATTCAGCGAAAGTTGCGTAATCATGTTTTGAATCGATGTTTGTCACTACAGAAAGGTCTCAAAATTGTTGTGCATATTTTTTGAAAACCATATCTTCATCTACAAACGCGTTAAAAGGCTTCAAAAACTCTGTTCTCTAAGCTCACGTCACCTTAAACTAAGAGATAAACGCAAAAACATAGAAATAAGGAAGAAAACAAAGGTTTTGGACACTCTTCATCATGCAAAACGCCTTAAGTGGAGATGGGCAGGACATGTCGCTCGGTACAGGGATAAAAGATGGACAAAGATGGCTACTATTTGGAAAGGCCCGATAGGCAAAAGAAAAAGAGGCAGGCCAAAAGAACGATGGTCAGACGAAGTAGTTGAAGTAGCCGGCAACACCTGGATAGAAGTAGCTCAGGACAGAAAATCATGGGAAGAATTGGAGGAGACCTTTACCCAAAAGGGGCCTTAATTAATATATATATAAAAAATATATAAGTTAATACATTTGTAAAATATGTAAAAAAATAAGGAATAAAAGAGGTTAATTATTATACCTGTATAATAAAAAAAAACGATGGCACAAGGTATAATTTTGTGTCAAATTCACAAACACTTTGATATGTTATTAAGTGATCTTAAAGTTTTTGTAACTTTACCTGTAGTCGTTCTATCAGTAATTACCACGTTTTGGGCGAGGATTTTTATACTAAAGGAGCTTTTAAATTATCATTACAGGAAATTGACTATTTTTTTAAAATATTATAACAAATAATTAAATCAGAAGTGTTTGTCCAATTACGCGTATTCACAGAAGACATATAATTGAATAATATTAATATTTATTTACGTACCTTTATAATGTAAGTACCTAACTGCTACAAAGTGTACAGGTATAGTGAAAAAACCTTTTCACGGGCTAAGTAAAATAGATTTTTATCTCAAACAGATAGAAAAAAAAACTCACTATATCTGTATATCAATGTGAATGCGCACTTAAGTAATAACAAAATAAAATATACAGCGTAAAAACTTAAATATTTCAATACTCCTTTAGAAATTCAGGTCGTAAAATAATTCCCACTCTAAAAATCCGTGAGTTATTGTTTTCGCGCCATCTCGATAAGCCAATCGATCGTTGTATCGATAAGCCACCATCGACGTACGATCGTATCGATAATGTCCGCAGATACGTCACTAATCGAAAGCGCTGGTTTTATCACCCTTTATAATCGTCATCGCTCCCTTCAACATAGTTTTGCTGTTAATTGAATATTTAACAAAATTTTTTTTCAATATTGCGGTGTCATAAAATAATCTTAGTTTGTAATATCTTAATTTTTTTTTATTAAGTTTTCATTCGAAATTATCCATTTCATCATTGCGCCATGCCACACAAGTGACACAAGTAAAGGAAAGAGCGCATGAGCACCGATGATTCACATTTAATCATTTCAATATTTGAAAACCGCGTCGATGATTTAATTACCTGTTGTGATCGAATTATTATTATTTTACAATAATATTTTTCCATAACTTCAGTCGAAATCCTCACAGCGGCCATCTATCAAGCATGTCGCCATGCATAGCATCACGGCATAATAAAATTAGCAAATATTAATAATTAATAGGTAACAACGATTAATTACCGCGATTCTCGGAATCAGCTGTCGCATGACTAGGTACGGTTAGCAATTAAAATTTAAATGACAGTTTGATGTCATGCAAGTTTTTTAGGGCCGATTCGGTACGTAGCTTGCGGATGAAGGCTTTGCCAATCAGTGAGGCAAGTGCACAAATTATCAGGAGTATTCAGTGCATTTTTATTAGGTATTGTTTTTATAATTCGTGTTATAGCGAAATCGTATAATATATATACTTAAGTACTTGTGAAAAGAGGTTTTTCCACACAAACCGACGCGTTTTTGGCTTACCTACATAATGATCAATATTAACATCTTACTTTTCATATGACGCTAATACCGTCGTGTTGACACATTTGTCAAAATTATCAGACTGCACCTAACGTCAAAGTTAATATAAATTCAACCAATAGGTACTCGTAGCTGCGAATGACTCAATAAGTAACACTATTACCTACTCGAAGCGCTGGCTCATTGATTCGTAGACGAAGCGTATAGTTGCCATTATATCTATTTTTACAATCCAACCTCCTGCTTTTATTTTACTCGACTGTCCAAAAATATCAGTGAAATGTTTCAGGGTCCAATGTAGTAATTATGTATATATGTAAAAGAGTCCTTTTTTGATAATGTATGCACCTATGCGAGATTCTTTGTTCCCCCAGAACTTCTCAACGATGCCTTAAACCATTTTGATATGTGATGTATCGTTAGAATTCTTACGTCATCCCGAGTAACATGGGATATTATAATATTTTTAGATCGCTTTTACATATTATGTAATAATTTACAAAAATAACAACACGACTGCAATGGATAAAAAAGAAAGCCATATGAAGCAGAGGGTCAATGCGGACTATTGCGGACACAAACAGAACTCTGTTTGTGTCCGCAATGACCCTCTGCTTCATGTGGCTTTCTAATAATAATGACTTGCTAAGTGAGAATTAGAATATGCATGTATAATTAGAATTGACTACTGCAACTACATATTTACTATACGTGTAATTAAACAAAACCTTAGTATCCAATTAATAGAGTCGAAAATGTATATTTACTGCTGCTGCGGCTGGGTTGCACCAAACCTTCTGTAATCGTAAGCGGTGTTCGTCAAATCTGAATGTATCGAAAGTTTGACAAGTTTCTATGGGATGACAGCTGCCGGCGCCATATTTGACGATGACTGGTCTGTGTTAGTACGTTGGTGCAACTGGCACTAAATGCCAGTGCTGACCGTACTTATAAGCTCAGACGGTCGTCCGTCTCACGGTCAGTGGATAACTGTTAATGTGTTATGTACCCTTACCAGGAGTTTGCAATGTTTGCATTATTCGCCGTATTCGCTAGCGACTGCGTAAACGATTTAATATGGACAAAAGTACAGCGCCTCTGGCGGTTACGCAATAGAACTAAGAATCGCCATACTAAATCGTTTACGCAGTCGCTAGCGAGTACGGTAATGCAAACATTGCAAACTCATGGTAAGGGTACTGAAGCACACGCTGCAACGATAACCATACTGTCAGTGCTAGACCATACGCAATAGTACGAGTATAATGATATTATTCACAAACTTTCATCAAACCTATTTTAAATAAAATGCCGTTAAAGCTCGTTTATCTTTATTTCTCACTTTGACATTTGTGTTTATAATAATAGGAACAGAACACATTTATTAAGGTACCAGGGGTTTAGAGAGAATAAGGGGGTTAACAAAAACATCTACTGCCAGTGTGCGGATAGCTGAGTATTTGGCCTTTAAAACTAAAATTATTATGCATATACAATAATAACGTAATAATATAATATCGTTTTGATCTTGACGTCATGACAATGTAGCTTGAATATATGTTACAAAGGCTTTGAAATGAGGAGACGCGCACAATTTTAAAACTGCAAGGGCTTTGGTGTTGTGTGGATGAGTACCTAATATAACCTGAAATGTCAAATCAAAATTGTCAAATACAAAGTAGCTAAGGGAAATATCACGACTGGTACATCACAAAGGACGCAGAGTTCCATTAAATGTGTGATACGCCTACGTTAGTCACGACATGATAGGCTAGGGGCGATAACACGCTGTTGCACCCGGTTATGTCACTTGTCGTAGTCACGTGACAAAGAGCTGAAGGGTTGATTCGCGGGTTAATTCATGACCGGTTGTATTTTTACTTTACTGTTTATAATTTTATTTATATAGGTACTTATCTAAGCCAAATTACGGAAATTAGTGTGAAGGGGCCCGGAGAAGAAAATACTACCGCAAATAACAGGGTTAAATAAATACATAGAAGAAAGTGTATAGTCTTATAACTTACAAGTAGCGTTTGAAAGTTGAAAGTTTGTCAACAGAACTTGCTTCACCGAAATTCCTCACACCAATAAATCATTTGTTTAATAAAGGATCGGCTATAGGGTATGCTATTGTAATTTTGTGAATTCAGGAGCGTCCATAGTCTACGGTTTACTTACCAACAGGTAGGCCATACCTAGACTTATTTGCCATCGTTGTAATTGAACAACCTTAGTTACTAGTTAATATAAAGCATCCAGCAAGATCAGAAAACAGCCCCCGTAAAATGAACTAAACACCTAATAATTCGCTCTAGTTTGTATAATTAACCAACAACAGTATCTAAATCTGCCCCAACCCCGTCACGGTGGCTTACCGCGCGCGTGCCATATGCGGGACGGTTGAAACATCTGCGTGCGCGCCATATTCGTTTTTAATTGCGCTGACCGTGCGACCCGGGGCCATATTGTTTTAGATAGGCAACTGTCATTGGGGCAATACTTGGAGATCAAGAGTCTCTTGACCGTGGTCCATATATGTAAATGCTGTTCTCATTTGAATTGGTACTGTTAGTATTGCGCTTTTTGTTAGTTGGCCAACTTAAAGATTTCAATTTGAGTTTTAGACAATCAATTGAAGATGTCAGCATTTATATTAACATCACTTTAATAAACAAATATTGTGACTTTAATTAATTGACAAAATGCCATTCAAAACTCGGACCGGGCTCGGAGCCTGGACGATGGGAACCTTCCCTTCCTTATGAGAATTTATTTAGAAACAATCAGCTGCACTGAAGATTTTTTTACAATTTTATTATAAGAAAGCGTAGATATGTTCAATATAGATATGAGACTGAATACTTTATTGAGTTATGGAATAAAATAATAGTTTAAATCAAGTCTACATGCAATGCAACAAATCATCGGCATACCACACTGCTTAGTCAATTTAAGCCAGGTCGTAGGATAAGATACCTTGTAAGACTTGAAGGTATAACATTGTCTTGTGTCTGTCATATTGATTAGAGATGTCGAACCATGACAAGGTTATGTCACCGTCGAGTCTCGAAAAGTATCTTGGCCCCACGACCTATAATAACTTGACTAGGAGCTAACCCTTGCCCTGCTCACCCTATCCCTGAGATAAGGGTGAGCATTGACCAGAGACTTGCTAAGATTTGTTTCACAAGTGCCACCCAGCTGTCTGTTTGGTCTCTGATGGACATTCATCTTAAGGCGATATATTGATTGAAAGAGACGCACGCATATTTTTCGTTCACGACAAAACGGGATGCAATGCTCTCTGGGAATGGCTTTTTTAGACAAATCTCGATAAATATCTGACTGTGTGCAGGTTTATTCAATTTTCTCTTGTCAGAGTATAGATGAGGTAAAATACCACCATATTAACTTAACCGTGTCTTTTAATAATGCGTTGTTTTAGTAGGCTGAGTAAAAAAGGAAAATTATAGACCCAACTTTCGAGAAAATTTTAAGCAATTATGTTTCGGCTATTGTCAGTACCACAATCATATAGTCAAGAATCATATACCTGAAAATCAGTCCCTATTGTTTCCTCGTCTGGGCAGAACAGCGTTTCAAAAATTCTAATTTTTCGGTGTAGCGCCTTAATGATCGGTGCGAACATTCGCTCTTGTATACAAGTAATAGATGGCCCAGTATACTCCTACTATGATGGAGTTTTCAGAGTTTTCTACAAGACAAAGTACCCTCAACACGTGGCTCAATTTTCTCCTTCGTGACTAAACGCCTTTAGGATCAGGTTAAACTAAACTATAACACAATTATGACACGACGCGAGCACGACACTTTAAAATTAAAAACCGCCTGGCTTTGTTTAACACTTACCGTGAGTTATTATTGTTTAACACGAAGCTTAAATCAGGCCAATTTTATGTTACTTATACGGATTGGGCTTAAGATCACCCTTCACCCTACCCAAACCTCATAAAATACCTTCATGAATTTGGATTATAAAGCTTATTCCACGTACTGGGTATATGTAGGTACAGTCAAGGGCATAAATATGTATACACTTTTGGATCTTATTTCAATGGAATAAGGTGAAAAAGTGTATACATATTGGTGCCCTTGACTGTACCACGCATAGGTAGGTACAGAAAAAATTGCAAAGTAGCTTCTAAGTACTACAGTTAGAATCAGAACTAACTATGAATTTTTAAGCTGCTAATTTATTTAGTCATCAATTAGATCCAAGGTGATCACTGATCAGGGAATATATACCTTAGGGCAAGAAGAATACTTGAGAGTGTATCAAACATCACGACTCTATTGTTGTTGCTGTTATGAAAAAAAACCTTGAACCTTGAACAACCGAGTAATTAAAACCTTTACGGTCAGACATCGCCCGGTGGTCTTCATTAGGGAACATTTCCATGCTAGTGGTAAAACATTGCGCCATTTTTAAAGCAAATTGTACAAAAAAACTTAAAAATTTAATGGTTCTGTGGCGGTCGCATAGGCCAACTGCACCTTCGAAATATTAATATTAATAGGATTTTCAAATGTTTATATACAATACAGGTTTATTTTTGAATTTCTTGGTGAATTCTAGTTCAGCACTGTTTGTCAGAAAGTAAATTTTTGTAATGTAAACAACAACTGGTATAAAACTTTAATAAACTTTAATAGTTAGGTACCGTCAATAAACAGATGATATTCGGAACAAAACATGAAACTGACGCTATTTTCAAATAATTTACCGTCGTAAGGCCCAACCTATTTTTAGGACTATTGGCATTAGCTATTTTTACTTTTTTTTAGATTTATTGGTGAACAGAAAAAAAACCTTGGATTTTTATTTTTATTTTAAGCTGCCCAAAATAGTTCCATATTTATTCCAAATATTTGAAAAATTGGGTTGTTAAGGCCGATATTTTGGTTCTAATATAAGGTCAATGGGCCTACAAGAGTAATAATGAAATTTAGAGATATGACGTCAGGGCTTCAGGGAATCTCTTGGGGAAAAATATTGCAGGACAAATACGTCCCCAGCGTCGAGTCGGGTGGACTTACTTTTCTTATGGTTCTATCGAACAATTGTCATCTCTAGCGCTTAATTCACTTGTCAATTGTTTTTTCAGTCATTTCCTCTCACATGAAATTTTGTCAGATGATAGTTTATATTTATATACTATTGTGAATCAATAAATTCGTCTTCCGCTTGTATCGCGGTGCCAAGAGTGCCAAGGCCCTAAATATTCTAAGGCATGAAAAAAAAAATTCAATCACATCGGCGTCTGGGGTATCCATGGATAGTCTTTTAAAAATGATATCTTAGGGGTTTCTAAAAAACTTTTCCGATTAATTCAACCGTTGGTGAGTCGCGAATGATTCGCCATCAAAGTCTTAAAAAGTGCATCCCCCCTCTCTAATTTCCAAACAATGAGGTCTTAAATTCCGAAAAAATTTTAGATGGTGTAAATAAATATAGTCTTTTAATAAATTTTGGTTTTATAATAAATTTTGGTTACGTCAGACGGTTTTTGAATTATCGCTGAATACAGTTTTGCCCAAACAAAACGACTTAAGTGACGTGAGTTTCCTATGAAGATACGGCCTGAAGCACGTCGAATTACTTTCAAACCATCCTAGTGCGTCCCGGATCACACCCAATTAAGGGTTCCGTACCGACACCTACTAGTTCAAATTTTCGACACGCACTCGGCCGGGTTTTTTTTTAAATTGTTGCTGAGTTCTGTGTATTGTGCCTTGCGACGGTGTGCCGTACGGCATCGCAGTTTATGTATTTTGGTTTTCTCTAAGTTTCACTCACAATAGGTGAGGTAGTGAAAGATAGTACTCGTGTTACTTTTCAAGAATAGAAGTGTTTATTTTTCTAATTCTTCTTTTCTCTGGAGATGGATCTGGCTCATTTGAATAATTCGAAACATTTACAAAATTGTAATTTTAAATTTAGAATAAAGACTCCTATAACTCTTCGGGATTCCCACAGGGAGCGTTGACAGCCAATGATTTAAAACTTCGTTGCTCCTTAGATGTAAATACGGACTTCAGTAATATCGTCATCCCTTTTTAACCTACCTATTTTTGTGAGGCTTGGAATATACCTGCGCTTGTCGAATGAATCGTAAAATTACGTTGAATATTGAGACATCTTAGTTCACTGGTGATTTACATAACACAGCGAGAAATTTTATCGATTTGTTTACTTTAAAAATTAGTGGTAAGTATAGTCATCGAATCATGTCTACATACCGCCAGATATACGTAATAATGTAACTTTGAACACGTTGTTCGATTTGATTGTCGGCGTCTTCGTTTATATTGACTTTAAGGTTTTATTATTTTAATATGGTAATAAAGGACATGAGTATTATACATTTAAATTTGACCTATGTCGAGTTCATCTTTCTTCAAGAGCTAATTTATAGACTAGGACCATTTTTGAAGAAGTAGAATGCAAGAAGCAAATCATGTAACAGTTGGAATGACAACATTATCGGAGGGTTTAGACCCTAAAGAATACGGATCTGCTTGTCGCTATCTCGAAATTTGAGCCGGAAGTACGCTACACCGTAAAATGTGCAGCCCATACAAAATTTTTCGTCGTACATTTAGTAAATCGTTGCTGCGGTACTCTAAGATAGGTCCGATTGTTATGGTGTTTTGATATGTTGCATATTTAAATTTCGAGATGGCGACATGTAGATCCGTATTCTATAGGGTCCAAACCATCTCATAACCTTGTCATCCCAATTGTTATATGATTTGCCGCTTGCATTGTTTAGAGACGCCTTTTCCAGTTTTGTGCTTAGTCTATTAATAGGAATATAAAGATTCTGGGTGCAGCATCAAAAAAAGTGTTTTTAATTATTAATTTTCTTTTTTTGTTAGCCTTACATTGCAATGGTTGCAAAAATAACCAAATATGAAAAAAAACCCACATAAATATTGATGTTTCTTCATACGCTCCCTTCGACATAATTACTTATGCCCCCAACTGTCACGAGCGTCAGTTGCGTGGAACGGAGTGCATGGTACTTAATCGGGGGATTGGCTCAGATGATATGCTGCTGTCACAGAGTGCAGACGTCAAATCGACTACCCTGCTTTTTGTAAAATAATAGGCCGTAAAAATGGAAGATAGGTTAAACTGTAAAAGTTTGATGTTTTCCACTGTATAGGTGCTTTCAATATGAATTAAATAAAAAGCTATACAAAGGCCCAATTTACGCACATCAATGCATAGGTATTGATTGTGTTTGTACCAAATGTAAATTGGTTTCCATACACCTAGTTTTTTACTACCGTGTTCACTTAATTTCAATAAACCCAGGATTACTGACAATTCTGTACCATAAAGCCTTAAGCTGTGCATAAAACCCACAGTTACAGCATTTAAACTCGATTAAAAAATAAATACATTAAGTAAAACAATACGATAAACATTCGAACGGCCATTAAAAAGTTACTCGTGGTAAAATCAAACATTTCGACCAGGTTTCAATTTAAAACTTCGAGTTTTGGTCCACGTCAAAAACGGAGGACGATTCATAAAAAAAAATATTAAGTAGGTACTATATTTGTTTAAACGTTTATTTTGTCCTTCTGATTTTCTGTAGTGTGCATACATCTGTATCATTAGTACCAGTGATAGTACTCTAAAAACGAGTTAATTTTTCTTTGATATACTGTTTTTTAGGAAACTGTAAGTCTAGAATTTAATAAAAAAAAATGTATTTTCATCCTGAATGAACTTTTTGCCCGTTATAATTAATTGATGACTCTATTATTGGCCCCTGCCTACGAAGCTGACGGTCCTGGGTTTGAATCCCGGTAAGGGGAAAATATTTATCTTCCCCTTACCGGGATTCGAACTGAAATTTTCGGTCTGGATGTTTTCTATGTATTTATTTATTTATTTTCAATTAACCTATAGTCTAAGGAAGTTAGGAAGTAGCCATAATGTTATTGAGCGGCTAGTTCGATTTTTGTCAGATTGTTCCATAATATTAGCTAATAATAATAATAAAACAATAAAATAAATAACATAATATATATGCGTAATATTTAGCTATTTATTTATTTCCATCGGTTGTAACTTATTATTTTTCTGTATGCAATTGTTTTTGACTTACATATTTCTTTGTGTTACAAAACATATACAGCGTCATAAGTAAGCTATGAATTGATAAGAAAGGAAATAACTTGTTTGATTATTCTCATTAGGTAGATAAAAAATATAAATTTATTCGTTCAAGCGTCACGTAGATTAAAGCAAATGAAAGTATTCCTTAGTGCGTATGATCGCTGCCGGCCCTCCCTTCGCCCATCCTCTCCAAGATTGCGTCGGCCATTTAATTGATACCCGCTGCGCCGGAGTGGGCAAAGAGTCGGTCGTTAGCTTATCATCGCGCTGATTTCACACCCGGAGCAGGCGGCTTATATGACCTTCGTTACTTCGGGGTACCACGGGCTAATGTGCCCCAAAGCACAAATTGCCCTTTCTAAGGCAGTATTCCTCAGTCAATACCCGATCTCCGGTTGTCAGTGCTTGTGAGCCTGTATAGGACTAGCTAGTTTCGTAGCTGACCTTCAAACGAGACAGTCGTCTTGTATGCTCGGGAATCACCGTTTTTCAAAGTACACAATTACACGATACCTACAAATGAAATGAAATTGAGAGCAAAGGAAGTCTTAAAAATATGTATACCACGATTTTTTTAAAGGACACGATTTTACATTTGATTTGTTTGAAGATAAATGAAACGGTTTCTTGGCCGTACAAAACAGATAAGGCATTTTTAATTTAAAAACGGAATTTTAAGCTATGTATTGCTGTTTTTACATACCAACATCGATGCTTTTTATTTCACAACCAACTATATATTATATCAAAGATTTTATTTTCGATGCTTCTGTAGGAGCATCCATTAGTAGGTACCAAAGCATTTAATTTTATGAATGAATTTCTGGATTAATGTTATCTGTGGAATTAATTAAACAATCCAAAAGTCAATTAATACGAGTCAGCTGATGAATTACTATCACGCCTAAGCCTTAGGTGATGGAAATGATGAAATTCAATCGCGACGGCCATATTTTAGCCGAGCATTAAAATGAAACGTAAAACAAACTGTAAGAGGCTGGGCCGGCTGTATCAATTGTGGGGATCTTTAGACCTCGAGACTCATGGGCACGGTGGTTGAAAAGCGGGATCAGCCAGGGCATTTGCCCTGATACTAATCCCATTTGGGATCCCATTTGGGATTAGTATTATCCTATTAATCCTCCGGGATTAGTATTGAATTAGACAAGAACTGTAATTTCATTAAATAACTGAGAACTATAGGTAACTGTTGAGGAAGGCTTCAAAGCAATGAAGGAAGATAGACACTTATTGTAATGTCCAACAGTCGATCAGTTACGATGTCCATGTGAAATTTATAACATTCCTTCTAAACCAAGATACCTAGATATAAACATAACTGCCACTGCACATAATGAGTCTAACTAATGGAAGTTTTGCAGCAATAAGGACTTAACAGTGCGACAATGTTAGACAAGCGCTAGAACCTTGAGTCCCAACCGTCAGGCGCGAAATGAGAATAAGTTTTGGCGGGGCCATCACATAAATCAGAACACTGGTTCCACACTGGTGTAGCTCAATTAAAATACACCTATCAGATGTACACCTTACGGTAGGCGTTACTTTTTTACTCTTAACTGATAAACCGACCTTTTTAAATGCCTTTGTCAACTGTGTCTTTTCTTTTTAAATTGTCTCATTACGGGCTCTGTTCTATTGAGGTTGTTTATGGGGCACGTGTTACCTAAATTAATTGAGTGCTGGGGCATCTGATGATGAGATGAGAATAATGAATTGAGATTATTCGAACTCAAATCCGAATACCCGATTGCTGATCTGTTAGCTGATGGAAATGTCGACGGCAAGTATCCTAAGTCTATAGTACCAACATTTGAAGGGCTCAAGTTGGGTACAAACACTCGCATTACACAGAGCTAGTTTTAGAAAACAAACGTTTGACTCACACTGACAATGTAAGTTATATTTCCTTCAAAAACTGTACCTTTTGTTTCTAATAAAACGGTACAAGTCCAATTTGATATTCACAGCTGTACAATAATAGCAATTAAAATCTCGATTCGGTTTCGGTAATCGTCGGCAATTAACCGATTCGTTTATCGATTCAGGGCGATACAGTTACGGACGCTCGTGCGCCCAATCGATTACAATCGGAACTGAACCGATTTAACGATTCGTAATCGGTAATGATGTGAGACCGATGGTCCTTTACGAGGTTGGGGATTAACGTTTTACTTACCAAGAGCAACGTGAGATGAACGAAATATTCAATAAAATTTTGCGTATTGAGAGTAACATTTATCAGCACAGTAAGATGACTATTTAACTGTAGCGAGTAACAACATTATTAAGTTCTGGTAATATTAACACAGAGGTATTCATGAAATAAATTAAGTTGATATGGTAACCTAAATTTAACAACTAGGAACTAAAGCCGTATTATGTAAGTATAATATTATTCATGACTAGATATCAAAGACATTAAACTTAGACAAACTTACGATTGTACAACTCATCAAGCATAAACCGCGCATAAATAATGTACAGTCCAGTGCAAGATTTAAACACGGGCGCGGAGGCGATTTACGATTTGCTCGCAAGCAATCAATGAGCGTGATATTTTGACGTTTCATTAAACTGCCGACATCTTCATATCTCGCCGGAGGTTATTTATGTAGTGGACTGTACCCTCGGGCTGGATTCGTACTGAGCGAGGTATGTCTTTATTGTTTATTCTTGTAAGGATACTGACTGAACCGCTTTTTTACATTACGTCTAGGCGAATTGAAGAATGCAAAGCGCCGAACACATTTCGGCTGATTTTCAATCAGCCGTATTCAATCCGCCTAATTGTTTACCCGTCGTAATACAAAACAGCTCTGTTTTGTAAAACGCCTAGCCATAATGTAATACGGCGGATTATACGATTTGCCTGCGACATACATATCTAGTTACTC
Organism: Cenopis cana; assembly: GCA_951800055.1. Lineage (NCBI taxonomy): Eukaryota > Metazoa > Arthropoda > Insecta > Lepidoptera > Tortricidae > Cenopis > Cenopis cana. The sequence continues at coordinate 12,649,056 of OX637472.1, forward strand.
ATAAGTATTTAATTACTTCTATATATATAAAGTTGATGGGTGACTGATTAATCACCGCCCCGCCGAAACTGCCGGTCCTAGAAATTTGAAATTTATACTATAGTTAGGTTATATAACGGAGGCAAGGGATAAGACGGGATTTTTGGAAATTCCACCCCTAAGGGGGTTAAACAGGGGTGGAAAGTTTGTATGGGGGGCAATATTTTTTTAAAGGTATAGACTTGAAACTTTGTACAAAGACGCCTTAAAATAAGACAATGAAAGTGATATCTGCGTTTTCAAAATTTTCGTCTCCTAAGGGGTTGAAAATAGGGGTGAAATATTGTATGGGGATACATTTTTTTTAAAGTGAGAGTCTTCAAACTTTGTATGAAACTTCCTTATAATAATACAAAAAAGTGATTTCAGCGTTTTTCGAAATTCATCCCCTAAAGTGGTTAAAAAGGGGTTCAAAGTTTGTATGGGGAGCAAATTTTTTTTTAAGTGAGATACTTAAAATTTCTTACAGAGACTCTCTGTTTAAATAGAACAAAACTAATTTCTGCGTTTTTTGAAATTCAACCCCTAAATGGGTTAAAAAGGGATTCAAAGTTTATATTGGAAGCAAGATTTTTTTGAGTGAAGGACTTAAAATTTCTTACAGTAACTGTTTAAATTAAATACTACAAAACTAATTTCGGGTTTTTTTTTTAATTCATCTCCTCAAGGGGTTAAAAAGGGGTTCAAAGTTTGTATGGGGAGCAACATTTTTTTAATAGAGAGACTTCAAATTTTTTACAGATAGATAAGAGTCTCTGTTTAAATACAACAAAACAAATTTCGGCGTTTTTTTTTAAATTCATCCCCTCAATGGGTTAAAAAGAGGTTCAAAGTTTGTATGGGGAGCAACATTATTTTAATTGAGAGACTTTCATTTCACAAAATGATTTCAGGATTTGTGGATTTGGATAGATGTTTGAAACGAAATTTCTACAGGTCCATAATTAAATACGTACAGTAACGAAGAGAAAACGACAAGATACGTGTCAACTCACACAAAAAATAGCCTAAGTAAATGAGAGTTTTGAACCGATAAGTAGGTACCTAAAGGGATTTTTAGAGGGGTTGAGAATTTGGGTTGACCGATTTATATCTGTACAGCATATTAATAATTTAGTCTCACCGGGTAAAAGTACCACAATTATTATACCGTTTCCTGGATATTAAGATGTTTTAACTAAAAACCGAGCTCTACGCAGACGAAGTTGCGGGCAACAGCTAGTTTATTATATAAGTACTAATGATGTTCTTCATGTTTTGACGTTGTATGTCCCAAAGGAACTTTCAGTTGTTAATTCTGAAATTAGTTAATGCTATTGTTAGATTTGTATTGTTATAGTTTGATTTGTAACCATGTTTGCAATCAATCTTGCAAACATGGTTACAAATCAAACTACGAACTATATCTAGGGGCAAAATGCAAATACGGCTAACGATGAAATAGCGATTACGGTCTTTTTCCTCGATGTTTACCTACTCATAATCGAGGTATTTATGATGCGCAATTATTTACTTTTTAGAGTTACTGCTGTTTGGTGGGAGGAGTAACATTTTTTGTTAACTTTGAACTGGCTAAATTAAACATACAATTATTATTTATTATGTACAGTAGCTAGTTACAACACTAAAAAAGTTTTAACATCGGCGAACGATGACATTGGCTAAGTCTATAAAATGCTTCTGTCTGAAATAGGGTTAAATAATTAACTACTTAAAATAGTATAGGTACCTACTATATATTAGAGCACTTATTTTTTCTACATATACTGGAGCAGAACACACCGAATGATACATAATGAGAGTTTACAACGTGCAATTATCACGTCCATGCATCGGGCTGACGATTATATGAAATAATCGTAATCGGCCGTCCTTCCGGTTTCGACCGGTTGGCACCACTATCCATGCCATGCGGGTTCCCAAGTCAAATTGTGAAGGATTCCGTGGAATAATGCACATAATTAGATGCTATGGATACTTGCTAAGCTCAAGAAGTAAATCAATACTTCGTCATGACGAAGCAAACTTTAATTAAAGCCATTTTAAATATTAATTTGATAACCCGCGAGGGTTTGTCCGCGTGAACGAACAACCGTATCAACTTCCACTCCCGATCTCGTCGTATAAAGTATAATAAAAAGTATTCTTTATACCTAATATAATAAACATGTACACTTTCAAATTCATAATATTAGTAGGGTACAAACAACTAAAATACCTACTATATGTTAAACAAAAACATCAAAATGTTTTATTCAGGTAACAAATGAGTACAATCGTTGCTTAGGTTTGAATTTCCCAGTAAGCGACCTATGACAGGATATTCCGGTCTTCCATAACAGTAAAACGACAATTATTTATATTATTACCTAATGAATTATACTAAATTATGTATATTATACATGTTAGTAATAAAACCAGTATTTATTTTATAAAACTGCATTATTTTTTGGTTAGGTAACCGAAGTTAATTAAAAAATGTTTATATTTTAAACACAATTTAATAATGTCAAAGTGACAATTAAAAACCGACAAGTTTTAAAATAATATTTTAATTAAAAACGTTTGACGGTTTTTTTTTCAATAGCCTATTTAGTCGTCCCACTGCTGGGCAAAGGCCTCCCCTCTTTTTCGGTTATTTATTAATAATAAATAGCAATTGTTTTCCAGTAAGCACATTTTTTTAGTGTGACTATACCTAGTAAAAAATATGGTTGAGTTTGTCCTAATGAGTGGGTCCTACTCATACTCTTATATCTTATTAGTAAATAATAATTTGACATTTGAGAGCAAATTGATCGTTGATTAAGCTAGTTAAGCTGTATGTATTTCTCGGCAGTACTAATTTCATTCAATCCAACAGACATTGCTAAACATATATTATTTCCTTCGTTTTTTTTTCGTATTTTTACTTATGTGCTTTTGCACCTGTTCCATATCTATAAGTCATATTTGCACGAGCATCGAATTATTAATCGTATTTCGACTACTCGTCTTCACTCATTCGTATCATAGTCTGTTGTGTTATTTTATAACCGACCTTATTTCGAATCAACTAAGGTTTTCGTTTCAAACTAACACGAGTTTCAGATATGAGGTTTACAAGGTAATCCGATTTGCAGATAATACGACTTACTTGTAATTAAAATAACGGACTGTTGAAATTGGAAAAAAGGTGTAGTTATGTTATCGTTACTTGATATGTGCTAAAAGGGCAAAAGTAAGGCGCATACATTATTGAGTGCAATAGTATAACCATTGTTACTGCGAAATGTAGGTATAGAGTAACTGAGATAACGATAACACATCAATGGATAATGAAAAGAGATAATTAATATCAGTAAATATTATTGAATCAAATTAGTATACAAAACAAAATAGTTTAGCTTTTAAACTAATCAGTTCACAAATTATTATAAGTTTCAATTCCGAAATATAATTAATGAGCTAAGGCCAAATGTAAGGCTAGATGTCAAAGTGGACCCCGGGCTCCCTAGGGCACAACCGGGAATAACGAAGAGGGTGACGATATTTAAGTAAATGTACTTTTTATTTCTATTATACAAGAGTTCGTTGTCTCACGCGTTACAATTGTAAATGTTTATTGTCAGCTGTGAAGATTATTACACAAAATAAAATAAGATTGCATTAAACTGTAAAATGCAATTATGCAGTCCGTCTATAGGTACAGACAGCCATGAGACTTTTGGTATAGACATGAATATATACATAGTATGTATGTATGTATGTAAGCACTTTATTGTACACAAAACAGGTTAAAACAATATATATGTCACATAAGATTAAAGTACAAAGGCGAACTTATCCCTATGAGGGATCTCTTCCAGCGAACCTTTGAGGGATTGATTGGAAAGTAAGAAAATGAAATAGACAAACTTACAGCGTGCAGCGTGTAACCTAAAAGTAAACTTGACTAACTAACTTAAAGTTGACATTATACATGTTAAGAATGATAAATTAAGACCTATGCTAAGATGTAGTACCTACATAGGCGCTAAAATAAATAGCAATTAAAATTGCTAATATACATTCCTAGTTATACAAGAGCTAGAGTGATGCCCTCCGTTAAGTAAATTAGAATGGAATGCCGATTATCGACATGTTCGGCAGAAAACATGTCGTTATGTATGAAATAAATGTGCCGTGAGATTCTTTTGGTCACCCTTTGTGTATATTATTTATTAACACTGTATAAGGTGCAACATAATAACATCTTAGCATAAAATATGACGACTATTAGTCGCTAATCTGAATCCAAGGCTAATTAGACGATAGACGGTTGGTTGTCTTGACTATCAAATAATATTATAGCACAAGAAGTAACACGGTACGGCTTTATATGCACGGTAGGAATCCTGACAGATTTTAACCAACGATTCTAGTGCCTATTTGGACAAAAAAGTTGAAAACATTGCCGAATAAAGCCTGATTTTCGAGATATTAAATTATTTCGGTAATCCACAAGTTGAAAAATCTCAAGGGTAACACGCCTTAATAATGTGACGTAACTACACACATATACACACACGCAACGCGGAAGCGGTAATAGAAAACTTAGGTAAGTTTAGGCTGGCAGGTGCCAGCTGCCATCATTTTGAGTACGAATAAGATTTTGTTAAAATGTATGTTTCAACAGCAACGACTTTTCATTATTAAGAGAAATGTATTAACTACTTCAGTCTATTATAACACTCGTAATGTAGGTATGAATGCTACTTTAATTCATAAATAGTAGTCAAAACTCATCAATTTATCATTATGCTTGCTTAATTTTACTTCTGTTCTCTACGGTGGCGATGGCGGTGGCAACCAGCAGGTAGTATGACAATCCAGACCGCTATAGTATCTGAATGATTGTTAGGAGTGTCATAGTATACAGCTGACCGCCACCGCGGCCGCCACCGCAGGCCGCTGCAGTGTGTGGCACGCTTAAAACGTCACTAACGTCGTCGTTTGTGAATGTTTGCTTTTCCACTCCTTAGACTAAGGATTCGTTCACAAGGAAGTACTATCGTTAATTCATTTTTTTTTGTTAGAAAATTAATTAAGTTAATATTGAGTATTGGACCCACGTTGATATAACATTATTAACAAGTAATATCATCAGAAATCCGTTAAATGCAAAAACTTAAAAACCAACTAATTATTCTCATCGACAAGTCTAAGTTTAACTTTATTTTTGTTTTTTCGTATTATTTATGATTATGAACAATAACAATAGATTCTGAAGGCTATTGGTGAGTATTTTGAAAATAACACATATCTATCAATACCATGCATGATTATCCCCAGCCGCGTCCGACTTTATAGGTTAACTGAAGGGCCTAGACTGATATCGTTGCGGTTTCATAAATAACGAATATTACTAGTATTTTGCGTTCATGTAATTTCGGCTAGATCTGTTAAATATAGGTTTCTTGTATTTCGGAAATCCTATGTTTTGCTGCCACATTTTTTACGAAACCGTGGGAAGGAAATATTTACCTATAATAAGTGCTGAATGCATAAGATGAACACAATGACGCTGCGATGCCGATGCTAATTTTAGTTGAATATAACATTTATAGATACAGCCTTGGCCAGAAGTGTTGAGCATGAGCACCCCTTATTTTCCTTTGTAACTTATAAAAAAACTATTATTTTTTAATTACAAAAATGCACATTGTCGTAAAATATGAAAAGGTATATACTAAAGAACATCTAGAGAACTTTAGATAATATCATTTCGAAGTAGCTATTGCTAACTGAAGACTACAAATAGACGGGTTTGCAATAAAAGGACAAATTGCATTTTTATCCTTGCAATTATCTTTAACGTCAACGAAAGTAGCTAGTTTTTGAAATATATTCAATTTTCTTTAATAAAGTGCTCAACACTTTTGGCCAAGGCTGTAGTTTCAATGATAAAATAATGATTGTTGCACGCCGGAGTTCTCAATGCGACATTCCAACTAATCAATAACCTACAAACTCAAAAAACACACTTAAAATAATTAACCACACAATCTCTCATCGGCCCGCGTTAAAACACCGGGCAATCTGAATAAATCTCCGCTTCCACATTTCTCTCGCATTATTAAACGAGAAAACGAGCAAAAAGGAACACAAGAACAAAAAGGAACACGACGAGAACTCACGAACTCGACCGATATTGGTGACAAAATGTTTTTACGCCTCAACCGCGACATTGTTCTGTTGTTCTTCGTTGTTTTGTATTCATTTCGTTTTAGGGTTTTTTAATTAAGTTTTAATTTTTATCTCGGGGCTCCCGTTTGATCGTGTGGGTTTAAAGGCAGACGGAAAGCTCTAAGTTTTAATTGTAACAATGTGATTTATTTGTGTAGCATCTTTATGTCTGTTCCAAATCTTTATGAATCATCTTGTGACAATGGCTAAGCTTTAGTATTTCAAATAAATTGTATGAAAAAAGAACAACTCGCGACTAACGATAATACCTATTACCTAAATTGTATTTTTTTCCTTAAGATGCTTTGAACTTTTCATGTTAATTAATTTTCATGTTTAGTGTCAACGAGGTACAAAATGCTTGATGCTCAAGTGGTCTACACTTTCGACTTCTTTTTCATTTAGTGTTTCATGAACTATAAAACATAACCCTAAAGATTTGTACCATTTAGAAGTCTAAATGTGATAGCCCATTTAAGTTTGTGGTCGTGAACATATCCATAAAGGCGTGTCCGTGCAACGCCGGGGTCGTATACCCGGCTATCAGTGACAATGTCCAGGCTACCTGTTAAATATGGACTCGTAAGTGATCAGATATAACAACTTTTAGAAATGGATATATGTAAATATAAGAATGTGAAAACAAGAAAGTATTTCGACGAAAGAAATGTGTTTGAAGACGAATAATTATCGTGCCCATTTTGGGTGCGATTTGTAAGCAACATAACGTCCAAATAATTTTTACTTCAACGTTCTAGTTAGGCTAATAAAAAATTTCGAATTTTGGTTTGATTAATGTTGATTTATCAACATCTGTTGATTTATCAACATCCGTTGATTAAATCGCACCTACGAATAAAATGACATTGTTATTTTTCAAACATAAGTCTTACTTCTGAATATATTTTGAGGTCGAAATTAGACTCATCTCCGGCTAGTCATAGGAATATCCCTAAAACATGTTTTTCTGAAATTGCCATTAGATCTAGTTTATTACGTAACTGTCATTTTTATTATGGAAGATTACATTTACATCAACTCTTCGACTTCACCCGGCTTGTGGAAAATGTTCTTCCTCTACCTACATGAAGTATGTCCTTTCTCGCATCCTTAGGTCTACGCTGGAATGTCTCACTCATCCCGGCGGGTCATAAATCGGGGCTCATTTGAATGTCGATTGTGATCGACGACGCGCGCGCCGCCTTATAACTCACGGCCTAAACGAGCCGTTTATAGCATACTCGGCTACATGGATTTTGTATGTATTACGTTACTTTTGTTTGTTTTAGTGCCAATAAGGCATGTTAAATAGTAGTCTTCGTGAAAATTAAATAGGAATGCTATACATATTACATATATTATGTAGGAAAGTTGTGGATGGCACCTGTAGTTTGGGACTGGAATAAAAACCACTTCAGCAATTGTAAAAATACTGGCACTTTTATTTAGGGTTGTCTTCACCTCATTAAATTTATTAAGAAGATCCCATAGAAGGAATATTGGAAAATAGACGAGATTATCGCGTTTGGAAATAGACTTTATGTAAGGTCCTACCAATAAAACCTGTTCCGATGTCGCCGCAAAGTATTGGATACGGAATTAAATTTTAATCCTAAATAAAACATGTCGGCGATAAGCGGGTGAGAACCGAGTGTCCCAATTAAAGCGGTTTTTAATGTGTTTCAAATAATTTGAATTTGTAATCGCACGGGAGCCGGGAAGATAAACCCGTACGTCGGTGTAGGAATGTGGGCACTGGTATGTTACAACGGGAACAACCTGCAGATCTATGGAAATTCGTTATATTGTTAAATGAGTATCAAATAATACCCCGTTGGTCTACGCGTAAAACAGAACGAACTGAAATCATGCTAGGTAATAGTCCGTTTTGTTACGAAATAAGGAACTACTTAGGAATCAAGTGTTGTATGGCGTTAAGCGTCAACATAATGGTTTTTTATAATATTGTATATCAAATACATATTTTTTATGAAAAACCCCGTGGTGCGAGCTTGGGTTCAAATCCGCGACCTTAAAAGTCACGTGCCTTACCACTCGGCTACAGTGGCTATATAAAAATTAAAATGAGTTTTTTTATTATGGTAAAAGAAAACGAAATAATGACTGTTATTGCTATTTCACAGGTTTGGAATAAACTTTAAGCACCCCATTGTTTTTCAATATAACAGCTTTAGCACCTCGTCTTAGTTATTAAAAAAAAGGAACCCTAGTTAAACAATGGCAGTAACTTAAGTATACCTACAGCCACAGTGCCATTAAATTGTAGGTAGTTATTTTAGGAGCATAATTTATCTCGGGTGAAACCACCCATTTCAGCCTTGAACTATTGGCAATATCTGGTCTCAAATGGGTGGCTTTCAACCCTTGGTTAGCAATGTGTTTTGTGACTAATGTGTTTGTATTTGCGTAGGCCGTTCGAATCTACCCGTATTCTCGCAATCATCAACGCCTTATGACAATGCGTTTTTTCAATTTTTCTATCGGCGTTATCGCTCTGAATGCTGGTTTAGGCTCCTCCTAAAAAAACAGATTGCAAGAACAATCTCCGCAAAACTGTTTGATATCATCGATCATAAACCCTCGATGCACACGTGTGTGCGCCTGCGACTAATTACCGTCGATCCCAGCGCCACAACCGTATCATTCGCTTTAAAAATAATACTGATTTCTCTGCGCCTGCTCGCTTTCCAGTATAATTACGCGTAGATATGGCTCGGTGCGGAAAAAATATGAAAGTCGTATAAAAAAACAATTTCACGGTTGATTTACATGAAGTGTATGCATGGTGTTGGCGAGTTGATGTGGAGCTCTGATCTCAGGTAGGTACTTATTTTGATTGATAGGTTTAATTTTGATACGTTAATTTATGTCTTCAGAACGGTGGCAGTAAAAAGGACACTATTTGTTGACGTTGAGGTTTCTACTTACAATATATATTTTTTCACTCACGTCAACAAAACCTGTAAGTATAGTTGATTTATTTTAGATAAGTCTTCATCTACAACTAGTATCCTATGCAACTAGAATAGTTATTAAATACAATTCGAATACAGGCAGAATACTTTAAATTTGGACATCATTAATTTTACTCGGGAAAATATATTCATATTATTAATTCAAATATGAATAATTTAATAGAAAATATAAATAATAAACGGATGCTATAAAATATGATATATCAGTCAAGACGCTTGATTTAGCGCGCCAACATCTAATTAATCATATATCTTTCCCCGTTAGTACACCTATGAAATATTTACAAGTTGTAGTATTATATGTACGGTTAACCAATTTGATTTCTGGGCCATTTCGTACCTTGTCACAGTGACATTTATATGAGATCTCTAGCGGCTTTCATACCTATTGATTCTCACTATGATAAGGTACAAAGTGGCCCAGAAATCAAATTGGCTGACTGTAACATATGTATGTATTATGGAACAATGATAACACATTTGGTCTCTCATAATCATAATCTTTGCGAATACTCGTAATGTTATGTTTTGGATTTGAATCATTGTTAACTATACATATATCATTAGTTGTAAAAGACACATCAGTAAAATAATATCTAGACTGAGTGTTTATAAGTGAAAACTAAGTTATGACAGATAGCATCATAAAATCTAAGCTAGTAGGACGGTCACGCTATGTACGGTTAACAAAACCAGTCATAGTAAATGTCTTAGGGTTTCTCAGTAGATACTCAGTAAAAATTGTAGTAAAGTTTTAAGTAAATGATGTATCTATAAAGTCATTTGAAATTTCAAGTATCGATGTCGGTATATATCACTGATTTTGAACTGATGCAATTACTCTTCTTTAATATACCATTCAAAATTATATGGTAGTACTAAATGTACTTAATTGAGTTAGGTATATTATTTTTCTAACATTTCTACAAATTTTTCATGAATAAGGCTGTGTTGTATTTTATAATATTACCTAGAATGTAGGGTAAATTCACATGTGTGACTATAGGAACGAAACGTTTTTCCCAACTCTACACTTTGACGTATCTAATAGCTGTCAAAGATGGCGTGTGTACCGTGCCATGATTGCAAAGATTTAACCGCAATTATGGCACCTTATTACGGCAAAAGTAAAACTGATACAGTGAAGGTCGTAAACGCTGTATTTTTCGTGATTTATTTCTGCTTCATTTTAATTTTCTTATTATATATTTAGCAGTTCATAAAAGATTTAGGCAACTTCCGAGTAGGTACCCAACTGGCGTGAGGTGGCGCAAAATAGGGAAAAGTGGCGTTATCTTCATGTCAAAGGTCAAGAACCTCTTTGGTTCATCGAGCCAACAAAGTAATTATTGTTGGTAGTGCCACCATCAAATTGGCTACAGGTAACATGAAGTCTACGAATATGATAAATTTATAACGATATGACTGCGGTTCGCTTTTTTGAATCGAACACAGGCGTCAAAGGTCACCAACACATTTACATTTGACTTTTATTTCAGTTTCAGGGTGGCCGAACAAATTTATATCCCTGCATACTTTTATTAAATTAAATAACAAGTGGGTTATATTCATAATGATTAGCATAAACTCATTACGTTACTTGGTCGGACGTAAATTACTGAAATATGTCATAATAAAAAGTTTTATCTACGGCGCTCCCTCCGGGGTGCGTTGTTACATTTATCTACAAAAATAACTTTTACGCTAACTGTACTTTAACATGGAAATGCGCTAAGTTCAAAAGGGTGTAAATTAAATAAATAATAGTACATTACTTACCAAGGGCGATAAAACAAAGAATGTCTCAGATCGCATGTATTTTACGCCCGAGCCGAAGGCAAGGGCGATAAATATGCGATCTGAGGCTTTCTTTATTATCGCCCGTGGTAAGTACAAAATTTTATGTCACCCCCTGGACAGGAAGTGGGTTTTTTCGCGCGCGGAGCGTGCGATAATGGCCACTTTATGGCTAGGTGTGACATAAATAAATATTTGTGGACAATCTTACACAAATCAACCTAGTCCCGAACTAAGCAAAGCTTGTACTATGGGCTTGTTTGTTGTAATTGTTTTCTTTGGTGCATTTTCGTTTAAGCTAATTAAGGAATTCATCGTATTACTGTTTTGTATGTAAATACTTTTCATTTAACACATTCAGCGCCGACGACACGATATCGGATTCTCCGTTCGTAGCCATTTTTTGCTACAAACCAGAAAAATCTACGAGTATATTGTCAGCTACGAGCGTAGCGCGTTGCACTCGTCGGCAATAAAATCTGTTAAGTACTTAACAGAATAATTTCCTAGTGATTTTAATTATTTTTCCAAAAACTTCATAAGTTAATAAACCATTAATTTGTTTCCAAATGTATATTTTTGGTAGTTGTGGGATCATCCTTGTAACTCATGACGAAACCGTTCACAATATCAAGCAGATATCGCATGTATAAACTTATGCTACGAAATGGCAATAGTGACATTCTTGTGGAATGTGGAAAGTGAGTGTGTAAATGTTAAAAACAGCGGGATCATATGATCATAATACTTTAAAAGATTGTCTGAAAGGTATTGTTGTTTTGTACGTTGATTATTTTTATGCACTTTTTACCTTGATAATCATTCAAATAAATATTGTATGGATACAGCTATGATAACAATATGTCAGATATTTGACAGGCGAGGTATTGTGTTCCTGGTTCCTGGTCAAAAAGCGGCCAAATCGGAAACCGATTCGCACAACGAGAGCTCCGTACACAGATCGTGAACCTACCTGTCCCGTCCCCATTACTTCAGGATTTTTTTTTTCATTTCTTTACTATGAGAGTAGGTTGTTCATCTAAGTGGCGTGCTGAAAGTGATAGGTACATTTCTGCTCTAGAGCAGAAAATTATTAAAAAAACTGGTCAAGTACGTGTTGGATCACGTACAATGAAGGGATCCGTACCAACACCTACTATTAGTCCACATTTTGGGCAAGACAGTTTTTCAACGATAACTCTAAAGCTGTTACACCTATCTTATTCAAAGCAAAAATCGTCGAAAGTGTTTATTATTTACATCATTACAATATTTTTACACTTCACAGTTTTGAAATAAAAGGGGTGCGGGTGGGGGACACTTTTTACGACTTCATTGAAAAAGTCAATCACATACACAGTTGACTTAATTGAAAAAGTCTTTTAGAAACCTCTATATCAATTTTAAAGGCCTATCCAAAGATACACATCCACCCCTATATGCACTGAATTTTTTTTTCATCCTGTAGTTACTGTTACATGTACATGTGCGCCCCCTAATTTAATATATTTTTCATAATTTTACATCACTTTTATGTAGCGTTTCATAGAATACATACCCCTTCCAACCAATTTTTTCATTATTATAGGTGCTTATAGTCCCCGAGTAAATCGGCTGTGACTTACGGACGGAAGGACGGACAGACACGATAAGGGTTCCGTTTTCGCTATTTTGGCTACGGAACCCTAAAAAGTAGGGTTATCCATCGTTTACAGAACCCTAAAAGTAATGAGTGAGGACGTGCCGTGGGCTGAAATATAACGAGTTGATGTATAAACGGCTGATATTTGCGTCCGCCGCTCAAACAAGCAGGTAGGTACCAAAATATTTACCAAAATACTGCTCACAATTTGGTTAAAATATAATTATCCGTAGCGCGTACGAAGACCCTGAGATATAATTAGAGCTGATATTGCGATTACTACAAATACCCTAACATATTACAATGCATGTTCACTAAATAAATTTTAGTCTGTTATTATGTTATAGGTACATACTATGTTTAAGAAATTTTAGTCCTAAATTATGTTATATGTTGTTCTCTTTTTAATTTAGGTAATAAAAATTCAGCTTATAAACTTAAGACAGTGTACGATCTGGTGCTGCGATTTTTAATTTCAGACCTAAACAAAATTAAATGGTAAACAAATAAGTAAGTACTCATATGCATATTTAATTTGCATATTTTGGTTTCAAAACTAAACAGTAGCATAATTAATATCATCATCAGTTTAGCAGTATAAAAACTACAAAGCCAATAAAAAAAACTAGTTTAAATTATAAAAAAAAGGTTCGTTTCAGCAGCTCAATGTAAATATTTTCACTTTCACAGGCTACCCCGGGTCACTGCCGAAATTCTGTCACGCAATGTAGCCATTAAGGGTTGTTTCCCCCCACCCCCCTTCCGCCCCCTAGTCGGCGAATTTTACAAACTACCCTCCGTAATTTTGTGGCCCCCTATACCCCTAGCTTTTTATGCGAACCCAATTGGTTGGTTTGTCGAGGATTTTTAGGGGTAATGCAGTTTTTGGGGTCGTGATTTTTAGGGTGGCTTGCTTATGGATTACAGGACTAATCTTGAGATAGCGGCACCACCGGGGTAGGTAGATTTTTAACATTCATTTACATAATGTGTTCATTATAGTGTGCCGCCTTTAGTCAGGAAATGTCATTATTGAACGAATCGTGCATTAAAAAATACTGTTATTGAATATATATTATTATGTACATTTCAATTGATTAGTTACAAGAAAGTTACATATTATGTAACAGAGCAGGCTATAAATAAGCTCAATGTGCTAACAAAGTCACAACAAAGCTTTGTTTGTACTCACGGAGCTTGAGCCCGCCCCCATACAGGGTGTTATTAAGGCTTTAACCGGATTACACGCTTTACAGACACATTTAATGTAAAGTGACGTTTTAGTTTTTTATATTTATATTCTGGTGTGGTCGACGATAGTAATAAAAATTGTAACTTATTTGCTAAACAAATATGTTTACACTTATACAGAATATAGAGATGTATTAACATGGTGTTGATTTAATCCGTCGCCAAAATTGTAATTGCATTATTTATTTATATTTAAGTATTTATTTAATCAGCGTTAGTCTCCAAGCCTTCATATATTGACGAATAATTAATAAAAATAAAAATACAAATATTTTATATATGTTCACTTGTTCAGCCTATACTAGGGTAAATCGCCAGTAATTGGCCACTTCAGAAAATATCATTCAGTTACTAGCCACGGAATTTGTGCAGTGAAGACCGCCTTCAACAAAATAAAATACATGAAGTCAGCTCTAAACCCAGTTCAATTTTTATTTATTTAATTGCAGAAATACCAACAATTAGTTGCTTGGTGTATATTTTTGCGAAGTGGCCAGTTATTGGGGGGTGGCCAGTTACTGGCGATTTACCCTATATGCCCTTTAATATAAACTAACACATACACCATTCGTGCGGTTCTCTTATCGGTTTACTGGCTTATACGCATTTTGGTTAAACGTTAAGAACCTTTTAATTCTTGTTTTATGAATGTGTTATAAAACTAGATTTAAGATTTTTCTAACACGCATAAACGCGTTTGCATAAACTGGATAACATAGTATCACAAATGAAACACATATTAAACCTTACTGGAATATGCATGTATGTTTCATGATATCTGGAATATCGCGAACGCAAGAATATTTTCCTCCAAACTGACAGAGTAGTAAACTAGCAAAAGGTAATCAAAACTTTCAAGTTTGAATCATCCCGTAATGACCACAATTTTGAACCATTGTTTGAACTAGAAAAATAGGGAGATGCATATGTTATCCATAAAAATTGCTGGTCCCTTACCCGATTGAAAAAGTAGTAGTACCTATGTACGAGTAAGTAATGTGTTATTGTTATAGTGTTCAAGTTCGTTAGTGGCACTTATCTGATGCTATAGCTAACCTTTTTCAGATTTTCAAAAACAATTTCCTTTCAACCGATAAGCTTTACTTGTGACAAATTAGTAATTTTCCCATATTTTGCCAAGCTCAACTAAGCTTTATTTGTTGGAACTGAAAGTGCATTGTGTTGCTGGTACTTATTGGTTAGTGTTTCACAAAACAATCGAGCGCGATAAGGGCAATCCATCATGGTGAACACAAATGGATTTTTTTTACACCGAAGGTTGAATTCTGTGGAAATTTAGCTCCATACGTGAGCGGTCTTGTACCGTCAAGTACCTTCAATAAACCAAAAATACACTCACCGGTCGAAAGCCATATTTGTTTTTTTTCTAATAGATGGTATGTTACAGGATGTTTAATCTAACTGGAATCTACAATTAAGGCAACTCAAAATACTATTATTATGCATTGCACAGACTAAAAATCCATAATAGGTTTCGTTAGTCTTATACTAAATTAAAATAATCCAGTTCACAACCCACTTCGATAACCACCCGGACGGACCAAATGTGACAAAGATACTGGCGGCAAACCCCGCTGAATGGCCAGCGTTTATTATAATTATTACATTCTGTAACTATGGACGTTGTAGAAAAACTTAAACTCCATCTCTTTATTTAATATGAAAATAATCGAATAGTATCGAACATACGAAGTATTAAATATAAGTAACTTATACATAAACAAACAATTTGTTATTTAATGTTTTTGCCTATGCCGTGGTTCTATTGTTATGCGTAGCGCCAGATATAATATTGAGGTGTATCGCAGACCGTAAACAAACTCCTCCCCTCCGCGGTGCCTAGCACGACCCGGACCGTATCGATCCCATGTTAATACCGCTATTGATGTATTGGCCATAGCTATTCGTGGAGTTCCGGATCTTTTCAGGAAGTTCTACGCGTTCATATACTTAAGGTATAGATGGACTATTTTCTACTAGAAATTACCTGGGTTGGTGCAAGTAATACGTGTTGAAAAATTGATTTTGTTTGCCAATTGGTAAACAGAGTTCAATCGTAATTATTGAGCACTGATGCGAGGCTAACAGAGTAGGTAAGTTATGTTAAAAATGTCAATCATATCGGAACCTAAGTAGTTTTCGGGCAATCGAGTCCTTTATTACTTTTTTAGAAAATACTTGTTTAATAACTTAAAAATACATTCGAGTATCTTAAAACATATTGCTTCTTGTTGTAGTTTTGATGTTACAATGAAATACTTAAGGTCCCTATTCTGCATATAAGCTTGTACATGCTACATCAACATATTTAAATTTCAAATTCACAGGGCTAATTACTGCTAAAATGGTCTAAACATGAACCTCTTGATTGTAATTATAGCATATTACAATAATACAAAATTTAAAACCGACTACAGTTACGAAATTACGAGAATTTACAAGCTACCGGTATTGGCGTTCGCCGAACTAGCGGCGCCCCGCGGCGCGCCTCGCCGCCGCCGTCAATGCTTCAACAATCGCTTTCGTTAGAATTACCGGTCATTTTTGGTACATATGTTGACAAAAGTCTTAATAAACGGAGTAACAAAATATTCACTTGTACATATGAGACACTGCGAGCTGCGTTCCAGAACTGTATCTTAGATGTGGGAAAAAAGGCCGCAAAGCTGAAGTGGGGCTGGGCTGGGCATGTCTGCACCCGGAGCGATGGGCCAAAATAGCCACCGAACGGGTCTCATCAGGATGGCTACCGAGGCAGAGGCAGACCGAAAAGGAGATGGCGGGACGACCTTGACACATTTTACACGGAATGGTAGGTGCTGGCACACGACCGAGACGAGTGGCGAAATGAGGGGAGGCCTTTGCCCAGCAGTGGGATACTATATAGGCTATTTAAAAAAGAAACATAAGTATGTAGGTTATGATGAATTGTCGCAATGGGCTTGTCCACTTGTCTTGAAATTTCCGTTCATATTATAAAGTCGGTAAATTTGCCAAAATCAGCAGTTAATTTAATTGAAGAATTTTAAAGAATAAGTAAGTTACGAAATACTTTAATAATCTAGTCCAATCCAGTGCTTTGCACTATACTAAAATTTAGCTCAAACATATTTTGTTAAAAAAATTCTAAAATATTGTATTATATAAAATAAAAATATAAAATAACCGTTCCGTTGCCAAATGGCCGGGACAAGATGAGAATTTATAGAAATTTAATAAAGTTTTATGATGATTATGTTTCATGTCCTGAAACATAATTATTTAGGTATTGAATTAAATGTACAGAAAAAAATATAATATATATTAAACGAAGCATTCAGTCCAACAGTACCGAATAACTGAAATAACCAGTCAACATTTCACGTCATCGGTTCCTTAAACCCCCGCTTACCCCATAAAGCATGCTGCGCCCCCTACTGATTTTAACACGCTTTTATTAGGTCGACCTGTATGTAACTATGTAATGGAATCTACGGTAACTAATTCAACCATCTTCCAAGCATCGTAGCGTCATGAAAATTGGCAGCTGTATGTGGTTCTGATGACAATACAATAATATGGTACTGTCGAACTGATCTGATGATGGAGCCGGAAGATATGAACTGGAACTTCATGATGGAACATCGTATCATAGCTGTGCTTGGATTTGTTAGAAAAGTCTTGCAATGAACTTTGACCACGATTAGGTTTCAAGGTCTGATAGGTCGGTCTGTATGTAACTAACTATGTAATGGAATCTAAGGTAATTAATTTAACCATTTTCGAAGGATCGTAGCGTCATGAAAATTGGCAGCTGTATGTAGTTCTGATGACAATACAACAATATGGTACTGTCGAACTAATCTGATGATGGAGCCGGAAGATATGAACTGGAACTTCATGAAGGAACATCGTATCATAACTGTGTTTGGATTTGTTAGAAAAGTCTTGTAATGAACTTGGACCACGATCAGGTTTCAATTAACACGCAAAGCGTGTTTTTCTAGTGTTTTTAAACTATTAATTTTTTATATTCGATTCTTGTACGGTATAAAATTATAAGGCGCATCAATAACTCACAGCTGATATATAGGTTGGTAGCGGACGTATGCAAATGTAGTTTTTTTGTATTGACGATTTACGCGACCAATTACTGATGTCGGCCGTATTGATTTGTATTCTCTTATTTAGTTTTAAATGTAGCTTTGTTCTAAGATTAGAAAATGCAACAGATTTGTAAACGTTGGATTTATTGCAATAATCTGAAATCAATCTCCGTTGCCTCATAGTTGTTACTGAATATTATTGTGCGATGAGTCAACCATTGTCAACTATGATTATTATGTTTGTGATGTTTTAGTGGTTTAGAAGGTAACTGTTTTCAGTTAGTGAATGTTGATAAAATAGGAAACCAACCAACCAAAATGTATGTCATTCAAAAAAGTAAAACTAATAATAAATGAAACAACGACTAGGTGGCTGACTAGAAACATATTTAATGTTGAGCAGTCGTCTTTCATCTTGGAGTAGATAATTAGCCACTGTTAATATACAGTAGCTGCTGATCAACTAAAAATATCAAATATTCAAGCCGCTTGTAACATCACGACTTCTACGATTAAATCAAAATCGACTCTTATATCGATTACTTTTACACAGAATCGAGAACGTACATTTATTAATACGTGTTGTAGTAATAAAATCGGCTGACAGCATTAAATACGTGTAGGGCATCGCATTTATTAGTAATCGATACATCGGTCGGTATGCATATCGATTATCGGTTCTAAGCCAGATTACGCGCTGTATGTTAATACGGGCCCTGATATTGTAGTGTTAAATTAATAGTAGTGTCTTAGTGAAATGCGAGCGAGTGCTTTGTACCTACTAGTTTCTTAGGTAGTCGCATTAAATTAATGCGTATAATACAGCAAGCTAACCAGGAGATCGTAGTTGTGATTCAAATCTCAAAATAAAAGTTTATTTACATAACTTCGGAGAGTATTCAAATATGAAATATCTGGGCGGCCGAGCTTTGCTCGGCGTTTTCCCGGGCATGAGACCTAGCTAGATCGATTGCTCGCCCCGAAAACCCCTACATACCAAGTTTTATCAAAATCGTTAGAGCCGTTTGCGAGATCACGGAAATATAGATATATAGAAATATATATACATATAAACAAGAATTGCTCGTTTAAAGATATAAGATATACATAGTTCAATTCAACCAATGTTATAAACATGTCCAAGTGGATTGCAATTTATGAAGATCACTTATAACATTCTACTTTTCATGTTGGGAATGCATTTTATCCCTCTAGAAGAAGAAGAAGAAGAAGAAGAAACATTTATTTACTGCACAAAAGACACACAGATACAAAAAACACAGCTACTCAGTACTCTACAGCTCTTCTTTACCTAGCTCTACACTAAAGTACCTTTAATTTTACTCACCTTAGAAAAAACTTTAATTACATCTTCATATAGTTTACAGCGCAGGATGGACAGGCGGTTCAGCTTGCTGAGGATGTTCTACTCGAAGGATAGTAGAGAGGTCAGCGTGTATAGTTTCATGTTTAGCGGTTCACGGTGATGCTTTAAGAAGTTCATCATTATCAACATATCAGCCGAAACAGTTCAATGCTGGACATAGGCCTCTCCCAAAGAGTGCCACGATGACCAGTCCTGTGCCACCCACATCCAGCGGACTCCCGCGACCTTTACCAGGTCATCAGTCCACATTGTGGGGATCTACCCACTCTGCGGCTTCCGGTCCATGGTCGCCACTCGAGAACCTTGCGGCCCTAACGTTTTACGTGTAATGTGCACTTAAGTTTACCGATTCGAAGGGCTATATCGGTTTCTTTGGTTCTGCTACAGATGGCCTCATTTCTGATGCGATCACGCAGAGAAACTCCCAGCATAGCCCTATCCATTATTGATCTCTGAGTGACTTTGAGCCTTCTTATGAGGCCCATGGTGAACGACCACGTTTCCGTACCATATGTCATCACTGGCAACAGAGGCAACACACACGGGTCAAAGACTCTCGTCTTGAACCACTGCAGAATATTGAACGAAAAGATATGCCGTAGCTTCCCGAACGCTGCCCAGCCGAGTCGGATTCGACGATTAACCTCTTTCTCAAAGTTAGACCTACCTAACTGAAAGAGGTTACTCACCTTGAAAATAACTCTTGGTTCTCAGATAGCTGACAGATAGCCGCAGGATGGACAGGCGGTCAAGCTTGCTGAGGATGTTCTGCTCGAAGGGCAGCAGCGAGGCCAGCGTGTCCAGTTCCGCGTTCAGTCGCTCGCGGTGCCGCTTCGAGGGGTTACTCTTCGTCACGCCGTCTTTTGAAGGGGGCTTGATACTGGAAGGGAAAACAAGTTGTTACACTCGGATATAAATAATTGCTATGAGATGGAAAATAGTTAGGTACAAAATAGGGTAGACCCAATAACAAGAAAGGTTTCTCGACTCTCTAAGAGCCAAGATCTCTGAGCATGTTTTTGCCTTTGCAATTGTAGCAATCTCAAAGTTGATTTGGCCTGAATTAAAATTATGATTATTCTGAAATAATAATAATAATATTGTGGTCATCTTGCTAACGGCGAGTACTTGCACAGACATAATCTGGTAGCCAGGATCATTCACCAGCAACTTGCTCTTCTATACGATCTTGTGCACTTCAAAGTGCCGTACTATAAGTACACACCTGCGCCCGGTCTCGAAAATGGTCGTGCCACGCTCTATTAGGATCGATCTGTCATCACGGACAGGACTATTGTAGCCAATAAGCCTGATATCGCGCTGATAGATCGATCGAAACGCCAGGCAGTGCTCGTTGACATCACCATCCCCCATGACGAGAACCTCGTGAAGGCCGAGAAGGACAAACTCAGCAAGTAACTAGACTTGGCACATGAGGTAACCGCCATGTGGGATGTTGATTCAACCATCATTGATCCCGATAGTCGTTACTGCGAACGGTCTTATAGCGAAGAGTCTCGACCAACGCCTCAAGAGACTCTCGCTAGATGGCTGTGTCAATAGTCAGATACAGAAGGCGGTACTCCTGGACACGGCGCGGATAGTCAGGTCAGGAGGTTCCTCTCTTTGTCGCCCTAACCACAGGTAGCTTAGGCCCCGCCTCGCTGCCGGCGGCACCCTACGTTAGGTTTTTATTATGTTTATGTTTTGTAAGTGTATTTTTATATTTTACTTTTATAAAAATATTGTAAAAACCTAGCCTAAGAAGGAAAATAAATAAAGAGAATAATAATAGTAATTATAGGTATTCTGAAGTATTATCCTCACAAAAAAAATTGTGAATCTAGCTTAACTAACATTGTATTTTACCAACAACTAAATATGACTCAAGGATCGCCCGCTTTATTATAATGTTCAAAACCAACTTTATTATACTTCTTCGTATCGTACGAGTATTCCATAATTCTTGGGCATCGCTTCTGTGATTGCTTTGCCAAAGAGCTCAATACAAATAGTACTAGTGCCTTTAAAGAAAACATACTGTATCTCTATTTAATTTACTTATGCACCACTGAGGTTGCCTATACAAAGATTTAGGACCTGTAGAGTGTAGACGGTGCGATTACCTTCCACCCCGTTTTTTGGAAAATCAATAGTAAGAGTTAGCAACGCCAAGTTTCAGTTGAACAGAGAAACTTCTGTCACTATATTATTAAGCTCTGTTTGTAAACGGTTTTAAAAAATAAACCCAGGCTAGGTAATACGAGTATTTTTTTGTTCTATTGTTAAAATTGTTATTTAAATTTAGGTAGTAATAAACGTATGTATAGACAAACATTACATAATATATAATCACTGTTTTAGTGTAGTTTATAAAATAAAAGACACTTCGCTAATATAAAAGCGAAATTATTCTCGATTGCCCACAACTTGGGTGTAAGCTTGCTAACAAAGGTAATTAATACAAATTCCATATCACTCATATTTCCAAAAGGCTATTTAAAATGACACATCGCTTTGTGGTCAAGGAACAGTAGCATGGGGTCGCACTTCAAAATAACAAACTTAACTTTGCGGTCGGAGTAGGACCTGAAGCATTCGGAGTTGACTCTTGTTTTGTAGTCAATACGGTGGGCGGGTTATTTTGTGCATTGTAAATTAAGTTGGTGGCACTTAGCTAAGCTAACTAGAGCTTGGTCACGCGAGGCTACTTGTTAGCATAAGTTATACTTGGATAAGGAGCGAGCTTGCTTATTGTGCTAAGCTTTTGGGTAAAAATTGTGCTTTAGGAAGTGAATAAAGTAAAGCGACAATGTTTTTAGTCAGATTTTTTTTTAAATAGAAAACTTCCGTGAGTCTCAGACATATGCGCTCGCGCGCAGTGTTAAACGCGAGGCCGCCACGACCACTCATGATTAAGGACCACGTATTGGCCCGAAACATGTCGAGCGATATTCGACGATACAGACGTAAGTAACCCGTTTATTAGATATCAATAGATTTTTGAAGTGAAAACTTCTTTAGCGGCGCTGAGCACTTTTGTACTGGGGAAAAATGTATAAACTCGCGATAAATTCTATGACCAGGTTAGTTGACCCCTCCTAGTATCGTGATTGCTATGTTACGAGGGGTCCCCAGCTGGTCTTCTTAGAAAGCCAATGTTCTAAGTGTTTTAAGACAATCCTAAGATTTTCCATAAAGATCATATTTCAAATAAATTCTCATGGAAAGTAGCTCTTATTGTCCCTAAAAAAGCGTTTCCAAAGTCCAATATCGGATAGCCAGACTGACCGATTTCCGTAAAGATCATATTTCAAATAAATTCTCATGGAAAGTAGTTCTTATTGTCCCTAAATACGGTGACAGTTTACTTCAAAATACCTAATGGCCAAGAGTGATGGACAGGGGGAGGAAACTTAAAGAAAAGACCAGTTTCGCGTGAATTTGGCGTAGAAAGTGCTGCCTCCTATTATATTTGGTGTCGACATATTTTGTGTAATCCGTCTCAAGCAGGTTTCGTTTTTATTTCATCTTTCCCAATACAATTAATCAAAGCTGAACGTGAAAAGGAACGTTACAATTTATCGTAAAAATTTAATTTTCAACTCCATGGTCACAGATTTTATAATACTCTATAGTCGTATGGTTGCCATGGTTATTTTTAAATATTGAAATAACACGTGTGTCAATAACGTGTCAACATATTGAAAATAAAACAATCGTAATTAATTATAAGATTTTCTGCATTATTCTTGTGAAAAGCAGTTATCAGATACGCCGCCGAGTAAAGTAAGTATTTTTTAATTCATTATTTACTATCCCTGTTTACACCGATGCGATGTTATATTTATATTCCAATCAATTGATTTATTTAGGTAGGTAGTCTGTTTTGCCGGGTGGTTATGCAGCTCATACATAAATGAATATCAACGAAAACAGTTGATTACTTAGCAATATAAACGTTTGAGTATTGAACTACGTGAGCTATACGATAAACGAATATGAAGCCCACTTTCTTCTTCGTGTTGTCTTTGAAATAGGTATAGTATATAATTAGGGACATAATTTCAAAAATACACACATACCTCCTACGCTCTCATCTCATTATTTAATGTTATGTTTTGCAGGTACATAGTGCATACAATCGTGCCACGTCCTCATGCTGAGAAAAAGTCAGGACAGAGGTATTTTCAACATGGATGTCAATTGTTGGAGAAAACAACACTTAGCCTGGGCCAATACATGAAATCAGGAAGTTATCTACAACGTGTATCCATTTCAAGGTGAAAAAAATGGATACATCTTTTTGTAGACGATTGTACTTCACTAATTCATTTACCAGTTAGTGATTGAAGAAGTTAAACAAATCGCTATCAAGTTATAGGTAATCGTATTTAATCCTTCTTTTAATATACTACTCATAAATAAGTTAGTCAAAAATAAATAAATGATATTATATATACAACTTAATTTTATCAGTCTCCTGACTGGAATAATTATTTGTGTACAAATCACTTAACCCTTTCAGTACGGCGTGATTATAATTTGTGCTCAAATTTGACGAGTTAACACGCCAATCCGAGAAAGATTTTTTATAGATAAAAGTAAACAATAAAATACTGTTCATGTACTATCTACCTACTGTGGCATCTTAACCTTCCCGTATAAACTTCCCCATTGTCATACTAAAAAAATATAGTAAATTATGACTTCTGAAAAGAATAACTTTATTACCATTATTCAATTTAAAATGTGGGAAATTGCCACGAGAAGTTTAAGTTGTCACAGTAGGTAGATGGTACAGTCGAGGTCAAAAATATCTTTACAATTGAGTGTGACAAAAATATCTTTACATTTAAATAAGTTTACACACTACATAACGACAAACATGCTTACAACGTATATGACAGTTTCATCTTTTCACTTAGTGCACCAAAGTTCTGTTTACAATTTGTCTTCCATAAAATCATTTACACACATTGTGATATAATAGGTTTACATTGCATGTTACAGAATAAGATTTACTGTCAATGTGCCATAAATAGGTTTACTTTCAGTATGGCACTTGGAACTTTACGTTCAAGCGTACATTGTTTTGCTTACAACTCTTGTTACGTAAATATCTTTACAGTTTGACACAAACCACCGTTCTTCTTTCAATTATGACGTGTAGATCGCAAAATGTGAGACAAACATATGCACTGACAAGTCTGCACTGTTTTCGTGAATTGTCAGTTCATTTTATTCAAGTTTGTTTCATATAGCAAGAACATAAAGTAGCTTATTGGAGATTTACATGTTGTATACCTACATATTTTGCAGCTGTTAGGAACTGATTACATATTTAATGGTTTTATATAACGGGAACAAATAAAATGATCACCTAAATAACTTTTGATATCACCAAATTTTCGAAACCTAAAATAAGGCTCAACACTCAAAAAAATGTATCGATCATCAATCTCGGGTCACCTAAACAATCATACCTATTATTCCAGCAGTTAAAGCTATTTTATTTACTTATTGTGTTCCCAGAAATTTTATAATCGCATCAAAATATTGTCATTGTATACATACCACCAAAAATACTAAACTTACACCTAATCTAAGACGCTGAGCACTTTTTGTGATGGGGGAAAATTGTTAAAGTCGCGACGATTCGTAAGACCAGCTAGTTGACCCCTCCTAGTATCATGATTGCGATGTTAGGAGGGGTAAACTCAGCTAAACTCAGCTGGTCTTACGATTTACGATGCGTAAGACACAATGATACTCGGGGACATATTATGTATATATGTGAATGGATTATGCGAATATGAATATGACATGAGTATGAATATAAATACGGATACGGATTTACGGATACCGATACCGATACGGAGACGGATATGAATATCTTTGTTATTTACTTTCTTTATTGAGTTTTCACTTCTGCCTGCACTCCCGGAGTGCAACCCGTTGTTTTTTTTTTATCGCTCTGTACCCACTATACATGAACATTACTTAGCCCACAGCCTGAGACCCGACCGTCTACAAGCATCAGGCGCTCTTAATCGCGATGCTCTTACTCTTTATTACTCTAGTTAAAGTAAACTAAATTTAAAAGTTGACTCATCATGTTAATATCGTGAATTCTACCAATAATTGACAACATTTCATATTTCTAACTACTTTATTTTATGAACTAGTTAGAAAATAGGTAAAAATGTAAGCCACCTTTTTTTTTTCTTTTTCAATTTAACTCATTATTTCATACAAAAAAAACACGTTGAAAAGTAGGTCATTCCAAAAGGGCGTAAGTAAAATATGACGTCATCTTCCCAACAAGAATCCAGAGCCACTCCAGAGCAGCGATTGTCTGTACTCTGTACTAAGGTCTCCCTGAATACAGCGAGGGAGATGACGTCAACTTTCGGTTTACAGTAATTTGCGATTTTTTCCAAAATTAACGGAGAAAAAAATCTAAAAAAATGTTTTTTGTGTACTTCACACGTTTTTACCGAAATGGTTTTCGAGTTAAGACTTTTGGAAATTATGAAATATTGTCAATTCGCTTACCTATTAAACATTCAGTAACGCTATTCTGCTTTGGTTTATATTATACTATAATCCGTCCTCACAAGCTTCGTTGAACTCATTTGCGTTGTTTCCACAAAAGCGAATCATAACCCTCGCATGGTACATTATACATACTTAATTAGAAAAATGATAAGATTGGCTCAGTCAATTTCGTGTAAATAGTGTTACCAATGAATTCATACACAATTATACGACTTGCGCATGTGCAAACTGGCTCCGATGCCTGCCTATAGGACTTTATAGCTTACATCATGCTATTAAAAACAATTGCTTAGTTTGCACATATCTTCTATCAGCCAGGTGAGAAAAGAAATCATTAACTCGAGACCATTTGCATTTTATGACGCATGGAAAAAATATTTATAGGTGTAAAATGCGAAGTAGATAGGTATGATAAGGATTTATGTTATTAGTAGATAAAAAGAAAAGTTAGGTACATACTTATAATCTTGCCTATATATATTTATGGTATTGACATTTTTGAAGTGAAAACTTCTTTAGCGGCGCTGAGCACTTTTGTACTGGGGAAAAATGTATAAACTCGCGATAAATTCCAAGACCAGGTTAGTTGACCCCTCCTAGTATCGTGATTGCTATGTAACGAGGGGTCCCGAGCTGGTCTTCTTAGAAAGCCAAGGTTCTAACTGTTTTAAGACAATCCTAAGATTTTCCATAAAGATCATATTTCAAATAAATTCTCATGGAAAGTAGCTCTTATTGTCCCTAAAAAAGCGTTTCCAAAGTCCAATATCGGATAGCCAGACTGACCGATTTCCGTAAAGATCATATTTCAAATAAATTCTCATGGAAAGTAGTTCTTATTGTCCCTAAATACGGTGACAGTTCCCTTCAAAATACCTAGTGGCCAAGAGTGATGGATAAAATACCAAGGGCCTGACACGTTTTGTAAGAGAAAGATAGCCTTATTGCGATTCCTATGAGAGGAAGTAGAAAATAGTGCGATGTTTTGTCCTTATCACCGACCAAAAAATTATTCACGGTCGGGTAAAGGCAATCTTTCATGAAGTGTCAAGACGATTGCAAAACAAGGCAATATTTGGTAGTGCATTTTATAAATGGAGAATTAATGATAAGTTTGGTTTAAATGAATAATAATTTACCAATTATCAGATCCGTAGTGTTTGGGTGTTCAGTGCAAACATGGTGGGGTGTTCAGTGTTGGGCTGTAAAAGCAAACTCGACCGAAAAAAGGCGGATGTTACATTCCATGCGTAATTTGCGTAAGTACATTTTCTTTGCATTTTAGACCCGTGTTTATTTCTAAAATCTCACCGGAACCAAGTTACTGAGCTAAATCATTAGTTATATCATGAGACACTTGATGAAATAGGAAAAATATGTAAATTAATTCAAAAATAACCTCCAAACATTTCACATATAAACCGGTCAAATCGCGTAGTATAAATCTACCATAGAAGCCAGCTTAGAATTGATGTCCCATCATTCAGTCGGTTTATAATTCGATTTCGGGATACCAACAAATAATAAAAAACCGGCCAAGTGCGTGTCGGGCCACGCGCAAGGTAGGGTTCCGTAGTCGTCCACCCGTTACATTATGTGGACTAAAAAGTACGCAAACTTATATTTACTATGTTTTTGACAGAATTAACAACATTATCTAAGGTATCAATAGAAATTGTTCGAAAGTTTGCTAGTTTGGCTATTACTCGTCAACTAGTAATGTCTACTTAGCTGTGATAGTTTTCCTTTTAAATTCATCATATATACTACTACCATGATTTTTTTCACATGCCTAGTAGTCACCGTTTAACTGGCAGGGGGGGGACACTTGACCATAACAAAAATTATCACTTCGAAGCTTAATACCACGCTAACCAATTCTTTAATCAAAAAATGCTTATAGAAACCTTATAATATTTTTAAAAGAGCTATCCAACGATACCCCACACGATGGGGTTTGGCAGAAAAAACATTGCACTACCACTTTACATGTAGGGAAGGTACAGGTACCCTAAAAAAATTTTTTTTTAAAGATTTTATTCTACCGTTTTGTCGGCGTCATTAATATGTATACTCATGCCAAATTACAGCTTTCTACTACTAACGGTTACTGAGAAAAACGGGGGTCGGACGGACGGACGGACATAGCGAAACTATAAGGGTTCCTTGTTTACTACGGAACCCGAAAAATCCCCTGAAGTACAAGAATTACCCCACGTTTCGGGAAATTCAAGTAATTTGATTTTTTCAGTTTTTAGGGTTCCGTAGTATACAAGGAACCCTTATAGTTTCGCCATGTACGTCCGTCCGTCCGTCCGTCCGTCCGTCCGACCCCCGTTTTTCTCAGTAACCGTTAGTACTAGAAAACTGTAATTTGGCATGAGTATACATATCGATGACGCGGAGAAAACGGTAGAATAAAATCTTTAAAAAACATTTTTTTTAGGGTACCTCCCCATACATGTAAAGTGGTGGTGCAATTTTTTTTGTGCCAAACCCCATCGTGTGGGATATCGTTGGATAGCTCTTTTAAAAATATTATAAGGTTTTTAAAAGCATTTTTTGATTAAAGAATTGGTTAGCGTGGTATTAAGCTTTGAAGTGATAATTTTTGTTATGGTCAAGTGTCCCCCCCCCCCCCCCTGCTAGCTAAACAGTGGCTACTAGGCATGTGGAAAAAATCATGGTAGTAGTATATACGATTAATTTAAAAGGAAAACTATCACAGCTATGTAGACATTCCTAGTTAACGAGTAATAGTGGAACTTCAGATATGTACTTTGCAAAAGCAAACTTTCGTACAATTTCCATTGATACCTTAGATAATGTTGTTAATTCTGTCAAAAACATAGTCAATATAAGTTTGCGAACTTTTTAGTCCACATAAAGTAACGGGTGGACGACTACGGAACCCTACCTTGCACGTGGCCCGACACGCACTTGTTCAACAGAGGATGAATACCGAAAAAAATGGATTTGAGGACTGAGGGAACAGGAAAAGAGAATTGGGAAAAACATATCTATAAGTAGGTATTTGTTTATTTATTGTAAATAAAGTTATAAATATATTGAGTAAATTACTTGTTCTAATTTAAAGTTTATCCTTTTATTTCTACAACGACATACCTAATTTATCTATGAAAGACAAAAAGGAGCATGTAAGTAGTAGGCACTTTAAGGTTACTCGTACTTATTACTTATAGTAATTAGTAATTACTTACTAGTTTCATCGTTTAGAGACTAGAGACTTAACATTTAGCATGGTTCTATGGGTGACGTGATGACCAGCAAGTCAAGCGGCGAGCAGCAAGACAAGACCAGCGACCAGCGACGAGCGACAAGAAGAAAATGTATAGTCTTGAATCAGTGAAACCGCCGTTTTACGCAACGGTAATAACTTTATATACCTAGGTAAGATTATCACAAAAAGAGTGGCCGGTCGGGATCCATTATTTTACGATATCGCCTACGATATTGTGTAAATTTAGTTTGTGAATCAAAATGCCGACTTAGGTACTACGGAATTCGATCACTTGTAACTATGTAGGTATTATCCGACAAAATTTTAGGGTATTTTTTATTTAATATTTTTTAAATTTATATAATTTTATTATTCAGGTTAGGTTTCGATCGAGTCTACCGTACTGCTTGACGAACTTATTAACCCTTTGACCGCCAAAGCGGTAGTGTGTCGTCGTGCCCACCACGCCAAGCACTGTCGAATTGTTGTACTGTCTAAACCAATAAAAACAAATTAAAACAGTTCATAAATGATTTCATTCATGATCAAAGTACACCTTCACTCCGACCTTTCAAGTGGTCTTATTATCTTAAAATCTTATTCTTATTCTTCTTTAAATCGTCTTATTGACAGCTAAGTTAGCATTTAGACATCGGCTTTCAGTACGTCAAAAATTCTTAACGCATTCACTGCCACCCTCTTTTCCTGGACATTCGGCAGGTGCCTCACTTTGCTGTGTGCCCCAAAGGCACATGTGAGTTCAACCGACTATTCTAAGTCTAAGGCACTAAGGCACAGGGTGAAAGTCACTAAATATTATGAACGCGTTTGTGCGTTCAAGGCACTGGGTGAAAGTAACGGAAACGCACAGGGCCGTCTTTAACCAATTTGAGGCCCTGGGCACATTAGGGTAATGGGGCCCCTATGACCTTGATAGAGCACGATTCTGTTAGAATAGACAAAGAAAGTAAACGAGTCACATTAAATGAATAGATATTAATAATATAATATTTCCTAAAAAATAAAATTAATTTTCAAAATACACCAAATTTGGGTTCTTCCTTAGAGCAAACAGCTAAATTAAATTTTCTTAAATAAACGCCTAATTCTAACCAGTCATATATATTTTTTTAAATTGAAAATGAGGCCGACTGTTATGCGAGCTCACCCAGAAGATTCACTCGTACCTTAAAAAGGTCCAGGTTATTTGAACTCGGAAGTACCTACATACGCCATTCGAATACCAAACCAGTAAACATTATAAACAAAAGATGATTTTGACCA
The DNA here is from genome assembly GCA_951800055.1 of Cenopis cana. Lineage (NCBI taxonomy): Eukaryota > Metazoa > Arthropoda > Insecta > Lepidoptera > Tortricidae > Cenopis > Cenopis cana. Next base: position 12,679,567 of record OX637472.1, read on the forward strand.
GGTAATGAAAGTAGCCAGTCGTACGTCGTCTGGATATCTGATGGAAGAAGGGGGAAGGCGGTATAAGCTCATGGAGTTCCTGAGCACACTCAACGAATCTAAAGAAATAAAAATGGGAAATAGGTAGTATTGCTTACAATTTTTGAAGTGAAAACTTCTTTAGCGGCGCTGAGCACTTTTGTACTGGGGAAAATTTGTTGAACTCGCGACAGATTCTAAGACCAGCTAGTTGACCGCTCCTAGTAATCGTGATTGCGATGTTAGGAGGTGTCAACTCAGCTAAACTCAGCTGGCCCCTATACCACAAAATTTTACAAGTCTACAATTTGACAAAATTGTACAATTTTCCATAGAAAAAGTTCACAAATTTGTCGAATTGTACGCTTGTAAAGTATTGTGGTACAGGCCCCTGGTCTTAGATGCATAAGACACAATGATACTCGGCACGTATTATGTATATATGTAAATAGAAATAGAAATAGATTTTTTTATTTTGCAACGACAATACACAACATTAATAATTATTAGGTACACTTAAGTAGGGATCTAGTGTTGTTACAAAAATGGAACCCACTCAGCATATGCCGATGCACGGGGTGGTGCAACGACGCTGATTTTCAGTGGATCCAATTACTTAAAACTAAACTTAAAACTATGGTATACATATATCAATTTAAAGGGATCATTTGTAGCATTATGCACTTACAACGTTCGAGACAATTGCAGTGTATGTACAGCGACAGCCTACATTTTAAACAAAACCTGAGATGACAAGCAATTCTGAACACCAGCTCAAAATACATCTTCAGTAAACATTTGGGACGCAGTCACTAGGTCAGCTAGGTCGCCATTTGTTCCTTAAGTAGATGGAGTTTTAATTTCTTTTTAAATGTGAATAGAGAAGGGGAATTTCTAATTGGTGGCGGGATATTGTTCCAGCAACGCGTGGCAGCGTAACGAAAGCTGCCACGGAAACTAGCTGACCTATGTTGCGGGCAGATGAGGCGTGGTGCTTTTCTGATATGTAAACTGGAAAATGTCAATTTGTTGTAGAGGTATGAGGGTTGTTTACTGTGAACTATTCCGAATAATAAAGAAGAGAGGTGGAGTGTCCTTCGGGAACCCATTTTAAGCAGTTTACCGTTGTTTAAAAATGGTGTAACATGAGCTCGATGTGGAATAGGAAAACAAAATCTGGCGCAAGCATTCTGAACTCTTTGTATTAACAGTTTTGTGCGTGATAACAGACAATCTCCAATAACCGTATCCGCGTAGTTGAGCTTTGATAGAATAAGTGAGTCACATAGTTTAATACGAATGTCTAGGTTTAGGTAATCACGAATTTTGTACAAAACTTTCAAACGATAGAAACAATTTCTCACTATTTCAGAAACATGATTTTCAAATTGCAATTTACCGTCCATTAAAACACCTAAATTTCTGGCTTCTGATACCCGATCAATGTTTTTATCTAGGATACGGACCTGAGGATTCCGAAATACCGTGTTAGCTATTTCGAGTTTCGTGCCGAGTACCAGAAACTTTGATTTTAATGGATTTAAGACCAGACTATTATATGTAAATGGATTATGCGAATATGAATATGAACATGAGTATGAGTACGGATACGGATACCGATACGGATACCGATACCTATACCGATATGAATATCTTTGTTATTTGGGTCATTGTCAGTCGGAAAAACAAAAGTTGTCCATTCGGTGGACCATAGTTAACGGCTTGTGTGCATGTAATTTACGTTTTTATTACATGGATTTATAGACACAGAATTACAGATTATGCGGGTTATCAGATCAATCGAAAATTAAGCTTTGTAGCCCTTAACTTTTGGCATGTCCTGTCCACCGAAAAGACGCGCACCTAAATCTGACAATGACCCATTTACTATCTTTATTGAGTTTTCACTTCTGCCGGCACTCCCGGAGTGCAACCCGTTGTTTTTTTTTCGGTAAGCCTTGGTCGAAGGATTTTTACATTACACTACGGTAAGTATAATGTTATATCTTTAAACGAGCAATTCTTTTATATATATTTATTTAGGGGATCCCGAAAACGGCTCTAACGATTTTGATGAAATTTGGTATGTGGGGTTTTCGGAGACGAGCAATTCATTTAGAAATAAGAAAATTTACTTATGTAGATATTTAAATGACAAAGCATAAATTATTATAAATAACGTTTCTTTTCATTAATCTAAAAGTTGTACAATATTTAAAACCCAAAGAGACAAAGATTGCAACAAGCCGGTTCAGTTTCAAAAAAGTAATTTCTCATAGTAACTAACCGTCACTTATTATGATCTGTCATGCAAATAAGGTTATTTCAATGTGTGTGTGTGTTTACGACCACTGCTTCTTTGTTTGCCTAATTTCTAATCTTAAAAAAAACAAGGTATAGAGACGGTTATCGAGGTTTGAATCGATGAAAGAAAATGTATAATGGGTAAAAATAAGAATTTCCTTGAACGCGGTCATAATTCATCCTTTATCGCTGTACGAGTACATACTCGTATTTATAACATTCATCTTTCTCGCACTTTCAGTCTTATCAAAGAAGACTAATGCTTTTGTGATACTCGTGAGTAATAGATCATTAACAAGTTGTCTTCCATGAAAAAAGCTGTCATATCTTTTACCATTTCATCTGAAAATTGGCTAACTACGTTGGCAATTTATCTGTAATATCATAACAGATCTAGAACCTAAGTCCTTGTCTTATTTAATATTAACAATACCTACTTAATTATGAGCTAATAATATTATACATGTGTAACACCCCTATTTAGTGAAGAATCATTTAATCTTGACTTGACTATGTATTATCCTTGTTATCATTACTCAAAGAGTACATCTGAATGTAAATGTCTGTCAAAAACCTGAATTGGTAACACTTATCGAGTAATAATACCTGCCTACAAAGCAACTAATATTTCCCTTCGTAACCAAATACATTAATAAAACACAAAAGATCCACATCGATTATTTTAAATTATTCTAATAAGAATTTCATTTGCATTCCGCAATACATTAAATATTAATTACGATTGAATAAATCGTAACAAATCAATTGACCCTTTTAATGCGGACTAAGTTAGTTGGTAATCTATTTTAATAACGGTTTCTCATAATAATTATTTTGGGTGTAGACAAAGTGTATTTGCTTTTGTTAATTTGTTTTGAGGCTCGCATTAGTTTCCTTTAAATTAGTTAAACGAAGAGGGAAATCTTAAGAGACGCATGCCTTAAAATTATTAATTGAGTTAATATGTACCTAATTAATTGATTTTATATTTTGATCTTTATTTTGTTTTTACTTCATTTTCTTATTTAACAAACTGTCCATCAATCTTTACTTTTGTTATACAGACGGTGGAAAAAGAAAAATCTCTTTTAACATCCCAATAAACTTGTTGTTTATACAAATAGCAGATTAACAGCCATCACTTATCCCAAGTTTCTCTACCTATAATCTTAGATTGAATGTAGGAAACACCTGTAAATGGCAAGCGCATCGCAACTTATTACTACTATCTTGCTGATAAATAAAATGTTTAAGCAATAATTCTTCAGATGTACACAGAACCTCAAAAATATTTTATTCAGTAGACATTTAAAAAAAAACGCTCGTGTGACTAAAATTGATAAAATAGCGATCCATTTGCAGGCAGCTGTACAGGGTCTCCTTAATTGAACCGATAAGTAACTTTGTAACTTCTCCACACATTTCTCTGTTAAAAATAACTCCGTACTTCGGGCATTACTCATCGCTCCCCGCCGTTTTTGTTGATTTATTCAAAGGTGGGTATCAAACGGCGCAAGAGTCGCCCTTTGATAAACTTCGGTACAATTTGTATCGATGTACCTATTGTAAACACGGTATAGAAAAATGCATCTTACGCCGCTTTCATTAAGATTGGATTTTAAGTATTTTATAAATGTCAAGTGCGAGTATCGAATAAATCAATGACCGATTATTTCTATAAATCGTAACTCGATTAAGTTATAATCGATGGTCGATTGTGATAGCTTGTTATATCGTAGGCCGCATTGAAGTAAATGTAAGTAGTTACGTATAATTATAATGTTTAGTTATTTGTGATATTTAAATAACTTTAGAAGTTTTTTAGCTTTTAGGGAGCCGGGACTTGCGATGGTATTATGGGATGACACGTTTTTAGAAAACTCAGGAAATTACAATTGTAATTTACTTGGAGAAGTTTTTTTTTAAATTATAGTGTAATTTTATATGTGGTGCGTATTATTTCATTTGTCCTACTTAGACAAATACAAACAAAGTATTCCCGCTGATTTCTGCTAAAAATTACAACATAAATACAATTCATAAAGTACGAGACGAGAAATGACATAGAGTAATATTCATGAACTCGTCACTACCAGTAGGTATTACATTTTATTGGTATCGTAATAAAAATATCCAAAAATGTTAATTTTTTGGATTATATTATATAATTATACGTACTTTTATTTTTGCTATACTTATAATTAAAAAAAAAACTTTTCAACGCCATGTCAAATATAGAAGATGTCACTCACATGCCATGAAATGGGAATGTTAAACACGAAGTTCAAGTTCAAACCCATAGAAAAGCATTGTAAGTAGGTTGATATTGCACTGCACGCCGTGACGGATATATCCGTGTTTGGTGTCGAAAAGTTTAACCTATCTATATCAAGGCTTTGGTTCCATGATTAGGCCTTTGAAATAGAAATAGAAAAAAGTTTATTCATGACGTTTTACTTAGCCTTTGACTACCTATATAAGTGTTATTTAGTGCATGGAAGATACGAACTGCCTTTCCCATTTTTAGCTTTTGCTATCCATGATTTATTTCTAGAAACCAACCCTAAAATTACCGCCCATTGGAGCAAAGACCTTTCTAAACGGTATAAACATTTTAAAACTCAAAATGGTTCGGAATTGGTCGAAACAAAGTGTTGTAAGTTGCTCTTTCTCATATTTAAGTGTAATTTCGAGTCTAACGAACATTTAATCGGGCGGCTTAATAGTACCATTTCGACTTAGGCTAAGAGGTAGATAGGGGCAGCAAAAAAATTAAATTCTGAGGACGTTGGAGGTGAAGATAAAAATATATCGTACCTCTAAGTAAAAATCGTATTTTTGCCTAAGATAACCATTTTAATTAATAAGTACGACAAATTTGGAAGACTTTCTAGTCGCGTGTCTTTTTTTAACATTAGGTAAATGCATTTTACACATCCCATCCTGTCCGGGAGGTAAGACGGGTATGACGGACTAACCGCAGCTAGAAAGCCTTGTACTACCGTCTTAAACCACCAACGAAGTCTAGCAACGCCTTAGATTGGGGCATTGTAGGATCGCCCTTGGCATTCAACCGCGTATACGTCCCGGCGGGCGGCTAGTAGGCCGCAGACATTATGAAACAGCAGCTAGGTAAGCGGCTGAGCGCCTCCAGTCCTTGAAACCTTTGCAGTTTGCTTACAGGGCTTGACCCCGATTCTATTTATGCTTTCACTACGGCAGAGGCATCAGATGCGCATAGCGTCGAGATCTGCGTCCATTCCGTTGTCGACGGAGCGGATCCGCAAGAGGATCGTTCTCGCGGGCCCGCTCCGCAGCCTACTTCTGCAACATAACGTCGTCACAAAATGAGGCTAGTCACGTGTCCCTACAAAAAATACACTAATAACATAACCCCCCGGGTTGGCAAAAAAAGTGGTGGTATATGCCATTTTTTTAGTTTTTCGTAAAAAACTCGTAAACGGTGGCCCATTGCAAAAAATGTTCTTAAACGTAAGTAATCTTCATAGAAACCTCTATATAAAAGGTTCTACGTACTCTTTGGCTGTATTTTTTGATTTTAAAAATATCAAGAAACAAACGAATGAGACCCACCTATGAGGCCACTTATACCTAATTAACTTTCCCCCTTTAAAATCTCATTATTCATCCTAGCGAAAAGTGTGTCAAACCTTTTTTGTAGAGAATTTTATGTCGATTTATTGTCTAAAATATTTTTTTGCTAAAGGCCACCGCTTACGAGTTCTTTACGAATATCTAAAAAAACAGACCTTTACATCCACCTTTCCCGCTAGCTCCATCCCTATCCACCGGTTCTTTTAGTATGCTGTTTAGAATATCTTTTCCTACAACTATGCCAAAATTTGCTGATACACGAATTATTTCCGGCAAGTTTTCCTACCATTAAACGCAAAGATATGGTAGCGTACCACTTGTTCAAAATATGTCACTTAATGTCGGTGAAATAAGATTTTGGTACAATACGGCTACCTACTTGTTAGACGATAATATTGATATATATTTGCTTGACTATACCATTTTTCGCGTGTCAGCATATGCATGACTCATTCACCAAGAGTGTGAGTAGAGACTAGAATAGGTAGTTATTGAGTAATAGAACAAGCTTAGGTATAAGTACCTACACTATCTCACACTAGACTCGTAAGGCAATAATCAGTCGATGTTCACGGGAAATTTCACAGGAAACAAACCCCGTTAGTCCTGGGTCAACGCAAAAGCCAATGTCATCTAATAGCATCGATAGACAGTGTCGTCCAGCGTGACGTCACGCCACGCATCGTCTCGTGCGAGTCGTGCGGCATGCGGCGGCTTGCGGCTCACGCAGGGCTGATATTCACAACAGTTACCGACTAACCTCAAACGAACCAATACAATTCTAATCTATGTATGTATATTTACGGATTGGGGTCAAGTTATACTAGAGATGAGTGGTAAATTTGAGATCGTTTAAGCAGCTGTCTGCTCGCGAATGGGCATTTCGTAACATTCTCGTAGGGCCACGCGATGTTACGGACCATTCAGATCCATGATCACGCTTGTGACGGAATATTGGTGCAAGTATTTTGAACCAATGGAAACTGTTGACTCCTTAGAAAGTAGTCATGAATTATTGCCGGTATAACATTGGTCACGGAGCTGAGCATTACTTTTTCTGTGGCAGTACAGTACTCAGGTTTCTTCAAATTCATGAAAGACGGATTCTGTCAAAACGCAAATATGACACGTTGACACATAATGTAGGTATCGGTTAGTGGCAAATTTGATTTTAGGCAAACAGTGGTGCCGCATAACAAACAGTGATTAATGAAAATGAAAATTGATATTAAATTCCATAAAATGGAAACCGTTTCAATGTCAGGAATGAAGCTGGGAGCATCGCGTGGCGGGCATATCCGCCCTTCCTATTCGTGCCGCGCGCCGTTTACCCAGCTATAGTAAGTTAACGGTAGTAAGATTTCATTTCACACGCATTGCTTGGACACGTCATGGTGGATGTGTACGTGAAACATTGCCGTGAAACTCTTAAATGTCCAAGGTTGCGTTGAAGAATAATTCTTGGTAAACGGACGCTATAGCGGTCGATCAATTTTAATTTCCTTTTCAGAAGCAGAAACATATCGGTATCGTTCAAAATATTTTAAGAATTCTTAATGAATGGCGTTTTTGAACTGATTATATTACTTTCATAGAATTTAAACTACTTCGTTATTCTTAAATACGTTTATGCAAACTAATAGATACAAACAATTAGGTAGACACAAATAGTTTTTGTGTACTTAGTATACAATATGATTCAATACCGCGTTCGTCAAAGACAGACCATAGGCTAAAAGGTGTGTTGCGCGCCCTGCCGTCGCCGTCGCTAGGATAATACGGCTGTTACCGTCGGCAAGTGCGGCTTTTAGACTTGAATTAAAACTTTCGTGAGTCATGTTAAAACTATATTACACTAAACGGTTAAACTCACATATTAATTGTCACTCCGGGCGACATGTTTCGAACTCGTCGGGAGTTCTTCATTAGGTTGGTTCAACAATGTCAACATATATAGAGCATATTTAATGTCAATTTTGACGTATAAATCTATGAGCTAATGTCGAAAAATGACATTAAATATGCTCTAACGGTAGTACATAAAGTTACGTGATGACCCCGCCGGAGTGACAATTAATACGTGAGTTTAACCGTTAAGTGTAATATGACTTTTAGACTGCTGAAGAAGGTATACATATTTCTAAGGATTGAATTTTATACGTATTTATACACAACGGATAACTATATATTTAATAAAATGAAACAGCCAAATATCGGCTCTTCACAAAATATCTTAAATAATTATTTCTTTGAATTCAATTGGACTTAGCAGTCAAACGCAGTTAGACCAAGGTATCTTAAGGCGCCGTCCAAAAAAAAGAAATTAATAAAAAAAATGTTACGTCACAGACCCTATGTTTACAAATGTGCCGGGGCCAGTGGTATAATTATAAACGTATTAGGGGGTCGATGGCCGAGGTTAAGGCCGCCGCGTTGTTTTAGAATTGTCCCGTTGTGTATGGAGATTAAGGGACCATCCTCTATCTTGCTCGACTTTTTTCTGCAGAGATGTTAAAATTGAGGGGTTGTCCTCAATGCTCGTATAAAATCGTGGTAGTGGACTGCTAAGGGATGTCATGATGTGCACACGTTGCGATTGGTGCTTGATACTCTTAAGTCTTATCAATTGAATTATTATCAAGCGCATCCAGTCATAATATTTAGTATACAAACCAGACATAAGTAGTAGTACGTAGAAATTGTAAAAAAAAATTGGGAGAATAGGTCAAAACGCATTTTAATTAACAGGGGCTTGATAAGTTTTGAGAATAAGGGGTAAGTATTACTTAAGTAAATCAAATTCCTAATTCAACATATTTTCAGATACAACTAGTTTTGGTTACAGATCAGAACTTGTATTTTTTTTTACACTTCTGTTATGCCTCAATAAATCATTAAATATTAAAAATCTGAACATTGAAAGTAATATTTCTAATATTTAAAGCCGCTGACATTGCAAAATTGTTTCCTAATTCCTCCTAGTATGCGAATGTTTAGATATTTGTTACTCAATCACGCAAAAACGGCTGAACAAAAAATGGTGAAACTTGGTAAGTACATAAGGATTAACATATAGGATTTGTATACCGAAAGTCATACGTATACGTATCATCAATAATAGTAATACGTAATACAATAATAATATACATATATACGTATATAATATACGTATTGTTGTATTATAATGGATGATTCTTATTATCATTGTTATATAGTAAGAGTATTAATAGTTTTCTCTCGTTATCTTGAATGTTTAGGCAGTGTATCTTTCGAGGATTACAAATTAATGATTGTGAAGCATGACGCATGTGATAAAATTCAGCTGTGTAGAATTCATATGGTGCAGAATCGTGAATAGGAAGAAACAGGATTGTGAAGAAATAATGACGGTGAAGAATAACGCCTGTGATAAAACTTAGCTGTGTGGAATTCATCTTGTGCAGAATCGCGAATAGGAAGAAACAATAATGGCATAAACATCGAATAATCCTAGAAGGGATGAAATAAGGAGTGTACGTTTAATACTGTGGAAGTCGCGGGCAAAAGCAAGTTATTTATTTATTATCCTATAAATATACATCCTAATAACATTATAAACGTAATGGGGCTGGTCATTTTGTATAAGGAGTTTTTTTTCTATAAGATAGAAACTTGAAACTTCCCTAATAAACTAAGGAATAAAAAGGAAGAAAACATTATTTATCGTTTTAAGAAATCCGACCTCTGAAGGGGTGAAAAAGAGGTTGAAAGTTGTATGGGAAGCAAACATTTTTTTAACAAATAACTTGAAACTTGGTTCATAGACCTAACATTATATTATAAAAAAAAAGAATTTCAACGATTTCGGAAATTCTACCTCTGGAGGGGTGAAAAGGAAAATTAAAATTATCATGGACAACCTATTTTTTTAAAGTGAGAAAGTAACTTCATTCTTGGCGTGTAGACTCTCAATTAAAACATAAGAAACCTTTTGCAGTGTTTTTGAAAATGTATCCCTTAATGGTGTAAAAAAGGGGATTGAATGTTAGTAGGTATGGAAAAAGAGTATAAGTAATATATATTCGAAGTGAGCGACTAGAAACTTGGGTTGTATATAATAGATAAATAGATTATATAGTATATAAATAGATTAAACACTGGACTACCCGTGCGAGGACGGGGCGGGTTAATAGAAATGCGAAAGTATGTCTGTTTGCCTGATGATTTTTGGTTTGAGTCCCAGGGAAGGACATAAAATACTTTATGTCACACCTGGCCATAAAGTGGCCATTATCGCACGCTCTGCGCGCGAAAAATCCCACTTCCTGGCCAGAGGGTGACATAAAATTTTGTACTTACCACGGGCGATAATAAAGAAAGCCTCAGATCGCGTATTTATCGCCCTTGCCTTCGGCTCGGGCGTAAAATACCTGCGATCTGAGACTTTCTTTGTTTTATCGCCCTTGGTAAGTAATGTACTATTTTATCCCGGAAATCCTCCCTTAAGGGGGTGGAAGTTTGTATGGAAGAGAGAGACTAGGTAAGCGCCTGAAATAAAAGAAAAGCAATAACATTGTAACGCAATGACCGAGTTCTACGCAGACGAATTCGCGGGCAAAAGCTAGTTATTCATCATCATCATTATATCAGCTGAAAGACGTCCACTGCTGGACATAGGCCTCCCCCACAGACACAGAGACTCCTCCACACAGTGCCACAATGACCGTCCTGCGCCACCCGCATCCAGCGGACTCCCGCGACCTTTACCAGGTCATCAGTCCACCTTGTGGCCCCCCACCTACGCGCTGCGCCTTCCGGTCGGCGGTCGCCACTCGAGAACCTTTCGCCCCCAACGGTCATCGATTATTATTAAGAAAATTAAGTGACAACCTCTTTAGCCTAGTTGGTAATGACACTGCCTACGAATTTGGAGGTCCCGGGTTCGAATCCCGGTTAGGGCATTTATTTGTGTGATGAGCACGATTGTTTGTTCCTAAGTCTTGGATGTTTTCTATGTGTTTAAGTTCATGAGTACATGTATATCGTACTAGGCACCCCATGCTTAGTTTGGGACTAAGAGGTTGATTCGTGTAAGATTGTCCAAAAAAATTGTTTTTTTTTTATAATTGTGTTGTTCTTTGGACATTGTTTTTATAAGCCTAATTAGGTTAGAGACAGTCATTAGCTAACAGTGATAGAAAATTAAGCCATCTTGAACTTTTTCACCACTATCACCATTATAATGTCAAGTTACTACTTATATACTCAAGACAAGAAAACTACAACAAATGATCATTAGTCATAATCGTCAATAAAAAACATTTCTTATCAGAAAACTATGAATTACAACGACTGCGTTGGCTGGCACATATTCTACTAGAATTTAGAGACAAACAGCAGTAACTACAGCACTGTTATCATGGCTAATACGTCTTTCTTGTATCGAACGAAGTATATTCTTAACAATCGGCTATTGAATAAAAAATCTGCAAACAATGGCGTAGGAATCGACCTTCAGACAAGTAATTGAATAATCAAACCAGCATTTAGGACAAGGGAACTATAAAGAACTCATCTGCTTTAAAGCGCAATTAAAAACGCACCTTAACTACCTATTAATGCAAAAAAATAAAAAAAAAAAAAAAAAATTCATTTGAAGATGAAAACAAATATGCGACATCGTATACCTAAAACGTCTTAATGTTAGGTGTAATCTCTCGGTGGATCTGTTTTAGTCTTAGTTGTCTGCACATTAAGAGTTGTTTTATCTTGTTGGTGGGGTATATAATTAAATTTTTTAACGTTGGATGCGAGTTTATAGTCGGATGGGCATATGTGCCAAGCAAAATTAAGTATGCCAATATGTACGGTTGATCGCATTCAGCCTTCGTCGGAATGACCATTTTCCGTCGATTTTTCTTACGCCTTATACTTTTCTACTCGCGCCAAGGCCATATGGCAAGTTATATCTGTTATGTCATGACTGCTGATTTAGACTGATCGCGAGAAATTAATTAAATGGATAATTTTTATCATTCACATACTTAACTATTGTTTTGTTTCAATACGAGTAGGCCACTACTAGTCTACTCTAGATTTGCCTACCTCTTGCAACTTCTTTACACACTATGTAGAATCATTCATCACTTCATCAGTCATAAAGTTATATTATTTGATTGTGATTTGCTCGGACAGAAAACGTTGTTTTACTCGTACTTGACTTGGTTTCTGTCATTTGGTCAGATTTGATGGTGTTTGTTGTGAGTCTGGAAATTGATATTTTTTTATTTATTTTCTTTATTTAGATATTGTTCTAGTTCTACGAAAGTTTTCCCTCTGGGATAGAAGGTTAGATGGCAATCTAAAATAAAAAAGAGGGAAAACCAGACCTAGTTGGGATTATACCGCTTTACTCACGATGGTCTTTACGGAAAAGCTCCTACTGTTAAATATCAAATGATATTTCGCACATACGTTTTTTTCTGAAAAACCCAGTGGCAGCGACCAAATCCATGATCTCCAGATTACAATTCGCTTACCACTCGGTTACCGTGGCTTCAGTAAGGTGTACTCTGCGGAATATTCGAAAACAATTGTGGAGTTTCTGTTAAAAATCGCCATCACTGAAAACGGACACATGTATGTTACACATATGGGACAGCCTCATTTGAACCGTTTAAAAAGCCGTTCCAATCCTAATAGCACTTAATGGCAAAAATCTATGCAGTTGCCGGACTAATCGGGCAATTTGCGGACAAGTGCCGCGATTTGTCGCAATCACAGTTGCTTCACTGTTATGTCAACCATTATGACCTGTAAGGTTCACTATATGTGGTTACCCTGTTTACTCAACGGTCTGGGCTATTTGGTTTGCCTGGTCAGGCTCTTTTGACCTTAATTCTGTATGCGGCTAAATGTGCATCAAAAGTTGCTCATAGTTAAATTACCGTATTATATAGAACTAAATACACACAATAAGCTGAACAAATTTGTTTGCCGACACTCAATGACCCCTTAACCGCTAAAGTGCCTTAAACACCATGTATAATCCCCTTAACTCACGGATCGGGTTCCATTTGCACTACTGTATTGCCCCGGCCCTCTTCGATACCGGTCCGTGAGTTAGAGTTCCGTAAAACAAAAAAGATGTCAGCAGGATAAAGTAATTTAGTTTTATTTAGAACATCTTGTGAACATAAGTAGTGAATAAAAATGAATATTTTTTTTAAATCCCAATTTACGTAAAAAGAAAAATATTTATTTAGTGTAATAAAATAATCATTGTACAATATTTTTAATACACGGAAATAATCGTAACTAGATATGACCACATTATTAATTATATAATATCTTTTTTGCAAAAAAATGTTCCGAAAAGACATTGAATGTCAATAAAATAATAGTTTGAACAAACTATATTCATAGAGCGCGCTTCATATGAAATGCGATACAGTCATTAAACCTAATACTTACTTAATTTACTTTCATGATTATCTCCTAATATGGTAGGTAAAGATAGTGTGTAATGAGAACACGAGGCGAGTTATCAACGGAACCCATAAGATACATGAATTTTATACTTTTTATTGGTTCGTATAGCAAATCGAGCGTTACAGTCCGTTCTCGTTTTGTTGGCCATCTTTTTCCTTTTTTCGGTCCGTGCGAAATTGAGAGGAATTAATTAACAAAGAATTTCTTGTGGATTAAAAGATAAATTGTTTGTTGGTGTCTTAAGTAAATTATTTTCCTTGTTAGGCGATCGCTGGGGGACGGAAAACCATTAAAATACGGGTTGAATTTCAATTCACAATTATATCAATTTTAGAATAGATAAATTGAAGTACGCAATTTAAATGATAAGTATATTCTGACATTTTTATAAGGGTCACCTGAATGATCTTAACCTTCGGGTGCAGGAAAACTTTTATAGCTTTTCTTCATTCTAATAGAGTAAGTACATCGAATAATTTTCCTTGCATTTTGGCATTGTATCTTGGCAGCTACACAATTATTAATTAATAGATGGGAATAAAATTCATTTTATGACTAACCTGGCATATATTGAGCCTGCAACTGGATAAAATGGGTGAAGATAACCTAGGTACTAAAACTTTATCATTTAGTTAATCAGTAATTATCTAAACATTAAATCTGTCACCATTTGCGTTCATTAGAGTCCCAATTTTTTCCCACAAAATTACCTATTAGGGTAAGTTTTGCATAAAAATAACGTGACAAGTCTTTAATGGTTTTTTGCTGTCAATCGTTAATTTGTAATGAGAATGTATTCTTTAATATCGTCGGGGTTGAGCAGATAATTACCCTGGCATCATCTGCATATATGCCATAGGGTGTTAGCAACATAACATAACATAACTATCAGAATTGATTTGCTGCGCAAATTGCCCAGTTTGACATATTCAAAACAGAACAATGTAATGATTGATACAACAGTGGAACTGTTTTCATGTATTACAAAATCTGCATATGTTTAATAAAGCAAGGAGATCGAAAAATCTGATAATATTCCAGTATCTGCATACACTTACTTACCTTATCAGAAAATTGATTGATGGCCATGTAACTTGACATACCTATACGTAATATGCAAACTTCCTGACATTCACGAGGTTCACTGCCAATTACGACACATCCTGGCCTATGAGTGCGTCTTCACGGACATCCTTAACATGGACTATAATTTGTTATTCCTTTCGCTTAAAATTACCGAACAGCGATTAGGTACTGACAATTTCATTATGTATTTTATCTCACAGATGCAAAATCAATTATTTTGGACTGTAAATTAATAAAACAAAACTTCATAAATTAAGTGTTTTATTATTATTATTTATTATAGCCTCATGTTGTCCATCCAGGTGTTTTATTTTTATTTTTTTCTCCTTAGTTTTCGTTTCTATTTGTCCTGGATGTCCACTTGCCAATCGGCAAAGGCCTCCTCCAGCCTTCTCCACTCGTGCCTGTCTCTGGCGACCCTGCTCCATGTGACTCCAGCAACTGGCCTTATGTCGTCGTCCCACCTTTTGCGCTGCCTTCCTCTTTTCCTCTTACAGCCCCTTGGGTACCACTGGGTCACCTTTTTGCTCCACTTGTCACTGCCTCTTATAGTGTGGCCAGACCACTTCCATTTGAGTCTCCTGATTTTTGTACCTACGTCTTGTACCTTGGTCTGGTTCCTTATGGCTTGATTCTTTATTTTATCGACTCTCCTAGCAAAAGAAAGTAAGAAAATGGGCCTGCGGATGAATCTAGAGAAAACCAAATTGCTCACAAACGGCTTGGAGGAAAAAGTATGGGTAGATCAAAACGAAATCGAATATGTGAAAGAATATACTTACTTAGGACAAATCATTTCACCCAAGGACATCACCAATAGAGAAATCGAACAAAGGATTGGCAATAGCTGGAAGAGATACTGGGGTATGAAGGAAATAATGAAAGACCAACATCTTCACATCAGCACCAAGAGCAAGGTATTCAACTCGTGCATCCTACCAATACTTATGTACGGAAGTCAGACTTGGGCCCTCACAAATTAAGTGTTAGGCAAATTAAATTATTATAACCACAAATTATTATCACAACGCCAACCCAGTGAGTGCCTCAACACAGGACTGTCCAACCGTCATTCCAACATCTTCCTCTCACAGCAGCAGTGAGGCGACCGTTGTGCGTATGATGACATGGAAGTCACCATCAGTATGCGCTTCGGTACACTGCACCACTGCAGTGACAAGGCAGCTTGAACAGCATCATGTGTTTTTTTTGTAGTGGACTCGCCACAAGCTATAAACCCGCTTTGCATGCTTATTGCTTAATCCATCTAGACAGCACGTGTAGAAAGACGTACTTACATACATAGGCTTAAAAAAGTTATGGTTATATGAGCAGGTGGTCTTATATCTATCACAATGATTGTAACATGTTCAACTGATTTTTTTTCTAGTAATCTACGATTCACGTTAAAATCTTTTAATTAGCCTATTGCAGTGCTCCACTGCAAAGGCCCCAGAATTATTTGTATTTCAACCTGTAATATGTATATTGTAACGTTCAGAATCGTCGGCATTGCTACAAATTTTAAATATCTTCTGACAAATCGCCTAGCCAAGGGATGCTAATACCAAATCCATTAACCAGAGAATCGCTCCGATTACCGTTAACCCCCTAATGCTCACGGTACTTAGACGACATTAGTTCCGCGCGTGTGGCATTGTCGGCCCATTGTGCACGACCACAGGGTTACCTGTAACCGATACTGGGGTGCGATCTGGCACCGTCTTCATGAATCTATGTATCCTGCAACAACTGGTTGGGATGAAACAGTGATGAACCTAGATAAAAATAAGTAGTTTACTTAAGTTAATTGTAAAATGCAGCATACTTATGGGGCATATTTTCTAATACCAACATGTGGCGTGACACATTATTAATGTTTTAACAAATTAGTATTGTCAGGTAACGTATTTTTTTTTCATCTAACTAGTTTCTGTTTGTGCTTAAATCAACAAAGTAAAATTACACTAGTAATTCTACTTTGTTAATTTGAGCACATACAGACACTTCACTAGAAGCTTCGAAGTAAAATTGAGTTATAGCTACCTAGGTATTTGTTGTATTCAATCCACGTGAAATTCGGTTGAGTGATGATATTCGTAGCACGTTCGTTATTTGAACTGTTAGGTATTGCCAATTCAGTCGTAATGAAATACGCCGGATTATGTTATTTTTTTCTGTAAAGCGCGCTATTTCTCCCCAATTAAAAATTAATCAACCTTGAAGCTTAAGGCAATAATACTACAATACCATGAAAAGGGAATTTCGCGGCACCCCCAACTATAGATACCCTATCAAGTAACAATGCGACCATTCACTGTTTTGACAGGAGTTAAGGGGTCTCCAGGGTTGGACGTCTTTACCTGAGGGGCACAATAGACCCCGACCGCGCGGCGTGTGCCCATTGTCGGGTTAAATTGATATTGCACTTGTTGTAATGGATGCTGGGTTCATAGTGGGCTATAATCACATTAGGGGCAGGCAATGCCGCCGATGTGAAGGCACAGCCGATATTTACTGGAGTGGGTTTTTCTGTTTTCAGTACCTATGATAGATTAAGGGAGAGGCGACGTTGGTAGGTAGTGAGATTACACAATTTTAATACACGTCGATCCACAAACTCAACAGACATTCTTGTGTTTTTGTTTTAGTCAACAAAGAAAGATGTATTATGGTCTGCTTAATACATGTGTATTTTGTTAACCTTCTTCCTTTCATATATGTATCAGAATTAGGGCGAACTACGCAATAGAAATTTGTCAAACTTCCCATACAATCACATTTAAACGAATACAGATTATTATTACAACCCACCTTTCATGATTTGCGCACAACGGCAACAACGGTTATTCATAATTCATATTTATATCACAACATTACAATAATATTGTGACAGTAGTCTCGTGTGATGCATATTGCGCAGGTGCCTAATAGGAAGCAATTCATGTCTAGTTTTATTATCAAGAAAATTTCATCCCGATTTCCCAGTAAGCTGGTTGTTAACGTGGCTAAAATTTGAGAGACCATACCTACGTGTTTTACTTTAAGTTCCATTCAAAAATTAAGCCCATTGCTTTTTGTAAAACTCCGTTAACATTAACTACCAATACGGATGGTGTCCCCAAACTAAGAATATAACTGGTATTAGGTACCTACTACCTAATACATGAACTTATGTTGTTCTTTTCAACCTGTAAACCAAAATATATACATATTATCAGCCCTCACAAATTATAAATTCTATCGTACTACTTACTAGCGTAGTTACGTATCCTATCACGCTGATTCATCACTCGTACTGCATAGAGGGGTTAGTCGCGCTACATTAGGGTTGCCCGCGTCTAATTTATTCTATTCAATTCAACAATAAATCTATTTCTCATTAACTAAATTAGTTTACAAAATAGCATACTTTGATTGACCTATTTCGGCCCCTGCGCCGTCACCATGGCGACGTCCATAAATAAAGATATTTTCCCCTGATAGAAAATCCGCTTGTATTTCACCGGAGGTGTGGCCCTTAATAAGATTTGCAAGTAATCTCATTTGTCAATGCGCAATTTATTTGGTCGAGGCGTGACTTTACACGATTACCTTAGAAATATATTGTTCTGTCATAGGGCTGTCATTTGCCCTATGAGAACTAACCACGCCTATAAAAACATGGCAGTTCAGCAAGCCTTTTGATGGGTATAAATAAATCTCACTATTAACGTCAAACTACGCCAAAATTAGGCAGATTTTCAAGATTTTTTTTATTATTTTCAAACTGGACATTAGTACAGCGGTCATTTAAATACATTGAATATATATTACTTTTTTGGTAAATTGTTTGCTCCCAGAGGCAGTTTTGTTCCCTGGTGCTACAAAATACTCACACAATTGTAGGTATTTATGCGGGTACTGTGGTATAAGGTAACTATGAAGTATAAAATGTAACGTAAAGTATTGCATGAACAAAAATGAAATAATTTTAAGTGCGTTGTTTAAGTTGTTGTTAAGAAATATAGTTCGGTGATCAAATCCAAAATTATCGATACTACCAAATGTGTTATTTTTATTCCATTAAAACATAAATGCTAAGAAAATAAAGAAAATACGCGCCGAGTTGATAAAGCTAAATAAATCCAAGTTAAACCAATAAAGGGGTTTTATTAAATGAAAACCTATTGGATTTGCCGACGCCGCCGGTGCATTTTGTGATTAGGGTCGACGGATACTGTCGCGTCGGCACGCTCTATGTATAGTTAATATAAGGTTTTCTACATAAACTATTTTTAGTCTAATATATTTCTTTTACAATAAAAACATGTATTTGTAACATTTAACATCATTAAAAGATACTTTAACTTCATTCTACTCAAAATTTTGAGCATTTTCCGAATGCCAGCACAAAACTGGGATATAGATAGAGCGTATTAATTATGCACTTCGTAATTTCTGCAATGAACTAGCCAGCGGGGCTAGCACAACTGCCGCTGCGACGCGACGCGAGTAGAGAAAAATCTACCCTCCTTTCTCTAATCCGCATAATTCGAGCGAGACAGGTATCGCGAGATACGACTAGGCAGCAAGTTGTGCTAGCCCAACAGAACAGCAGTTGATGATAATGGCGCACCCTATAATTTCAACACATTAATTACATCATAGAAAAGGAAATTGTTATTACGTTTAATTTCACTGAGGTTGGTAGGATTTTGAAAATAGCTTCTTTAATTAATCGGCAAATTTACATTTCATACAGGCTTTAAATTTTGCTAGTATAACATTATACTATCATTTTTAATAAAATATAGGTAATATGGTGATAAGCTACGGTAGCCCAGTGGTTCAAGCATGCGGCTGTCAAGTGGCGGTCGTGGGTTCGAATCCCAGCTCGTACCAATGAGTTTTTCGGAACTTATGTACGGAGTATCATTTGATATTTACCGTTAGCTTTTCGGTGAAGGAAAACATCGTGAGGAAACCTGCATACATCCGCGAAGAAATTCAAAGTTGTATGTGAAGTCCCCAACCCGCTCTGGGCCAGCGTGGGGACTACTGCCCAATCCCTCTCATCTATGAGAGGAGGCCTGTGCCCAGCAGTGGGACGTATATAGGCTGATGATGATGATGATAGGTGATATAAAATAATAGTAAAAGGTTTTTATAAAATCGGGGCAAGGTTTAACCGAAGCCAGCGTTGAAGCAGCCCAGTGTGCGCTGATCCAACCCTTTCCCCACAGAATTAAATGCGGCTCATTCGATTAGCCGCTGATTGAATTAAGGTGAACGCACCTTGCCTATAATGGTTTCAGTTTGCATAGGGTTTGATTTCATTACTTTGTCAAAGGTATTTGTTATAATTGGGATTTATTACATGATATATAGTGACGAACTCAAAGTGTTAGGGTGTAACATTGAGATAACCTGTTTTTACATTGTAAGAATTAGGTAATTATATTACCTTTTCTTTGGCTGGTTTACAAAGATACACTTTATGCCGGAAAGTTATGTCAAAAAATTAACCCAGTTAAAATAATAGTAGTACTTAGTAACAGTAGATTGTACAAGCCGACCCGAGCCGGCAAGGGGAGGGTAGATGGTCACGTCGAGGGTAAAATGGGTTTTATACTCGAGTTTAACAGTCGTCTTTTCACTTCGATTACAAGGAAATAAAACAACACAACAAATTTGGATAGCCATCTGGTCCAACGGTTTTTTATAAAAGCCGGCCTTAGTACAGATTCCGTAAATATGCTAATCCGAAATTTTATGTCAGTCTAGATTCATCAAGCTCAGATCAGATTTATCCTACAATTGGATGAAACTTAGAGAAGACAGTCATATCATATCAACTGCCCCTTAGATCTGTTTTATATTTTATGCCATAGCTAAGTGATTGATAGGTAATAATGCGTATTAAAATATCTAACAGGGAAGATTTCGGACTATTTGATGTATTTAGGAAAAATAAATGTGATAAATGCATTCTTTATATTTGTTACTCTCCCATAAGTAACAATATATTGAGAAATAGTCGCTAGCGGGCAGCGGACGGCCATTCATACATTTGAGAGAGCACAATATCTAGGTACTACCAGCTTTGTTAACTAATGACGACTACTAATACTACCTTAGACTATACACATTATACGTAAAAAAATACGAATTTATTGTAAAGACGTCTAAAGTCACGACTTCGTGGTTTCAAGATGTATTTATTCAAAAGTTGACCTTTCAGCTATCACAAAATGACACTTCTACAATGCCCTGCCCTTTTATAAAAAGGTACCATTCCGTTATTAAGTAAACTTCACATGTTAAACTTTTGTTTAAACGTTGGACATAATACCTAGACTTATTAAACTAATTATTTTAATAAAGCGACGACCGTAACTACAAATTACTAAGTGCTACAGACCTTAAGCCAATCCATTAAGGGCTATATTGTAGTGGTTGTTGTTCGCGCAACATAGCAGGAGGGTGGTTTTTCAAGCATTCGGTGCAGGCGGCGGATTATTCAAAGTTTGTAATCTACATAATTCATAATCTTTATAGTAGCTGGGTCTCACTTGTAGCGAACGAACATGTAACTTATAATACACTCAGCATTCAGCATACGCACGGCTCTATTTGGTACCAAGGGAATGTGAATGTGACCGGTGCAGATCATTTTACTTACGACCAATAAAATCTGCCTTACCATCATCATCATTAGGGTCTTAATGTATTTTCCACGAGATGGTCAAGACATTTAAAATAGGTATGCTTCCAGTGGACAAGCTGTCAACTATTGCTGCCAAATACTTTTATCTGATACCTATTTCAAAACTCGAATTAAATTTGATCAATTATGAAAGTGTTAGGTACGTTGTTTTATTATTATCCATATCCAACCGCTCTCAGTTGGCCGCGCCTCGTCCCATCATCTTTAATTGCTGGCACAGTTGCTCAGCTATGCCATAAGATAATACCTTTGTTTGCAGCCCAGTAAAAAGCTAACCTAGAAACATTGTGCCACGACGAGGAATCAATGGGTTTTCCGAGAAGGTAATTGAATCTCGATTGATTCATTGATTGGTAAGTTAGTTAGTGTTAATTTTAGGTTGTGTTCTTACAGAGTGAATAAAAAAACTTCAGCAACACAGCAGCAGCAACAGCAGTTTCTAGTAATCGCAGTCAATTGGAATATTGCAACTCAATATTGTATTAATTACAGTCTGGACTGATTTTATGTACCTACTTAAAAAACGACTTACAATTTATATTGGTTAAAACTTTTAATATTTCACACTTTGTCTTTTACTAAACGATATTAGGTAGTCATAGTCATTTCAGATGTAACAACATCTTTAATCGCCAACAACTTACGGTGTTTTAGTAGATTTTAATTCACTATCGCACATGAAAGTTATTTATAAATTGTGCTTGTTGTTTTTTAAATGTTTTAAGGCTCGTTCTAGAACAAGTGACAAACGGCATAAAGGAACACCTATGACAGAACCAGAGCTCGATCGCAGACATTAAAATTCTGTCCACGTTTAAAACAAAAGACTATGCTATTGAGAGTGACTTGACATGTGGTACTTATCATTTCCTCTCAAATAAGACTTTCCAATTCACTCTGACAGTTATCACACACTAAGGGCCACTTTTGCGTCGTGGTTAACACTGTTAAAATAAATGAAGTGCACCCTAACAATTAATGGTGCTAGTCAAGTCCTGTCAGTCTGTCAGAGCGGGCTAAAAAACCATGCACTTGCAATTTATATCAAGTTTCATTTGCCTTGACGTCGTAAGAGTTATGGCTTCAGAGCTGTAATGCGAGGTGTGATGTAATAATTAACTAGACGTTACGATGAGAGCTATGAAATGTTAATAATTGCTATTGTTTCCTGTTAGACCTTTTTAAAAATAATTATGCACCCTTTATACTAATGTCTGAACTAAGATAAGGGTAAGGCAATAAAATGTATTCAATAGTTCAAATTTAATTACTTCTAAACTATATAATATATATTTCAATTTCCGCATGCAGTACCCGATTACTAGCATAAAATCACGCCTTAAAAAGTAATTTATTCCAACCTATGTACGTAGAACGACCCAATTTAAATTTTAATCGACCCATACTTAGTAAGTTAGCAAAGGAGTGGGGGACGTAAAGCTCAAACATTGTGCCTACAAAATACACCCTGACTATAAAGTAATAACCAGCCTTCGTCCGTAAACACCAATTTGGGGGGTGGTGCACGGAGCAAGCGAAAGCGGTGCGGTGTAGCGCGGCAGGAGGATGAGCGGGCGGCCGGCGGCCTTCAGTGAGGATGACTGCACTTACACGACATATTGTAATTCTGAACGAAGAAAATCCAGTTCCCCTCCAAGTTAAACATTCTAATTTATTATTATTTCTTAAGCAGGCAGTTGAAATAACTAATGAAGCCATATATATCCAGATATCTTTAAAGATAATACAATTTGTAATATACCTATATTTTCCAGTCATGTTACAGGATTTATCGATAAGTTGCCATCAAATGTCGATACTAAAATATTTGTTAGAAGGACGGACGGACGAACGGATAGACGCATGAGTGACAAAAATAGGGTTCCGTTCACGAGAGCTGTAAGGTGCAGAAAGAATTATCCGAGAAAGTCAAAAACGAAAAAAGTTATGGATGAAATAGTGAAAAAAAAAACGAATTTTAGATTTTGGAGCTCGATATTTTGGAAACTATTTATTATATCAAAAATTTGAAAAAAAAAATCCTCTGGACAATTTAGTCAGCTACAATTTGAGCCTAAAACAAAGACAATCGGGTTAAAGGTGTGCCCTGTAGCTTAACCTTTGTGAAATAAGTCAAAAAGTCAGAACGACATTTTTTACATGATGAGTTGATGACTTCATGTTTCGTGAAAGTAACGCAGGACTCCAGATCTTACTCCCGAGCGTAGCGAGGGTATTATCAGTTAAATCCCTAGCGAAGCGAGGGAATTAAGACTGAGTCCTGAGTGCAGTGAGGGATTAAAACCCGAAGATCAGAATATTATGCGCCACGGCGACAATTATTCAAACTTCGACACGCATGTGGAAATTTTGCAATTTGTTTGTTCACAGGCGTTATGTCGAGGATACTTATATATGTTAATCTATGAAAAAAATAATTATCATTCAACGTTGTAGTTTTATGTTGTAACCTTTTCCGTATCCCAATTTTCTCGTCGCTCAGTGACAATATTTTTTCGAATTCCGTAGATTCATTTCCAATGTGCTCGATAGTCGTGTGAGGCACAAAATCTGTGATCTTTTTTATCGTCTGGCAATTCTTTCGAACCGTAAGATCATTTATTGTTTCGGATTTTTTTATCGTAACTGTCGCAGTGAGCCACCAAAGCTGAATTGGAAAGCGCAATAAATAGTTTAAAACTAGTTGTTTCGCAAAGTTACGGATGATTGAGACTGATTCGTTTATCAGTAATCGTATCACCACCAGTCATGCAAATAACCTATTTGAATTTATAATTGCAAGAATACTTTTATATTTGCATATTGTTGACGTTTGTATTTCTTAATCATTTATTTATCTACAGTATCAAGTATACGTAATATACGTTTTTATTATTCAGTTCAAATTTGATATACGCAAAAAATACAAACATGCATAAATCCTGACTGATGATTTAAGTAAAACGAGGAAATTAAACAATTAATTATTAAATGAATAATAAAAACACGCAATAAACTGCGGTTTACTTATTACTTATGTAAAAAGTTTTACCTATTTTAACTTCCATTATGAAAGCAAATAATAGATTACCGTGTAGTCAATTTCCGCGACAAAAAATATAATAGTGTTTGTTATTTCATAATTAATTTAATCACAAAAAAAATGTACGAGCCTTCAGTAAGAAGTAGTATAAGAAACAGATGTATTCATCAAAAAAAATTTTTTTTTTGAATAAAACCGACAATATATGTCAATACCTCGCCAAATATCCTCAAATTTGTAAAGGGTCGGCAATGCGCACGTGACTCCTTTGGAGTCGCGGGCGTCTATAGGCTGCGGTGTCCGCTTACCATCAGGTGGACCGTACGCTTGTTTGCCACCGTCGTTGTATAAAATATTCTTCTGAAATTCAACTCAAGGAGTCAAGGATACATTAAAAACGCTGACGCTCGTACCAAAACTGTTTATGTTATCCTCCGTACAATCTCTATCCGATTAATCGTAATAAACCATCGTGGATTCGCATATAAATTTGCATAATTAATATAACTAATTAATGCTAAAAAACAGTGCACTCGGTAATAATAGTGTGGGACTCGGTTTTCAAACGATTACAGTTTTTTTTTAACCGAGAAAGTGGATTCTTTAGAGAGTTGCATTTGTAATTATTGGGGTTCGTCTAACGATTTGTTGGCATGAATGTATCGGAATGAGAAGTAAGCATGGTTTATTGAGTTTCGTAATATTTACAAACAACTAGTAATATACTATATCTTAGGTAACCTTTTTGTAGCAAGTTATTTGGTTGTATTTCACGACGGATGCTTTTATTTTACTTAGCATGATCAATGCCCTAAATTAATGAGGTTGAGGACAATGGTGGAAATACCAGTTAGGAAGCAATGCGCACTAAATACAGGTAGTAAATATCTAGTAAAATAGTCCAGTCACACACTTTATTACGAAAACAGAGAATACTGTATACTTATCGTACTAACACCTATGTAGGTATTGTTTCTAGGTTTAACAAGCTTTTCTACTGTACCTATCATTCCAATTTTACGATAACATGAATACAGTGAATTATGTCCTCCGTAACAATACCAGTGATCGTAAAAGTCGTCATTGTAATAAATATAATACATACCTTATGCCGTTTTTACCTTAAAAAGTTTAATTGTTTATAATTTCCCATGATTGACACGTTGTTTTTGTTTCACACTCATCCACCCATTGTTAAAGAAAACCATCTTATTTGGTTCCGGTGAATTTAACGAGAATTAACGACACTGTATACATTTCTAGCGGGAAGAGTAGTACGAGACGGTAATACGCGTCGCAGCTATATCTTGGTATTGGTAGCCTTAAACGTGTCACTTACTGGAAGTAAAGCCTTGACAGTATTGAATGAAAGATTGGTGAGAATAAGCAAAAAACGTTTATCGTTGTTTATGCATTTACTACCTATTGAACGACTTAGCGGTGAATGTCTATTAACTTTTTAGACGGATTTTTGATCACACGATTGTTAAGTATACTAGCGATGCTATTACAATGAAGTTGATGAAATTACTACAAACTTCTACAATAGGTGTAGCAACGAAACATTCTAAATCATTGTTACTTTTCAAATAAGAATGTAATTAAACTTTCCCAGAGGCATAACTTTCTATTCAAATAAAAGAAATCAGTATCTGTTACCACCCAAAACCTAAACACTATAAATATCCATTCAATTCGTATATCTAGCTATAGGTATTTTGTTATAGAATCGACCGCTATATAGCCACCCGAAAAAGAAACAGAAATTGCGAAGGTCGTAAGTTCGAGCGAGATGCAGCACACACTGAGAACAAACCACGCCCCCTTTCTTGCTTCTTAGGGTGATTCTCCTAGGGGATAGTGGTAGTTATTCTATACTTGTAGCTATGTTATAAAAGTTGGTGTATTAAAGGCAGGGTGAACGTACCTGCATTAGGGAACGTAATTGGCTTGCACGTGTCTAAAAGAATTGTATTTTGGTTGAATTGGATATCATGCGAGCATTTGGAATTGTAGTTTTGGATTGAAAACTCCGCTCGCAGGTTATGTGCTATGGAGAATAATAGTCGCGTCTGTAGACGACAAAAAAATGTAATGTAATTTTGAACAGTGAATACCTAGAACCCATAAATCATTTTACGAAGGAGAGCCAAACTTTGTATGGAAAAATATATTTTTTAAATATAAAAACATCGAACTCCCCTGATAGACTAAGCATTAAATAAAATGGAAGAAAACTGTTTTCAGCGTTTTTCGAAATTCGCCCTCTAAAGGGGTGAAACGGTTGTTGAAAGTTTGTATCGGGAGAAAATTTATCGTTTTTTTTAAACGAGGAGCTTGAAACTTCGTTTGTAGACCTAGCATTAAATACTAAGAAAACTGATTTAAGCGTTATGAAATGAAATTCAGTCTCTGAAGGGGTGAAAAGGAGGGTTGAAACATTGTATGGGCAACCTGACCTTTTTAAAGCGAGTGCGATAGATAGAGATTGCCACAGTTAGGCACGTTTGGCATACCTTAACGGGGGATTTCTTAATGGTGGGACTTCTGTACGTAGTACTACTATACTTATTCTGTGGTATTGAGTAATAAATATTACCTATGTTGGTTATTTTTTAGTAAACACAATTACCGAAAGTCGTCGCGTCGTAAGTCTTAATAGTTCTAGAATTGATTTTGAATTGTTTTAATATAATTATTTCAGTTTTATAATCCTCACAAGATTTTTCTCCACTATTTCATACGAGGAATGACATGTCCGGGCCCATAGTTCCCGAGTGAATGAAAAATGTCGCAACTTTATGCAGCACAATGACGCATACGCTCTTTTTATGTCATCAGCAGTATTATTCCTACACCCTTGCCCTTTCAGACCCTAAGTTTCCCTTGTGACAGATAATTAGTCGACACGCGATCATATATGCCGATCTGAGAAGCCGGTTGAAAAAATGTATTAATGTACTTTCCAAGCGGAAGGACTTAGTGTCTGATATTAATTAAACGTACACACACACAGTAATGTTTATACTTAATGTAGAATGTTTAAATTATTGAAATTTAAAAGCCTTAATTCATAAAAGCGCTTATTTTTTAGATCTTTGGTATAGCACATGGTTCCATTACTTACCTTTTAATTGTTTTTACGTGAAGGGACGTCACAAAATAATACACGGGTTACTGTACCTATCATAATTAGGTGTTTCTAATGGATGCAGCAGGAACGAAACCTAATTTCACAAATACTCGTATATACCTTGGTAGCGCCAAGTAGGTACGTAGATTCGAGAGTCTGTGTTTAAAACCATTGCGGGAAATCTAATTGTGTGAATAAATATAGGTATTAGGACTAATTCAGTGATGATTTGAAGACTGTTAGATATTTCATCACGTGATATACGTAATTAACTACTGAAACTTTAAATAGAAATTTAAGTTAATTTAATACTTCCTAAGTACTCGTTTATGCATTTATGTACGTAGGTATTATTCCCATAATATAATTGTGCGAAAGAAAAGTTGTAATTAAGATTTTACTATTGGCTAGTTTCTCTCGAACTAGTAATTAGAACAATCGTTAACTAGAAGAATTGAAACGGGAGATACCATTTACGGCGCAACAGTACCATTATTGCCATATTTATTATGCAGTTACAGCAGTTAATGCTTGCTGTAAAATCGTTTTGATACAGAATGACGAGTTATTACTCGTTATAATGTTGACAGGCTAAGTGTTTTACTGATTAAAACTGACTTTTTAAATTGAAAGGTGTGTTCATGGTGAATATATCAACGAAATACAAGTACAAGCAATATACTGACAGCAAGAACATACAAAAATATATATCTGTGGGTTTATATTAACAATTAGCGAGTTGAGTTCTTATGCTCGTGGTATCGAGGTTTGTCAACGAGGCCAGTGATAGTGATATCCTCTAAATTGTTCACAAAAACGGAATGTGTGTGCCGCCGGCGGGGACGTTCACCGCGCGATCACGACAACACAGACACATATAGTCCCTATTCATCCCGGTACTGAACCGCGGTTTTAGAACTTGTAGGGTATTCTAGTGTTTAAATCACTCGCGTGGTCGAGTCGGAAGTTTCCCTTGGCTTTTCCCCAGGCCACTCTAAAACCGCGCGCACTCCTACCGCTTTATTGCGCCCGGCCTATAAAGCCGCACTGTCTTCTCGAAGATCTCACGGTTCGAAATAAATGCCATACGATAAATAAATATAAAGCCGCAGTCAGGTTAAAAAAAGTATGTGGCATCAATATAATTTGTACCTATGAAAGCAATAAATGACTGAATAACTGAATAACCGTCGTGTTGCTGGATCCTCTTGTCTGCTCTTCTTTACTATCAGCATAATGATAAAAAACGTATAAGTAATAGAGAGTTGTCATGGCTCAGTAGCTATGACAAAACTCTATTTCAAGATGTAGTACGTACGAGTACGACAGATCCCAGAGAATATAGTCACTACTTAAACAAGTTATACTAATAATTGTGACCTATGTAACATTACCAATACATTACTATTATTAGATCAAATGCCATTTAAATTATATCAGAATTTTAAGCGTGGAATAATAGTTAGCAAACAGACAGCGTTAATACTTTCTCATTTATAATATCAGTCTGAATGCACTGCTATACTCGTATTGTACTATAAAATACAAAGCATCCGTCCAAGGTTCATGAAGTTTAACGTTCATGCTAACACGAACACAGACATAATGTGCCGCGGTCACGAATGCTCAGCTGACGCTCCGGGTTCGAGTCCTGGGTTCCCCGCTCGAAACAATGTGTGTGTATATAGGTATGTTGTGCATTCACTAAAGCTGGCTTGAAGGGATCCAATGAGCGACATGAGATATTT
Organism: Cenopis cana; assembly: GCA_951800055.1. Taxonomy (NCBI): domain Eukaryota; kingdom Metazoa; phylum Arthropoda; class Insecta; order Lepidoptera; family Tortricidae; genus Cenopis; species Cenopis cana. The sequence goes on from OX637472.1 coordinate 12,708,693, forward strand.
AGGTAAAAATTGTTAAACGAGTACATATGGTATCTACAGATTGATGTTGATGGCAACGGCACATGCATGGTACATGCATACCTTACAGTATGCATCTGTTGCCGTTGTACATGCATGTGTGTGGTGCATGTGCATGTGACATGTGTTGTGTGTAAGAATGTATGTAGTAGATATTAATCAATAGGCAGGTCAAAATAAAAATTTACAAGTTGAAAGTACCTACTCGCAGTTTATTTCAGGATTATTCTGAGCAGTTCTTATGTGAATAAGCTTAATTAAAGTTATTATTTTTAATAGGATACCGTTAAATAAAAATGGTTTATAATGGTTTTTGCTTATGTATAGGTCCAAGTAAACTCAAAAAAATATAATAACCTACTTCATTTAGTTGAAGATGAGTGATTGAAAGGTTAACCTTGTCAAACAGTATGTAAGGACGTAATGTGGCATCTGGTGTCTTTCTTTTATATATATATAGCTCTTGTCAAAAGCGTATCTGCACGAAAATAAGCAATTTTTCCTGTGCGATTGGCACTACCAAATATATAATACATTTTCGATATCCTTTTAGATTTACGAAGAAATAAGTAATCGCTAAAGGTAAATTACTAGTCCCAACTACCAAGTCATGCTGCATTAACGTTCGGAACTTATGGGTTTAGTGATCTTACAAAAATAAGAAAGCCCAAGGAATTGTTAATTTCTCCATCATAACCTTTTATTAGGTGGCTCATTCAAAGTTCGGGCTTTAACTTAAAATTGCCATGTTGAACCGGCAATGAGGTATGCAAATTTCGCCAGGGATCGAACCGGGGTACCATTAGTAGCTATCTGCGTTAGACTTGGGTTATTATAGACTTTAAACATTTTGAAGGTCAACGTTTCACTGATTTTGGTTAAGACTTTCTGTTCACTGCACTGCATGCTGGTTACAACAGAGGAAAACACTATCAAAGCATGTACGTATGTGTCATTTTATGTAGTGTTGCGCGCGGTCGTTTTAACACGTAAGGCTTTGCACGCATGCATGAAACCGATTGAAATTGTCGCATAACTGACCCTGTCGATGTCGCCTTCCACGTCCGCTCTGAGACCAAACTAGCAACCGTGCATTCAAGAAGTCTGCACGGCAATAGCCTCCGGCGAGCACGTAGGCGCCTACCGATGTATCGATAGCCCACAACGACAAACGACATGTCGCATAACTGACCCAGTCGCCTCCTGCGTCATTCCAAACCCAAACAAGCTCTCGTGCATTCAAGAAGCTCGAGCACAGAAGCTTCAGGCATGCGTGTTTCGCTTGCGTGCTTTGCGTGTGTTACCTAACTAGACAGCACCACGTGGTCGGCACACGCGAGCTGATAACGCCGTGTCAATGAATGGCGTGATGTTGGCTGATTTTTAATCATGGAACGATGGGATGTTTGCGTGACGAGTGAAAGGTTTTGAGTGACCTGGTGACGATTTCGTTCGTCGCGCGGACAGCGGGACATCTCGTTAAAGCGGGTATTACACTGTCCTGGATTCAGGACACTTAGAAGGGTTCCGACCTATACGTTAGAGCGAGATGCTTCAACTCCCCTCCACTAGTTAGGACGCCTGATTCAGGACAGTGTAATACCCGCTTAACAGAGCTCATTCCCGTGTCTGCTGTTGCGCAGTTGTGTTTAATACTAGTTTCTTCAAGCGTAGAGGACTACTCGTACTGAAGAGAAGAGTTTCTTAAAAAATATCCGTTCCGTATATAATAAACAAGAAATTGCTGATAATAAATAAGATGCACCTATGTACCTATATATATAATAAATAATAAATAAATAATAATAAATATTTGTGGACAATCTTACACAAATCAACCTAGTCCCAAACTAAGCAAAGCTTGTACTATGGGTACTAAGCGACGATATACATATTTATATAGATAAATAAATACTTAAATACATAGAAGACATCCAAGACCCAAGAACAAATATTCGTGCTCATCACACAAATAAATGCCCCGGCCGGGAATCGAACCCGGGACCTCCAGCTTCGCAGGCAGGATCACTACCAACTAAGCTAAAGCGGTCGTCAGATATATATAGGTACATAGGTGCATAATATTTCAGACAGTATTTTTTAAATTAAAAAAAATCGAAAATAAAAAGTCGATGAGAATATGTGTTTCAGAAAATTCCAGGTGATAATATATGTAAAGTTGTTACAGATTAGGTTATAGGTAACTTGGTGCCCTGTTGCGTTCCGGCAGTAAACCTCTCGCTCGTTAAAAACAAAATGGTATGAATGAGAGTGAAAGAACGGTATTCTGGTTGTTGTCACGCAATTGGGATGCATTCTGCATGGACATAGCATATTATAGCATTTGGTACTAGCTTTTGCCCGCGTTTTTGTCCGCATAGAACTAATTATCGCGTTCTTACAATTTAATTGCTAGGTATTACATATTTTATTTCAGGCGCTTACCTAGTTATCACTCTCCCATAGGTACTGCTCTACTCCCGTAAGGGATGATTTGCGAGATAAAAAGTATCCTATGTCCTTCTCCGGGATTCAAATTATCTTCATATAACATTTTATCTAAATCGGTTGAAGAGATAACAAGACAGACATACTTTCGCATTTGAATAATATTAGGTAGTATAGACTCAGTGTTCTTTTGTGTGCTTAAAAATCTTAAAATACGCATATAATACAATATATTCTGGATATACTTACTCCGCACATACCTACATATCTTATCCTCAGTCAAGAATTCAAGTTGCGTATTTATGGGTACGCAGCCATCCGTTGGTATAGGTATTAGGTATAGGAACTTTTACACATTGACATCCATACTTACCTATATTATAAATGCGAAAGTAACTGTTTCTGTCTGTTCCCTTTTCACGCTTAAATCGATTAACGGCTTTCGATGAGATTTAGCATGGAGACAATTTGAGTCCCCGAGAAGAAAGGACATGGGAAAGTTTTTATCCCAGAAATTATTCCTTGAGGCGGTGCAAAGTAGGGTGAAATATTGTATGGGAGAGCGATAATTAAACCTGCGCCTAAAATAACTTAATAGCAAATATTATTAGGTGATAACAAGTTCACGCGGACTAAGTCGCGGCCAAAAGCTAGTCAGCACAATATATTTGGTTAATATCTTACTTCGGAATGAGTTCTTTTTACCAGTTGTCAAACCGGTCCGTCTCTATTAAACGCAACAAAATAAATGGCTATATTTAACTAAAGAAACATTCATTAAACTGCGTTGTAATTATTTTAATAATTAGTTTACTGCACGCGTAAGGCAATTGCAGAGTAAAATTGTAACACTTAATGTTAACGTCAAACGTAAGAATTAAATTTTACATGTGGTGTTATAAATAACACTATTTTGAAGTGACGAGATTTATCTATCTTGAATCAATTCAATTAAATACTCTTTCCTATCATTTCTGCTGACAATTAATAGCTACATCAATAAAATATTTTTCAGATAATTTAAAATAGGAGCTAGTGTCAAGATGTAGACGGGAAAATTATAAAGAATAGAATATTGTTCGTTAAAATATAAACAAACGTCTCAATTCAGTTCAAATATTTCACATTTCCTATTAATTTCAATATGTTTATCGTTTTGACATGGTAACTCGGCGAGCGTGGAAACGAGTGGGTGAGGCTATGTAATACTATTATACTATTCTGTGGTGAGGCAGATAGAAAAAAACAGCATCGAATGCGACTGACAAAAATAGACCTTCTGGTTGCCTTATTGAAGCCCCCCTACTGCGTCGGCGCAGCGTATATATTCATAATTAAGACATATATTTATAGTAGGTACTAGCGCCAAGAAAACGAACTTATTAGCTAAAGTAAGCATTACAAATCTTAATGGGTATGTGGATGTACCAATAAAGATTGTATGTTTCGTCAATGTAAATTCGCGTAGTAACACACAGAGAAAGTGCAAATCTCAATCATACTTATTGATAGTCGTAATTTATTGATACCAAGTCAGCTAGGTTCGACTCTTTATTAAAAGTCACAATGTTTACCTTAATTTACACCAAGTAACTTATGATCAACGAGATGGCAATTTCAAGTTTAAATTTAAAATTGTTGTCAAATCATTTATTTTGTCTTCACACTCGAACATTGCTAAGGTCCGACCGAGATCTCGGTCTCGGTCTCGGTCTCGACTATTCTCGGCCAAAATACGAACCGAGAACTCGGTCTCGGTCTCGGCCAAAATGAGCCGAGATTCTCGGCCGTAGCCGAGACTATTCTACGATCTAAGATTGGTGAATTTGAATTTACCACACGCTTGTGGAGCCGCACGTGGTGATCTATTGGCTGGTAGTTTTGTTCACCTTTGATTTTCGCGATGTTGATTATGTACATACTTTTCAAACCAATTATGATACCTACTTTGCCGCAATTGTTAACGAAGAGCGTATTGAACAAGGAACCCATGTTATGTTACCCATTAAAGCAGGATCCAATTGGCGTGATGTTAAGCTTTCGAGTGATAATTTTTGTAATGGTCAAGTGTGCCCCCCACCCGCCCTCTATCAGCTAAACGGTGGCTACTAGGCATGTGAAAAATCATGGTAGTAGTACATGTAATGAATTTAAAAGGAAAATTATCAGAGGCAAGTAGACATTATTAGTTAACGAGTATAATAGTCGAACATAACATACATAACAAGTAAAGTTTTGTAATATTTCCGTAATACCTTAGATAAAGTTGTTAATTCTGTCAAAGATAGTAAATATAAGTTTGCAAACTTTTTAGTCCACTTTTGTAACGGGTGGACGACTACGGAACCCTACATTGCGCGAGGCCCGACACGCACTTGGCCGGTTTTTTATCTAACAACATCAGTTTATTTCATTTTGATCACTAAATAAATAAAACATTACAAATTGGAGTTTTTTGTCACATTTTCAAATTCTCGGTCTCGGTCTCGGTCTCGGCCGAGAATTTAATTTATTCTCGGTCTCGGTCTCGGCCGAGACAAAAAAGGTGTTCTCGGTCGGACCTTAAACATTGCACGATTTTTTTACTTACTTGTCGTATTTGTTCTTAAGCCAAAGTCTTCAATCCAAAAAATATGTAGATACTTATATTGTTCATGTTATACATATATAATAAACCAATATTCAGTTATTCTTTTAGTATTTTATATTTCATAAAAGTACAACTTCCATTAAATCATTTGTTAGTTTACAACACAATCATCCCAAACAGAAATAATGAAATCGCCAATAGGTATGAGAACATACTGCGACGTAATGGCAAAAGGTCTATAATTGAAAATCGATAAATTCTCGCTTACGGCACTCTTCCATTCTACGTCGCTAATAAACATATCTGCATTAAATTAAAGCCAGAAAACATAATCGAGAGAAATAAATAAACAATCATATAAATTATGTGTTCCTAATTATTTATCCAGTTGTATTTTGCGAGCTGACAGTGGATTAAGGTGAAAATGGACTCATAACGATGTGATTTAAATTTGCTTCTTGATTGGAGTAAGGAATGAGTATTGCCGTTTTATGATGAAAGGTGTCTAGTATGCATTGATAATGGTATAATAGATTTCTGTATGGACGCAGCATTATGATCATAAACTAGAATTTAATACCTTGTTTACAATCGTGGAATGTTGGGGTAGACTTTTGAAACATGGTAAATAAAAAGATATATTTATGATTAAAATTTACGACGTGGGTGGAAACTTGAAGAAAATATGAATATATGTAGGTCGACAGTAATTAAGAAGTAATATTTTTTTTAATTCAAATAAATCCGATCATATTTTCATTATCTTGATTATTTTTTTTAGTTATAAGATACCACCAAGACATTGTTACGTAAGTAAGCTCACTTGCTAGTTACAAGTGAAGTTAATAAGAGAGGGAGAAAGTCAGAAAATATATTGGTGTTTTTGTTGTGCTTAAAAGCGAGTTACAATGTCCTAAACCGCAAGTGTTGCCAGCAAATGTCTTTGTGACACTAAGCGTGTCTTCTCTATTCGCAACGCGGCCAAAAGGGAATCGGGATGGTGTAGCAAAACTTATTAAGTTTTTCTTTACACAACAACCTTGGCAAACAATCATACGGCATACTAAGCTACTAAGTAAGCATATGGTAACCAGACACCGTAGCCTATGGACACTTACCACTCCAGAAGAAACACAAACGTGTTACCGACCCTTTATTGGCCATTTATTATTTGTATTAATTCAATGTGTTGAGATTCTCCACCATTGGTCCCCCAATCTCAACAAAATCTCATCCTCGGGACCTCTGGTGACTTTACTAACCACCAGCAACACCCCTGAAGGGAAAGATTGACATGTCATCACCTGTGCTTATTTACAACTTGTGGGCCTGATGAGTCATGAAAGACAAATAAGACAACCAAAAGACTGGTAAAGATTTTGCGAAATCGCATACATCTTTCGTCTTTTAAAAAGGGTTAACTCGATTTGACGTTCGTACAGATGTTAAAGCGTTTAATGGAATGGAAAACACTTCGGTTTTGTAACTTTATACCTTTAACACCTTAACTTTTAACTTGTAACCCAAAACCTTCTTTAGTAACTTTAACATAGAGTACAAATCAACTTAACCCCGATCTATATGGCCGATAAATTGATTTTGTACCTAATCTACTTTAAATTACAGTTGGTATCAGGTTAAACTGAGTGTAAAGTGTAAATAAGCTACTGTTTAGTATCAATTTACGTGTACATTTAAGGTTCGATGTCCAACATCTGATTTTTGGGAAATGAATCAAGTGTTCAGGGAATCGGTTTTTTTAAATAGTGACAATGAAGCGAATGGACGTACAGGGTGAATCATTTTGTTTTGTTTTCATCATCTTAATATAAATATTCAGTAAAATTATAAATCGGTTACGATAATTCTAAAATGTTTCACGGTCGAAACAGTCCAAGCAGGCAAGTCCAGTAGCAGGCGAGCTACCGGCAACGGATCAGAACAATAAAGCACACGATATCGCGCGCGGCCTCATCGTACGTCACACCGCCTCAGGCGCTTGCGCAGAGGCGGCACTGGACCCGCAACACTTAAAAACAAAACGTGTTGGTAACAGTCTTTTGGACACAAAGCAATGAACAAATATTGTTACTTACTAGGTTTTGGCTTCCAAATAATTAAACTTTAATTGTGCTTGAGTTCCAAAATAAACTAATTCTTTAAAATTGATATTTCTGTGATTTATATTATTTTCGATTGCACTTTGGGAACCTAAACTCTATAATCCAATCATCGACAGATCTCATCATCAGATCAGATCCGTGAAGTCATACGGACTGCAAAGATTTAACTCCCTATGCATACATGCTAAGTGTTATAATTCTTAAAATAAATATAGAGATATATTTCAAAGACTTATTAAAGCACGACGTCTCCTCCCCATTCCTGTTCCCTAAGACTGAGATAAGAAAGCCTCGTTCGATACGAAGTACAATATTTATCCAATTAAACTAACCAAGTGTGCCATTATAGCCGGTAATAGGTTTCTTTCCTCACAAAGGGCCCTGTGATTAAATGTTTTCTGAAATATTTTTACTTCAAATGATTGTTTCTTATTATTAATATCAACCTCCTGACTTAGGCGAAAAAAAGATGCATGCATGTAGGTATAACCAACCTGTGTGGCGAGTAGATACTACATTCATGTTATAAAATGGCATCACAATATTTAACCTTTTGATATGTAGACCTCATCTCGTCCCGTTCATTTCATTTTTTTATAGAATTAGGTATTACGAGGCTTTTTAAATTTCGCAGAAATTTTAAACCGCAATACAATTAAAACAATCGCAAGTAGTTAATTTGCTGTTTCTAATAGGTACAGTGTTATAGTAACTACTAAAAGAATAGTCATAATAGTGTAGTTCATACATAATTTAAAGTTCATTTAAGCATTAAGCTTTCAATGAAGCTTAAGAAAACAAAGTATTGATCTACAAATGTATCATCACACCGACATGGACTTACGGCATACAATTATGGGGCTCCGCCTGTCAGTCCAATATTGGAATTCTACAACGATTCCAGAATAGTGATACTTTATAAAAAATATCAATAAATCAATATCAATATATCATCTATAAAGTTGATAGGGTGACTGACTTATCACCGCCCCGCCGAAACTGCCGGTCCTAGAAATTTGATATTTACACTGTAGTTAGGGTTTATAACGGAGGCAAGGGATAAGACGGGATTTTTGGAAATTCCACCCCTAAGGGGGTAAAACAGGGGTGCAAAGTTTGTATGGGGTGCAATATTTTTTTTAAGGTACAGACTTGAAACTTTGTACAAAGACTCCTTAAAATAAGTCAATAAAAGTTATTTCTGCGTTTTTTAAATTTTCGTCTCCTAAAGGGTTGAAAATGGGGGTGAAATATTGTATGGGGAGAATTTTTTTTAAAGTGAGAGTCTTCAAACTTTGTCCAAAAGTTCCTTATAATAATAGAAAAAAGTAATTTCAGCGTTTTTCGAAATGAATCCCAAGGGGTTAAAAAGAGGGGCAAAAGTTTGTATGGGGAGCAAATTTTTTTTAAGTTAGTTACTTCAAATTTCTTACAGAGACTCTCTGTTTAAATAAAACAAAACTAATTTCAGCGTTTTTTGAAATTCATCCCCTAAAGGGGTTAAAAAGGGGTTCATAGTTTGTATTGGTAGCAATTTTTTTTTTGAGTGAAAGACTTATAATTTCTTACAGAAACTCAATTAAATACAACAAAACTAATTCCAGCGTTTTTTTTTTCAATTCATCCCTTCAAGGGGTTAAAAAGGGGTTCAAAGTTTGTATGGGGAGCAACATTTTTTTAAGTGAGAGGCTTCAAAATTTTTACATAGTCTCTGTTTAAATACAACAAAACAAATTTCAGCGTATTTCGCAATTCATCCTTAAATGTTTTAAATAAAAAAAGGGTTTCCGCACATAAATAATATATCATTTCTGTGGGTTTCCGTGAAACTTTCCGGTATTGTAGCTTAGATATCAGAATAGGGCATATGCCCTATATATATATATATATATATATTAGAGAGTTAAAAGAGGTCATTTTGTATGGAGAACAAAAATCATTTTTAAGATAGAAACTTTAAAACTTCCTTAATCGACTAAACATCAAATAAAAAAAAAATAAAAAAACAGATTTCAGAGTTATTCAAAATTCGCCCTCTGCAGGGATGAAAACAAATTTTATTTTCAATGAGGCTTGAAACTTTGTTTATAGGCCTAGCCTAGCCATTCCATTACGAAAAAAGTAATTTCAGAGAATTTTTGAAAACTCTGTCTCTCTGTAACCCCTTCACGCTTTAAACTGCTGAACCGATTTAGATGAAATTTGGTGTGAATATAGTTCGAGTCCGAGGAAAGGACATAGGATAGTTTTCATCCCATCCCTTAAGGAAGTGGAAGTTTGTATGGAACAGAGATAACTAGGTAACCATCTGAAATAAAAGAATAGCGATAAAATTCTAACTCGATGACCGAGCTTCACGCAGCTAGTTTAATATAAAATTAGGGAATTTCCACATGTCAATTTCTCTTCTTCTCCAAACATATATATCATATCTGATTATGGCTCAAGGCTGATGGCAGATGGAACAATAAAAGTTAAAAAAAGAGATAATTTGGTAAAATTATCTATCTAGTTCGTTAATGCGTTACGAAAATTCTACTAAAACTGGAAATTATAAAAGCACTCAAACAGCGAAAGCACACAGCAGACAATCTAGATAAAGCTCCAGTTTAAATTGCACAAAAGCCCCGCCAAGTTCGCCGAAGCCGTGATTCAGTTAATCAAACGTATTTCGTTTTTGATGAGTTTTTTTTATGGCATAAGTTGAGTGAACTCGCGGGACGCTTGTTTACCTACACTACATCTAATCAAGGGATCCGTGAGTAACTTGAGTAAGTTGAAGTTTGCTAATAATGGTTATTGTCAGATGATGAGTCTGTTTTACCCGCAATAAGTTATAAATCTATTGATAGAGATTGAAGTACATAATGATCTATTAGATGCAGTAGGTAACGATATTTTAATCCTAGACGTGTACCTTCTTCTTAAGCCTGATGACCACTCGGACCCAATTTAATATTACTCAATCCTTCGACAACAATATTTATAGTACAAAAGTAAGTTTTTCATAATTGGGTCTTATTATACGGCATCAAACGAATGTTTCGGAATTCGTTCCTCGAAAACGTACGGTCAGCAACGAAATTATACAACGGTGTTACCGTAATTGTGCAATTATATACAATTATAGTCAAAATGTTGTGGAAAACATTGCCATTATGTTATTTGAAACGTTAGTAAATTCAAAATTAAATAAAAAGTTTAGTAAATTATTTTAAATCATTGAAGATGAGGATCGCCCTGAAAATCTGAGCAATAACATAGTATTACGTTTATACTTTTTCAAATGTTCGTCATTATCAATACTTGATCTTGTTGTGCGGGTGTTTGCAATTTGTTTTCCTATTGCTAGTGCCACACTCATTCAATAAACTTTTTCTTGGGTATCTTAACGTTACATAAATCGTTCTATGGTTAATAGGCTTAGGTTAGGCTCTCTTGATGGTAATGATAAGTGATTGGTTCAGGAACTAATTTAGATCTAAGATTCATAGAACGAAAGAAAAATTCCCAGGAAATATTGTAAATCCAAACACATCAATGGACAAAAAAGACTAAGCTGTTGATGGAATGTTTGACTTCCTCTGCGCACTGTACAATCGTATTAAGCCCACTACACCCGGACCGCGGGCGGCGTTTAAATGGCTTATCATTACGTAATTACTATCATTGCGGTATACATAGACCCGTCAGTCATCATCGTACCAGCTCGGTTCCCTTTGGTTTAATGTCCTGTCCACTACGGCCATGATATTTGGCAATACAGTGTGACGTGTGACCGTATCTTAATACTGAGGAACCACCTTAAATGGCAATTATAAGTAATTTGTGGGTAAATGTAATGAAGGTCGTATCCATCAATTCATGCTTATAAACAATAGGAGTTTCTTGCGTAATAGTGAAAAACATGGCCAACTTTTTTTCGATGATGTTTAAGATCGATTAGTATACAATGTTTTAATAGGTTTCTATGGGAAGAAGAGTTTAAAAGCAAGCAAATCATACGATAATATTATAGTTAATATTAATATGACACTTTGCAAATGGCAGTAGGTGCGCGTCAAAATGACGTAAACGCTGCGTGAACGTTCGTTTTCCGATTAATGCGTGCGCGCTGTCAGTATAATTGGACGGATCGATGTCGTACGCCTCGGGGGATTTGCAAATTGGAATAATTTGTAATTTACGATGTATTCAATTGAATAAGTAGATGTTACTAGTTAATGTAAATGGTTGGTACGATCAAGAGCTAATACGTCATTGTTAGAAGTTCATTAGAAGTTAAATGTCTTACCTTCATGTTTCATGTGTTACAGTATTCGGTGATGAACAAGGCTAATTTGTCACTGCAAAACTTGCTGTGCTATACTATCGAAAAGGTTATGATTTCTGTACTTGAATCGATGCAACTTTAACAGGTTAGTCAGATTTTTGTTCACTGTGCCCGCCGAAGATTTCATTTGTCATGTAATGTCATCATGTAAGTCACGTATACACGTATACGTTTTTCATACGGATTATGCACATTTTCGTGTCGAAAAGACTTATTTTCCAATCCTATTTCATAATTGCACTGAACTCAAACTACTGCGTCTTCAAATGGCCTGCCAATATAACCTGTCAATGTCAAAGAACTAAAAAAGTAGGTAACAATTTAATAAAGGTGGCATCAAAAAAGGTTTTCTATAGTCTAAGCAGTTTAAATACGGCAACGTCTTCGCATACATATGTATGCACGCTACAACAAAACGTAAACGTATGTAATGTAATCATCCCATGCTGTGCTCAGAAAAACAATCGTTAAAACAAACATAACCTCAAACAGAAAATATCAGGAACTGCAATGCAGCCATGCTAACTCAGCCGCAGAATACGAGTAAAAAGAAACGGATAAAAATTGGCCAAGCACGACGGTCTTGATGTGTTCATAATTATGCTGGCTGTAGTGAGATAATTAAAATAAACGGTAATAAGGTGTTCTAGGGCGTTGTCAGGAAGTAAACAACTTCTTGTTACCGACTCATTGCAGCAAATGCAATACGGGTGGTATGTGCTCTGTAATGTTACTGTAGAATGTGCCCAGTATCTACTATTATATACTATTCGCTTCTAAAAGCTATCACATGGGTGAATCAATGGTAAAGCATTACTTGATATGAAATGGAATGGCAGTGGAGTTTTTACGTCTTCATGTTGTTGAATTATATTTATTTTTTTCTAGATTCAGGTTGCATATGCATATGCTCATACCTGAGCTCGTGTAGCTATGATAAAAACTTGCACTTTTTGATGTTATCCTTATATCAATTACTGTTATTAGTACATAATGTTACCGGGTACAATTTACATTAAACGATTTACATTAATTTCCATTAACCGATATTTCCAAAAGTCTATAACATTGCAACTTTGTTAATGATCATAAAATCGATTGAATACGATTGTCGTTACGTTTTATCTATTAGAACGATTATGGACCACACACAGCAAAATTAAACACTAAAAATGCAAAATGTATCCTCTGATTACAAGCAGATGTGCACCGTAAATGTCAAACGTCGGGTTAAAATGCTTGGATAATTTTTGTAATGTATCCAGAGCAGGTTTAAAATTATGTTTCAATTAGGTTGGTATTACGTATACAGTTACAGTTGTCAATTGTCCATTATTACGACTTAAAATTATTGTAAATTGTCCAAGAGCCTTAGATTCGGTTTAGAGTGTAATCGCTTATTTTGACAGAACTTGTAGATAAGTGAGAGAGCACTAAACATCCGTAAGTCACGAGGGGTGATAACGTAACATTATCGAGCCTGCGTAAGGGTAATTATAATGTATTATTTCCATACTAAAAACGACAGTTCTGTTTCATCTAATACAACTATGAACCGACCAAAACACATTTCTTGGAGTCCCCCAATATTTTAATTTATTATTGTTTCTATTAACAAGTTAGAGGTACGAGTACTTTGGCCGTTGTATTATTACGAGTATCTTGTTCCATAAAACAAATTAGGTGTACTATTAAAATGTAACAAATGAACGATTATCAAGAACTCGCCAACTCGTAATGTATAATTATAATACACTTTACTCACAAGTTTTCAAGCCAACGTATCTCGACATAACGTCATTTTCTTAGAAGCCAAAGAAGTTAAATGAAGCAATAATAATTATAGTAAACAACAGACTTATTAGCTATTGAAATTTTATGTTTTTTTGTGTCTTTACGGTATCTTCAGTCAAGCATCATTTAGTGCAAGAGTGGTACAGTACCTACATATCCAGTTATGTTTGACCCCTCCTTTTACCGTATCGTTCCTATTTAGTTTATCACTTACGTACGCCATCTGTCTGTGATGGGTCAACATACGGTAGACGTCATACTTAGCTATTTTTAAACTTGATGTTTTTGTAATTAGTTCACTGTACTAATTGGTGATAAAAAATTGATGGATATCCTTTATCTATATCAATATGAGGGTAAACATGTTACATTTAAGAATATTACGTAGTTGATTGCTTGAAAATATATAAAATACACTAGACTACAAGTTACTTCATTTGGAAAAACCAGCCAAGTGCGTGTCGGGCCACACGCAGTGTAGAGTTCCATAGGGGCCCGTTTGTCAGAGTTTGCGTTACTAAGTAGTTTTATTTTGTAGTAGTAGTATTTAGTTAAATTGGTTCAGTATTAGGTACTTGATATACCACGCAATGCCTACTTAGCTATGATATGCCTTTCAACTTCAATAGTAACCATTTTTCTGTAGTATAATGAGCAATATAGTTCCCAGATGCTCGCTGAAAATACATAAACGTAACTTGGCCATGCTATATCAAATGTTTCTGTTTAAAAAGAACCTAGGTACCTTTATCGAAACATAAGTGGGTAGGTGGGTAACCTTTCTGTGGCTACCAGAATTCAAAGTAACTACAAAAATTACCGGAAATAGTCGGTTTATCGTAACTATGCGAGTAAAAACTAAGAAAAAACTAAACCATTACGTGAACGGTCGCAACCTCGTGGGAGACGCAATTATTTTCCAATTTTAATCAAAAATATCGCCTTCTCAGCCTTTCACTCCACTTAAGCATTTAAATGTCAATCTTTCGCTTGTCGAGCGCACTCCATCTTAAGTTTCTGTATATAGAAAATAGATATTAAACCTTATTACATTACAAATAGATCTTGAAGTTGGCTCCAAGCTTATATTTGATCTGAAACAATTTGGATTCGTATGATTAATGCGTGTTAGTCTATACTAACCTTCAATTGTTTTAACTCGAACTTAAAATATAACAGTAACATAAACTTTGTTAACCTATATTAAAAGTCTATTTTCGCTTGCAGTGCCATTAATAACTATAAGGTGTATTAGAAAGCACAAGCAAGAAATTGATAAAAATGCCATTAGATTGCAATAATCATGTTCAAATTAAACATTGTATATAGTTAACCCAACTCAAACCAACGCTTTTTTGTACTTAAATGTAATGATAATAAGATTAAAACTTGAGAGCTTTTTTAGAAGCTAATATTGATAAAGAATCGTGTGAAGAAATGGGTATAATCTGTCAGTGTCCGACACATTCAGAAAAAGTTCATTATTATGAAGTCATATCATTGTTTAGCGGATTGAAAGGGAACGTTATTAATAATTATATAGATTAGGACAATTATTATGCATTTTACAAAACCTGTCAACATAATTATAATATGTTCCAAAAATAAATTAAAAAACCGGCCAAGTGCGTGTCGGGCCACGCGCAAGGTAGGGTTCCGTAGTCGTCCACCCGTTACATTTTGTGGACTAAAAAGTTCGCAAACTTATATTTACTATGTTTTTGACAGAAATAACAACATTATCTAAGGTAATTTATTTATTGATTTATATTTTTTCTTATTTTATACCTGTTGGCGATCCTTTTGTGAATTAATTTTGTTTTTTTAAAACACTGTAATTTTATAAAGGAAATAAATATATCTAATCTTATCTAATCTATCAATGGAAATCGTACGAAAGTTTGCTTTTGCAAAGTACATTTCTGAAATTCGACTATTAGTCGTTAACTAGTAATGTCTACTTAGCTGTGCTAGTTTTCCTTTTAAATTCATCGTTTTACCATGATTTTTTTACATACCTAGTAGCCACCGTTTAGCTAGCAGGAGGGGGGGGGGACACTTGTCCATAACAAAAATTATCAATTATAAGCTTAATATTACGCCAACCAATTGTTTAATCAAAAAATGCTTTTAGAAACCTTATAATATTTTTGAGAGAGCTATCCAACGATACCCCAAACGATGGGGTTTGGAAGAACTGCACCACCACTTTACATGTAGGTACGCTAAAAAATTTTTTTTAAAGATTTTATTCTACCGTTTTGTCGGCGTCATTGATATGTATACTCATGCCAAATTACAGCTTTCTAGTACTAACGGTTACTGAGAAAAACGGGAGACAGATGGACGGACGGACATGGCGAAACTATAAGGGTTCCTTGTTTACCACGGAACCATTAAAAAAGGAAACTTGAGTAATAGGCATAAGTAGGTAGTCTATTTTTTTCCAGCTACTATAGAATGCCTTCTGAAAATGGGGGCACTACTTAGGAGCACTGGGAGTCGATCTGGAAAACGCAAACTTATATGTAATATATATGTATACATATATATAAACCTACATAAGTTTTGTTGCTCTTAGGTACTTAGGCTTGACGCGTGCCTGCACTGAGCGAAAAAAAACTAATTATTAGTAAGTTTTACTGAATCCCAGGACAAGGAGATTATATACTAACGGTTACAAACCAGTTTTTAATAATAGTAGTTATTTACTAATACCAAAAAAATTGCCCTTGTAACAACTAAACTGTTTTGTAAGCGTTACTATATAATCTCCTTGTCTTGGGATTCACTTAAACTTACTAATAATTAGTATTTTTTTCGCTCAGTGTGACAAATATAAATCGGTTTTCTATAAAACGTTTGTTTAGCCCGATAGATCCCCTTGTCAGCGATTATAACCTTATGCGAAGTTATCTGGTGAATGAGTTACAATATGCTCGTTTGTGAGTAACGGTCCAACTGCATTTGCTAATAAAAACATGGTGCATCTCCGCGCTGCCGGACAGTAAGCTCGGCGGACACTGGCCTTGTATTTATCATCGCAACATCGTAACATCTTCAGCAGTCGACCGAGTCACAGAGGTGAGTGAAGAAAATTTACATCGTCTGTTTTCATTCAGTCCACTAATAAAATACACTAAGGCATGTGATGTATCTGTAGAATAGGCACAGACAGCGAAGGGGGGCGGAATGCTCCCCTGAATAGAGGTTTTTACGCAGGGCATTCTCTGCAACGGACTGCAGTTGATATAAAGCACAGATTGATTTATTCATTTATTGAGACTTAAATAAAAAGCTAATCCTGAACAAAAAATAGGCACTTATAAAGGTATAAGTTCGTAGCCGACTATATACAGCAGTAGCAGACATTTTGCAGCAACACGTAGGCTGCAACATGTCGTCTGCGGTCGTATTTCGAACCGGACTGCAGACGGCATCGGCAACAGCAGTCGGAGTACGAAGCTATTCAAATTGGTAAAAAATTGAAATTGGAGAGCATTGTCGTTACTATATCTAGCTCTTTTTTTTAGGTTAAGGGGAGGTATCCCCAACGCAAATGTCCCGCTCTAACACGCATGAGTTTACAATTAACCATCCCGCTCTCTACGCAAGCTCTGCGCGCAGTTTTGTAAATATTTAGCTATAGTCATTAAGCCAATCATTTTATCAAAGCAAACCCTGCGAATTTGTCTATAACTATTTACGATCTTTAATTGAGTACAAAAATTAAATGTTAAATATCAGTAATATAGCCGTAGTATTGAAAATACATTCCAAAAAGGGGTAACTTCGCGATTTGTTTCTATCGAGTGAAATTCATCAGGTCATGTAACTGACTGCGATTTTGACTAGATAAGATCCTTATGTAACACATATATTTTTTTTAGATTTTAAGACACTATATTCTATATCTCAGATGGTTTTTAAAAACTCAAAAGTGGTAATACACGGCCTTAATTCAACGTTTTATCGCTCAGCGTCAGCAGCGCTACAGAAGTGGGGCGACCTCTCGTTTGCTGCTCGAAGACAAGTCGCTCGCTACGAAAGTTATTACATAGAAAAACATACAAACCAGTAGTGTCGCTGCGACATGCAGTCTGCTGCTGCTGTATACATTAGGATGCGAACTTAGTTATACCTTAACTGTACGTAGATATACTGCATTTTTAAACATCTTGGAAGAATGAAAATGCACATTTATTTTTATAATAATTATCTCTAATCAGTCGACATCCAATGCGGATTCATTGATGTTACAAAAAGCAAAGCAACCAACTTTCTTCATTAAATCACACCATCATAATTATGTATGAAAAGCGTGCGTCATAAAATAGAACTGCTGTCAAATGAAGAAAACAAATCACAATGCGTAACTTGTTTCTTCCATACATGGATATGGAGTTATAGACTTGATTTCATGCTACGATACTTTACACGGGATGGAACTGAATGGTATATACATATAGGCTATATTTTATTGTTGGTGGAAATATGAACATAAATTACTAAATAACTATGCAATTTGTACATAATTATTAATTACCTACTAATACTTAAACTTACGAACACTGAAATATTAGATTACAGAATTAATTCTTTGGTTTAAAATAATATTAGGTAAGTTCCATATGGTAAATTGATTGCTTGTAGTTTTCAATCTTGCGATCCCTCGCTAGCTCGGCTTTAAATACTAGCACATGCAAACAGCAAATTTGCAACCTTGCATAACTATATAATAACTATGTATTTCGTCTTATCATGAATATAGTAAAATATATATTTCTTTCTTATAAAAAGTTAAAACCGTGCAGGTTTAAGGATACTAAAACTAAAGTATAAAATTACTTTAGAAGTGTTTTTTTTATTTAACGTTTAGCAGTTTAGTAACAAAAACCCTTATAAAATTTCATATTCACCGTGTGGTCTACAAAACCCATAGCCAGTGCGCGTCGTGCCTAGCGCAACAACGGAAGCATGACGCGGGCCATACCGGCGGTGAAAATTGCAGAAAATTAATTCATTTATACGTCTGCTGGATACGCAGCGGTGCGCTGTGCGCTGGCCTTTACGTTTCCAATGACATCGAATTTGTACCACGATTTTCGACGATGAATTTGTTGAATTCGAGCGTCTCACTTTTTTTATGCCTCTTAACTTAACCATGAGAATCAGTTTCGACGAGTGCACGTCTATCACTGCTCGCTCGCGCCCTGCCCGGTCGGCTGCTCAACGTTGGCGGCGGCGGTGGCGAGGAAGGCGAGTGTCTACCCTCATTTTTGTCACTACTATTCTATGTCCGGTTACACTCAACACTGACAACGTCACATGCTAAATTCTCGTCCGTCCACACTTATAAATCACAAACGTAACGGGCGGTACTGACCATCCACAATCCAGATTAATATTTAAAAACGTAGAGACAGTTGAATATTAACACCGCTTAATTTCAGTAAATCTTACCATACATCGTGATGTAATGATCGCTAATCATGGTAACTGTTCTTTGAAACGCTGTCCTGCCCAGACTAGCAAACAGTAGGGGCTGATTTTCAGATATATGTTTCTTGACTATATGATTGTGGTACTGACAATAGCGAAACATGATTGCTTAAAATTTTCTCGATAGAAAATAAATCCAAAGTCGAGTCTATATTTTCATTTTTTTCCTCAGCCTACTAAAACAACGCATTATTAAAAGACACGATTAAGTTAATATGATGCTATTTTACCTCATCTAGGTACTGACAAGTGGAAATTTCATAAACCTGCACACAGGATTTGTCTAAAAAGCCATTCTCGGAGAGGGTTGCATCCCGTTTTGTCGTGAGCGAAAAACAAAGGGTGTATCTTTCAATCGATATATCGCCTTAACGATCATTATACAATAGTAATATACGCAAAAATGTATTTATTTGTAATATGAGATTTTTATTTTATGATAAATAATCTAAACTAAACATGAATGATATAAAAAGTCTTATTGAAATATGCAGCGCTACGCGATGCACAAGAAATTGCTACTAATTTCCTTTCAGATAAACTGACAACACAATTAAACTAGTGAGATAACATCAAGGAAACTTCAAACAGGAGGTTTAATAAAGTAAACAGACACCGTGTGATCCGAACACAATACTATTTAAATTGAAGCTTTACTGTAATGACGCCATTTTGTGATAGTATACTCCACTTTACTCCCTTTCACTCTAGAAATAAATATCGTTACCAAACAATTGGTTGTTTTGTATCGATTCTCACTACGCTTTTTATAAAACGTGTCAAGTAAAAAAAACGCGCCTATTCAATAAAGTTCCTAGAGTGAAAATCAGAAGACTTTGTGATAACATTTGTAAGTTTGTATGTATGTATGTGAAAAAATTATACTCGAAACACAGGTAAAAACATAGACTGCGGGGCACCCGCCGGTGCGTAGCAGTAGAATGTCATTTGCGATCCTGCGGCGCCCCACTGAAGGCGTAGGCGGTACTCGTTGGGTCATACCCACCCAGATCTTCCACTTGGTGTGATACGTAAATGTATTTTCCCAACGTCAAATATTAGTAGTATAGGATGAATCTCATTTTCAAGGTTTTAATTTGCAGATTTGTACATTTATCAGCGAAGTAAAACGAAGCATCGAAACTACAATCGGCGTATAGAAAGCAAACGTGCAAAGTGAAATAAACCTACCAATCGAGGTGTAATCATATTTTCCATTGTCTTTGGTAATAAAAGTCTGATTGAAATTGCGCGAAATTCTCTATTAATTTATGTTTAACGCTCTTTCGCACGTTAGCGTTCCGCACAACATGTCACATTCAAATCGATTTCATGTTTGGAGATGACTGTTACATTTTGTTGTCGAAAGTGCCTTCCTAGGCAAATAGCGAACGGTACTGAATTTTGCTGCACTTTTTTTCCGTATTGTGTGTTATATCTTCGATTCTCTTCTCAGGTCAGGTAAGAGTATGGCTTTGCCGTAAATAAAACAATTAAACAATATTAAAAATCCCTATGGTAGTAAAGACCGCGGTTCTTATATTTAATTTATGGCTACAACCGTACTGTGTTAAATAGCCCATAAACTGAGAACGCAGGCGATGGAAAACAAATTCCGTTTAATCACTTTTACCGTAAGAGCTTTTAGGTGCCGCTTTAACACGCGGGGTTTACCGTTTACTGAGGTTTAGAAATACAGATACGAAGTGTCAAAGAGCTTACTTCTTACTTATAAGAAAACACCGGAAAAACTGACATGACACAAGTAACCAGCCCATACCCCCCATACCGAAACCACTTTTTAGATTTACTCCCTATTAAATGTTGACCGTATAAACTTACTACTTGTTGCATAGCACACAATAAATTTTCACGCCAACGCTTGGTGATGATTTTCTCATATATGTATATAGGTCAGCAACAAATCTAGTTTTGTTAGTTGGTCTTAACAGCAACACAACAATATATGCGGGTAATTACTTGGTTAGATCTTAATGTTCGCAATTTTTCAATTAAATTCTTACTAAGTACTTCTGTGATTAAAAAGGAGGAGGTAGCAAGGAGAGATAGCAGTCGTGAGAGACCTTCGGGCGGCTTAAGAACTTTTGACTCCTTTTAACTACAACTGCAAAATTATGTCTTTATATTTTTAATATTACTATGCCGCTTTTTTAGGGTTTCGTAGTAAACGAGGAACCCTTATAGTTTCGCCATGTCCGTCCGTCCGTCCGTCCGTCCATCTGTCCCACGTTTTTCTCAGTAACCGTTAGTACTAGACATCTGTAATTTGGCATGAGTATACATATCGATAACGCCAACAAAACGGTATAATAAAATCTTTAAAAAAAATTTAAGGGTACCTCCCCTACATGTGAAGTGGTGGTGCATTTTTTTTTTCTTCCAAACCCCATCGTGTGGGGTATCGTTGGATAGCTCGAAGCATTTTTTGATTAAAGAATTGGTTGACGTGATATTAAGCTTTGGAGTGATATTTTTTGTCATGGTCCCTTATGGTATTGGTTGCCTGGTTATGGTATTTGTTATATGTAAGTGTCCCCTCCCCCCCTGCCAGCTAAACGGTGGATACCAGGCATGTGAAAAAAATCATGGTAATAGTAGGTATATACGATGAATTTAAAAGGAAAACTATCACAACTACGTAGACATTACTAGTTAACGAGTAATAGTCGAACTTCAGAAATGTACTTTGCAAAAGCAAACTTTCGTACAATTACAAATTCGTTTCCATTGATACCATAGATAATGTTGTTAATTCTGTCAAAAACATAGCAAATATAAGTTTGCGAACTTTTTAGTCCACATAATGTAACGGGTAGACGACTACGGAACCCTACCTTGCGCGTGGCCCGACACGCACTTGGCCGGTTTTTTATATTTATTAAATTAAATTAAATACTTATTCATTTATTTCGAACCACACAGTCCATATTAACATTACCAAGTACAATTACAAATAAATTTGTCAATTAAATTAAATTATAATAATACATTACAGTAGGTATTAAAATTAAAGGTAACCTAGAAACTAAAATCTAATTATAAAACTAAATTACATAATTAAAAATAAAATCTATATACATGCTACGTCCGGCTCAGACCTGGTCCAAAAGTGCCAAGTACGCTGGCTGCGTTGCCACGCTGTATTACAGTTACATTTAAAAACTATATTATTTTCAAAATTAAATTATTATTATTATTTTATTAATTAAAATTTACATTAGTACCATACACTTTTGTGTGTGAACATGTACGGAGTTCCAGTGCTTCACGACTGGGCACTCCAATCTATCAATGATGGTGTTCAGGAGGCTGCTTTTATTGCTTGCATAAGCCATAGTTCACTAAAAAAATAAGATCAGTAATCATAACATAGATGTGGTTACACTTGTAAAACTTGAAACCCATTAAGTACGATCATTGGAGCGCATAAATATATGAATTAAAGTTCAATTGTACGCGTAAAAAGTCATGAATTCAAACCTGTCATTCTGTCACCTGACGTCGATTGTTACTAATCGTGTGAGAACCCCTTTATTATTTGCTCCGATTCCGTGCGCTGTAATGTGCTCTAATTGTGGCTCTAATCAAATCAAATAAGGTGCATTTGCATTACATATAAGGAATTACATTTAATAAAGTTAATTAATCAAAACTATTATACACACAAAGTATATTAAACATAAAATGTTATTGTATTTAGCAAGGATGATTTTCGAACCAATTTATAAAATGCCATGCTATTTAGAGGTAAGTTTTGTTGACAAAATGATTTCTTAACGGATTTGAATTCCCGTGAACGTTGAATAGATAGGTAAGATTTACATTATAGTACATTACTTACCAAGGGCGATAAAACAAAGAATGTCTCAGATCGCAGGTATTTTACGCCCGAGCCGAAGGCAAGGGCGATAAATATGCAATCTAAGGCTTTCTTTATTATCGCCCGTGGTGAGTACAAAATTTTATGTCACCTCCTGGCCAGGAAGTGGGTTTTTTCGCGCGCGGAGCGTGCGATAATGGCCCCTTTATGGCTAGGTGTGACATAAAGTATATTTACCTAGTTTATCATGACTTTCATTATTATTGTTATTACTAGTTATTTCCCGCGACTTCATCCGTGTGGAACTCGTTCATTGTGATAGAATTCAAGTAATTGCTATTAACTTACATCAGGCGCTTCCCTAGTCATTGCTCTTTCATACAAACTTCCATCCCCTTAAAGGATGATTTCCGGGATAAAAAGTATCCTATGTCCTTCCCGGGACTCAATCTACCTACATACCAAATTTCTAAACAATTTCCACTTCCTTAAGGGATGATTTCTGGGAACTAAATATTCAGTATTTATTCAGTAAAGAATCACAAATTAGCAACAATAAAAAAAAACTTAAACTACTCGTACATATTTACAAAGTATAACATTAAAACTACAAATAATAAATTTGGCTGAGATCGCCGTCAATGGACAGTGTGCCCAGAAGGCTGGCTGCATTGCCACGCTGGATGGCAATGCTTATTCGCTGAGCGAAATATTGGCCAGCCTTGTGGTCACCGGATGTGTCTACCAGGCGCGCCGACAAAACTATCTGGGATAAAAACTATGTCCTTTCCTGGGACTCGAACTATATTCATACCAAATCTCATCTAAATCGGTTCAGCGGTTTAAGCGTGAAGGGTTTTCAGACAGACAGACATATGCATTTATATGACTTCGTACGGGTACGTCAGTTTTTAATCTATTTATGTACTATATGTATATTACTAAAACTGAAATTTCTAGTCACTCACTTCGAATGTATTACTGTTTACGCTTTGTCCAAACTAACATTCCACACCCCCTTTTTTATACACCCTTCAGGGGATGAATTTCAAAAAACGCTGAAATCATTTTTAGTTAGAATAGAATAGAATAGAATATTTATTTAAAATTCTTATAACTAACAAGTCTAGTCTAGTTCAAGTTGTATTCAAACAGACAGTATCCTTGCGAAATGAAAGTCTTTTTTTCCATTTAGCTTTAACTCCATTTTTACTTTAACTTTGAACTCTTTTTTTCCATTTAGGAGATGAATTTCGAAAAACGCTAAAATTAGTTTTATTGTATTTAAACAGAGAGTCTCTGTAAGAAATTTAAAGTCCCTCACTTAAAAAAAACTTTTGCTCACCATACAAACTTTGCACCCCTATTTAACCCCTTTAGTTGTACCCTTGTATATATATTTTCTTCGCAATTTATTCAATAAATTCACTTTCTCTTTAGGGATGGAATTTCCAAAAATCCCATCTTATCCCTTGCCTACATCTTATCCCATGTTACAGTGTAAATTTCAAATATTATCTAGGAACTGCAGTTTCGGCTGGGCGGTGATGAGCTGATGATTCAGTCACCCTATCAATTTTATAAAAATGGTAAGTTATCCGTAATAGTTAGTCCATTTAAATTTTTAAAGACCATATCGAGTTCCGGGAAAAAACATCCCCACATAACACCCCTGCCTCAATAAATGCGAAATTGCACTTATAATCACAACCGGTTTCTCGTACAATCAGCTGTAAAAAATAAGGCAATAAATTTTGTCACAACTTCATACTGAGGGGCGTAGGTGGCATTGCAAAAGTCCCGCTCTAACACGCGTGAGTTTTCAATAAACCATTCCGCTCTCTACGGAAGCTCAGCGCGTGTTTTTCGTAAATATATTGATGTTTATTCTAAACGTGTAAATTTATTAGGATAATCTTTTTTATCAGGTTTGAGAAATTATCATTTTACAACTATTAAACCAAAAATCATTGTTGAAGATGGGAGGGTTTTAAAGATCCAACCAAAAACATCGAAAAAAAGGGTTATGTTTTAAAAATAAAAGAGAAATTTTTTGCAAATCGTGTTTTCACTTTTAACAGACTGGAGAAAAATTGTTATAGATTAATATACTGAAAGGACAGATATTATTTAATCACTATAGGTACCTAGATATTGAGATCTAGGTCGATAAGCATTGGCAAAAGTGCATATTTATGTGGGCTCTTAAAAGGAAAGTTTTTTTTCTATAAAAAAAACTATTTGTACTTAGAAGTTATTGTTACATTTTAAAGTCAGAAGATCAGATTGTTAATATTAGTAGAAACCAAACGTAAAATCATTAGGTATTTTAAGATTTTGTATACTTTTCTCGCTTGTTTAGCTACAATTTACTCGGAAAAGTTTTCTGTCACATAGCTTTTAATAAAATATACTAATATTGCATAGGTTGTAAACAGTAAAATAATTTAGGAATTTTTCATATCTAAAGTCGGTATGCTCGAACCATACTGAAAAAAAAACAGGGGATGGCGTATTTTTTAAAATCGAAATAACGCTCGTAGACAAAGAAGTTAAACCATAAAAACGTGGTGAAGTGTACATAAAAGTTCATCGTCGGCTCACCTTTGATCTAATTAGGACAATCAACATGGCGGTCACGTCGCGCGCAAAAACATGCGCATTGCAACCGCTGCGTCGGCGCAGGTAATAAACTCTATTTTTATATTACTGCACGAAATTGAAAAAGTTGATTTTTATATTAACTACCGGAATAATATTATTTAAAACGAATATTATACGTACAGTTGGGTAAGTGTTATATATAATTAGAGACACGGGTAGTTATGGATAAGTTTTACAGAAAATTTCTACCCGACACTTCAGGTCAGTGTCAAATGAGAATTGGGCCTATTTTTATACTTATTTCTAACAGAAATCTTTCCGGGATTTTCCGGTTTAAATAGCGCGTTTATCATATCCCGTAGTATACGTAATAGCGTACCTACCTTTATTTTCAACCGTCTTTACTTTCAACCGTAATTATAAAATTGAAAACAGTTACTATTTCTATTTATTGAATTTAATGAACACATACTATATTCCATTTATATTTATTAGATGTATGACAATTATTTCGAACCGTGAGATCTTTAAGAAGACAGTGCGAAGTAAATGCAAGTAGGTACCATAAGTATTTATACTTGTGGTATAGTAAATACAAGTACTGTATTTACTCATAATATCCTTATTTTTACTCACCGTACAAGTTTCTATTGAAACTAATAT
The DNA here is from genome assembly GCA_951800055.1 of Cenopis cana. Classification (NCBI taxonomy): domain Eukaryota; kingdom Metazoa; phylum Arthropoda; class Insecta; order Lepidoptera; family Tortricidae; genus Cenopis; species Cenopis cana. The sequence goes on from OX637472.1 coordinate 12,734,609, forward strand.
ACCAAAGCTCATTTGTTGATACAAAAAATTTAACAAGACTATTCCAACGTTGAAGAGGGTAGTTTAATTACACCTTATAATTGTACTTACTACCCGATTACAAAAAGCAATTGAAATTGTTAGTGTATTGCGGCGCCTTACTAATGATAACTAATTTTACCGTAAAATGGGGTAAGTAGGGATTGCGAGGACAGTTGGGTCATGAATGGGGAGAGTAGGGATGACAGAGGGGTGAGCTGGTTTTTATAGGCTACTGCTACGTAACTTATAAATTCTAATTACAAATCAGACTATTGTAATATTCATAATCCCAAAGTGCCGAGCCAACAATTTTCCTAATACTCACCTTAGTATGAAATCCCACCCCACCCCAACCTACCTGTACTACGGGGCGAGGTGGGATTTCCAACTTTTTGTGTTTATCGTTAAAGCAATGAACACAAAATCATAAAAAAACCGGCCAAGTGCGAGTCGAACTTCGCGCATTTAGGGTTCGGAACCGACCGCAAAGTTAAGTTTGTTTTTATAGGAAAAATAAGGAAATTTCAAAGCAAAAATCTAATTTATCAATATATTAGTATTTGTTGGTAAAATATACGTAATAATATACATTATTAGCAAATTCTAAGTTTATAGGTATTTGCAAAGCTAAAAAATTCTTCGGTACAAAATTTCGTAAAAAAAGCTGACTTTGGTGGCTTCTCATTCCTTTGTTTTATAATATTTTTGTAAATTAAAAATATAGTAAGTCTCTACTCAATGAGCTCTAAACAACGATACCCCACCAAGATGCTTATATTGTGTAAATTTGAAGCCTGTAGCTCCAACCGTTTGGCTGTAAAACCTGTGTGACAGACGACGGACGGGCGGACGGACGTCTGGGCGTCACCAATAGGGTTCCGTTTTGACCCTTCGGGTACGGAACCCTAAAAAGTAAAATACAAACAGCCGGAAAATGTAAATAAATCAATGTGCCACATACAAAAATAAACTTTTATCCGGGTTTGAATTTCGGTTTTGTGCCAACACACCCCATTTTACGGTGTACTTAATAACGGACCACTACTACACCTTTAGGCTACAAGGACAGATTTACTTATTTTTTTAGATCTGAAAAATAATGCGTTTTCTGTGATACGATTTCAAGGAAAATAATTTTGAAACGGAAAAATAATGCATCGTGCTATCTTTGAAACATGATAAGTTACTGAAATAAGTGCATTTAATACAACATTGTCCCCTAATATTCCAAGGAAACTAAGAAACGCGAGCAAAAATAACGGCTAAAATTCCAATCTAAAAACCCAAGGTTTAGGTTCCTGTCCCGAATTAAAATCCTGTAAATTCTGTTCATCAAATATCTGGAAGTAAAAAATATGTTCTAGAAATATATGACTTGTACCACAGCGTCCCATACTTGTACAAAATTTTCTCTTACAATGAAGGTCCTACTAAAAAAGCATTATTGTGTTTTGGGTACCCAAAGGAAGTACGTGCATACTAATAACACTGTAAATATTTATTATTTGTACTCACTTCATATTACAGGTAATAAGTACATGTCTTGAATTCTGATATGCGTGGCATATCACTTTGTTTAAGTTATGTAACAGTTTAAAATATAATAAGGATTACGCTTCAGCTAAGGCTGAATATGTTAATAATCCTAGTATAGAATAATACCATAAGCATAAATTATTCATTCTGTCGGTTAGTAATAAAGTATGCAATATTTTACGATACTCGACAATCGATATGCTTGGAAAGTTGTCTATTTAGTATAATTATAACAAATTGTAGAATTTAATGTAAATTGTAATTAACTAAAGGGATTGAATACATATTTATAATTATGATGCGGTACATCTATGGTAGCATTTGTTTTACGGATTAACATTCTTTGTCAAAATAATAATTTCTTGCACTTACATGAAACTAGAACATCCTTAAGAAAGTTACAAGCAAAACTCAAAAGGTTTGTGGGTTTTTTGTTACTAATCCAAATGCAAAAATGATTATGTTTACTGCAAAAAAGCGCGTGACACGAGAAGAAAAACGCACGTAAATTAGTGCTCCCTGCGGCAACGGCAGCGTATCGACTCGCGATCAAACAGCTCATTTATAATCGATATATCATCGCACAAGCTGTCCATCATGAATCTATTTTAGACGAAGTATTATTTGTACCAGTCCCCCTTATAGTGTTGGCTTATCAAGGTTTTTAGCACACATTGTTTTTATCTTGAGGTAGTAATCGTTCATATGCCTAACCTCGATGAAAAGGGGATATGAATGGCTAGTTATGATTTGCTATCTACGAACCGACCTTATTGAAAAGTTGTCGAAGGTAATTTGGTTCTCTTTGTTATTATACTACAAACAAATTCACTGAAATTGTATACAACAAAGTACCCATACCTACCCAACGCATAAATAAACAAGATTTATATTTATTTTGAACCTGCCTAATTTTACCAAAACTAAACGCAAGTCTTACAACTGCAAATTTAACTATACATACAAAGAAATCATGATAATAAAGTGTTATTTTTCATAAACCTTGGGTACTACCTACGCTTTTTTGAATATAACTCTGAAGTATATGCCACAGATTAAGCCAATTAAATAAATAATTTAAATAGAGAGACGAATCGGTTTGTACAATTAACAAATACTTTACCTTGTTAAGGAAGTAATTATCATTATGTTACAGTAAAATTAGCTAGGAATCAATTACAACCCCATACTAATTAAGCACGTCAAATTAACCTTTCAGTAAATTGATGTTCGGTATATTTCACTATATTCGAAATATCCAATAAACAATTACTGAACCTAGTTATCAATTATCGTTCACTTGGAAGGCAAATTTACAGGTGTTTTTACAACTCCTGTATCACGCGAATACAGCCCGTTTGTTCAAAGTTAGACTTTAATCTGTAGTTAATAAAAGCGTTAGTGAGTCCAATTTAAAAAAAGCAATAACTATTGCTGAATTAGTATTCAGGCCGCGTAATGCTGAGGCGTTGTTGGAGGATGAAAAAAAGCGGCGTTTTCTTAAGACGTGTGAAAGACCGTAATGAGCAACACGTACTTACAACGTGACGTAGTATGTAATTGAAATAATTCCTATAAATGGAAATTTTAATAAGAAGCTTTGTGTAGTATTGACAAGGAACAAAGAATGACTACGCGTACCGATATTGCTCCATCCATATTAAGTGCTCGACATTTTAGTGTCCAATAGAAGACACCTTTTAATCACCTCTGTCATCATAAAAGCGCTGTTTTGGGTCAGTGTCGAGTACAGGGACGTTAACTGTTAAACCTCATAATATTCGTGTAACGACGACGGTTGAAAGTTAATCTAAAAGACATTGAAGTAGGTTAATCCTACATTACCACCGCGAACAGCGCCTCTGGTGCCCTTTGCTAACTATTGCCATACTATTTGGGACTTTGTGTTTATGTTTCGAAAAATATACATAGTAGAGATATACTGATAGTTGACTTGAATAGCTCAGATTACTGAAATGCGGGCACAGCCTTAAAGTTCTTAGTTCCTAGGTGGCGTCCACTACGATCGCGTTCTATCACGGGATGCGCGCTCCACCTCAGGTCATGATAGCCTGATTGCCGACACGGATGCCATGATGGCCTGATTGTCGATGCGGATGATTGATGCGACCCATCAGAATTGCTCGGGACGACCACGTTTCTTCCTGCCTTGTGGGGTTCATTCTAGGGCTTGGAGATCGGGATCCCCAATTGAGGAATTATACAATTTGATTCCTCCCGCTCCTTTCTACCATCGGACGAGCAGGAATACGACAAGGCGACACCGTTTTACGGTAGCAGTGCCAAAAACTCGCATGAAGCGTTTTGCTTCCACTTTTATCGAGAGAACAGCCAAGCTGTGGGACTCCTTTCCGGAATCCTTGTTCTCTGTGAACTACAACTTTTCGGTCTTCAAGGCGAGAGTGAATCGGTATTTATTAGGTAAGCGCGTTCCACCCTAGACCACAATATCGCTATCTATACCATCAGGTGATTTGTGGTCAAGCGCAAACCTATTTAGAATTTTAAAAAAAACATCCAGACCCAGGTGCAGCTGCGGAACATTGTTAAGAGGCTGATCGGAGTGTTACGGCGGATTTCTTAGAGAAGTCCGTTCGTTATCTTCTCAGGCTCTTAAATTCCTATAATCCATCACAGATATCTGTTGAAGAAGACTTCCTTGGATCCGCTGCTTGATGTCCTTTTTACCTTCCATGTGTCGTAATACAGCAGCACGATTTTCACTTTGGATTGGAATATTGTCGTCTTTTCTCCTATTGTTAGCTTCTGAAACAGCCATAATGGGCAGCTTTGGCTATCCTAAAGGATCGGTCGTTCAGCTTGGCCTGCATGTCAGCATGTTTGTGGCTTAGCAGACAAATATCATCGTCATAGTCCTTCTATCCTCGTCTTATGCCGTTAAAGAACGCTGAGGAGCAACAAGGGTAACAGCACAGAATAATTAATGTTACTTAAATAACAGGAGACATGGAACGAGGTTGATATACATACGGAATACTTCATAAAACCGGTTACGCTAATTAGTATTATTTATAAATCTGAATTCATAAAACAGATCGGATATCAAAATGTACAAGAAATTTAATGTTCTTATGCTTATTTTATGATTTCACAAATAGTCGGACTATGATTAGACCGGTAGTTACTTTAACTACCCAAACTTCAGTATTAAGTACCTACCTGCTGGTAAATTTCCGATACTTAGCTGCTGGATTGGTATGTATACATCTGCCTGTAAAATACCTAGCAGGTACTCGTACATCAAAGATTCTCTATTTAGTAAACTCAGTAAATAATAAAAATGTCAAGCCAAAAATATCCAACATAGTGCCGTGTTTAATGAAGTTTATTACTATTAATCCATCACTATAAACATATAAAAATAAATAGTTCGTTAACAGTATTCGTAAATTACGTCACCGGGTTCATTCAGTGAACTTGATTACTGCTTATTGAGCGTCTTATCTTACAGCGTTTAGTAAAAGTAGGTACTCATAATGAAACCTACATTTATTTCAAGTCATATAATTCAGCAATTACATATCATATAGAATTCCAATGACGATAATGAAAATTGTAAAAAAGCGCAATACAAGGATCAATTTTGTTACATGCACAGGTAAGTATAGCATTTCTCCCCAGACATAAAATACTCTATTTGATTTAAACCACCAATGATGCGATAACTTACTGCGTAAAAGGAAATAAAAATGGAATTTATAACTGCGCGTATTGAAGGATTCATGTCTTTTTGTTATTAACTCAGGTAGATCCTTTTAACTTAGTCAATATACAAATTCATTAAACTTGTCTCTTTATACAAATATAAAAATAATACTTTTCTTTGTTATCAAACGAACATGGGGGGGAGGGGGGGGCACTAGCTAGATTTACATTCGCTTCGTAGTGGTGTTTTTATTGAGGAGGATAAACACACACAATTTATCAAGAGTCTTTAGAAGATCAATGATAAAGACATGTTAGGAACCTACAAGTTATATATATATCCCTACCTATTCTATGTTGTTAACTTGTACCGGCAACCAGCAACACAACATAAAGTTGACAAAAAATTCACTACTTATAAAAATTCCACGCAAATCATGAATTCAAATGTGCGTTTAAAAAAATAAAATTGTGCAAAATTGCGCGCATACGCCGGTATGTACGGAACCACCTGCCGCCACGCGCGCAGATGGCGCACTTTAAATAATAAGTTTGCCATTTGAACCCAAAACGTTGAAAAATATGCACAAAAATATTGTTATTTCAAATTCAGAGGTCCCAAAAGTAACTAATTTTACTGTTTTATCCATTAGTAGGTACCTAATTATTGGTACAATTAATTGTATAATACCTACCATATACCCAAAATGGTTATTGAGTTGTCCGATTCTTCAACTTCTCAAGTGTCTTTGAATTTAGTCATCTGCATTTTTATAAAGAAATCAGCAACAGCCGATCGTCTGTCGTAAAAAAACAGTGCATCCATCCATCTATATACCACCGATAGACAACGCTTACACAAATACATAAAACATAAGAATTTCTACGTTGACTTACTTGAAAAAGATAACTGCAAAAATAATGATAACAGAGAAAAAATATATCAATAGTTTCATTGATGGTCTATAGTTTACCGCTCTCTATCCGCAGCTCTTAATATATTGTCTTTTATTAGTGTACATAATTTATAACAAAGGGTAAGTTTCTAATTCATTCATTCATTTATTTTTCATAAAACATAGTTTTACATGTCATTTTTACATAAAAAATAATAAATTAAGAAATGAAATAAGTATATCTAGTAAATAAACCTATTTAAGTTATGATTGTACAAAAGTCCTTGATTGGTTTACTAAATATTTATGTGTGTTATATGAACAGCTTCAAATTGTACCTACCTATGTCATAATATTAATGCTTAGGCGAAAGAATTATGAATACACCTAACCCTATTTCATAACTTTTAATAATGGTTGACCCATGTACTTATTATACTGACACTCTAACGTTAAAATCGTTTAGAAGACTAGACACCAAATTACGGTGTCTTATGGTCGCTGCTCGGGCAAATTACATAGTTTTCATGGTCCTTACACACCGATAGTTGCGTGGACGTTAACGCGTTGAATTTTAAACTGATAAAGTTGTAAGTCATTGGAACAATGTTGCTGCTGGCAGCTTCTCTTATTGTTATTTATAAAATGATGATTTAATTTACGATGTGCGATGAATTACTTAACAATATCTGGGCGACCGAGCTTTGCTCGGCGTTTTCCCGGGCATGAGACCTAGATAGATCGATTTCTCGTCCCCGAAAACCCCCACATACCAAATTTCATCAAAATCGTTAGAGCCGTTTCCGAGATCCCCGAAATAAATAAATAATCAAATAAATAAATATACAAGAATTGCTCGTTTAAAGATATAAGATAAACATGTATTGTAGGTTCCAGAATCACTAGTTGCATAGTCGAGAAAATTTTACATAAATGTTACCGAAGGAGATGAATATTTTGCAGATCTATGAAACCTATGGAAATACACGTCTCAAGCTTATCAGACTTTACAACCAAATGATAAACGTTTCATGAATTTACCTACTTATAGACTTAGTGCTAACCCAGTCTCACCATAATATTGAGTAAAAATTTACAAGTTTTATTCTTTGGTAATATGTAATAGATTATAATATAGCAACAGTTGGTATATCAAGTAGATGGAAGGTGATGTTATGATGAATCATGACGATCAAATACAATTTTGTTAGTTATCTTCAGTACCATTAATAAGATTTATTTTTATGGCCATTGATGCACTTATTAACAAATAAGTGCATAACAATTACATTGTTAGTACCTAGTACACTACTAAAAAGACAAATAATTATCTAAGGTCAGTGTGGGTAATGGCCGTTTATCAGGCAAGACCGTCTATGGACTTCCGTTTTTGAGTCTGTAATTTTATAAAGTGTCATTTACAGCAAGTAAAACTGCAATTACGTTATTCAGCTATACAATGTTGGAATAAAAATAGTAATGTCTGTTCTTGTTGAATTACTAGACGGTCTTGCCTTGAGTTGTACGGGTAATCTACGAATTGTTAAATTTGATGTCTCAATTCTTTAAATTAATGCAATATTATCATATTGTCAATAATACATAAATATCAGGCCTGAAATCGTAATAAATACGTAATACCAGGAACGAATAAATCTAAAAAAGCCTCATAAAAAAACTACACCATATTCTAGTTACCTATACTAGAAGTAATTTTCACTTCCTTAATCTTTTTCTTCGTTAACACCTCACAAATAGACATACATACATAACCAAATTGTCCGCTCATCCGCGTAAACCGTTGATATTGCTGATTCAAAATTAGAAAACGAGGAAAGTCGATTGTCGATACGATTACAAATTCACGGCAACAATCGATTCGAATGTATCGAAACGAGCCATTATTCACCCCATAAATTTGTAATCGAATCAATGTAATAGGCCGAGACTGATTTTTGAAGGCGTCATTCGATATGCTGGTGAACATGGATCTAAAAGCTCCTAGAGGTATTAATTGATTTATTATGAATAACGGCGTTGTTATTCGTAAGTAAAATGTGATAATGATAGTGATAATATTATTGGTGGTTTCGATTAACACCTAGAAAAGGAGCAGCAGTTTGCGAACGAATGAAATTCTGGCGTTCATCTAAATTGATTTGATGAAGATTGGTACTTACATACTTACACCCAATCCGCAATGCGTTTTTGACGTAAGTATAGAAATGATTTTTCAATCCATTTGGTTACATGCACGATTGGCATTGGCACATAGTCAACGGTGTACATACAGTACTCCGGCGATAAATATTGCGTCGGTCATTGGAAAGGGACAATTGGCTATTTACGACGAATTCCGAACCCTGGCGAACGTCCATCAATAATCGTATTTATTAATAAAAAGATATTTATTACAAATAACAAAATTAAACTAGGTACCTATGACAAAGTAAAAGGTATATAATTATAAATAAAATTAAATCTAAATCTAAACTAAAACCTATTTCTAAAAGTGCTGCCAGAAATCGAGACCCCTTGGCAGGGTACCCATAATGCAGGCAGCTTTCGCGCGTTGGATAGCGATAGCTATCCTTTGTGCGAGAAAGCTATCTGCCTATTTATTAATTGTCATTTCATATTTTTAAAATTACTGCACTTTATGGACTTTATTAGTTTTGAAAAAAAAAACCTACTCAATGTATTAGAACATCTATTTAATATACTTATTACAAATTTGTAATCAGCGAAGCATAAATTAATTGAGAGATATATTTTTACCATAGTAAGCTTTTTGTCAAAATAATGCCAATGCCAATTGCTCTACTACTGTTTTAAGGAATACCGCACACAAAATATGAAAGTTTCAGGAGGTATCAGGAAACAAATCATTGAATGCGTTAAGGCATGCATTTTTTCACGAGGTCGGTTCATATTTGACCAGGTTATATTGTTATTATATGTAAATAATTACATCAATTTCTATCTGAATTGGTCGGGTTTACCTACGCCACATCAGATACAATGGCGTACATACAGAAAAAAAAAACACAATTCTTGTACAGAAAAATATTAACAAAATAAACCAGAGAACAGTTTAGCTGCACATATGCTCAAAATAACGCTTCCAGATACTTTATGACTCCTTTTATCCTATTATGTTGTATATAATTTAATGATTAAATTTAAACCATAATGATAAGATGAGTAGGGTTGAAATTCCTGTGAGACATTTAATATTTTCGATAGTTTTATATGTTAACACTCGAAATTGATTTGTTCCGAATACCATTGTTTTTCTGCGTGAATATTTAAATGCGATTTGTTCCAAAGATTTTGACAAAAAGTAACGAATTCTGATTGGAATTGTTTTACCCGCGAGAAAAAATGCAAAAATATCTTCAACTTTACACTTCAAATATATAAGCGAGCTTCTTTAGCATTGAGAAACTATGCCTAATAACTATACCAATTATTTATTTATTTATGTACAGTCAACCAATTTGATATCTGGGCCACTTCGTACTTTGTCACAGTTACATTAACATAAGATTTCCAGTGGCTTTCATATAGATTTTCACTGTGACAAGGTACGAAGTGGCCCAAGAATGAAATAGGTTGACCGTAAGTTCCGGTAAGTTATATTTGTGTCTATCTCAAAATCTAGATGGATAAAAAACTACTCTTACTACCTATACCCACAACATAATCTGTCTAAAATAGTTTTCAGAACTAACTTAAACAAACGTGCAACTATTTTCACAGCACATAATTAGGCATATCACTATACAATTGAATTTACTAAATTCCTGGACATCACGATGCAACGTTCAGTGCCAGAATATTTAACAAACTTAACCCTTTTATTTTAAGGTCTAAATTACAATGGTAAACGTTAGTGAGAGGAGAATGCTATCAATTAGTGAGAGTATCACAAATTGCTGGATTCTTACTCTATCTAATTGTCTTTGGAATATGTCGTAGAAAACAAGCGAAAAATGTACGCCATTCTGTTAGTTAATTGTATTGAGAAGTGATTAAAATTGTTAAATGTCACGTATTGAAACTAATTGACTGAATTAAGGTAAGTAAGTGTCCGAGTGCTCAACACTGACCCAATACTTAGCACTTTCAATCTTATGTCACAATGACAGAGGCGAACGATAGGTGTTAGCTATAGGGCATTAAGGCGTCGAGCATTGAGACCTTAACTGCAATTAGCATAAATATTTGTTAAATAAAGAAAATGGGGATGCTGGGTAATAGATTAAAGGTGAAATGTTTACCGAAGTAGACGCAAATATACTATCATTGTTCAGGTAAATTCAATTAAACATAATTATCATTATGTTTAATTGAATTTATTTAAATAATTAATAGACACCAAACCACGCATTTTTTGGTGATTAAGTATCTCGCATTCCGAGGTTGAACCTCTTTATTTGCTTATTGAACTGATTTAATTTAGTTTCGTGTGTGGATATGTCATTAGTCATTATGGATGTTAGAGATTTTGTTAATGCTGGCATTATATACATATTTATTATATCCAAGGTCTGCTCACATTTCTCTGTCTGGTTCCAAAAGTATAAAAACCGGCCAAGTGCGTGTCGGATCACACACGACGAAGGGTTCCGTACCGACACCTAGCAGTTTAGAAACACTATTTAATACCTTGAATCAAAAAAGATCGTATCTTCATAGGGAAGTCGCGGCACTTACATCCTTTTATTTGGGCAAAACAGTTTTTCAGTGATAACTCAAAAACCCTTAATCCCATCTTGTTCAAACTAAAAATCGTTGAAAGTACTTATTAATGTACACCACCTCAATTATTTTCAGAATTTTAATCTTCATAGTTTGGAGATTAGAGTTGGGGGACACATTTTGTACGACTTTGGCAGCTAATTATCTCACCAACGATTGACTTAAATGGAAAACTTTTTTAGTAGCCTCTATATTATTTTTAAATGGCTATCCCAAAATAGCCCTCATAACTACCTGCATTGAAAAAAAAATTCATCCCCCGGTTATATGCATGGGGTGCCCCCCTAAAATTTTTTTTTTCCTAATTTCACATCATTTTTATAAAGAGGTTTATAGAATACATCTTCCTACCAAATTTCATAATTGTAGTACTCATAGTCTCTAAGTAAATCGCCTGTGACATACGGACAGACAGACAGACAGACATGACGAAACTATAAGAGTTCCGTTTTAGCCATGCTGGCTACGGAACACGGAACCCTAAAAACCAGGGGAGCCCCTCGTTTTCCATAATTTTACTTGCAATAATTTTCATATGCCATAATGGTAAAATCTCATAATTTTATATGCCATTTTTGGCTTGTGATATGCCAAAAATGTAACATGCCATAAAAGACATATGGCATAATATTAAATGCAATAATAGCGTTGGCAATAAAATTTATTAGTTCTAATCACTGCAATCCATAAACGCTCAAACTGTCAAATTTGACACGTTCATCAGATAGGTACTGCCAAATTTCGGTTAGGTTAGGGTTCAGTTTTGTCCCCTAGAGCGGAATAGGCAATAAAAAATTATACACATTAATTACCGTCCTATTAATTAGTCATTTTTTTCTTATAAATTACTATAGGCACAATTTTTTGTCTTTTGTTGTTTATGTCTTAGTTGTGTTGCCATGCTTAATGTTTGTATTCATCCTATTCATTATTAAAAGAGAAAGAAAACTAAATAAGAAAACAAAAACAAAAACAAAATTCAATTCACCAATGTGTTTGAAATAATTTTTTTTAATATCCTGGTTTTAAGTGACTTTTTACCATTAAGTATATATATTATATCCAAAAACTATTTTTTTTGAACTCCTTACAGCACTGATGTGAGTGATCTGGCAAGGACGTGCATTTTTTATAATTTTCGACATTTAGGGCTCATGAGTGGCAGTGGAAGAGTTCTCGAATACTTGCCCTAAAAAAGAAATATAACTAGGTAGGTACCTCCTTAAAACAACCCAACTTACCTCTTCCCGTTCCGTCGCCTCCTCTTCGTCGCATATACCGTCCCCAGCTGGCTGGCCTGCGGCTGCGGCGGCCGGAGCAGCGTGTCCACGCATCCCTCCAACGCGTAGCCGCCCCAGCCGCACAACAGCTTAGAGTCTGCGGCTATTTTGACGGCTGGGCACAGTTTGCCAGGTTCACAACTTCCTGTTCAAGGTCAGGGCACGTTCAAGGTTGTCAAAAAGGTGTTCAACGTTTGGAGATTGCCGGGACAGTCTAGAGTCCGCAGCTATTTTGACGGCTGAGCACAGTTTTATGATTCTCAATTGTCTGTTCAAAATCACGGCGTGTTCAATGACGTCTAAGGTGAGTTCCAAGCTATGATCTTTCCGAGTCAGGTTAGAAAACCAATACTATGTTGACTGTCGGCAGTTACTGTCCCTAGCGGTTTACTGTGTTCCTTTACGTAGCCTGTTCTTGGCCAGGAAATGATCAAAGTGTTTGTTTTCAAAATTTTCCCTGTACAGAAAAACTTGAGCACTGCAACACTTTTGATGACAGTTTGAATGGTTTAAAATAAAAGCACTTCCCGATGATCAGATGTCAGGTTCAAATCATTCACAATAAGAGAATTCAATTCCAATAATAATACTGCATGTTCATATTTTTGAACTATTGTTTTCAGTATTACACAAAATTATGTACCTATTGTAGAATAAGTAGAAGACACCGTGATTTGAAAAATAGCGCACAGTTGCAAGGGGTTAAGGTTTATTTTTCCAGTTTATTTTTGATTACTCAGTTTTAATTGCTCGTTATAATTATCGCTATTGATGCTTTGGAAACTTAACTACAAGACAATGGCCTCGCAATATAAATTATCGAAGAACAATTATCTCCTTCCGTTCTCGAAGGCCACTTAGCTCAGCAAACCTTTGTTTATTTTTTTGCTGTAAGATTTATTCACCTAAAAACGAATAAGATTCATTGATTAGTTTTGAAAACGCGCACTTGTATCTATAACCGCTTCTAAATTTGGTTCGAGTCGCAAATATAGCTCTACCAATTAGTTTTGAGTATTTTCATTATACTATATAATATTTTCTTTGGAAGATAAATTGAGCCACTATTAATACACGGAATCCTTTCTGGAAGAGTTTGGGCGAATTAATATTTAACTAAACATGTTTCCACTGTTAGTTTTTATATAACACTTGCGTCGTTTGTTCACCACCAGAGGTCACTGTTTACGATCGATCCGCAACAAACACAAGTTTCAGTCACTATTTCAAAAAACCGATTTGTATCTTCATTGTTCTAATCGACACTTGAGATAGGTAACACTTAGGGACGTTTGAGTCATTTTTGTAAACACTGATGTTATATCGGGATTGTTAGTTCACGTGTTTATTTCTTTTGAGGTTATAATAATCGTATGGGATAACGCGTGGCGCCGCCGGCGAGCGCCCGATGTCGTTTGGCGCCTCGGTTCCACAGACCCCTGGCTGAGGAAGGAGTGGCCTAAGCCCAACACGCCCACTTCGTTCGACCGACCAATCCGTGCCCCACGGTCTCATCAAAGCGTACACTGGGACGTATTGAGTGACGTGTATTTTTATTTTTACAAACAATTGCAGTGCACTTTTTTGCATCGAGTTTAGTTTTGTTAAATTGTATCACTTTTATTTACCAACCGCTACTGCAATGCAATGCAATATGAAAAAATAAGCTTTTTAAAGTTCAGTTGAATTTGTACGATGGATCGGAACTGGTTTTTATTGATAACTCAAAATGTATACTTAAATTATTGAGATAAATGAAATAATAGGCATTTTAAGATTGATATCAACATTTATACATCGTAATTCCACGTCTATTATACTTCGTATCTTGGATCAGTAGTGGTCAGTTTGTTTGTGCTTGAAATTTCCGGCTCCAGTAAATTTTATTTTGACAACTTAGTGATAAAAGACGTCTCTATAAAGGTAAATATAATGTTAATTAAGAATGATTTAAAGATGTAAGAGATGTAAGCCATCATTCACTCGAATGCAGTTCGTTACAAAATAAATATAACCAATTACAGAAATGCATTTAAAACAAAAGCATAACGAATATGACACTATCAGCATACGGGCACCTAATTATTTTGTTTAAGAGGAGGGGTAGGGCAAGCTCTCTCCATACAAACTTTGTGCAGGATTTACTTCGTTTGTGTTTGCATTAAAGTTATGATTTTTGGTCAGTATGCTTATTTTTCTGATAGCTATTTCGTGATGTAAATTTTTTGTTATTAAATTTTTTTTCAATTTTTTTAACTTTGAATATTTTTGAAATATTAGAAAATTTTCACATCACGATCTTCGCATATCTAATATTTACAACCAAAAAAAATATTATATTTGTTAGTGCCAAAACCGACGAATAAAACGTGCACAAAGTTTGTATGGGGAAGGCCTTGCCCTACCCTGCGCCTTAAGGTAAATTATAACGTGTCGAGTCCGTCCCTCGACGCGCGCGATGACGTCACAAGATGGCCGCCGCAGGGCGAGTTTTCGCATTTTCCCCTTGACCGTCCACCCAAGCGGACAACCCTCTATAATGCTACTTCAAATTTTTTTATTCACACCGCGCAAGTAGTTTGGAAAATAAATTCAACGATATGATTTGTTTAATTAGGAAGACAACGATGCAAGAAGGGGTTGTTAATTAGTTAAAAAATATGGTTTCAATAAAATTAAGTAAAGCAGTTTCGATCGGTCACTACCGCGCTAATATTTAGTTAGGAATTTGAGTGACACGAGTACATTTAAATCTAGTTGAGGCTTGCTACCTAGCTCGTGCCAGAAAATTCACAGCACTTAAAGTATTTCAACAATCTGAATTTAAAAAAACATTTCACGTGGTTTACCTCTTTCTCAAAGTTGGACCTACCTAACAGCATAGTAATTCCTCACATTTTAAAACTAAAAATCCGTTCTTTAAAACCATAATAACCTCATAAAATGTATAACCCACCAGTGTACCACATTCATACGAACATTTATTGTCACCATGATTGCTCCGTATAGCGCTGCATAGTGTCATACAGTTTAATTCGACGATTTTGTTCGCCTCCCAGGGTGATGGTAAATCACAGCGAATGGCTGAAACACACGCACTGATATTGTAAAACCGGCCAAGTGCGTGTCGGGCCACGCGCAAGGTAGGGTTCCGTAGTCGTCCACCCGTTACAATATGTGGATTAAAAACTTCGCTAACTTATATTTACTATGTTTTTGACAGAATTAACAACATTATCTAAGGTATCAATGGAATTTGTACGAAAGTTTGCTTTTGCAAAGTACATTTCTGAAGTTCGACTATTACTCGTTAACTAGTAATGTCTACTTAGCTCTAATAGTTTTCCTTTTAGATTCATCGTATATGCTACTACCATGATTTTTTCCACATGCCTAGTAGCCACCGTTTAGCTGGCAAGGGGGGGGGGGGGACACTTGACCATACCAAAAATTATCACTTCAAAGCTTAATATTACGCCAACCAATTCTTTAATCAAAAAATGCTTTTAGAAACCTTATAATATTTTTAAAAGAGATATCCAACGATACCCCACACGATGGAGCTTGGAAGAAAAAAAAATTGCACCACCACTGTATAGGTAGAGGTTACGCTAAAAAAATTTTTTTTTTCAACATTTTGTTCCAGCGTTTTTCGGCGTTATTGATATGTATACTCGTGCAAAATTACAGCTTTCTAGTACTAACGGTTACTGAGAAAAATGGGGGACAGACGGACGGACGGACGGACATGGCGAAACTATAAGGGTTCCTTGTTTACTACGGAACCCTAAAAATAATAGTTTTTTTATTGCTCTACGTAAGTACACTTTTTTGTGAGCAAAATGTGACCTGTATTTTATTTAAGTATTGTAAAAAATAAGGTTTATTATATTTCTCTACATAAGTACACTTTTCTGTGAACAAAACGTGACTTGCATTTTATTTAAATTAGGTATAAAAATAATGTAGGGTCGCTAGGTCAGTTAAAACGCGACCAGCGTCGGTTTGCGATCATCTGAAGAACGGTTTTTTTTTCAATTAAAGATACCTATTTGTATTTTTACATACATACCTCAAAAAGAGTAGGTAAGTTTGTATACATCTTATTTGGGTGTCCATTTAATCCATTTAAAAAAACTCATCCAGCGGGTGCGATATTGAATCCCGAACGTAACGAAGGACTCCAAAATGTTTTTGGTACTTTATGACATTTCCTTTTTTTCCTTCCTGAGCGAAGCGAGGGAATTAAGACTGAGTCCTGAGTGTAGTGAGGGATTTAAGCCCGCCCAAGACAAAAACAGCTTTATCCCCGAAGAGTATAGGTAGTCTACTTTAATCACCTCTTGCGAGACAATAAAAATACCAATCCTACTAGAAACAGAATTATTAATTATTATTATTAGTCACTGCACGTTATAATTATTATCTATTTTTAAAGAATCGGTGTTTTACTTCGTATATTAAGTAATTAAGCGTCTTGTAACTCACGCGGATTTTGTTTTTGGTATTTTTCCATCATATTCATCGACGACTGTTTGCATTCATTTGTGTGGTCACCACTGTGGTGAGCACCAGTATTTTGTTTCTGAGTTCTATGTATTTAAGTACCTATAATTATATTTATCTATACAAGTATATGTATTTATTATGTATATCGTCGACTAGTACCCATATAGTACAAGATTTGTGTAAGATTGTCCACAAATATGTATGTACATATTTACATTGCTGCAACGGCTGCGAAAGGAGGAAGGACAGCTCTAGCCAGAGAGGGGCATTAATCGATAAAAAAATTGTCAACTAATTAATCGATCAAGCCGTCCTCTCCCGGCGAAAAAAATATACAATGCCATTCTTTTGTTATCTGCCCTGGGATCCCAGGGACTGGTAGACGACGGGCAGTGTGTTCGACTAACGATTAATTAATCGCCATTTTAATGGACTAAATTTCACGATTAAATCTCGATTAAATGTTGGTAAATGCTCATTTTACACGAAACAAAGAGTAAGTATGTCATTGTGTACACTTGAAAAATCATTCTAGTGTGCTGTGTGTTACTTTGTTCCAATAATACAATATTATAACTTTTGGCAAATAATTATTTATTTTGGGGCACAGAATAATATAATAGTATTACATCTTAGGTCACGAATTGTCTTCGTCAGTCGGTGGTTGGCGACGCTGGCGTTATTTTATCAATAAGCAGGTTTCGCATACTATCGACGACATAGTATAACTGATAATAGACCTAATCTCGTTGCAATAAGGTTCTCGGATGATCAGTTAACTGAGCCATCAATGGTACATAAATAAAGTTAACTCTTACTTGAGTTCATACATTTTAATGTATATACAGATAGTAAACTAACGTGCTTGAACTTTGTTATTAAGTCTTACTGTTGTATTTATTCTATTAATTTACTTTAATTAGGATATATTGGCCTTTTGATACATACATTATGCACTGTCCTCTAGATGTTTTTTATTCAAGTTTATAGTAATTGTATTATACATTAAGGAATATGAATTTCAACGTTATGCTCTAGTCAATAGGTGCATGGAGAGTGCATTTAATGTAGTGCATATTATTATGTCAGAAATGTCATTGTCGTGTAACTAATTAGTACCTAAATTAGGTTTGTGATGTTTGAAAAAGTACTAAAGTAAAAAGTTTAATTACAAATAGGTACACATTCTTTAAACACACGCGCAAAAAACGTTACCTTTCTTAGCAGTAAGGTAAAAAGATATACAATTATTGACAATAAAATAATGTAATAGCAAATGAGCGCAATTATAATAGTAAAGATATCTGTCGCATTTCCACTAGTTCTGTTAGCGTTTGTTTTCATACAAAGCGATCACCTGTAAACAAGAGTTTAATCGGATCGGCTTATCGATTTACAATAATTTCACATATCTACAAATGCACCATTTCGGTAGTGCTCGGACCAGAATCTGTAAAAAAGCTTTTATTTATATCTAATACAATATAGGTTAACAAAACCTTTTGTTTTTACATTTCTAATCGACCCGCCACGTCTGTCTTTGGGTCACCGATTTACATATTTGAAGAAGTCTGGAAATATCTGTAATAAAAAAAAAACAACGGGTTGCACTCCGGGAGTGCAGGCAGAAGTGAAAACTCAACAAAGAAAGTAAATAACAAAGATATTCATATCCGTCTCCGTAGCGGTATCGGTATCCGTAAATCCGTATCCGTATTTATATTCATACTCATGTTCATATTCATATTCGCATAATCCATTCACATATATACATAATATGTCCCCGAGTATCATTGTGTCTTACGCATCGTAAATCGTAAGACCAGCTGAGTTTACCCCTCCTAACATCGCAATCATGATACTAGGAGGGGTCAACTAGCTGGTCTTACGAATCGTCGCGAGTTTAACAATTTTCCCCCATCACAAAAAGTGCTCAGCGCCTTAGATTAGGTGTAAGTTTAGTATTTTTGGTGGTATGTATACAATGACAATTTTTTGATGCGATTATAAAATTTCTGGGAACACAATAAGTAAATAAAATAGCTTTAACTGCTGGAATAATAGATATGACTGTTTAGGTGACCCGAGATTGATGATCGATACATTTTTTTGAGTGTTGAGCCTTATTTTAGGTTTCGAAAATTTGGTGATATCAAAAGTTATTTAGGTAATCATTTTATTTGTTCACGTTATATAAAACCATTAAATATGTAATCAGTTCCTAACAGCTGCAAAATATGTAGGTATACAACATGTAAATCTCCAATAAGCTACTTTATATTCTTGCTATATGAAACAAACTTGAATAAAATGAACTGACAATTCACGAAAACAGTGCAGACTTGTCAGTGCATATGTTTGTCTCACATTTTGCGATCTACACGTCATAATTGAAAGAAGAACGGTGGTTTGTGTCAAACTGTAAAGATATTTACGTAACAAGAGTTGTAAGCAACACAATGTACGCTTGAACGTAAAGTTCCAAGTGCCATACTGAAAGTAAACCTATTTATGGCACATTAACAGTAAATCTTATTCTGTAACATGCAATGTAAACCTATTATATCACAATGTGTGTAATAGTACATTACTTAACAAGGGCGGTAAAACAAAGAATGTCTTAGATCGCAGGTATTTTACGCCCGAGCCGAAGGCAAGGGCGATAAATATGCGATCTGAGGCTTTCTTTATTATCGCCCGTGGTAAGTACAAAATTTTATGTCACCCCCTGGCCAGGAAGTGGGTTTTTTCGCGCGCGGAGCGTGCGATAATGGCCACTTTATGGCTAGGTGTGACATAAATGATTTTATGGAAGACAAATTGTAAACAGAACTTTGGTGCATTAAGTGAAAAGATGAAACTGCCATATACGTTGTAAGCATGTTTTTCGTAGATATTTTTGACCTCGACTGTACCATCTACCTACTGTGACATCTTAAACTTCCCGTGGCGATTTCCCACATTTTAAATTGAATAATGGTAATAAAGTTATTCTTTTCAGAAGTCATAATTTACTATATTTTTTTAGTATGACAATGGGGAAGTTTATACGGTAAGGTTAAGATGCCACAGTAGGTAGATAGTACATGAACAGTATTTTATTGTTTACTTTTATCTATAAAAAATCTTTCTCGGATTGGCGTGTTAACTCGTCAAATTTGAGTACAAATTATAATCACGCCGTACTGAAAGGGTTAAGTGATTTGTACACAAATAATTATTCCAGTCAGGAGACTAATAAAATTAAGTTGTATATATAATATCATTTATTTACTTTTGACTAACTTATTTATGAGTAGTATATTAAAAGAAGGATTAAATACGATTACCTATAACTTGATAGCGATTTGTTTAACTTCTTCAATCACTAACTGGTAAACGAATTAGTGAAGTACAATCGTCTACAAAAAGATGTATCCATTTTTTTCACCTTGAAATGGATGCACGTTGTAGATATCTTCCTGATTTCATGTATTGGCCCAGGCTAAGTGTTGTTTTCTCCAACAATTGACATCCATGTTGAAAATACCTCTGTCTTGACTTTTTCTCAGCATGAGGACGTGGCACGATTGTATGCACTATGTACCTGCAAAACATAACATTAAATAATGAGATGAGAGCGTAGGAGGTATGTGTGTATTTTTGAAATTATGTCCCTAATTATCTACTATACCTATTTCAAAGACAACACGAAGAAGAAAGTGGGCTTCATATTCGTTTATCGTATAGCTCAATACTCAAACGTTTATATTGCTAAGTAATCCACTGTTTTCGTTGATATTCATTTATGTTTGAGCTGCATAACCACCCGGCAAAACAGACTACCTACCTAAATAAATCAATTGATTGGAATATAAATATAACATCGCATCGGTGTAAACAGGGATAGTAAATAATGAATTAAAAAATACTTACTTTACTCGGCGGCGTATCTGATAACTGCTTTTCACAAGAATAATGCAGAAAATCTTACAATTAATTACGATTGTTTTATTTTCAATATGTTGACACGTTATTGACACACGTGTTATTTCAATATTTAAAAATAACCATGGCAACCATACGACCATAGAGTATTATAAAATCTGTGACCATAGAGTTGAAAATTAAATTTTTACGATAAATTGTAACGTTCCTTTTTACGTTCAGCTTTGATTATTTGTATTGGGAAAGATGAAATAAAAACGAAACCTGCTTGAGACGGATTACACAAAATATGTCGACATCAAATATAATAGGAGGCAGCACTTTCTACGCCAAATTCACGCGAAACTGGTCTTTTCTTTAAGTTTCCTCCCCCTGTCCATCACTCTTGTAGAGGTGAGACGTACTAGGCAAAACGCGTACTGAGTCTTGCGAGTACGCGTCCACAAAAAGACTAGATCCAAAGACTAGGTCCAAATACGCGCTAAACCGACCCCGACCCGAGGTGCCCCGAAAGAATCCGAACGCGCAGACGAATACGCGAATAGCGCGTAACATAAAGACTCTTAGACGTTTCGAGTCTTCAGAGTCGTCGTACGCCTAGTACTCGATACGCTAAAAGACGCGCAAGCGGGATCGCGTACTTACGCGTCCATGCCAAAACCTATTCCAAAAACCTGTTCCCGTAAATACGTCTCACCTCTACACTCTTGGCCATTAGGTATTTTGAAGTTAAATGTCACCGTATTTAGGGACAATAAGAACTACTTTCCATGAGAATTTATTTGAAATATGATCTTTACGGAAATCGGTCAGTCTGGCTATCCGATATTGGACTTTGGAAACGCTTTTTTAGGGACAATAAGAGCTACTTTCCATGAGAATTTATTTGAAATATGATCTTTATGGAAAATCTTAGGATTGTCTTAAAACAGTTAGAACCTTGGCTTTCTAAGAAGACCAGCTGGGGACCCCTCGTAACATAGCAATCACGATACTAGGAGGGGTCAACTAACCTGGTCATAGAATTTATCGCGAGTTTATACATTTTTCCCCAGTACAGAAGTGCTCAGCGCCGCTAAAGAAGTTTTCACTTCAAAAATAATTTTATTGTGTATGCTAATTGTTTTATTGTGCATGCTAATGATTTAACTAGGCAGTTTTTACTTGCAAATAAAATTTGGAAGGGATGCTACGTTTACCACACCAATATACAATGACATAAGAAGCATACAAATATTATAACACTAACAAGTACATTAGCCAAATATATAAGACAATAAGTACTAGTTAGCCTGAAAGGCCTAAATAAATGTACAAATTTTCATAATTATGTTTACGTTTAATAGAGTTTGAGTTACGCGTGGGGGTCAAAAGTGCCTCCAAATGGTTCGTGTCATATAACACACGGCCGCTGCGTCGCGTTCTCATCTTTTGAACTTGGCTTGACACGCTGCCGCGTTTCTAGATTGCAGACTGTGTATTTGTTACGTTCAGGGCAGGCAGTGCCATCTATAGTTTATAAGCGGCACCACTACAATCTCAAGCTTACCAGGGTTGACCCCGCTGCTCGAGGGGTTGGGTAAATCAATAGTCGACTTAAACAACAGTAGCGCCTTTAGCTGCTGTAGGCTGCTAATGTACAATGGTACTAGTATTTCTAAATGACAGCTATTACTTTGTAGCTTAACCATCTTGTTTGACAGACAATGGTATTAAATTGAATTATTTTCGGCATTTTATAGTTAACCATTATAATAAAATATAACGGAGTATTCTAGAATTCAAGGGGTCAGTCATAATATTTATTTATTTATTGAGAAGTTATAGACATTCTTAATTTATAGAAGACAAGGTAATGAGAGTAGACTGGGGAGTGACTATGAAAACCTTTTTCGATCTTAAAATCGACTTGATAGTAAACATTACAGTAAATGTGACATCGATGAAATAAATAAAACCATTTTGTATACAAAGATAAATCTAAATATGAACTATATTGTCTATAATACCAACCAGGGAAGTGATAATGTAATACGATACAATGCGAGCCGAACTTCTGCTAGGTGCATAGAATGTTTTATTGCTCATTTAATTTAACACAGCAAGTTAAATAAAAGCTAATAATGACGCAGTGCACAGTTCATATAGCGCTAACAGCTACAGAACATGCCTTTTATCACTTTCCTGGAGTAATCTAACTTCCCTGACTGTGTATTTCTAGTGAAGTGGTAGACAGGGAAGTGATTTTTTGATTGTTTTTCCCCTAAATCCAGAAGATTGCTTTATTTTATTACAATTACAATTTCCATATATCTTCCGCTAACTAACAGAAATACTTGCAAAATGAATGAATACGTACCATGTAAGTGAGAATTTGTCTGACCTGAACTCAACTGTGTCCACTAAACGCACGGACACGGCCGATCGCTGCTCGATTGAAACAAAACACAGCCGGTACTATGCTGTCATCACCTCTTTCTTTCTATTGTCTGAAAAGGGACTGCTTGGTATTCAATTTCAAGATGATTTTAACAAACTGCTAGGTGACAGGGAAATGATAATAAATACGCGTCGCCTTTGTTTAGTCGCTAAAATCTCGGAGAAAATAAGAGCCCATAACCCCGTTTTAACTTTTCCGGACACCATATACATGTGATAATTATCTTATTTCTATAAATATTTGCTTGGGCGCGATGATTTTCAGTGTCCAATTAGAAACCAATATATCAATTTAATATTTCATAGTGTCGTTTTACACAAATAATTTATATATATTATTCTACAATCTGAGCCAACAAAATTCCTCAATTTGCAGAACTAGCCAAATATGTTATACATTTCAAATTGATTTGAGTGCCATTGCCATATAATTTGCACGATAAAGTGTCGTTTTGACACGTAGTCGGGTCGCACAAATCTGCACCCACCACCTCGAAACGTGACTTTAAAAGACGTTGACGTTTGTAGTAACCGTACATTTTGTTACCTATTCATTTCATACGCTCCAGCGCCCGTAGTACATGTTGCGCTGAAGTGACGGATAGCTCGAGATACGCCGGCATACTCTCGAGCGCAACACGTGCTAGGCCTACAGGAGACAGAGCATCGATATGCGGTTTACTGATTTAGGGTTTCAAGATTTTTATGGAGGACGTATTTGTATCAATTGGTTACTAAAAAACATTAAAGACCTGGTACACAGCATTATCGAAGGCATTTCAAAATCCAAATTGCGATATTAAGTACCTTCAAAATATACGACTTAATAATGTACCATTTGGAATAGTGTAAATAGTATACCAAACGTAATTAATGATACTTCACAATGCGGTAGAATGTCTAGAGAACGTTTATATGCAGCAATAATAATACATTTTTATTTTAACTTGCTCGCCAAAGTATTCTTACAAACTATTTTCATTAACCACCTTGGTAAACAAGCGTACGGTCCATCTGATGGAAAGCGAACACCGCAGCCTATATACACACTTACAAACATAATTATTATACCCGTTATGATCAAATCCGCATTTTATATCCATTCAAAATCGTTCGAGATTAGTCAAAATTATTTTCACGAAACTCAGCCCCTCGGTGAATTAGAGCAATTTGAAAAATAATATTAATTTAAAATCATTCAAATTCGTTGTCGATCCGACGCGGTTAAAGGAATTCCGAACCGCAATTCAACTTAAAATTCGAACATATGCCACGTGAAATTTCACCGATAATCGTCCACTAATTCGATACGTTCCATTTTCGATTTTGGAGTGTCCGATTTTTTTTTCTACAAACCGAACCGGCGCCTCAAACGTTTGCCAGCCAGTATCAACTGTCAATCAAACTTGCCTGCATATTATTATTTAAGGTATTGCAATCAGAGGAGCCTTCGAAAAGGTTTTTTTTACAATAATTTGGTTTTGTCTTGCGGCGGTAATTGTGTCCCGGGCTAGGATAAAAAACTCACTTATTCGACGTTCTTTTTTAAGAACTTCGACTTATCCCTAATCTTCTATTGACACGGTAATGAGAGCCGAAAATATTGTACGGTTGGATTATTCCAAACTGACGTGGAGTAGTTAATACGTTTACAATACTTTTTAAATGAATGTTAGGTACCACGTTTGCACTTTACTTGAGAAAATACTAGACAGTTGTGTTTGCGTAAGCAGCACATTCAGCAACCTCTTTAGATTTTAATTGAGTTATTCCATGTGATTAAGTAGGAAAGTACTTTAGTGTAGTACTTTGTGAAACTTACTAAAATTACCGTTGGGGTCATACGCAGTTGAAAAAACTCGTTTTCTTGTGAACTACAGTTAATAGCTTAAAATGTGCATTCAAGTTGTATTTTCATTACAGATTATTAGAACAATGGGGACGCCGTTTATGCGGATTATGAGTCCAACCAAAAATTAGGATTTATAGCCCTTAACTTAAAAAACGTGAATATTATTTTGTTATTCCGTGTATGACCCGTTGAGATTGTATATTGGTAATATTTTTCATTCATAGTACACATGGTTGTTACTTACGATAAAAAAAAATCTAAAGATATAATTAGTGAACAATAAGGACATTCCCTTTGAACCATAGTACGTCTCTTAAAAATATTTAGGTGTTAGCCGGATAGGTAGCCGTGTTAAAATAATAGTAATATCAGCTGTGATTCTCTAAAACAACCAAGTGTGTATCTGTGTCTGTCAAGTCTTCTTGTCTGCTATATCTTATTATTGTTCTCCGGAATAAAACCTTAAATTGTATGGACAGGCGGCCTCACAAGGACGTCATGTTTGACCTGTCATACAAAATTTCTTAACGGATGAAAGCGACAAAATCCTGAAGTGCCCAGCTACTTATGAGGCCGACTGTACCTTTGATTGTCGATTATAGATTATTGAAAAAATATTCGAGTATGATAAAACTTCAGGTGCCCTCTCCACTGACCCCTGTTCCCTGCATCCAGCCACCGGACGGATTTGGTTCCGTGAAACTAATCAGGCTAAATAAGTAAATTGGGGTCCTCACGCGATCGACGCGGATGCTATTGGACGGAGGCCCCATTGAGACCGTTTCCTAGATGGAAGTCTTACACGACTCAGGAGAAACCAAATAAAAGCTGGTCGAAATCGAGATTCAGAATATGAAGAATCAGAAAATCTACGGCAGATTTTGTGGATATCTCTACTTAGGAACCTACTAATAACATCGGCTGTCAATTTAGAGAAAATAGATAAGTACAAAACATTGGTGCATTTTGATAACGCTCTAATAATTTAGAATTCGGGGAGTGAACAAATTCGTTTTTGTGTAAACTTACTTTAACTTTACTAAACATTGCTAGAACCGTTAAATGTGTATGATCAATACTTGTATTTATATAGAAATACATAAAGTATTTTTTTTAATATTATTTCTTTGTTCAGTTTTTAGGGTTCTATAGTAAACAAGGAACCCTTATAGTTTCGCCATGTCCGTCCGTCCGTCCGTCTGTCCCCAGCTTTGCTCAGTTACCGTTAGTACTAGAAAGCTGTAATTTGGCATGAATAAACATATCAATAACGCCAACAAAACGGTAGAATAAAGTCTTGAAAAAAATTTTACGGTACCTCGCCTACACTTAAGCTTGCAAAAAACAACATACAAGTTTATACCTATATCAAAAAGATGCTTCCAAGGAGTTCCAAATATTATTCCAAATAGGTACCAGAAAAAGGCATAAACAGCTGCGCCTGGCTGCCATGATAAATACCCTGGCGCCGCAAGATAAATTTAACTTTAATATCGCGTCAGACCTATGACAAATAGCGACATAAAGAACCTATAAAACTGTATTAATTTATTCTCGCAGAGCAATATACCATAAGCCGAAAACTAGAAATTTAAAGAACCGGCCAAGTGCTTGTTTTTCACTTGTGCAATTTACTCGTATGTTACTAGTACATTTACTGCCGTATTACAATGAAATAAAGTGTAAACTTATATTTAATGTCAACAATGTTTAAAATAATGACAAATCTATCTCTTTTTACTTAAAACTTACATACTTAATGGATTTTATAACACAGCTGTTGGGATTAGGAAAACTGGTTTTGAATTTTAATTAATGTGAAATCATATTTTCACAATAATACCTTCATGATTTATTTGTAAATCAAATTATGGCGACTAGTTTTAATATTTTAAAAGCGACTTAATTAATTTTAAAAGCGTTTTGTGAGCAACTATTTCAACGAACCGTTGTTTTTCGCACTTGGCTAACTATTTATATGCTCTTCAATTTTCTACAATATTACCAAGTAATAATCGTTAATTAACATACAACAAGCAAATAGTGCATTTAACTTCGTATTAGCTTGTGCTTTGTATGTATCCATCTTAAATGTAGTTAATCATGTATGCATGAAAGGTTATATGCGTGTGTGCTTGATGGAAAATTGTAACATTTTTTTTTATTCATCGCTAATAACTGTCAGTAATTAATTCAAGATAACGTTGGCTAGGAAAGTTTATATAATATCATGGAACGATTATTTTCCGAGTACACAAATACATGGGCTTGGCGAAATTGTAAGTAATTACTAGGTCTAGGTACAATCTGTCACCAATGCAGTTTCAACCAGTACTAAATCTAAAAGCCAACATACTCGTAGGTAAGTATATAAAACAGATACAGCAGCCAGCAGAGACGGCCAAGCGGGTGACATTCGGTAGATTCAAGTACTTTTAATTTATCTACATATTACGAGCTAGCTACTAGCTTTTGCCCGCGACTTTGTTCGCGCAAACTTCCTTCCATCGCATAGATGATTTTTGGGATGAAAAGTATCCTATATGTTAATCCAGGCTATAAACTTGTTGTATACCAAATTTTATTATAAACCCTTCAGTCATTTTTGCGTGATTAAATATGCAAATATCTAAACTGTCGCATTTATAATATTAGTAGGTTTGCTATATCTTACTATTCTATGCTTACTTACCTACTAATATTATACAGAAGTAAATTTGTAATTTTGTGAGTTTGCGGAATTGACAATTCGTTTGTAAGCGGCAATAGCGGAAATGTAGTTCGAACGAATGTAGTATCGAATCAAACATTTTTTCGTCACATCCGTGTCACATCCGTAATGGATCTATCCTATACTTTTTTCTTAATTATCTACACACGTGGCATGCGAAAGAAAGAATCCTGGATAGTTATTTGAAGTGTCCAGGAAATCGCAAACTACTGTCCCGTGACATGACATATGTGACTTGACTGAAAAGATGTTTTATGAGAAATGGCTAATCTGTGGCAATTTTTGAATGAATAAAAAAGAGCCGCTTTGGACGACCGCTTTAGCTTAGTTGGTAGTGACCCTTCCTACGAAGCTGGAGGTCCCGGGTTCGAATCCCGGCCGGGGCATTTATTTGTGTGATGAGCACAAATATTTGTTCTTGGGTCTTGGATGTTTTCTATGTATTTAAGTATCTATTTTTCTACATAAGTATGTATATCGTCGCTTAGTACCCATAGTACAGCTTTGCTTAGTTTGGGATTAGGTTGATTTGTGTAAGATTGTCCACAAATATTTATTTATTTATTTATTTTAGAAAGATGAAAGAAATACACATGTTAAAAGAAAGAAATACACATGTTCTACACTAGAAAAAAACAATATTTTCATCTCGTGATATCTCACGCAGATAAGATATGGTGCTGTAAGTATTACACGGATGTACGTTCTACATTATCCTCTTTGGTTGGTTTGCAGAGATAAAGCTGATCATTTGGTTCGTCAGTCGAAGCAATTTACATACCATGTAACAAGGCTGAGAACCAATGCAGTGTTACTTACCCTGATTGTGCTAATATAAAAGAAGCAAGGATAATACGCAACAGTTAATACTTAGTTAATACTTATTAGTTACGTTCTGTTACTTGCTTATAGGATTTTATGATTCAATTAATCTTGCTACGAGTATAATAGCGGTACAGATTCTAACTGCCAAATACAATATAGGTATGTAACTTCATTCAAATTTTGCGTTAAATAAAGAAAGTTTTAATATAACTCTGCATGGGTTCTTATGAGTTTATGACCCAACATCGCAAAATTTGGTATTAAATACATTTTCCGGAATCCAATTTCGCGTGTGAATGAATACAAGTTATACGATAGACAGAGATGCACAGAGTAGGCATGTTTTTTATGCCTAAACGCCGTTTTTGTTAGAAAGTGAAGCTTCTGTACTTGTACTATTACTTATTCTGTGCTTTGGGTATGTTTTTAAATTCTCTTGGGTCGTGTGATTTCACTGAAGTTAGCGCATAGCCAAGCGTGTATGTGTTGACAATTTAGAAAATGATAATTAAACACGGGAAACGAAAACCCGGAAGTTGGTTAACTACGAGATAAATCATATATTTATAAAGAGATTATATTTAGTTATAAAATTCTCCTTCGGTTTACTGCAAAATTTAACCTTCATCATTACCATCATCATCCTCAGCCTGTAGTCGTCCACTGCTGGACATAGGCCTTCCCTAATTCGCGCCACCACACCCGGTCCTCAGCTCTCCACATCCAACCGCTTCCCGCCAATCTCTTCAGGTCGGATAACCTTAAAAATATTTTTAAATTTTTATATCTGAAACTGAAAAATCATGCTCAACAACTCATCAGTCATCAGTAAGTTGTATCCAAACTTGAGATTTCGCAGAGTATTGCATATTTTACATTAAAGAAATGCTATTGGTATAAACGAATTTATAACTTGAGGCCATTGAGTGGTAGTGAAATCTTTTAGAATACCTACCTACCGCATGAGCACCGCATGTTAAAAACTAAACACTCATAAGTCATATACCTGCCATACTTGGTATAATCGGGTTTTCCTGGAAATGTCCAGAATTCATTAGTAACACTGTGTATTGGTTTTTCTACGCAGTATTTTTACTCCTGCGCAGCGTAAATCAACTTTATTCATGCAAATGTGTCGTTCTCGGCAGGAGCATGAAATTATTAATTACCCGTTTCTCCAGCCATGTTACGGTTAAACTACAAATTATAATTAGTCAATGTGCGTGTTTAAGTTTGTGAATTGTTAAAATGGAATATTCGTACAATCTGTATTATTGGCTGGCGGTATTGACGGGAAAACAAGTAATTGGAACTTAATTGCGTTACAAAAATGTATTTAAACTTACCTAACCGTAGGTATAATATCTACTCAGTCCTACAGGAATTACTTATTGAATCGTTTTAATTTGATCATTAAAAATTTTAACGTTTATTTCAATACGTAACCAAAAATATATTTTCTTAATAAATGTTAGCAAGTTAAACGATCTGACTAAAATGTCCCATCAAGTGAAATAGTACATTACTTACCAAGGGCGATAAAACAAAGAATGTCTCAGATCGCAGGTATTTTACGCCCGAGCCGAAGGCAAGGGCGATAAATATGCGATCTGAGGCTTTCTTTATTATCGCCCGTGGTAAATACAAAATTTTATGTCACCCCCACATGTGGGAAACATAATTTTTTTTTGTTAATGTACCAAAAATATTTTTTGTACATACGTTAGAAAGCAATATTAACAAAAATAATTTTAAAAAAATACACAAAAACGACATCGTTGAGGGCCGGTAGAGTAGCCGCCGTGGCCGAATCAGCAAAACGCCGCAAATATGCTACTCTTGGCGATAGCTACATATTTGCGGCGTTTGCAATGGAGACCCTAGGTCCGTGGGGACCGATGCAATTAAACTTTTTAAAAGATTAAGTTACTTGCTTATCCGGTCCTTAGGTGACCGTAGGGCTGGCTCGTTCCTCGCTCAGCGAATCGGAATTGCCATTCAGCGAGGCAACGCAGCCAGCCTTATGGGAACCCTTCCCAGTGGCAGCGACTTCGGCGATGCATGCCCTTACAATTTAAGTATTTAGTTAAGGTTAGGTTTAAGTAGTTGTTAAATCTTGTTTTGTTTCTTTTCTATATTATATGTTTTTTAGATTTGTAAAAAAATATATATATTAACAATACATTATACATACCCGTCGTCTCCCAGTCCCTAAGATCCCCAGCGCTTATTGCAAAAGAATGCTATTTTTTTTCGCTGTAAGACGACGGCTTAAAATAATATAAACAATATTAAAACTACCTAACTTAAATCTAAAACAGGCCCTTGGAACATTGTACCCAGGCTGCTCATGATATATATAAGGTGTTTATTTATTAGTTGCAGATATTTTTACAGCTGATAGTAGGTACTCGGTCCCTGGAGTATATTTAAGTATGAAACATTATAGCTTTTACGATGTTTTTTTGGAGAAAACTGAAAAACAAATTTGCTACGTTAAAACACCCTGTTAATGTGATTATTAAATGAGAACTCATTAAACAGATTCTAGTACCTCTTTTACGTACCACTTAACCGTAACTGGCCACTTCAAGTCAATAAACCGAACCATAATGACATTTAAGACAAACAATTGTTGACATGAGTGACAAAGAGAATATAACCACTACGTTTTTATTAAGAAGGCTTGAACCGAATTATAAACGTACTTTGTGCCAAACCACCACTAAATGCCAATAATGCCAACATAAGAAAAGGAGAGCTAGGGCTTCCTTTACCTGACATTTATCGATATCGATGACTCGATACGTGCTGCTGTACTGTAGGTACCTACCACTAAATTTTGAGTATTTCGAGACAAAGTGCGAGTCTTCTACGAACTACAGTCCCATCCGTACAATTAATTGCACATACCTATATTAATATGGGATTCGCTGTGGATGGGCGCGTTGTCGTGGACGACGCGCTAATCGCTATACTACTCTCATAAGATAAAAGTGGGTCAGTTGTATTTAATGAATGTAATTCAAAATGATCTCCACAAATGAACTTGTTTTCATTCAGTCTTTGTATAGGTAAATATGCCAGATCCTCATTTCCTGTTAGTTTTACCCATAATCGACATCTGAAATAAGAGGATTATCGATAAGTTTATTCGCGCACTAGTCTTATTTTAATTTACCCATTTTTTGTCAAGAATAACTTTATTTTCAGAATGTTCGTAAAATCCATGATTTTATGTACTTCGAACTAATGAAATTATTAACTGTTAAAGACTAAAAGTCAAGAATTATTGATAAATCACTTTAAGAAATCAATTTACCGACCTGTCCGGATCAAGTGGAAATCTGGCCAAAAATACATCAGTAGCTCTAGTATAAGTTTTTTCGAAACATTAACTAATTCGAACGCGTTTGCGTTTTGTCTCAAAATGTATGAAAGTGGTATGAAAACGTGAACAGCGCCTCTGGTGGTCACTAGTGGAAACTAAAACGGCGAGTATAACATTTGTTGCTAACCGATGAACGCGCGTATTTCAAACTCAGTGAGAGCGTTTTCATACATTTTGAGACAAAACGCAAACGCGTTCGAATTAGTTAATGTTTTGAAAAAACTTATACTAGAGCTACCGATGAATGCGCGTATTTCAAACTCGGTGAGAGCGTTTTCGTACATTTTGAGACAAAACGCAAACTCGTTCGAATTAGTTAATGTTTCGAAAAAACTTATACTAGAGCTACAGAAGTTAATCTTCTCACACGTTATAACGCCGCATAGTTCACATTTCCTTAAGGATTCGCCCCCATTTAAATAACAGCTACGTTATTTTACCAAAAACACAATAAATTACAAATATGCCAGACGACATTTCAAATACCCCCGGGAGACGCCGGCTGACGTTTAATCAATCGTACCAACCCAAAGAAAAGTATAATACGTCTATATTCGAAAGCAACTATGGTATTTGGTACCAAAATGCAGCAGCTGTCATTTTAATTCGGTAATATTATTTCTATGCCTCAACGTTGGTATAAAAGTACGTCCAGAATTTAACTTACTATGAAGTGTCGCCGGACTGATGAGTGATATGACAGATAGTGTTCTTGTCAGTTAAATGCACATGGTGATTATTTTTAGACGAAATTACATTTAAATTTTTTGTTCGGTAAATGAAAAAATAATTATATGAAAAGATTTCTTAATTTCTATTTAAAGTTAATTGTTGTAAACTAAAGTATCATCTGTTAAAATATCTGCAACTAATAAATAAACACCTTTTTAAATTAATAATGGGATTGCTCGTGGCCAGCCTCTAGCCACGGGGCAAAGCTGCGGCCAACGGTGAAGCGAGCTCACCCAGAAAATGCCTATTCACTCTTGCCTTAAATAGGTCCAGGTTATATGAACTCGGAACAGCCGGAACTTACTTTAATATCACCAAAATAATACAGATTCAGACTAGTGACGTAGAATAAGTTGACACGTAGGTACTAAGTAGGTACCTATTTAAAAACATGCCAAGTGCGTGCCACTAAATTGTACCCCCACTTAAGTTAAGACGCGGGGGTGGGAAAGCTCTATCCATACTAACTGTGTGCAAGTTTCTCTTCGCTTATGTTTGCATTACACTTATTATTTTTGGTCAGTATGTTTATTTTTCTGTTAGCCAGAACCTGGAGAATTTGTTTTTGTATTTTTGTTTTAAATATTTTTTTCTTGACAGTCTTCGTATATCTAATATTAACAAGTAAAAAAATATATATATTCGGGAGTGCCAAAACCGACCAATAAAACTTGAACAGGGTTTGTATGGAGAAGGCCTTGCCCTACCCCGCGCTTTAACATTTTTTTTATTCTACCGTTGGCGTAACTGATATGTATGCCGATTTCTAGTACTAACGGCTACTACTGAGCGAAGCCGCGGATGGACAGACGCACATGGCGAACCTATAAGCGTTCCTTGTTTACTACGGAACCCTAAAAAAGGCAGATGGTCTTTCCTGGGTATATAATTATAAGTATTATTGTTTTAAATATGTTACTTTTTTAAATATCATTATTAGGTAATCGTGGCATTTTCTTAAACCACATATTTCCCATATTGTCCACAGCAAAAACTCATCCTGGTTGAGCACACTTTTATGGAAGCAAACATTGAGTATAATTAAACGCATTACTGCACTGTAGCGTTGGCGGGTGGCGAGTTGGTCTTTTCCTTAGATTTTCCATGCCACAACTTACTTTTACGGAAATACGTTTTTTGCTGTGACGTTTTCGATTTATGCCACATTCCTTTTATGGTAGGTGAAATACGATATTCAGTTATCATTTAACAGTGTTGAAGAAAAATATCAACAATTAGGAATACAAATGAGAAGAGCAGCTCATTTTAGTGCATTTTATGATTAGAGAATCAGAAAAAAGGTGTATTGTAGTTGTAAGCTGATACAGAGTTGTTAATTAGATACAGTTTTTGATCTTCCATGTCTTGCTAAGTGGCGTACAAAACATTAGGTCTGAATACAAAATTAAAAGCTACATACTATTTAAAATTAGTCGATGATAGAAACAATTCAAATCTAAATTAAACACTCGTGTGTAACTTGTTTTTGTTAAAGTTGCTTTTAGATATTTATTCTACAAAACTTGCAAAATGATGCCAGTTAATTCGTTTCATTGTCGCGTCGCGAGGAAGGTACCTAAGCATAAGAGAAATTTTATAAAAGGTGGAAGGTATTTGGATCTTACCGAACGCAGATAATTGCATGCTTACTAGCGTGGCCCGTGGTTTTTACAGGTTTTTGTATCTGTCTCAAATAATTTGCGGTTATTAGTGGTAGCGAAGCTCTTAAATATTATGATGATGATGGTGGAAAAATACACTTGTAATTCTGTTTAAGATAAGAAAATATCCGATTTTGCCAAGAAGTACCTAACCCTATATAACCGACGGCTATGGTAGGGAATGCAATACCGGGACACCGGGATAAGTACCGGGATACCGGGATCCCGCACGACGACGACATTAAAACTGACTACTTACCTCAATAAAGTACCAGTTTCCTATTTCACCAACTCATATTTTTACCTGATGATGAACCTCATCTTTTTTGTCGGGACCGGAACAGAAAACCAGCGTAGGGACACCTTTTGTGACCCGACACATGCTAAGTGGGCTCCATTTTCGCAACTGTTTCTAGTTTTAAGTAATTTTATTGTAACTATAATTCCCTGCATGTTGTCGAAATAAAGTTTTTTCTATTTCTAAAGGCTTGAGGCGTTCGAGATGTGGTGCTGGAGAACGATGGAGGGAATAAGCTGGACACAAAATGTCACCAATGAGGAAGTATTGGAAAGGGTACCTACTACAACCTTTCGGTCTTCAAGGCGAGAGTGAATCGGTATTTACTAGGTAAGGTATGGAAGGCCGAGGATTAATTATACGGACCAAATAACGAAAAAGATAGACGTCGTGTCGTTTATAGAAGTCAAAGAACTGGCGTTAAGTAGAAAGGACTGGAGAGCATTGCACCGAAAAGAGTGAAACTCTTATGATGATGATGAAAGACAATACCAAGTACATTGCCGGGTTGACAAATATTGGTCCTGTCGAACTATAATAGACAAAATGTAATAGGGATTTACGTATTTTTTTAAATAGTCTGTAGGTAGGTCCTTAAACCTATATTGAATGAATGTAGCTTTATTGATATAATTTTAACGATTGTCAAGTGGTGAAAGAAATTATCAAGTTTTCTATTGTTCCCTTATCAGGCAACGGAACAGCGTTAGGGTCATAATTTAACAATTATACAGAACATTTATATTATTTCCTCACTTCTATCCCCGTTAATGCTCAAACGACTATTAAACGACAGGGCATTGAATTTTAAGCGTATATATTTTACATTAACATACATTAATGTCGTTTATACATACTATATATCTTTTGTCAGTACTTCACATTAGTTTGTGTGATACATCGATACGAGAAATAGAATGGTCTAAGTAAAATGTAGTGATATGATAATATTTACTTGGATTAAAAGTCAGTTTATTTGTGTTGTAAATCCTAAAAAAAAATTATTCGTATCCCATGTGGGTGTCCTATTGCTGGGCAAATGCTCTCCCTATGAATGCCACGAGTCCCGCGTGTGCGTATAAGTAATGTGAGTTATGATTCCGATAAAAAAATAAGCTTTTTAGCCCTTAAGGGGAGATATCCCCAATGCAAATGTCCCGCTCTAGTGGCGCGTGAGTTTGCAATTAACCATCCCGCTCTCTACAGAAGCTCTGCGCCTAGTTTTCGTAAATATTTACCTATAGCCAATCATTTTATCAAAGCAAACCCTGCGAATTTGTCTATAAATATTGCGGATCTTCAATTGAGTACAAAAATTAAATGTAAAATATCAGTAATATAACCGTAATATTGAAAAAAACATTCCAAAAAGGGGTAGCTTTGCGATTTTTTCTATCGAGTGAAATTCATCAGGTCGTGTAACTGACTGCGATTTTGACTAGTCAAGACACACAAGACACATATATATATATATATATATATTTTAATGACACTATATTCTATGTCTCAGATGGTTTTAAAAAACTGGCTGAAAGTGGTAATACCCAGTCTTAACTTTAGTAACAGGAAAGACGCGAACCTAAATCTGTGACCCTTTTTTCAGACTAGTGGAAATAAGACGTACGTACCTATTTATATCGGGTTAAATATCCATTTAGCTCTATGAAAATTATTAACACGCATTTTGTCATTTTGTAAATAAAGTAAATATTGTGTGCTAATTGGTAATGGGTTGGTAAGGTATAGGTAATAATAATGAAAAGAATGATTGTGACGTGAGTTTGTATGTAATGTGCTAATGGGTAATCTCCGAATTAGGTAGGTACTCATCTCATTTCAAAAATTCTTAAGCTTGAAGTATATACATATGTAGAAACTGAATGTTCCTTTTGAATTAATTACCTTGGGCACATGAAAAGAAAAACCAATGAGTCATTGGTATTATTTTGGGTGTCCCCTTATTTTGCAGAAAAATATTTCACAGAATGTATTGTTTCGCAGAATTTTCATTTCATAGAAACATTTTTTTCATAAACCTTTAACTTTTTCAGTACAGTTAAAATGCTATTGAGTAGAACTCAATTGATCTACCAGAAAAGTAGGTTAGGTTAGAACTGCGAACCCTATGAAAAAAATCTATGAAATGAAAATTCCGCGAAACAATACATCTATAGATTGAAGCTTCTGTCTGCGAAACAAAGTACTGACCATTATTTTGGATGATTCCGCTGCCCTCGAACACTCGCGCCATCGCCGCGCATGCGCGCCGCGTCCACTCCACCTGCCAACGCACGCGCAATTATGCGCAATCAATATCTTCATTACATCCATTTTTATTAACAAACACGACCTTATTCAAACTTGATCGATGAGTCCGTTAGAAGCTCCTTTGTGCGTGTGCTGAATCTCCATTTGACGCCATAGGAAGCTTTTTTATACCATGACTGTGGCAAGTGTGGCAAACAACCATACGGCCGCATACGTAGTCTATGGGCGCTTGCGACTTCAGAAAACTAAAGTGATATAGGTACCTACAATATTTCAAACGGATTAAAAAAAAAGGCTTCCCCAGCATTCCAATGCTATCCAGCTTTTTATTGTAATTTTATTTGTTTTATGTTTTTAAATTCAAAAATTGTACCTATTTGAGTACAAATTTCACATTTCTTTCATTGAATTGAAATTTATCATTTTAGTTTCTGCTAGCTACAGAAAATAATGAAGAATGATATTTTAAGAGACGCACGGTGGAGCACATGCTTTATATGCTGTAATGTTCAGAGCATAGGTAAAATGGAGACAGTATTTATTTTTAGGGTTACAAGAAAATAAGTGATATGTAGGGTTACTTACAAGAAAACCTACAAGTAAAAGAATGAAAATAACTAAACCTAAATTAATAATAACTATAACTAACAAACTAAAAACTGACAATTATAAAAAGGGTACCCCCTCCAACAGTATATTGATGTACATACGACAGTATGAAGCCACCGCTTGTCTTAATATTATTGATTAAGAAATATTATTTGATTTAATATATTTCAAAAATAAGTAGAATACTGTACATGTGTACATTGTATGTACATATAGGTACTAATTTTACTAAAAATCGGAAAGCCTCGGCGAGCCTGCGACATTTTCGTAGCCTGAATTTGTTTCATAAGCTTTAATTGCATGTATTTTGTCGGTACATTTTTACATAGTAACAATTTCTAGTTGACGTGCCATTTGCATAATTATTGCAGGCATCTACAGTCGGCCACGTATAATACGTGTATGTATTACAATATTTTATCACGCAGTAAGTATAAGTAACTTTTACATTTTTAAAAATGTGTTGGTTTTTGCAACTGATATCTGTAACGTACTTATTTACATAATGGCGAATAAATTAGTATGAGATACGTCAATACTTATTTTATAAATATTAAATTTCAATTTAGTAGATTAAATAAATATTTAAATTCCTTTACAATTACTATGCATTTGTCGCAAATCATGTTTAGATCTTAACATAACTAATTAAATATGTATAAAGATGAATAATGCCATGACAATAATTGGTATAAAAAATAAATAATTGGTATAAATAAATAATACCTATAAGTTGTCCACAAATATTAAATATTATTAAAAAATACCTATAATTCTAAAGATTCTATATGGATGAGCACTATGAGGAGTAGTTTCGTGCTAGATTGAATAGCTATGTTTTCTGCTAGATAGATAATTAAATAGTAAATACCACACATCGGCCTGGACATATATATATATATCGCCTTATATACAGGATGGATTATCTTTTTGGGTCAGTGAGGGCAGCTACCAGATCCCATGCTGCTACGCGACAATGGTCTTAGAAGACCTTCCCTCGATTTCAACTTAATCAAGATTGACGTTTACACATTTGGAAAAAACATAGCGAGTGCAAGAAAAAGGTCATTTTTGACAAACTTTTTTTTTGATGCCAATCGATCCCATTCGTATCCAGGGTCAAAATCTTCTAAGGGACCAAAAAAAAAATTCCGGCTAAAAAGCCACAAATTGATTTACCCAAAGATGCAAATTAATACTTTTTGATTATTATACAGTTTTTAAATTAAATGTAGCCGACTGTACCGCCCGCGTAGTGTACAATTAAACCGCGGCCGCATTATACGTCTCTTTATGCAAGAAAACTATGCTTGTAAGTTGTAGTGCATAAAACTATTATAAGTATTTCCTTTTATGGAATGGCCACTTTTAACCTCTACTTATATATTTAAATATAACAATAAAATATATTATTATTATATTGAAATATAACAATAAAATATATTATTATTATATCGAAATATAATAATATACTTATATACATTATGATATGTAGGAAAGTTAAAAAATCTGTACCTATATTTTGTATTTATATTGTAATGATGTTATAGAATAGTTGTGCAACAGTTGAAATAGTAATAGATGGTCGACTGGTTGATGATTTTTCACTATTTCTGTGAACATCAGCATTTTGATGAATGATCTGAGACAAAGTTGCATTATCAAGATCAGCAGTAAATGTTGGTGATGATGTACTAATCCTGGCAGGAGATGGATAATCGAAGTTGCTTATAGGCGGAGATGCGGTGATGTTACAGGGAGTTAGTTTATCTTTAGGCTCCGACAAAGATGAGGAAGGAGTATTCGTAAGTTTATTCTTATTTATAGATGACATTATTGAATAAAATTGGACACGGCGAAGAGTTGTCTATATAGCCCTCTGCTGTCGCGGTAGATCTCCAGGCCCTATGGCGTTTAAGCGAAGTCATTTCCCCACCAGCATCAAGCAGTCTTGTTGCTGACGACCATCGAAAACAATGCCCAGTGTATGTTTCCGGGCGTGGTAATTTAAGATGCGTCGCTACAGCTTTTGCCATCTCTCCAAATGTATTCATGCAAACAATTTGATTAACTAGGTATAGCATTTTCCATTGATATATTTTTTAAAGAGAGAGAGAAGTTTCATATACTTTTTACATATTTGGTAATAGTTCCCCGTAACCGTAAATGTAAGATTTTTGTGTTCATGACATGGAATTCTAGTGTATCATTCGTGTCAATCACATCTTTGAATTTTAATTTATGTATCTCTCCTGTCTCCTGCATGTAGTACGTTCTCCGAAAACAAAGATGCTTTATTTTCTAATTTCCACACCATGAATCATAGGTCTTGTTGTACAGGCGCCGAGATTTTTCAGGTAACAGGTTTTTTGTCACTTCTTGCGCCACTGTGGATATTTGTTTCGGCGTACATTGAATTTCATCGTCTTCCATGTCTGGATTACTCTTTGAATATGCGACAATCTTTAAGCTTGTTAGATGTGAGCGGAGTTCACAGGTGTGTCGTTTAGTTTTACTGTCCACACAAACAACTAATTAAACTATAGCAATGGCGATGAACAACAGGGCACTATTTTATTTGCAATTAAAGTATCAAACATTATATAAAGTATTAATCATCATAATAAGAGTAAGAGGATTTATAATTTGAATCTAATCCAGGGCCTAAAACAAGATCTACTTAAGGCTGATCTAATAAACCTGCCTTTTTACATTAAATACAATGTTATAACTCCTACATCTGCTTCGGATATAAGCGATTAATATAATTATGTTGTTTATAATATTTTAAAGATAATTATAGGATAATGATTATTCGCAGTAGACAGGATTATTTTGTTAAGCGCACAGCCTACCCGAGAGCCCATTCTAGTTTATAAACGCGTTGATATGGAAACAGTTTTATAATTATGTGGACTTGTAGGTATGATGTATTCACGCGCGGCAAGATTAGGAAGTGTGTTTTAAATTTTAAACGAGTGAATAATATATTGCTTAAGTGAAATCATCATCACCCTTTAAAATCTATGTAAATATGACTTAAACAGCGTCTATAAACATCATCCACATACGTACGTGAGTTTTAAGACTAGGTAATGCGGGAGCAACAGCGTCGCGTGTGCCCAATGCAGTTTAAATTGAACGGTCTTATAGTAGGTATTTTGTCATTTCATTAATACACATGTTTATTATTAATATTATATTTATTTATTCATCGTAGGACTAAGGCTAGATTTTTACAATACTTAGGTAATTAAATAAAATATAAAGTCATGTATTTATAAAACCTGACGATAAACGCCTATATGTATTTCGATATTACAGGTACTGAACGAATATCTTCGTTCATTGAATACTAATAGTTTAAGAGCCGACGACACCTACCTATGATAAGACACCCAGATAATATATATATTATAATTAGTAACGTCATTACAGTTAACAGGAAATGGCGATGCTGCAATGCAAAAAACCTGGCGATGCTTTTAAAAGCAAATATT
This sequence comes from Cenopis cana, assembly GCA_951800055.1. Lineage (NCBI taxonomy): Eukaryota > Metazoa > Arthropoda > Insecta > Lepidoptera > Tortricidae > Cenopis > Cenopis cana. The sequence goes on from OX637472.1 coordinate 12,775,535, forward strand.
TTAAAAATATGAAACATATTGAAATATAGGTAATAAACGGGTCACTCAAGTCTTTATCGTCGAATATCGCTCGACATATTTCGGGCCAATACGTGGTCCTTAATCATGAGTGGTCGCGACGGCCTCGCGTTTAACACTGCGCGCGAGCGCGTTACACGCGCGGCTGCTCGGTGTTTGTGGGATGTCGGGTTACACAACAACACTCACAATGTCACATGCTAAAGTCTCGTTTACACTTGCCACAGACGCAGTATTCAAAACAGTTCTCCAGCTGGGCGGCACTGACCGTCCACAATCCCGATTAAAATTCGGGTGGCGACAAATTTCGATGCCCTCCCGTACTTTTCGCGGCACAAAGAACTTACTATCTGGGAGTCTTATCATACTAGGTCCAGTGCCTCCGGCTCTTCTACTATAACAAACAGTAAGTATTGTATCCGTAAATTAAATGAGGACGTTATTTTAGGTCTATTTTTAACTAAAACTGAACGTTGAAAATTTGAAATTCCGAACGCAACGACGCGCAGATGCGCTCGCGTCGGCTGCGGCGTCGCTGTCAGTTTAACACAGGGATCGGAACCGGTTTCCAAATACCGGTATTATTTTGTTCCTAAACCGGTTTGATTTCGTTCTTACATAATACCGGTTTATCAAAATACCTGTTAGTGAAAGAACGAATTATTTCGGTTATCAGTATTCTAGGAGAACGGAATTTTAACGTTCCGTGGAACTTTATTAAACCGGTTTAAAATGTCACGACTGTCACTTTCTCACTTTTGAAGGCGTTGTCGTCAGGTAATACCATCACCCGCGGGCCCCGCGGCGCGTGTGCGCTTATAGTATTTAGATTAGAAGCTAATTTATATGATGCCGCCGGAACGGAAGACAGCCACTGGAACTTCCTAACGGAAAGTGCTACGGTAGTCGAGATTGGGCTCGTTTGTTGTGTTGTCTTGAGCACTTACCACTGGACCTGATGTCGAGGGTCTGATGATGCAGCCGGAAGAGAGTCACTGGAACTGCCTAACGGAAAGTGCTACGATAGTCGAGTTTGGGCTTGTTTGTTTTGTTGTCTTGAGTACTTACCACTAGACCTGATATCGAGGGTCTGATGATGCAGCCGGAAGAGAGGCACTGGAACTGCCTAATGGAAAGTGATAAAGTAGTCGAGTTTGGGCTTGTTTGTTTTGTTGTCTTGAGTACTTACCACTGAACCTGATGTCGAGGGTCTGATGATGCAGCCGGAAGCTAATCACTGGAACTGCCTAACGGAAAGTGATAAAGTAGTCGAGTTTGGGCTTGTTTGTTTTATTGTCTTGAGTACTTACCACTGGACCTGATTTCGAGGGTCTGATGATGCAGCCGGAAGAGAGTCACTGGAACTGCCTAATGGAAAGTGATAAAGTAGTCGAGTTTGGGCTTGTTTGTTTTGTTGTCTTGAGTACTTACCACTGGACCTGATGTCGAGGGTCTGATGATGCAGCCGGAAGAGAGGCACTGGAACTGCCTAACGGAAAGTAATAAAGTAGTCGAGTTTGGGCTTGTTTGTTTTGTTGTCTTGAGTACTTACCACTGGACCTGATGTCGAGGGTCTGATGATGCAGCCGGAAGAGAGGCACTGGAACTGCCTAACGGAAAGTAATAAAGTAGTCGAGTTTGGGCTTGTTTGTTTTGTTGTCTTGAGTACTTACCACTGGACCGATGTCGAGGGTCTGATGATGCAGCCGGAAGAGAGGCACTGGAACTGCCGAACGGAAAGTAATAAAGTAGTCGAGTTTGGGCTTGTTTGTTTTGTTGTCTTGAGTACTTACCACTGGACGTGATGTCGAGGGTCTGATGATGCAGCCGGAAAAGAGCCACTAGAACTGCCTAACGGAAAGTGATAAAGGAGTGGAATTTGAGCCTGTTTGTTTTGTTGTCTTGAGTACTTACCACTGGACCTGATGTCGAGGGTCTGACGATGCAGCCGGAAGAGAGGCACTGGAACTGCCTAGCGGAAAGTAATAAAGTAGTCGAGTTTGGGCTTGTTTGTTTTGTTGTCTTGAGTACTTACCACTGGACCGATGTCGAGGGTCTGATGATGCAGCCGGAAGAGAGGCACTGGAACTGCATAACGGAAAGTAATAAAGTAGTCGAGTTTGGGCTTGTTTGTTTTGTTGTCTTGAGTACTTACCACTGGACCGATGTTGAGGGTCTGATGATGCAACTGGAAGCGAGGCACTGGAACTGCCTAACGGAAAGTGATAAAGGGGTCGAGTTTGGGCTTGTTTGTTTTGTTGTCTTGAGTACTTACCACTAGACCTGATGTCGAGGGTCTGCTGATGCAGCCGGAAGACAGCCACTCGAACTGCCTAACGGAATGTGATAAAGTAGTCGAGTTTGGGCTTGTTTGATTTGTTATCTTGAGTACTTATCACTGGACCTGATGTTGAGGGTCTGATAATGCAGCCGGAAGTGAGCCACTGGAACTGTTTAACGGAAAGTGATAAAGTAGTCGAGTATGGGCTTGTTTGTTTTGTTGTCTTGGGTACTTAGCACTAGACCTGATGTCGAGGGTCTGATGATGCAGCCGGAAGAGAGCCACCGGAACTGCCAAACGGAAAGTGCTACGGTAGTCGGGTTTGGGCTTGTTTGTTTTGTTATCTTGAGCACTTACCACTGGACCTGATGTTGAGGGTCTGATGATGCAGCCGGAAGAGAGCCACTGGAACTGCCTTACGGTAAGGGATAAAGTAGTCCGTTCCGTCCATTTGGCAGTTCCGGTGGCTCTCCATCCATTGGTAAGTACTCAAGACAACAAAACAAACAAGCCCAAACTCGAATACTTTGTCACTTTCCGTTAGGCAGTTCCAGTGCCTCTCTTCCGGCTGCATCATCAGACCCTCGACATCAGGTCCAGTGGTAAGTACTCAAGACAACAAAACAAACAAGCCCCAACTCGACTAATTTATCACTTTCCGTTAGGCAGTTCCAGTGCCTCTCTTCTGGCTGCATCATCAGACCCTCGACATCAGGTCCATTGGTAAGTACTCAAGACAACAAAACAAACAAGCCCAAACTCGACTACCGTAGCACTGTCCTTTAGGCAGTTCCAGTGGCTCTCTTCCGGCAGCATCATCAGACCCTCGACATTAGGTCCAGTGGTATGTACCCAAGACAAAAAAACAAACAAGCCCAAACTCGATTACTTTATCACTTTCCGTTAGGCAGTTCCAGTGCCTCTCTTCCGGCTGCATCATCAGACCCTCGACATCAGGTCCAGGGGTAAGTACTCAAGACAAGAAAACAAACAAGCCCAAACTCGATTACTTTATCACTTTCCGTTAGGCAGTTCCAGTGCCTCTCTTCCGGCTGCATCATCAGACCCTCGACATCAGGTCCAGTGGTAAGTACTCAAGACAACAAAACAAACAAGCCCAAACTAGACTACTTTATTACTTTCCGTTAGGCAGTTCCAGTGCCTCTCTTCCGGCTGCATCATCAGACCCTCGACATCAGGTCCAGGGGTAAGTACTCAAGACAACAAAACAAACAAGCCCAAACTCGACTACTTTATCACTTTCCGTTAGGCAGTTCCCGTGGCTCTCTTCTGGCTGCATCATCAGACCCTCGACATCAGGTCCATTGGTAAGTACTCAAGACAACAAAACAAACAAGCCCAAACTTGACTACTTTATCACTTTCCGTTAGGCAGTTCCAGTGCCTCTCTTCTGGCTGCATCATCAGACCCTCGACATTAGGTCCATTGGTAAGTACTCAAGACAACAAAACAAACAAGCCCAAACTCGACTACTTTATCAGTTTCCGTTAGACAGTTCCAGTGCCTCTCTTCCGGCTGCATCAACAGACCCTCGATATCAGGTCTAGTGGTAAGTACTCAAGACAACAAAACAAACAAGCCCAAACTCGACTATCGTAGCACTTTCCGTTAGGCAGTTCCAGTACCTCTCTTCCGACTGCATCATCAGACCCTCGACATCAGGTCCATTGGTAAGTACTCAAGACAACAAAACAAACAAGCCCAAACTCGACTACTTTATCACTTTCCGTTAGGCAGTTCCAGTGCCTCTCTTCCGGCTGCATCATCAGACCCTCGACATTAGGTTCAGTGGTAAGTACTCAAGACAACAAAACAAACAAGCCCAAACTTGACTACTTTATCACTTTCCGTTAGGCAGTTCCAGTGCCTCTCTTCCGGCTGCATCATCAGACCCTCGACATCAGGTCCAGTGGTAAGTACTCAAGACAACAAAACAAACAAGCCCAAACTCGACTACTTTATCACTTTCCGTTAGGCAGTTCCCGTGGCTCTCTTCTGGCTGCATCATCAGACCCTCGACATCAGGTCCATTGGTAAGTACTCAAGACAACAAAACAAACAAGCCCAAACTTGACTACTTTATCACTTTCCGTTAGGCAGTTCCAGTGCCTCTCTTCTGGCTGCATCATCAGACCCTCGACATTAGGTCCATTGGTAAGTACTCAAGACAACAAAACAAACAAGCCCAAACTCGACTACTTTATCAGTTTCCGTTAGACAGTTCCAGTGCCTCTCTTCCGGCTGCATCAACAGACCCTCGATATCAGGTCTAGTGGTAAGTACTCAAGACAACAAAACAAACAAGCCCAAACTCGACTATCGTAGCACTTTCCGTTAGGCAGTTCCAGTACCTCTCTTCCGACTGCATCATCAGACCCTCGACATCAGGTCCATTGGTAAGTACTCAAGACAACAAAACAAACAAGCCCAAACTCGACTACTTTATCACTTTCCGTTAGGCAGTTCCAGTGCCTCTCTTCCGGCTGCATCATCAGACCCTCGACATTAGGTTCAGTGGTAAGTACTCAAGACAACAAAACAAACAAGCCCAAACTCGACTACTTTATCACTTTCCGTTAGGCAGTTCCCGTGGCTCTCTTCTGGCTGCATCATCAGACCCTCGACATCAGGTCCATTGGTAAGTACTCAAGACAACAAAACAAACAAGCCCAAACTTGACTACTTTATCACTTTCCGTTAGGCAGTTCCAGTGCCTCTCTTCCGGCTGCATCATCAGACCCTCGACATCAGGTCCAGTGGTAAGTACTCAAGACAACAAAACAAACAAGCCCAAACTCGACTACTTTATCACTTTCCGTTAGGCAGTTCCAGTGCCTCTCTTCCGGCTGCATCATCAGACCCTCGACATCAGGTCCAGGGGTAAGTACTCAAGACAAGAAAACAAACAAGCCCAAACTCGATTACTTTATCACTTTCCGTTAGGCAGTTCCAGTGCCTCTCTTCCGGCTGCATCATCAGACCCTCGATATCAGGTCTAGTGGTAAGTACTCAAGACAACAAAACAAACAAGCCCAAACTCGACTATCGTAGCACTTTCCGTTAGGCAGTTCCAGTACCTCTCTTCCGACTGCATCATCAGACCCTCGACATCAGGTCCATTGGTAAGTACTCAAGACAACAAAACAAACAAGCCCAAACTCGACTACTTTATCACTTTCCGTTAGGCAGTTCCAGTGCCTCTCTTCCGGCTGCATCATCAGACCCTCGACATCAGGTCCAGTGGTAAGTACTCAAGACAACAAAACAAACAAGCCCTAACTCGACTACTTTATCACTTTCCGTTAGGCAGTTCCAGTGGCTCTCTTCCGGCTGCATCATCAGACCCTCGACATCAGGTCTTGTGGTAAAATTTAATATCAAATTATAAATTAGCTTTTAAATAAATTTTAAGCGCACTCCCGCTGCGGATAATAGTAACCCTTGGTGGCCTCTGTCAAAAATTCGAGTTAAGACTGGTTGTCTCCGTCGAAAACCGGTTAATTTCGTTCCACGGAAACGAAATTGGGCCCAGAACAGTTCCTTCACTAACCGGTTTTGAGTGCCGAAAACCAGAAACAAGAACGAAACCACAAACGCTATTCATTTCGGTTTGGGGTCAATGGCCGAAACCGGTTTGAAAATAATACCGGTATCCGATCCCTGGTTTAACACGTTTAATACTGCAATAAGTACTGCTTTTGCTTGGATTTCTGTTTTTTTTCATGGGCTTTGTGCAACTTGTACATGTTTAAAACATTAATAACGTACACGATTGTTTATTATATGAATGTGTTGTATGTGCTCCTTATTCATCAATTTTCTAACTTTCGATCAAAATACCGGTCCTATAAAGTTAAATTAAAATGGTTAGTCTTGTTACTATATTAGATAGGTACTTACTTACTTTTATTGGATAGGTACAATACAATGTAATACGATATGATTAAAAATAAAGTATTAATACCTATTTCAAAATGTCATCATTAATCCTTAAATAATCTTTAACCGCACCGCAGGCTCGCGACAAAACCTTTAAGTACTTCATTGTACATTATTTATTGGCTTGCGGTTTCCATGTGATGTACGCCGATAACTTAACTTCACCTACTGATGTCAATCGAGTGCGACGGGGTAAGTTCGTCTATTTTGGAGAAGATGGTTCCGTGAAAATAGCTTAGCAACTGACCACGTCCTGATTTGACCATCTCTCTCGCTGTAACTTAAAATGTGTACACTTGTACGGAAGTAAAGCTGTACCTACAAATGAAGTATTATTAAAACAAGTACAAAAGTAGTAAGTTTAAAGTTCAAAACTGGTAGTGTTCGTATATTTCAATCAATCATTGCAAAAGTAAGTACAGACCGAAACTGAAATATGAAGTGAAGACTTTGAAGACAGTATTTATATGACTGACCGTTCCACGGATATTTGTTTTATTCGTCGATCTATATACATATCTAAACCATCTAGTATTTTAATCAAACTTGGAATTAAGATCTATAATGCGTAAGAAAGTTGAAAAACACAAAGAGTTTGGATAAATAACTGAACTATGCATGTAACGGTTAGAAACAGCCGTATGTTCTCACTCGTACGCACCTACGATACGACGGCTACGACACGTATAACACAGATTAGTAATATATATCAATTGGATAGATATTTACTTAGGTACAGTCTTGAATTAAACTATTTTTAATTGAGAGCTTTTGCATGACATTTACTGGGCTGTGTGAAATATTTTTCACCGCGGAACCCAAATAAGTAGTCCTGTAGATCGTTTATCTTGCGGACGTGCTTCTCATACACACGTATTAAGTGTGATAAAATAAAACAAAGAAGTTTTTGCCGCGGAAACGATACTTTAAAAACGTATTTAAACCGATAATAAGATAACTCTTCAATTAAGCGAAATGTAGTGAACATTTTTGTGCATTAAAAAGTAATGGCTGAGTTAGATCTACAAAAATGCGTAATTTAGACCAGTCAATTTCCCACACCAAAGTCACATAATTATTTATTTAGATAAAAACTAGACATACGTACTACGCGTTTGAATTAAGTTGATGACTTCAACAGTCGCGTTATCATTATCACATCAATAATGTAAACTCTTGAAATCTACCCTAATCCGGGAAAAGTTTTGTTTATCCATGTACACGATGCAAGCACACAATCGCGGGATTTGATCGCCACTCTTCTTACCTACGAGTATGTAGTCCGTTGCACGCAATGTTATCAAAATTGTATGCAAGGTCTTGCACAATTTATATCGGCCTTAAGGCCGTGTATTACCACTTTTGAGTTTTTAAAAACCATCTGAGACATAGAATATAGTGTCTTCATCATCATCATCATCATCATCATCATCATCAGCCTATATACGTCCCACTGCTGGGCACAGGCCTCCTCTCATAGATGAGAGGGATTGGGCAGCAGTCCCCACGCTGGCCCAGAGCGGGTTGGGGACTTCACATACAACTTTGAATTTCTTCGCGGATGTATGCAAGTTTCCTCACGATGTTTTCCTTCACCGAAAAGCTAACGGTAAATATCAAATGGTATTCCGTACATAAGTTCCGAAAAACTCATTAGTACGAGCTGGGATTCGAACCCACGACCGCCGCTTGACAGCCGCATGCTTGAACCACTGGGCTACCGTAGCTTCGGTCTCTTCGGTCGGCTCTTCTCTAATATAGTGTCTTAAAATCTAAAAAAAATATATGTGTTACATAAGGATCTTGTCTAGTCAAAATCGCAGTCAGTTACATGACCTGATGAATTTTACTCGATAGAAAAAAATCGCGAAGTTACCCCTTTTTGGAATGTATTTTCAATACTACGGCTATATTACTGATATTTTACATTTAATTTTTGTACTCAATTAAAGATCATAAATAGTTATAGACAAATTCGCAGGGTTTGCTTTGATAAAATGATTGGCTTAATGACTATAGCTAAATATTTACAAAACTGCGCGCAGAGCTTGCGTAGAGAGCGGGATGTTTAATTGTAAACTCACGCGTGTTAGAGCGGGACATTTGCGTTGGGGATACCTCCCCTTAATAAGGCTTACTTATATGAGAATGAGCAATATTTAGCACAGTTCTGCGTAAACAAGCGGCCGTCTTATCATTGCATGACGCAAGCTCCCAAACGATCGCAGCTTGTTTTCTTATTCTTTACACTCTGTGGCATCCCTGGGTCGTATACCGTATCACTTCCTTTATTTTCCATTATTGCAATTCGTCTTCCGTCTTACTTCATTGCGCTTCAATCATCGCTCGAGCACTCTGAATAATCAACAAACAGTTAAAGTCGCCATAAAACCATATGAACATGCTAATAACTAACGTATGTCTATACTGCTTATGCTTGATGCGCTGCGTGAACTCGTATGTAAATGAATGACATATAATTTATACAAAAAACCCCAGCTCAATATATAGTACATTACTGCAGAGACCAGTAAGTAAGCCATCCTGGACGAGTATGAGTTAGCCGGCCGAGCCGCAGGCGAGGTCCGGCTATAATACGAGGCCAGGATGGCACTTACGGTCGAAGCTTGTATAGTGCTTTTCTCAAAAATAAAACAAATTGTATGAACAACGGTTAATAGTACTTGCATTCTAACCAACTTGTACTTTCATGTTCCGCTTTCCACTTGATGAACTTTTTATAAATGGTCAAATACCACCTTAGACTTGGGTGGAAGTAATTTTTTCAGTACCTAGTGCGATCTGTATATGCATCGCAATCTGATTCATCTAAACTCATTTTTAGCAATAAAACTTCTTACTGTAAATCAATGAAGTCAATCCCGTCAAAATACAATGGCAACTTTTTTTAGCCAGATGTTGTGTTAAGACACTGATATTATGCCACAACCCCAATAGAATAGACTTATAAAATCGTATTTAATTAATCGTAAATAAAATCGTATTTATTTTATGTTTACTATTAGTATTTAATTTCATTCGATCTATTCATGTTAATTTCTAAATTAATCTCGAAATAGTTAAAAACAGGATTGAACATTTCCCGCCAATACACATCGTGCAATACGGACACGTCAACCTCCATGGTACCTACATTTTTTTTAATGTCAATTACTGCCAACTTTTATCTTCTAGTTCTAAATTCAAATATTATGATATGTAATGGGATTTACATACTTACTTCCTGGACAGTAGGTGTGATTTCCTGGACACTTCTGGTAACTATCCAGGATGAGTCACTTTCGGATACTGTCTTCACAGATGTTATGAGAACATTTCATACTATTTTTGAGAAAAGATTTTTTTTACAACATGAAGTGCTTTCCGAGATTAAATTGTAGAAGCCTATGGTTTGGTACTACCGCACGTCTACTTCAAACTGTGTCGTTCTTTTGATAAGTATCAGTTTCGACCGCAACAAAATCTCATCAAAATAGTGATGTCTGTACATAGTAGAGATGTTCCATGGGTCACCTATATAATTATTATTTTCTTTAGCAATAAGACTGCCTGTTTATTTAACTGTCTCCCTCTTTCTTTATTGTTCATTCTTTTGTACATTCTAATTAACTTTGAAAAATTGTGCGAGTAATAAAGAGTATGGTGTAGTGAGTGTGAGTAGAGTTTTATTGTATTGTACATTTTATAAGGATCTCACAGTACTTTATATTTTAGCAATTATTGACCGCGGAACCCATGGTCAACAATAAAAATATCAATTGTACACAGAACAAAGTCATTTCAATGTCATTTTCAATAATAATATTATGAAAAAAAAAAACAATATAATAAGTAGTAGTACTACAGAAGAAACTATATTATTTGTAGGTACGCACTTATCTCCTTGTGATCAAACTTCTGTTCGGATATTTTGTGACTGATGGCGAAGTTAAGTATGTAGATTCGCTCACTGTAGTAATGTACCGTACCACTACATTCAACGAAATAGTAACTTGAATTCGGTAACTTATAATTTCCATGTTCAATCGACTGCCTATAGGCACACTTTGGCCAAGTCAAGCGATTGACATGGTAAACGCGGGTAAAATCATGATCGCCGTTCAATTTAAAAAACATGTATTTTATGATCAAATCTTACCAAAAAAAAGCTTCTTACCCGTTTTCTCTGTGGATAGCTAATTGAAATGTTTTGAGCGGATACAACCTAGAATTGACCGGATACAAACATTACCTATCCAAGACAAGCCATGTATTTTTCATTACCTATAGAATAAAAATTCTTGCACTAGCATTATTTAAAGTTGCCTGCCATTGAATAATACGCCTGGTATTTAAAACAACGGCCAACGTTTTGCGCTAAATGATACCTCCTTCACACCAAATTACGAGCTACCGAAACTCTAAAATATCGCACACCTGCTCGTCAGTCTTTGAACAGACACGATGCAAAAATTATATATAAATATATACTCGTAATACCTACGAAGGTGGCCTGGAATTAATGAGAACTTTAATAAGTCCAATATCGTGGTGGTAATCCTCAATTAATCCCATAAATCCCAATTAATGAAGAGTTATATTTTGATAAACTAAAAACACTTTTAAATTAGTTTCGATTGCAATTGTTTTCAGCAGTCAAGTGCAGCAGCAGGCTCATAGACATAGAGGTGATGAGTTACGTTCCCAGTGTGAACTACAGCTGAATATTGTATGGAAATTTGTATGGGGCTATAGTTACCAAACTAGGATGCCTAATGATCAGTAGCTCTAGTATAAGTTTTTTCGAAACATTAACTAATTCGAACGCGTTTGCGTTTTGTCTCAAAATGTATGAAAACGCTCTCACCGAGTTTGAAATACGCGCGTTCATCGGTTAGCAACAAATTTTATACTCGCTGTTTTAGTTTCCACTAGTGACCACCAGAGGCGCTGTTCACGTTTTCATACCACTTTCATACATTTTGAGACAAAACGCAAACGCGTTCGAATTAGTTAATGTTTCGAAAAAACTTATACTAGAGCTACGGTTGTGCTTTGATTTGTGGTAAAGAAAGGTCATCCATGTTTCATTGTCCATTTACAAAACTCGATCGCCTATATGGGCGATAGCGATAGCGTATCATTCTTAAGGAAAATTTACCCGCCATATCTGACATAAGTGGAGCCCACACACTTGTGGCTTTCTGATTTGAAGAGACAAGTAGGTGTAAATATTACGAATAAGATACCGGCCCAGTTAGAATACGTATTATTGAACACAAAACACTGGCGATGCTTTATTATTGGAGAATAAATAAAAATATTTTTCATTATTAATTTATCATCATCATGCCGAAAGACGTCCAATACCTAATAAAGACCTCCCCCACAGAATGCCACAATGATCGGTCATGGGCTGCTCGCATTCAGCGGACTCTAACCAGGTCATTTCGTGGAATATATAATAGAAAAAAATTATCATGATCATACCCAAATTAAGTTTCAAAAGGCAGGCCTAAGGCACTCAAAGCTCTTCATTGAAGGAGTGAACTCTAGCTGGACCAAAAAACTTTGGAAATGCAGCAGGAATCATCTCAGAATCATATCTGGAGTGTTTACAGGTCACTTCGGGGTCAAAGGACTATTGGCCAAGATGGGACTATGCGACAACATGGATTGTAGGATGTGTGGCGAGGATGACGAGACAATGGAACACTTGCTGTGTGAATGTCACGCCCTCGCCAGACAAAGAATGAACGACTTTGGCAATGGTTACCCAGAACCAAAGGAATTCAGAGCTCTCCCGCTGATCTCCATCATCCGGCTCGTGGAGAGATTGGAGAACAGCTTGGAGTAGGTAGGTATAAAGGAGGGGGCAATTGCATAAAAGATCCCATTGGGTCGAAGTGCATCCGCAAGGGCCCTCATCTAGACAAGATAAGATAAGTTTCAAAAAGTATTCTATATTATGTCATTTAGATATTCCAATAGACGTATGAACAATACTAACAGTAAATAGATAGGTAGTTCTTTACCAATTATCCGTGCTATAATAGCTGTCTAACACCCTTAGACTGAATATCTATAGGAAAAGGTTGTACGAGTGAATTAATTAGTTGACGAGTTGTGGTAATGAATACAGTAGGTATTTGACGCAGACAAACGCGCGGATCAACATTTCCATCGCCTGATTCCTTGACAGGGCCGCACTTACGCGTTGATGAAAGTGTTAAAGCATCATAAACAGGTGAACTGTCAGTTAACCGTCGGCGGTAATAAAGTCGCCGGCACAAGATGGATTAGCTTTGCGGAATGATACTCGTACGTCTAGTGATTCTGGTAACGTGTGCAGAAAAAAATGAAATGCTTCAATTGAGTTCAATTTTTTTTCTTGCAGGAAGTTAAATAGTCAAGTCACTTGCAGTTATTTTTCATAGGTGGTATAAGTACATATACTATTTGTGTTTTCTGTATTTAACTTTGTATTATTATCGGAACTCTTTATACATTTCAGGTCCATTTTCAGGTCATTTCATATTCGCTTCAGGTTTATCCTGGTCAGGGCATTTATTTGTGTGATGAGCACGAATACACATATTGGGACTAGGTTGATTTGTGTAACTATTGACATCATTATAATTTGTAAATATCGTATGCAGTAAGTTTTTGTATTTTAACCGACTTCAAAAAACCGGCCGAGTGCGTGTCGGTTCACGCACAACGAAGGGTTCCGTACCGACACCTCCTAGTCCATATTTAAAACACTATTGAATATCTTGAATCAAAAAAGGTCGTATCTTCATCCGTCACGGCAATTGCGTCCTTTTGTTTGGGCATAACAGTTTTTCAGCGATAACTCAAAAATCTATCCCGTTCAAACCAAAAATCGTTGAAAGTATTGATTAATGTACACCGCCTCCATTTTTTCATAATTTTAATGTTCATGGTTTGGAAATTAGAGGGGGGGGGGGACACATTTTTTACGACTATGACTACGACTTTAACAGCTAATATCTCACCAATTATTAACTTAAATGGAAAACTTTTCTAGTTACCTCAATATTATTTTTAAAGCCCTATCCAAAAATACCCCACGCAACTACTTTTAAAAAAAGCCTATAAGGTGTCCCTTTCCCCCGGTTTACATGTATGGGGTGCCCCCCCCTAAAATATTTCGCTTGCGCGCAGTGTTAAACGCGAGGCCGCCGCGACCACTCATGATTAAGGCGCTACGACGAGATATTTACAAACTTTGAAACGCTGCCTGTTCTGCCCGGACTAGCAAACAGTAGGGGCTGATTTTCAGATATATGATTCTTGACTATATATTGTGGTACTGACAATAGCCGAAACATGATTGCTTAATTTTTTCTCGATAGAAAAAAGATCCAAAGTTGATTCTATATTTTCCTTTTTTACTCAGCCTACTGAAACAACGCATTATTAAAAGACACGATTAAGTTAATATGATGGTATTTTACTTCATCTAAACTCCGTCAAGAGGAAATTTAATAAACCTGCACACAGTCAGATACTTAACGGGATTTGTCTAAAAACGCCATTCTCGGAGAGTTGCATCCCGTTTTGTCGTGAGCGAAAAACATAAGGGCGTCTCTTTTAATCGATATATCGCCTTAAGGAACACGTTTTGGCCCGAAACATGCTGTCGAGCGATATTCAACGATAAAGACGTGAGTGACCCGTTTATTACCTATATTTCAATATGTCTAAGGCTCACGGAAGTTTTCTAGGTAAGTTTGTACTTAAGCATAAATAAATAAATTAAAGAAAATGATCAAAAAGATCGTAAAATAGAATTACAGGAACATAAATGCCACAACTAAAAATAATGAGTCTGGGAATATCTTGCACTTCATGTCTTGTTTTTCTGACATTACAATTATAATGAAAAAAGTACAAAAGTGGACCGATTTCCGGTGCGCACGCGCTTGTGGACATTTTTTGCAATTGTTAATACTCGTATAAGAGAAAATATATTAATATTGGGCTGACCCAGTCCGATTATAATGATGTGATATTAATTACGATGATAATTTAGCCACCGTTGTAAAAGTTATAGTGAATTGAATACCTATAGGAAAAGGTAGTAAATCAATACGGTATTTTAGTCATAGTCAAATCAGCAACTTTTTATTAAATGTCAAAAACGATTTGTTAATATGAACTTTGTAGGGAAATACTGTCTTAGTGACGTCACTAAGTCAGTGTGAATTGGTATGTTCAAATCAGCGTCCTTTTTAAATCTTTATGATTATAAAATCGTTCAATTAGCTAAAATAAATTAATAATTGATGTTTTCCGAGTATTTTCGTCAGATCTTTTATTAGTCAAGTAAAAAATAATGTATTGTTACCTTAGTTTAATACCCTGTTAGTTGACCAGTTGGGCTAGCACAACTTGCTGTCAAGTCGTATCTCGCGCGACTCAGTGATTCCTATCTCACTCGAACTGTGCGAATTAGAAAGAGGAGGGTACATTTTTTTTCTATTCGCGTCGCGTCGCAGTGGCAGTTGTGCTAGCCTCGCAGTAGTCATTTCATGTTGTTATTTATGTTGTAATGTTGTTGTCTCTATTTAAGTAATTGTGATTAAAAAAATAAAATGCTTGTACCTAGTTTTAGTTCTGTTGCTATACCCTCACCGGGTTCATGTTGCGACTATACTCGTAACTATTTATTTTTAAGATCACGGAACACGAAAGATCATGAAAAGCAATAAACCATTTGAATGGAGGATAAGCCGCAACAACGCAATTGTTGTCAGTAATTTCTGATCGTGCAAAGCAGAGTACATAGATTATTTGGTATTAATCGGTCAACAAAAACATGAACACATTTTATAACTGCATGTTGATATCATCTTTGCGCACTCTTAGACGGCGCAAACGCACGCAAGATACTCGTCGTGCATCACCTTTGTTAAGTACGTGATACATTAAGAACATTGTACAATGCTGATTGGGGCATTAATGTTTGTCAGACATCAATGACGGACATTTCATGCAAAATTACTGACTATTGTTTAATTACGGAGGCAGGTATTATTTATGGGATGCGTTTGGTTTGGGCACGTACTATAATCTGCATACTAACCTATCAGAAATGGTAGGTTCGTTTCATTTGATATGTCCTTATACAGAAAATAAATAATTCGTGTCAAATAAGTTTTTGACCTAGGTACTCATCTCTAGTCACAATACGTAACCAATGCCTTAAGCATATTTTTTACACCCTGTTGAATATTGAAATTGTAGTTAATATTCTAATTAAGCCTCAAGTTATTCTAACTTATAAGTTAGAATTTCATAATTATAACTGTATGTTACCTGTTACCTACCACCGCCAAGTACATCCCAAACTTTACTATAGTAGCATTATATGATGAATTACTCTATGTCGCCACCTTTAATTAAATTATTGCATTTTGCGATACATTCAAAGCTTAATGCCGTCATAAAATATAACTAGGTAGTTTAAAAAGATATTTATCTCGAATATTTCGATTCAGCCTTCCATTCGAAAAGATCCTTTGTAATAATTTTATGTAAGTGTTTAATTATTATAATAATCAGTAATGTGACGTAAATATGACGAGCTGCATTTTATGTTGCCGGAGGTTGGTATTAAAATTCATTTAGCAACATTGTTGGTAAAGTTAAGTGTTCAGTCAATCAATTTGATTTCTAGGCCACTTTGTACCTTGTCACAGTGAAAATCAATATGAAAGCCGCTAGAGATCTTATATCAATGTCACTATGACAAGGTACGAAGTGGCCCAGAAGTCAAATTGGTTGACCGTACACCAGCAAAACCGGATTAATAAAATATCGGCGTATAACAATTGTTAGGTGATATTTGTGAAAACTGATGTCATGTCACATCTCTCTGACATTTGAATTGAAACAGTTAATCAAGCATCGACTACTTACATAAATTTGGTATGGAAATAGTTGGAGTCCCGGGGAGGGACATAGGATACTGTTTATCCCGGAAATCATCCCTTAAAGGAATAGAAGTTTGAATGGAAGAGCGATGACTAGGTAAGCGCCTGATAATAAAAAATAGCAATTAAGTTCTATCGCGAGAAAGAAGCTAGTATATTTACAATATTATTTATTATAGAGGTTCAACTAACTTGAAGGTAACACATAAGTACAGTCAGCCAAAAAGTGTTAAGTAGACAAATTTGTTTGCTTACTGTAGATATGTGGCTAAAAACAACGAACGAATTACAAACGGGAACGTAATCTTAGCTTATTATTAAGCTCTTAATAACTCTACTTTGTGCCTTAAGCAGCTGTACTAAACCAGTTAACCGTAATTATTGGCCACAATACCGCTAATACGAAACAATTTATCAACGCAAACGCAAAAATTACCGATCATTTTCATTTCCGATAAATGATAACGGTTAATTTTATAATTATTTCAAAATCACACTGCCCAAATTCCGCCTCTTTCATGTAAAAAAAGTTGGTAAGAATTCAAGTAGATAGTAGTACATTTTATGTGAGTAGTGTTCTGTGTTTTTCCTTTTAAAAGAATTATTAACCTTGGTAATAGTATGAATATAATTAATAGTGACCAAAAATCTGGCGACTTCCTCACAATACGTACCAGCATTGCGACACAACCAGGAAATACCGCCAGCATCCTCGTCAGTACAATGCTTCAAGGGCCTATTTTACTCTTAGAGTATTCCAGTGTTTAAACCGTCCGCGTGGTCGTGTCGGAGGTTTCCCCTGGATTTTCCCCAGGCCACACTCAAAATACTAATTATTAGTAAGTTTTAGTGAATCCCAAGACAAGGAGATTATATACTAACGGTTACAAAACAGTTTAGTAGTAATTAGTAGTTACAAGGACAAATTTTTTGGTATTAGTAAATAACTACTATTATCAAAAACTGTTTTGTAACCGTTAGTATATAATCTCCTTGTCCTGGGATTCATTAAAGCTTACTAATAATTAGTTTTTTTTTCGCTCCGTGAAACATTCGCATTTTCGTCTTATTTCACCTAGTGATACCAATAAAAAACGGAGAGTGTAAAAAAA
Organism: Cenopis cana; assembly: GCA_951800055.1. Lineage (NCBI taxonomy): Eukaryota > Metazoa > Arthropoda > Insecta > Lepidoptera > Tortricidae > Cenopis > Cenopis cana. The sequence goes on from OX637472.1 coordinate 12,792,868, forward strand.
ATCGTTGCAGATTACTTCGAAACATGAACTCGCTCGTCGCTCCGTTCTTATTCTTACCACGGAACCCTGAAAATTGGAGTTTAGCTGCAATTTGGACACATTGTCAGCTTGCACCGAATGTTTGATTTTCGAGATATGGCGACTGGTTTTTTTTAAAGAATTCGCTTTATGTATCTTTTGCACGCGTGCCGTGGCTGCTTGCTAAATGATATTAAGTATTAAATAATAATTGGTTTTCGAAAGGTGCACAAAATGCACCATTCGTAAGCTTGTATTATTAGTTTACTCATTAAAATGTATACCTTAGTACAAGTGAAAGAAAATCTATTTTTAAATGTAGGTAGGAAGGGTACCTACCACCAAAATTATAACCATGTTATAAATATTCATATACCTAGTACCTACCGCGTGTAAGTTTACGCATTAGTATGATTTACATTTGTGTAGAGGTATTTAAATATAAACTTTCTTCCATAAAAAATGTGATATTAAATATCTACATAATTTCACCAAACCCGAATTTCCATAATATCTAACAAATATTAACTTTTAATTATAATTATTATTGTCAATGATGTCCCGGACCTTTTTGGGCAGCGTGCGCGGAGCTGAAGTAGATACCGAGGTACCGGAGGATGTCATGTCCAACACGTAGAGCCCCTTTTGAAAATTTAATGAAATGCAAGGGGAACACCATTATTAAGGCTTGCGCTTGCCGTACTTAAATTATCATAATATTTTTGGGAATCTTTATATATTTTTTGATTTTGAGTAATTTGTCTTATTTACTATTTTTGTGTAGTGTAATGTTATTTTGATGGTTTTCTATTTACATCGTAAGTGCTATGAATAAACTTTATTCTATTCCTGTTCTATTCTAGATAGCCACACTATATAAATACCCAAGTACCTATCAAAAATGCTTTGCGGAAATAACACGACTAAGATATTATATTTTTTCATATTTTTTTTAAATCCTCATTAACCGTAAAATGTAACGACAATATCGTATCTATTTCAATAACCCATATACGGAACATCAAAAAACACCAATTGATCCACAAACCCGTCACTAATTACAAAAGTCCTTTAAAATAGCCGCTTCACGCATCAAAGCTGCCGCTCTGAACGATTCGTCTTGCTCATTCAACCCCACCAGCCAGCATTGACCCCCCGTAGAATATACCTACTGATACAAACTGTTATTCATACCCATGCAAATTGAAACTTTAAATTAATTTCAGTAGAGTCCAGAATTAAATAATATATTTTATCCGCATGAAGCGTTTTTGTTTTCATCTTTCAATATTCATATTAATCCACTAGCTTAATGAACTATAGGAAGACTCGGAAACGCTAAGGATCTCGATAGAGTGGAAGGGCAGGAGAATATTGTATATGTCAAATAGACAAAGATATACCGACATATTATCTTATTAATGGCAGTAAGTACTGTGTGGGATGTCAGACAATGTTGGTAATTATGGAGAAGGTGGAGTTGTAAACTTCTGACTTAGAGAGAGTTAGCACCATGCACCTAATAATGCAATGAATGCATTTTTTATGCTATGTATTATTGTTAGTACAATAATAATAAAGTATTTTAGGACAATTTAATTTAAGTTTAGACAGTGTGTATTAAATAGTCACTTACCAATAAACTTAAAGAAAACTGTATATTAGTTGTTTAAACCCCCCAAAGCCTTCTGCATAATGATGATAAGTAAACATCGTAATTTTTAACACTTTTAAAATAAATGGAAGCAAAGTCGGTGACGGTGATGCCAGGGGAGCTGCCCGCTTGCTGTTTTCCAACGACGTAGTAGCACCCAATAATCCGCAAGCCCTAACAGCCCTACAAGACAAGCATACACCTCGATCCAGCAGCCAACCTTAACCTCTCAGATCCCCCACAGCCTGATGACCAACCACTACAGGCTACAGCGCAGGATGTACTTGGAGCAGTCCCAACGGTCTTCAAAGAAGTCAAGAGTCTGCTGAGTGGTGACAGTGGCGGAACCCGCGATAATCTCCTAAAAAACCTGACGGACCTGATTAATTTAACGGCGGGCCAAGTTCCTGTGAATATAACAGATATCCTTTGACAAAAAAAGGGGGTATATGACCAATTGCGGTTGGGACTACACTCCGCCGAGTCATGACAAAAATAGCCTGTCGTGCTACCTTGGCATAGAATTTACACCGATTCAACTCGGCTTTGGGTCCAAAAAGTGGATGTGAAGCCGCCGTCCATGCCGTCCGAACATACCTAGAGCACCAGAGAGTGGAAGTGCTGCTGAAGGTTGATGTAAACAACGCTTTCAATTCTGTGGACTGACACAAATTAAAGACAAAATTCCGGAAACATATAAATTTCTTTGGCAATGCTACAGTTCTCCGACTAAATTATTTATTATACAAAACCAACCTATTGGATTCGTCTGTGGGTTGTCAACAGGGTGACCCTATGGGCCCCGCCATTTTAGCCTCGCAATTCACCCCGTCATGAAAAACCTAAATTCTAAATTAAATATCTGGCACTTAGAAGACGCCACCTAGGAGGAGAAGCCAGCACTGTTTTGAACGACCTTCGAAAATTTACTCCAGATCTCAAATCTATTGGCCTTTTCCTAAATTTTTCTAAATGTGAACTTTTTGTTTCAAACTCTTCCACTGACAAAGACATTATTATCAAAAACTTTTAAAATCAGCTCCACCTCCTTGGTTGCCCCATTATGGATCATTCATTCGAGGATTATTACTACAACAACAAAATTCGAAATTTAAACGCTATTTCGGACGCTTAACATTCCTTTTGACGAAAGATTCTGGACCCAGACCAGCCTACCCATCAGGCTTGGCGGCCTGGGATCCGCAAAATTTCAAGTGTTTTCCTACTTGCGTTTTTGTCGTCGGTACACACTGCTCAACACCTCATAGGGACCCATTCTCTCGGGGTCTTGGAGGCCACGCACTGCTTCGAGGCTAAAAACGTATTGGTCCCTGACATGCCCAGACACGGACCCGCCTGTCAATCCTTGCTCGCAGCGGCAACGGGACGAGCCGCTCTGTCGACTAGTACTGGACAATCTTTTAAACACGTCAACTAGTCCGGCAGACCGAGCTCGTCTCCTTGCCACTGCGAAGTGGGAGTCAGGCATGTGGCAATTAGCTTTACCATCTCCAACCATACCCCCTGGACAGTACCCTTCTGGACAACACCTTCCTGCTGGCCACCAGTCTACGAATAGGGACAGTCACAAATATACCACATCGCTGTCAATGCGGCACAATGGTAGACAGCCTGGGCCATCACGGTCTCTATTGCAGCAGGAGTGCTGGGCGCATACCCCGCCACGCCTGCTTAAATTATATTGCCCGAAGGACCCTTGCAAATGTCAAGGTCCCGGCCGTGGCATGACATTGGTGCCTTGGAGAATGGGTCCACCTCTGGTCTGGATGCAACATGTGTTGACCCTTGCGCCGTCTCATACCACGAAGATTGCAGGTACCACGAAGATTGCAACATGTCTCAACTTCGGCTGAGGACCTCAAACGCCGAAAATATGTCACACTAGGCAGTGGGTACATATTTGTGGCGTTTGGGATCGAAACGCTGGGACCGTGGGGCCCAAGTGCGCGCCGACTTTATAAAAATTTATCGCCGCGCCTAGTAGAGACATCAGGTGACCAGACGGCTGGCCAATATTTCGCTCAGCAAATTAGCATTGCCAATATTGCCATCCAGCGTGGCAATGCTTCCAGCCTTCTGAGCACACACTGGATCTGGGTCAAATTTATTATTTGTAGGTTTAATTGTAAACTTTGTAAATATTTAGTCTAAGTTTGTTATTTTAACTTATTTAACTATGTTCTTTATTTTTAATAAATTTAATATGGAAACTAAGTATATTACATTAGTAACTACATATTAAAGTACAATGTCCAATGGAATAAAATAACAATATCCAAAGCAATGTTAGTGAGAAACCTAAAATAATTTACTACTATTTGTATAGGTACTGAATTTAATTAGTCGTAGATAATTATTATATCAAGTCTGAAAATAACGAAACGTTCGGAGAAAACTACACTGTAGGAAGCTTGAAGTAGTTGCGTAGTGCGTAGGTAATAGTAGTTTATGCAACTGGTACATAATGAGGGGCATTAAAACACGAGTGTGTTTTATGAAACGAGCCGAGCGCGAGTTTCATAATAAGATCACACGAGTGTATTAATGCCTAATTATGTACAGTTGCATACACTACTTTATCTACATCCATATATGAAATCCTCTTTCATGTGTTTCATGCGGGCATGTTGAGCCGGCGTGCGCCATGTTAGCCTCGACAGGCCGGCCCGCGCGCCGCCGCCAGCCCGCAGCTGTGTCGTCAAGGTTGTACGTGATCTCGTAAGAGTATTATAATTGGTGTTCTTATACGCGCGCGCGCAACCGCGAGAAGCTTCCTGCACAGTATATTATAAAGCGGGGTCTTATCTACGATTTACGAACTTATTAAAGAGGATTTACTATATGGGTGTAGATTAACACATTTATAAACTCGATGACGTTAACAATAGCATTGTGAGGAACAACGTTTTTCTCCTTTACAACCGCTCCGATATGCATTTGACTACATCAGTCCCTGGCTGGAATGATGTAACGCATCAAATTATTAAAATGCCTTCTCCAATTAATTTTGTTATTGTTCCATGACATTCACAATGCTTCTGTATTATTTAATTATAAATTTAGATGCAATTAACCGATTGTATGAAATCATTAAGATCATTTAAATGAATAATCATTTTTATGTTTCATTACATGAACTTCTTTCACTAACTTCCTTTTAATTTGCACTATAAATGTTAAAAAAGTTCAATGCTCATAAAAACTAAGCACCTAGTTATTTCATAGTTTTATTACAAATAATTAAGGTTTTTTACCTATTATTACGCCGTAACCCGTAACTGATTGTGGCTGTATGAATCCAGTCGGTATGTCTTCAGGTAGATGTTTTAAAGTATTGAACGGTTGTATTCCTATTCATTAAAATCATTGAATATTGTAATTCTTTCACTGTTAACGTAAATATGTATATTATACTTACATAAAAACTTCCTCCTCCTCTTTTCATGGAGTAGATTAATAATATATGTTTATTAATTAATGTTATACAGTTTACACGTATCAATTTGTATCGTAACGTTATACATGCAGATTTTAAAATGCATATTATGTCATGTTTTATTTGAGAGCAATTATATAGATGGGGGAATTAATTTTATTCGACCCATAATGCACGCTAGTGCTTGATAATTATATACTCGTATGTACGTTTTTATTTGTTTCTTACGTTTGTTGTCTTAATATAATTTTCTGCACGCCGCTCTTCCGATTAGATTCGGAGGTTTAGGTATTCGACAAACCTCCAGTGTTGCCATACCCGCGTTTCTCTCCTCAGTACATAGCACGTGAAGAGGTTTCTTGTTGGCAAAATCCTCACACCATCACTACGTGATTTTGAGGTAGTGTGTCTATCTGAGGCGGAAGACACATGGAAGATACTTGCCCATAAAGAAAAATATTCAAAGAAACTGGGACCAACCTCTCTGCAAGCAAGTATACCCATTTGTTGGACTCCTGCTCCACCAGCCAGGAAAAAGCAAGGTTACTGGCTGTGTCGGAAAGGGAGTCTGGCTCATGGCTACATGCTTTTCCTTCTTCCAATTATGGCACCCTTCTAGATAACAATACACTGAGGTTGTCTATCGGCCTCACCCCACGGTCGCACCCCATCGCTGTCCCTGTGGAGCTCTAGTGGATAGCCTCAGTCACCACGGTCTGTCTTGTACCAAGAGCGCCGGCCGTCTGCCTCGCCACGCCTCTCTCAATGATATCATCCGTCGGGCCTTTGTCAGCGCTAACGTGCCAGCCGTATTAGAACCGCCCGGTCTGGCTCGTGACGATGGCAAGAGGCCCTATGGTATGACCCTTGTGCCCTGGAGACTGACCCCTTATCTGAGACGCAACTTGTGTCGACACCCTAGCGCCGTCCCCACCTAGGCGCAACATCACTGAGAGCAGGCGGGGCAGCCACAGCGGCCGAGGCAGCGAAATGCCGCAAATACATCGGCCTGACAGACCGACATGTATTTGCGGCATTTGCCGCAGAGACACTGGGTCCGTCGAGCGCCGGTTCCCACCGCCTTTTTGGGTAACTATCCCGAAGGCTGGCTGAGGTGTCAGGGGACCGTAGGGCTGGCTCGTTCCTTGGCCAGCGGATCGGCATAGCCATCCAAAGGGGGAACGCTGCCAGCCTTATGGGAACCCTTCCACAGGGCTCCGATCTCGGAGACCTTTTTTAATATAATTATAATATTATTTTAGTTCCTATATGTTTATATATTTTGTGGTGTGCTGAATAAATGCTTTGTTTATTTTCGTACTAAGATAATAGTAGATGTAATGTAGGGACGCCTGGCCGGAAGCCGGCGGGCTGTCGATCTGTGTTCAGGATCATTCAGCCCATTTTCCCAGAGTTTAAGCTCAAGGTTATTGTCCCGGCGGCGCTCCCACATTTGCTCCTTCCAATCTTCCTATTTTCCTGCAGAACAGAAGGACATCTTTAAGGTTTATATCCTTCAATTCGCCCCTCCTCTAACACATCTCTGCCGAATATATTATAACGAATTGCTGCGTACATGCTGCGTACATACTACATTCTGCTAATAAATGATTACTAGTTTCTTCCTCCCCACAGTGTGGGCAGGAAGCATCATCTCTAACACCTATTACCGTTAAGTGCCTATTAAGGGTATTGTAACCGGTGATTAATACGGTTAACAGTCTCAGATTGCTCTTACCCAGTTTAAGCAGATAACTGGTTCTCCTGTGATCTATACCTTCTAGCATCATCTTTGCCTGCCTGCATCCGGCTCTGTCTGCTTCCCTTAGGATCAGTCTTTCTATAACCCCCTTCGTGACTTCTACTGAGAAGGAAAGGGCCGGTTCGGGACCCATGAGTTCCCGTTTCGCCCACTCCCTAGCCAGCTGATCTGCCCTCTCATTCCGTTACTCCCTGATGCCCCGGCACCCATGCCACCATGACATCAAGCTTTTCCCCTAACTCATTCAGGTCTTTCTTACATTCCCTCACTATTCAGGAGGTGAGAGTTGCCTTATTTAGGACTTTCATTGCAGCCTGACTGTCCGTGTCAATTACTACCCTTCCGGTCTGCTGTTCACTCTCCTTTATTGTCTGTACGCATCTCATAATTGCATATACTTCCGCCTGAAATACACTGGTATGTCCAGTGATACAGATTCTCTGCTACTGCGAATGTGTCGATCTATTTAAATTGCTGTTGCTTGACCATTCACCGAAGCATCTCCAGCCGATCGTTAGTGTAACAACTACAACACAATTACAGTAAAAAAAAACTAATTACCGAGCAATGCAGTGATACGGTTTCTAAACAAATAAAAACGGTAATCTGTTGGTAAGAGTATTGGACGGGTACGCATTGCTGATCGGGGAATGTGATAAATGAAAAGCGAAACTAAATACGCGTATTTTCCGCTAATAAAATGCCTAAAATTATTCATTGCACGTACGAGTATATCGCAAACGATTAAGTAATACCACAAAAATCTCATTCTCTCTCTATCTCGCTCTCAGCGAAGCAATCCAAGGTCTCTATTTTAGCTTGGGTAAAAATGCTTTTGTGTCCTGTTTTCTCCTGTACAGGTTGCAGTTCTGTACCACAAACAAACGTTTCTTTTTTCTGGAACAAAATTTTATCGGAAATTGGCATTCCATTAAAAATAATGGTCACCCTACCCGTAGTTTAAAATAATCTGTAATCAATGAACCTCCTTTTTTATACTACGACGGTGACAAACAAGCGAACGGTCCACCTGATGATAAGCGGACACCGCAGCCTATAGCTTACTAACACAAATGGACCCCTGTTGTCTGTGAATAAATGATTAATAATGATAATAATAGGCTGAAGACCTCCTTGAATGATTTGTTTCTTAAACGAACCCAAAAACCCTTACGTCACATAGTTACGAGTAGTAAGTTGTCAATTGTTACATGTATGACATTGGTAGGAAAGCGTAAACAAGTTTCCCGCCATGGCACAGAAAGATGCATGTGCACGCACATATTTGAAAAAAATTAGGATGACTATACATTTAGTGGACATTAGTATTAACTTTATCATTAAATTAACTTAACTAAGCGGCGATGTAATTGTCTGAGATTTCACCCATTTAATATTGTTCGAATTGACCGTGCAAGGGATGTTTTTGCATCTTAATTTTAAACGTCAAATCTTGACACGATGATATTTAAACGGTGACAGGTGGCTCCCAGAGCCACTAGTGATTAAATGAGCCTAGGTAAGTATTTGGGTTGTGTAAAATCTATATTAATTTATTACATCATCATTCAAGAACTACTTCATTGATAGAAGTATAGTTCGGACACAACTCTAAGCCTAAATTCTGTCAAACGAACGCAAGCAAAACTAGACTTAGAGCTCTGACTGTAAGGTAAATTTTTACTTGCGTTAATTTGACAGCACTTGGCCTTATAGTTTTGTACGAACTATACCTCTCCTATATTCTCCTATCCACCACCTCTCCACGCCCATACACTTCATAATTATTTGTTATTATAGCTCTGTGGGCCATTGATCGCTTTAAAACAAATAGATTTTACTTAGATCTCTTCATTTATTAGCGAGACCGTTTACGAACTTGTAATTTTTCCACATTTATGTTTTTGATCGAATCATTTCTATTTAAGGCAAGAGTGAATAGGCATTTTCTGGGTGAGCTCGCTTCATCGTCGGCCGCATCTTTGCCCCCTGGCTAGATGCTGGCCAAGAAAATTGTTTATGTTTTTGTTCATTTGTAATTACATAAAAAAAACTATTTTAAATTCTATATTTTAAATTCCATAAAGATAGACAAGGAACTATTTATTTGACCTTCGTTATGTGATCATCCTGCAATCTTTACTATATTTTTTAGAAATAAATAGATGAACGTTTTAACTGACAGGGACCGTTATATTAAAATACTACTCTACTAATGAGCGTCGGTAAGATAAGACTCAGTGAACATAAATGTCATATCAATAGTTTAGAATCATGCAGAAATTAAATATTATCTATACAATTAACAATAACCCTTATCGTTGTTTATATGTAGTAAATAAAGTGACTAGACGTGCACTTATCTTACTAATCTAAGAACTAATTAACTTGGCAATTAAACATACAAGCATGTGAGCAAATGTCTTCTTCTTTGACAGGCAGGCAGTACTTAGATAGTACAGGGCTCGGTTTGTACAATATATTTCTCGTCTGTTTTTAGGTTATACGTACGGAAATATGCAACTTACAGATCAACTTTTTGGTTAATGGTGTAAGTTTGCTGACTGTCTATTTTATGATAGCATGGGTTTTGAAAAATTTGACGTAAGTAAACGTACGGTTTTTAAAATGTTTAATGTAGGATGGAATTGTGGTTTGACTAATTAATATTTTTTCTTTTGATTTTTTTTGACTGATGGCCCATCTCCTAGCGTTACTTGCTCTAAAGTGATTAGCTATCTTCACATAGATATGTTAAACTGCGACAACTATCAAACAAAATCAATACCGGTACTGTTTTATATACTTTTAACAGAAAATACATATTATGGTTTGAAAATGTTTGGACATTATCATCCGCAACGAAAGGTCAATTGAGCGACTATGTAGTAGTGTAGGGGCGAGTGGAGGGGCTACGTTCTCGCGGCCGGCCACCTACAACATAGACAGATCTCTTAAAATCCACGACAAAATGTTCCCTAAAAACTTTAAATGTGTGTTAAGCGGATACGCGGTGGCTCAATTGGTAGAGCAACGGGCGGATTCCAGAGGTCGTGGGTTCAAATTGTGTTGAATTTTTCAATTTTCTCTTTGATTAAAAAATTAAAATGTTCCCTAACAGAGTGTGCACGCAATGCTACAAATAGACAGAGGTAGAGGAAGTTCGCAAAAGCCGCAAATCATTGGGAAGAAGCCAAACTCATAACCACGACCACTCTGACAAGAGTGCACGACTAAAAGAAGAACTATGGTCATCATACTCAATATTATCCTTAACAGCCGCCGTAAAACTTTCACTCTTGTATAGTTTTCACAGCAGTATAGTTATGTTATGTGTCGAACTGGACACTTTGTGTCGAACTCCTTATAAGAGGTTTTATTCTGCTGCGGTTTTGTCCTAACAGGATAAAGAGAGGCCGGATCCTAGACCAGAAACTAATTACTATCAAAGACCATCCTCTGACAGCCACAGGCTTTGGCTAATTACTATCACTAAGAACTAACAAAGAAACATAATTATGTGGTTACCGAACAGAATGCGCGAAATGTAATACCCACCTGTTGATAATTTATCAATATCAAATCGATTTCCAAGTCGATAAGTCGATACGCGTGGAATACGTAATTTTCCTGTCACGACGGGAACGACGTTAGTCGCAATACGAGCGCATTCCCAGTTCAACCATGTGCCGACTACACAAAGTTCCGAATTAAACAGAAGGTTTTTAAAGTTGGTCAACTTTTAATATTAGAGGTTTGATTTTCTGCGTTAAGCCAACAAAGTTTAATTCAGTTTTATTGGATTATGACATGAAATTATGACGCCTTTTACCGACAAAAGTAAATAGATTAAACATTATTGGAGTTATATTTATGTGTCTCGCTTTACACGTGAACATGATTCGGTTTTTTTCGCAGCTCCAAGGGATCGCACTAGAGTATTAGATAGAGTATTTTATTTTAATTTCATATTAGATAGGTAGACAAACAAAGAGTCCCCTTTTTCCTTTGAGGTACAGAACCCTATTAAAACAGTTGTTCTAGTTACCTATATATCAATTTTGTACCTTACCTAAGATATAAGACTTTCTGGTTATTTTCAATTGCTTGACTGTAACTACCATAATGCCATAGTTAACTTTAATCGAAACAACTTTCCTCTCGGTAATTACCGCTAATTAGTTAGCAATTAGTATTTGCATATAGTCATATCCAGTTGACAACAGTAGGTACGAGTAGTATCACCACATTATATTGTACTAGTGCGCAACTGAGCGAGTAATATGGGCCTACTGAAAAGTGACGCTCGCATGACAGCCAGGCCAGGCATCATTTGGCTGTATAATATAACTTTGTTGTTTAGCTGAGAGAACGCTGTGGTGTGGTGCACGCGCGGACTGTCGTAATTCCGATTCGATTGACTGGTGGTTCTAATTTTAGGTACCTACGAGTTATTTTATCAGTCAAACGAGGGCTGTAAAATAATCGAGCTTTTCTGAATATTTAATGTACAGAAAATTGTTATTTGATATTATTCGATTATCGTCCTTACTGATCATGACCACGGATGAATAGGTACATGACATCCAAAGCCAGCTTGTTTTAGAAATGTTACCTATTCGCAATATGTAATTATTAATTCCAGTAAATTTTATTACGTGATTTCATAAACTCTAGACTGTTTTATTGCTAATTTCTGTGACAAATAGATATTACGCACAACGGAGCATATACCCCTTTTGCGTTTGCATGGACATTCCTTTGAGTTTTTGCAACATAATTATGCATGCTTGCACACTGACATACGATACGCAAGCTACATGTTCGACAAAAAGATTTCTAAAGAATTTTAACTGGAAACATATTAGTAAAATTAATTAATTGAAGTAATAAAACATAACACTGTTAAGTATAGGTACAACTTGTTAGTTAAATATATTTCTTTCATTTCTTTCTGATTGCTTAACAAACCTCATATGAATTTCAATTAAAACTATGTATTAGGTATGTTTATGCTTGTAACGATGTAAATTATTTTATAGGTGCATGTAATACGGACCTTATATGTGTCGTAAAAAATACAAATGTATATTCAAGTAATAAAAATATAAGACAGTTACATATAATATGAAAGTTTAAAGTAAAAGACTAGGCTCTACAGGCGACATAGGTTGACCTTTGTCAGTTGTCTATGAAATTAAATGCAGTTTCTTTAATAATAAGTGGCATTCCAGTGCGTGTAAAAAAAGCCCGGACATAACAACGGTACAAAGTACAGTCAATTCTGAGCACTGGATAAATAGTACATTTCTGCAGAGGCCGGGAAAATAATACGGATACGAGGCTGTAATGCCTTTTCACGCCGATGTATGTATAGTGATTTTCTCAAACACGCAATATAATAACCACTTTATAATATTTGCGTATGGACAAGTGACTACGAATAAACACATCATGACTGAAACAAATAAAAACGGTTTTATGACACCATACCGGGGTCACATTTGAGATCGGACCTCCTTAGTAATCAATGAAATTTCATTACTTATACCTAATTCGTTCGCAAAACAATCATGTCTGTTGTATGGGAGCCCCTTTAAATATTTATTTTATTCTGTTTTTAGTATTTGTTTTTAAAGCGGCAAAAGAAATACATCATCTGTGAAAATTTCAACTGTCTAACTATCGCGGTTCATGAGATACAGCCTGGTGACATACGGACAGACAGACAAACAGACGGACGGAGAGCGGAGTCTTAGTAATAGGGTCCCGTTTTACCGTTTGAGTACGGAACCCTAAAAACAAAGTATTGTTTCAGACCAACGCAATTCTAATTTTTGTATAATTTTTTTTCACGATCGATGCCAATGTATCCTTCAGGATACAACTGTACTGGGATAAAGATTGAAGGATGATCACGAATCATCAATTGAACCAGGCATCTGATGGTAGTTTTTAAGAATTTCATGGTAGTTTTTAATCTAGTTTGTAATCATAAAAAATACACATTTTTTGAAACTTTCAAGACTGTTTAACATTTTGAGCAGGCATGTTAATATATTTTAAGTTACTTTTTATTTTATAATAATGTGGTGGTTTACTATTCATATACTTTTAGCCACAACAACATGAGGAAACTACTCTATTGCCACAGAATAAGTAGTATTATAATATTAAAAACTTTAGCTTACGTACCTACATAAAATAATAACCATAGTTGGCTATAGATAATGTAAATGTAATAGTATCACTGTATCACTTATATTGTATAGTTGTTAGTTATACCTAAAATAAATAATATAAAATAAAATAATACCTAGGTATAAAATGATTTATACCTAGGCACATACAGCAGAATAAAGGCTGGTGTATATGTACAGTATGTAAGCGCTTTACTGTAAACAAAAACAGGTTAAAACAATATACATGGCACATAAGATTAAAGTACAAAGGCGAACGTATCCCTATGAGGGATCTCTTCCTACTAACCTATTGTATGGATTTTTTATTTGGAAATATTATTTTTATTTGGATTTTTATTGGATTTTTTTTTTTTTTTTGGTTTTGGATTTTTTTTTTTTTTGGAAATGGTAGGTTTCATTTATGAAACACCTAAATTTTTATGCTTTATTGACATTTTGACAAATTAGAAAGAGTAAATTTCATTCACTGTGTGTGTAATATAGCTATTGGACAGTCTCTTTTCATTAAAGTCATTCACTTTTATTATCTACTAAAAGTGTCAAGCAAAACCATAAATTAACTAAAACATCGACACATTATCATAAGCCCGTTTCCTAGGTAGCTAATACAGTCTACCTATCTAGACAATAAAGCCCTTTTTAGGGTTCCGTACCCAAAGGGTAAAACGGGACCCTATTATACCTACTAAGACTCCGCTGTCCGTCCGTCCGTTTGTCACCAGGTTGTATCTCATGAACCGTGATAGTTAGACAGTTGATATTTTCACAGATGATGTAGGCTGTTGCCGCTATAACAACAAATACTAAAAAACAGAATAAAATAAATTTAAGGGGGCTCCCATATAACAAACGTGATTTTTTTGCCGTTTTTCAGATAATGGTACGGTACCCTTCGTGCGCGAGTCCGACTCGCACTTGGCCGGTTTTTTCAAACGAGCTATGTGTGGTCTACCATCAATAAACGTACAAAGTCCATGCAATTTTAATTTCCACGGAAGGACAGTATCCCAATAAAGTATGTTTAAGCCTTTATCTAAAATCTTGATAAGCCAATAATTATAGAAACAACGACCAGCGGCAATGTTTTCAAATAAAAAAGTATAGACGCCATTAAAAATACTATAGCCATTACATCGCAAAAAACTGTTTTAAAAATTATACCTGCACCGTTCAAAACCAAAACAACTTAACAGATATTTAATTACATTGAAAAATACACTCTATATCTATAAGTCTACGATTTAAATTAGTATAACGGGACTGTCTTTACAATATCCTTCGAATACTTTCATATGGACGTAGAAAAACCGCATTAACTGTAAACTCTCTGTAATCTCTTCTATCATAATCTTTGAGTGTGAGTGAAACAACGAATCGACTAGACCGGATATTTTGCACGCAAGAACGGGACCGACATAGTGTAGTTAGTTATATTCTAACAACGTAACCGGTAGCCAATCCGGGGGCAGATATGGGCGTAACGGGCGAGGCTTCATAATTCAAATTGGTTCGAAGTTTGAAATTGTTTCGTTATTATAATGCATTGTGCGATGCATATTCCTGTTTTTGTTTTATTCATTTTTCGACGAACGATTTTGTTTAGGCTCAAGATGAATGTTGGTTATTAAATTGTTGCTGTAATCTTAATCAAATCATTTTACGATTGGAAAAGAAATGGTAGGTACCATTGGTTTATAATTACAAGACTAACAAAGGAATAACAATCGCTTATTTTTTACAATTTAACCATCACAGTATGTACACAAGTTGTATACCATGTCATTTCCAATAAAGTACCAATTAACTTTAAGGAAGCTGGAGGTCCTGGGTTGAAATTCTAGTCGATTTGTGTAAGATTCTAACTTTTATTATCTGAAAATACCTACGCAAAGACTACTTTTTTTGGTGTGGGTAAAAGTGGCCTGGGGATAATCCAGGGGAAACCTCCGTTACGACCACGCAGGCGGTTTAAACACTGGAATACTCTTACTCCAGTGACATTGGTTGAGCAGCTTCAACCGAATCTGAGGTGTCAGTGGAATCGAGCTATATAGGGAGTTTTATCGCTTGTTCATTAAACCTAGCCTAGCTGAGACTCTTCCAGCAAGCAACTCAGCTAGACCCCACCTTGGTTCTGACTAATCTCGGGTCTAGCTGAGGTTGCTCTCTCTCTCTACCCGGCAACCCGGGTAGAGAGCAACTCAGGTCTCTGACTCTACCCGGTATGCGGCTGTACCGTCACGAATTGGGACTATATGTGCCTGTGTTGTCCTGAATTCAGAATCCTGACTAGTGGAGGGGAGTTGAAGCATCTCGCTCTAACGTATACGTCCGAACCTCTCTAAGTGTCCAGAATTCAGGACAGTACCCGCTTTAGATGAATGCCTAAGTGTACGCGTCGTGTCTGTGTTGGACGCCGTAAGCGCAGCGTTCCATCTTTCGATGGACGCCGTGCTTACGTCCTCCGGGTCCATGACGCCGGTCCATTGCCTAGGATGCCGGACCTGGCGGCCCGTACCTAATCAGTGATCGCCGAGTTACGAAAAAGGGGGGAGGAATGGGAACGTCGTCGACAGCCTTCCTAACTAACGGATTCCTTATGATGGGGAGCGTTGTCAAAATAACATCCAGCAGTCTGCTTAAAGAAACCATCATCATCATCATCATATCAGCCGAAAGACGTCCACTGCTGGACATAGGCCTCCCCCAAAGAGTGCCACAATGACCGGTCTTGCGCCACCCGCATCCAGCGGACTCCCGCGACCTTTACCAGGTCATCAGTCCACCTTGTGGGGGGTCTACCCACGCTGCGCCTTCCGGTCCGTGGTCGCCACTCGAGAACCTTTCGGCCCCAATGGCCATCGGTTCTACGTGCAATGTGCCCCGCCCACCAAAGCAAAGAAACCATACATGGTGCTAATCCTACTACTTGACTATTGCAATTCTGGTAAAGAGTATTTTGGTATCATGAGAATTCAACCATGAAAGATAGCGTTGGTACATACCTGTATTTACTGTTCTGAATGTATATAAACAAAACCAACCAGGTGACATATATATACTTAAATCCTTATCTAATAAGTACGTACCTATTATTAGTACCTCGCTGCGCTCCTTTCTCCCTCATGCCAGTTTGTTTTTCTAGGTTCAATCTCAGGTTCACTAAATACCTACTAGGTCGATCCCGTAGAAAAAGGCTACACTTTGTACGATAATGCGAAATCGACGTTATAATGACCTCCAATTATTGCGTTAACCTTTCCAACCTCCGACTATCATAATTAATCACGAAATTCGTTTGTTTATTACCGAGATAAGAAATGGATATAATCTACTAAATTAGTTCGTTAAAAACATGAGACAAAATTAGTTTTATGTATGTTAGGTAGGTACCTATGAAGTAAGCATGTACCTTGTACCAAGGTTTCGACTCTATTATTTATGTTTAGGCCCAAAATTGGTTCCTACCACTTTCCTGGCTGATTAGAGATTACCTATACCAATTGGTACTCTTACAACACGACGAACGACTATCGTTCATACATTTATAAACCCCAATACAATACACAATCAATGCAGGGCCAGGTGCATTGAAGAATGAGAAGAAGTTACATTTATATAACGTTAACAAACACAAAATGAAAAGAAAAAAAAAAATGACATTCAGAAAAACTCTAAAATACCCACTCAGAATGCAAGCCCAGGCACTGGTTTTCAGACATCATTGTGGTCATTGTGCATTAGGTAATTATTGTCAGAGCCGATCAATTACAGCTTTAAACTTCGGCGTTTGAAGATTAACATACCTACTATTTTTCAGTATACTACAAAGTACCTACTCACATTAATATACCTAGCCCACTAAAATAGTAGTCATGCCTAAACAACCAATTAAGGCGCTACACTGAGAAATTTTGAGACTTTTTAAACGCTGTCCTGCCCAGACTAGCAAACAGTAGAGGCTGATTTTCAGATATATGATTCTTGACTATATGATTGTGGTACTGACAATAGCGAAACATGATTGCTTAAAATTTTCTCGATAGAAAATAAATCCAAAGCCGAGTCTATATTTTCCTTTTTTTCCTCAGCCTACTAAAACAACGCATTATTAAAAGACACGATTAAGTTAATATGATGGTATTTTACGGTGGCCTATGATGCCCGACCAGGCCAGTAATCCGCAGCCACTTTTGTTCGGGCCGATAATGCCCGACCCAGTAATCCGCGTCCAAAAAATGGACGCGAATTACTGGGCCGGGCATTATTTGGTCGTGCATTATTGCTGCCCGTATTTTACCTCATCTAGGTACTGACAAGAGGAAATTTAATAAACCTGCACACAGTCAGATATTTAACGAGATTTGTCTAAAAGCCATTCTCGGCGAGGGTTGCGTCCCGTTTTGTCGTGAGCGAAAAACAAAGGGTGTCTCTTTCAATTCATATATCGCCTTAATTACCTATCATCAAGCCTACGAATAATGGATCATCCATACAGCCTACTCACCGTAAGCACTCGCTAAATAACTATGTAAAATTGATGCCCTAAATATTTAGTCCGCGGGACAA
Organism: Cenopis cana; assembly: GCA_951800055.1. Classification (NCBI taxonomy): domain Eukaryota; kingdom Metazoa; phylum Arthropoda; class Insecta; order Lepidoptera; family Tortricidae; genus Cenopis; species Cenopis cana. The sequence continues at coordinate 12,810,531 of OX637472.1, forward strand.
TAAAAATAATAACTAAATGCCCCATTACGTACCATTATGACTTCAGCATACCAATGTACACATAGAAGCAGTTGATGGCATGCGCTGATTGTATGTAATGCAGGTAATTACGACCTGGGTAACTATTTAGGTATGTACCTATTATAATTATTCTATAGCTACATAATCAGTTTGTTGAGTTTGTGTAGGCTGCGCAACAAAAACATGATATGTGGCTTGCGAATTAGTTCGTCACCTACGCAATGTACCCATTCACATTTCAATGTGTAGGTAATCGGGTATTTTTTTTATTACAAACTGTTATCTATACACAATAGGCCATGATATCTCAGGACAAGTACGTACGCAGCTATGCGGTAGAATGAGATAAAAGTGTGTCTTTCTCCCTTTAACGTATAATTGCGTCCTTGTCCTGAGCTATATTTGGCTTATAAACGAATTATTTCCGCCAATTTTGCTCTGTTAATCGAGCTAAGGGGTAGGTATTATCATTATCACACTACTTTGTAATAATTAAAGATTAGAAAAAAATATACTAAATCTAAATATTTTCAAAATTGCTTTCTTGGGATTGGATATGAGGATATTAGCTATCATTTGAGGTATATTTTATTAAAAAAATCATGCGACGTAGTATCTGGAGGAGCCCAATCTTGGTATGTTTTGAAACTTATTTTTATTTTAATTTAAAATAAGTGACTGAAATGTAGTAATGTGATATGTTTTTAGAACCTGTTCAAAAGCCCTTTCATTTGATACCACATACGATAGGTTTCAGAACAAAATTTATTTTTTACATATACCTCGTATGTTCATAATCATAAGTTTTGAGACGACACAACATTTCGTAAGAGTAACTAAAGTCGATTAAATAATTTTCGAATTGTGTCATATTATTGTTATTACCTTTAATCAATGTCTGTACGTTATAAATATAAATGTAGTTGATTTCTAGGTTTTTGTTAAAAGAGTGTTTTTTTTTATTAGATTTTCGTTAGGTCGTCTGAAAAAGTGACCGTTCTGACACGCAACTTATTTTACAGAATCATTTGCTTCATTTAAAGTGGTTCATTTTATAGCTGCAAAATTTGGATGAAATTTACGTTAGGTTTTTAGGCATTTTTCGCCTGTTCATAAAAAAGTAAATTTGTCCGCTAATGACAATCTGGAAGACTTGGGTCAAGTCTCGATGAAGACACTACTCAGAACTAAAAATCGAAGGTAAAAAAAATTGTGACGCTTATAATGTGAATATTTTTTTACGACTGTACATGATCAAGTTGGAAAAAAAGTATTTACAGGCTGATTATATGTTAGATAGGGATTTGAAAACTACTTACAAATAGTCGGTCCCACACTTTTACACTAGGAATTTGGCACCCTTTGTTCGAAAATAAGGAATTCTAAGGAAATATACCTAACTACCTTTGTATGAAAATATCTTCCCTACTACAATACAGACAAGATAAAATAAATATTGGCTATTCTACATATTAGTTGAAGCATTTCTCAATATGTTGGTGTATTAATTTGATATTCCAGCTATTACAGTTTTCTTTTACTTTAGATACATTCTCGCTAGTAATCATACCATTTTCGGGCTCGTGCCAACACCCCTCAGATGCCAACATATATATGACTGTAATGAAAAACACAGAAGGCTATTTGAAATATACACAATTTATTTTAATTAATTAATAATTTAATTCATTTTCACAAATTATGTATTTCTGTTGCCGCTATAACAACAAAATACTAAAAACAAAATAAAATAAATATTTAAGGGGGGCTTCCATACAACAAACGTGATTTTTTTGCAGTTTTTAAAGATAATGGGACGGAACCCTTCGTGCGCGAGTCCGACTCGCACTTGTTTATTTATTTTTTCGTCCAACGGCTCAAATTGATATGGTCTAAAGATCAATCGTGCCGATTATCAGGCTTTTAACACCATTTGCAGCATTTTACTGAATTTCGGGGGTACACCTAGGACTAATATTTATGCCGTCTTTATTTTGGTAGATATTAATGCTGGTGACTGTACTATTATATTACTTATTTTATTTTATTTTATGACTTCACGGTTGATTTGATTTAGCGCCCTCTAGCACATATTATTACAACTACTACAACTGACTACAGCAACAATTGTAAGCGTGTCGAGTTTAAGGTGATGTATGGCAGTTCAAGCCGCATAGCATGCGCAATAGCTGGCGTTATCCAATGCGCGCTTGGCAGTAGTTTAGTATAAAAGCTACAGATGGCGCTGGCAGTCTAGTGATAGATGCTATCTTACTAGTAAAATATTAGGTTTTTTAAACCAAAACGAAAATGGTAGTTGGACAATTAATAGTACATTGTGCATTTAGGGAGGTAACCCTTACCTCCCGTGATACATACAATGTTTTTCATCACATTTGCGAGGAAATAGATAACTACAAAAGGCAGAAAAATTCATGTTTCAACCACACCACAGATATCAGAACTAACAGATAAGTGCCATTTAATTGAACGTTTTCTATACTTCTGATCTATTCTCACTAACGTACTTGTCAGTGAGTAAGAAGGAGATAGTTCGCATGCTATCTGACAGGTCTTCATCTGTCACTGTCCCCGCTTTTGATCGCTTCGTGGCGAGAGTTAGTGCGGCGGCAGATAAATTCTTTAAAAAATATCGACATCGATATTTACCAACTGTTCATATTCGTAACAGGTACAGGTAAATTACTTTTAAGGGGTAAACTTAAAAGTAATTTATCTGTAACTTAAAATTATTTGAACTGTCAGAGTTGTATCGAATTAGTCCGTTCCAAAAGCGACTTTACCGTCCAGGCTAGAAAGTTTAACATCCAACGACAGTTTTATATAAATCTCAGACATTTTAAATAATTTCATCTATATCAAAAGTTATAATTTTTAGGGTTGACTGATTTTAAACCCTTAGGGTTGACTAATTAAAGACCCATCTGCAAATGTTATAAAAAAGGACAAATAGTGAAATGAAATACCAAACATTTGTTTATACATATTTAATTATTTACAGAAGCTCCTTGACTTTTATTGATCAGTTTTATGTTAGGCTGGTTATCTTAACAAGTACCCAATTTTGTATATGTTAAAAGATATTTTAACAAAGTGTCAAGTAATAATCGTCTCAGTGTAAAATAATTTTCTATGAAAATTAAAATTTTTGATACAAGCTTTTATTACAACTGTACGTACATTTTTTTCCATAGTCTTCAACTACTTGTTGACTTGGTTCTAATGAGCCCAAGCACAACGAGTTTATCTTGAGTAATTTAGGAATTACTATAGCCACCTTGCCCATTAGCACGATAGTCTATACCGTCCCGTTACATGGCCAAAATGTATGAAAACATCACTGTATAAGCTAAACCATCATATTAGCCCCTCTTCTGTCTGTCCGGTGGTGTTTGCTCGGCATCCAATTTCTGAGCCCTGCCGCGTCAATCCATGTTTGACGAAGATTGTTTTCCGGAAATCTAAATATAAATGAAACAATAAATATAAATTACATTCTTAAATACCCCCCTGTGGCATGGTCATTTTGTCTCCAATCCCACATAAATAATTCTTATCGATAATTTGTCGACATATTTATTACAGCACTAGCTGGTTTACGAAAGTTTCATTTTATACCAATTAACGTTCTAAAATCAACTTGTTACTAAGTAAAGGGTACTTATTTCATACTAATAAGCATCTTAAGTTAATCTGAGACTATTACATTGCATATTGAACTTGTAATTTTTAAAATAATAGCAATAGTTTCTTACCGATGAAAACTGGTACTTTCTTCAGACTTCCTCGCCTATTTAAACGTGATCCGGCACTGCGGCACTGCTCAGTATATTATGCCTAGACAGGAGTACTAATAACACCCGCACAAAACTTTACTTTCCTTTAAATATTAATATAATATTGCGAAAAACCGTCCTTGGTGCCGTTTTGTAGTGACATAAGTGGTTTTCCGTTTGACAACTTCAGTGATTTGACAACTTTGGTTTTCGTTCAAATGGGGGACAACTCGTGGATAGCCGAAAAATGTCGCATTATTTGTCCCACTCTAACTCATCTTGGTTAACCATAAGAATCTTAAGAGACAACTATATGACAAATCGTTCAATTAAATGTCACTTATCTGTCTTAATCTGTGAACCACACCAATCAAAAATTGGCGAACTTGACAAATCACAGAGCAGTACCTATTCTTGCGGCGCGCGGCCAAGTAGATTTTTTTAAACCAATCAGATCACACACAAACTCATAACTCCCACAGGAGTTATAAAATTCCATAACTCCCGCGGGAGGTTAATCGGCTATAACTGCTTTATACGCACGCGTGCAATAACACACTTTTCGAGCAATTGTGACGAAAATAGTATTTTCTCAAAAATGCCCGGATACGTGAACGTTACTCGTTAGGGCCTGTAGGTGGGGTTTGCGGCCACTTTGAATGAGTTAATGATCTGAAAGGATATTTTATCGATTTTCTTAATACAAGTATTCCCATTCTATTGCTACCAATTAAACTGCATACGACTCACTGTTTCTTTAGGGCCTGTAAAAATTAAAATATAGGTACCTAAATATTTATTATTCAAAAAACTTCGTTCTTTAGGCGGCCGCAAACCGACGCAGGCCGCGTAGGTAACTGAAAATGGTCGATTTGGAGTGATATTTGAATGAATATTTCTTAGTGAAAAATCCAAAAAATATGTCAATAGGTCGCAATAGTCCTGTTCTAGATAGTAGGTAATATTGGGAAAATGTCAAGATACGTGGCAAATAAACTAAAGCTCCGGTTTCCGAGGATAGCGGTGCCGTCATAATAGCGGCCGTATTATTACGCAAGCAAAAAGACGGCCGTTTTTACGGTAATGACATGTATGTACGAAAAAAACGTTCAAGAACAAACCGACACCGCTTTTTAACGTTACAGTGTCAATCACCGCCCTCTGGGTAACCGCGCCATTTTGTTTACATAGGTACAACGTTCTAGTGACGTCATTCGCCGCTATATGACGGCACCGCTATTAGGAAACCAGAGCTTTAAAATAGTCTAAATAGCTGAGCGTTTTTTAACCGATAAGGAATATATAAATCCTTAAATGGAAACTTTGTACTTATAGCTCGGGTGAATAGGCATCTTATGGGTGAGCTCGTCCCATCTCCGGCGTCCTCTTTACCTTTGGGCTAGATGCTGGCGATGAGCAACCATTCAAAAGACAAAAAACAGGCATTCGCTTTGGTTTTCAGCGGATAAATAAAGTCCCCGTCTTGCAAAGAGTTGGTACCTACTAGAGTACTGTACTGTATAGTCAAGGGCACCAATATGTATAGGTACACTTTTTCACCTTATTCCATTGAAATAAGGTCCAAAAGTGTATACATATTTATGCCCTTGACTGTACCTAAAAAGAATTATATATTTACGAATCCATCTGCATAACATCGTGTATATCATATTCATATTATACGTATTAAGGCCCCTCTTTATTAATGTCAATATAAGGACGATTCCTTATTGGGTCAATAAAGGAATGGTGCCTTATTGATGCCATCCGTTTGTCCGTGATGGCTGGTGAAGATAGATCTAATACCTACGGGCAGCCCGATTTCGATAAGCAAAGAATGTAAGTCCCTTAAGGGGATTCTTCGATTCGCTCAATCACGCCCCCCGTAAAAGAGACGCGCTTATGTTTTCGCTCTCGACTGCTCTCGACAAAACGGGTTGTAAAAGTATTAGAAATATTAGAATATAATTAAGTGTAGTTAAGTTCAAACACAATGTATATTGTTCGATGAATAAATAAATGAAAATGTTAAATAAAATGCAAAACTCTTTGGGAATGGCTTTTTTAGACAAATCTCAGTTTTATTAAATTTCCTCTTGACAGAGTTAAGATGAGATAAAACAACATCATGTTGATTTAATCGTGTATTTTAATAATGCGTTTTAGTAGACTGAGTAAAAAGAGGAAAATAAATACGCAACTCTGGATTTTTTTCTGTAGAGGAAATTTTAAGCAGTCATGTTTCAGCTATTGTTAGAACACAATCATCATGTAGTCCAGAATCATATATCTGAAAATCAATCCCTGTTGTTTCCCCGTCTGGGCATAACTAACAGCGTTTCAAAGAACGCGATATTTCTCGTTGTAAGTAGATACTGCGATATGACTCTAACCTTAAGGCCGTGTATTACCACTTTTGAGTTTTTAAAAACCATCTGAGACATAGAATATAGTGTCTTAAAATCTAAAAAAAATATATGTGTTACATAAGGATCTTGTCTAGTCAAAATCGCAGTCAGTTACATGACCTGATGAATTTCACTCGATAGAAAAAAATCGCGAAGTTCCCCCTTTTTGGAATGTATTTTCAATACTACGGCTATATTATTGATATTTAACATTTAATTTTTGTACTCAATTAAAGATCGTAAATAGTGATAGACAAATTCGCAGGGTTTGCTTTGATAAAATGATTGGCTTAATGACTATAGCTAAATATTTACAAAACTGCGCGCAGAGCTTGCGTAGAGAGCGGGATGGTTAATTGTAAACTCACGCGTGTTAGAGTTAGAGCGGGACATTTGCGTTGGGGATACCTGCCTGGGAGTGCCACGTAGACAGACTATGCGACACATTGAGTATTGCAGTCTCATATCTACGATGTCTTGAAGCAAATTTTTTGCCCTTTCATTCACTGACAATGTTGTACGGCACACTCATTTGGGGAAACTCAACGGACGCCAACAGAGTGCTGCTCGTGGAAAAAAGCGGAAGGCGAGGCGGTATAAGCTCGTTCAGCTCTTGAGCACACTCTCCGAAGCACATTTTGTAAAAGACACAAACACAGGCAAGTTTACGTCTATGTGCTAGGATTTGCAGCTTTTCTCCTGCTACCGTGCTGTTTCCAATGAGCCTCCTATGGCTAGGTACTACCTCCCTAGGTACCTAGGGAGAACGAAATGAAACGATCACATACGGAGTCCATTTTTATTTTGCAAACTAAAAAGTAAATTCGTAAAGGCAGTATGTCCGGTTCTCCTTAATGTACTTATAATATTTTATCGGTTCTCACAACCATTTCCTTTCCAACCTAAGAAATGCAATTTGGTACAGTAGCCGCACAACTCAAAGGTCCAATTGAGTTCAAGTAAAAAGCAACATTAAGTGTTGTTGCAAGGAATTCAAAATTGATCGACATTCGTCATTATTGCATAGCGACTGTACTATTCCAAAGTACAGAAATAAATGAAGACATTTCAAAAACTGAATGGATAATTTAGTTGGATTTGGAGCCGGCGACGATCGGATTCCGATTGTTTTGTATTAGACGAGGATGGAGTGCTTGGGGTCCTTCTCGTGGTAGCACTTGACGTAGTTCCAGGCGGTCTGCTGCGGGGTGCTGCCCTTGTTGGCCAGGCACGTGTCGATCAGCTTCTCAACTGCGGGCTTGTCGGCTGAAAAAAAGGCGTTTTTGAGCTGGTACAAAATAAACGTAGCAAAATGTGTCATAAAAAGAAAATATTGATATGCTTCATTACTTCGGTGCGAAGTATATCATATAGGGTGACACCACCAATTATGGACACTTTAAGAACAAGCACCAATAATGGATACGTCAACCCTTATTCAAAGATCATACGGTTTTAAATTGATTGTTCTATAAAAAATGAATGACTCTTATTTTCTTTTACATAAGAGTTAATGTACATCATTGGGTCTCATCCATTACTGGTGGTGTCACCCTAAAATAAATAAATAAATATTTGCGGACAATCTTACACAAATCAACCTAGTCCCAAACTAAGCAAAACTTGTACTATGGTTACTAAGCGACGATATACGTACATACTTATAATAAAATAAATACTAAAATACATACGAGTAGAAGACATCTAAGACTGAAGAACAAATATTCGTGCTCATCACACAAATAAATGCCCAGGCCGGGATTCAAACCCGGGACCTCCACCCGGACCTATCACTCATTTAGGTCAGTAGTGCAGTTTACACGATATAGATTGGGCAATGATATCAGTCATTCATTCAATCATGGCGTCTTTGACACTCTTGGAGCGAATGAGTAGCCAGTAGGTAAACGATATGATTCATGAACTTAAGTATAGAAGTATAAGAATCCGAACTGAACTAGTGACACGAGGTGGGAGGTGAAGTACTTCATTTGAATAATTCATTTGTGAACTACTCATGTTAATTGGAAAGGGAAACATGACAGTCTTGCTGCCGTATCGAAGCAGATTTAGAAATATCTTTTGTTAAAATACAAACGCAGGGGTGCGTCTACCTGATTTGGTCAGTCCATTGCATGTGGCCAAAGAAAGTTAGCATGCGGGATTGTACTGTGGATGAAAGTTACGTTTACCAGTTACGTCTACTACGTGATGTTAATTATTTATACCTGCGTTAGGAACTTTAGAGAGCGCGATGTCCTTCCTGAACTTGCCGTCCTTCGTCATCAGCTCTGACTTGATCATCATGCACAGAGTGTACTTCTTCAGGGGCTCATTTTCTGTCTGCAATAAATAGTCAATAACCGTTCCATCAGCTTTATCGTCGTCTTTTTGTATACATATTAGTCGTAATCACCAAAAACCTCGAATTCTTTCTCGAATCTTTGAAAGGTACCAATAAACTTTGATCGGTATTGAGTTTGGGAACCTTTTCGAAAATGATCAGTAATTTAACACGTCACAACGCCTCGTTAATCTTATCTTATCTTATATCTTTAAACGAGCAATTCTTGTTTATTTATTTATATATTTATTTCGGGGATCTCGGAAACGGCTCTAACGATTTTGATGAAATTTGGTATGTGGGGGTTTTCGGGGACGAGCAATCGATCTAGCTAGGTCTCATGCCCGGGAAAACGCCGAGCAGGGCTCGGTCGCCCAGATATTATTAACTTAATGTGACATCGAAATCATGGCAAATTGAATTTTGTAAATTGTTTAAGACCCAATACCCATCATTAACAGACAAAGAGCCATACTGCTTTACAAAAAGAAATGTACCCATAATCAATTTAGGTACTTGAGTATTATCAAAGCAAGCGTTGCACAATAGGTACGGTACTTAGTTAAAAATGTTATATTTACGTTACTAATAAACAAAACTTACGAAAATACTTGAAACACATTACAACTAGTTACCTATTTATGCTATTTAAAAGCTTTTTTTAAATATATCACAAGAGCTCAGTATGACCATAGAAAATTGTGGCGTTATCTTCTTAATATTATCCTACAAACTTCATGATAACTGTTCTTTTTAACATTTCATAAAAAGTTGCTGATTTGACTATTACCTATAGGTGAATCACGAAAGCATATGATTCATAAACGGACTCGTTCTCACCTGTCACCTCACCCCTCATCCGTATTTATATGGAAACTGGCTGGTGATCGGTGAAGTGACAGGTGAACGAATGGAACGAGCAAAATGAATGATAGGTATTAAAAGCTGTACCTAGCTAGTTCGTTAGCAGCAGTCCTACGATATTCCTTATAGCTCATATGAACATGACAACCTGAATTATAACGACATAGGTAGGTTTTATACTTTACCGTGGACGTGCACGTACACAATATTCCCTATGGTTTCATTCATAAATAGACCATTGACTAATTACTTTAGACTAATTATGAATGAAACCATAGATAATATCGTGGACGTGCAAGTCCACGGTAAAGTACGTATATAAAAGCGACCATACACTCAGTTCATCGCGCCAGCTTTCATGAATGTACTTATAAAATACCGTATGATGTCCGGCTTACCTTGAAGTCTCCAGTCTTGAGTTTGTCAACGAGCTGCTGGTCGGGCTTGGTCTCCGCGAGGCACTCGGTGCGGTGCTTCTTCAGCTTCTCCTTCTGCTCATCGGTGAGGGCCTGCCAGACAAAAGGCAATCATTATCATCATATCAGCGGCTCCGACCGAAATACCAATATTACCAACATGCTTTTTAGGGTTCCGTAGTAAACAAGGAACCCTTATAGTTTCGCCATGTCCGTCCGTCCGTCCGTCTGTCCCCCGTTTTTCTCAGTAATCGTTAGTACTAGAAAGCTGTAATTTGGTATGAGTATACATATCAATGACGCCGACAAAACGGTAGAATAAAATCTTTAAAAAAAATGTTTATAGGGTACCTCCCCTACATGTGAAGTGGTGGCGCAATTTTTTTCTCTTCCAAACCCCAACGTCTGGATACCGTTGGATAGCTCTTTCAAAAATATTATGAGGTTTCTATAAGCATTTTTTGATTAAAGAATTGGTTCGCGTGAAAACAAGCTTTGAAGTGATAATTTTTGTTATGGTTAATGTGTATAGTGTCCTCCCCCCCCCAGCTAAACGGTGGCTACTAGGCATATGAAAAAAATCATGGTAGTAGTATATACGATGAATTTAAAAGGAAAACTATCACAGCTAAGTAGACATTACTAGTTAACGAGTAATAGTCGAAATTCAGAAATGTACTTTGCAAAAGCAAACTTTCGTATAATTTCCATTAATACCTTAGATGATATTGTTAATTCTGTCAAAAACATAGTAAATACAAGTTTGCGAACTTTTTAGTCCACATAATGCAACGGGTGGACGACTACGGAACCCTACCTTGCGCGTGGCCCGACACGCACTTGGTGGGTTTTTATAATATATTGTACCAATAAAAATTATAATTAGCATGAAATCGTCTTCTTTTTCAGGAGTGGGCCGTAACTTTCTCTGTACCTACCTAAGTAATAATTATTGTGACATTTTTTAATATGCGTATGCACTATGCATATTAGAAACTAGTATCAAGAATAGTTTTTTTTTAATACATAATAATTTATTCAATACAAAATGCTCCCCAAGTCGCCTTCGTGAGTTATGGTGTCCAGAAAACTGGCAGCGTTACCCCTATTATATGGCCAGACTCAATCTCTGGCCGAAGTAGCTGCCAGCCCTCTGGTCGCCCGAGGCGCTGGGAGATTTCCTTAAAAAGATATTTCGCGCTCGGATTATTAATTGTAAAGTTGATCCCATTGGCCACAAAACTTCAAAATTTGAAACACTATTGATTTTTTCTGAGAACCACCCCCCCCTAAATGATCGCCAGATCGCCACACTACTCGGTCTCTTGCCGGCCTTGCCGCCCTCATACATTCCCCGCCAGTGTACTAAAAAAGCGGTCAGTTATTTCCAATATTCTAAAAATATTTGTTTTGCTGGAGTTAAACACCATAAAAAAAATTAAGACCAGAGAACCAAGCTATTTTATTTATTAAAATAACAATTAAATTGAATGTAAGTAGCAATGTTCAAAAATCTGAAGAGCACCTACTAAAATCTGACGTTGTAGAAGAATCACTTGTTTGAACGATTTGACGATTAGATATCAAGAATCAATAACATTACACAGATGAAGAAAATTAAAGCGGGACTCTTTTTCAGAAAATAATCAATGTTTTGCTGTGAGAATCTTCTCGCTCCAAAATTATACGGTCCCAAGTAAATATTTACGATTTTTTAAAGTAACATATACAATTTAAAATTAAGTCACAGCGAAAAAAAATATAGCCTATCCCAATACTTAGTCAAAAGGTTTACATATTCATGACTAAGATCAAACATTATACAACATGTAAATGAATGCATAACAATCTTTATAACTTTACCGCCAAAATTTAAATAAAATTTTCTCACCTGGGCCGCGACTAGGCAGACGGCTAATACAAAGAAAGTCTTCATGTTGGTTTGTTAGTCCCGAGTGTATCAGTGGCGCGTCCTGCGGGAGCGGCGCGCTTTATACCCGCGCTCGGCGCGCGGACCTGGGCAAGATTCACCGCATTGGTGCTAATCTGCGGGATATCAGCGGCGCGACACAGTTGGTACGGGTTTAATCTGGTATTTTTCAACGATTCAATATTGTAGGTGAAAATTTGACTTCACACTTAAGCAAACTCTCAGTCAAATGTAGTGTTTTTATTGTAGGAAACAATGCCAAAAACAAGTTGTTTAGCATTTTATGTTAACCCCTAATTCGTCAATGAGAAAAATGCTAGACATTCTGAAAACTAAATTCTACATCAAAACCTACAACTCTGGGATGCTATTTAAGCAGTGTAAGGAAATTGAATGATAATATTTATATTTCATTAAAAAAATGTGTCAGGTCCACAGAAACCCTATTTTGTGGTCAGTAGCACCGAAGTGCAGACAAGGCAAGGTATTTCGCAAGGATTTTCGGCCGTTAAATTTTATTTCTTAATTTTGTATGACAACGTTGCGAATTATTTTCGTGTGTTTTTCATCTAGAATTAAAGTATACATATATCCATATTTACATAACTAGAACTTATTATTTAAGTGTTTTAAGTCTACAAAGTACATTGTCCACTATTTTTTCCACTGCCACAAAACCAGAAACACACAAATTAGTTTTCATTCTTTTTTTAGTGTTATGGCTCAATTTACATTGATATAACTTTATTTTACTAAACGGATCGGGTGTGCAATCGGCGCGGGTCGCAGACGCACTCATCCTGAGGAAGAACTCCCGAAGAGTTCGAAACATGTCGCCCGAAGTGACAATCAATACGTGAGTTTTAACCGTTTAGTAAAATAAAGTTATAACATGTCTCACGAAAGTTTAAATTCAAGAAATTACATTGATATGTCATTTAATCGTTTTAAATAAATTGATATTACTTAAACGTTTTTTTACTGCCAGACATGATTTCACGAGTACTTCAGAAGTATGGATCCAATTTACTTCAAGATAGGGACCAAAATTGTAGTGCAAATAAATAATTTAATATATTCGTAATCTGATACTAACTGGGTCCAGGGCCATAATAATGTACTCACCATTGAGCCCGCCAAGGAATAATATAACTTATTCTACCATATAGAAGTTCACAGGAGCGTGATTGCATAAATTAAATACTACTATAAAATTTTCTTTATATATATATATATACCTATACGCAGCGCATAATCCCGGTTGTTTAGGGCACATACATTTATTTTTGCTCGCGACTGTGTGATTATATGATCAAAACAAAAACTCAGTTTTGTCTAAATATATATTTAAACCAAAAAAACTATAATAATAAAGCATGCAACATGCTTGGCAATGTCCAAGAAATCTCAACCTTATTGTATTTCTACCAACTAAGTTTAAATGAAATAAACTTTATTTATTATTATTTATTATTAATGTCCAACATACTTGACATACGTTATTTCTAAAACTATCATCAACAGATTTTTTAAATTATATTTCTAGTATTAAGAACCACCTAAAAAAGAAAGCACGAAACTTAGCATTTAAAGGGAAACAAGTTGACAACCCCCCCCCCCCCCCCCCCCCCCCCCCCAAAGCTCCAAGCGGAACCCTATTGTTCAGTCATACGTCCGTCCGTCGTAGATTTTACAGCCAAACGGTTGGACCTACAAGCTTCAAATTTCCAGAGTATATGCCACACCAATTGTCAACACTTAATTAAAATATTTTAAGGGGGCTCCCATAGAGCTAAAGGGGGGCGCAAATATTTTGTTTATCTACCCCATCGAGTGGGGTGTCGTTGTTTAGAGCTCATTGAGTAGATAAATACTGTATTGTTTGTTTAAAAAAATATTTTAAAACAAAGGCGTGGGAAGCCACTATAGCCTGATATTTTACAAAATTTGTTTCAAAGATTTTTTACACTTCTTATTGACCTATGAACTTGAAATTTGGTGGTAATGTTTATTATTGCGTATATTTTACCGTATATTTTTTCAATAAAGACTTCGCCGGTCTTTCAATGATTAAACCAATTAGAACTGTATGCCACAGTGTATTTCCACTCATATCTGATGTAAGCATATAGGCGCAATAGGTATACTAAAATTACAAATTGAAACAATGTCTATTGCCACAGTGTATTTCCGCTCATAATATCTGATGTAAGCATGTAGGCGCAATACACTAAAATTACAAATTGAAACAATGTCTATTTGTGAGTTTTTTGGGCGTTTATTTTCAAACTGTTTTAACTCTACTTACGTAATGAACGATTAAAGGATTTACTTCCTTTGTTTCTATTTACATTCATTTGCTTCGGGCATTGATGGAGACAGGATTCACAGCAAAAGTTATTTCAACTATACTTAAATATACTTACGTTTTATGCTCACAGCTTTTTTTGTCCAGAACATAAAAGGCGACATTCGCCTACCGTACAAAACAGGAACCAGCACGAATACGGTATACGTCGTATACCTTTTATTTTTTCAATATGGTGGTGCAACTCTTTGTTATGCGAATGGAATATTTATTTATGTCATGAGCCCAGTAGTCGCACAAGTCAAAAGCTATGAATTATGGACAGATAATATCTTTGAATCTTAATTGTACTGAGAAACCGCAAATAAATTGTATAGGTACGTATTTATTGTTCCGTAATAATATTTTTATAGAAAATTTAAAATAGCGCAGGTTGACCATTCCTGCACTAGTAAGTGCGGTCTGGAAAGATCCGGGCACAGCCTGCGAGCCATCAGATCTACATGCCTCAGTTCACACGAGGCGAAAAAATACAACGAAATATTTTTATTACCATGTTTCTTGTTGAAATCGCATCTCAAATTATTCGTTACAAATTAAACCCGAAATCAGGAATCAAATAAAACCCGAAATCAGGAATGTATGTTGTAAACAAACTCTACTATCCATCCTTTAAATACTACCATTTCGAAAGTCAGTAGGTAGACTAGGTAGTTTAAAAAATAATATCTGGGCGACCGAGAGTTTTCCCGATTTCTCGTCCCCGAAAACCCCCACATACCATATTTCATCAAAATCGTTAGAGCCGTTTCCGAGATCCCCGAAATAAATAAATATATATACAAGAATTGCTCGTTTAAAGATATAAGACGACTAGCGGAATATAGACGGAAAGCGTCTCTGGTTGTAGTGTAGTCGTAACTCACAAATTGATGGGGCTGTGGAACGCTTTATTAAACTTAGTATGGAAATAGACTGATTTGTGTATGTATCCTCTAGTATTTAATTACGTATTGGACATTCATTTTGAAGATTTAAAACTCTCAATAACCTACTTCTGCCAGTATGAAATTGGGAAATTATTCTTTTTTGTGGTACATTACATCCCTAAGACTCCTTCTATACATAAGATCCTATTTCTACGAATATTATCTCAGTGCGCTGAAATCGTCGTGTCAAATTGATATAAATAGGGTAGCTATTGTGTACTTATTGGTATATAAAACACCTAGTGTGGCTAACAGTGCGGACTAACTGATAAATTGCGATTCGACAATCAGAATAACAGCTTAATGCAATAACTCGATTGATTTATTGTTGTCCGTTGACCCATCGGCCTCTGGCCACCTACCAGTACAGTCGGCCACTAAAAACCTTGGAATAAAAATCACCTTACGAGTAGGTTCATATCATACCTAACCTGTAATCTATTAAATCTAATAATATAATGAATTGGAATCGGTTTTGTGTTTCTTTTTTTTTCAATAAAGGGATATGAATGCGCGGTTGGAGAGTGTCCTCGGGAAAATCCGGGGGAAACATCCGACACCTTGCAGGTAACTGCCGCGCCAGATTACAAATATTTGGCAGTTTATTTCTGAATAGTTAACACCAATTTGTTTACTTCTTTCAGGCAAGTACCGCGTCAGTGTCAAGATTTTCAAGAACTCGAACCTTTACCTTTTTAGATGACTATCGCTAATTGAAATCAAGTCTTTAGATTCACTTATTCACTTGTTCATTTACTTATTCCCTTTTCATCAGCTTCCTATCTCGATCACATTACCAACTCATCCACATTCCTAACTCGACCACATTACTACTCGTCGTATGACAAATGATATGAGAATGCGGGCGAGATAGGAAAGTGGACGAAATGGGAATGCGGACGAGATAGGAGAGTTACGGACGAGATAGGACAGTGGCTGAATAGGAATGCGGACGAGATAGTACAGTTACGGACAAGATAGGACAGTGGACAAAATGGGAATGCGGAGGAGATAGAACAGTTACGGACGAGATAGGACAGTGGACAGATTTAGGATAGTGGATAAAATGGGAATGTGGCTGAGATCAGGACAGTGGACGAAATGGGAATGCATATGAGGTAGGAAGTTGAGAAAATGGGAATATGCACGAAGCCGTGGACCTGAAGGGACGTTCCCTTTCGCCTCGACGACGGAAAACAGTAATTTTGTGGCAGAACGAGTTCGTAATATACCTAACATTTCATATCAATTAAATAGCTGTGTATACCTTTTGTCTATATATACGTATAACGGTGTAGGTACATATACATGTGAATCCTCATGATTAACACTTTTTTTTGGGGGTTCCGTACCCACAGGGTAAAACGGGACCCTATTACGAAGACTCCGCTGTCCGTCTGTCTGTCTAACTGTCTGCCTGTCAGTATGTCACCAGGCTGTATCTCATGAACCGTGATGATAGTTAGACAGTTGACATTTTCACAGAGGATGTATTTCTGTTGTCGCTGTAACAACAAATAGGTACTAAAAACATAATAAAATAAATATATATATATATATATATATATGAGGGGCTCCCATGCAACAAACGTGATTTCTTGCCGTTTTTATACATAATGGTACGAAACCCTTCGTGTGCTAGTCCGATTCGCACTTGGCCGGTTTTTATTATATTATTTAGTAGTCATTAGGTAAGTGTAATGTAACAATTATTTCATTTGAGTGAAATAAATGTTGAAGCAGAAATAGTTATTTGTTCAACAAGAGAGCAAAGTAGATTTTTGCTGCGAGTGTTGATGTTGAGTCCCGAGGAAGCGAAAGATTCTATAATTGAATCACGAGCGTAGCGAGTGATTCAAAATTAGAATCTTGAGCGTAGCGAGGGACTCAAAGACACGAGATGCAAATATCTTTGCTCTCGCGTGATACATACAACTTTTCACCTCAGCGGCGAGAACATATTAAACTTTAATAACATCATTTACGGCTTATCATAGGCTTTTACGTACGTGTCTCGTAATAAATCAGGCAGATTTAATTCAGCATTGATTAGGAATCTCCTGCTTGTCTTAACTCCTCAGCTAAGCCAGCACAAGACGAACGCAAGCGCGCGACTCGAGTTTAGGCGCGGCAGATTTCAGGTACATAATCGCGCGAACTAATTCACATGCACACTAAAAATTAGTTGTATTGTTGTTAAAATACAGCCTATGTCAGTGTCACAGATTTCACTTACCTACGTATTTTAGTTACTTGAACAATATATGTAGCGCAAGAATGAGACAATAACACTTTTTAAGTAGGTACTCTTCTCACTCGAGCCAGCTCGCGTGTACACTAAGACGCACTGTTTTCTAAGTCTAAATACACCCTTCATCACTAATGTTTTCTAGATATTTTTATAATATTCAACACTGATTATTAATTAATGTCTGTTAGCGCAAGACAGAATAAAAGTAAAACGAAAAAAAACGCACTAATTTTTTAAAGGGTGCGTTCTGAAATGGCTCCGCTTTTATTCTTCTACTAAAATAAAGATTGTTAAAAGTAAAATTAATAATTAAAGTGATAAACTTTCTGTTTTTTTTCTGCAATAAAGGTTTTATTTATAAATATGTATTATCATAATAATATTGTATTTAAAAGAACCGTTGCCAACAACTTCCTGATAATTATAACTCTTAGGTTACTTTATGAGTTTTCGAACGTGTTTTTACGTTACTTATTTAGCGCCTTTTTGGGAGTCGATTTGAGTCGATTAGAGAATTTGAATATCAAATTAAGAATCGACCTATGTGGGCCCTCTCTTTTTTAATATAACGAATTGAAAGGGACAGAGCGATTGAAGGTCAAATATATCGAATTCGTAATATACCCCGAACTACGGAGTGGCAGATCTTGGCATTCGTGGACCAAAAATTAAAAAGCTACTTTGATCCACGCTCGCAGCAAAATTGCATTTTGGCCACTGGTTTCAAGCAGCAAAACAGCCGTGTTCGAGCCGCTGAGGTGAAAATAAAATTGTAATACTGTTATTGTCCCCGACTGTACTGTAGGTATGTTAATCGAGTGGATTACATTTTATTTTGATAGTAAATATGCAGAACTAGTTTTTGCAGTGTTTTAAATGCTTTTAGTTTGCATTATTTACGACTCTTACATACATATGTTACTAAAGAGATGCATTTAAATTTGCATAAAACAGAACGAATACAACATAGATTCTTAAATTAGGTATCTAAAGTCTAGACGGGAGTTTTTTTGTTCTTACCGTGTTCTTACCGCATTTAGTATGAACTTTTTGCCCGGAGTTTTTCTTTTTTTACCAAAGTAAGTTTATGACGTTAGATCATCAATCGTTTTGGCTTCGTTTGTCTTGTTGTTACACTGAAATAGCAACTGTTACCGATTTGAAATTTAGAATAGTTTCAGGGAATCGATTTTTGAGTGTCGAACGCTCGAATTTTCACTCGACATCTGTCAAAACATCATAGTTTTTTGACAGATCTGGAGTGAAAAGTCGACACTCAAAAAGCCCCCCAGGTAAGCTCATTGAATCTTTGAAATCTAACTGAAAAACATACCTATATTATTGATTATTTTTTTATCTTCCTTGGCTTATTATATACGTAATCACCATAATCATAAGCCTATATACGTTCACTGCAGTTCACAAGCCTTCTCCCATGGTGGAAATCCGAAATAGATGGACAGTAGACCCTTTTGAATTTCTTCGCAGATTTATGCAAGTTGCCCTACGATGTTTTTCATCATCAAGTAATCAAGTAATTTAAGTAATCTTTAGTCATATCTAGTAGTAGGTATTCCTATTGCATATTGTTTCGTGTTTTATATTTTACGCAGAAGGTGTAAATTCGGTTGCACATTGCTTTTTCAAATATTTTTGAGGCTGTCGGTAACAGGGCAATGGGGCGGTAATTATTTGGATCTGTTTTCGTTTTTTTTTTATGGATCGGTTTTACAATAGCGATTTTTAATAAATCGGGAAAAGTGCATTCAATGAAAGATTGGTTTATTAGTTCACAGAATGGTGGAGTAAGTTCTGCACATTGCCGTAGTAGTGATGGCGGGTCATGAGAGATGGATGGTGGTGAGTGGTATAAATGAAAAATGTATCAAATGATATTCCAAAAAACCGGCCAAGTGCGCTGTGTGAGTTCCGTAGGTACCATTATCTACAATAACGGCAAAAAAATCATTGTTGTATGGGAGCCCCCTTAAATATTTAATGTATCCTGTTTTTTAGTATTTGTTGTTATAGCGGCAACCGAAATACATCATCTGTGAAAATTTCAGCTGTCTAACTAACACAGTTCATGAGATACAGCCCGGTGACAGGCGGACGGACAGACGGAGAACGAAGTCCCGTTTTACCCTATGAGTACGGAACCCTAAAAACTAATCGGTATGAGGCAGGATTGAAACCCGCGCCCTTTGTTTGGTAAACGAATGCTTGAACCACTAGGCCACTATCCTGCGATATTTCGATCAGAATTGACCTCTAGATCCCTAGCGTAATAGACATAACCGAAGCCCCTCACGTAACCTCTATAGATACGTAATGGAATAATGAAACATGACATCACTCCGTATTGGGTACCGTTGTTAGGACTCGTTCTCTTTATTGGTCCTCATTATTCTCATTTCTACCAATTTATTCTAAAGGTCTAAAGGTGTATGCTGTACAAGATTATGCGAGTTAACCGGCTCCCGACCAATGACGCGGGCTCCATGGACGTCGTACTAACAAATACCGTTTAGCCAGAGCCACGCAAGCGCGTCAAGAACAATTGTATGAAGCAAAGTTAAAAAAAAACGTAAAAAAATGGTGGCAGTGACAGCAGGTCGTTAAATGTCTATTTCTAGAATTAACGAAGGCCCTGCGAAGCCGATCAATATTTATTTATTGAAGTAAGAAAAAAGTTAAGTACTTACATCATTAAATTAATAGTACATTACTTACCAAGGGCGATAAAACAAAGAATGTCTCAGATCGCAGGTATTTTACGCCCGAGCCGAAGGCAAGGGCGATAAATATGCGATCTGAGGCTTTCTTTATTATCGCCCGTGGTAAGTACAAAACTTTATGTCAGCCCCTGGCCAGGAAGTGGGTTTTTTCGCGCGCGGAGCGTGCGATAATGGCCACTTTATGGCTAGGTGTGACATAAAAGACTTAATGCCGTTTAATTTTTTCTCCTGATTTAATAATCAAGACAGTCAAAATCTGTTATAACAACATCTAAGGGACTACTCATATTTGGTCGTAAAAACCGATAATCGTAACGTAATGTCATGTTTGAGGGATAAAGTTTTTTTAAATCAAGTTATATACCTATTATTGAATGCGTGATTAGTATATTCATGTATAAAATAAAATTACATTTTGTTTATTTCGCATAAAACGTGTTAAATAACATTACATACATATATAATACGCGATTTTCTTTTTCTTTGCGACATGTTAATAGTTTCACAAATAACTCAACAATACGTTTCGGTGCGTCTTGGGTACCTACAGATAACTGACTGAAGAGATACGAGAAAGCGGACTTTGTACTTATATTATACTGCACACACGTGTATTTTGTTTCTCAAAATTACAAAAGACCCTAAACTCGGCACGTTTTTGTTTACTTTTGCGATCTTGACCAATTGTCCATTGACCATTTTACTGTGCCAGATGTGGATACTGTTATATACGTTACCTATTCAAATGTTTTCAATACAACTGTCGTTCTAACAGATATAATTCTCCGAAATATCAGTTTTTAGTCGTATAAAGGGATATGTCGTAGTAAGTGATATCGTAAAAAGCAGTATTTTTTATGAGTTCTCATAGAATTCAGCCGGGACCTGTGATTTTGGTCAATATAACCGATATGTTGTTCTAAACGATGTCGTCGTAAATGGTTGTAACTGTAAATACATCGATAGATTAATCACTAACAGCTCCATATACAAACATTATTAGAAATTTTAAATTTCAATAAAGGATCCTTGTCATCTTATCCACGTGTTCAAGGACTACAAAATGGTATTGTAGGGATACCAGTTTGTAGGGCCACAGACCAGTCCCAACTGGGACAACAATGTACTCATATGTCAATGTGTCAGGGCTCGGATCGCACTGGATTTTTATGGTTGGTATGGTATGGTACCTAACCATAAAAATCCAGTACGATCCGAGTCCTGACCTCAGATTTACGACAATGTAACAGGTGTTGATTGTATTCAATTGACAGTAATACAGATTAGATTAGGTTACGTGATCATACTTAATTTATGTGTCCGGTGGTGGTGGTAACGGTTAAGTACCTATCTTTTTCAACACATTTGCTCGTAAAGTGGCTCTTATTACTTCGCTTTTAGGCTCATAATCCAGGATATTATACACGCGTGCTATAATTTGTGTGTGTGGCTTCGCGCGTATTAGTGCAAAGTCAAGAAAAAAGTTAACGTGCGCCATTATATTAATTCATAAATATTTGTAAATATTGTTGACGAGTGCTGAAACTGATTAATTGTGTTCAATAATAGTGAACTCATGGTAAAACAAGTGTGAAATTGAATTGAGTATTCACGTTATGACGTAACTGGCCATACTTGATGATAGTACCTACATTAAATAATTTGTAATTAATAACCTCATACCATCAACAATTACAGATAATTATTAATAACCTTTTTAATTTATATATTAATTATTAGATAATGTCATAGATTTCTTTAGTGTGATAAAATGAGTGGGTAAGGAGCTACGATTTTATTTTTTTCAGACATTAAAGAGGTACTATACTATTTTACTTCTACGGGAAGTTTCGTAAACACTTTAGGCCCTAACGTGGTGCATGATTTTGGTTAACTTGATCAGTCAACAGGTTTGTGTGAGGAGCTGGAACAACATAAAATAAACCGTTCATTGGCGGAGCATCCATACAACTCGATTCCCACCGGCTTGCCTAATTTTCAGCCAGTCCAGTAGATTTGCTACGACTCATGAAGAATAAGAATTTCCGGCTTCCCTGAGAATATTTTTGACGCGCCACCACTGAAACCGTTACTTACAATATGTCAGCAGACTGGTTTGCGTGTCGTTAACGATCAAATCAATAACTTAATTAAAGCCATTAAGTCTTCCTTTAATCTGCAATTTCACATATAAGTCGATGAGAACGTTGCAACTTCTAAACTCAAAGCGATTTTGGCAATCTTTCACGCATGCGCCTTGAATCTCAAAACCAAATTTTGATATAAAAGTAAACAGACTCCTGTGGTACTAACTCGTGTTTTTGTAAATCAGACTGTCCTCTTGTTCAAAGTATGTTAGTAGTTGAGATAAAATTGTATTAAAGTAATGTGAAAAGTATGTTACCATGGAGGGAAATGCTTTTAATATGGACCTATTACGGCAATTCTATAAGTAAGTTATAAACTACTTATATCTTTATATAAGCACATTTTGCGTCAACAGACGAGTAGGTAGATATGTGCGTCAGGACTATAAGTATATATTTTTTATCAATATCATTTTTTTGTAATTTTTTTTAATTTGTAATTGAAATAAAGTTTAAATAAGGAATACCTGCTTATATAATCAGTCAAATGAAAACTGCAAATAACTACTAATTAATTATGTTATAGAAATATGTACAGGGATTTTATTAAATTTCATTTGATATATATATATATGTAATTGTAACTACCTACTTAGTATTTAATGTAGGTAGGTAAACGTCGTGCGATAGTGTTAAAATTCTGAATTGTATGTGTAATACAATTCAGAATTTAAACACTATCGCACAATATTTGCTGCATCATACATTTTTAATATAAAGTTAATTTTAGATTATTGAGTGACACGTCATCATTTAGTATAGTTAGAATATGAGTGTCGTAAAACACAAAAAAAAAATAGGTAAACATTATAAACGACTGAAACGGGTGACTTTTATTTAGATCTCAAAAGTATCTAATTAATACCAACTTTAGTAACAAAATACTTTGGAAGGCACATATATCATATCACACAACTTTCCATTGCGCAACCGACTTCGGGATGGTACGAGAAACGCCGCAGTGCGCAGCGCTGCCCGCCGCAACTTCACAGTTGACCCGCACGAGACGTGAAACGGGAAAACATTCGGAAATACTAGGAAAACAAACCAAATTTCCAATGACATTTCTGAAATAATGTTAAAAATACGTTCGCCTCTTGTTTTTTATATTTTATGATACATTAGGCGAAGATACTGGGAATTGTGCTCCGGTTGTGATTTTACGGTAAGTGTATGTATATTTATCACTGTTTTGTATATCATTCGTTCATTGATTTTTACACAGAAATTAATAATAAATATATATTATATGTACTATTGAGAAAACAAAAGTTCCATAAAGTAAGTAATTGCCTGAATGATAAAACTATGTAAAAAGGGTGTCGCGATCGGCAGGCGCCTTTCCATAAATTGAGGTTAAAACAGATTCTCGAGAACAATGTTAAAATTAATAATTTCATTTAGTTCAAATTCAGAAGAAAAACATTAGAAATGATAATAGTAGATTTTTCTTTACATAGAACAATTATGTTTTTTGGATACCAGCTAAAATATTATTTTTAATGTTTAGTTATAGTTGTTTTAGTCAAGTCCTTTGGTCATTTTATAGTTTTTATTATTGTATTCCGGTTGTTTTAATGTAAATAGATAATTTTGGTAAACAGAACATACCTTATGTACACACTTGTGAGCTTTTTGTCTAGAAACTACGATTTCCAAAGAGAAAGCTTATCAATTGTATGTATATATTTTACAGTCGTTAAATAAAATATTATTGTTAACGCTATGGTTCAATACAGTTTGCTGTTATAATTACGTGACTATTAGACGGCATCCATACCAATATGATTCGCGTGTCTATAATTCATTACAAACTGTTGACCAATAGGACATTGACATCATTTTTATAAAAAAAAATAGCACATTCGGGGTTGCCTGCACTGCGTCCAATCGATCCCAAACATCGCGCATGCGTAATACAGTCTCCTGCACGTCAGTGACGACAGAGCGCGGCTCGCGACAAGATGCCGAAACCCACCCCCGAAGAGGATCTGGTCATACCCCCACAGGACCAAAAGATATGTGGGACAATATGTGTCTGTCAAATGACGGCCGTCCTCAGCGCTGTGGCTCTGGTCTACCTCACCGTCGCCATTTATATGCCTTACACAAGGGCCACGGCGTCAGGCATCGATCCAACACCAATAATGTGCACGACCACCCGAGCCATCAACAAGGACAACTGTGACTGGGGCTCATGTGGGGAGTGGTGCCTCAGCAAAACCTCCGGCGCCTGCATCCAGATATACGTCAATGTCAGAAAGAACGGAACGTCTTTATTGCTGTCTGAATGTGGAAGTGCTGCTAATAAGACTTGCTACGGCATAGATCAGGAAAATGCCAAGAAATATCACTGCATTAGAGATGAATGTAAAAACTTGACTGGGACATTTAACTGTACCGAAGGAAAGTGCATCAATATTACCGACGCTTTTGAATGTGCTTTCAGGGAAACGGATCCACCGTTAAAATGTTCTGGTAGAAGAGGCAAGATTACGTGCATAGATGTACATGGATTGTTTTCGTGTAATAGAGGTACTTGTAGGAAAATTAAAACACCGTATAATTGCGATCGTCGCTGTGTTGACATCCCAACCCGCAACAAAAATGTCATAGTGCTGAGTGGAGATAGAGTATTTTTAGCTAAATGTGCTAAACTAGCTCAGGAGGATACGGGTGGTATAGTATGGACGGATAATGGCGAAGAGGTTTTAATGTTATCTTGCCATGCAGTACATAATGGAACTTCAGGTGTAGTAGCGGTAGACTGTATAAATTCAGCCTTGCTACCCAAGACAGAAATTTCAGGTTTGACTAACTTCACGTATCTACAGTATTTGTACCAATCTAGAGCCGTTATTAATCGTCAGATTGCTCCAACAGAAGTTGAGTTGACCCTAGCTAATGACAGTCGTTTGATGATCAACCTGGAAGGCTGCGTCAATACTCTGGCGGATGAATGTAAAGAATTCCTTAAAGATTACGGTAGAGATGGTGCAGATCATAATGCTAAAGCAAGATTTCCTTGTTTCTATACGGAAAACAATCCTGAAATAGCGGTTGCTCGCTTTGATTTGGAATCGACGCAGCGTCAGTTCATGGTAGCACTAATACTGCCGACGGTTCTGGTTGTGGTGTCGTGTATAACACTAATGTTATGCCAACGAACAGTGGAGGTTGGCGACGACGCAAAAATGAGATTCAAAAGCTGTGCGGGGGGACAAGCGGAAAGGCAAATGTCTCCAAACGATCCTGTTTCTCCACTTTGAGATCAGTCACGTAAGAAATTGTGTTACTTAAGTATGTTTATTATGCACAGTGATTAATGGATCAACCTTCTAAAAATTATATATCAGTTTAATCAATAGTTTGTATTCAATTCTACTTAGGTACATTGCTTCGTCTTTATCAACCAACATAAAGCGCTATTACGTCAAATACTACTACGTGGTGGTATACATAATTATGTAATTGCCCTTGAAAGTATTATTTCGTGACCGAAATGAATTCCAACGAATGAATACTTTATATAGGTGACCTAGACGAGCACGAACGTACTTACGTACATTACTTATTTATAATTCAAAGATGTCTTGAAATAAATTGTTCGCCTCAAATTGATGAGACTTGTACGAGCATCAATTACTCAACAATATAGAAATTTCATGTTTTAGTCCCCAAGGAAACTGAAAATGCAAACGTAATTATTTATTTCTTAAGTTTGGTTCTCCAGCACGTGATGTATCTAAATTGTTTTCTTTTTTCGAATCTGTCACTTAACGGATTTTTTCTTAAAACGATTTTTCTTAAAATCATTTACGTGAATAGTACTTTTTGGGTCGTTTGCGAAAAATTTGTACATAGTTAAGGGCTTTAATTAAAACAAAACTTAACTATTGATTCCTTTGTGTAACGATTACTCATATATTTTGGTATGGCTAACTTTCGTTACACAATGGACGCGATCGTATTGTTTTCATCAAACCTGTAACTATGTACAATTTTTTTGTAAACGACCCTTTTAGCGTTCCGTAATGAACAAGGAACCCAGTTTCACCATGTCCTTCCGTCCGTCCGTCCGCGGCCAAGCCCGATAACCGTTAGTACTCACTAGAAATCTGTAATTTGGCATGAGGATTCCTATCTATTGATCATGACGACAAAACGGTAGAATAAAATACTGAAAAACAAGTGTGTGTCCGTTTATTTCATACTCCGGGCTGGGGACCTCCCCTACATGTAAAGGGGGGTGCAACGTATCCCATTGTGTGAGGTATCGTTGGATAGCTCATTCGAAAAGGGGTTCATTTAGGTTTTCTAAAATCATTTGTTCAGTAATCTGTTAGTGTGATAACAAGCTTTAAAGCGATATTTTTATATAATGGTCAAGTGTCCCGCCACTATCAGCTAAACGGTGGTCACTAGGCATGTAAAAAAATCACGGTAGTAGTATGCGAGTATATAGCCGTGATAATAGTAGAAAAATCACTATCACGGTTATGTAGACATTACTTGTTACCGAGTAATAGCCGAATTTAAGAAATACTTTGAAAAGCAAACTACAGCAAAGGCAATGTTGAAAGGGTAAGTGGTATCATCAAAAACATAGTAAATATAAAGTCTGCGAACTTTTTAGTACACTTATTGTAACGGGTGGACAACTATGGAACCCTAAATACATTCTGCGTGTTCCCATACGCACTTGGCCGATTTTTTAGTTACTTAATCGTGTTTTCTTTTTTTTTCAGGTGTTCCCCTCCTCTGTGAGGGCCCGGCTAGTTTACTAAGAGACGATTAAACGCTTGCTATGACGCGCGCCTAACCCTCGGCTCCATGTCTACGATGAGCAGGTCTCACATTAGCCTCTCCCCGGCTGCCTCCGAGAGGTCCACCCTTCCTATGGGTGCCTCTGCAGAGCCGGGGAGCCCCGAGTTTACACCCCTAGAGCCAACGAGGGAGCAGCTGCTTGCACATTTCTTCGAAAGATTCAAATTTTACACATCACTTTGCCTCGGCACGTCAGCTATACTCGCGGTGTTTGCTTTCCTCTTCCTAATCCCCTTTGTGGTCGAACCAGCTATACAAACTATACTAGCTGAATTTGTCCCAGAAGCAGGGATATGTTCTGTGTCGGCTCATGTTCATGCTGAGACATTGACGAATTGCACGTGGGCATCATGTAGAGAAGGGTGCACGACCGCGCACACCAAGTGCCATAAAATAAGAGTGAATTTAGCTAGAACCCCGTTTGTCGAAGGTGGACCAGTACCAGTCGAATGGGATGAAACAGACTTGAAATTTCTTATAAACCCTGAAGGTTGTGGATATCCTCCAAGAGTGAACTGCTCAGTGTTTGCAAATGATTACGCTGGCCCGAACGCACCAAAGATATTTCCTTGCTACTACAGTTTGACGAGACCAGATTTGGTAGTGGCGAGGTATTCTTGGGATTCTACAATTCGAGGGCTGGTGCTGGCTCTGGTGCTGCCCACGGCAGTATTCGTTTTTAGCTTAAGTGTCCTCGCGTACTGGCACTGTCGCTGCTGCGACAGGGCCTGCAACCGAAGAGTGCACGCTGAATCTTTCGCTAGCAAAGAGGAGTAAGTATTTATTGCTTTCATTTAATTGCTAATGAGTTCATATGTTTCGTTTCCAAAAAAGAGAATATATTTTTAATTGTATAATTATTTTGATTTGCGTTATTGACATTTTCAAATTGCTGGACTTTCAGGTCCGATAGTGATTTCAAGTTTGGTGACGGAAGGACATATTTACATCATTAGTTATAACGGAACTAGTAATTTTTCAAGTATGTGTATTATTGAAATTTGTGCACAGTGTAGAGTGAAACAATTAATAACGCTCAATCCTTTTCACTCAAAAACTTTGCATTACTCGTATTGCCTAATGTTTACGACTACAAACGAATTTCCTTCCTCAATTAATTACTATCTTTCATTTCATTTAATCTTTCTTATGCTTTCATTCTTACTTTTTGTCTTTAAATTGAAATATGAGTATTTATTACGGATATTTTTTGTGTATTTATTTAATGTAAGGACCTATCGTGAAGGTTAGGCATATAATAATATGTATTATTTTATAATCATTGTTAGTTAGAACTAATATTGAGTGTATGTAAATTTTAAGTATTTACTCGCATATATAATTAGTAAAAACACGCATAACTGTTGCACATTATACTTCAGTAGTGCATAATTCAACAAAAACGCAATTTTTTATTATGTCACATGATCGTGTGTATTTCATAACATATGTATATTGCCATTTCCATCTTGGCTGTTATTGCAAGTTGAAACTGACAGTAGATTTTTGGATAACATCATACCTAGTAGGTATCTAATTATGGAAAAGCTATGCGAGGAGTTGATAAAGAAAAACAAATACTGTATCAAAGTTATTAACAATACCAAGATGCACTAACAATGTCATGGTATCATTCGAAATAGTATAAATTAACTGAAAAACTAACTGTTTACTTAACTGTGTAGAAGAAACTTATAAAACTTTGAAAAACGTTACAAAATCTACATTCTGGTTGACTACTTGCATTTGTGTAATTGTCTATGACTGTTAGGAGGATACGCAGAAAAAAGTGTGTGTGTTAAAAAACGAAAAATTTAAATTAAATAAAATCAATAAATATTTGTGGACAATTTCACATAAATCGAACTAGTCCCAAACTAAGCAAAGCTATGGGTACTAGGCGACGATATACATACTTATATTATAGATAAATAGATACCTAACTACATAGAAAACATCCAAGACTCAGCAAAAAATATTTTTGCTCATCACATAAATAAATGCCCTGACCGGGATTCGAACCCGGGACCTTCAGCTTCGTAGGCAGTGTCACTACCAACTAGGCTAAAGCGGTCGTCAATTAAACTTGTACATTTGTTATTCCAGCAGTAAACTCCTGTGCGAGCTTGATGACGATCCCAGCGACGACGTGTTCTGACGCCGCGCCACGTCCGCCCGGCGCCGCGCCTCTCCCCGCTCGGGTTACGCTCAGCTGTGAACCTCGCGTGGCGTAACGTAAACAAGCGTAGCACGGCTGGCACAAGATGGCGCGCGAGCTATCTCACCGCGAGGTAGACTATCCGTCTGTGTCTACCAATATAAAAAGGATCTCGCGGCAAGATAGCTCGCGCGCCATCTTGTGCTAGCCATGCAGGGCGTATTTGTCGGGGCAGCGGATAAGTATTGTTTAACGGTCGGCTTGGTCATTTACCCCCTTAACCTTATTCATAAAAAGTAACAAACCTCGACTAGCTAAAATGTGTTTTATCCCTCTTCCACAGACACATTTATGCTCTTCCACACACACATATATCAAAGTGACAGACAGACGCAAACGAATATTTACGGCATTTTAGCTCAAATTGGTTTGATGAACGTTTATGAATAAGTAAGGGGGTTAGTATACTGGGGACCCAGGTATACAAGGTGCTAACAAATTAGGAACACATATTTCCAGGGCTCGATGTACTCACCAAAACACGTCCCTTTTATTCGTAATAGGTACTTTTTAAAATTCGAAAAAAAACCGTAATTTTCCATAGTAAAGTACAGTCAAGTGCAAAAATATGTATCAAATGAATCCTCTCATAAATATGTACCAAAACTTTAATTCACTGGCATAAGAGCTATGGGTCATTTTTTTGAGCAAGTTGTATGCACCCATATTTTTGCACTTGACTGTATTAATCAGTTCAGATGCACAACTATGGAAAATTATGTTTTTCCTTATCCGAATTTTAAAAAGTTGTAAGAGAAAGTGAGCTCTGGAAATATTGGTAGCTAATTTGATATTCCTTTAAAAATACATTTGGTATGTCAGCTACTCTTTAGCTATCTTGTCATTACAAAATTGTGTAACCTAAAACGTGAAACATGACAAAAGTAATGTATACTGAGACGTCAGCTGTCACCGTACCCAAACTATTTTAAAAGCATTATAGTAATCTAGACAAGACAGTGAAATAAAAGCTCTCAGATAGCCCGGTGGAGGTCCAAAGTGCAAATGGAAAGACAGTTCTGACTTCAGAAGCTTGAGAAGGGCATTACTCAAAGCGTTTCAACCGCCTTGACTTCGCTGATCGTATTATTTACGATGTCCTTAGGTTTCTGTGGTCCATCTTGTGGGCCGCACTAGAGCTTGATATGGTCTTCTGCCGTGCAGTGATATCTTCAATAATGCAACCACCGAAGTCACGGCAGTTGAAACACTGACAAATGCCCAGAATGATATTGAAGAAACAAAAGACAGGTGACACTGACAGAGCCAAACCGAGAAACTTATTTTAAATGTGATGGAAACCGTAACATGGTGATTGTAATTTTTGGGTATTATAGTGAAATTGATCCTGTCCCATACATTGTTTTACAGTTTGGGAATGATATACCTACCTACATATATAATGGTACAGACGCTAGAGAGAACCATACTGCCCCGACAAAAACGCTTTTTAACGTAACCGCGTATTCACGCTATGCTTACCTATCAAGCTAGATTTATAATCCCAATATTAAGGAAGGTGAATAAGACGGATCGGGTTGTGCTTAATTTAAAACTATATTCAGTTTGATCCATTTGATTTGCAAGAAAAAAGTAATAAAAGTAACTTGGGTACTTTTTAAGAAACTCAATAAAATAGCTGTGGCGGTAATGAGGTGTTTTGTTTTATAAATAAGATTATAAACCATTTGTTAATTACACAACAAAGCTTAAAATTTGAACAAAGATTTTGATAATTTAGTGTAATTTATATCACAGTATAAATAACATTGTTATCTTGACTAAGTTATAAACTCAAGTCAGGTTCGTTTATAAGTAATATTATCTCATGCTTTATTTTATATTAGGGGTACCTACACTGAGTATTAAATGTCCATTTGAAATATATTTTAAAGTAAATACAACCTTGAAAAGCGACTGAATATTCAATAAGTAGATTGGTTATTTAAAAATCATCGCTAGCTATTTAAAATATAAAACACCATTCTAAGAGGGTAAGGCCTACAACTGAGCAGTATTACATTTTAACATAGTCGGAAGGGCTTTGCTTCAATAAATAAAATAAAATGATGAGAAAAAGTTAAAAAAATACGTCTCTCTATTCTAAATTGAGCCATGCCGGGTATATAATAAGATTCATAAGTTGTAATATAATTTGCTTCCGGAGATTTCCAAAGAAGATAGGTAGCAAAATGGTGTCAGGTTACGTCGTAGGTAGGTACAGAAAATAAAAAATTTAATAGGTACTTACCTACTCGAATTTATGTTGAAAGTAGAACAACGCATTACTTTAAATAGAAAACATGTTGGTCCGAACCATGTGATGAGCGATATTCGACGTTAAATACGTGAGTGACCCGTGTATTATATTTCAAATTTACTTCTTATATAAAGTTAGAACCATAGTTATACAAATAACAATAATAATGTTTTGAACAAACTAATATACCGGCAAGCGGCCTTTTATTTAAGTTGGGTATTTAAACGTAGTTTCTTAACCTAATGCGCTTAATTATATTATGAAACCAAAATTTCGACTTCACTTATTTTTAATTGCCAGCAATGTACTTCAAAGTAAATTGACAAGTCAGTACACATGACAGCCCTTAGTATTTTGTTTACTATGAAGTTATCTTGAGCAGTGCACGAAGTACATTGACGGTGCGGAATTAAGAAAAAATTTGCAGTTAATTCACATAATTATGATTTGTTAATACATGGAAATAATTGCTAATAGAACGTATCAGTTTCAATTATAAGGTATATACGGTAAATAATTTAATTCGATTGTGTCATCGCGTCTGAAAACTGATACAGTATAGTATTATTAGGGCCTACGGGATAAATTAGGTGATTTAAGTTTATGCTATTCTGAAAACAAACTTTATAATTTGTTTGGCATAATATAAACAAGATTGATTTAAATATCATATTTTTATCACAATTCCTGCCCATGAATATTAACTTAAAAAGGTACTTTAGTTAGTATATAAAAAAACAATTATTTTATTTACTTAATTTTGAATAAAAATGTGCTTTAATATTAGTCATATCAAGAAAGAAATTAAACTATATAACATCGGTTAGAATTATAATGTACAATAGATACTCAACAATATTAGTTGTAGAGATGTAATGTAATCCATATTATTTTTCGCAATATTTAAATACCCCGCTGTGTATAAGTACAAGAAGACCTGATATTATCCAATACCTTAAAGAATAACTAGTTTATTGCCACTTACTCAAACATTCATCACCAGTCTCACCAGGGATTCGAACCGACTTAAAATTTCTATAAATAAACATTCAATTTTAAATAATAAAGTTCACTATTCCGTACAGTGACTATTAAAGATAATATATTATTTCTCCAAGAAACATTAGGTCTTACACTCGTCTGTCATACAAGATATATCCATAAAACCGAATATTGAGTTGAAATTTCTTAGAATATCTTAGAAAATTTAAGAATAACTTTGACTGCGGTTATATTTATTTTTAAAAGTAAAATAATGTGTCCTTTAAGTAAAATGAGCTATCTCAAGGTTTAAAAGTAGTTTACCCTCCAGGGCCCATAATTTTTTTCCACCCTGTATAGCTCTCACGACTTAGATATTTACTTATCTACAGAAATCATTTACCTTTTTGCTAATGTTAAGTCATATGTGGTGGGATTATTCAATTAAGTTTATTATATATTATTTAAATGAACGTTGTGCCATTTCTATATCTGGTTGTAATACTTTCTCCAAATTACGATATGTATTCATAAATAATATGAAATGACAAATAGAAAATGAGCATCTGCCCTATTTTTGTGATATTAAATAATGTCTAACATATTTACCAGCCAAATTGATGTAAAGGGATGTATGTACGTGAAGGAAACGTAAACATATAAATCTTTTTATCAGTTATTATCATTGCGACATAAGGAGTGAAAAACTTTGAAAAGGTACGTGTTTCGATTTCCTAGACTGTAGGTAACTGTACACTTTGGTTTAACATGACAGGTCAAAACAACCTATTATACGCTGTCTTGTCAAAGGCACTTTCAGTTTTAATACTAACATAAAGTAGCATGGTCCTATGTTTTAGAAACGCAAGGGTTGTTAACTGTAATTTTAATAAGCGTTCAAGTGTTTTTTAGATGGTAAAGATTTGTTAGTTAAAGCGATTGTTATAATTATTTACCCTAAAAATTTACTTTGTATATAGAAAGGTGTTGTTTCTTTGCTTATCTTCTCCAAATATCTTGTGAGAAATTGACAAATACATACTGAAAGATATATTTCCGAAGCATTACAAATAGTTTGTTAGCGTCTAATACCTGTATAAATCTGTATTATTATCGTTCATACTAAGTTGGTTTACAAATGATCTGTATGTCTACGGATATTGTTACTATGATAAACTTAGTCTCACCCTATTTTTTTAAAAATAGAAGGAAATTCTCCCTTTATTCACTTTTTCACGAACTACTTATATCGATACAAAATGCTTTTTATGAGGTTAATAATAATATTATTATGTACAACTAGTCTCACGTTTAAAACATTGTACATCTTTAGGTCATTTTATTAATAGGTATGGTAGTTATAATGTGACAATTAATTACAAAATTATCTGATTATATTAATATAATAAGGATGTTTCTGGTAAACATCTTTAAAGAATATTTAAAGTTTTGTTTACACTTTGGCAGTTATACGCATAAAATATTGCTTGATGTACTTAAAAAATTTGTTAACTAAGAAAATATAATACGGCGTGCATTCTTGATATAGCCACAACCTAACTAGACGTTCATTTTAATGCTATTATGAACCGACATTAAAACAAATTTTTAATTTAGTGTTAACTACTAGAGCGTAATTAATTTTTGAATTTTTTTTGAGTAGCAAACACACCCACCTACACCTACTTGACACATGACAGAAGCGGGTTTAGTATTGTTAGGGTTCCGTACCAAAAAGGTAAAAAAGGAACCCTATTGGTTTCACTTTGTCTGTCTGTCTGTCTGTCTGTCTGTCTGTCTGTCACATCGCTAAATATCTCAGGAACTACTTATCCTATCGATTTGAAATTTGGAATAGTTATAAACAAGGGTAACCCAGATACATAGAAGATGGTTTTTTAAATTATTTTATTTTATTTTCTGTGAATAATGACAGATAAAAGGGGGTTCAAAATTTTAAAGTCTGGCAGCTATGTCAAGTGGGGTATCATATGAAAGGGCTTGACTTGTACATTCCAAAACAATTTTTAGTTTTTTTTTCGTTGGGGAAATTTCGATTTACGAGGGAAAATGTAAAAAAAATACCATTCCCCCCCTTATCTCCGAAGTTTACGAAGAAAAAAATTTGAAATTATTACACAACATTAATATGCATGTATATTTTACAGGAAAATTATAGCCATAGCTCTATCTAGTTTTTCTTTTTTTTAATCATCAAAAAACTCTGCTATACTAAGTTTGTAATTTAATCACCTTTGTATATATTTTTGTTTTATATTTAAATTTACAAAATTACGTTGAAAATACCTTCTTTCAAATAAAAAAACAATTATTGAAATCGGTTGATGTGATAAAGAATTATCCTTGAAAAACCAACATACGTACTAACGTAT
The DNA here is from genome assembly GCA_951800055.1 of Cenopis cana. Lineage (NCBI taxonomy): Eukaryota > Metazoa > Arthropoda > Insecta > Lepidoptera > Tortricidae > Cenopis > Cenopis cana. Next base: position 12,845,423 of record OX637472.1, read on the forward strand.
TCAGTCGCGCAAATTAGTAACACAATGCGCCGATAGATGGTGCTGTCATGTTTTTTTAAGATTGTTCCTGAATTAATGGGGTCGGGACGGGTACACAACTACATATACAAGAACTGTGTACGGAACCCTCGGTGCGCGAGTCGGACTCGCACTTGACCGGTTTTATTTTTTACTTCTTGTTAAAAATAAGATACGTTGCGTGCTGAATAATTTTATAAGGAAAAAAATATCGTACAACTACCATCATTTATAGATTATAGAAAAACATATTCATTAAGGCCTATGCAATAGACCTTGTAAAGTTTGAGTTTCTATCAAAAATACACGCGTATTAGTCGAAACTAAGTTTAAACTATTTTTAACATAATTTTTTACATTATTATACAAAATTTATTGATTATTTTAAATGGCAATGTTTTAAATACGAGATAAGTCTCGTATTTTGAATTCGATTGTAAATATTAAGAGTATCAATACAAACTGTTCGATATTTATTATTATTGTAAATAAGAATACTTTACTTAGTTTAATTTGTTTAAATTATTGTTATTATAATGTAATAACTTTGGCACAAAGTGTAATGACAAATAAAAGCTTGTTTTCTATGTGTTTTATTATTTAACTTACGCTAGCAAAGGATCGCGCCAGTTCTAAAGCGGCCTTGTTCAATCGTATCATTTCCCAATTTTCCCAACTGTGTTAAATCTTGATAACGGACGGTATTTTTAATGAGACGATCATTTTCAGATATTTAGGGTTCCGTAGCCAAATTGGCAAAAGCGGAACCCTTATATTTTTGTCATGTTGTTCTGTTTGTCCGACGTATGTCTCAGGCATATTACTGAAAAATTGGATAAAAAAAATGTAGGTACAAAAATCTTATGTACAGCCTACGTCATACGTTACGTAGTCAATTAACTAAACAACTTTTTTCTATGAGGGCACTCCATATACTTACTCATCATATGTTACATCAATCAATAGAACTTTAGAAATCAATGTAGGGTTTCTTAGAAAATACATTGATAAGGTGGACATATTTGGAGATAATTGCTCCGGAAGTCACAATAATTGTGTCCTGTCCTTTAATGCCATGGTTCGAAAGTTAAGACTTTCGAACCATGGCATTAAAGGTATGAAAAAATTAAGAACATAGTGATTGTTTCAACGAAAATTATTTTAAACAAGATAGGTCTAAAAATAATTGAGCTATAGCTGAAAAACTGCCTTGCCACTGATAGCATAGGTGTAACATTGTATAAATTGTAGCTTGATCTGAAAATCTAAATAAGTTTTCCATAGAATATGCTGAAACATTAAAATTGTATGGCCAAATTGTATTTACTTAAAAAAAAATGTTTTACAACTACCGGTAATTAATTTTTTCAAAGAGAGTGACCTCCCTCATGTCATTCATGGTAGGTACGTGTATGAGACACGTTACTTTTTTGATATAAGTACCACAACATAAAAAAGGACATTGAAAGAAAAAAATAAACTAAACGATACTAAAAACTAAAAGCTACTTATAAATAAAAAATATCTTCTAAATCAGTGCCGATGGGGAGTGTGCCCAGAAGGCTGGCCGCATTGCCACGCTGTATAGCAACGCTAACGCGCTGTGCAAAGTATTGGCCAGCCCTCTGGTGACCTGTAAGTACCTATTATGTTTTATATCGTCACCGAAATGCATGAAAAAGATATGGCCCTCTTGCCCTCTATGCCGTCTTCACATTGTATCAACTTTCTGCGAAAAAACAACTCCGCAATAGGCTATATCGAATGACGAATCGTTATAAACTAGGACAATTATTCTCCAAAGTGCTAGGTTCTGCAAAACTGGCCTACCATGAAGGGGTGAACGAACCCAACACGAAGGCTTTCACTGCAATGCCGTATATATTCCACCAGTGCCTTCAATGAACTTTTCTATCGATTTTTTAACTAACGAAAAAAAAACTACTAATTTTAGAATTTAGGTACATTGAGATTATTGCCTAACTACCTGTACTGCACATTGCCGCAGTAGGAGACCATGCACTACAACGTCAGGGTTTAAAAATGTTTCGTTACATTTTGACCTGGTTTAATGTACGTACGACACAATTAGTTACTGGTGCTTGAATTTTATCTGTACCACTGTTTGCTTTTACATAAAACATTGAATACAACATTCAATTTAAAAAATCTCCTAACAAAGCGATAGGAGCGTATTGGTTGGAGGTTGGAGGCTGGCCTGGGGAAAATTTATTCAACACCTCCACAAGACCACGGGGTCGGTTTGAACACTGGAATACTCTAAAAGTTTGCGCTCCAGTAAGATTGGTTGAGCGGCTTCAACCAAATCTGAGGTGTGACTGGAATCGAGCTACTGAGAGTTTTGTCGCTGGCTTACTAAACCTAGTAGCTAGCCTAGCTGAGATGTCCAGCAAGAAACTATTGAATCTATTGAATTCTATCGAATTGTAATTAGGATTAATTTTTGACCTGTAATGTATTATTACCAATAAATAATGTCTATGTCTATATTGTCTATGTCTATGTCTATTAAGCTAGACCCGACCTGGGCTGGACTGATTCTACCCGGTATGCGGCGGTACCGGGACGAATAGTGATTCTATGGCTTTGCGACAAGTGTTTTTATACTGTGAATGAATATTTAAAACTATTACATCTAATAATTACGTTGACTGGTAGAGAATACCTCATGGCATTAAGTCCGCCCTTTGTACTAATTTTTATGTGCAATAAAGTTTAAAATAATAAATAATAATAATATTTATAGGACTTAAATGTAAATTAATTTAATCAGGCTTGACGTCTAGAACTTAACAGTCAATTCTCAATTATCTTAAAAATGTAGAATAATGTATCTGACATTGTTAATATTTGTTATCTTTTAAGTTCTCACTGAAATGTTGCATGCTACCCTAAGCAGAGTATGGCTGATCTCAATCTTAAGATTAACACCGATATGTACGTAAAAACATTCATAGGGACTATTATGTGTCTGTGTTATCGCGATCGCGTGGTGGAAGTCGCCGCCGGCGAGAATGCGTCGAGTTGGACGCCGTAAGCGCAGCGTTCCACCTTTCGATAGACGCTGTGATTAGGTACGTCGTCCGGGTTCGTGAGTGTGTGCCTAGGACGTAGGACCGCCCTCATGTAATATAGAGTATGTGATAGGATTTCAATACTTAGTAAAATTTCATCAAGTAATCCATTTTTATTTTGCATTTCCAAGGAAACCAAACCAATCTCAATCGTTTTAAATATTTAAAATTCTGACGTCGTTTCCTCGGCACAATACAAGAGTGTGCCAGCAACGAAAACGTGACAATTACAACTCAACCAAGAGATTTTAGTCCTTATTTCCTTAAAATAAAGTCGTTTTTAATTATCAGCTTACATTGGTCCTTAGGGTTTTATACCCTGTGACCAAAGTTACATGGAAAGCACGACGTGGGATATGATTTTGTCATGAGACTTTTATAGAAAAGTTTAAATATTGTAAGACAGAAGGTTGTTGCGGCATTCTGTGTGTTTATATACACATCCAGTTTTTAACCCCTTAATTTGATTGAATTTGTGAGGTCCCTATCTCATACGTGACAAATGAACTTTAGATGCTTAATATTATTCACCCAGCAATCATCAAGGTAATATTTTTTATTCGATTTTATATTACTCCAAACATAAGCGAACGGAACGGTAGTCTGGGGCCGCAGTAGTTAATTAGAGTATGAAATCAATAGTCTATTTTGAGTCACGAGAGAATAAAGGCTAGATGTCTACTGTTATGAATACTCAGTTACCAATACGGTGTATAAAGATGCATCTTACTATACATTAACAGTTATTAATTATACAGTAACACAGCATTAGCAGTTCATGTCAAATAAAATGACTATGACAACTTGAAAACCACGTCCGAATGTTGATGGCCTGTTTTAAAGTTTATATGTATATGTCGTAGGCTAATTGTATAATCCACCGTATTAAATTATGGCTAGGCGTTTTACAAAACAGAGCTGTTTTGTATTACGGCGGGTCAACGATTAGGCGGATTGAATACGGCTGAATGAAAATCCGCCGGAATGTGTGTTGCGCGCTTGACCTTAATAAACGATTACATTATAAATTATAGGTATGACAGCTTGACAGTTTGACAGTTTTTAGTTCTCATTTTTAACACTCGCAGCGCTGTTTCAGCTGTTTGGCAATGACGATTCGGCTAATCGTTAACCCTCCGTATTACAATACGCCTCAGTTGTTTTGTAAAACGGCTAGTTGTTGTGTAAAATGGCGGATTATGCAACCGGCAAGTACAATGCGGCTAAACGTGAGCCGCCGTATTGTAAAACGTATCGCAATGACGATCCGGCTAATCGTTAACCAGCCGTATTACAAAACGGTTCTGTTTTGCATGCGCCGTGACCGGTCAGGCGTGGGTCAGGCAACTATGGTGATTCCCGCCTCTACCGCCGTGATCTAAATATATAAAAGAAGAAACTGACTGACTGACTGACATATCAACGCACAGCCCAAACCGATGGTTCAAGAGATTCCAAATTTGGCACGTAGGTTCCTTATAAAGTCTAGGGGTATAAAATTCATTCCCTACGGGGGTGAAATGGGGGTCCAAAGTTTGTATGGGGAAACAAGATTAGTTAGACTATTTTATTCGAGACTTCACAGGAGGCCTAACCTAACGATAAATGAGTAAACACATGTTTCAGGTTTTTGAGAATTCAACCCCTAAAAGGGGGAAAACAGTGACATCGATTTTTAAATTTAATATTGTGGACATGAAAGTTTTAGAAATATGTGTGCGTTATTGCAATTCAGTCGGTCCAGGAGTTTCGGAACAAATCGGTGGTAACAGACGGACTGACAGACAGCCAAGTCTCGGAACCGGTTTTTAATATACCGGTAACAACCGGTTTATTTCGGTTCAGCTGCGAACTTTTCTTAGGAACTCGAACGTTTAGTACGCGGGTGAAGCCGCGAGCACAAGCTAGTTAGCCATAGTTGCATGGTTGGTAATGCAGCGTCGCGCGCAGGGCAAACACTCATATGCATCTAAATTGCGGGCAATAGTTTGACATAACCTAGTATTCATGCCGATTGTGGCAAGCAAAAAAAGTGAAACTGTGACAAAGACAACAAATTGTAATTATTTTATAATATATATCTCTATATCGATCTCATTCCAATTTGCATAGGACCATTTCGTTCGGTAGTAGTATTGTTATTTGATGCGTGTTTGGTTGGTCCGATGTCGCACACCATGCAGCCTGCGTGAACGCGCCATAACGGCACCAATCCACATATAAAATGTAACACACTAGTTGAAGGATGCACGCGTGGTGGCTCTTAAACAAGATTGGGCGCATAAGCCTTTAACTCCAAGTTAAATCTTCATATTAAATATAACCAAAGCACCCCAATGGAAGTAATTAAATAAAAGGTTGTACGGAACTGAGGTAATGTTCCGACTCACGCCTGTCCTTTTTAATTTTCCTTCTCTGAAATGGCTCACGGTTGCATCTGCTGCATATTACGCAAGCCTTTTTCCGCTGTCAGAATAACTTACTACACACTCATATATTTATAAAATAAAGAAATGACTACTAAATACATTTATTTAACGTATTGCAAGTGTTCTATATGTATGATTATATACTTGTCGGAATGGTGCTCTATTGTTCATAGAAAAGTGGACTTACCTATGTGGACAGCGGTGATTGGAGGGCACAATAAAATAATTCACTATGTGTAGTTTCACTTTCAGTGAATTTATTTGAGTCCCATTAGGGTTGTATAAATAAATATATAGTAAAATGGTTTTTTAGTCCACAATAAATTGTTTAATAAAACATAAAGGTAACACAAAGATCTCTGGAAATACAATAAAAGCCGTTGATGAAGCCTCGTAGTTATGGAATTGTTATTTTTGACAATTTGATGACGCGCAATTTCAACCCAAATGATTTTCTCATTTGGGTTGAAATCGCGCATCAACATTATTATTATCATTATCATCAACGGCCATATATTATTATCGCCGGATATTTACGTCACTACTTCCAACATATATGATGTCTTGTCGTTATCTTGTTAACGGCCAATCACAACACATATATGTATGCTTCATGCCTCTACGTGCGATTTCCGCTACAAGGCGGGAAAACGCTGCTACGCGGTACGGCGTAGCACACGTAGCCATCGTTGGCCGATTCCCAGAACTGCATTTCAGGTATTACCAATACCAAGTAGCTAAACTGTAAGCGTGCAATCGTTTGCCTGGAGGCGATTACTATGACGTGGCGTGTGTTTGAATGCCACTAATTATAAATACTTTGACCCATTTCTACTTGCATTAGCAGGCCTGAATGCAGGTATTTAGCCGTAGTATTTTCTAACGAATAAAGAACTAATTGGGTACCAAATGCAGTTTTTAATACATTTTAGCAAGCGTAGTGTGGCAATTGAGATGTACTCGTATTCTATAAATCTTCAGAAAATCTAGAATTACTCTTGGGAAATATATTGTATATTCAACGTTATAGTTTTATTTATACTGTCAGATGTTTTCATAAGTAAGGCCGAAAACTTATAAGTAGGTAAATTGAGGTTCATACTTATATTATTTAAAACATAGGTCTGGTATTCGCTTAGACCTATTTGTCTCTGAAATATTTCGATAAATATAATTTTATGAGTGAGTTGACTTAACATTCCATTGTACATTATGTCATCGTCATTATTTATATTTGCTTCCGACGCTCCTCAAATAAATATAACCCTTGGGCCCATGCTTTAAGCGCGTATTGCGCTGTAGATAAAGGTACATATAAACTTAAAAATATAAAGTTGACCAGTAGAAAAGATAAGAAATGCTAGGGAAAATGTAGTCAATAAACGAAACGCTAGGGAAAAACGTGTAAAAAAATGATAGGGAAAATGTATTCAATGAAAGTTGTAAGAGCTTGGAATTGTAAAATCAAGAAAGACTGTCTGTCGCCATCGCCATACAGTGTTGGAGCACATGCCCGCTGTATCGACCGGGCAGGGCGACGCGCGCACCCGCCCAGCCAGAGTGCCGCCAAAAACACTATTTAAAAACATTATTAAAATTTAACTGTATCAACACAGATTATTAAATAAGAAACTTTAGGTGAGTTTAAAAATAAGTTTTTTTTTTCAATTAGTCTTACAACAATTGTTTACCAAAAAGAAAATTATAATTATTTTAACATAGAAACGACTATGAAATTACATTTACGTCAATGAATTTTATTTTTAAATACTATGTATTTTTTTGCAGTAGCCAGTGTGTATAGAAGCTTTTGAAGTGCCAATACTACCATTACTATACGGCCTGCGCCAGTAGTGACAGTGTCGCGAGGCCGCGTCGACGTCTGTCCAAAAAAAGACGTTTTGAGAAAGAACATTCTGTACGTTTTCAAGAAAGGATGATATAGTGCTAATACATCAGTGTGTTACTGAGCTATTGGTTTTGAAAAGGTGTTTTTTCAGTGTTCCAAAGCGCTTGGGGGAAGCTTTGATGAGGCTGGTTCGTTTTAGCGTCTATTTTTGGACTGCACCATACATGAGTACACGTAAAGACCATTAGAGTAATATTAGGTTATTAGATAGCCAATAATCGACCAGTTTCTCTAAGCGATTGTCATGATATCAGTCAAACTGTCAAGTCATTGCTGCATTATGCTAGAGTCGTAATAGTCGTATATTGCACAAAATATGTTCTTCATAAACATGTACAAAGTATACATGTATAAAATAACCCTGTCCTTGAATAAAATATTTGAAAATACACAAAAGGAATATATTGTTAGTTGTTACTGGTGAAATAAACCTAATAATAAATAGTCTTGATTATCGCTACTAAAGTAGGTATTTAAAAGCTCCAGGTTGCATGTTAATGCTTGTGTTTTTATAAGAATTTATTGCTTTAGGTCGTAGAAAATAGGTGTAAGGGTAATCCATGACGTCAGAGAGGTTTCTTTGGGCAGGTTGAGGTTATGTTATGTAATAACGGTTTAATGTACGCGAGTGGTTGGAATGGTGTTTTTCAGGCTAATGTTGTACAAAAGTTACTTTAAGCAATGGTCAAATGAGGTAGAATATTCAAAATCGAAGATAAACATGTTTTCGATACACACAACAATCAAATAATTAATGAGCGGAGCCTTGTGTCAGCTTCAAATTCATTTATTGTGTCTCATTCCAACAAAGGCTATTTTATTTTACGGTGGACTTGAATAATTGTAATTAGCTTTTACATTTTTATTTATACTACTCCCATGCCTATAGGGTACCTAGTAGATGCACATCAATCTAATCGGTACGTTAGGGTCATTAAAGAAAAGCCATCCGTAGGATTGCTAATGATTTATTTAACATGCAATTTTATTTAACACAAATAAAGAACTTGAAAAATGATTATGGGCCTTATTAGGAATCTGGTCGCCTAATAATCCTACTATATAATTTTATAAATGCGAAAGTTGGGATGTTTGTGAGGATGTTTGTGACTCAATCACGCAAAAACGGCTGAACGGATTAAGACGAAACTTGGTATACAATGAGTTTATACCCTGGATATCGACGACCGCTTTAGCTTAGTTGGCCTACGAAGCTGGAGGTCCCGGGTTCGAATCCCGGCCGGTGTTTTTTTGTGGTTTTGACAGGAAAAGACCGGATTATTTTTAAAACGAACCATACGCGTAACTGCACAGACTTCATTTTTCAACTTAGTCCGATGTTAACCGTTTACGCCCGATGTTTCCCGATGAAAAACATTTTCAAATACTATCTTTATCTACACACATATCATAAATCCTCTAATATGCGTTCGGAAACCGTAGAAAATGACTCTCATTTCAACACTCAATGAATTTATGGCAATTTTCTTATCTGTGGCTAAGGCTACAGCAGTAATAAAATATTTCATTTTAATCTCATATATGATGTTAAAATATTACATCAAACAAAACTGTCAAAATTTAAATGTCAAAGTTGACATGTCCCTATTCTAGTATCACTGAAAATTCAAATTCAGTCGATGCGAAATGTCACCTCGATGTTTTTTTAGTATATATCGCACGAAATTTGAGCTAGAACGACATGATCACATCAGAATAAGGACTCTTTACTTTTTAAAATAACATTCAGGTATCTGTTGCCAGTTCTGATTTCGATATTTCCGCAACCGTGCAAAAAAGGTTGTATTAACACAATTATTGTATTTATTTACTACGGTTTCTGAACCCATCTTAGAGTAATTATAATATGTGTGTAGATAAAGTAATGTATGCAACTGTACATAATTAGGCATTAAAACACTCGTGTGACCTTATTATGAAACTCGCCTTCGGCTCGTTTCATAAAACACACTCGTGTTTTAATGCCCCTCATTATGTACCAGTTGCATAAACTACTATTAAACGTATGTTAAATAAAAACGGTTGCATATATGAGGAAATAAAAAATATAGGTTGAAAATATTTTTCATATTTATTTTTTAACAAACGATAACAATTCAAGGAATCGATAGATAAGTTATTCAAAAAAAAATTCCGTGTGCTTACCAATGTATCGAAAATTAGTCCGATGTTACCCCAACATACCTTAATATATTTTTAATTAATAATTAAATATGTAGTTATATTACTAGTCTAAATGTTTTATACATATATATACTTAAACAAATATTTTTTTGAAGAAATGATAAATGTTTATGTCATTAAAGATGGAGAAACAATAAAATTGATGTCAGTTGCTGTACGATCACGAAAGATCTTTTGTTAAACTTTCACAAAGATTTCTGAGCTAATTTGAAAACAAAAACGCATAGAACAATGTTATCTCTATGGAACACCAACAGTGGAACGGCGGAGTGCCTACCGCCACCGACACGACACGAGTTCAGCGACCACAGCGCATTCAAACAAATAGTCTACTTTTGAAATACTGACAAATGCCAACCCCACTTAACACTTATTGGGATGAATGTTAGAAATAGAAATGTTTATTTGCAAGAATACGTAGGTACATAATATGAAAAAAAAAAGTCTCAGTATTCAGCCACAAAACAGCATGCAAATGTTCAGAATGTATTGCAAAAATTACGTATCTAGTCCTTACGTAAGAACGTGACATAATCCAGTATCTATCAACAGTTTTGGATTGACGTTGATTAGTCAGTCATTATGAAAATTTAGATCTGTAGATATGTTTGATACTAGTATTTTACAATCACAATAACACCTTTTGTTGACTAGGTACAGTCAAGGGCACCAATATGTACACTTTTTCACCTTATTCCATTGAAATAAGGTCCAAAAATGTATACATATTTATGCCCTTGACTGTACATGTTTTGATTATTGTTCTGGGGATAAGTAATGTCTCGGACAATGATGTGTTGTGTTGAGTACGGATAATTGATGTTTGTGTTGAGTGAAATCTAATCATTTCTTATATTTATCTATATCAGCAAATTTATTTCAGACATTGATACTAAATGAAATTAATATTTTAAGTGATTTGACCGATTAAAAAAATAGACAATTAAATAGCTTACCGTGAACATTTCCTTCTTGTAAATGCTATTTTGTCATTTAAGTAGCGAAAGCAACCTTGTTATTACATAAACAGGATCTATGGCCGATACATACACACATAGTCAGTATAAATGTAATTGTTATACAGGGGCAAAACAAATAAGTTTTTTAAAATGGTAACCGACTTCAACTTTTATTTCAAAATCTTCTCCAAAATGTAACAAATGCTTTTCTGAAAACCGCATCAAAATCGGTTCAGCCAAACGCGAGAAACTCCTTTTTTGAAGTTGGTTAAAAAAACGTTCAATTTAATGACTTGGCTCTTTAGAAAACATACTGCATAATTGAAATACCTTACCCACTTTTCTGCTATACTCGAACACATTTTGTCCCCTATTATATATGAAACAGGCGGAGCTGTTTTACTCTGAGGCAAAGTAGCTCCTATAGAAGCAGCTGGCCCAGTTGTCGCTCGTTTCAGCGACTCGGAGCTAGCTGCGACACCCTGCAGGGTATTGAGGGGGATTGTTACTCTATGTAGGTACAGTCGCCATCAGATATATAGGAGCAAACGAGGTGCTCACAAATATCTGAACACGACTCTATTGTCAAGGCGTCAGAGTGCATGTTCAGATATTTCTGAGCACCCTGAAGAGTACAGATATATTTGATGGCGACTGTACCTTCTAATACATGACAATCACATGTATGACAATGAAATGAAAGGAAATTACGAGTACGTGAATGAAATTACATTCGCAACCATAATTAAGGTGCAAACGTGTAGACATTATCATTGAGCTTGACCGTAAATTTTAGCTCAACTTCAGGGTTCCGTAGCCAAATGGGGAAAACGGAACCCTTATAGTTTTGTCATGTCTGCCCGTCCGTATGTCACAGCTTATTGACTCTGAAATTATAGGAAGATTTAACATAAACTCACGCCTGTACTCCCAAAAGGGCTAGACAGAGCACATGCAATCTAATTTCAGTGCCACTTTTAGCAATCGTAGGTTTAAAGATGGAGAAAATGTGATGTTGCAGTGATAGGTTGCTAGCCCATCGCCCACAACGCTCTTCAACTGAACTTGTGAAAGTTGAAGATTAAGTATTCGAAAACTGCTTCATAAGTGTGATGTGAATATATACGAAAAATTATTAAATTAGGGCGGCACTCCATACATGTCACCGAAGGATGAAAAAAAAGTTCAATGTAGGAGAAGGAGACAGATAAAACTTTTTAATAAACTTTATTTAATATATTATTATCTTACTGTTATTTTTGAAATACTATTTTTCACACATATAATGTAATATACAAACAAAAAAACAAATTTTTTTATATTTCCAATATTGAAAAAAAAAAAGTTTTTCATGGGTAATATATTAAATGTTCGAGTGGAAAACATATTTCCGTTCCCAAAGGTGAAATGTGAGTTTCTAACACAAATAAGACAACAATTCAATTTTTCCTTTATTTCTAAATTTGTGGCAGCGTTACTGCTTAATACAAAATCAATTGAATATTGACATACTTAATTAGGTTCTGTCAAATCAAACGGGTTCACTCTGTAACACTCATAAGAAAATCGTGTACGTGAAACATAACGTATTTATTATTACTGCACTTATTTAAGCAATACCTACCTAGTTTATAATTCTCACACCTGTAAACCCGTTCACACAATTCCTACTGTCATTTAAAAAGAGGAGCGCAAATCCCATCTGACTACATGTCAAAAAGTAACTTCACATTCATGGGCACTCAGATTGAGCTTTCCCTCACTTTATGGAAGTCTGTAGCTTTTACCTAAGCACACACTCGAAGAATGTTAAATGACTCCTAGGTGCCTATCAAAGAGTATAATAATATGTGCCTATGATGGGCGGTTTTAGAGGTAGGCAGTGTAAACCATCCTCAAATATTTTTACTTACATACTATACCAGTGAATTAAAATGTATGTCAAATGTATGTATGTATGTCCTATTCAATCTTAATATACTGCTCTGGTACTCGCAAACCCATTGCTTAGTCCTCAATACTTTGTGAGCGTTACCCGTGATACAAGAAGAAAAAGTAGGTAGGTATTTTCGCGGCTTTGAAGTTTGAACCCCAGTTAAATCTTCTAGGCAACCTGCATTTTCTTATTGAATTTCTAGAACTGGTAATAAGTACACATTTGCCGCAATAGAGATGAAAGTAGATAAGCATTGTCATGTCCAGCATAAAATATATTGTGATGACGCTTCGTATACAAAACATACATAGTTAGGTACATAACTTCATCCCTTTATTCCCAAATGGCTAGGCATTTGAGTAGGTACTACATTTTAGCAACATTTTAGATTTGAAAACACGTCCGCTTTGGAGGCTGGAGTTAGGCTAAATCTGGTCTGAATCGATATGGGATCACAGACGGTCTGGCGCCGGAATGGCGAGTTTACATAACTTTCGCGGCAGCCACGCGGATGACGTTGCCAGAAACGCTATGTCGATGTTGCATCATGTCCAGAGGTCACAGAATACCTTATTTACATGCCGTAGATAAAAGTGTTCTAGGTATGTCTCGTCGAATTTACAACAAGTTATCCGAACATCTAAGAATAATAAATGACATTGGTATAAATTTATGGCCTGCGTGAAAAATATTTGATCAAAAATGCTTACTACTCCTGCAATGAATTTCTGTCGGACAGTTTGGAATAACTTAACTACATAACGTAATACACTATTTGACTAAAAAAAATTATGGTGCCATTCGAACCAGTTTTCATAGACGATCAAATTTCTACATGGGACCAACTACAATTAGACCATAATAAAGGGCAAAAAATAGAGATGAACCTAGTTCGCCGCTAGCGGCCGCCCAAACGGCTCCTACAAATTGCCACAGGCAGATGACGTCATCCGCCTGGTATCGAACCAACCTGTTGTATGGGAAAATAAGTATTTTGCTGTTTTGGTCGTAAGATAATGCGTTTAGGTACATAGTTGCCGTACATTTTTTTCATTTATTTTTACTTAAGTATTCTATTGATACCTTTTGTTTGACTTTTGGATGACAAAAAAAAACATAATTTTCCGAATTTTCGATGTTAAATACCTATCTTTTTCTATTTTGGTAAAAGTTTATAATTTTCAATTCAATGTGATATTTTGATGGTTTACTATCCATAAAGTGACACCATGTTACAAATTTTTAGATGTGTCAAATAGTCTATTATTGACGCATCATTTTATTCAAACTAATGTAATTAATTTTGATAAACCAGTAACTCGATATTTGTACTATATTTATTGTAACTATATTTTAAGACCGACATAAACAATTTTTAATTAAGTACATGTCCTTAGTTAACTGCTTATGTAAAATTTCGTATGCCTGCGGGTACGACATAGTGAAACTCTACCAATTTTACCACCTTCTGCAATTCCATTTTGGACTTTAAAGCATTTGTATTTGTATAGATTTACAGTCTGTTCGTTTTTCGGAAATCGGAATGACGTTCTATAATTATCTTAATTTCTCATTTTTAATTCTCTCACCATCGACATCGCTATATTTGTAAAGATTATTATTATGGACCGTCATTTGTCACGTAGCAATATTAGCCTCATAATGGCACCGGCTACAACATAATGCCATGAAATAAACCGTAAAGAAGATAATGCGGTTAAAGGCGCTTACGAATGACTTAGTTACAGTCAGCGTCATATAGTACGTAGCAGCCAAAGTGGCCAAATAGTAGCCACTTTGACTGTTACTATATGACGCTGACTGTACCTGAGTAGGTTTATGGGATACTAAACAAATATCATTCCAGAATGTCGGTATATATAACGATACTATCCGTCCGTGGTAGTTTTCAGTTTCGAATGAACGATAATTTTCATACGTTTCGCATTTGGCGCTCTCGTTCTTACACATTATAAGCACGAATTGAAGCGAGTGCGCGAAAAATTAAAATCAAATCAGTATGCGAGACGTATGTCTCAGATGGCTCCCCAGGTATTTATGGAATCCAATTACAGTGCAGCAGCGCTTGTAAACATCGAGTAGTAAATCGGATTGCGGATGTTTTTACTTACAAAGAAAATAATAATATCTTAAATCTGAAGCTGTTACCCTCGTAACATAAGTAGAAATTGTTGATAATTTTTGATAATTATTGCAATCTGCTGTGTACCTATTATTTATTATTAAATAATGCGATGTGTTTACTTAAAGTATTATCGTTTATCATAATTCAAACGTGTGTTTTCTTAACCAAAATAAGTTCCATCATGCTTAGTATTATAGTAGGTACTAAAACAAACTTAAGTACCTCTACCGACCATGACTTTGACTTCGACTATTATTTTTTTACATAATTAATAAAATCTTGTAAGTACAGTCAGCAGCATTGTTGCTACGCGGGCGATGTGCTCAAAATGATCTTCACACATCTTTATTATAAGGGAATAAGAGCGTGTGTAGATCATTCTGAACACCTCGCCCGCGTAGCAACCATTGCTGCTGACTGTAGGTACTATACTTATATCGCTAAATACTTGGATTGATCGCTAGTCAGGTTAAACATTAGCCATGATAATTATTTCCAAGGAATTCCCGAGTAAAGTTCCAAGGAATAATGTTCCTAGGGGATTCTCGTTAGCTCTCATGATTTATGGCTGTGCCGAGAAACACGATAACATGAATAAAATCGCTACCTAATTATTTCGGTGAAATTCCCTACCTATTTATTTTCCTGGTAGATGGTTTGAATAGACATGCTCTATTCACTAATTCGTACTTGGTAAATTTCTTATCTTCGTTTGTATCTTAACAACAGGTCTTGCTGCCGTAAGGCATTTTTTATGATAAGGTTTCTTTTGTGCAATAAAAATGAATTAAATAAAAACTCCACACATTAATATTTAGTTGCAATGAAACTTAATTGAAAAAGATACTGTAGGGAGTTGGAGGACGTAGAGAATTATAAGGTATAAATTGATATAGTCGACCGAACCTCATCAAAGTGTTTCTTCCCAGGTGAACAAAATGATATAAAAATAAACATAGCACAAAAACGGCGTAACATCACATAGGCCATGAAAAGGTTGAAATGACACAGCCTAGCTGAAGCTAGCGCTATGGTCGCTCCTAGCGCCCCCACGCCACCATGGCCGACGAAGAGAAACTGCCGATACCTCCCACATTTCTCGAGAAACTACTATTCTACACAACAGCAACCTTCGTTCTTTTGGCTACCTTCAGTTTATTCGCCTTCCTCTTTCTCGTACCATTTGTCATAGAACCCGCCTTTACAACCATATTTATGCAGTTCGATCCGGTTGGAGCATTATGCGTGACCGCCCAGGTGAAACACCTCGTGGGAGCCAGCAACTGCACCTGGGCTTCTTGTAGGGAAGGCTGCACCAAAGATCTTTACGAATGCACGCAAATTAGAGTCAACTACAAATTAGGTGCATCGCCAAACGTCTCGGCAACCGAATACGAGAATCTTATAAGGGCCGAAAGAGCTTTAAGAGATTACGAATCATACGAGAACTACGAAGCTACAGGCGATAAAAATTATCCAGAAATGGCGGAAGAAACGGAGCTAGCAGATGCGTTACCAACTGGTCTTCAGGGCAACGACTCGGAATGGTACTTTACCGGAGCCCGACTGTTTCCCAACGTTAAGGGCTGTGGATACCCTCCAATATTAAATTGTACTATATTCCTCGGCAAGTATAGACCTTTAGGTAACAACTACACATGCTACTACAGCCGGGTGGACCCTGGCCTAGTTATAACAGACCTCGATATGTGGCAGAACACTTTGAACCTAGTATATGCTATGGCAATCCCGATACCGTCTTTCATTATTTCTGTGATCTATTTGACGTTTGCTTACTTCAAGATTTATAATACTGAGGAGGAGTCTGAGCAAGCTCCTTTACAAAGCGATGCTGAAGGCATGGCCACGGGCGATGACGAGAAGCCCACAACTCCGGGCAGCGACACGTTCAGGGAAGACCTGGCCTGCTTCGGCCACCAGCTCAAGATGCAGCTGGCCAACGAAAAGTCCAAGGAAGGCTTCGAGTCCAATAGCCCACCAATTTCCAATTCGGCTTCGCTATCTGGGTGAGTATTATTCTCCTAAGTTTACATCTGATCCAAATTTAATCCAGCCTAGCAATAATTCGTTATTCAGTCATTGGGAATGGTTTGGCTTAAAGCAATTAAGGGGTATTATAACATTTCAGTTATAGTAGGTCAGCCAGTTTTGGTGACCAGCGGGGTAATCACGTAACGATAGGTATGTACTACCGTTGATACATATTTAATGTCAGTTTGAGTATGGGATTTGACATTTAAATCTATCGTACTATCGGTCGAAAACGTTACGTGATAACCGCGCTGAACGCAGTCAAAGCTATCTTCGGCAAAAATTTGACTGTTAGCAACATGATCTTTATCATTAGGTACTTGTATCAAGTTTTTCATTTTTTAGTCCTTTTATTCCATACACAAATTAATATTGAGTCAAAAACTAAGAACAAATGCTAACACAACTCGACATGTTTGTAACCTTGAAGCATTGAATGGGCCGCAAAGTTTCATGGATTGCTGATGAAAAATTGACGACATGTAATTAATTTAAACTGAACTTTAATTAATTAGGTACAGAACTATAAAACTATTTAGCCTATAAAGTTGGAGCCTTTTTCTTGCGTATTGGAAACAAGAATATTATGAATTAAATACAACGCCACAGTGAATTCCTAAATATTCATCATATATTTTTCTTGTTACATATTTATGATTATATAACTATAGGATCAAGTCTCTGATAGAGGAGAAGATAATATCACCAGTCATTTCAACACACAGAGTAAGATATAGGATACATTTATAACCGACATCATTCACTGGGGTAAATAGGGGCAGAAAGTGTGATGTGTGATGGAAAAAGTTGGGGGCTATAAAATATATAGGTAATAATTCTGAGATGACAGGTATCACGAAAAAAATTGTGCCTGTTGAGAATGGATAGTACCATTTTTTTATCACTTACGAGGGCTGCTACTTATGTATCTGGAATAGAAAAAATAAGCAAGCATATATGACTAAATATGGTTTTATTGTTTTTCAAAGTATTCTCCGTGATGATCGATGCACTTTTGCATACGTGTAAACCAATTTTTAAAGCACTTATGCCACTCTGACTGAGGTATCTCCAAAACGTGTTGTTTGAAGGCGTCGACTGCATCTTCACGGGTCGAAAATCGTAGACCACGTAATTTATTCTTTATATTTGGAAACAAATAAAAATCATTAGGTGCCAAATCAGGGCTCTACGGTGGATGACCGGTTAATTCTACATTTTGACCTTCCAAAAATTGAGTTGTTACGCGTGATGTATGACAGCTGGCATTGTCATGATGGACAATGATTCTGCGTCGCTCGTTGTTTTTTCGTATTTCTTCAAATACTTCCGGTAAACAAATGGTCGTGTACCACTCCGAATTAACCGTTTTACGATTTTCCAGTGACACAGCCACATGGCCATTAATACCAAAAAAGCAGGCCACCATTTGCTTCATGGTGCTTTTCGCACGAATTACTTTCGTAGGGTTCGGCTCACTTTGAAACACCCACACTGTTGATTGTTGTTTTGTTTCGGGATCATACGCATAGATCCAGGATTCGTCACCTGTGTAGATATTATAAACAGCCTTTGAGTCACCACGGTTATATTTTTTCAGCATTTTCTTGCACCATTCGACGCGAGCATCTTTTTGATCCGGAGTTAACATGTGCGGTATCCAACGCGAACAAATTTTTTTTACAGCTAAATGTTCATGTAATATCTTATTAATACTCGTCATACATATGCCCAGAGTCGCCTCTATCTCGCGATATGTAACATGCCGATCATGCATTATAAGTTTTCGCACAGCTTCAATATTTTGTGGTACAACGACAGATTTTGGGCGACCCTCCTTAACTTCGTCCTTAAGCATACTACGTCCACGATTGAACTCACTAAACTAGTGATACACATTACACAGTGCTTTTTGATGGAGCTTCATCACCAAAAGTTAAAGTTAGTTGACCTACACACTGTTGTTGCGTTAAACCACGTCGAAAATCGTAATAAATCATGGCACGAATATTTTCACGACTAAGTTCCATTCTTGCAGCGAGATAACATTTTAAACCCGCCAAAAACTACTAGCGTAAAAAAGAAAAAAAATAAAGTGGCCAGTATTAAAAAGAAACTTCAAATTTTGCCATGTAGGTCAGATATAGCGTTTAAAAAGTTCTGAATTTTGGATTCCAGATACATAAGTAAGTAGCAGCCTTCGTATCCCTTGATTTAATTATCACTTTTGTTACATATTTTTGTCAACACCAATAATGAAACGGAAAATCTGGAAAATCTTTACGTCATTGTCGTCATTGTAGTTTTTCATTTTTCTACTGTTGAGTTTAATACAGTTCGTTGTGTACCCTTCTTTCTGGTGTTACTGAATTATTATGTTACGAAGGTACAATATTAGGGTAAATTAAAATAGGCATGAACATTGATTATGATTATTCTTGTTAATGCCTATTTTGATTGACCCTAATATTGTTATCGTGGTATTAAATACATGCGGGCATCATCAGTTTATATGTTAATTTTATTTGGGTTTTTGGAAGATTCAAAGTTGTACCAACCAATTCTGCTACTCGAATCTTGATTGAGAGAATTAAGTAGAAGTAAATGGATATAAAATCTTTATAAATTTAAATTGATGAAAATGCCGATAGTGATCAAAACATACATTTCCATGTTTATTATGGCATTTTCCGAAAATGTGTAGTATTCTTGACATGGGGCACGATATCTAGAACTCAAAAACAATGCAAAATCGGCTTAGTTTCATAGACATAGACATAGACATTATTTATTGGTAATAACACATTACAGGTCAAAAATTAATCCTATTTACAATTCGTCATGTATATATTGTTGCTACAATCTTCAAAGTTAATATTCCAATTGTCTAGCGTTAATTCCTTTCTTTCTTAAATTTCAACATACTGAATTATTCCACTGAATTATTAAAGACAAATATTTACTAACAGTAAATGAGGAATAATCCAAGTTACCTACATCAAACTCCTTATTACTCGCAGGACCAAGTCATCCTTCGTGAACGCCTAGTGTGATAAAGCCATCACAGCCGAGGTACGTCTGAAGAGGCTTCAGCTTTATTGCTTACGCCTAAAGCCCATTATTGCAAGACACGCAGTCCTACCGAACATTTACTTTTTGCACTGATTCTGTCGCTTGGCGCTTATGGTTTGTTTACTTGGGTCGTCAATCGAATTCACCGTTAATATTTGAACGTTTGAATCATTGCCACGATCAGCATCTTTAACAACTTACAGATCATTAAAAAGGGCTGACAATTAGAACACAAAATTAGACTTGGGCTGAAACTACCAGAAATAGAAATTGGTTTCGCTAAAAGTGGACACTACTCTCTTCCTTCAAACTTCTGTCTGCAAAAGTATATTGACGGAGGTTCAAACGATCGAATATTCGCCCTTGGACAGTCGAGAGCAAAGGTCTTTTTTTGGCACTGCCAACTGTCAAATTCACAATGATCCAAAAGAACACCTTATGACACTTCTGCTGTTGTCGAGGCATGGAAGGAGGCAACTGCAGGCTGAATATTAGTTTTAAACTGACGGCTTTGGAATCCGTTTAAGTATTAAATAAGAAGCTTGCAATTGCCATTCAAACCGAGGCGAATATAATGTAGGGTAATTCCAGGATAGATGCGCCCCAGTGGGATAGATTTTATTATGATTTTATACTTTCTTTATTTTTTATTGAAAAGCGCATCTATCCCCTGCAAAAAGTATAGTTGACCCATGCCCCAAAGGTATCCCTAAGGGCATAATATATCTATCCTCTATTGTTTTTAAAAAGTTATTATGTTGCTGGGGCGTAACGCCCCGTAAAGAGTAAACTAAACAGGGCGTTGTCCCGCGTAACATCACACGGTATGAAGAATATGAAGGCATCTATTCTTTGACCCATCTTGACTTCAAAGGGCATCTATACTTCGAGACAGTTTGATTTTATAGGACATCTATTCTTTAAGCCATTTTTGCGGCAAGTCATCTATCCCCCACGGTAGGCCCCTATGCCAGGATTTTTAAGAGGTTAAAAAAAGTATGATTTACAGCTTAACTTTACAACGTATATCAAAAAAATTAAAGTACTATAATAGATTAAGGTATATAGTGGTAGGTCATTTTAGCCGCAGGACACATTGCTATAAAATGACGAATTATTGAGATACACCTAAAACTATTTCAAAAAGTGGGGCATCTATGCAGGAATTACCCTAGTGCTTTTCTCAAAAATGTGGGAAAGAGACCAAAATATAAGGTAGTTTAATAATAATAAACATGACCCTAAATCGTCAAAATGATATGCTTTCCCGCCGCTGCTAAAAACTGTTTCAGACACTAACACAGACGCGGTTCCATCCACAAAGAAACTTTTTTTATTTGAATTAACTGTTTATACAACCTGTACCCTTACCATCAGTTTGCAATGTAATTTGCATTACCGTACGTCGCTAGCGACTGCGAAAACGATTTAGTATGGACATAAGTACAGCTCCTCTGGCGGTTACGCATTGGAACTAGATAAGAATCGCCATACTAAATCGTTTACGCAGTCGCTAGAGAGTACGGTAACGCAAACAGTGCAAACACATGGTAAGGGTACTGTATTCTCACTTTATATGGTTTTACCCTTGTAAAAGTTTGTGTTCTGACAAATAATAAAATGTATATGTAACATTTCAGGCGCGTCAAGTGAGCTTGCAATATTTTTTTACTATGTACACAGCAATCCAATATTTAGCGAGTAGATATCGTCCAATTTTCAGGACATTTTTGAGAAAATTTAAGGAATTATACTCATAAAAAAAGCCCGCTGTTTATATTTTCTTTAGATAGAAGTGGAATGTTAATGGAATTAAAGTCATTGAACTGGATCTGTAGATAATGTAAGCTAATGCAAGCTTCTGTTGACTACATTAAGCCAGTCTTGAGTAGGTATAAACAGATCATTTATTGCAACCATATAAGATACAATGGACCCAGGAAGGGTGTAGCAACATTATAGTGGACGCTTAATTGAATCGGCTATATTAAGGCGCTACACTGAGAAATTTGGAGACTTTGAAACGCTGTCCTGCCCAGACTAGCAAACAGTAGGGGCTGATTTTCAGTACTGACAATAGCGAAACATGATTGCTTAAAATTTTCTCGATAGAAAATAAATCCAAAGTCGAGTCTATATTTTCCTTTTTTTCTCAGCCTACTAAAACAACGCATTATTAAAAGACACGATAAAGTTAATATGATGGTATTTTACCTCATCTAGATACTGACAAGAGGAAATTTAATAAACCTGCACACAGTCAGATATTTAACGAGATTTGTCTAAAAAGCCATTCTCGGAGAGGGTTGCATCCCGTTTTGTCGTGAGCGAAAAACAAAGGGTGTCTCTTTCAATCGAAAGGCCTTAAGTAGGTACCTCTATAGATTGTGATTCCTAACTTCAAATATTTGAGACTTATGAATTGAAGTTTGTAGTGATGAGGCTAACACATCTCGTCTGTCAAATCAAGCGATTATTATCGAATAGTTCATTGCATCGATTTTACAACCGATATTTGAATTTTTTATTTTTTTTATTTTTGAAATATTTTTATCAAGCTTAATATATATTCCATATCACAATTGTATGATTCTACACAAACAAAATTGTGTTACTTATTATGTATTATGCGTTCTATGCTCCATGAAATAAGAAAGACAGACATTAAATGGTCCCTAACTGAACTCTGTTCCAAGTTGGTTGCCGGAAACTTTTTCATGTTGTATTTCATAGTTTAATTTTATGATATTTGGTTTTGATTATAAATGTATCGTTTATACCTAATCGATTTCTATCAATTTATGGAAATGTCATATGAATCGAAACGACAGACTTGGTCACAACACTGGTTTTAAAAAATAAAAGTCATAACACGTAACTGTTTGGCTGGTGAATTATTATCGTAAAATCCTGAACAATTATGATCTGAAAAAATGTAACGTGGGTTAAATTATGTTTGAGAAAGGTAAAATAATCTTTTTATATACTTGATTATTATTACTATGTGAGATTATTATTACGTGATTTTATTTATAATTTCGATGGCTCATGGTTGTTTACGTTCTATGGAAGTTGTCATGTGTCAAATATTTGAAGTAAGAAATCACAACGTATAGTTTTTATGTCATATATGGTGGTTAATGTGGGTAAGCTAAATACGTTTTATATACCACATATATATGGCATGTTTGGCGTAATCTTTTAGTAGGAAAAAACGCGACTCGCAAGCGTTCCAGTGACATTCGTAAGATTTTCGTATACGCCAGTCAGTATAAATGTTCTGCTCGTGCAAAAGGTGGTGTAGATTATCATTTTTTTAAATTGTTCATATGTATGCTGCTGACTATATATCAAAAATGGTATCACAATATATCTCGGGACAACTTTTGGCAGCTACTTAACCTGGCTTTTTTCGGTTTATCGCTCATATTAGTAATAGATCTGCTCACACTGCATTTTGTATTACACTTTCACCTCTCTAAAATATTCAAAACTCGATAAACTCGTCCTTGAATGCTCGGATACCTATAAACGCAAATAAATGATTCTTCTTTTTGAACACATTCTTCAAATGATGTTATTATTTATATCTCACTGTTTCCCGTTAAGCCCAACATCCTATGTGGGATCGTGAAAGGAATATAATTGTGCCGTACTCACTGCCATTAATAACTTCTCCTCAGTAATAGACTATTATTTACTTTTTTCAGATGACAGATTTCCTGAAGAGCGGGTTTCGGTTACAAAGTGTATCACGAAATGACGTGAACATACCGCGATAGGACAAATTCGACGTTTGCGATCGAAGGATTAATAGTCCAAGCGCCACGTACCTACTCGACTCAAACAGTAGAAGAGAGATACCGAAGAACGGACGAAAGAAATTTTTATAAAGCGTTGTGAAACTTGCTGATTTCGTGGTAACATTTTCTTTGTCGGAAAATTACGGGAATGTCCGTTTTATAATATTCGTGTGTCGTGTGATACAGCGATAGTTCGTTGTAACGCAATTTGACGTGTACTCGATCGATTGGCTTATTTATTTACGAGCACGTACGGAACGGTTTAGGCCATTTAATATATTATACATAGACGTTCCTTTTCAGTCAGTCAAACGTTCAGAATGTTAACTAACGACCGTCGACGAAATTAGAACAAAAAAAGAGAGTTTTTTTTTTTCATTGTGATGATTGATTCCAGGCGCGGTAAAGAGTAAGAGTACTTTACAGCTATAGTCAATGGCTAGTGTCCTAAATGAATTTTCTCATGTCGAATGACCCCCTACTGGAAACTTGCCAGGTTCTGGACTATTTACCCTGTTCTCGTTTACAAACTGTTTGTAAAAAATAAGTATAGTATTTAGGTCGTGACTGTAAACTAAGTTACAGTCAAGACCTAAATGTTTATGCGTGCAAGTTGTTGAAAAATAGCACTTGTAATCAACTCTCGAGATAGCATAATACTTAGTTAATTACATACCCATAGATGAAATAGCTTTTTTTTTTATTAATCTTTATATATTTTTCCGCATTTATTTAAATCTAAACAAAAATTAATTATTTTAATATACGTGTTCAACCGACTTAACATATCCAGCTACAATTCGTTTTACTTAATATATTTTATAGTTCTTACTTTATCTCTTACAACGCCGCTGCAACACATTTTTCCTTCCAATTTAATAATAAATACTGTTACATAGAAAGTTATTACATTAAAAGGAAATTTTACTATGCTCAGTGTTGCTCAAATAACTCATTGTTTTCCGAAAAGAAAATGTTACCGTGAAAAACGAATTATATTAGAAATAAAAGATTTTATCTCCTATATAATTATATATAAATAAGATTTTATTATGCTCGTATGCTACTGGTGTCAAATGCACGCGTGCTGAATATAAAAATGTTGAAATACATATAAAAAGATATAACGTCAGATAAAAGGTAAGGAATCGCAGCTGTTTACAATAATAATAATTATTTATAAATTGTTAATTTAATAATCAACAGGTTTTTTAATTACATTGAGTAATTAGAATAAAGTTTATTGGAAAAATAGATAAAAATTATAAACACATCGACTATAAAGAAATAATTATTTTAAAAAGTAGTCAATGATTCACAGTACAATATCAAGATACTAGTTTAGTTGTAAGTGTAGTTAATTTATGAAATTCGTAATTCATAATTATGGTTTTTGTACATTTTCTTTGAATTCACTACTCAAATAAATACTAAATTAAAGCTATGAATGTTAAAGCTAATATATACTGCCCAGGATCTAGTCAAATTTAATAATATACATATATATATAAACCGTTGCAGTCATTTGTAGTACTTGTGTACAATTTTAGTTAAATTAAATTGCAGAAAAATAATATTACGTCCTGAATTAACCTTTTTGACGCAAACGACAGAAACACTGACGGTCAAAAATTTCGGGTCACCAACATAGTTTAAATAGCCTCAATAGGTTTTGTGAAATATTCTACACTCGTTTTATTTACATAATACACTATTCTTCGTATTGCCCAACTGTATTAGGAATTTCCGGGATCCTATCATAATAATATCAATGTCCAAAAATGACGATTTTCGCGATATCTCGCTCCGTTAATGTTGTTTTTTTTTCATGGATTTTTACGAGTCCGATTTATACCTAGAAACGTTACTTTTTTTGGCTGTTACTTTTGCAGTATAGATGTAAAATTAAATAAAGATAATCACATGATTAAAAGCTTACAACCTCGCAGTATTTTAGGAAATATGATGGTATTTTACCGACCCGTATTCTTTGTCCGTGAATGTATATTTTGCACCATGTCTGTTCAACACCAACACCGGATATATTTGTCATCAACCTACAATCTACATGCATTTCTTCATATAGGGTTGAGTCACAAAGTAAATAGCGGCGGCGCGCGCCGGAGCAGAGAGTCCGCTCAGTACAAAGTGCCATTTTCGCCGCACGCACACAGACGTAACATTTACAGGCATTCTCGGTTGATTTCGGACGAGCTTAGTCGCGACTGTCACTGTCGCGTCGCGAGTGCTAGTTGTGCGCGCGTTGATCACTTGACGTCCCCGCCGCTACTTAGGTACTTTGTGTCACGTACGTCAAAATGAATAACCGATATTATTACAGTTGGAATGTATTTTATTGTTTAAATACACTTAAATACAACAAAATACTGTGCCTACACTTTCTTAAAATTTTCAAACGATATTGAAAGGTAAATGAAACTGTTTTCTCATTTTGGTAGTTACACTAGGTAGGTAGGTAATTTTTTGAAACTAGCCGCTTTGATAACGACGATCAACCATTACACATTCATTTTATCGTTCGCTGGTAAAACGCCAGTATTTAAGTACTATGGTTTAGTTAAGTAGGTACCTAATTAATTAGGTATATTCTTTGTTGGCGCTCTCGACCGCCGCCCGTCACAAGTCACAACTCGCAGCGGGTCACGCATCAATTTATTAGGGTTCCGTACCCGAAGGGTCAAAACGGAACCCTATTGGTGTCGCCCAGACGTCCGTCCGTCCGACCGTCGTCTGTCACAGAATTTGTTCCGAAGAATTTTTAGACTTCTCATTGACCTATGAACTTGAAATTTGGTGACAATGTTCAATATTACGTATATTTTAACAACAAATACTAATATATTGATAAATCATATTTTTGAGGTTGATTCGGAACCCTAAATGTGCGAAATCCGACTCGCACTTTGCCGGTTTTTTACCAAGATACGCTGGCTCATATTTAAATGTCATGTTGAAGAATTTTTAATATACCTGCTCCTTTTTAAAATTCAGAATCAATACAGAAGCAACCCTGTGAGTCAGGCAAGTTTAGGTATGTATTTTCAAGAACGGCGGGAACGGACCTTCTGTATATTCTTTATTTTGTGGTTGAGTTGAGTTTTTATATATGATAAAGCGTAAGAAGGTTAATTTTAATAAACAAATCACGGCCCGCTTTTCAGTCTTGTTACAATGACATACAATTTGAAAATCATTAAGTTATGAAATAAACTTTCATTATTATGACGTGTACCTATTTTGTGGTTTTAGGTTTTTTTAAATATTCAAGTCTTTTACTCACTGAATCAATTTACTAATAAAATCGAGTCCTGTAATAATATTTTCAGACTTTTCTACTGTCACTTTTTTATTAATTGTTGATTCTCAGGAGACCCGAATGAAACAGCGCACTGCGCGTACAATGTATGCTAGTAGCACTACTACCTAATTAAATAACCTTAGGCTGCAATGCTCGTATCGATTCTTCCGTCCCGCATTTCACCTTTTTAAAAATTCATCCATACCTAACAAGTAACTGCAACGTTTCTAACGTAACAACTGTCAACCAATTTAAATTGTATCAATTGGTTGGTTACAATAGGGTGATATAGGTCTCTAGTCAATAATAATAAATACACACAGACCTATATTATGTACATCGGTATCGATAAAAAAAGTGAACAGTCCAATAGTTTTGAATTTAAGAATCTGTGTCTCAAAAAATAGTTAACCATAGTTTGGTTTCATTTATGAAAATGGTAAATAAGTATTCCATTAGCTTACCAGTCGATCTCAATTCAATTTAAGAAACTCTAATTGGAATTTTCCTCTATAATTGCCTGAGATGTAATTTTATTGAATACCTAATTATAAATTCTAAAGGGCTTGTGAATAACGCATTTATTCGTGTTAGCGATAAGCGTGATGCTTTGTTGATAAATTATATTCGCGGAAAAAATGTATTTGTAAAGTGTGCATTTTCTGTGTCCTTTTTGTTATTATGGGGACCAGGTTAAATTGGGATGATTTCGGTTTTGTAAATATTATAAAAGATCCGCATAAACGCTAACCAAATATGATTGTTAAAAACAAAATTCATAATATATATATATGACAAAAAACACACTGGACAAAAATATTGTACTGTTGAATATTATAAATAAAAAAACGGTTATTAGCGAAATAATCATGGATACCACTTAAATTGGTGCCATGTTTAGATTATGCTAAATCCTACGCACATGTATAGATAGATATAAAGTTTTAAGAATTAATTATAATAAAGCGATGCTTTTCACACTTGAATTGTTGTTTATAAAATAAATTAGGTAAGTAGTAATTCTTTATTTAGTTTGTGTACTTTTTGTTTTTATAAATTGTGTTCGAAGCGGTATACTCGTAAAATAGTAACTGAGGATGACGCCGAAATGAAGATTAATAATTCTATATGCAAATAAACGTAACATAAAGTGCAAATATAAGGTGAGACATACATAAGTCTTGAAACAAAATATAAAAATATCATTCTATCCATGATTCCGAACCACAAAAAAACTGCTGTTTCGTAGGAAAAGGTCATCACTGGAATAAGAATGTTATGAAGAAGCAGATTTTCTTAGCACGGACAGAGTTGGCCCCTTGATAAAATAAAAGTGGTTTGGAATCGTGGTACAGTCAAGGGCATAAATATGTATACATTTTAGGACCTTATTTCAATGGAATAAGGTGAAAAAGTGTATACATATTGGTGCCCTTGACTGTACTTATAGAATTCCTTTTGTTTTTATTTGTATCACGAGCCTTTTGAACCTGAACTTGACATTTTTTGAGCCAAGCAACAAAAAATGTCAAGTTCGATGCAGATAATTTGCGGTAAACACAGACGAGAACGCAATGATCGATCAATGATGTCGCAGTAGAGTCTGCATACCCGAGACACTTGTTTTTCAGATTGAATTTTTCCAAAAACTATCATTGAGTTTAATTGGAAGTACAGTCAGCGTCATATAGTATGTAGCAGCCACAGTAGGCAAATATTTCGGTACACCATACTATACTTTGTATGGTGTACCGAACTATTTAGCCACTTTGATTGCTACATACTATATGACGCTGACTGTTCCTAAGCTACATGTTTTAACAGTAGTATTTACTATATAGATCTACTGATTGTGTCCTTTTATGCTCTTTTGACAAGTATTTATAAACTACTTTTCTTTTGAAAAAGCAATAACGCGATATCATTTTCATTACAATAGTAAGATACTAATAATGGTCGCATTAAAATATATACTCATAAAAATCTTCGTGTAAGAATGTTGACCTTGTTTATTTTTATTAAATATAGCTTTAAAACGTAAGTGAGAAGCAATTCGTCAATATCATGTCGTAATCTAATGTCAAATTATTTTTTAGATTTACCGTTTTTATTGTTTACCCTGCGATCGTCTGAAATATTTGGTTGTGTGTTTAGACTTAGCGATTTAAGTGGTAAATTGTAACAAAGCTTGTTTTCGCACGGCGTGGTGTAGTTGCGATGCTTGTGATGTGATTTCAAATGATTTTGTAATTGGAAGACGTTACCAATATTGCAATGAGCAGTTGCGGTAGTAAGATAGCTAATGTATGCTGCAAGATTAAATCAGACGGTACCTAAAATTAATAAAATACCCTATGATAAGACGTGATAAGTATAAATGTCGTTGTATTTTATTTTGTGTATGTATCCTGCAGTACTTGAATTATTATTAGTACCCTTACTAATTTTATTCCTATCAGTCCTTTTAACTATGATTTAAACACTTTTTTCACATAGTAGCTTCAACGTGTCACACACAGTGCTTAAAAGCATGTTTACTTGTGACGTAAGTACCTACTATCCAACCAACTGAATCGTGACCCACCGTGGAATCTTGTCACAGAAAGTGTTATAATGCTTTTCCTTGTCAGGCAAGTACGATCTCGCTATGACATTTTCTGTGACAAGTCTCCACGGTGGGTCACGATTCAGTTGGTTCGATAGTACCTCGCCTACTTATTTTCATTACTTATGTTTAATTAGGGCGTTTTATGTGAAAACTGTCGCTATGGCAGACGAATGTGAATTCTTATATTTTTGACATCAATGCAAACTTATGAATCTGAATCTAAACGCTATGGGAAGATATTCATCTTTATAAATTCATGTCAACACTGAATTAGTATGATCCAGTAATCCAATTCTAAAAAGAAAGAAAATCAAACTAAAGTAAAAGTTTTTTTCCATACCTGCAAGTTACTGATCCCTCACTAACTTGCAAGTACGGAAATACAGTGCATTCGTATCGCATGAATAGAAACGAGTCGTGAATTGGACATAATGTACATAGATAGCTTTCCAAAAAGCTATGAACGAAGTAAAGGGTAAAAGCACCAGCAGTCAGTGTTTTCATACTGTAAAACTTGAGTACCTAATACCATCCAAGAATTTTGCAATTTATTACCTTATTTTGATAAATGAAGTATACTGTTTGGCTGCTAAAGCTATCTCGATCAACTCAGCCAATAATTTTAATTTAATAATAATTGTTGTCCAATAATTGTAATTAAAATTTTCACTTTAATTGGAAATTATAATTTCGTTAGCGGACGCATCCGCTTGGCAACATTAAACTCAGACAATAACTAGCGCAAATCACACAATTGTGTGAGTTGCGAACTTGATTCTTGATTTTTAGTTTCGAATTTGGTAATTCGTGATCGTTACAGATGTTAAACTAATACCTAATTAAGAAAAAAATATTAAGGTATAAAACGTATAAATATCTTCGTAATGGCAAATATATTGCCTAACTTTATGGCCAACTAGAGATCAAAAGAAAAGGCTGACCACTGGTGTTTTTATCCTAGCTACGGCTATTTAAGTTAAAGCTCAACTTCGAATGAGCCGAGAGAAGTCCATATGAGCGTTCGAAAACTTCGTAATTAACCTGCTACGTGATTAGCAGCTAAACTCATACGTTTGAATCTGCCTAGTTGCCTACACTACAGATGAGATTTCGACTGCCACGATTATTTTCGATTACACGTAATAGTAAACCTCTTCGGCAATGCATGAAGTTTCATTTTAAACTAGGTATATCTTTTGTCATAATAGATTCAGATTAGTGTGCTGGCCACATCGATTTAATATACCCTAGATACACTATCACCTACAAATTCAAGAAGAAAAAGTGTCCAGCCGTCATTGCGAGTGTGTGAGTGTCGGAGATACACTACACAAACATAAGTCAATTGGGATGAATTTCTTTTTTTTTCGATATTCAGCCTTATGTGTCAAGCATACGATTGTATTTTAAATAGAGTGTTTGGCGGTTATAACCTTACAGATTGCACGGTACAATTGTGGAAAATTTCTAAAAAACACCGAATTATTTTAAAAGATTGTACACCGTAAGTCCAAGACAGTTAAGTTCAATTTTGTCTACGATAATTTTCCACTAATTTTTGGACTGACAACACTGGATTTAGGGATGAAATTGGAACAGAGTCCGGATGGAGTCGAAAATGTTTTTTTGTTTTATTTTTTTAACAGGTACTGCACCGGTGTTGTTGGTTCTTTTTACAAGCTTTTATTTAACTTCCAATTAACGTATGTATGTTTGTAACTATGTTCGGGTGTAATCTTGCAGCTCAATTTTGAAGCAGATATCTTCAACCGATTGAGCTGAAATTTTGTATACACGTTTAATTTGGATGATAGTGTAATATTATGGTACCATCGAGCTGATCTGATGATGGAGACACGAGGTGGCCATAGCAACTCCTAAACTACACAACTCGTCATGTTCGGGCTCTTTGAAATGAAACGGTCTCTATGAGTAGTTGATGTGATGACTGTGAAAAAAAAGTAAGTATAGTCGGCAATAATAAACTTAAAGCAATAATATTTTTTTGACATTATAATCATCATCATCATTCTATATACGTCCCACTGCGGGGCACAGGCCTCCTCTCATAAATGAGGGGGATTGGGCAGTGGTAATTTTTTGACATTATTATATATGTATTTATTTTTTTAAATACCTTATATTTGTTTTTTACCTCAGAACTCAGCGTTAATGAACCGATTTGGAAAATTATTTTGTTGATTGATTGAAAGCTTACATACCATAATACCTTCTAATGATGGGAGCCATGAGGAATTGAGGGAACTCTTCAAAAATACAAGGGAAACATTTAGCGATTATAGTATTTTCGGTAAAAAATCGAGCATTCAGAACTAGCATTTGGTGAACAGGAGCTGATGACGAAGACCATGGATGGTTATCCAAAACTCCTAGTGTTTCATGGGTGGCTGAAGCGATGGAGAGGCTGATTTAAATGGTTCCGCTGTACTGCTAAATTACCAATGACCTGATCTGGTATTTGAGGCCGGAAGGTAGGCAACGGAAATCCGCAATAAAATAGTATAGCTTAGGAGTGTTTGAGCTTCCTACCTACATTCTTCAAAAAGAAGCGTAAATTCTATGAGCTACTAGTTATTGCCCGCGACTTCGTCCGCGTGGAACTCGTTCATCGCGATAGAATTTAAGTACTTAATTTACTACCTTAATACTTGTTTAACTTAATACTTGTTTACTTATACTTTAATACTTGTCCATTTTGATTAAAAATATGTTTCAGTCTGCGACTCCATTCATTCGAAATTTTACTATAGGCCGATTCCACAATATTCCGTTTCGTTTCGATATACAGCTATTTAAACGCGGGGGAAAGAGACAGTAGCGTTGCTAGGCGTCTGCCTGTTATTTTCAAATTCTTTAAATAATATTTGTTATAAGCGTAATACAATTATATATTTATCAAAATATGAAACTTTAAAGAAATACTCATCGAAAATACGAAATTTCATGCGTTTTTAAAGTCGTTAAGGTGTTGTTTTTGAATTTTTTTACGGAGCACTTCGGCATGTTGACAAGACGGTGGCTAGCGCGCAACTCCGAGCGCACGAGTGCTTACAAGGCATTTAAGCACTCTTGAGCGCGGACGTTTTTGACAGGCGGATAGTGTATCTAGGGTATATTAAATCGATGGCTGGCCAAAATGCTTGGAACGAATGGAAGCATTGATTTGTAAAGTTGTGATATTCGATTGTTCTATTCAGGCATTCACCGAAGTTATTGTAATATTGCAGAGTTGCCTACAAAAGTGCCTAGCACTTGACTGCACGACCCATGTGCATCACAACATATTGTTTCGTGGCTCCTAATATTAACTAACATTTGTGGCCTCTTGGTGTATGCTTTGCATTTAACGGGTCCTTCAAGCTTAGATACCTTTATTCTTAGTCTAAAAGGCTATTAAGTCTTACTATTTTACATTTAAGTGTATTTTTATTTCGCTAGATAGAAAATCAATAAAAATATTAATTAATAAAGAGCATAGGTACATTTATTGTAAATTCATCTATATGGAAATAATAAGAAATATTATAATTAATAACATATAATAATAATGCATTATCGTTTTATTTGTGTCAGATATGTTCAATAAACGACTGAAGCGACTTGAAGCTTTTTGGCTTGTGACATGAATAACATAACACTTTTTATGTAAATAATAATATGTATAAAAATAATGATATTTATCATCCACATCCAATGAGACAGGTAAATGTTTTACATAGGAAAATAAATAGATTCATTCGAGTCAGCATTAATAGATAGAAACTGTCCACTTAGGTATAATTTGTAAAACAAAAACAAGTCATTATTTGTTGCAGAAATTTAGATATCTGTAAAAGAATTAGGATTAAGGCAATACTATTATAGTGTCGCAATTGTCAAGCCGTGCATGCGAGCTGTTACTGTTGATACCATACTTGTGGTGTACCTGTGTGCGGTGCCCGTGGTTACTTGCAAATACCAGGAGATATTACAATTAGATTTCACATTTCGCATTTCAAAATGGTATCTCGTTGTGCTACTATAAAAAACGAGTATACCTACCCAGCGCAGCAGGTATGATATCCAGCCAATTCAGGCAGTCAAAGTATTATTCATAAATTCCAGTTGGTATGTCTGTAATGCCCGTTATACTTCCTTCTTTCAATATTACGATCCAGGTTACAATATTTTAAACTTCAATAATGGTTGAGTATTTATTTCAAGTCTATTGTAAATCCAACATGTAATAGGAAAGTATGCCGTGACTTTAAAAGAATGTTCACTGGCCAAAATGTATGAAACTATTCGGTGGACGGACGGGCTTCTAGGTGACACAAGGTAACATATGTAATACCTCCGGTCATCCGCACTAATACACATTAGGTACAACAGCAATAGAATCATTCATTCCTATCAAGTTTCTACGCTTAGTAGAAAAGAAATGACCTTTTTGAGTTGGGTTAATTGAATTATCGTCTATAGCTAAGCTAGATTTTCCCTACTATCTGAGCGTCATCTTGTATGCTTTCCAATAGGAGCCCGTGATCTGCCCGGCATCCTAATGCCAATAATGTACTTGTACACTAGTTGTAGTGGTAAGCGATTGCCATCAGACCTGCCAACCGAAAAGAGACCTCATTTACCGAGATTGTTTGGAGACAGAAAAGTAAAAGCTCACATGCGCGGTATTTTTTTTAAAGTATGGCGCTCTTGCTAATGTTCATAATGTTTAAATTATTAGGTACCCATCGTATGCGTTTTCAATCATTTGGAACTGTTGCCTTATGACGTTTTGTACATAAAATAAATAAAAAAGTTAGTAGGAAATAAACCACACGTATTGGCTTCGATTGGGTTGTTTTATTCATGTGCTTGTTCGACCTTTGCGTGTCTATTTTCAGGTTGATTGGAGCTGCTGAAGAATTCATTGGCGACGTCAATGGTATAGTTAATAGTTGTGCCTCTTTTTTACAAACAGGTGTGTGAAAGTGAGAGAAAAACCCTACATAATTGATTGATTGAAATTGAAATAAATATGATAGACATGTTCCTAATTACCAACCTATAATAAAGAGGTAATGTTTGTAAGTGTGTATGAAGAGGCATCAGGTATTCTCTGGAACAGCAGTCATCCGATTTAACCCTTTTCCAGGCCGCACCAACCTACGCGGTTTTGCGAAAAACAAAAGAGTATATTCAAAATAGTTATGTATAATTGTTTGTTTTTAGCAGATATCCGGATACTTACGTAGGCAACCTAATTTGATATATAAAATAATTATGTATAGGAAATCATGTATTGGAAATTAAGTTAAGCGCAAGTAACTTTTCGACGAAATTTAATTCGATTTAAACCTTAACTTTGGGTATTAAGGTTGAAATTTAACTACACGCATGTGGTCGATAAATCGTACTATGCCTGGAAAAGGGTTAGAAACATCTTTTTACTAATTTATAGAATGGAATTTTGGGATGACCAAATATTTTCTGCAGGACTCCTATGCTAGCAACATGCTAGCAAACACACATAAAATACAACGTGGTCTATTGGAGGAATTAAGAAATGTATTACTTATATTAGAGTCGTTCGAAAGTCGTCGGCGAAATGTACAAAAGTGATTCCAGTAATAAGAGTTTTAAATAGATCCACTGCATACTTGACCATAAAAACTGAGAAAGCATGGGTACTATTATTACTTATTCTGTGGCATGGGTGAGTGCCTACCGATACTGCCCAGAGTCAAATAATATGTTTTCGACCATACAACATGTTTTTATTGATAATTGGGATTTCATTGTATAAGGGTCGTGGTCATTTAAATAAACCATAATGTTTGTATTTAAAGCTAAGGTTTCATTTTTGGACGAGTTTTTCTACGTCTGCGACAAATTAAAAAAAAATTAGAAGGTAAGGAAGGACATAAACTATAAATCCTCATAACTTTAAAACCTCCTGTAGGTAATAGGTATTTTTTTAAATTAATAATCGTTATTGCCCTAAATAAGATTTCAATTCAATTAATATACCTAAAATCTAATCATCTTTGCCAATTGCCCTTTTTGCCTGAAGTGACTTTGGATATTCTAGTTAAAAAAAACTTTCTTTGCTAGGCCCTGGTCTCCTATTAACGCCATCGGCCGCTTACAGCGTCACGCCGTACTACGCTGCGTCACAATGCTTACTAATAGAGATGTTTTGTTATGTTCTCACAGGTCTGCCAGGGCCTAACAGTACATCTCTATAGTAAGCATTGTGACGCAGCGTACGGCGTGACGCTGTAAGCGGCCGATGGCGTTTATAGGAGACCAGTTTAAGTAGCTCTAGTATAATTTTTTTCGAAACATTAACTAATTCGAACGCGTTTGCGTTTTGTCTCAAAATGTATGAAATTTGTATGAAAACGTGAACAACGCCTCTGGTGGTCACTAGTGGAAACTAAACCAGCGAGTACATAACATTTGTGGCTAACCGATGAACGCGCGTATGTCAAACTCGGTGAGAGCGTTTTCATACATTTTGAGACAAAACGCAAACGCGTTCGAATTAGTTAATGTTTCGAAAAAACTTATACTAGAGCTACAGGGCCTAAGAGAATACGGTGAGTTATGTGTGACTAATTTTGTAACTTTATTTGTAGAAACATTAGTCAAGTGAAAAAAATTAGTAAATTATTCATAAATTGATCTTGGCGTTCTGTTTTGATGTTAGCGTTGAGTAAGTAACGTGCAATGAATGACGCCGAATAGATTAATATAGATTTTCGAAATTGGTCATGTTTTTCCTTACAGAGATTATCTCAAAAGGTTAAAATTATGCGATCTCATGAATGAATAATGATTATATCGGTTCCTTGACGACTAGGCCAGCCGGTCCCTGTCCTATTACTGGGGACAATCCCGCCACAGCTACAGCTTTCAGGGGCCTGAAACAACAGGAAACGTTACTTCGAAAATTATGTAAGTATATTATTAATATGTAAGTACCTACAACTATATTAGGACCATAGGTGGGCATTAACTCGTTAATCGTTAATAAACGAAGTTAGGTGACATTGCAATTAACTTTTAAGTTAACTCCAAAAATTATTAACGGGCTCATTAACTTGCGTTAACTTCTCATAAGTCCGTTAATCGTTTATGAAGGACCTACTATTCGCCAAAAGAATAGGTATTGTACTGACTGTCCCGCCAAAACTTCTGACCTAAGACAAAAAAATGTGCATTTATATAAAAAATCAAATCAAATCAATAGAATAGAATAGAAGACACACACACGTACACACACGAGAATATACACGAGAAATGCGCTTTTCTATATTACCTAATACCCTGATAACCATTTAATCCATTATTATTATTCTTATAGTGTTAATTACAGTGCACCTTTAATATTTTAGATTTATAAAGGCTTTTCTATTTTTAAGCAAATTGCGCCTTAAAACATTTACAGCGCCATCTATACTTATAAGTCCAAATTATCCAACATTGTATTAACTATAACGCCATCTAGATAACAATTGCTATACTACCACAGGACTCGTAACGGTATTAAAACTCTTGGTTTGTGTAGTGAACTCCCATTTGCAGCAGTTCCACAAACTACTAATAGATGGCGCTTACATAAATAATTTTAAGCGCCATCTGGTTACGAATAGCTTTACTATTACAGTATCTGACACGGTACTTGTATAAATTGAGTATTCAGTTGAAATAGTTCTACGTTATACTAATAGATGGCGTGTTACTTAAAGTTGTTAATTTAGTTTATTATAAATTGTGTAGATGGCGCTATTGTAAATAATCGAGTTTTCTTACTTGAATCCAAGCTCTTCTGCTGGTACGCCAAGTTTGGCCAGTTTAGCTTCATAAGCGGCTAAAAGGTCGTCATGGGCTTTTCGTAAACGTGCTGCTTCGTATCGAAGGTCCTCTACTTGGGTGTCTTTGAATTTTAGAAGCGCCTGTAAGTATTTTATATATTATTTACTGTATAATTATATAACTGCTTATTTTTAGCCGAGAGACTCGAGTTGGCTATAGGTACTCAAAATACTTGATCAACTGTCATAGATCTTATTGACTTGGGTCATTATCATTTTCATTAGTTGTAGGTAACTGACGGACAGAGGACAGACGGTCCTGGGTTCGAACCCCGGTTAGGGCAAATATTTATTTATTATTTATTTATTTAATCTTTATTGCACAAAATAAATTCAAGTACAAAAGGCGGACTTAATGCCATGAGGCATTCTCTACCAGTCAACCTCCAGGCTAAGCAGAAAGATTGTAGGCGGTGCAACTAAATTTAAAAGAAAAGAAAAAAAAAAAAAAATACCGACTGGAAAATATATTGAGGCTATATATTGAGTTAATTTTATATTTGTTTCTGAATCTTGGATGTTTTCCATTGTATTCAAGTACGTATAAATTATTAATCTATATACCTACCTAATTTTAAGTAAGTAGGTATTGTGTGTATATCGTCGCCATTTATGGTAGTGGTACCAATCTAATATTATAGTAGGTACGTACTTACTTCCAAACATTGCTAAGTTTCATACTAGGTCAATTTGGCACTGGTCGCACTGCCGGCGAGTAGCGAGTATTCTCATAGTAATTCTACTCGCTAGAGCGACAAAATGAGTAAGTACCTAGGTAAAATTACTATGAGAGTACTCGCTGCTCACCGGCGCTGGGACCAGTGCCTTTGTGTACATAATTATCTACAAATATATAAGTAATAATTATTGACTACCTTGCTAGCATTCGTTTGGAAGTAAAGCATTCGTCCCGACCTAGCAAGCTTGTAAGTATAGTTCGTACAAAACTGTAAGGCTGTAAGTGCTGTCAAATTAATGCAAGCAAAAATCTACCTTACAGTCAGAGCTCTAAGTCTAGCTTTGCTTGCGTTCGTTTGACAGAATTTAGCCTTAGAGTTGTGTCCGAACTATACAAGTGGGACGAAACGAAAACGAAGTACGACATTTATACGCCATCGTATAATAACTAGGCTGGCGTACCAACATGTTAAGGTAAGTAACGGCGAATGTGAGTATGCATCCAGTCAACGTGTTAAACTATACGACCTTCCTTCGAATACCTCAAGGGTGGGCGGCTCATTTAGTTTGATATAAGCAAAAATTCTGTATGCCGGATCCAGACAATGGCCCACGACGGCGCAGGACCAGGAGGCTGTCGAACGCAAAAACTATGATGTTTTGACAGATGTCGAGTGAAAAGTCGAGCGTTCGACACTCAAAAATCGGCCCCCAGGACGCAGTTATGCGGTGGAATGAGATAAAAATATGGCTTTACACTTTAAGGCTGGTTTTCCACTAGAGCTATGCTATGCTTTGCTATGGATGCGTTTGAAATCCACCAATCACATTCCTTTATTCACATAGTGCCTATACCTCTGGTGGAAAAAAGGGTTCAGCTAAGCTATTTTTTTTATATGGAAAGATGCGAGCTGCGGATGCGTGCTATGGATGCGTCCTGTTGATGCGTGCTACGGATGCGCGCTTCGGATGCGCGCTACGAATGCGTGAGCGCTTCCCCCCTCACCGCGCTGCCGCTCCTCGCGCCCGCTGTCGATACATCGCATAGCTCGAGCTGCGCACCTTCCTCGCACAGCTAAATAGCGTAGCTTTAGTGGAAACGGTCGCATAGCGTAGCTGCGTAGCATAGCTCTAGTGGAAAACCAGCCTAACACACCGCTCGGCAACAGGCGGCTCGCGAGCCTCCTTATTGACAACCGGCAAAGTGGTAACTTTTTTCTGATAGTCACAAATTATTACGAGTAACACTTAACTTGCGGCTCGCGACAATTTTGTTAGCTACTACGTGGCCCTTGGCTGCTAAAAGGTTGCCGACCCCTGCTTTAACACATAACTTGCGTCCTGTACGTTGGGCCATCATCGTCCCGGTACCGCCGCATAGCTGAGTTTCTTGCTGGACTCTTCTCGGCTAGGCTAGGTTTAGTGTACCAACGACAAAACCCCCGGTAGCTCGATTCTACTGACACCAGAGTATTCCAAACCGCCCACGTGGTCGTGCCGGAGGTTTCCCCTGGATTTACTCCAGGCCACTCTACAACCGCGCACTCCTATCGCGTTATTGGGCCAGTCAGGTTAAAAAAAAGTTGACCCATCACGGATCATTTTGTAGATTCGCGGCATCACACTCACATGTAACTCCTGCGGCGCCTTATCCCGTCCATACATGTCCTTCAACTTTGCTTCCATCAGCGCAGTCTTCATCGAAGCTTTCTGCTGGACCTCGAGTACGGCCCTCGAGAACCTCGCCTTTAGTTCATCGCGTTCTGTCAGCACTCGGTCGAACCTCACTTGGATCACCTCGTACTCCCACTTGAGGACTTCGTATTGCTTCTCTAGAATTGCTAGCTGTTTTGTTTTGGCCTGTAATATGCGTAAAACTAGTTAGAACAGTATAAAGGTCAATTGATTTTCAATGCAAATGATAAGATGAAAATAAAAAACAACAACTCATGACTCATAGCAAATCACAGACAACCTCCTCTAGACAGAGAGAGCTTTCAGGGCGACGCGCTCGCGCCACACTTGGGAGAAATTGCGCTTAATATACTGCCCCGCCTCACGCCGCTCAGTCAGTCTCGTCCAGGTTCATGACCTATATGTACGTGGCACAAAAAATACTTAAATTTGGTTCCGACTAACCGTAAGCATGGGTTTTTATTCGGTAAAGTGGTGTGAGAACGATTCCCGAACTAAAAATCTAAAGAAAGGCGGAATTACATATCATAGGTAAGTTAAATTAATACAAATACACATTTTATTCTGCCCGGCGGGGATCATTTTACACTGGCCGGGCCGGCTTATAAGGCGTAGTGAAGTGTGCTTGTTCCTTTCCAACCACCTCAAATGCCAATATACTTTCTCTTTCTAACAGCACGTGCGCGGGCTAGTGCTGTGCCAGTGATGTTCGGTTCCGATTTCATTTAATTATCGGTTCATCCGTATTTTATATATCACAATGATTTTAATAAATATTAAAATTCTATTGGTAAACATTACTGATTAGTTTTATTTTTTGATATTGAATGTCAGTATTTACGTAGACAATATTATTTTACTATATGAATCATAGAGGTTCGTATAAGGAGGTGAAAGATGGTAATAGTGTAGTGTTTTTTTATCTCGTTTTACTTTATACGCTAAACAAATCAGTGTAGTTGTATGGGATAGAATATTTAGTTAGTTTGTTCTCATTGTAGTTTTGTTGTTGTCTTATTTTAATATCAAGTTTATATAGTAGGAACATAATTAGTGGTGGTGGATTCCTTTTAGCAATCAGGACTAGTGACACGAGAAGGCCCCAATACTGAATTTCGAAGAAGTATAAGGGATTTAGAGATAAACCCATTGCAATTAGGTTTTTTCGAATCGTCTTGGTGGGCAATCGAGTTGTATGGACGCTCCGCCACTGTTGTACATTACGCTATATGTAATAATATGTATGGATCAACATTTGGTCTGAAATAAACGATTTTTATTTATTTATATACAGCGCATATACATGAATCAAAATAAAATTGTTTCAAATCTCAATTGTATACACTAGTAAAGGTTGTAAACACGCCTAGAAGATATTATTATAGTCAATTCAATAGATAAAGTATACACGCCATGTAAAATAATTTACCTAGAATAAATTGGGGTGCTGGTAAAAACCGATAATCAACAACCGTGTCTCATCACTAGACCGCGCGCCATTTTGCGGCGAAGTCGCGCGCATTTTGAAACGACCAATCGCAGCGCTGTTGCCGACCTCCCCTCAGCCCGCACCTACCGCTAACCTTGGTGACTTTTGATTCGAACTAAATCGCTCATACGAGGTGTCTAGAGGAGGTGGTCTGTGTAGCAAATGGGTGAATATCAGAGCGTTCCATACGCCTACGTTCTTTGGCACCTATGGTGAAGTTTTATCGTTTCAAAGAGGTACCGGCCCGGCCTTCATTTTAAATGGTGCCAAATTAGGCGTTTGAAACGCTCTGTTCCTAATACATTTCTATCGTACTACGTAAGAACGGTTAGCTTATTCTCAATACAATACAATCAAAGATAATAAACTTGTAGATCGCAAACTCCACGATGAAGCGCCTCACCTATGCCAAAGACAATGCCAAAAATACTGGCAACGACCTGGTAGAGCTACGCACGTAGTCAATAACATGCAAAGAAGAAACTAGCCACTAGCGACTAGAACGAGACTAGCTCTTAGCCACTAGAGCAGACATCTCAACTTGATTTCTTGTCGCATGAGTTAGGGTCAAGTGACACAAGTGCACTCAGTCTGTGCCAGACGGCTGTGATAGTTGGACGGATGACGTTAAAAAAGCGTGCGGGTAAATATGCCTACCTGTGTACTGGAGCACAGCACAAACTATTCAGGAAAATCAAATAAAAGTCAAGGAGTGACTTCTCAGTAGTAATATTACTGGATTTTCGTTAAATTCGCCTATAATAATATTTGTTGTATCAATTTTAAGTCATGCCGACGCGTCATGTGGCCGCCATGAAATCATAGAGTAACGAAAGAACGATTACGCAGACGGGACAGTAGAGACGTGCAATGTTAATAGAGATAATGAAATCAAATATTGTGCTACAGTTTAAAATATTTTATATTATTATATCTACACCAATGCCATAAAACCTCTATAATGATTTTGAAGAAAGTTTAGGATTAATAGTGGTGTAAAAGTATGAAATGCACATAATTTGGCGTAAAAAAATATGCTCTTATTGTAAAATCCATACTGCTGCTTTAAATGCTTTTCATGATGCACCATTACAAAAATAACTATTAATTTTCCCATTGTACATACGTCGTGAATCACTATAAGGTAGGTAGGATAAACTGTATGTCGCATCTGTTGCGCGCTCATTCTTTAATCAAGTCTGACAACGTCTTGTGTTTGAAATGTCTGTTCTAGTGTAACATATATTTCAATGCTCTTAGCACTTAAAGTGTTAACTGAGATCATGATACACTCTTATCTAGGACTGAGACGGCGCGCGGCGCGGGATCATTGTCATCTCGTCTCCGTACCATCTCCGTCACCGACTACTGTCATAGTTAAAATTTTAAAACGTTTTTGACTCAAATTATGATCCCACAAATTGTAATTAACAATTTCAATAAAGTGATCCTGATCAAAGGATACGATGCACATTGACGTAAAATACGAAAAGGTATGTACTAAAGAACATCTTGAGAACTTTAGATAATATCATTTCGAAGTAGCTATTGCTAACTGAAGACTAAAAATAGACGGGTTTGCAATAAAAGGACAAATTGCATTTTTATCCGTGCAATTATATTTAACGTCAACGAAAGTAGCTAGTTTTTGAAAGATATTTAATTTCCTAAATAAAAGGATATGAAATGCTTGATTGAAAGTTTAACTTTTATATGGAAAACGTGTGAGTGCTCAACACTTTTGGCCAAGGCTGTACTTTTTAATGGAAAATATAAAATATATGATATTATGCCG
The DNA here is from genome assembly GCA_951800055.1 of Cenopis cana. Taxonomy (NCBI): domain Eukaryota; kingdom Metazoa; phylum Arthropoda; class Insecta; order Lepidoptera; family Tortricidae; genus Cenopis; species Cenopis cana. Next base: position 12,888,508 of record OX637472.1, read on the forward strand.
CAATAGTTATTAATGTTATTATCCACAATAAGTACCTATTGGCTCATTCTATTTTTGAGATTTTTTGTCGCAATACGTAAAAAATAGTGACGAAGAGAAGCTATCAAAAATAGCCTGAGCCAATACTTTATGTGTATATGAACATTCTAAACTGATGTATTATCAATTAAAAGTCCTTAATAAGTTAGTTACTTATTCGTTTGAAAGAACTATACCTAGGTAACTAAAAAATCCATACTAATCTTACCTATAAATGCGAAAGTGTGTCTGTCTGTCTGTCTATTACCTCTTCAAGCTTAAACCGCTGAACCAATTTAGATGATGGAGATAGTTTGAGTCCCGGGGAAGGACATAGGATACTTTTATCCCGGAAATCATCCCTTATTGGGGGTGGAAGTCTGTATGAAAGAGCCATCGCTCTCGTATATCTGTGTCGGGTTTTTGGTTTATCAGGTGCTTACCTAGTCATCACTAGGTAAGCACCTGATATAAAGAAAATAGCAATTAAATTATATCGCGATGAACGAGTTCCACGCGGACGAAGTCGCGCGCACAAGCTAGTTATACTATATTTAAACAAGATTCAAGCTCGAAACGCACTGTGAGCGGTAGCGGGGCGGGGCGTCGCGGTGCGGAGGCGGTACCGGTTGTAATATTCGAACTAATATGAAAGGGTAACCACAGAAAACCGGCCGGGAAAAAAGCGTTCTGAAGCTTTAGTATAAGTTTTTTCGAACTAACTAATTCGAACGCGTTTGCGTTTTGTCTCAAAATGTATAAAAGTGGTATGAAAACGAGAACAGCGCCTCTTGTGGTCACTAGTGGAAACTAAAACAGCGAGTACTTATAAAATTTGTTACTAACCGATGAACGCGCGTATTTCAAACTCGGTGAGAGCGTTTTCATACATTTTGAGACAAAACGCAAACGCGTTCGAATTAGTTAAGGCCGTGTATTACCACTTTTGAGTTTTTAAAAACCATCTGAGACATAGAATATAGTGTCTTAAAATCTAAAAAAAATATATGTGTTACATAAGGATCTTGTCTAGTCAAAATCGCAGTCAGTTACACGACCTGATGAATTTCACTCGATAGAAAAAAATCGCGAAGTTACCCCTTCTTGGAATGTATTTTCAATACTACGGCTATATTACTGATATTTAACATTTAATTTTTGTACTCAATTAAAGATCGTAAATAGTTATAGACAAATTCGCAGGGTTTGCTTTGATAAAATGATTGGCTTAATGACTATAGCTAAATATTTACAAAACTGCGCGCAGAGCTTGCGTAGAGAGCGGGATGGTTAATTGTAAACTCACGCGTGTTAGAGCGGGACATTTGCGTTGGGGATACCTCCCCTTAATGTTTGGAAAAAACTTATACAAGAGCTACTGTGCATATTGCAACCGGTACCGCCTCCGCACCGCGCCGCCACCGCTGTCAGTGCGTTTCGAGCTCGAAGGAACTTACAGCAAGAGCGGCTTTATCCCTGTCATAGTTGGACATCTGCCGCTTAAGTTCCTTGTTGTCGACGATCGCGGCCTCCAGCGGCTCCCGGAGTCCCTTGGCCTCGGCCACGGCGTCGCGCGCGATCTTCTCCGCGCGCTCTTTTACCTTCTGCATATCCTCCATTTGATTTTTTAAACTGCTTATTAAACCTAGACAATAAAGAGTAACAATACGGTATTTTACTCATAGTCAAATCAGCAACTTTTTATAAAATGTCAAAAACGATTTGTTAATATGAAGTTTGTAGGGAAATACTGTCTTAGTGACGTCACTAAGTCAGTGTGAATTGGTATATTCAAATCAGCGTCCTTTTTAAATCTTTATACTTATAAAATCTTTCAATTAGCTAAAATAAATTAACAATAGGGATGATGACACTATAAAAGAAAATCAATAAATCCAAATTTTCTACATAATGACTCAAATTCTCAATCAAATGGCAAAAAAAGTAATTCAAAAAAATAAATAATTACGTAATTATAAGTCTTCAAAGTTTTAAAAGTGGGTATTTTCTGTCGCTTTTCCGCAAAACGCACCTTTGTATTGAACGATTGTCATTTACTATGGCGCTACTCAAAGGTGACGTCACGGTCGAGTAGCACTTTCTCTCTCTAACTACGAACATTCTAACCGTTGTTGCTTCGTTATTTTTTGAGATATTTGAATAGGATTTTCACTATTTGGCATAGTTTTATGTCTTCTTTCTATTGAAGTAATAATTTTTTTTGAGTCATCATGCCTATTGATGTTTTCCAAGTATTTTCGTTAGATCTTTTATTAGTAAAGTAAAAAATAATTTATTTTTACCTCAGTTTAATACCCTATTTAATTTAAATGATTTAGTGCCGTCTTTTCAATCCTCAGATAAAAGTACCTAACAGATAAATTAAAAAATAAAACAGTCCTATGGGATTCCGATTCTAGATTGAATATAATTTTGATTTTGTTTTATTTGATAGCTACCATGTATGTATATGTAAGGAAATAAGGCCCTTTACCCGTTGTTCGCTTAATATCGCTTCTAAATTCTCATATATTTAATGTAATCTTATGTTATGGCACTCGAGGTCTATTACTCAAATGTTTTTAAGTTAAGTACTAAAATGTGATTGTTTGTTGCCTAAATAAAAAAATAAAAAAAATAATAAGTATTAGCTCCGTCTTCTTTAATTTGAGTTCAGAAAAAGACAGAAATAATTTTAACCGACGGATAATTTTATCAGCGGATGGGAAAATCGGCGCTTAGTCGATCTCGATACTAATATTAGTAATGCGAAAGTATGTCTGTCTGTCTGTTCAGTTACCTCTTCACGCTTAAACCGATTTAGTTGACATTTGTACGAATTGAGATAGTTTGACATTTAGTGGTATGATGTTGTATGGAGATAGTTTGACTCAAGGAGAAGGAAATAGGATACTTTCTATTCCGGAGATCATCCCTTAAGGGGGTGGAAGTTTGTATGAATTAGCGATAACTATTAAGTTAATCCCCTGAAATAAAATACCTAAAATCAATTAAATTTTTGACACGAGTTCTACACAAATGGAGTCGCGGGCAAAAGCTGGTGATGATATATTATTATGCTTGTGTCAATGAGGGACAAGAAGATACTTGTACGTGTGTTTTAATTTTCTTTACCTACCGTACAGTCGTTATCAAAGCACACACATCTAAATACGATCTTATTGTCAAGGCTACCTTTAGGGCAAATATATTATTAGTGAGCAACATTGTTTTCATCTCACCCGCTCGGAAAGGCTTTCTTTAAGGCGCAGGGTAGGGCAAGGCCTTCCCCATACAAACTTTGTGCACGTTTTATTCGTCGGTTTTGGCATTAACAAATATAATATTTTTTTTGGTTGTAAATATTAGATATGCGAAGATCGTGATGTAAACATTTTCAAATATTTCAAAAAAAAACAAAATTTAAAATTTAAAAAAAATATTTAATAAAAAAAAATTACATCACGAAATAGCTATCAGAAAAATAAGCATACTGACCAAAAATCATAACTTTAATGCAAACACAAACGAAGTAAATCCTGCACAAAGTTTGTATGGAGAGAGCTTGCCCTACCCCTCCTCTTAATGTTTCAAATCTGCGTGCAAAAGTCCAAGTGATTTTGAAATTCGAACGTTACGCAGTTCCATGAGTTCCAACTTTTTTCTATAAAGTGAAACGTCAGGTCATTCCTAAGCGTTTAGAAGTATACATATCATTTACCTAATGGTGCAGTTTAAAATTGTTTTGTTTTTTATAATGATATTAATAATACTTTTTCCAGCTTAATTTGATGATATTCAATAATAATTTATTTTTATTTATAAAGAAATAACACGAAGAAACATATTTAAAATGTTTATATGTTTCAACATTTTACGCTCAGTGCAATTTCTGAACGCACCGTTTAAAAAGTTAGTTTTTAAGAAAAAACTCGATACGAGAGATTAAGATATTTAAATATTGTTTTGTTTTGTTGTTGAGTTAGAATAATATCAAAATAATGAATTTAATTAATTGATTTCAGTGCAGAAGAAACTTATATTACAATTTTAACTCCTGATAAGTTTGGAAATGAGTGAAATATACTTGTTTTAGCCGTTAGCCGTGAGTATTTCGTACCACAGTACTCAACAATAATAATTAGGCTCTTTGATGCATTCAAATGTTAATAATCCACGAAATGCTTTGTAACGGGTGAAATTTAAACAACCCTTTATAGAACATGAGTACATCTTGAATTATACATGAAAGTATTTCCTGTAGATGAAAAGTTGTGTGTTGCGCTCGGCAGCAAAGTTGTTCGGCGTCTCGTGCCTTGAGGGCCTCACTACGCTCAGGATTGTATTTTTTGTTGTATTCAATCTTACAATCCTTCGCTAGCTCGGCTCTCAATACAAACACTCGCGCCAAAAATCAACTTTGCAGCCTTGCATAACAAATAACTATTGTTACTATGTAGAAGATGGCGACTGTATAATACGCAACTTAACTTTTTTTAAATAGTAAGATCTTACTTACCTAAGTTATTCAATGTGATGTCGTTATAATAGTTTTTCAAATCCGAAAAAGCCCTCTCATGATGAGCGATCAATTCCGACATCTGTTTATTCTTTCTCTCTTCTACTTCAGCTATCTCTGTTCTATGTTTAATTGTTAGTTCCATTTTTGTTTCCTGTAGTTTCTTATCGGCTTTTTCCTCAATCTGTCTCGCTTTTTCTTCAAAGTTGGCCCTCGTTTTCGATAATTCTTCAGCATGATTCAATTTAGCTCTTCTCAATTCATCTTGGGCAGCAAGTTGCTTCTCTTTTATCTCTTTCCGGAGGCCCCTTTTGTCATTCAGGAGTTCTAGTTCTTGTTCTCCATGCTCTTCTTTTGCAGCTTTAAGCGCAACTAAATTCTCAGCTCTTAAAGCTGCAGCTGCTGCTTGTTGTTCATATTTCAAATGTTTTATTTTCTGCTTCTCTGTTTCGAGCAGTGCCTCGTTTTCTTCTTGTGTTTCTTCTGTTACTCTCTCTCTATTTCTCAATTCAGCTTTAGCCTCATCTAGTTGTTGTCTGGTGATTTCCCAGAATGTGCGGATTTTGTCTCTCTCCAATTGAAAGAGGTTTCTTTCTTCTCTTTCTTTATCCAATTCCTCTTTTACTTTGAGAATGAATTGTTCCAGTTTTTCTCGGGTCATTTCAGATGTGTCCACGCCATCGATGACGATGGCTAAAACGTTTAAAATGTATCAAAAATCATAATATCATATGGTTTACAAGGAAAAAAATCATACAATTCGGAAAAAGGGCTTATTCTGAGGTTAATCGTCAAATGTGTTTGAACCAGATAATATAAAAAAAATATATGACCGTGTGGTAGAGTTGATACAAAAACATTTATAAACCTTACCGGGTGGTTTTTTGGCTTTTCCTCCTTTGGGCGGCTGAAATAAATAAATAATAGGTGAAAAGGTGAAAACCACGAAACTATTAGTAAACATTTCGCGTATATTTTGTTCAACAAATGTTCAACAAATAATTAGGAGGGAGGCATTGTATTCATGCCTTCTTACGCATAATGCCCCTTCACGCACACTATTTCGATAGTCACGTTAAATATTTATTTAAAATTACTTACCATTTTGAATTTGTGATGCCTCTAAAATGAGAAATCTAAACAATTTAAAAAATATATGTACAAAATCTTTCCCTTGTACAAGTCACACGACAGTTGTCAAGCATAATAGTACGCGTCACCATAGTAACGTTAACAGTAAAGGCCCCATGCATTATGCATCACAACGCGGCAGAACGGCCGAGAAGAATAATTACATCGCGTCATACATTATATTCTGGAGATATATAAGAAGTACTTAGAGGTAGAGAATATAACCTGGTTATTTTCGATAAGGCGGCGCGGGAACTTTCATTCTTGAATGAAAATGGTCCTTTGTTTTACGAATATCGCCGATTGTATCCAATTTTAGCCTAATATTGGCCTCGCCTCGCCAATGGAAAAAAAGCTCAATTTTGCAACTGTACATTGCAAATATTATTCTGCTTGACCTTAGTTTACTTTTTAAGGAATCTACTTGGTACCTATCAATGAATCGCAACTATTAATACTTATACTTTACTCTTTGTATCTTCCAATGAATAAGGAATCCTATTAATACTTACTTTACTCTTTGAAGGAATTTCTTTAATACATCATTGGTATCTTCTAAGTAGTCTGTGGTCAGTAAACAAATGACATTAGATGTCACTTCTTCCATGAAAATTACCAGTTCTGATAAAATTATTAGTGTGACATGTGAATAAATTGCACTCTCGTCCGAAGCCCCAGGTCGACGACAGGATCGAAGATGTTGAAGCAGGCTGTCACCGTCGCCGTGGGTGGCATCCTGTGTGGAAGCCTGCTGTGGTTCGACCGGCTTCTGGGCAATGGCTTCATGGACATGATAAACTTGATGTATTGTAAATGCTACTGCTTTGTAAAGGTATCTACAATATCTGTCTTTTATGTAATATTTAAAGGTATAACTACCTCGGTAAGGTATAACTACCTCGGTGGGGTGTTAACCTGACCCAGGTGCGCTCCTACCTTTGTTAAAAAGATAGGGTACGTAAACCACTTGCGAGCGCACCAGAGAGCGGACCAACCCAGTACTCGTACCTGAACCAGATCACAGTCGCTGTGACCGAAATCGAAACCATCAATATTTAAAAAGTGATTATAATTTCAAAGTCAATTCTACTAGTAACTCACTTGAAGTTATAAATTACAAAAAAGCTGACAAATGAGCTGATAATTTTCTCTGTTCAATTTACAGAGGACTTTAAGAGATCAAACGAAGTCCTTGGATAGAACGGATTCGATCTCGGCCGACTTCAACGGCATAATTTTAGCCCTGGAAATGGCGGCATTGCTGTGTACTATGTTGGTAAGTGGGTCGATAATAAACCTTTTGTATGTAGAGTTTTTACAAATGATTAAAGGCATGTATTTGGTTTCAGTTATTAAACAGATACAAGAAACACGGCATGGGGCGTACGGATAAACAAACGGACAAGGAGACAAACGAGTTATTGGAAAAACAAAAACGACAAAGGGTAAAATGCTCTTTTGTTTAAATTCAGAATGAATTACACATTTTCTTAAAATGACACATATCTCAGAATAATACAAATTATAAGTAAATATTGCAGATAAGCAGGTCCATGGAATTCGGGCGGTCGCCCGACGTCTTCTCCGGATCCTCGCCGCAGCAGATCCACCCTTTAAATGTGGAGGTACCAGTGCTGCACATGGCTATTATCGATGTATGTTCATTTCATTTACAGTGACAACAACATCCTGAAATATTGGCATGACTTCAAAATTTCTAACGTTGACGCGTATTTGGTCTGACAGCTTGTGCTTTCCCGTAATTTTGTTAGAAGTAAAGCCACAAAGTTGTGTGCAACCCGAGACTCTGATAGTAAAAAGAGTTAATCTCAATCATTTGGTAGAGTCCGTTGTGCGACGTCGTAGCACATCGTAGCGCGTACGTTTATTAACTTGCACTTACACTAAGTAGCGGAAAATCCCTTGCATCAGCTTGACGTACGTCAACTACACAGTACAAAATCGTATTCATTGATTATCATCACAATTATCCTCCATTTTACAAGCTTTATATTGACTTCCCCTGTTTGTAAGTGTGGGACAAATTATGCAACTGAATTTAAGACCAGTTCTCCTCAACCGATTGAGCTCAAATTTACCATCGAGCTGATCTGATCATGGAGACAGAAGTTGGCCATAGCAACTCCTAAACTACACAAGATAAACCCATCGTGTTTGGGTTCATTGGAACCGTCTCCACGAGTAGTTGATAACTGTGAAAAAAAAAGTACAGTCGGCAATAAAAGCTTGTACCAAAAGTGAAATTGTTGACAGAAACTTTTTTTATCTAGTGGGATGTATTATGTTGTTTTTCTTTAGACGTTTGGGACCACCCGTAGCCAGCCCGAGCGCGGAGATGCTGGTGACATTTACAATACCACCGATTCCGCCATTTTGTCTATTTCGTCGCTGCTTGACAGTGATTTCGAGTAAGTAAGCTATTGATTAAGATGTGTATTGAGTAAGATGTGTATTGGTAGTTTGAGATTTTTCAAACAATAGTCTATAAATTTCGCTAGCACCACCGGAAACTTTCTCATCTCGCATTGGCAATGGAAAAGCTCCATTAGGTAATTACTCAATAATGTACCATGTTTGACTCTTTAGAGGACATGGAACAGTTGGAAATATCTAAGATATAGGGTGTAGGTATATATCTAAGATAGAAATAGCAGTTAATCAATTCCCAGTTAAATAAACATTCTACGCAAACATTTTTGAAGTGCTTGCGATATGGCCGTCTGAGATATAACTACTTAAGGACTATTTTAGGTTACCAGAGTCATTGTCGGAAGATAGTATGAACCTGGGAGAGGGTAATACAGTTCAATACAACAATAGATACCTATTGGACGTCATCGAGGAAGAATAATTTTCGAAAACCGTGTAATATCGTGTGTGTAAAGGCCCAAAGAATCAAGTGATAAGTGAATGTTTTGTACCAGTAAAGGCCCTAATACACACGTGCGAGATCCGCATACGAGTTTAACTACATTACGCGGTTTTATAGAGTGATTGAACTCGTTATACCTCCGTGACCTGCAGTGTAATGAAAACTCGCCTGCGAGTGTGGTACGTATGTAAATAAGGCTTAAGTGATTGTAAGATAAGTCTAAAACGGCTGTGGTGTTATGGTGTCAATATAAACCAAATCCGATTGTTACAAACTGCGTCACGTTTTCCTATGTTTTCATGTATGTAGTGTTTTGTTTCCGTATGAATTGATATTCCGTTTTGATATTCCGTATGAATATTCAGTTATGCTTTAATTTTATTGTTTTATTTCATTTCAACATCAGTTATATAAGAAAAAAATACTCTAAACAAATATTTAATATCTGGGTGGCCGAGCTTTGCTCGGCGTTTTCCCGGGCATGATACTCTAAACAAATATTTAATATCTGGGTGGCCGAGCTTTGCTCGGCGTTTTCCCAGGCATGAGACCTAGCTAGATCGATTGCTCGTCCCCGAAAACCCCCACATACCAAATTTCATCAAAATCGTTAGAGCCGTTTCCGAGATCCCGGAAATATATATAGATATAAACAAGAATTGCTCGTTTAAAGATATAAGATTTTCTAATCCTAGGAAGTGAATCATATTATAGAACCACCTTTCTTTGTATTAGAGTATGTATACACAGAAGCCGTAGACTACTACAATCGGCCTATATCTCGTACAAAAATGCCACGAATAAGTACCTAATGGTGCGAAAAGCGCCAATAACGCACAAATATTAATAACCGCTGCGCAATCCACGCGTTATTGCCACCCGACACTCGGCGCGTGGGCACTTTGTGGTGTTAGGCGGAGTTAGCGGCTTACCGGTAATAAGGCGGGATTCCTAACTGGTGAAGGATAAGCTGCTTGTGAAAGTTCTGTTACGTAAAAATAGTGGCAGGTTTTGTGTATCCACCTAGAACAAGTTTGAAATTTTTAATAAAAAATGTCTATATGGTATGTACTTAGCCTTTTTTTCCTACGTGATTTTGAAATCAAAAGTGGTAGTTTAATTAAACCATAGTAAATATTATTTTAATGATTCAGGACACTGATATTAAAAAGTAAAAAGACAGTGTGGGTCACTAAATGTAATTTAAAATAATTTTTGACATTATGCACCTACCTAATATGCTTAGGCCCGAATAGTGCGTGTTAATGAATTTATTGATTGTCTTCTGTATCGTACCGGACATGGATTTTTTTAATATGATGAAAACAATACCTAAACATTTCCTAAACGTTCCATAAACTAAGTCTAACACAAGGTTTGCTTAAACCCACCCAACTGAACTAAACCCATAATTTGGGTTCGACAAACAATGGTCACGTGCTGGGATCGAACCAACGTCCCTAGCGGTGTAATAGACTTATGATGGATGGGTACACGCCTTCCTATTTTGTCAGATAATTGGTTAAAGATTAATTTTTAATCTATACGTTTTTTAACACGTAATTTCTGCAGCGCGTTCGTAAAATAAATAAATATACCTATACAAAATGTATATGAAATCGTATTAAATAACAACATCTAATGTGTTAAGTGTAATAAGCTGTCTCTTAATCACCCAATAGTCTTAACACATTCCCTTTCAAGTAGAAGCGAGAAAATTAATAACACCCCTAATCCTTACGCATTGCATAAGTAATGCTAATGCTTTCTTAATAAGCAATTCTGTGACACCCTTCTAATCCGTCAAAGGAAAAAATGTAGATACCTCACACATTCCCAACTTTATTAAACCACTGTAAGTTCTATATTGCCTTAACTGTAAGAAAATTGGGAATCCCAATTTGGGATGGTGTTTAGACCAAGGTTGTCAATGATTTTTGTAGCTGTACTTGATATCTGTATGTTTATACATAGGTAGTACCTACCTAAACTGCTTATATGACAATTTGATTAAAAACTAAGTGCTTATTTTAATATAACACCTTAGCTAAATATGTAGGTATACGCCATAAAAGAGCAAGGCATCGCCTTACTCGGACATTGTCAATTTACGACTATAACTATCGCGCTTTGTGTAGTCTTTGTACAGTCAGCGTCATATAGTATGTAGCAATCAAAGTGGCCAAATAGTTCGGTACACCATACAAAATATATGGTGTACCGAACTATTTGCCCACTGTGGCTGCTACATACTATATGACGCTGACTGTACACACCAAAAATGATTTGTTAAAATGGGTCTAACAGATATTTATATTATTTACTTACCTGTATATTAGGGACCATAATAACATAAAAATATAAACATAAAAAAATATAAATAACAAATATATTTTTTTAATACAACGGCGGTGGCAAACAAGCGTACGGTCACATGCGAGTCACATGCGCGTTGGCAACTCTTTATATAATAACGCCTATAACAAATATTTTAAGCATTGCATTTTCAAAGTTGTAAATTGGAATGGAAAATAATCTAAATAAAATAGCTTTTTGAAAGAATTGCTTTGGAGCAATTCGTTCAACTGAAATGATTTTAAGTATAGCTATTATCAGTTTCCGCTTGAAGGATAGTGTCGTAGTTAAGAATTGACACTTTAGGTCATTTATCATACTCTCCGTAACGGATGTTAGGGTGACCGCCCAATAGAGAAAGGTAACTAGAAACAAGTTGACTCTGTTTTAATGGTGTGATATTACAGAGAGGAGGTGATTTGTGTGTGATCATGTGAATAAAGTAAAAATAAAAAAGATTGGCTACTTATTTACCTCATCACTCCTACTCTATCCTCTAAGGAGAAAATACGTAAAGGAACAACTCATATTTTGCATTGAAAAGAGACATACAGATTGTTCCATGAAGGGTCATCCTACGCTATGGACAAAACAAAAATTAAATCGCTTGTTTGTGTATTGTACAATGTGTAGGACTAGGCCGAGTTGTATCAAATTAGTCCGTTCAATATGCGACTTTACTATCCTATCTCTATTACTATGGAAAATTAAAAAATGGAATGACAGTTTTATACAATGAAGGACATTTTAAATAATTTCAACTCTACAAGGAACTTATGCTCCACTGACCTCTTATAAAATGTTAAAAATGATGAAGAACATGTAACAATTTTCTTATTGAAGAGCATGAATAAGCATTACAGCCTAGTTAGTATGATTGTATAATGTATATGTGGAACATATGTATAGCATTCGTCCCTGTCGCACTTACATGTTTGCTAACAAGGGCCAAATGCTATATATATGTCCGACATAAACGTGATCACTGATCATGCTAGCTACACTGATGTGATGTGACAATAAGTACAGTTACCTAGATATTCCACTTTCACGTTGCATATATGTATACCTACCAAACTTGTTCAAGTAAATTCAATTAAACCTCAGTTCTTAGGTTCACAAATTTGCTCGAGACACCATCCTCACTAACGTGATCCATTTATCACTTTGCTTTTTGTCCCTTTCTATTCAATACTTTTTGTGAGCAGATTAAATTTCGTCTCGCTCCACCCAGCACCATTAATATGTGCCACCAATTTATAAAGAACTTCCATCCTTCCTCTGGCACTTTACAATCTAGAGGGAAAAGGTGACGGTAAAGACCCAAGGATGTGTCAAGCTAAATTGGTAATGTGATTCCTCGACCTGTCATTTTATTTTTTTAAAACGTCTGGTTGCATTGCATTGATTATGATTTTTGCTGGTTTTAAATTTTGCTGTAGCGACAGGGATTTTATATTTAATGACAGTACGGTGTGATGTTTTTGATTTATTCGTATTGGTTTGAAGTTTTAACGAGTCCGTCATAAACCGCGCATTTGAAAATGTTATCTAGAGACAAAACAAAATAATACGTTTTATGTGTTATCAATCGTTTCTAAATTCTTAAACAGTAAATACCTAATGTGCTGCAAATGTAATATTAAACATAAAGTAGGTGCAAATAGGTGTAATTGTAGTTGTGAAGGTATTACAAAGATACATCTATGTATTAGGCAGGTAATTATCGTAAACCAGCATCATGTCACCAAGCACTTCTCGTACTGGCAGATTTTTTTGCGAATCTGAAGGGCTTATGTGCCTTTAAAAATCTAATAGGTCATTTCTAAAATAATCTTTTTACCTAATATACCTTTCCAATTCATTTCCTAATACGTCTAGTTGACACTCAAGTCATTATGAATGTGCTGTTTATTTACTAACCGAAATAACTACTATAATGAGGCGTCACCAACCATAAGTTATTCAGCAAATTACTCTTTAATCAGTGGTTTCAGTAATCAACACCCAATGCCCAACAATGGCCACGTGACCACAAACACAATGTAAGACAGATTACACAGGAATCATCCCACTACATTATTCGATGCCCGACCAATCACTTTTCTTTCAAACGTTTAAAGCACTAAGACATACATACTTGCAGCTATAAAGTTCTTATTGCTATAGACTTAGATTACATATTAGCTTAACACAGCTGAGTGGAAAGAGTGGTAATAAAATACCCAATTCAAACGATTGGAATAATCACCCCTTTCATAACCGTTTTAGCAATGCCTTCTTTTACTAAAGGTGTTCATACGCTGGGAGGGTCTACTTTAATTGGTTTTGTTTTTCAAAATTGCGTCGTTTTTGACACGCGTATGACACGTGTCTCAGTAGAAAAGCAAAGCGTTGGTTCGGAAATGACCTTAAATACCGTCATTAAGGATTTTGTTTTTTGTTGTAGGTATTTACATAGTTACCGGTTTCTATTTGGTTAATGAAAAAAGAGAAAACGAGGTTTACGAGAAAAGAGTTCGTCCACAAATTATACAAATATCTAAGTACTTACATACTTACGTATTTGGTAAGTATTTTTCCTGAATGTTATCTAAACCTAGGACAAAAGAAATAGTTAAAACTGGAGAAACACTACATTGCTTTGTGCTATACACACCAATAGCAGCCAAGTTTCTTAATGTTCAGAAAAGTGAGGCATCATTTTAACTAAATATTTTAGTTAAATATTTTTCTCACGTGTCTCACAAAATTAAAAGCTCTCTAACATGCTTCATTATTCCCTTTCCATATGATTAAATTAAGCCAATAATCTCTTAAATTTTAATATCTGTCTAAAAAGAGCATTCTCCGACCCCACAAAGTATGTGATATGAAATTGTGAATATGGCCCAAGTTTCACAATACCCGGGCTCCCGTGAATATACAGAATAGCGACACCCCGTGGAGATTGAGGGAGCAAGGGCCTCTAGCATCCACTCATGGAATCATATTTTCGGATTCACCATTTTCTGTTAGGATTAATTTTGAATTTTAAAATAAACCCCGTATTTTAGGTATATAGGTATACTTGAGTTGTATGTAGCCGTATTCAATCTTCAGGGTCAAAAATATCTTAACATGCACTCTAATACCTTAACCATATAATATGGAGTCGTGCCCTAATATATATGTGACGATAATAATATACTCGTACCTGATGGGGAACGTACAATGTTACCTATTTATACAATGACCGCTTAGCAACATAACTGAAAAGAATGTGTTGTTATGACGAGTTTGTTAGGTACTTACACTTATTCGACGCGTCGCGTACTCATGTATTCCTGTAAAGTTCCTTCCATAGCGAGATAAGTGGAGGTCTATATGTTTACACTTACCCCTTTAATTCATAAACGTCCATCAAACCTATGTTAGTTAACAAGCCGCTAAAATTCGTTTGTCTTTATCTGTCACTTTGACATTTACGTTTGTGGGAAAGGGACAAGCAACATTTTAGTTAGCAGAGGTTTGCTAAGTTTTATGAATAAGGGGGTGTATGTGTACTAGGTACCTATATTTTTACATAAAGCCAGTAATGTTACGATGCACAAACTCTACCATCGCATCATTAGAAATGTTGTCTATGACTACCAGAAATCCTCCAATATATTGGATGATTTCTGGTATTAAGCCATGACAGTGTGAAATCAGGCTTAAGCGGGTATTACACTGTCCTGAATTGACAATATTTCATAATTTTCAAAAGTCTTAATTCGAAAACCATTTCGGTAAAAACGTGTGAAGTACACAAAAAACATTTTTTTAGATTTTTTTCTCCGTTAATTTTGGAAAAAAACGCAAATTACTGTAAACCGAAAGTTGACGTCATCTTCCTCGCTGTATTCAGGGAGACCTTAGTACAGAGTACAGACAATCGCTGCTCTGGAGTGGCTCTGGATTCTTGTTGGGAAGATGACGTCATATTTTACTTACGCCCTTTTGGAATGACCTACTTTTCAACGTGTTTGTTTTGTATGAAATAATGAGTTAAATTGAAAAAGAAAAAATACGGGTGGCTTAAATTTTTACCTATTTTCTAACTAGTTCATAAAATAAAGTAGTTAAAAATATGAAATGTTGTCAATTCAGGACACTTAGAAGGGTTCGGACCTATACGTTAGAGCGAGATGCTTCAACTCCCCTCCACTAGTTAGGACGCCTGATTCAGGACAGTGTAATAACCGCTTTAGCTAAAAACACTTACCGATAACCTGAGGTGTGTTCACACAGTTTTGTAAATCACAAAAGGCTAATTTTATGACACGTGTCGTCATTTTAATAACTTTCTACTTAGTCATCGTGTGTGGGAAGCGTTGGATGGGATTCAATCTGGGTGTTAGGGTCGATAAAGGTGAGTTGCGATGTGAACTCTTTCTATAAGATGTAATATGTTATGGTTATAAATTATAGTGTGCTTCAAAGTAGGTACCATATATTCGAGTGTACAGTCGAGAGCATAAATATATGTATACATTTTTGGACCTTATCTCAATGACAGAACAATCCCAGATAGATTTTACCATTGCTCGTAGTTAGCCTTATTGATAAGGAAATTATAATAATAAAATACTTCAGCATAGTAAACTTCTTCTCCAAAGGGCCTCTACGTGTTGGATCTATATCCCCACGCACGCCTCTCAAATGACCGGGCCTTTAAAACCCGAGATTTTTAAATGGAAATAATAATAATAATAATGGAACAATAATAACTATCAATAATAATAATGGCACAATAATAACTATCAATTCAAATTACAGAAGTGTGATTGTAGTTTCTGCCATTGCTTTTTTATTATTTTTCAAACCTAGGCTCAGCAAGCCTCACTTTCAATCCGCTTAGACAAAATATAACTTACTTTCTGAGTATAACGTATGAAAAATACTTTCATTAGTTTTGGGAAGTAAAGCCCCAACAGACTGCCTGACACACGGGTCTGAATGTTTGTAGGTACATTGTGTTTTAACACAATACATGTAAAAACATTCGATACTTTTTTTATAGAAACGTCACCCTTTCCCCGGCTTTATTAATTATGAGTGTATGTATGTATGTAAAACAGGCATAACACGGCACCTGACCGATGCATTTGCATGGATATTGAATGTCCAGTAGCGGCCACAATCAAGGGATGATTTTACACGTCACAGATTATGACGCTCGGTAGAATATTTAGAATAGACTGGTCAGGTAGTGCACTCGTTCAATGTTCTTACTACATACACTGCCTAATCATATTTCAGGAAAAAAGTTACTGTAGATAATGTGTTATATTTGGTGTGAACAAGTAGGTAACAAACAAACATTCGCATAATATTATTAGAAAAGACGTTGTCTTCTGGACTCCAGACCACCATGTTTAAATTTTCAACGAGCAAAATTGAAAAAAAATATCCTTTTAGGAGGATTTTTTTTTCAATCCCCATATTCATTCTTACTATAAGCGTTGACAGTCTAAGACGCCATATTTGGGTTATCGTCAACTTAAGACTTTATTCAGCATAAGAACTGGTTGGAATCGGTTCTATTGTTTGAACGATATTGGCTAAGTTGCTTAAGCTGGATAAGTTCACATGCGATAAGATGAACTCTCGAGAAATACGCACAACTTAAAAAGATATTGGTCCTAATAGATAATGAACTACTGGGATTTTTGACGTATCCCTACCTAGAATTTTGTCTTACCCGACGACCTCGACTTGTATTGAATAACGTACCTTTTTATTACCATATCTGTCTAGGGTTGCATCATAACTTACGACTACAGACCGATCAGTATGTTAAGTATGGCGCAGGCAGCTGTCATCTAATAAAAAACTGTCAAACTTTGCATACAATCTGATTTTAACGAACATCGAACATGCATTACAGACGGCTTGGTTTGGTTCCAATCCAGGTCGGGCCTAGCTAAGTTTCTTGCGGGACTCTTCTCAACTAGGCTAGGTTTAGTGAATTTTGGTGCAACCCACCCTTACTCGTAGTTCGTGTACTTTCTGCAAATTCTGCTCTGTGGCCGTCATGGTGAAGGCTTCCATTTAGAGAGGGCGCGTTTAAGTGATATTAGGAGGCGTACGCGTCATGATTGATTCCGCAGACAGCGTTATGGTGCCACTTACCGATCGATGATTACAATCAGAATGTTAATAACTACATAATGCGATTCGATGTTAAAAAAAATAGCGATATTATCGTAGTCAGCTGAATGTGCGGGGAGCGACGTATGATGTAAAATGCTCATGGCCTAGCAACGATTAAGAATAGCAGTCGTATTTGTTACGCGAGATCCAGTAATGACGGCCGGGGTCGAACATTGGATGACCGTTTTTAGCGGTTAATAATTGTTGGGCGCTTCTGTGGTCCTTTTGGGTATAATTATCCATGTCGGCAGTCCTAAAATGTGGTCTACATTAATTTAGATTATTTAGACCATTTTTTTATACGACTACCCAAAATAAGGTGCGTAATGTTGATTAGTCTGTTTCTTTTGATAAAAACTGTATTATCCAAATGAAAACTGTAATGAACGAATGCCTAGGTAAAATTAATTGAATGTTTTTTATGGAAAATACCGACTCTAAACTTCAAGCCGAGATTTATCAAAAATTCAAACGCTATAAAATAAAGCATTACATGTAAAAATATATTCGTACTACAATATCGTAACATGTGCATGTTCTTGTCCTGGTATAATGCATGTCGATGTAATATGAGTCGTGCATGGTATGTCATAACCCCTTTCTGCTGCCTGAAGGGCAATTCAGTTAAAAATTTGTATTAAAGTAGCTATCGGCGCGGGTTTGCTTGACACTTGTTTTTTAACGGTGCAGTCAGCATCATATAGTTCGCAGTAGCCAAATATGTATAACACTTCTAGCAGAGACTAGGAATTATATAGACTGCTGATGCCTATATACACTGTGGCGTAATTTTAAAATAATGAGCCTGCTGTAGCTAGTTTCACTATGGAGAAATCACTTTACCATTCAATTCGTATGCCACTAAGAACTCTGGTTAACACAATAGCGCCATCTGTTAGGAGCTTCTTCGTTGTGTTCATAGATGGCTATTGTGTTAACCAGAGTTCTTAGTGGCATAGCTACAGCAGGCTCATTATTTTAAAATCACGCCACAATGTATAGGCATTTAGCAGTCTATAAGTATAATTCCTAGTCTCTGCTTCTAGTTAAATAAAAGTATGGACAATGATATTTTCCGAAATATTTGCCAACTTTAGCTGTTACGAACTTACGTACTATCATTCCCTGTATTTATATTTCAGGTTAGACATTTATTTACTCAAAAGAAATTACATTTCACTAAATGAGTTATCTAAAATTCAACAAAATAGTGACATTTCGTGAGCGTTTAATTCTACTTAAAAGTTAGGTAAAGAAAACATTTAACTTGTACTAATTTCGTACGCGTACAATAGGTACACAATTACACCCTAAGAAATTACAAGGTTACATATAAATACCTACTTATATAACGTCTCATAACCGACAGTAAAATCGTTTTATCTGTAAGTACTTACGCAACATGTTTAAACATGAAGTGTGAAACGCTAAAATCTTAACTTAATTTATTTTTTAAACGACTGCCCAAAAAAAGGAGTGTAATGTTTTTGATACAAGTATTACTTATGTTTTTAGTATTCTTCGTAACCAATGTATTACGAGAGGTTTCTTCAATGTAATTGCAATTTTAATAAATACGAGTGGGTAGAAGGACAAAAGTGAACGATTTAATACAGCAAGCCTAAATAATTTTGTGGAATATTGCCCCGTTGTTCATTATACATTGTATTTATCAAAATTGTATTTGGAAGACAAAACACAAATAGCATAGTCATTTACCGTTATTTAATGAAAAAATATAGATATCCGCTTCTAATTTGAATTAGTTGTAAGTCAGGAGTTACAACAGAATTACCCGCCATCAATCCGACACAAACCAACTCCCCAAATCAAAAAAGCAATATGTAACAAATTTGTTTTTCAATTTCGCACCAATTTTGCATACGGAGCCCCCAGAACATAACGCAAGCAAATAAAACACCATTGTGGTTTTTATGATGCGTAAATATATATTTTTTTTAGCTTTTATTGACGCAAGGTGGGAATGAAAAGAGAATTTCGTCGCAGAAATTCGTTAATAACGCGCCGAGACTGTTTTTTGCGTTTTAGGAGTTGTGCGATTTTTACTTTTTGCCATCTGGGTGATTTGATATGTTTGATGGGGTTTCTATCGCAAGGGTTGCAGTCTTTTGAATACTTAACGAGGCGTTGGCTAAATAATAAAACATTTTTTTTTTTTTTAATTAATTAGATACAGTATAAGTACTACAGTTGGCCCACGAAAATGTTGAGCACTTTAGTACTTTGTCAAATTAAACCAGAATAAGGCATAGTGCCGGGCGTGATAATTAGGTTTTCAACCATTTAAATTTAGCCACCAAACTTAATCTAAGATCCTAATATAAATATGATGACTCCTGCTGGAGGGATTATTCCGACAGCTGCACTGTCCAGTTCTGGTGCTGCAAAGTCAGCGATGATGTGTGTACAACCAGGCCTTCTAGTTACATAATTAGCAAGAGTATTAGAGTACCTATGCTACTGGAATCAGAATATTTAATAACTTACCTGAACAATCACCCGACAATTCTAAGTTCAAAAAGGAACTGAAGGAATGGCTAGTAAACAAATGCTTTTACAATCTTATGAATATTTCGTATAGTATAGTTAGATCCACTTTTAAGTTCAATAATTTAATATTGTACGCCCGAAATGGGCAAACTGTTGATACTTTGCAATGTATGATATTATAAGATCTTATGTAAGTACACAGTTTGGACAATAAATGACATCTATCTATTTATCTATCTAAAACAGATTGTTATGACATTCACGCAAAAGAGTGTGGACTTGTCATTACATATATCTCTGTCTCTGCTCTGCGGTTTTGACAGATTTCTCTTAAATAATATTTGAATTATTTAACCTCTTAACAGACTGCTTGACAGTAGCACCAGAACATTTACCAAGTCATATCTTTTGAAAATTTAATGTCACTGATGACTTTTATAGTCACCATATAACTGACAAAAAGGTTGTTGAAAGCTAGTTTAAAGTTTTTTGCTCATCGCCGCGTTGGTGAACACACGTGCCCGAAGCGACGACGAGCTGAATCCACTACCGTACACTGTCTTTGTTGCCTACTGTCATGGCGTCGATACCGAACAACGTCACTGAACAAGTATTAATTGGCGAAATCATCATAAATTTGATGGAAAGCCATTTTTAAAAGAAGAAGAGGAATGCCTGATACGGAATAGGTTTCAAATACTTATGACATGTCAGTCAAAACTACGTCAAAACGAATATTCTTTGAATTCGATGCGACAAGGTTCTAAGTATGCTCAACATTTTCATGGACCGACAGTACATTAAACTAAGCCCTAATTCACGCACAACATACGTACGTTTTTTATTTATATACATATAAAGCTTTAAACAACAACAACAAGGAACAAAAATGTACATACATGATTCAGTTCAGGCTAAGGACAAGTCCATCATCAAAAATTTCCTCTAAACCCTAAACACGAAACCAATTTACCATCAATATTTCAAATTGACGCTACTAATTCAATACGACGACCCGTAAAGTGACATAACTCCAATTATGTAATTTCTAAGGCTATGTGAATGCACAAATGGTGGCAAATTGATGCGGTGGCCAGTGCACATGTGTCTCGCGATCGGGGATACCTACATTAACGCTGAAAGGGTGTGTTTATTAGTTAGCACTAAGTTGGGAGCACATTATTACATTTAGCAGTTATGTAGGCACACTATGTATAAAATTAATTTTGCTTTGAATTACTTATATGGCAATGGTGAAGAAACAAAAATGAGTTTTCTTATGCCGTTAAAAAAATAAACCATTGTCTTAAAACTTCAATAGATTTCTACTAAATCTTATGGCGAGTAGATGAATTGATTGATTTGCTAATTTTAGACGTAGGTTCCATAATCAGAAAATTATTCACGGTATATCGTGTTATAGAAAATGTTACAATGAAACAGAACTCCGTTATTATCATGTATGCAAAAAACGTGTGAAACCCCTACAACAATCCGTCATTTTAAATCACACGCAAATAACCCTAAAATATTGAAATCATCAGTGATCGATGATTGCCACCTTGTCTATATGCAAATACCATAGTTGGTAGCGAAATTTGACTTTCAAATGGCATTTGTTTATTTTTTCGATATGGTGCCTAATAGTGCATGCTATTCGATTTTTAGTCGTATGCAAAGCGTTGATTTGTTGGGTTGTGACACTGTGGCGATCGGTCTTCGCAATTTTGATCGCTCGGATTGGATTTTTGATGGGTGCCAGTCCGTTTGAGGGATTCTTTGTTGCCACATATGCGACGGCTGAAATTATTATGCAAATCTGCCTTCATTGAAATAAAAACCAAAATTGATATTATACATTTTTTTTTACTTAATGCTTGTGAAGTAAAGCGACGGGTTTGGTATTTGCTATGTGTTTTTGTTGTACAGGTAAATTTGAATAATTGTAACAAATAAATGTTCACTATGGAAATGTAAGTTGTTTTTCTTGTATGAATAAGAGTAAGACCGGTACAGTAGACCACTGTAAGATTTGCAGTTGCAGGTATTTGTCAACATAATAACAAGAATTTAAACAGTAAATTAACTAACTAGGTACTATACAGTTAATTAAATAACTACTATATTTAAACGTTTGTCTTCCCCTACTGTCATTGAAAAGGAGAAGGCGTTATTACTAGAAACACATTCCCAAACAAAAGAATGTGCTTTGACAATTGTAATGACAATAAACCACCCATGTTGTATTTTAAACTGTCCGAATTTAGAAACCTGTGTTCTATATTCGAAAAGATTTATTTTTAAGTGTAGGTACGGTTAATAAGTGATTTGGAATTTGGAAATTTATTGTTCAGACGGGAGATGCCGTTGTGAACAATATTGTGAATAATACTGTATTCTACGCAACGGGATAAAAATATACGAAATACTTGCATTTTATTATATTTTTGCTAAATTTCTACCTAAAATCAGAACATCTAAATTTTGCTAATATGATCGTACTCAGATCATCAGTGTACACTGATAAGTCACAATGTTTTTTATTTTTAATACAAATATAAATACTCCGCAGATCCGTGGGAAAATGTGGCCACGTAAAAAATAACATGGTGGGGTCCTCTTAATTACCCCTGAACGTGTCGATTTGTTTCGAATTCCGGAGATAAAACATACCCCGTTGCTATTTCAATAATTGTACATAACTACCAACTTATGTATGCATTTAACTATGAATAAAACTTGTTGAATAGTCAATGCATAACGCTTGTTTCATCGGCATTTATAATATGGGTAGGTATTAATAATAACTATTTTTTGTCAAATAGAGAGTGTGAATAAAATAACACTTTTTAAATAAAGATTAAAATACTTCTTCGGTAAAAACGAATGTAGAAGTTTCTATTTGATTTTCATAATTTTATACTTGATTTTGATTAAATAATTTTAAAATAAAACATTGATAATGGTTTGGCGTAAAATTTGCGGTTTTTTTACTAGTTAAGATGGTTAAATTTATAACGATGTATTAACATACATATTAAGTGAGTACTGAGTACTGATTATTACTGATTTTGAGTCCCCGAGCAAGCGAAAAATCCTAAAATACGCTACGCTCGTGATTCGAAGCTAGACTACTGAGCGTAGCGAGGGACATAAAACTTTGCTCTCGTTTGACACATACAACTCACCACATCCACCCACCTCAGTAGTGTGAACATATTCAACTTTAATAATATCATAGGCTTTTACTTACGTGCCTCGTGATTAATCAAGCGGAAAACTTTATTCAGCATTGATTAGGAGTTTACAGCTTGTCTTAACTCTTCAGCGAGGCCGGCACATGGTGACACTTAGCTGTCCTCTACCAACATAAAAAACAAAACAAAACAATCTTTTGTTTACATGACGTGGAAACCCGTCACCGGTAGACAACGGCTGCACTCTTCTCACTCGAACCAGCTTGGGTGTACAGTCGAGGTCATTAATATGTATACACTTTTTAACCTAATCGAGTGTGTTTGCTTACAAATCGCAGGCGACCGCATTCGATTAGGTAAAAAAGTGTATACATATTAATGACCTTGACTGTACCTACCTAATTCATAAAAATTTAGACGAACTGTTTTCTACTAGAGTAGGCCCATTTTTGAAGAAGTAGCATGCAAGAAGCAAGTCATGTAACAGTTGGGGTGACAACGTTATCAGAGGGCTTAGACCCTGCAGAATACGGTTCTGCCTGTCTCCATCCCCCAAATTTGAGCCGGAAGTATGTTATACCGGGTAATGTGCAGCCCATACAAATTTTTTCGTTGTACATTTGGTAAATCGTGGTTCCGGTACCCTAACTATGGTCCGATTGTTATAGGTTTTTGATATGCCGTAAAGGACAATATTTGTCATTGTATCCCGAAATTTTCGACCCTCCAGCTCCATAATCTTTCTCCGCCATCTTGGAAAATCTGTCACTTTTTTCAGTCTTTTCCTTGTACTGTCGCTAAAGTTCATTTTAGTGCTAAACATGGTTTGGCAATATTGTAGAAAACAAAATTTGCTAAAACTTCTGGCTACAAAGATTTTTTGTTTGACCCCTAAGGACGAAGGTATGACAGGAGATATCTTTAAAACTGCAATTTTTTATTTATTATTCCTCCCATATTTGCGTTTTAAGTGCAATTTAGCGCTAAGTATAGTTCTGCAATATTGTAGATCACAAAATGTGCTACAACTCTTCTATTGAAATATTTTTTCCACGATCATCAGGAAAGAACGTACGAAGTCATCTATGGAGTACTACCGTCGATATTTGCTTCTTTTTCCAGTTTTCTTCCCATATTAGCGTTTTAGTGTATTTTAGCTCAAGTTCTAGGTCTATTATATAATAAATTATATGCAAATTCAAAGTACCTACGATCTTACTAGGTATCGTGGAAACAGACGACTTTGTCTTTTGAGGGATTGAAGTGGTATAGATCGGAAAGTGACAGATGCTTTATATTGTCGTCTATCCCGCTATCACTCGATCATCATAGATCCCCTACAGATTGCGATTAATTGCACTCAAACCTAAATATGAGAAGAAAACTGCAAAAGTAGCAAATTTCGACGGTGGTACTCCATATATGACTTCATATCTTCTTTCCTAATGGTCGTGGAAAAAATATTCGAATACAAAAGTTGTAGTAAATTTTGTGATCTACAATATTGCCGAACTATAGTTAGCACTAAAATGCACTTAAAATGTAAACATGAGCGGAAAACTAGAAAAAAGTGCCAATTTTTAATGATATATCCTGTCATATCTTCGTCCCTAGGGGTCATGGAAAAAATCTTTGTACCCAAAAGTTTTAGCAAATTTTGTATTATATTGCAAAACTATGTTTAGCACTGGAATGAACTTTGACGACAGTATAAGCAAAGAACTGAAAAAAGTAACACTATTTCCAAGATGGCGGCCAAAGTTATGGAGCTGGAGGTCAGAAATTTTTAGGTTACCATGGCTAATATTGTCCTTCACAACATACCAAAAAACCATATCAATCGGACCTCTTTTAGAGTACCAGAGCAACAATTTACTAAATGTACTACGAATTTTTTTGTATGGGCTGCACCTTTTCCGGTATACCGTACTTCCGGCTCAACTTTCGAGATGGCGACAGGCAGATCCGTATTCTGCAGGGTCCAAACCCTCTGATAACGTTGTCACCCCAACTGTTACATGATTTGCCGCTTGCATTGTTTAGAGACGCCTTTTCCAATTCTGTTCTTGCTCTATACAGCCTTCATACTAATCATAAATATTTTCTAGATAATTTTTATAATATTCAAGACATTTTTTGCAATAAAATAGACTTGTTCGAGCTGCTGAGGTGAAAAGAATATTGTTATTCTTCTAAATATCGTGTCATAAGGAAAAAAACATTATCTTCAGTCATTTCAGACCTTTCTAATGGCGTCTTTACAACTTACCCAAACTTTCTAGGTATCATTTTCTTTTCACATTCGCCTAATGCACTTCCTCAGAAACCGATTGAAGAGTAAATCGGTCTCTGGAAACTTAAAGCCATTTTGCCGCCGTCTTAGAAACTCACCTTAAGTTTAAGTTTACTGTTGAGCACAACTTTTCTTGCGCGGTCTAAGTATCATCCATCTAAGTTTAAAGTGTGTTCAAACGGTCAGTTAAAGTTGATGTATCTTAGTTAGGTTTAAGTTCTGAGTCATAACCTCAAGCCCAAGTCTGAACTACATCAAATATGAGGTAGGTACTTACGTATTACCCTACCCGTATATTTATCATAATACGAGTATATACCTACACAGCATTTGCAACGAAAGTAAATTAATTAATTGTAGTAATGACTTAATGATTTGGCATGAATTTGATAAAAAAAATAAGTTTGTAAAAAGGGCTTAAAAACAAGCAACAAAAAGTGTGTTAAAACAAGTCAAGCATATCAACTGACCCTGTATCTTTGATAAAACACATTCGTATCTTTGATTAATACTTATTGAGTCGTGTTCAGGGGTTTGGTCGGTCTAAAGAAATGTTTTGCGACTGTAGTCACAGCACAGAATAGTAGAATACTTAGTAAATAACTGTCGTAATAACTAAGATTTAGCTTGCTCTTACGTCTCGCAATAATATTGTTAGAGGAAGTTTTCAATAAAAAGTGGTCCTCACAAAATGGAAACTTAAGAAATCATAATAAAAATTTAGTGGATGCAAGTTACAAATTTTTTATTGTTATAACTAAACGAACTAAAGTTACTCTCCCTATTTAGCTTCTAAATCTGCAGGCATAGATCCTGACTGTACCTCCATACTACTACGGTAGGTACTTTATATTTTGATGGTCTAAAGCAATAGGTATATACTTATACTACCTATACTCGTAATGTAGCAATTGTAGCAAATGTTAAATTTATCAGGCAAGGTAAGACTTGCCTGATAAATTTAACATTTGCTACAATCTGATGGGATGGGGATCTGATGGGTAGGAAGTTGTTAATTCAGTTGCGATTGTTACTTTTATGATGTTAGATGTCTCATGTTATTGTATATAATTTATTTGGGTAAAAACCGCATTTCCGTAGATTTTTCGTCGAGTCGAATGAAGCTCGTAACTTGTCTGTAGGTAAGCATGGACTCTGGGCTGTCTCGAAAGGTTTTGCATTTGGGTTTACGTATATGCTTGGTTTTCCTGTCTTGCAATTCACACATACCTTACTCGAATCTGCTTGGTTTTGAATAAAAATATTTTATCAAATAAAATACAGTATTTATCATAAAAAGTATATTTTCAAATAAAAATATTGAGAACAGGCATAATAGGCAGTAGACTGTAAAATAATACGCAAAATAAAACTTACATGCAAGTCAATTGGTATGACTTATTTGAATTAACTAAAAACTTAAACTAACGCTGTTATTCACTAAATAATTAAAATTTATACCTAAAGCATGACCCTTCTCTGTTTTCACAGTCGGGTAAAATATACAGGTTTTTTTTTACACAAAAATCATTCACGCCGAAAAATAACTTATTCCAAGCACGCTCATGAAATCTGTCTGTTAAATTACAAATGTGACCTTGCCTCACTAAAATATAATTCGAGCAATCAATTCAGATGCGTGTCCAAGTTACCTATAGATATTTCGATTCAATAGATATACATTTTAAGGTCAAATTAATGAGTCAAATTAATTGAAACTTTGACCGATTTATTTGAAAAGTCTAACTAGCATAGCAGAACTAGTAGGCTGTTACGTATCCACTCACTTGCTTCGAAATTCACTTGGTCGACAAATTAATTTATACTTGCATGTTTGATATATCAAAACATAATCGCCAATATTATAGGATAATGTATTCATTATCCACTTCATAGGCCGAAGATCGAATACGTTTTGGGTCGCTTATACCCATCAGGTACGAATGTACCCTTGCCTTGCTTTGTAATTTGTAATTATGTATTTTTTTACAGCAGCTAACAAGGCATGAAACGTTTTCATGAAACGTAAGGGCAGAGCTTTTTTTTATATTATTGTTGTGTAATTATTCATATTATAAAATTCGTTCAACGTAAAAGTGGTTCAGCTAATGTGTAATTTTAGATGGCTCTTAAATATGTAAGCACAGGCTTGGCTGAGGCGGTCACAGATTTGTAATGAGACTACGATTCCTTATAACACAATGCATTTTGAGCATATTCGCTGCACAATTTTGACAATAAACTATATAAAGACTTGGTAGTGAGATAATACCTTACTAATCTTAAAACTACTAATAATTACCATTATATTGCTTACAGTTTCATTTAAATGTTATTTATTTATCGTGTAACGCAGTAAAGCCGGTACTATTAATAGAAGACGCATTTGGTATTTTGAGTATTTATGTTTCAATCAAAAAATATATATCCAAAATTGAAATGATTAGAAACTAAACTATTGTGGATTCTGAAAACAATGCATGGTGTTACAATTTTAATAATCGATACGATCTACAATGTAAACAGTATCTGATGAATTAACTATTAGTGCGAATTCCGTTAACTAGGTTTTGTAGGTTCCTCCATACTGACCAGTAGGCTTAAATGTGTATAATCGTACTATAAAACTGACCATTTTACTGAGCAAAGTAATGAAATTTATGAGTTAATTTCAGACAGTATGTAAAATAAAAAACGTACGAAAATCAGTTATCAAAATACATGTATGTATGCATGTAACTTCAGAACGGCTGCACCTATTTATCTAATACTCTTTGTCCTATCGTTTGTAGTAATCAGGATAAGGTTTGTATAAAAAATGAGTAAGGAAACTCGGCATAATAAGTGAGGGAAGATTTGGTCTAATTTCGTCGTTACTACACCCGTGTGAAGCCGTGACGGGCAGCTTTATAAATATATATATACTAGCGGACCCGGCAGACGTCGTCCTGCCCGGGAAAGCAGCGCCGGGTCCAAAAGTAGGTATTTTCAAACCTTCCAGGGACCATCTCAAATATGCACAAAAAATTTCATCCGAATCGGTCCAGCCGTTTAGGAGGAGTTAGGTGACAAACACACAGTAGAGAAGAAGTATATTTATATATAAAGATATATATAAAATAATTTTTTATCTCGATAATTCAAAACGAAACATGTAAAACTGCGTCTTCTATTCAATTGCGTCGAGAAGCATTTAAAGAATTTTAGGATTTGTCCTCTACAAAATTTTATCTTATATAAGAGCAATAAGCATACCAATTTATTTATGTACAAAACTCTTATATGCATAATGTCCTTTTCATTTGCAATCTGTGCTAAGTAATAAAGCACAAGAATATTTACATTATAAGTAAAATATTTTGAATACAATAATTATTTAGCACAAAGTAGCAAACATATTTATTAGCAATAAGAGTTTCCAAGAGATCATTAGGAAAACTTCTTTTTTTAATTAATCACCTCCTTAAATAAATACATATCACATTTGAACACATCCTTCCATTTTGTAACTACTTAAATGAAATTCCTAAATAAAAAATGAAAAAGATGAGTTGATGTAAGTTTTTTGTTCCCGAAAATGTTTGTTCCCATTTTGGTTTTTAAATGATTAAACACATCTTGAACAATTGAAAAGCTACCATTCATGTTCTGATCAGGTGAACTCTTTGAAATTTTGTAAATTTAAAAGAATTGACGAATACACACAACTTCGGAATTAACATTTTCATACATCTTGGAGACAATGAGTAAAACCTAGCATAATACTAATATAATGTTACAAATATAAACTACATTCTTATCTTACAAGACCCTTTCATTTCATATAACACTCCACTGATTAATTATAAAAGCTCCAAATTAATTCAATAAACAATTTACTCAAATGAGAAATTTCAGGCATAAAATAATCAATTACAAGTTGTGAGCTTAATAGAAATGTCAGAGCATATCAATCATCTAAAATTAACTTTTATACAAGAAATATTATTAAAATAGACCTTCTCTGATAAAATTTTCATTTTACATAACTTGGCACTCTCCACCTCCTCTTTACACATAAATACGCTACTGTTATCCTAAAATAAACATTTTTATTACAAAAATAATAAAATGAGATCAATCGATGATAATTTTTAGGCTGCTCTCTTTGGAACAATTTCTGGGAAAACGGACTTTATTTTTATATTAAAATAAAATCTATTTTTGTATAATATAGAACAAACGTGGTCCACTCTTCGAAGTGATTTCTAAATAGTATTTAAACAATTGTTATATGTAGGTATAAAGTATTCATAGATCAGATAATTACTATGGATTATATTTCAACACCGAAAGCGGAATGTAAAATTGACAATGGATTAAGTAATTTACTATTTATATTTTAAAATTTTAAGTGGCGATTATTTCTTGTATATATTCTCTATTTTTGCACTACAACGTTTATAAAAAATAACATTGTTAATTTTAAAAGTTTGAAGACTACCATAATTTTTTTTTGAAGGACGCTCACTGATTTTTAAAGTCCTAGTTATTCTTCCCGCATTGCCGTTCAATCTTTATAAATAATCTCAATATGTAAAGAGAATAATTATTCCAAGTCTACAAAAATTATGTAACGATATCAGAATATTCATGTATAAAAACATGTCAAAAAGTGCGTACGATTAAATTTACATATACAGTTTTTACAACAACTGTCTTTAAGTCTATCATAGCAAAAGGCTATTTATAAAATAACCGATAGACAAAATGTATACAATATTAACAAGCGTGACACAGGAGTAATAAGTACTACTCATTGCACGCTAGATGGCGGTGCATATTTCGCGCGTGCATGGCTTCATCGTTTACTGAGAAACTTCCAGCCGAGCATCAGGAGTACTGCTGTACATATGGAGCCGGCGGACAGCTTGTCCGGTAATATCGATGACAGTAACGAGCTGTCGGACGAATTTTCAGGTGAAGGTTCTTCTGGAGTAGCTGCGTCGGTCTGAAAAGAAACGTAAAAAGTCTTTAAAACATTATTCAACGAAGCAAACAACTTTAAATATAGAGCAGGAACAGAATTCGAAAAGGCGTCTCTAAACAATGCAAGCGGCAAATCATGTAACAGTTGGGGTGACAACGTTATCAGAGGGTTTGGACCCAGCAGAATACGGATCTGTCTGTCGCCATCTCGAAATTTGAGCCGGAAGTACGGTATACCGGAAAAGGTGCAGCCCATACAAAAAAATTCGTAGTACATTTAGTAAATTGTTGCTCTGGTACTCTAAAAGAGGTCCGATTGATATGGTTTTTTGGTATGTTGTGAAGGACAATATTAGCCATGGTAACCTAAAAATTTCGGCCCTCCAGCTCCATAACTTTGGCCGCCATCTTGGAAATAGTGTCACTTTTTTCAGTTCTTTGCTTTTACTGTCGTCAAAGTTCATTCCAGTGCTAAACATAGTTCTGCAATATTGTAGAATACAAAATTTACTAAAACTTTTGGGTACAAAGATTTTTTCCATGACCCCTAGTGACAAAGATATGACAGGATATATCATTAAAAATTGCCACTTTTTTCTAGTTTTCCGTTCATGTTTACATTTTAAGTGCATTTTAGCGCTAACTATAGTTCGGCAATATTGTAGATCACGAAATTTGCTACAACTTTTGTATTAAAATATTTTTCCACGACCATTAGGAAAGAAGATTATGAAGTCATCTATGGAGTAGCACCGTCGAAATTAGCTACTTTTGCAGTTTTATTCTCATATTTAGGTTTGAGTGCAATTAATCGCAATCTGTAGGGGATCTATGATGGTCGAGTGATAGCGGGATAGACGACAAGATAAAGCATCTGTCACTTTCCGATCTATACCACTTCAATCCCTCAAAAGTTCATACCTTCGTCCTTAGGGGTCATACAAAAAATCTTTGTAGCCAAAAGTTTTAGCAAATTTTGTCTTCTACAATATTGCCGAACCATGTTTCGCACTAAAATGAACTTTAGCGACAGTACAAGGAAAACACTGAAAAAGTGACAGATTTTCCAAGATGGCGGAGAAAGATATGGAGCTGGAGGGTCGAAAATTTCAGGATACAATGACAAATATTGTCCTTTACGGCATATCAAAAACCTATAACAATCGGACCATAGTTAGGGTACCGAAACCACGATTTACCAAATGTACAATGAAAAAATTTGTATGGGCTGCACATTATCCGGTATAACATACTTCCGGCTCAAATTTGGGGATGGAGACAGGCAGAACCGTATTCTGCAGGGTCTAAGCCCTCTGATAACGTTGTCACCCCAACTGTTACATGACTTGCTTCTTGTATGCTACTTCTTCAAAAATGGGCCTACTCTTATATAATATATTTACACCTAAATAGTAATCCTCCAAAATAAACTGTTTTTTATATTTATTACGGCCCTACTTAAACGATTAATGGTTTATATCGAAACAACGGTTACAAATTTAAGCCGGAAAATTTCAATAAATACGAGTATGATGCAAGATTTTCAACAGGCACGCGATCGTGTTATATCCTTACAATCTTATATCTTTAAACGAGCAATTCTTGTATATTTATTTATTTATATATTTATTTCGAGGATCTCGGAAACGGCTCTAACGATTTGGATGAAATTTGGTATGTAGGGGTTTTCGGGCACGAGCAATCGATCTAGCTAGGTCTCATGCCCTGGAAAACGCCGAGCAAAGCTCGGCCGCCCAGATATTAAATATTAATGCCCGGTAAACACTCAAAAATATTAAGTGCGCAGAAAATTACAAGTACCGGTTTTCCTGTAATCTTTTATGTTTTGTCATCCGTCAAAATGTATTTTCGCATTTTCGAGGATCACTGGAGAGGGGTTCCGGGGCTTTTTGTGAACGGCGTTGGGTCCTTCAATTCTTTTTGCGTCTCGATCCGTCTTATTCGCTTCGACGCCATTAATATGCATAAGTAAATTGCCGAGATGATCTAGAGATGGGTGTGTTTCAGATCATAATAATGCAGTGGGATTTTTATGATTACATTTTTGGGCACGTTTTACACCTTTCCAGGGTTTAGGGAGATAAAAGAAAAAAATAACTAACTTTCAGTGTTTATAAATACCACACAAGAGTGTTTTCTGCGCGTGCTTGTGAAAAATTTGGTAAGCCGGTTAGTACGAGTTTTCCATTTTATATTTAGAATTAATATATATATATTAAACTTCTGTAGATACGTAGTAGAATTTATCATGGTTTACTTTATTTTTAAAATTAGTGATCCTCAATCAAAATTGCAAGATGTAGACCTGTTGGGAGTCTTATTAAGTTCCTGCAGATTTGCAGTGATTCAGATCCCAATATAAAACTTTACGAACTCTACCATGAAGTTCAATAATGATTACATTTACCCATGGAGAGATTCTGTTCCCTAGCGAAAAGAATTCCTGAAAACTCAACCACGAAACAAATGGAATTTCTATTTATCGTCTCAGCATCAAAATTTGCAATGTAGCGTAAACATACAGCATACCCTCAACAAACACACCTGACTCATTTAAATATTCCGTCTTCAACCCCCATATCTATACAGAAATGGGGAGCTCTCCAAGATAAGGGATTAAAAAGAAAATGCCATCCCATTGTGGAGACGCCCACTTGTACGTGGCGGAGCAATCATCCGAGACGCTGGCTAAAAAACGACATGAAACAGAAAAAGGCATTATAAAGGAAAAAGTAAAACATGTTTAAGAAGGGGAAATACTTGGAGTAGGAGGCCGTAATGGAGATCGCGAAACTGCAGCTCGTTAGTGAATGGCAAATTGAGATACGTGATGACTTTGGCTTTGTATTAGGAAGTAAAATGGCTCATGTCTGCTTTTGAGTCGAGTTTGTCCTCCGGGTTTGAGTAAGTAATTAGGAATCGTTAGTAGCTAGCAAACTACGAGCGAAATGGTACATAATAAACACGAACTCTTGTCAAATCTAGCATGTCAACCTTTAAGCTCAACCCATTTTCCCTTTTTTAAATTTAAATGAAATAAATAACAATAACAATAATATATTACACAACTTTAACTCCGCCATGGAATGGAAATACATTTTTAGACCAACAAACAGTAAAAGGCGAGCACCCGAGGCAAAACACAGGTCCATCAACGAAGCAGGTTCTTCGCCTGTGATTCACAAAACACTTCGCTGGACTTAGCCAAGTGCTCAGGAAGCTGAGCCAGACGTTTTCGTGGAAAAACCTCGGGAAAGCGGATCGAAAATAAAATAGAAAAAATCGAGACATCTCCAGAAGCGACGGGTCTCAAGCCTCGAACCTTCAGCTTTGAGGTTTTGTTTTACACCACAACGAACAGTTTCGTGAAAAATTGGGTAGCCAACAAGTTAAGTTGACTAAAGTTTGACATATTTTTTAATTATATTAAAGGCATATTTAATTGGAGCGCTCGTGGCCCAGCGGCGCCGGGTACCGCTTGCGGTATCTAAGGTTAAGCAACGTGGACAGTGGTCAGGACTTGGATGGGTGACCGCATTGAGTGGTTACTAACTGAGCGCTTCCGTGCTTTGGAAGGCACGTTAAGCCATTGATCCCGGTTGCTGTCTATGGCAGCAGTCGTTAAGCCAAGTTGGAGGGTTCGGGCGGTTTGAGAACTTCTAACAGTCAAGTTGCCCACTCACTTGACAAAGCCTAATCCCAATAAGGTCTAGTTTCCCCTCGGGGTTGGAAGGTCACATGGCAGTCGCTTCCGTAAAATCTAGTGCCTACGCCAAATCTTGGGATTAGGTAGCGGACCCCAGGCATCCTCCAGGGTGCAACTGTACTGGGATAACTCTAGGAGGATGATGATGATGATTAAGGGCATATTTAATTATTACCAAAGATTTTGTGCATGACAGCAGCTATAGGCAAAAAAATCGTATCATGTGGTCTATTTTTGGGGATATATTATTGTTGAGATCCTAAACTCATTTTATCAAATCGTTATTATATCGATGGTCAAATAAAACATATAAAATCTATTCTAGTACCGTATCACAGAAGAAGCTAAATAGTTACGTTCTAAATTATATTATAGAATTACTCTCTCTCTCAAGCCAAATTATAGTTCTGGTATCTTTATTTAATGCGGCATGGTGTGACAGCATCCCGAACCTTTGTTTCTCGCCACTCACCGTGCCGTATCATTAACTCGGAGTGGATGAGATTTTTTCGACTTTTTAACGTTAATCCTTTTTTTTATTTGTGCCAAAGAGTGGTGTCACTGATCTTTGAGAGGCGTCGCGTTGGATAATGCTCAATATTCTGATGATGCTAGATGTTAATTAGTGAATTTTCTGCGACAAGTGCAATATTTCAAGAGGTAGGTCCTTAGGTACTTGTGATGGCGCACTTTCGTTGTCACATTTGCAAATTGTAAGAAAGGTGACTTTGCTGTAGGAATTTGTTGGACGACTCACAGCTGGGCTCAATATTAGTGGCAGACTATTAAACGAACAGGGAAACTGGGTATAAAAAGAATGACACCTCTCATCACATCCAAACTTGTAGTTCATTTCGCTTGCTCATCTAATAAAATAACACATTAATAAGGAGCACCCAACAATTAAAACTCTTCCGTACTATTTATTATAAATTCACTACGCCAACGTTGTACTAAAAAAATATCATTAATTAATCTAGGAAATTAATTAGAATCCATACGAAAGTCATACAACACCTGTTGCTAGGCCGACATGGGAATAGGCAGGCATAAAGGGTTAGAACGGGTATCATCACGGATGCATTGTCTTACAACCGCACGTTCTAGTTTGTTGGTTTTCTTTTATATGTAAGTACTTATATACGGCGAGTCTCATTTTATTAACCGTAATATTGATAAGATTTAAGTAAAGTAAATTCGTAATTTTATGACATATTTTTTTATAATTGGCAATTTGCATTTTAAATTGCACATTTAATTATGCATACTAAATTATAGTTTGGAAGAATCCAATTCGTATCAAATTATTGTTTTTTTAACGCGAATGCGCATTTGGTTACCAAAAGTTTCCTCCGCTCTTTTTTCCATTCCCTTTGACATGGAATCAAATACCTACGAAAGTAATTCAACAAATGCCTCCAAAGATCTGCACAAAAAAGCATAGATTTTAATCATACAAAGCAATAAGGTATCGGGGACACAAATATGATCACAAGCAGCGCGATAGGCAAATATAAATCAAGGGATTCCTGCCATTTTATTATCATAATGAAATCTGAAGAAGAAAAGGCAATTGCAGATCCCAATGGCGAAGAAGCTGGTGGATTTATTATTAGCCATTTGAATCTTACAAATGGTGAATGTAATTTTTGGCTTAATGTGTGATCGTGGAAGATTGTGCTAACAGGAATTGTAATTTAGTTATATTAAAAATTGCAAATTTAATTGTACTGTATTATCCTGATACTGAACTGTCGAATTGTTTTTCTTTTAATTTTATTATTTCCTATTTGTAATGACCATTCAATTGTGTCGTTAATAGAAATACTTACAAGCCCCAAGGACACTTATTGAAATTTCATTAACCGTTAATGAACAATCTATGTTCATTGGCATTAATAAATAAATCAATTCTAAATCAATGCGTGTAAAAATAGAGCTTAAAAATACACTTTACGTACATAATTTTAAGGCGTAAATAACGAAGGAAATATACAAGTATAATTTTTTATTTCCTTCGCTAAAGTATAAGTTTAGTTATTTAGGAATATCGTGTTCAAAACCTTTCAAAAGCCGTCTCTAAAATTGAAAGACGAATCCAACGACACTCTCATAATTCGGATTTGTCAAAAAGGTATAAAGATAAAAAGGCGAGTCATAGAGATTTCCCCCGTGCATTCACTGTTTTATTACTGTGGCGCCTCTCCCATCAGATAAGTGACAGCACAGTGATTGTGTGAATTTGAAATCTGAATCTATTAAGTATGAGATTGTTTCTTGAAAAAATACGTCTTTCCTGAAACAAATAAGTAGCCAATTGTGACGCTTCCGTTTGTCAAACTATAACATCACGCAGTTCGTGAATTTCATGATAAATGTAAAATCTGTAACAAACTGCAATTGCTAGGCTGAATTAATATTGATTGATGTTGGGATTCGGTTTTGGCTAACAAATGACTATTTTTGATAAAATAGAGCCAGTTTGTGTTATCATTGCAACATTGAAACGTTGTTTCCTAGCTAGTACGTATACAACAATTAATTGGAGATTTATACTTAATATTTTTCAAGATGTAGGCATGCAGGTTTTCTCTTAATATTACTTATTGAAAAGTTTGTAGCGAACATATTATCTAACAATAATAAATAAGCAATACCATAACCTACCTACACATACCATAATAAATAATGCAAGCATGGAACTACTAACAAGCAGTATGTTAACAAACAAACATGAGATACCCCCCATAATTTCCCTTCGCCCATATTTTTTTAAGGTACAGTCAGAGCCAAATATTCTCATAACAAATGCATCACACATAAAAAGGGAGTTATTATCAACAATAAATTGCACACGGCATGCGACTCTTTATTGGCATCAACACTTCCGACTTTACATGCACGGAGTTGTAAAATTTTAATCTTGTTTTTCTTGGTGAAATTGATGCTAGAAGAATAAAGAGAAATACCAAAGTATTATTTTTATAGATGGTGTTCTGGAATATCGTAAGTAGGTTTAAATATGAGTAGACAAACAAGTTTATTGAAATAAGCGGGTCACTCGCGTCTTTAACATCGAATATCGCTCGACAACGACATGTTCAGAAAGTATCCTATTATTTACCGCAATCATCGCCAATATTCACTTATTATGTCAGTGTATTTATGCATATTTTACTTCAGTTGCTGCTCCGATATAAATAAAGGTATGATGTATTTATATAAGGTAAGCCGTAACAGAAAGAACAAATCCTGCAAATAAACTGTTTCTTTGAAATTTCATGGCACATTTCAAGAAAAAAACGTTATCAGAGCCCACACCCTTCGCCATTAATGTAATCTGCGCAATAAAAATGGTATTAAATTTAAGTCTTTTACTTTTTATACCGGAAGATGGAAAATGCGATTTTCATATCAGTTGTTAAATAAAATGATGGATTTAGATGACGGAGACACGTGTGCTAGGTGGAAATAAAAACAGCGAACGTGCTTGCGGCAACGGAGCACTCATGCCCTGTGATAAAATCAATAAATCTACGTCTATAATCTGATTTTCAATTTAGACATATTACATGCACCTATGAATATAATAAAAATACCACTGGTTCGTAATTCGCAAAATATTACATGCCTTTGTATGTATAATTTTCCTTGTATGTGATATTACACGTATTCAGGGGTCAATGATATATGATGATGATTATGATTTATTTGTTTATGCTAACTCAGTTAATATTTTGTTAAGAACCTGTATTTTATAGAAAATTTTCATGTACTCTAATACTAATTATGTACTTTCACTAACTACTTTGTAATGAGATGTAAGGGACCAGAAAACTGGCGAATATTTTTGGATAATTATGCGTTATAAATTATATACCTTTTCGTAATAACGGACAAAAACTTAAAAAAATATTTAATAAACATCCTATTCTTACATCTTAGAGACAGAACATTCGTGGCACTACTTTACCAAAATATTATTTATTGTTATAACCTTAAGAATATAAGCAATTTTATGCTCTCATTTTATTTGCCATAGCCCTACAACATAAACTTGGAAATAAAAGATTTGTTGTAAAAATTAAACTCTTAAGATAACCCCCTCTATGGGAGGGCAATGAAACAAAACATAATTTTTATTATTCCTTCAAAGATGGAATCTTTTTGTTTTTCAACTTTTAAAGACCTGAAATAAAATGCGCGTATCTAATCTATCTTTTTTATTAAACGGAGTGGTAGTTAACATTTTTTGTTTAATAAGTAATGTGCCCATCTCACCTTATGGCTACAATTGAAAATAAATGTTAGTAAATATTCCGGTAGGTCGGTATAATGATAATGTGGAAAAGTTCGTCTCAAATGAGTGCGATGTTGAGAGACGAACTAAATAATCAAGTGCATATTTTAAGGACTAATAAATAAATTTAAGGCAGGCAACGAAATTCCTTAACGGATTGTCGACAGCAACAAATTTATACAACAATGCTCAATAAAAATTAACGGCACCCAATAAAATTTAAAAGCTCGTCAAAAATCAAATCTCATTACCACGTTTTAATTGACATAATAAAGTTAATTTAACGATTTCGGTATGTATCGATGTGTTTAAAAAAAAACTTAACTTTGTCATAAAATTGAGGACAAAATCGAGCTCAAAGTTCCAAGTTTATATTTTTATATGCGTTTTATGAGAAAGACGCGTGCGCATGGAAAGTAACGTAATTTAATGCTGTATACAGACTGTTACTTTTTTTATGGTCGTCTGTATTATAGTGATAAAGGGTGCCGTCCATTATCGGGCTATTTAGTGCTAATTGCGTTTTTTATTGACAATTTTATGTCGTGAGACCGTTTAGTACATATATTTAAGAATTTGTTATTATTAATATGTACCTGGTATTAACGCGACACATGGCATATTAAACTTTTAAACCCCTTTTTAACTTAAAAATTTAACATGTAGGTAGTTTGGTGTGGTGGTGGTGGTGTAGGTGGTGTGGTTTAGGTATTCCATAGTCCTCAATGGACCATTGGTAGCTCTTTTCAGTAAGTAAATAAAATAAAACTTGAGAAGTTAATTGGCATCAACGAATTTCATGAATAAAGTATGGTATCCTTCTCTAGTGATGCAAAACTTACAAAAACGTTTTATTTTCACAGACATTGTCAGAGAGAAATGTCGCCAGGAATTCATATCTTTCATCAAACGCCAACGATCAAATAAGAGTTTCATTTTATCGAAACTATCAAAATATCGATATGAAAATGACGACGTAAACTAACAATATGGCGATCGTTTACGTTTATAGGTTATTCAGACGTCAGTTCAACGTAATTGAACTAAACAATGTAAATGTGATAGCACAGCTATAAAAAAAATAAAAACATATCGTCGTAAATAAATTCTAATTTGTAGTCTCTTTTGACCAGTGTTGGAATAGATAGCATAACCATTTTAGCATCTGATATTGTGCATTATATGTTGAAATCAGGCTGTTTTTTTCTGCCATAGAAATAAATATGAAGCATCCTACAAAAAGCTATTACTTGAATATTCTTTCGCCGCCTATTTTTAAACGACAAAAGGCCTCATCCAGGCAGAAGGCATCATGAAGAAGGCATCATGAAAATTGTTAAATCTAGGTGGTATAGTTTATATTAGCATTAAATGTTTACTGGAGCGGCAAAGTTAAATGAAGTCTGGGAAAAACAATAAGGATCACCAACACTCTGCCAAAAGTGCCCTCAACTCAAGAGAGTTGACTAGGCTAGTTATCTTGGCGAATAATCAGATACAGCAAATAAGGAATCCGCAAGCCACATTACCGTAACGGCATCGTTAAAAAACGCCAGCTCTCCAAACGGCGAGCTTCCATGCTCCATACTGACTTTTATGAGCACACAAATTAAAATCGGCATAAAATGTAGTATCGATTGGTATCGACGCGTGTCGCGTCACTATTAAACGATCAGGCTGGCGTTTGCAGAAAATGACTGGGTTTCTTTTTTATTTTCTACCAAATTGCGACAGAATGAAAAGTAATGTTTAAAAAAACGTCGTTAGATGCGTCTCAATAACAAGCGCCAGCAGTCGTATACGCTTTTACACCTTATTCCATTGAAATAAGGTCCAAAAGTGTATACATATTTATGCCCTTGACTGTACAATATTTGGAATGTGCAGTTTTTTTCTAAATATTTTAACTGGGTTATAAACACTTGCAAAAACAAAAGTCGTCTCTCCTGTGGTCAATAGTTAACGGCTTATGAGCATGTGAGTTATGATTTTATTACATGGATTTATAGAACCGGAGACGCCGTTTATGCGGGTTACTAGACCAATCCAAAATTACGTATAAGCTTTGTAGCCCTTAACTTTTGATATGTCCACAGGAAAGACGCGAACCTTAATCTGTTTATGACCCAACTGGTCCTGTGCGTTCGTATTTTGCTAACGTATTTTATGAGCGAAAACCTGAAGTAAATAAACTTTGCATATATATACGTTTTCTAAAAGTTTGGTTTATTTTAATATTTCTAAGATAAGCGCATTTATTGCATTTATAAATTTGACGTATAAAACCTGTTCACGGAACCCCAAAAACAAAAAAATAAAATAAAGACAGGCATAAACGCGTCACAATAAAAGTTGAGTTATAGGTTTTTTGGTAACGTTAACTTATTGACGATCGCGTCATAAGGATTTTTGGCTAATCGCCGGTGTAATAAAGAACGTGCGGGGTCATAAAGTCATAGATGTTCATATATCATTCTTATTACATTATGTAATATTTTGATGCGTTACAATATTATTTTTTACGGCTATTATGAAGTCTGTAATCTTGTGTTTATTTAGTTACTTACATGAAAATCCGATTGATTGATTCGCTTGAATTTTCGAAACACAATGTTCATTGGAATCACAATCACATGATCATGACATTTGAGTGATTAGGCGAAGATTAAAATTGTTATTGACTATGTCAACATTCCTTATTGTTAGCGGTGTGTTACTTATTGTTATTGGAAGCGACTTCCAATTTCGATTAGGTTTTTTAAGAGAAATTGATTTTTTTACTATTGTAACAGCCTGCCGGTAAGCAGACACCGTAAACTATGGACGCTCGCGACTCCAAAGGAATCACAAGTTCGTTGCCTATTATGATGCATTGTGATAATAGCTAGAGACGTATGCTGGTTCCTCATTTTGAATAGGTACAGTCGAGGTCATTAATATGTATACACTTTTTAACCTAATCGAATGCGTTTGCTTACAAATTATAGGCGACCGCATTCGATTAGGTAACAAAGTGTATACATATTAATGACCTTGACTGTACTGCGCATCCTCTGGAGCTCTGGCAACCTTAATCAGCACCAGGGACACAATACCACATTCCTAAAGAGAGAATAGTGGTATTGTTATAATAGCTTCGGTCTTCTGTAAGGTTGGAGATACTTCCCCAGTTGGATGCTCCAAATATGAGCGAGATATTCCGTTGTGCGCTACGTCTCCAACTTACATTGCATACGTAGGTGTAGGTATATAAGTTACTTTATGTCACACCTGGCCATAAAGTGGCCATTATCGCACGCTCCGCGCGCGAAAAAACCCACTTCCTGGCCAGGAGGTGACATAAAATTTTGTACTTACCACGGGCGATAATAAAGAAAGCCTCAGATCGCATATTTATCGCCCTTGCCTTCGGCTCGGGCGTAAAATACCTGCGATCTGAGACATTCTTTATTTTATCGCCCTTGGTAAGTAATGTACTATAGCTAGTCATAAAAAATATGCTTGACTTACATGAAGTCTCTATCGTACGCCATATTTTAACTTTTTTCGGGGTTTATTAAGAAAAAAATCTCTTTAGCTGAAGTTAAGTCTAGTCACATAGTATAATAGTGTTACATACAGAACGGACAAGAACTGCCCCGCACCGACGTCAGTTACCTCGCCCGGCGCGGCGTTTTAGTCACCGATCAGTCACGACTCACTCCGGTTTCCGGTGTGCAACGCAGTTAAAAGTTACAACAATGACACGCTCCCATTGCCGCGTGTACCGACGGCGTACGCACACATACTTACCGACACCGCAGACTTTACTAGGCGTGTCAGAGGTGTGGTCTAAAGTGTGAAATTAAGTTTTAGGTTTTTTTATAAAACCCCAACTTTCGACCTAATAAACATGGTAATTTTGAAATAGGTATTATGAATAAGGTCGATGTTTCTATACTCATAGCTTTAAATTTAGAAGCTATTAAGTCTTGTTACGTTGCCATGAAGTTGAAGAACTGCCTGCTTAGAAAACAGTCAGTAGTTTGTCACGTTTGATCACCGTTTGATTAAAAAATCGAACGTGACAAACGGTAGCTAACCACCTTCTGGGCTTGTTTCATAAAACAGAGCATTTGAACGGGCTCATAAAGTGTTTATAGTGGGGAAATATATTTTCCGTTACGTTCTGGCTTTAGTGCCGGCTTATCTGTTATAGTTTGCAAAGCTAGGGGTAAGCGGCGCTATTGCAATGTGCTGTGGAGGGTAACTTCGTCCTTGGTTTAATGATATTTTAAATAAGTTTTCTTAAAAATAGTGTTTATTTTGTGTTATTAACGACCGCTTTAGCTTAGTTTGTAGTAGCCCTGCCTACGAAGCTGGAGGTTCCGGGTTCCAATCCCGGTCACGAGTTACGAGTATAAGTATGTATATCGTCGCATGGTGCCCGTATTACAAGCTTTGCTTAGTTTGGGACTAGGTTGATTCGTGTAAGATTGTCCACAAATATTTATTTTGTAGATATATTCATTTGTAAAATGTATGTCCACGCCTCTATATGTGCAGTAATAGAGTCCTTAGGGATGATTCTGAGTTCTTAATATAGTTCGAGTAACGAAGACCACTAACTGCCAATTGGCGGAAATAATTCGTGTATAAGCAAATTTTGGCATAGGTGTAGGTAAAGATGTCCTTAACAACATACTAAAAGTCCTGGGGGATGGGGATGGAGATAACGGGTAGAGGAGGGTGTGAAATTCATTTTGTTTTTGTTTTTCGGAAAAATCTTTGAACGGTGGCCTATAGGCAAAAAATGATTTCCGTCAAGTTTTCCTTCGTTACTCGAACTAATAAGTTTAAAACCGACTAACTGTCCAGATATTTTTGTCGTGAGTTTTATATAAAGACAGGTTGAAGGCCGTCTTCAAAAGTATAATCTAAAGGAATACATTATACACTAAATTATTAGTAAGTACACTCGTAGTATTTTTTTTAACCTACACTCTCTCAATCTCGATATACTCTACTCCTTTCCTATACGTAACCTATTTTCTCTTGTTCAGTAAATTCCTATTCAATTTTCTATTCAAGACATCTGATAAAGCCTTCAAAATAATTACGCCAAGTTCAGTCAATATAGATTTAGTCAAACATCATCCCTTTACGAAACAAAATTAGAGATTTATAAATTAAATTGGAACTTCATTTTGCGACTCGTTTCATAAAGAAATCCTTGCTTACAACTGTAAATAACGTTGCATATTGCTATTATGGAGTCACAAACTAAAACCAATCTTCTTGGGCAAATGTAAGGCTGATTTTCGCTTGGTTCAATTTAGGTTTTTTCTAGTAGCCAGATTGGTATCGAGTGAAAATGATCCCCCGTTTCTTTCAATCCCTTTGAACCGATTTGTCGTGGATGTTAAAAAACCTTTTGTTCAACTTCAAAGGTATGACGTGGGTTATTATTACGCTCTTACGGTTTGGTTTAAGATGATTGTTATTTCCATACAATATTGATAAAATTGAAATTTAATTTAATGTCGTTCATTTAAAAAAAAAAAAATCTTATTGTTATATTTGGATTTCTAGGCCTAAGTTTTATATGTTATTAATGTAAAAGTTATGAAATGACTGAAGTATAGTGAAATAAAAAATCAAACGTTTCAAATGTATATATTGCGCAAAAGTCGGTGAAACGTATGTCTCGAAGTTCCATTTTAACACATTGATTCACCATAGTAAAATAGTATTAAATTAGCATTTAAATTCGACCACAATCCTGAGAACAATAAGATCTAATTTAGAATGCTTTAAGAACTCCGAAGGGTGCTGCTGATTTCCCGGCAATCTAATTTATTTTTTTATTTACTCATTGAAATGTATGCAAATGTAAATGATTCCTAGCAATTGATGCTTTGTCGTAAGAAATGTAGACAATACAGGTCCCTTTCGTCCTCATAATATTCCTTATCCACTCGTTCCTTTTATCTCTGAATAATGTAAGTAATTTTACATATCTGGCATTCAATTGGGAAATGCAAAATTAGGCATGATAAAATTATACAGGTTTGAGAAACATTCTGTGTGTAAGAGGATTTGTTTTTCTAA
Organism: Cenopis cana; assembly: GCA_951800055.1. NCBI lineage: Eukaryota > Metazoa > Arthropoda > Insecta > Lepidoptera > Tortricidae > Cenopis > Cenopis cana. The sequence continues at coordinate 12,932,687 of OX637472.1, forward strand.
TTTTATTATCTGTGGGGCCCTCTTTTACCTGCGGTGTGTAATCGCCTTAAATCAGAGCGCGTACACATGTTGCTATACGTATTAAAATAATGCTCGTTAAAATATTGTGTTATGATCACAACGTACCTTGTGTTTACATAATATTATACGGTGTAGGAGGGTGATATATCGCTGAAAATCAATCACATATCGTCGAGAAATAGGTACACGTCGGAAATACCATTACTTTCCTATATTACTTATAATTATAACCTATCTACTCGTAACTTTATATTTTATTTTTGCCTACCTACATACCTAATATACCTATCTAGTTATATATGTGTACGTATATACACATATAATATTTAGTTGGGTTACCACGGACATTTTGTACGTCACGAGAGGCGGAGTTGGCGAAAAAAGATAGCATGAGCTTCCCGCATGCGGAAAGCGTGTCTTATCGACTCATGTATGATTAGATTCCTACTCGTATCGCCTTCGAATACTACATTCCTATTTTATGGTACGTAATTTAATTTAGGGTTCAAATGAAGGCATACTATTAAGTATTCGCGATTTTACTACCAGCAGTTCAATGAAATTTAAACCTCATAATGTAATTTAAGATCTAACATAGCAAGTGCGGCAATTCTTGGAGATATATCATAAACCCATAAAATATCGGAGTCGAAATAAAGGAATAAACTGCAATAGACTATTGCCATTGCGCTCACAATTACATACATATATATTCAAGCTCGTATGATGTTATTATTCAGTTGCAAAGGCAACTTTACGCTCTGCCCGTTGTAATTCAAAATGGAATACGCTGGAAAACAACGTAAGAGGTGAAAGAGTAATAAGATAGTACACTATCTATTGATTTAAACTTACACGATTTTCACACATTATTATTATTATTATTTTTTAAACCTTAAAAAAGGTAAATTAGTTATAATTGTACGCGATTAAGTCCCGTTCCCCAATAATAGTACACTATCTAACTACTTCAATATGTCAAGTCATGCGATTATACGTAGATCGATCTTAATGCATCAAAATAAGGTATACCTATGTCATAAGCGACTGAAAACGTAGTTTATCAAAATAAATCTTGAATTAAACTTAGCGTGCTCATAAAGCCGGAATAGGGAAGCTCTCGCTGAAGCAAAAAAGCTCTTGGAAGCACTTTTTATAGATATTAATAAAACAATGCCCTCGTAAAGTTTAGTATGGGACTTGACATTTTAGGAGTTTAGACTGTGCGATACGATTCCGATACGATGCCACTTGTGTAGTTGAATAAGGTCGTTGTGTAATACAAACCATCTAGGTTTTGCCGGATCGATCTTCAAAGTCTTCAAACTAATCAGTTTTAGTTTATTATACCATTCAGTTGCGAATTACATAGTGCCAATATGTATAATTCTTATAAAGGATACATATCTTTATTTGGACTGGTTGTAACAAAATTATTGATTTAAATCCATATTTAAATTTTAAGGTATTATTTGTTTTCATTTGGTATCATCTATCATCGTCATCTTATTGAAATCATTTGGTACGTACAATAGGTCTACTGATGTTCGATAAATTGGTTATAAATGTTTTCAGATTTACGATAGTTCCATTTTAAATAACTGTAATGTTGTGAAGTGTTCTATTTTTTGAGGTGTGTAATAAAGTACATGTATTTGTGTTATATTGATTTTACAATATACTTTAGTAGATAGATATGTACCAGATGTACCTACTAAAATATATTGTAAAATCAATTATTTTTGTAGCTAGGTACCTACATGATGATTTTCCATATTGTAAATATTTTTCATAATTTTTTCAGCGTGACTACAAATCGTAATGTGTAAAAATCACGTGAGTAGTAATTCAAGTGAGTGATACAGTACCGTTTTATTGGTAGGGATAATTTGAATGGCTATTTTTACAGGCCAGGAACAATGCACGTTATGGCGTATTAAAGCGGGTTCGATTCCCGCGCAAACATTTTATTGTTTGGGAGTATTTATTGCATATAAATACTCTATTTATTGCTTATTTTACACACGTATGTATTATGTAGAAGTGCATGCATATATGTATTTCCTTCCTATGTCCTAACTCCGGTCCTAATACAATTTTTAAGTATATAAAATAAGATTTTAATAATACTTAATTTTAAGTTTAGTACTATTTTTTTAGTTTTAAGGATTAGGTATATATATATAACACAAGAAGGCGGAGGTATACACGACAAGAAGGCTTACTGAGTCAATTTGACATGGTTCCATGACGATTTAGGTGTTTTTAACTTGACAATGTACAATGTACATGTAAACACAATGTGTAGGTGCAGTTGCCGGCAAACATCTTGAACCTAACCCTGAGTGCGCAGTAGCCGATTTACGTGCAAATCACGCTACTGCGCACTCAAGGTTGGGTTCAAGATGTTTGCCGGCAACTGTAAAATTGACAATGTGAATAGGTTAACCCAATACCGTATATATTATCTTGTTATGGAACCTTGAACGACCTAGTCTTTACACCACGGAACCACATCTGTCCCAGTTTAAGCTTGTGTTAACTCGAGTCAATAGATCAGTTAAGCACTAAGAGGGTTAACTGATCATTTAAACTAGTTTAGAGTGAGAACTCTCTTGCAATTTTGCGATACTTATGTCAGGGGACTAAGATTGAAAATTGTAGTATTTTATACGTTGTGCCGCCGTCCTGCGCAGGTCGTAAATTTGTTACTATAAGTGGGATAAATAATGAAGAAAATTTATTAGTGTCCATGTAAAATTGAGGCACGCTAATATTAAGCTCCCAGGCTTTTTATTTATTAGTATGTTGAATCAACACGTGTTTACTAACAAAGTTTTACTAACACAGAGATGGGCAAAATGTAATCGACTAACGATTAAAAATTACGATTGATTAGTTTAGTCGTACGAGTTCCGACTAATTTAGTCACGATTTTTTTAATCGATTGTACTGACATACGTCAAAAGTTTTTTTTATACCACGTCGGTGGCAAACAAACTGCGGCCCGCCTGATGGTAAGCGGTCACCGCAGCCTATGGACGCTTGCAACCCCAGGGGCGTCGCATGCTCGTTGCCGTTATTATTCATCATTTCATACACAGGTAACTTATGTACCAACAGTTTGTTTTAAATTAAAAAAAACTATTAATATGGTATGGACGGAGATAATGGTCTGATAATTGTGTTTGTTTGTCTGCTAGTCACTGATTATTTTTCACCTCTGGAAAAAATATGAGGAGTCACAGGTTGTTATCATCTCTGTGCCCTGTGTATTCAAAAACTTTCTGTACTTTATTATACATTGCGTAAGTGTATACTTCACGCTTGACCCGTTATGCACAATATGTACCTACCTATATAGATATTATACGTACATTTTACGCGCGAAGCTAAAGCTATCATATTTTGCAAGAGACAATCAGATGGCATCATATTTCAACCCATTGTTTCATTTCAGACAATTTCACAATGACTAATAGCTACGATACGACTATGTCGCAGTGTGTTTCGATTAATTTACGCGTTTAATCCACGCGAGGACGGTTATCGGTTAATTAGACAGGGGTTCAAGTGTTATTGCGTTTAATTCCGTATGTTCTCCCGCTGTGAATCAGGACTGGGAATAGTTTGTGTAATATAGTGCAGCCGACTGTAATTGGTGCACATATTAGGACGAGTATAAATCCGTAGCCATAGTTTTATCGTATGCATATTACTTAAAGATTTATGGATGTTTGTTTAAAGCTGCCAACTATCCACTAACTTAAACAGAGTGTATGTTACCTATGTAACTATGCAGGTAAAGTGACTATGTCTATTTTTATTTATGGCCTGTTCCGCAGCCTACACGAAGAACAAAAAAGGTTTCATTAAATTTGTCTCAATGGGTCATATCATAAACACTTGCAAAAACAAAAGTCGTCTCTCCTGTGGTCAATAGTTAACGGCTTATGAGCATGTGAGTTATGATTTTATTACATGGATTTATAGAACCGGAGACGCCGTTTATGCGGGTTACTAGACCAATCCAAAATAAGGCTTTGTAGCCCTTAACTTTTGATATGTCCACAGGAAAGACGCGAACCTAAATCTGTTTAATGACCCCAATCACGAGAGTTTTTCTCAGGTACCATTAAGTGGTAAGTCTATAGTAAAATGCCATTCGGGTCCAAAAAAATATTCTCTTGTTATTAATGTTATTATGCACATGCCTGACTTTAGTTAATCAGCAAGGAATTACGTATACATATGACGCTGTTAAAGTCGTAACGTGTTCTAGTACACTCGGGGACTTTAATTATTGAGCCATTTTAGAGCTCACTTTATACTAGACGCTTCATAGCAACTATGAAGATCTAGTATTAACTTTGCTCCAAATGGTAAGTCTCCGAGTGTACAATTCGTTATCGTTACATTTTACAAAATATTTCGTATTTACCTAAATATTTACACTCAGTAATCGTGATGTTTTTCTTGTCGATAAATTAATATATGGTCTGTGATAAATACAACAAGCCGATAAAATAGAGTTATATGGATGTTGTTATTACCAGCTCTTAACACTGGCAATGCAACCAATGTCCTACAGAACGACTATAGTGAGATGCACGAGTTTTAGTGGGCATTAACGCCCTGGGTTATGATGTTATTACAGTTGCAGGGTTTACTGCGAACGCAAGGTCAAGCAACATGTGAGGATCCAGCTACAACTACAGCACTCTCCGACATGTTCCGTACAATGAACTTTTAATGATGTTTGATATTATCATATAGATAAAATACTTGTAGACCATGGATCGACTCCACATTGAAATTAAATTAATAAAGTTTTCTTTTAACACTACCACATTTAATCATCTTGCATTTCAACATCTTGCAGCCAGCAGGCCACCGCACCATAATATGCTGACATCAAAAATTACCAATCCCACATACTCGTTTACTGATTAGGTTTTTCATACGACTTCGTCTGCCTGTAAACAAATTTTCACCCCCATTCTTCTCCTTTAGGATATGGTTTTCCCTCGTTTTCGGTTCAGCATCTTTAGGAGACTTAAGCGTGAATAAGTAGGTAACACGTGGACCAGAGAAAATGACTTCTAAACTTCATGTAACTATAGTTTCTAGTATATAAGCCAGGAGGCAAAGGACCAGCATTTCTTCTATGGTCACATTATAGTCAGGATTTGGCGCTGTTTTCTGTTATACTGTATACGAACGGCATCGGCTTGCGTGTTCTTTCGAGAATCACTTCTCCACACTCGTCCATTAATAAAAAACAACATCAATACAATCCGCACCGAATGCGCACTAACTTTTTACTATACATAAAAGTAGAAGTAAAAGCGTCTCATTTCGGAAATCCCTTTCATCGAGCAATGGGCGTAAAGCGTAAATCCGTCCCTTACGCTTGCGGGACAATTAATCCTGTACTAAATACTGAAATAAGTTTTATTTTACGCCAAACGTAAAGGCAAAAGTCGCTGAACGGTAACGAGAGGATGGAGGTGGCTTTTGTTTTATACGATAACGTACTTCTGCATAACTGTTTTGGTTACTGATTCAAAATATTTTGTGTTCAATAAAATAGAAAGAGAAATAGCCATGGTCGTGTATGCCATAGAATTTGTTTCCTATTCATAACTTTTTAACGTAGAGTGTGTTGCGTTGCGTGTATTATTTATGCAAAAAGCCGTTACCATTTACGATTGATTAAAATAACATTGATCCTAATAACAACATAATATATGTACTACGTATTGTTTATGACAACCCATCAAAACTACCCATTCGAATAAACTGTTCAAGTCGGTACGTATAATTAGTCAAAATTGTAAATAAACCGAAATAGCACACAAGATTGCATAACATGTCAGCTGCAAGTGGGTCATACTTCAGACAAAAACAAATGATCACACTGTGAGTAGGCAACAACGTACTTGGTGACCAAAAATAACTTAGTTTACTGCCGTTCCTGAATTCCATGCAAGTGGACTGGGAACATTGTTGATTAATGAGAAATGACGGGAACAGGGAATTATAAATATGCATGGTAAGAGTTCATAGAATTGTTACGCCCACACATGGATACCTCCGTCGTATCCGATCACAACATTTTGACACATGCATCTAATTAGCAATAGTGTGCATCCAATATTAAGTTTAATAATGCCTTCTCTCATGATTACCTAAATTAACTATATATTTTTTCTTTTTGTAATTAATGATACCTAATACAGTATTCGTTTCTAAATCAATAAGACGCTGTGATCGTGATAAATGTCATATGCAGCGTGTTCCTAGTTGGATGTTAGCCAGTGTGGCCGCGAGCCAAGCTGCGTGTACGCATGCACTCGAAATTATGCGGATTTCATTTATATTTATCTCAGTTGCAGTTGGTGAATGAATTATAATATGTAAGTTGCGGTAACACATAAGCCATAGAATTGCGATGTACCACAACGAAAATATATAGATGATATGTATGTATTATAATCATTCAACATCATGATCTATTTATATAACAACAACCATGCAATTATCTAACCAGGTTAAAGGTTCAAACCATAAACCTACCTACACCAAACTATAAAAGCCGATTCCTTCCTCCCATATCCTTTTGTAACAACACTCATAGAAAATTTATTTGAACGTAAACCATCTATTGGAAAGATTTAATTTCGTCTCAGTCAGCACTTTTTATTTTATTGGAGCATTAACTGTGTAATTGTGCGTTGCAGTTATTTTTAGATTGAAGTGCTTTCGGCGCCTGAGAGTTTTAAATAGCAACATTACACGAGTGGTAGATTTTTTGTGTGCAATATCGTGTAGGATTTTAACTCTCGAAGTGTGGCAAAGAAGTAGATATGTAGGATGTAGGTATAAGTTAAAAATGTGATATCATATAATTTTGAATAATTTTTGGATGCAAAGTCAATCTTACATAATTTATTTCGACATTCTTGTCGTGTTTATCATAAAGGTATAAAATAGACGGTTTACCAAGGCTTGATTTAAAGCTTGTTGCAATTACTACAAAAGTATATTTTATTACCGTAACTTAAAACTACATTGCAAAATAAAACTATGTTTCATTTCCGAGAATTCATTATTAAATTCTCTCGCCATATCCAAGCTAACCCGAGTGACTCGGCCTATTAAAACGGATCAAGTAAAATTCACCTTTATAACTAAAGCATTAAAAACTTCACGCCACAATAGGTATAAACGGCTCATCGACTCATCGGTGATTCATTTTTGCGGTCAAACAAAGGTTTTAAAGACACGTGCATTTAGATAAACGCCTTATAAACATAATATTATGCTTCGGCGCTATACTTGCATTCGGAGAATAACCACAAGATGTAACAGGATTTTAGGTTATAATTTAACAAAACAATAAAATTGGTACGGCGAATTTAGCATTTCCTGTAACAACATGACCATATTATGAATTGTTTCATAATCTGAATTCCAGTTTCGTAAACATTAGGACTGTACGCACTTTAATGCCTAAGGCACTAAGGCTAACGATAAACTTTAATAAGTATTAATAATGCATAGATGCTATTGTTTAAAAAAAAAGTATTTATTATTCTTATTTGTCTTCCATCTACCTACTGATTAATCAAAACATTATAATAGGCACAGAACAAAATGTTCTGTGATAATAGGCTACCAGCTTAGATTAATAAAATTGTGCTGCTTTCGTACTAGAAAATGACCGAAAATGTTTTTTTATAGTTTAAACGAATTTTATAATCATGTTCATGTAGCGTAATAATTTCTATTATTTATACTAAGGCTAAGAATTTAAATATTGTATGCCTGGAAGGGGTAAAAACTGTTGAAACCTAACCTATACCTAACCTTTATAACTACACAGTTTTATATAATAAATTTTCTGTTTCTGTAGAATAACAACATTCACATCACATACATGTTCCTACCATAACTCCCAAAAGATTGCTATGGTCATGTATAGTGCGTGTTCATATAGCGAATATCATACAAACCTATGCGCAATTGTTCGGATTGGGCTGTCGAGGGGCGCGCCTTCGTGAATGACATGCACTACAGCCGCGGTTTACTTAATCATGTAAATAATAACCAAACTATTACTCACCACGTCAGCATCTACGACATCAGCCATATTCGTCCCCCCTTTATCCCTCCAATGCTTCTCACTCGTCTCTGGAAACGTGAACGTTCGGTCTCTCCTCGGACTCAACAGTACTCCCGCAGGCGTCCTCGGACTGCCGTATCCGAATATCTCCACGTTTCTGGTTGCGAAGAGATCGTTCCCATTGTCAGTTCGGGGGCTGATGAAGACGTCATCCTCCAGGTCGTCGAAGGTAAGGGAGAGAGGGGGGGACGAGGCTGAGAGGCGGCATTGCGGCTCCGTCACGGGGCGGTCGATGTCGGACTCGGAGTGGTAAGGGCGGACGGCATCTGGAAAGAGATAATTTCGAATAAGATCATAATTATAACCACTTTACATTAAATCCTAAAATGTCACTAGTTAAATACTACAAGAAATGGACAATGGATAAAACATAACATTCTGATACAACCTTACTCACTAAATATTACCACTTCCCTGCTTCCCTCAAACTTTATACAAAAACAACACATAGTAATTTCATTTAATACAATACATTTATTGCAACCTCAACCTCAAAAAGAACATTAAAACATTAGGCTTAAGGTAGAGGTAAACAACAGGCGGACTTATCGCTAAAGAGCGAGGTAACATACCTAATATGAGAATTGAGAACTAAATAAAATAAATAAATAATATTTTTGGACAATCTTACACAAATCAACCTAGTCCCAAACTAAGCAAAGCTTGTACTATGGGTACTAAGCGACGATAATACATACTTATATAGATAGATACTTAAATACATAGAAAACATCCAAGACCCAGGAACAAATATTCGTGCTCATCACACAAATAAATGTCCTGACCGGGATTCGAACCCGGGACCTCCAGCTTCGTATCGTAGGCACAGGCAGGCTCACTACCGACTAAGCTAAACCGGTCGTCAACTACTGTAAAACCAATGTTGAACTAATGACTCTACCTGTGCTGAAGCACATATACGCGCAAAACACAAAACTCTATACTGGTTTTACTTAGTTTTAGGTTGTAATCTATACTGGTCGTGTGTTTTTAAAATTATGTATCCGTAATTGTTGTCGAACCAACTCTCTCCTTCTAACAGTTGTAATTTATGACAAAGACCATCCATTTGTATTATTTTATGACCATAATGACTCCAAAACAATAGCCCAATAAAATTCACTAAAATAAACGTTTCTTATGTGTAAGTAGCCTTAAAGAGTTTACACGTATTCAGCCACACCACCTTCACTTGTTTTCGACCATCACTCACACATTCGTAATAGCATGTCTGTAGTTCAGCAGTGCGCCTGCGCCGTGCCATGTTCCACCCACGACATGCGCCAAAGCACGTAGGTCGCTAATAAACATTTTGATTTATGTTGAGATTTATAGATACACGTGTCAGATTGTTGATAAAAAGTGGTGCTTTTGATCTTTTGCAACTTTTGATTGATGAAATACGTAAAGTTTCGGAAAAGCCAACAAATCAAGAGACAGCGAGTAAGATACGTTTATTAAGGTTTAAGACAGCCCTTTTATTAGGTATTTTCTAAGATCATGTTTTGGGGCACCGTTCTTTAAGGCGCTACACTGAGAAATTTGGAGACTTTGAAACGCTGTCCTGCCCAGACTAGCAAACAGTAGGGGCTGATTTTCAGATATATGATTCTTGACTATATGATTGTGGTACCTGACAATAGCGAAACATGATTGCTTAAAATTTTCTCGATAGAAAATAAATCCAAAGTCGGGTCTATATTTTCCTTTTTACCTCAGCCTACTAAAACAACGCATTATTAAAACACACGATTAAATTAATATGATGTTATTTTACCTCATCTAGGTACTGACAAGATGATTTAATTTAAGCAGCGTTCGTATTAAGAGGTAAGGTGCGGCACTTACGTAAGTGGCTTGTAAGACCGATACGGGAGCGACAGCCACGGCCGCATCCACTGACAAGAGGAAATTTAATAAACCTGCACACAGTCAGATATTTAACGAGATTTGTCTAAAAAGCCATTCTCGAAGAGGGTTGCATCCCGTTTTGTCGTGAGCGAAAAACAAAGGGTGTCTCTTTCAATCGATATATCGCCTTAAATTTAAAACCGCTAATCTCATGCACTCAATTATCACGGGGATAAGGAAATAAGTGGAAGGAATAAGTGAGATAAGTGCGAATTTGTGAGTGCGGTGATTTGCACAAAAATACCATCTATGGATTGGTTCAACAGTAAACATTTGTAATCTTATTGTGATATAACATTACATTTTGGGATGTAGGTGATAATAATGATCGTGTAGGAGGCAACGATGGTGATGCAAGAGCTCTAGGCTTTCTGGGATGCAGACATTTTAGTATTCAAGGCTCTCAATCTAGAATTTGCACCTAATATTCTGTTCTGGAATATTCTTACTGTGATTAATTCGTCTCGAGCAAAAAATAAATGCCAACCAAAAAGGTTGATTGGAAGAGGTCGTGACGGGCGTGTTGCTGAAATTGACGTCTTTTAGGGTTCCGTACCAAAAAGGTAAAAAAGGAACCCTTATGGTCTCACTTTGTCTGTCTGTCTGTCTGTCTGTCTGTCACATCGCTAAATATCTCAAGAACTACTTATGCTATCGATTTGAAATTTAGAATAGTTATAAATAAGGGTAACCCAAATACATGGAAGATGGTTTTTTAAAATATTTTATTTTATTTTCTGTGAATAATGACAGATAAAAGGGGGTTCAAAATTTTAAAGTCTGGCAACTATGTCAAGTGGGATATCATATGAAAGGGCTTGACTTGTACATTCTGAAACAATTTTTAGTTTTTTTTTTCGTTGGGGAATTTTTGATTTACGAGGGAAAATGTAAAAAAAAATACCATTCTTCCCCCCTTATCTCCGAAAATTACGAAGAAAAAAAATTGAAATTATTACACAACATTAATATGCATGTATATTTTACAGGAAAAATATAGCCATAGCTCTATCTAGTTTTTCTTTTTTTTAATCATCAAAAAGCTCTTCTATACTAAGTTTGTAATTTAATCACCTTTGTATATATTTTTGTTTTATATTTAAATTTACAAAATTACGTTGAAAATACCTTCTTTTAAATAAAAAACAATTATTGAAATCGGTTAATGTGATAAAGAATTATCCTTGAAAAACCAACATGACGTACTAAGTTATTCAGTCGCGCAAATTAGTAACACAATGCGCCGATAGATGGTGCTGTCACGTTTTTTAAAATTGTTCTTGAATTAATGGGGTCGGGACGGGTACACAACTACATATACAAGAACTGTGTACGGAACCCTCGGTGCGCGAGTCGGACTCGCACTTGACCGTTTTTTTTTTTTACTTGACGATTGATACCCTACCGTTTATTATCTCGCAAAAATATTTCAGCACACAAAGTAAACATACAAAATATATATATTGAGTTTATATCTATAAATTTAAATACAGACATTTATAGTACAAGTACCTTGTCTAATTTAATTATTAAATAAAATTATATCTACAGGCACCTTTATGTACGTATACTAACAAGTTAGGAAACACATTTATGAATAGGTATGCAATACAAATTGAGGTGATACTGCCATGTATGTATACCTAAATAAAAAACATACCTACTGAAAGTTTTTAGGAAATGAGAGAAGTGATGTCAAAAAAATTATTTTCTTGCTAACAATATGAGGTCCGTGCTGATTATATAAACCAAAGAGAAGAAATCATTCGAAACCACGGTGACAAAACGCAAGAAAACGCACAGGCGAGCGGACAGGACAAAGAAAGGCAATTTGCTATCGACGATACAAATGACCTGGGCTTCGGAACGAGAAGAAAAACTTTACTATCCTACTCTACTCATGGGATAAATAAAATATTCAAGTTGTAATTAATCTCCGTGAACGTATTACAAATTAAGTCTTCCAAAGCATACTGATAACAAAATAAGTAAATTTGGAAACTTTAGAATAATTAAAACCTACTGAAATAGTTTCAACTATTCTCTTAAATGCGCGTCTCTTTTATTAAATAAACATAAAGAAAAAACTGTACTTTCTGCTTTTGTATGTATTTACGAGGATTGTATAATTGAAAATCTTTCAATCCCCTGGACCTCTAAGAAACCAGCGATACCTGTACAATATAAAGTATAAGAAACACAAATTAATAAAATGTTGGGTCGGCGAAACGGGTTCCACACACGTGCACGAACCGGCCCCAACGACAGAGAAGGAAGTAATGCTTTCTCATGATGTTGAATGAGTGTGGATGAGGTGAGGACAAATATTCATGGGAAATGGGAAAAAATACCATACCCAATATAACATATTTAACATATCATGTTAAATCCAGCTGTGTGCTAAGAAGTGATAATAGCTAGCGATTAAACATCCAAATCAAAGGTCTAAAATTTAAGCTATCAATGACAAACCAAAGCACTTAATGTAAATCGTTTTGTGAAACTGGGCTAATGCAAACGATTAATGGAACACTAAATCACTAATCGATCGATTCTACTAGGTAGGTAAGTATTGTTTATTCCAAGCATTACTCCAATCAGGCACCTATAATGTACCTACTTACTACGATAAAGATTCAGTTCCCATTGGATATTGTAATATCCAAGTACTTACAAATCATGATTAGATAAAGGATTGTTAAGTTATAATAATAGTATCTGTATCATGACTTTTACAAATCTATAAGTAAGGCGTTGAATTCAGTCCTATCCACACTTCCCTGCCCAGATGCACTCCGATATGTATTTTTTGTCCTCGGCCGATGCGTAACACAGGTGTCCCTAGCTCACGCTTATTTACAATATATCCTTACAGATTGTTTGCTTTATTTACTTACATATGCGATTGCGATGAGTACTCAACAAATGTTGAAGATGACACCCTGCTAGTCAATTACGTAGCGGCTTACGTATGTTAGGTAGATCTGTCAATTATCCATACAAAAAATGTTACCTAGTTAGATTTACCTTATGTACGTTAGACACCTTACTTAAAATCACCCCTCTTACTGAAAATCGAGTTCAATTGGTTTGTTGGAACTTTTTGTCTATTCAACCAATCCAAAACTATGTTAATTCCAAGATTAGTAGGTTCCCAAGTAGGATTTAGATATTTTATCTCAGATTATGTCCTTATTCTAGTTTAGTCCAATATAAATGAAAGGATTAGGTACAAGATATTAAAGTTAGCCCATGAAAATGGTTACGTTGTGTATAATAGAATTAATTTAACTACATAATATTTTTTATCCTATTTAAATTAGCTGGAAATTACTGAGAAGCATATCGATGTTAGGTAATAAACGAGTCGGTAAAATAGTCATAAGATTGAAATAAATTGCAGTAATTTAGTGCCTAGTGATTTTACAGACATCAGTTAAAGTTGAATACTATTTCATAGCACCATAAAACTAAGATTACAGATTGAAGGGAGAATGTAGACTAATAATATTTTCAGAACCAATCGTTGTTTCATTCGTTACCTTCAAGCTTGCAGATACGGAGCAATTAAGTAGGTAGCCTTTGTTACAAATTAATAAACTCTATTTTACAAATACGGCTATAAAGCATTAGGATTGAAGTAAATATACCCACGATAGCAGAATTTTACAGCTTAACGAAATCGTAAATAAAGCTCTTGTTTAGATAAGTTTTGCAACACAGCTGAGGCAGAAGGACATAATTTGTAAGCCGTATTCCTAATCGCTTTGACAATCGTAGATTGTAAGGTAAACTGGTTTGATTCTAATGTATTGAATTCACTACACAAACCTACTGGCTTCAAGCAGTTAGATTAGAACCTTATACCTTGTTCGGGCTGAAGAGTTGCGATTTATTGTTGCGCAATTTTACCTCTGCTCGTAATGACGTAGATCCTAAAAAAATTCGGCATAAGTACACTAAATAATTAGGCCATCGATTTCTTACCGACGACTATACGAAATTACATCTATTTATCAATATCAAACCGACTGATAAAACTACCCATGACAAACAGCCACCGAGTTATAGCAAAACGAATATTATTTTGTTGCAGTTACATTAGTAACTGAGGTTTATTACTGTCGCCATCAGATATATTGGACCGAACGAGGTGCTCACAAATATCTGAACTTGACTCTATTATCAGGTATTGTGCATGTTCAGATTATTTGAGCACCCTGAAGATATATATGTGATGGCAACCTTACCTCGCGATAACGTACAAGAACATACTTAAGTGTGAAAGAAAGTAAGTTTTATTGAATCTTTTAAAACTCACTTCTGACGCGATCCGGCGATAGTTGATTTACGGCCTCGTAAAACTGACCGTTTTACTGCTCCCAAGTGTTTGATGCTACTTCTTTACTGTTTACTTCCAAACAAAGTATTGGAGAGTTTATTTAGTTCTATGGTTTTGTTTTATTGGCTGTTACGGTTTATTTATGTGCGCCGAATCATATATGCGTAGTATGAGTGATTTAATTTATCTTCTCGCTTAAAACATGTACCTATGTCTTGTCTGTTAAACTGTTGCTTGCGCTCGATTTTCAGAGCACCTGCTTTGATAAATAGTATTATTAAAAAAAGGTATGTATCATCAATCTGCCGTCTACAACACTAATTCAAAAGTTCGAAGTATAAAATGTTGTGCCTGATGTGTAATTACATTCCTCAATTTATGCGTAATTTTCAGTAACATTTGTTTACATACTGAGAAATACGTAAACACATACATTATGTATTAGTAAGTATGTATGTATGTAAGCACTTTATTGTACACAAAAACAGGTAAAAACAATATATATGTCACAAAATAAAAGTACAAAGGTGAACTTATCGCCCTATGAGGGATCTCTTCCAGCTAACCTAGCTAACCAATGAACTTTGTTTATTAATATTTACATACAATTTTATACTGTCCTGCTAAGGTTTACCTTTCGTAATAGATTAAATGCAAAACGAATCCAGAAGCTCGTTTACTATCGATCGATTGATTAAATAAAAAATAAGTAAATATTTTTGGACAATCTTACACAAATCGACTTAGTCCCAAACTAAGCAAAGCATGTGTATCATGGGTACTAAGCGACGATATACATGCTTATAAAGATAAATAGATACTTAAAAACATAGAAAACATCCTAGACCCAGGTACAAATATTTCGTACTCATCACGTGTCATTACACAAATAAATATGAATAATAAATCCTGAACACTTTTATAAACTGGCTCCTAACAAATCTGAAAACAATTAACCTTCTTGATTGATCTTTATTTAAAGATATTTTCAAGCAAGGCGCTATATCATCAGTAGGTACTCTTTTGATATATAGCTACGTCAAGAAAATTGAAAGCGTTATTGAATCCAACTTGACCGCCTTAAGTCCGGTTGTCGCACGCAATAACAGAAACCCGGGCAAATTGCCTGCAACCCGGCATTACTCCCGCGCTGAACTGTTAGCCGTCATTAGAGAAATTACACACGAATTAGCCTAACGGTGAGGTGATGAAACGACTCCAGTACACAGTGATTAGTCAGTCGAAATAAATTCTAACATGTACGTAGAAAATATTATTTCAGCTGGCATTTCTGCTGAGAGATATCCTAGGGATATGTTCGCCGTTGTAGGTACTCATTCTTCTGTAGGAATGTATGTTCTGTTTTTGTGTAAATTAAAATACTCAGGGTAGGTACTTGTACTCTACACACAACATCCTAACTTTGTTCTGAAACATTGAATTGATAATTAAATTAGTTTTATGAAGTCGTTAGATAAATCGTACTAGTAAACTTTAACAAAAATGCAAGCGACTTTTTACTAATTATTCCAAGCAATAACTAAGCAAGATAAAGTGAACAATAATTTAAAGAGCTTACGTAACATAAACTTAACGATGACAAATAATAATGACACTAAAACTTTAAAGTAAAAAAGGTATATAATCCCTAAAACCTGCTCGTTTAGAATGTTTATGTCAGACAGTAGCCATCATCAATAACAATTTACATATTTGAACAATCACTTACAAATCAATAAAGATGACGAAACAATTTAACACAGAAATGGAAATTCCAACAGAAATTCCCATAAAACACGATCGTCGGGAAGATAATGGAGACATAACGCTGGACGATTTGTCACAATACGGAGGGCTCGGAATCATTCCAGCAGGACAACTCAGCGGGTCCGAATAAAGCACAATTCATCTAAACCATGATTAATTGATTGGTTCGTGTTCCCAGGACTGTAATGTGGTCGAGTGAGAAACTATAGAATATAAAGGATTTTGAGTAAAAAGGTTACTTTTAAGTATTAATATTTGAACCTGCTTCACTCCAATAAAAACAAATGACTAACATCAAGTTATAAATATAAATTACCGGTGTTGTGATAGTATTTATTTATGAATTACTCGTATTACTAAATCGGCAAACTTTAATCACACACCTGACGACTTCTAATTAAAATGAACGCAATGAAAACAAATATACGTAGAAGTCAATGACATTGAAAATAACTGTCAGTTTAATGATATCCATTACAATTGATAAGCAATTTTTTAGTCACTTTTACCTAAGGACGATGAAATCAAAAGATTTTTTTCTCATTATGTTTTATAATCATCTGAAATCATCAATCTTTTAAACGTTTTTATTTACACATTTCACAATTCCCTGCCGCGATGACTGAGCAATTATCCAAAAATAGTAGGATTATCCTAAAACTAGTTTAGAGGGTCCGGTTCAGGTTTTAGAACCGTCCACTTGGTGTCCAGTGAAGATGTCACTTACAGTTAAATTTTTAAATTAATCGTTAGTAAGGTGAAACTAAGGGCTTATGTCGACCGGCTACACAACGACGACGTCAAAATGACTGCTCAAAAATATCAATTAGCCTATGTACTCGCATGGGCTTATTGTGGATAGGCACCTAAATCCCTAGATAAGAGTGTAATGCCTAAATCTAAACATCTAAGGTTTTATTATAACAGTTCGCTAATTCACTTCCTCCCTTTGATGCCTATAATGATTGTCTAGTGGTTTGCCTTAAGTACTTAAACAAATCATAAAGAACATGTATTTTTGTAATGACGGTAACTAAAACTAGTTAAAATTATTTTAATTTTTTGCCTATTTTTAATAATTACTTGTGTAGTTAATAATTGTGAGGTCTACAACTAACAGAGTCACTAGTTTAGTAATGAATCATGAAAACATAAAATGATAAAAGTTAATTGACAGAAAATGCTTAGGTACCCATTTTGAAAATACCTCACTATACCCAGGGGCATAGTAATAACTACTATTATTTATTCATATGATATTTAATTGCCTATAATTGTAAAATATCAAATCTGACACATTGATGCTTCACTTAATGGTTTAAGACCAATTTCTACAACTGATGATTTCCTATAAGAACGCTTTAATTTTCTAACATTAGTTTTATTGTTATATTACAAATTTAGATGTACAGATGGGTTTTCGAAGCAAGCAATAACATGAACTCTATAGTGTTTAACATAAAGCTCATACTTAAGCTTTAACTATATTTGATGAAATTAACTGCGTAGTCTCACGGTAGGTAGATGTTTCCTTAAATTTTATAGCTTTACCAGTTTTTACATCAAAAAACACATCATTTTAAGTCAAACTTAAAAGTAACTTCCAATTAAAATAATTTAGAACCGAATTATATATGCCTCATATGCCAGCCTTTCATTCAAAGTACTTATTGAAAATATTGGTTTTTTTAGGGCATCAGTGATATGCATACCTACTTAAAGTTTTGATGACGCTTCCAATAAATAGGTAACCTAACCTTCCTATGTTGTACTTTTCCTATTGAACCTGATTGACTTACTACCACTGACACCATCTGAAATCTAAGCTTATTTTTAGATCGTCTGTCGAACCATTGTATGCAAATTTGCTTGGAGCTTAAACTTATTAATTATTGTGACTGCGTGCCACTATGAATAATAAACTAGGTAGGCCAATGGTATAACGACAGATTGGTACAGTGTAATGTTATGTTGCTGTACCTACGTTTAGGTAACTGGTTAAGATGAATAGCAAGACGTTTGTTTCATTTGTATGTAATTGTCGCATGTAGGTACTGGCAAATTTGAATGCATAATATAACTGATACTAAATGACATATCAGGGTCAATCAACTATTTCTTGTAGCTCGTTACCATGGTTACGTCTCCTGGGTCACTCTTTAATTGGGATTTCACATTTTAATCCTACTAATCTTGATTTTAGCGATGATTAATAAACCCATTCGGACGTGGGTCATCCCTTGAGCAAGCTAGAAGTTCATATTATAACATTTTTTCTAAGAAATTCGGTTACTGTTGTTTCCTGGCTAACGGGACAGAATGAAAACAAGAAAAAGTTGATTTACCCATCAAAATGCTTTATAACATTTACTTCTGACATCATTAATTCTGCTATTAAAAGTTTCGAAATTAATCAAACAGCCGCGTTAATAAATCCCATTTGTATTATTTTACGAATCACACAAATGTATACCATTAGGTGACTATATACTGTATTTGTCAGCATCGTCTAGGAATTGAGTTTCGAGGATGGTTTGATACATTGTGAATATATTCTTACAAAAATATCTTCACAATTTTATTTTACTAAACGGTTAAAACTCACGTATTAATACTGACTCCTTGCGGCGGGCGGCGGGTAGTTCAACAGTGTGCAATCGGCGCGGGTCGCAGACGCATTCATCCTGAGGAAGAACTCCCGAAGAGTTCGAAACATGTCGCCCGAAGTGACAATTAATACGTGAGTTTTAACCGCTTAGTAAAATAAAATTATAACATATGTCTCACGAAAGTTTAAATTCAAGTATCTTCACAATGTATCAAACCATCCTCGAACACTTCACATGGCATACACATAAATACTACATAATTTGTCTATACTAACGACACCTATTAAAACTACCTAAAAAACCGGAAGAGTAGCAGTTATTTCAAAAGAAGCTATTAGAAAATTTAAAACTGAAAGCGAAACAATTGAGTATAGCAATAACGTCGAAGTTAAAGAAACATTCATCATTGACGACAATGGATGGAAGATGAAAGCACGCGTAGTACGGTGGCTGGTAGACTCATTGTACTTTTATCACTCACTGCTCATTAGGCATCATTGTATTAAAATGTGCGGTCCTTGAACTTTAAAGTTAATTTGAATTTAAAATGGATGCTAGTAAAAATAAAATGTACAGGTTTTCCTAACTTTCGTCAGTATTAGAACCTAGCTAGCTTGAGTCTACCAATTAAGGTACGTAAAGTTATCATAACACGAATGTAATTAGACCATAAGGACCAAAATTTAATAACACTATGATGTAACTTACACTTTGACCTAAAACATTAACATGTTAAAATAATACTAAACCCGTATTATTAAAGCAGAGTTGTAAGCGGTCAACCACATGAGTTATACCTCCGGAAAATTGGGTAACCAAACTTTTGGGTAGGTAATAAATAATTTAAAAACCCTAAATGTTCGGCCCGTATCGGGATACGCAATTCGGGAGCTGCGTTTGTGGTATTTTGATAGCCAATTGTTTTCAATTTTGAAACAGTAGGTACTTCACTTCAGACGTTATGATTATGATTCTGTACTCGAAGATTTTGTGGTCAACAGATGTGATGGCTGAGTGCAGAACAAATGAATGAAAAAATGGAGCACTCGTATCAGTTTCGGCCAAATACCGAACATTCAAAAATATGCCGAATATACCGAATACCAAATAATAACCGAATATTCGGCGCATCTCTAGGCAATTATGTAGGTTTGAGAAAAAATGTGCATCGATAGTCAAATAGAATAAACAATGAAAAAAAGTCTGTAGTAAAGTTGATTATGATATTTAGTTTTGTAAACACTAGCGCTACGCACAGGAACGGAAACTATCAATATGTACTTGTACGTTGAAAGTTTGTGATAAGTCACGTGCGCTTTGATTTATGTGACTTGTCCATGTGTAGGTAAGCTCTGTTACCATCACATGCAATACTATTTTAATGATATAAGGAGTAAGCTAGGTATCTCATAATAGTCATAATACTTAGGTACTACCTATACTTGAAATTTATAGTACGAGTAGATTGAAATAGAATTGCTACTGTTTTATTAACAAAAAATATAGCTCAAGAGTTAATTGTTATTCTCAGTACCTATCAACTGTTACACATGTAAAAAATATGAGAATTCATCAAATACAATTTATCGGGCGTTCATTTAAATTCTGAAATTGGATCATAAACATAATTATTCGTATATTTTAACAATTTTAAACTTCTGTAAAATTAAGAAAAATGTCTGTTTTACATTCACCAAATAATTCTTCAATATCTTTTATTAACTTTAATACTCACGAATAATTCCTCCGCGACTCGAATTTACGAGAGCATAAACTCAAAACCGAGAGTCTATGCCGTGATTTGTGTCGTGTGGCGAGATTGTGTAGGCGTCCCGGGCTACCGTGCCAGGCTGGGGATGGGCGAGTCGATTAGTTGTCGACAGTGTAGAAAATATGACGGAAGACAAGAGGACTGGAAGATGAAGTGGCATCATATTTTTTAATTATTGTCTTCTCTGGTCACGTATCTTATCTGTCTTCGTGAGTTGGATTTGATGTTTAGTCCAATACAAATGTGTAAAGAAATGTAAACAAATGCAAATAAGCAATATAATGACCAAAGAACATAAGTAGGTAAACATCACGAGTAAGTCGTAACGAACAGCGAATATGACCAGTTACGAAAAATTACAGCACTGTGTAACGATTTAAGTACAAAACCGATACGATCCCAAAAAGCCGAAAATAATATTGTTTACAAGTCCATCGATTCGATACTTCCAACGGGCAACGTCACTATTGAGGCCAGTGACCCAAAAAAGGTTCGGAAAATAAAAAATAAAAACACAATATTTTATTTTCGAGATGCGAGTACTATCGTGGCATAAATTAAAGGGTTTATTATTTTCTCTCTTTCTTGTACCCAGGGACCGGAACCGGTAAGCCTAATCAGGGTTTTCGATAGGCTTATTTTAACGGTGGTTTTAAAAACCCTATCGATATTGGTAACCATAAAAAACGGTAACCCTATCGATAGGGTACCGTATCAATCGAGTTAACCCAACAAACCGCTAACCAAAATCAAAACCCTATCAATACGGTAACCGTATCAATAGGGTTTTTAACCAGTTTTTAACAAATGTAATCTCTACACACATTTCAATTAGACTCATTTTTAGATAACCGTGGCTCGCACGGACGATGTGCTCGCCGGCTCGCCGTGGGGCCCGCTCTCAGTACAAACAAACTGGTTTGATCTACCGAAACGCTCCTTGTTTTTAATGCAAACAACTTTGTACTTTGAGTCCTTAGGCTTGAATCGTATTTACTTTATCGTGCGTGCAAGTGTAGATTTGTAGCTCACGCTCGGGCGATTGTTTGTTTATTTCACATTTTAACTTTTGCGCCTATATTTTTATCTAACTTTCTGTGCAATGTCAGCAACAACTAATAATCTGAAGGTCGGTTTGTCGAACATTAAAATTTAATAAAAAATAAAAAATAATTTAAATATATTATTTAAATATTTTATTTATTTATATTTATTTAAATTTAATTTAAAGTAGCATTTTTTTATTGGATATTTAATGATTAAATATCCAATAAAAAAATGCTACTTTATCAAGATCACAATTGTCGCATTTTGACGGTTCATTCGAACGCTAATGTATTTATTTTATTTTAATATTTTGAAACAATCAGTCGTTTTCATAGTACTGATCATAATCTATAATTAAATTTTATTTTGAAATAAACACCAGCCTCCTTGACTGACAATATGTGAACCTTATTGTAACGAGATAAGGTCTACAAACGAATCAGCAGTGTAACGTGTTACCTTCTTTTGTTAGTATACTACCTACCTAAACAATAGGCAAAGGTCGCCAGTCGTCGCAAGTGCTGACCACCTGTGGATGTACCCAACAATAAGAGAGCTTTCTTTAGTTGTTTAAAAAAACTTCATTGACTTCGAACTGACTTTTAAGTCGAATAAATTTGTAGGCCAACTGGGGTCGCAACATCAGTATGGGATTTCTAGGAATTTGTTGATAAACACTCGATAAAATCAGTCGCTACATCCAAAATCGGAGTATCTACAGGAGTCGCTATAGCCAGTGGGAATTTCATATAAAGTATGTTCTAAGTACAAGGGACTTAGGAGTAGAGTTGCTACAACCGAAATGTCGTTACAACCAAGGTCGCTAAAAATGAAATCCACTGTAATTGATTGTCCTCCATGACCTGAGGTAAAAGCAAGTGCGCACGAACATAGAGTTGTTAAATCGCCCAATTCCGGGATTGTAAAAATGTTTTTAATAAATCCGGGATTTTAGTAGTAGGTTAATACACGTATTGCAGTCAGTATATTAATTCCGCATTTTTATGTGTGGGATTTCATTACATTAAGTATTGGGCTGTTAACTACCAAGTTGTTAAAACGTTTATCTATTTAAACCAGCACGGCTTGATACAGACGAGCCGAAAGCTGATAGGACTTGCTGTTTTCCATTGTCTTAGGATTAACGAGATTGCGGCGATAGTTTCAATGGCAAAAATAACCTTTCTTACACTATAAAGACATTTATGCCGATGTTGTTATCTTTTCACAACTTAATACAATAGGTACACAAGTGCCTAAATGTCGTGGTATTTGTCTTTTTTTTCCAGGTAAACCTACACACGCACACAATAAAAACAAATAATTACGTTTAGTTCGTTAGTTACTTTACGTAAATCTGCAGGTTCAGTAGCAGTGCACTGCTTGCAGTCTGAAGTGCATTCTCGTAACGTAACCATCTAGTTGAGTACGCGTGACCATAGAAGTGGACTTTGTTATTATTATTGTTTCTGTTATTTTTGTTATTATAGATATAGGTATTTGAATATAGGCGTGTATTTATGGACACTGATTAGTGATTTTGATTGGATTGTGAAGTTAAGTGGGTGTTATAAGAAAGGTGAGTGTGTTACTTTGCATTATTTTTTATACTAATTATAAGTAGAGTTCAAATTTTTGAAAGATAGGGAAGGTTGTCATACAGTTCATAATATACGTAATTGTCGTGTAACAAAAGTATCAATACAATTATAAACAATTAAAATATACATATTTATGCATATGATTGTTCCAAAAATTTGAACTTTACCCAAGTAAGACCAAATCTTTAAGGTAATAATGAAATTGTATTAGTACCCGTTGATTTTATGCCGTTGACGCAGGAATAACGTATTGTCACATACAGGGAGCTATTTTATAATACTACCTACATGTAAATTAACTAATCTACTAGCGCATATTAAAATAAATAAATACTTGATACGTAAAACATAAATCAAACAATTTTTTTTTGTATTTTATTTCTATACTTTTTTCATTTTATTAAAAATATTGTTACCCTATCAAGTAACCCACCAAATTGTTCATTTGCTAGAAGACAGTAAATATATATTAATACAGTATTTAGTTTAAAAGTGTATTCAGCCCGGATATGGGCATGAAAATATTATATAAAAATACAATAAAAATGGACATTATTTTACGATAATCAGAACTTTAAATATCCGGTTTATTTAATAAATGAAAAATAAAATATAAATAACGTTATAAAATTTAAATATTAAATATAGTCGGGTTTTTTTTAAATAAATATGTAACATAAATTCATGATTAAAAAATCATCACTTAAACAAATATGCAGCGTAGCGTATTCAAGATTTGTATAAAATGTCTTGCATGTCAGAAATTCAAAAACATGTCTTTTGAATGTTGAAATGTTCGATTCTTTAAAAAATAATGTTCGATTAAAAAGTACACAACGACGGTAAAGAAAACTATTATCTAAATTCTAAATAATAACAAAGCTCAAGATTTCTTGATTTCTCTCGCTAAAACTTGTATTTTCATTCACCCATTCATCGCTACGTCCTAATTCGAGCAGTATGTACGGCGCGCTGTCATATATTTGAACTAGCTGTCTCGGAGTCACGACATCGTGTCGTTACTCATTGGCTTACCGGCGCGCAGTATTGTGCGGATGGCGTAATGCATGATTTCTATTTAACCATTTATGTAATTGTTTGAATATAATAAATGTTGTTATTATTGAATATAATTAACACGCTAACTGTACAAAAGCGCGGCCTTCTCTGCAATCTCAAAAACAAAAGATATTCCAGGTAAAAGCCAAGCCCAAAACTAATAATCAGTTTTTTTATTTCATCGCCACATACAATTGTTATCTTTATCTGCACGAGCAACACTAATCCTACAACCTAGGTATCTACAAAAGGGCCGCCTTGGTAGGTAATGACTCTAACGTAAACAAAAGGCAAAACAATAAACAATCGGCAACTCAAAGTTAGCGAACAGTTGCAGGTGTGCCATATCTGTCATCGCCGTCGAGTATATGATACATGAATGGAAAGCACGTGCAATATTTAATGAAACGAAAACAGATAGCTCCCACCCCATGCTGTAATTAAGTATTTAAGTCTATGTAGAACAAATATCTCGCGACGCACCATTAGTTTTTTAAGTCATAAATAATTACTTAGTACCCATAACATGGCTTTATTTGATCTGGAAGAATTTAGGAGCTGGAAGAGGGAGTACGAGGCTGAAGGACAACGAGAAAGTAAGTTAATTTATATGTATAAAGTAGTTATTTATGATATAATTTTCAGTAACATGAAAATATATCATATCATTACAGGAGAACACCGGCGATTAGCCGAAGAAAATAAAGCGACATTGTCGATGAAGGCAAAGGAGATAAACAACAGGAAGTGTAAGCATTCTAGGATTAATTAGTTACCTTTTACCTACGACATTATAAGAAATAAGGAATTAATTCAGTAAGACTAATGGAATTTGTGTTTTCAGATAATCAGTTCGACAAGAGAGAGTTATGGTCCAAAAAAATCAAGGAGCTATTGCAAAACGTTCCCGATGAGAAAGTGGAGCAAGTTTTCGACGAAGTAAAAGCTTTGATCGAGCAACCCGACCCAAAGCAGCAAATCGAAAAGATTTCGGCTTCATTTTGAATGTTTCTCTTTTTTTATAGTCGTATTTTTTATGTTTTCAATATTTAAATAAGTAATTGATATCTATTGTTTTTAATATTTAGTAGATTTTTGTTATGTAGCTAATGTTGATTTTTATATTGCTGATTTAATAACTTGTTTATTAAAACAAATACTCTATTTGATACTATTTTTTATTTTTAATCACCTATCTTTGAGGTGCCAATTTAGGTAACTTCTCACAGTACTAACTTATGTCATTGTATAGTACAATAAACAATTGTCAACTAATATTAATTACCTTTCGTCGCCGATCGCGTCTTCGGCAGGGTCGATGGTTAGATACAGAATAGAATAACACCATTCGCATTCATTACTCACAAAGAAGCAAAAAAATATGTAACTGTTCGTCGATTTAAACATAAATAAAGTGTATGCGTACGGGTTAAGGTCTATTTTAGACTATACTACGACGGTGGCAAATAAGCATACGGTCTACCTGATGGTAAGCGGACACCGCAGCCTATAGCATATGGACCAAGTAGTTTAGTCACTATTAGCAGTGATAAAAATACATCATTCGCCGCAAGCTGTATCATAACATTCACAACACGCTGTCGTGTTGCTTAAAAGCTATACATAAATAATGCACTTTTTTACGTACTGTGAAAGTATGCAATGAATAAAATAGCTAAAGCTAGATATGTTAGACATTAAAAAAAACAGAATGCTTATTGAACGCCACTAATATTATCTAAATAAGTATCAGTTTTTATCAACATAGCCTTTAAATATGCAAAATTAAGAATACAGTTAAAAAACATACTAATCAAAAAGTGTTAACGACACAATGTCGTGGCTAGCGCGCGAACACGGTTCCGAAATCACGACAACATAGTTAGTAGTTTTTTTTGGATAGTAAATGGGTTAAAATAAACGATATATACCTCCACATCATACTTATCATTCCCGCGGGTTCGAAACTTACTTTTAATTTGTAACCTTCATAATCCCGCAATTGGGCGGTTTAACAACTCTATATTGTATGAGCACGCGCAGTCGCCTCAAAGATAACCGTGCCGAACCGTGCTTTTGTTCTAATATTCTCTTATCTTTTTCTTTTATCAACTACTCGTGCCCACCGGCATTTGTTTCTCTTTTCTCAAATGAAATAAACTAAAGTATGTACCTATTTATCCTACTAATATTACTAATGCAGGATGTTTGTGACTCAATCGCGCAAAAACGGCTGAACCGATTATGATGAAACTTAGAATACACCGAGATTATAGCCTGGATTAACATATAGGATACTTTTTATCGCTGAAATCATCCCTCAAATACAAGGTCGCGCGGACGAAGTCGCGGGCAAAAGCTAGTTTATTATGAATCTGTGTAATGTGACAGACTTACGTGTGACCTCCAATAAATAAAAATTCAACACACCATTGCAATTAATTGAAATGGAAAATAATCGTAAGTAGGTTGTATTTTTTACACTCGGGGACTTATGTCTTTGCAACTGCAAGCGTAATGTACTTGTAGAAATAATAAAAAAAGTTAGAACAAGTCCCAGAAGAGAAATTTCTTAATTGTCTAATAGAAAAGCAAATGTAATGAAAAAATGTTATTAACATCATATGTATATGATTTGTCAAGCCTTTTTGTAATACCTAATATAATTTAATATGTATTATAAAGATTTCACTTATTGAACTAATTGTCATATATGTTTACATACGATGCATAATTAAAATAACATAAACATATTATTGAATATTAATTGTTAATTAATTCATAAATTATTTAGCCACACACAATACCAGCCGCAAATTCATGTATATTTAAGTAACATAATTGTATAATGCATATTAATAATTCTTTCTTTTATTACAATACAATACTCTTTATTGCACACCTCAGTTTTAATTATTATAAAGGACACAGGACACAGAATTATTATTTAACGGATCAGTCTAAAATTCATTTTAACCCAAAGCATCAGCATCTGGCGATAGGGTTTCATTGGGTTAACCAAAACCCTATGAAAACCCTATCCAAAAACCCTATCCGATAGGGTTTTAACCTTAACCCTATTGAGGGTTATGGTTACCGCATCGATAGGGTTAACCCTATCATACGGTAACCTCATGATAGGGTTAACCCTATCATACGGTTAGCAAAATGATTGGGTTACCGAATGGATAGGCTTAAGCCTGAAGAGGGGTTTTCCGGTCCCTGCTTGTACCACGTGTTATGAATGTGAGCGCTTGCACAGGTACCGTCAGCAGTCATTGAGAGTTTTGTTGAGAGCCAAGTGGTTTGTTTTATTTTATTTTTTATAGAAATCTGGTTCTAGTCAACTTTCAGCTTATTGAAAAATATTAGAGTTTAAGTTTTGAACGACAAACGTCTTTTCCACATACTAATAATTAAAGCGTATTGAATTGTACTTAAATATTGTGTATTATAATTTACTGTAGCATAGATGATATAAAATTTTAAATAACCATTTTATAAAGGTTTGAGGAAGTAAGTAAGGTTCCTAATTATGTGAAATATTCACAATATTTTTTAAGTAAAGTGTAGCCTAAAACTATACTAACGTCAATACCACCACATTTGCTGTCGCTACACTATATCACCATTATTACCGTTCAGTTACGTATAAACTGGTCCACTACTGGCTTTACGCGCTGCCGATGTGCGCGTGCGCTGACACCTGGGTTTTGCCTGTGTGCGTGGAGCAGCGACACCAACTTGTTGAGGATGTTTCATGTTAGATGTCACAATGCAGGTATTTTTGCAACCCTTTTTGCATCTTTCCAAAAATATATGAAAGTCAAATAAGATTTAACTTACAATTCGATATTCATAGATTTCAGTTTACACCGCCAAACTCAAATCACTAAATGACTTTCCTTGTTGTGTTGTTATTTATGTACAAATATGTGCATAATGTTAAATGGGGTGGAATTAAAATTAATTTCATTTGATTAACGATTTGGCACGCTAATAAAATTGGTATTTCACACTTTACTTCAATATAAGTACTTGTTCTTATCTTTATTGTATTCAGTGCAAATCACAATAATATATCACAATTTCTATGTGTTGCAGTAACACACGAGCATTATTAAAGTAACAACGACAAAAACTAAAAAAACGAGCTCACAACAAATGTATCCGAATCCATCACAGACTCTCATTTCCATGTGGCAACTGTACCGTTAGCAAAAACAAAAGCTTACTTGTACGAGTTCAAAAATTCTACCGATCGAAAAGAAGAAAACAGGCAAAACTAGCCTTAATATTTTATAAATAAAATCGACATGTAAGTTTTTCAACCGAAAATTTAAGTTGGCAGTTGAAGATCGTAAGAAGTCAGTTTGTACTGATATTTTTGGTTAAGCTACAGTAATTTAAGCTTTGTTAGATGGTAATAGAAGTGTTAGTTATATTTTGTGATGTAAATGAAAGTTAGTTATGATATAATCTTAGGCGCTTGTGCATCTATGGTCCAAAAATAATATAATGACAGTGATAGCGTCCCAGTCTTTGTGTGATTATGATGTGCTTAAAGAATTACGTTTGGAGTAGGTTCAAAATGATAGTTTACTAGAGTATTGTAGCTTCCATATGCTATTCTTAGGTTTTGAATTACGGTAGATGAGCGTCACTACCGTGGTCTAAACGAACACTCAATATACAATTTTTTTGATGTAGGTTTTATACGATTTATTGTACAATATCTGGGCGACCGAGCTTTGCCCGGGAAAACGCCGGGACGAGACCTAGCTAGATCGATTGCTCGTCCCCGAAAACCCCCCCATACCAAATTTCATCAAAATCGAGATCCCCGAAATAAATATATATCTTATATCTTTAAACGAGTTATTCTTGTACATACCTATGTATATATGTTTATTTATTTATTTCAGGGATCGCGGAAACGGCTCTTACGATTTTGATGAAATTTGGTGTGTGGGGGTTTTCGGGGACGAGCAATCGATTTAGCTATAGGTCTCATGCCCGGGAAAACGCCGAGCAAAGCTCGGCCGTCCAGATATTATAAATAAATATATATATAAGAACTGCTCATTTAAAGATATAAGATAATTTTAAATTATACATGATTGCCTTTCGTGTATCGCTTTAATGTGAGAAAATGAACGTAGTTATATGAACGTGAAATAGTTGAATACTGCAAATTAATTAGAAACACCTAACATATAATATTACCTATACACATTAGTTTATATTCCGTTCGACTGAAATACCTCCACCATTACACGAAAATCCAACCGATATAATAAAAACACACCGACTCTGATAGGATTTGTCACCCCAGTCATTAGGGTGAGATAATACTTTTATATCTGCAAATAATAAGCGATAATGCCAACTTGATTATTTCTTCGCTACGACGAGCACGGGTATTAAGAACCAAATGAAATAATATTTGTACATAAAAAACAAAGACATCGATGACCCAAAAACTTGACACTAAGACGTAAAAAAAAAATCAGTTAACTGTCGTGTATGGTTGCGTACCTAAACACAACCCTGAAACATGTTTATAAGATCTTGCATTAATTTCCAAAGCTATCTCAAAAAGTTCGATAATGGCCCAATTGCGCAAGAGTTTAACAAAAATACAACACCCAATTAAAGGTAATCTAAAATATACCTAAAAGCTACAAAATAAACCAAAAAGGCGCAGCATGGGCAACAAAATGAAAAAAAAATCCGTCACGAACATAGGCGAGGGAGAGCAAAAAGAAAAAAAAAACACAAGTTCAACGTTTATTTTGGTTGCGTCCTTTTCACTCTGCTGCTCTTTTTGTCGTACCATCTCACTCTACCAGGCCGAACGCTGGACACCTGTGCTTTAGTTTCCCCTGAGTACCAACGACCTCTTCTCCAACTAGTAATAAAAAGGCTTATGTAACTAACTGCGTCCATCCGATTTTGTATTTTAAGCCGGATCATCAACGATACTTTAATGTGATATAGCAAGGTTTATATATTGCAGTTCGAAGCGGTACAATCCTTGTCGTATACCGATTTGATTCGAAGCAACTAGCGTTTTTTTAACGTAATGTAATAATAATAAAATTGGAACACCTGTTTGGACGTACTAATCCTATTGTTAGGATTTCCAAAGTAAGGTAAATTGGGGTGCAAAATTATGTTTTTTATAGTATTATTGAGTAAATTTTGGGGTATGACAGAAAGCTTTTAGTAGTAGTTTTTACAAGTAATGCTCTCTAGTTAGCTATTATATTTGTGACTATTGAGCATTACATCCACCTGCGTAGTTTTGTCGCGAATTTAAACTGTGCGCATCTGTTGTATTTCGTTTTCCATTCTTCAAATACAAACTCTTTAAGATTGGTCATGTATACATAATTAGCTATAGAATGATTACATGCACTGAATAATTAGATAAGTATACGAATACATTCTATAAATTTATTGCTTTTATAACGATTAAGTATATTACGGCAAACATCAGGTAAACTACAAAGATGCAATGAAATGAATACCATCATTTGGACCCGCTTATTGCCTTATCAAACCTTATCTCATTCTTTAATAAGCAAAATTCATAAACTTAATGTGTAATAGTAAATCGAACTTTTTAATGTATTAAAAAAAAACTTTATGCAATAGTCCGAAATTGAAATAGAATTATGTTGAGGGCTAACACATGGCATCCATTACGTTTTATACCAAGTAGGTATGAGCATTTATATTTAAGTAGGTAAGGTAACTTCCTGAGTCAATGCGGAACCCGTATAGTGTACCTAATATACAATCTTTCTTTAGCGATGCGGGTGTGCTAATGAAAGCTGTAGAAATAAAATCAAAGTGAAGAAACTAGATGGCAACATAATGGAAGGCTTCTGCTATCATACAGGGTGAAATTTTATTGACCGTTCAAATTCACACAGTAAATTCCTTGGCGAAAATTAAAATATAAGTAATACAGCAGCTGAAAGAAATCTGAAAAAATATGCGTTCGTGGATACCGCCGAAGCGGGTTGTGTGGGAGGCAGCAATAACGATCGCCCTGGCCCCACGATGAGTCGCCGAGACAATTTTCGCATAATAACATATTTTTGATGAAAACTATAAAAAAATATGCGAATTTTTCTTAATACTTACTTTCACGGGCTTAGGACTCTTGTTTCGTAACCATTGTTGTGGCATGTTCGCGTAAATTGTGAAAAAAAAAAATTTTTTTTTGGAAATTTTCCCGTTTTTTTTTTCAGAAATTGCATCTTTTATTGATACCTAATGCCTAGGAAAAATTTTAACGGACAATAAAATTTCATCCTGTATTACTTTACATTTTAATGGTCATAAGTTTGTTTTATAATTTTATAATAAAGTGCTTCCAATAATAAATTTAAAAGAGGCATAGGTAGGTTCTATCTTTGTTTATCGTTTAATTTTATTAGTTTTCTATTCCTATGCTTTTATCCTATACCTTTTTCATATAGGCACTGCTTACCTCGAAGAAAATCTAACTATTATTTAAGTATTTATAAAAATTGACAGTCCGGATTCGGTCCGGAATTGATTAAGTTAAGTTCGGATGCCAAATGCAGCAAATTATTTAAAAACAAAACAAACCGTACACAAAAAGTGTTATATATTTTGGATTTTCCACCAAAATTCCGGTAGAAAATGAAAACATTCAAGCTATTTAAACTGTAAAGGATTTTATTTGTGTAGGTATGTGAATGGAAAAGTTTACATAGATTCTTTTACCAAGTTTAAAAGAAGGAGGAGGAAGAAGAGAGTAACTGTAATCCTGAAGAAATTGTGTAAGTTGCACAATAACCAAGGAAAAATAATAATTGTGCAAGAACATGAAAAAAAAATATATTTATTTGAAATGAGTCATTGAATTTTTTTTTGTGTGCAACTGTGTATAACGTCTAAACACCGCGTCTTAAGATCCTTCTTTGACAACAGTTGCATAAAATACTATTTGAGTCAAACCATGTGTTATTTATTATCGTATATCTTTACTAGGTTTCGAGTTAAAGTTAAATTTTATTTTAATATACATTTAAAGCTGCTCGTTTGTTCTTACCTTGGTACAAAATTACAATGGTGCTATTGAACCACGTGTGATGGGGCTACTATGGAGCTGAGAGCTACGGGGCAATGGAAACTTATGGACTTACCGACATTTGTTTAAACTTTTCTCTGATTTATATTTAAGTGTACAAATAAATACTAATATAAAGTTACATTTAGGTTAACTTACATTAAAATAGTTCTTTCTTCTCGGTAGTGGTCTTCTTTTGAGAAACGCTAGTAGATTTTGACTTGTAAAAGTTAAGTTCTTAACTTAGTTTTTATAAACCTCCTCATTTTTGTTGAAAGTAATTGGATTATTGGATCACCTTCCTAATATACAATCTACAACTCTGTAAAGATAGTTAGATTACATTATATACTATCAAATTCCACATACTAAATCTTGACTAAATGCAAATTGTATCACATCATTTTTAATTAAGTACCTGAAAAATACTTCAATCCATATATGGCTTTGTCTCCGTTACGTTGCCAAGACCATAAGACCAACAGTTGTTTACCTATACATAGTTTAAGCTCAGATGTGCAATAAAGTGTACTTGTATTGTATTGGATTGCATTATTATATACTGGCCGATAATAATGTTGAAAGGACGTCCAGTATGTTTATGTAACACATTATTTTTTCTAATGCTTGTCCACACAATCATGTCGTCCGTATCGTATTCAATCGCGACGTAATGCACACCGGACTACACAATGAGTATTGATGGACTCCCATTTTATATTTACGGCGTATAGTGTTACGTGTATGTTCGACGTGTTTGCCTGCTTTACAATTATGCTTCTTACATTTCCTTTTTCAGTTCACCTGTTGGTTCATGTTGCATGTCGATTTTACTATCTTTTCAAATGATCGTGCGGTAAAAAATTTCATTTCGAGAGCTACATGAACTGCTTGAAAAGCGATGTTAACAGCCCGTAAGTATTGTCAAAGACGACTAAATGAAGAGCCCACAAAGTCATGTTCACGTTTTTTCGAAATTAAACGCCGATTGTAGATAGTGCCACTTTTGCCAAACCGCTGTGAGCTGTCTCACAGATAAAAAAACACATCTTTATGATTTGCATATCCCATGTTCTTGATAATTCCCAATGTACTGACAGATTATCACTGTTATTTTGATTAAGCAGTCCGTGAAAGTGTTGGCAAACTGAAAATGAAAAACGCGTAATCTCAGAATCGAACTGAAATATACAATAACGTAATTAGTCATACATGTTTAATGGCGGCTTGTCGCCGGCAAATAGCGGTGTTTGTTTATTGTGCCCAGAATAGAACCGGGATACCGATGCCGGACTGTCAGCCCGTGTAACACCGCCGCTTCAATATGAGCGTTCATAGTGGCAATTAAAATCAAAAGAATGATTCAGTTTTGGTATAATTGCCCTTAATGATGTTTTAAAGTCATTTCATTCATCTGCTATATATGACATGTATGATTTTTATTTGGTTATGAAAGAGCACGTATTGTAGAGATCTTTGATCATTGAATAATATTTGTTGAAAATATTATACGAATTGATCTAAGGATAGTAATGTGATATATAACTACTATTAGTAGACACGTACAAGACTCAGCAGTAAAAGATGTGCTATATCCCACAAAAATAAAGCCCTTGCCGGGATTCCATCAGCGCAAGACCGTCAGCTACGCAGGCAAGGTCGCTATCAGCTAAGGTCGTCATTATATGTGGGTAAAAACATTTTCGGCATATTTGTATTTGAGGCTTTGCCATTGTAATCGTCATCATCATCATTAAACTTAAGAGCTACGCTTTTGTGGGTGGAGAGATTGCCAGTCTTCCCGATTCTCTGCCAGTCTTTTAGCGTCCTAATACGACACGTCACCAATACAATTTATTCGAATTAGAAACAACAGTAGTCTTTGGATTAGGTAGCGGACCCCAGGCATCCTTCTGGATGCAACTGTACTGGGATAACGCTAGTAGGATGATGAGAAACAACAGTAGCTTTAATATGACATTTGCAATCATAAATCACCAAACAACTGCATGTTACTTTGCTGCCTTCGCTAAACGAATAAATCAGCAGTATTAACAAAACACCGAAGATAAAACAATTAAACATCTGTCATTATACTTGTCAACAGCCCCGCTAACTGTCAGTCCGAGCGCTGACAGTTGACTTGTCATGTTACAGTGCAAGTGAACGTAACAAAGTAAGGTAGCGAGTGAAACGGCTTGCTAATGCGTTCTGGCTTTGACACAGACTTGAAATTGATTTATGATCGGGTAACTTTGATTTCTAAGCGCTGAACTAGCTTTGTTGGACCACCTAACACTAATCAGAAGATGTCGAAAATAGACGACTGCCTGCTTTAAGTATAAGTTAATTCTCTTGGGAATTATTTAAATTATTCAAAATTCAGCAGATCTTTTTTCCGGAAGGTTAATACTTATTTTAGTGGATTTCAAGACTTAGAACATCACTTTAACTCAAGTTTTAAGTATTGACCAATGAGAGACCGACCAATCGGACCATGGAAGAAGTCGTCTTTTAGTTTAGGAAAGGAGAGAGAGAAGGAATATTGTACGTACCTAAAATGTGCCTAAGTGCGACCCCTTTGCGATGGACGGATCAAGTGAAAGTTCTCACGGAAATACCTCTGAATCTCTGCGTGTGAATTGCGTCAGTGAAGGCAAGACTGAGAAAGACAGTAAAAGACTTGTGACTACGACTACACTTACC
Organism: Cenopis cana; assembly: GCA_951800055.1. Classification (NCBI taxonomy): domain Eukaryota; kingdom Metazoa; phylum Arthropoda; class Insecta; order Lepidoptera; family Tortricidae; genus Cenopis; species Cenopis cana. Next base: position 12,967,819 of record OX637472.1, read on the forward strand.
TATCCATATGATAGGCGCAAATATTTAAAAATCCTACTAATGTCACTTGTTTTTAATATATCGAAAAAGTCTCACCCCAGCTTCTGAATATAATCAAACGTTTTTTTACCCACATTGTGAATACATTACGCTTGATACCCAGATCATGACGTTCATGATAAATGACTCGCATCGCCGCTGACAAGCGAAGTGTTAAGTGTAATTGATTATTAGAAAAAACATATTTGAATTCGAATTCAATGTGATACCTGATTTCACAAAATGCTAATGTGGCTAAGTATGTAATCCGAGTGAGAATATCCTATCTTTTATGAATGCATTCACCCTTACGATTGTAAAGTATTATTTTGTTCTACGATTGAGAGTATCTAAAAAAGTTCTTACATAGTACCTACACGTCTTCAGTTACAATTGAAACGATTGGGTTATAAGCATATATCACCATTGTTTATTTAATGGAAGACTAAATAAATGGTCCCTTTTTGTGCATTCACATTTTTGAAGTTTAGTTTGAATAGAATTTATAAAAAAGAACTCTTATTACGTTGATATTAGATACCTATAAAAAATAATGTAAATAAGAAGGAATCTTTTTCCACGATGACTTTCATACCGGACATCTAGCATTCGTCCCTTTCGCACTTACTTTATAACATTGGAATGCAAAACGTAAGTCTCAGATAACTGGCCACACAGTTGATCACTTTAAGTTCACTTTAATCACTTGTTTTCAAAAAGATACATCCTCAGCTCAAGCAGTCCTTTTATCGCAGATTCTTAGGACACTTATTACGAAATGTATCTTTCATCCGTTCACTTCGGGTCATTTACGCGACGTTAATTATTGCTGCGCAGGCCGCAAACGTTAAACCGGCAATTAATAAATTACTGGCTACCGCGCATTGCTACTATTTGGACGCAATTTATAAAATCCTCAGACCGCCAGTATTTCGCTGTTTAAATAACTACAAAAATTATATGAAACACTAGGAAGGAGAAATCTCACTCGGATAATTTTAAACCAAGCTGATTCATACAGGTCGATCTAGATGTCCAATATAGTTAGTGAAAAAAACTTAAACATCCAATAATTTGTTAATCCCAAAGAGGTATAGGTACAGTCAAGGCCATAAATATGTATACATTTTTGGACCTTATTTCAATGGAGTAAGGTGAAAAAGTGTATACATATTGGTGCCCTTGACTGTACCACTTTGGGATTAACAAACTACCTACTAGGTACTAGGGTACCTAGTAGGTAATTAGGTACTACCTACTGTAATTTCCATAAATTATGAATCGGCAAAATAATACTGTCGCTAGCTGCAAACTCAGCATTTTATATGTAGTTAGTATCAGTCAAACTACCCAAATTGTATGTCGTAACACACCATTACTCTTACGGTAATAAGGATGTATCATTTTTTTTATATATTGGCTGTCATTAACTAAATTTAATGATGTTGACTGTAACACGGGCCTTTTTATGCAATCGATCGTTTTTATACCATCTTTTCTTGTTGGATCACAAATCAGCACAAAACATTACTGCCGTCCCCAAAACAACGGCGCATTACCCGACCCAGCATGATGTGATCGTGATTCGTTGAAACGAAAAATTTTACCTTCAATTTTTTATTTACACAGTGTGAGTGAGAGGGTCGCTGAGGCTTGTGCGAAGTTATTGTATCATGGTACGAGCGACTTGGATGCGAGTTGTGCTAGCCCAGGATCAAGGGAGGCCACCACAAAAAAGTGTTAAAAAAATACCGCAATTGTCATAAAAACCCGGCGGAAGCCATGTAGGTAATGTAAGGGTAATAAATGTTATAAATATCATAATATACCGAAGAGACAGTCTCTCACAATCGTATTAGTGATCGGGTGTGCAGTATTTATCGGCTGTTATTGGCGCTGACGAGGCGCGCGCGCCTAACAACGCATTGCACTTTACGATACCGATATATCGCTGCTTGTTTACGGTTTGTTTTTCGCTTTTTAACCCCGGTTTTAAAGTAAAAGGTAAAGGATTTTATTAGGAAGCTGCAAAAGTGTCTTATTTTTTATGCGTTTGGCAGCGTTTAAAAAAAGTAAAAGAATTGGTACCTACGAATAATTTGTGTAAGTACTTAATTTATATTCATGGCAAAAAATCCATTGATTTGGGTACCCAAAATATAAAAGATAGCTAGTTTTCACAGGATTATCAACGCTATTGCTTTCAAATGTGGTAGAACATACATGCCATTAATAGGAGTTATGTACGGTACAATAGGTACGTATTAAGATAGATATAAAGTAGGTATGTAGTTAGACTCTTTCAAATAAGGCGCAATGTAAATAATGATCGTATTGAAAATACATAACTGACTATAAATTTACTCATTTTATATAGTGATATGAATAGAAATTTCATTGCATAAGTATTAAACAGTAGATGGGTTGTCAAAAGCGCGTTGATACAAATGTGGCGCGCGCGTCAAGGGTCAATCAACTTGCTCCGGCGCGGTGCATCCAGTACCAGTAGCGCTAATAACCGACCATGCTGCTATTACTACAGTGTTAGAAAATACTGGTACACCATATATCACTTTATGTTTATAGGTAGATAATCAAATGGTGAGTTAGGTAATCCTTATGAACGTTAAACATAGAACTGTTCAGAGGTTTCAGTGGAAATAATTGAAATAATGACACAGTATGACATGGCGACATCTTAGAGGGGTTAAAGGGATTGGCACTCAGGTAATACCTACATAGATATTATTTTAAAGACATAATTAGGGTTCTCTGTTCAATAACAATTGGGTAAGTACTCTTGACTTACGGTCTTCTTGGGTGAGAAGTAAATTTATGGGCCATAGTGAAGGCTTTTAATTTATTTGTCTACAGTTTAAAAATAGTTTGACACGAAAATGTGTCATAGAAATTATAATATTAAATAAATGTATATAGTTTATATAGAATTCAAAACATTAACTATGGTCCACAACTTAGGTCCTTGCCCTAAATATGTATTTGCTTCGGTACCCTGGTAACGATTTTAAGCACATCTAAAAAGTTCTCAATGCCTAACAAAAGGTAGGTTCCATTTTCGTTTGACCTACGTATGGTTATCCGATGTATTGGATATCAAACCCTAAATATGAAACGAAACTGAAACGAAATTACGGAAATAATAATTCTATAAAAGGAAACTTGTTGTGTTCAAAGGCGCCGCTCATAACGGAATGTAAACAATAACCGTAGCGCCACCGGTATGGGAGTACGAACGAGGGACATAATAGTGATGGTATGTTTTGAAAGATTAACCGGGATATTAATTAGGGAACTGACATTCTGCATCGTTAAACATTTATTTAAATATTAGCTATACAATCCCGCCGTCTAGTTTCAGTTTCTGAACATATCTATTATTCAACCAAAATCTGCGAGTATATACCTAGAGCGATTGACGTTTTACTAACACCTATCTGAAATGGATAGTGCACATAATTATCACTAAATACATTACACGAGTTTACTAAATATGTATGTATGATGAATTTTGTTTGTGCATGTTTGCAACTAAACACTTCACTGGATCCATTCGATGGTGTTCTTCTTCTTCTATAGCTTGTTAGACTTCGTTTAATTGAATCGTAATATGTATATAAGTAGGTATATAATTTGAAATTTGAATTTAAACTCTTGAAACCGAATCAACAGACAAACAGTGATGTCAGTCATGATTCTGATAACAAGGGCGCATCAAAAGGTGAACGAATAAGAAATCCAACACGCTTTTCCAATGGTTTTAGTTACTTATTATATAAATCTACAGAAATATTTTAGAATTCCAATTTCGTCCGTCACTACTACAAACATTTATCAAACTAGAAATAACTGGAATAGTAAACAAATAGTGTTACGTTGACGTAGGTCGTGAACATCTGGCGCTATAGTTTACTACTTTTCTGTTTAGTTTTTTTAATGCACCAAATGTTGGCGGCGTCTGTGAAACGTCTGCCCGCGAAGTGTTATAATTTTCCTTGTTATAATAAACTTTTGACATTTCCATGTTATTTATAACATTTCAAAGTTATAAAAACAAAAAACACCTACTAGAACACTTACACTAAAACTACTAATTTATAAATAATAATAGGTTTACTTTTTTTTTAATATTTTCTGATTTTGTTAATGAAACTTCCTTCCGATAACTAAGCGAAATACTTATAGGAAGTAACTATGTAGTAGATACTGTAGATAATCTTGGCCTATATCGTGTAATATTTCATTGAATGCATAGAAGACAATTTAATAAAAAAGAAGTTCAGAAAATTGTACGAGTATTACATACACAACATGTTTTGAATTCTTAAATAGAAAACGTGAGTGAGTCTTGAATGTTAAAAGTCAAAAGGAATAATATCGAAGCATAAACTTTAAATAATCTCTCACAGGCCTTTCATCTTAATGTAGTTTGCTCAACCAATTGCAATATTTACATTAAATTATTAAGTACTAAATACCAGTGGGAAGTACAAGGCAGCCGGTACTTCGGTCTCGTTAGAGTTCTGTTTAGAGTATTTGACTAAGCTATTACTCTAACTAGTAAGTCATGACTTTGCATTCTTTAGATACAGACCATTAAGTTCAGAAGCAAGACTAAGTTAGTAAGTTTGTTCCTATATGATATTGAATGTTGTAGTGGCGTAGCATTTGCTAAAATACGAGTACCCAGGAAAAATAAATGAATAAAAAAAGCAAGACTAATTTTAGGATAATTTTAGGAAAACGACCTTGTATGATTTTGTAATCAAATCTATACTTAAATATTATCACAGCGATAGTCTATTTATTGTTGTCTTAAATCGCTAAATCAATCATGATGTAATTTGGTGTGGAGATATTTTGAGTTCCAGAGAACGAATTAGAATAAGTACTTTTTATGCCGGAATCCGACGTATAAAGCGGTTATGGGAGTGAAAGTTTGTATAGGATTATATGGCTCTATGGCTACTATATAGGTTCTATGGCTCTCAGCTATACGTATAATTAATATGGTCCTTGCCTACTTCTTTTGGTTTTTCTTGAGATTCAATAGGTGACAATCATTGATAGATTGCATGCGTAAGGATTGAAAAACTCGCGATGGTTTAGTAGGTATATTCAAGCGCAGTAGGTGTTTCCTATTACGGGTATCCATCCAATTAGATTGAGACGTGTACACGAGAGATCTGTCAACTTTTTCTCACGAATGTTACTTGACAAGTAATATTACCATAGTTTTTTAATTGAAATCCATACTAATATTATAGATGCGAAAGTGTGTCTGCTTGTCTGTCTGTCTGTTACCTCTTCACGCTTAAACCGCTGAACCGATTTTCATGAAATTTGGTATGGAGATAGATTGAGTTCCGGAAAAGGACATAGGATACTTTTTATCCCGGAAATCATCCCTGAAGCGGTTGGAAGTTTGTATGAAAGAACGATGCCTAGGTAAGCGCCTGATATAAGGAAATAGCAATTCCTTAAATTATATCGCGATGAACGAGTTCCACGCGGACAGTCGCGGGCAATAACTAGTAAAATATAAAAAATTTATGCACGTATAAGTTCATCGCCATGTTTCTTTGAGGACGTATGCATTTGTTTTTCATTAGTAATGTCGTTTTTTATTGTGTACAGACAATCGGTCAGTTGCCCATCGGCTCTTGGGAGGGACAGACGTGCCGACGCATACTAATGACAATAATATTGAACTCAATAAATAGTAAGTATAAACACTATAAACAAAGATTAGGTATAGAAGTAAAACTAAATTAATACTAAACTAATTAAAACTAAATATATTAAAAAAGGGAATCAAAATTGGGCCCCCTTGGAATGGATTACGCAGGCAGCATTCTCGCGCTGGATTGCGATAACAATATTGAACTTTTTTTTTTCATTGAACTTTTTAGAGATTTGCTAATAAGGACCAAGAACATGTTGGCTGTCGCCTTGTGATAAGTATTGTAATCTTGACATATTATGTAAATGCAAGTCAGCTTAATAAATTTTTCCTGCAACGTTAGCTGAGGTTCCTAATTTAAATTCACATTTTTGTAAAAAAATTCTGCAATGTACAGTCGGCTCAAATACAAATGTACGAACAAACAGATCACCTGATCGCAAGAGAGTGCACTCTGACAATTATGAACAAGGAAACTGACTACAAATGCACTTAATCTCAGGAGTTAATTTATCAGGGTCTGTAACTCCCTTAATACCATTTGTAATATTTAATAAATAAGGTGCTTATGGGTAGGCTGCAACTTACGATGGATGAACGACTAATCAACGTTAAATATATTAAATACATATATTACGCCGACAGTTGTCATCCCATAGATATTTGTCAAACTCTCCATACCTACAATCAGATTTTAATGATCAATGCTTACTATTACAGACAGACAGACAGACAGTTTGGCGCAACCCACCTTATGAGTTGGTTAGTAAATTAGTGACGGTTACAAGATGTAACGGTATCCTTGAGACTGGACGAGGACATCAAAAGGAGTAAATCAATCCAACGCTAAACCGCAGAACGATGTTATGTGTACTTACTACGCTGATTGGAACGAGCTTCGTCTAATCACAGAGTAAGTAGACCGATGATGCGATCATGTAAGAGTTAACACAGTGCTTATACTATGTACTTAAAATGTAAGGTCTAAAACATATAGCAGTCAAAGACACTGATGCAATTTCACATGGCATTAACCCTTCGTATATATGCCTTGTCCCGGTTCTGTGAGAACGTTTCGCTTATTTTCCAAAGTCAAGTATTTGAATAATAAAATATTGACAAGGCATATGAAGGGTTATTGGTTTTTCACACCACATATACCTACAACTGAACAATAAGCTTCTCGAATTTAAACTTTCGCGAGACATGTTATAACTTTATTTTACTAAACGGTTAAAACTCACGTATTAAACGACGGGGGGGGGGGGGGGGGGGACGATCCCTCACCACGACCTCATGCAACACCTTCAGCGCCGAGCTGCCCCCCCGCCCCCGCCCCCGCGCTGTCTGCGCGTGCGTCACGTGCCTTGCGGCGGGCGGCGGGTAGTTCGACAGTGTGCAATCGGCGCGGGTCGCAGACGCACTCATCCTGATGAAGAACTCCCGAAGAGTTCGAAACATGTCGCCCGAAGTGACAATTAATACGTGAGTTTTAACCGTTTAGTAAAATAAAGTAATAAGCTTCTCGGTGAAGGAATTGTGAGGAAAGCGCTCTAATCATAACAAGCTCTTTTCTCTGTGGTTGGAAGGTCAAATGGCAATAAATTGCGTAAAACCAAACCAAATCCCAAAGCCAAAGCATACGCCAAAACTTGGGGTTAGGTGCCATATTGGACGCCGGGCTACAATTGGAAAAACTAGCAGGATGATACACGAATGCAAATATTAAGAATTACCTACTTATTTAAGTTTTTATTGTTTTTGAAGTTAAGCTAGTTAACCTTAAATTCAAATAAATATTGTTTAAACTAGGTATTTATTCATCAAAGTATATTGAAGACGAGTTTTGAGAGGCCCTAAATTAAGTTCGGGAGACTGGTTTAGCTCAAGCGTTACATTTTAATATCCGCCGTATATTATTTACCGGCGTCCAAAACACCGATTAAACCTGACGTAACTGCGTAATTCAGGGGCTGATAACTTAAGGTTTATGGCTAAAAATAACTCGTAAACAAACGGAAAGGTTGCCCAGACCTGTTTGCGGCCAGTTTGCAGACGCCAGAGTGACCTGCTACCAACAAAACGTCGTAAATACAGAGGTGTTGCAAATATTTTTTTTTATATTATAAGAGGTGTAAAAGTTCGACTATTTAATTTTAAATTATTGTAGGTCAGGCTTCTTCTAACCTTGAACAATGTTATTTTTCGTGATATAAATTTTCTACAACATTTCATTGAGTGAAATCTACATTTCGCTATAGGCAGGTGGTACTGAAATTATAGAAAAGTAGTCGGTATTAATTTATGTACCAGTCGTACATTAATGTCAGTTTCGCAACGAGTTGAATATAATATACCTAGACGCGATTAGGGCAAGTTACATTGACTTCAGTAAACTTTAGATATACAGATTATACAGCAGAAAGGACGTAACTTACCGATTTTCAGCTGGTTAAAAGTTAAAACAAACCAATCGTAACGTAACAATATTTTTTCGCTGCTCGCTTGAAATTTGCACCCATCCCGCCGCACCTACAGTCCCGTTAATTTTGCTGCTTACACAAATATCGCATTATCATTCGAAGCGCCGAACCGATTGCCTTCCTTACAAGGGAGCTAAATATTGCCTATAATGCGCTTCCGTTACGTGTCTGATACATTCTAATGCATTTTGTTGCGATTGATACGGAATTTCAATTGTATTTTCCAAAAGCGAGTGCTTGAACGAAGCATGCGGAAAAGCGCGCAGTTTGCCGATCGTGGTGACAATTCAAAACATAATAGTTGGTAGTGACCCTGCCTACGAAGCTGGAGGTCCCGGGTTCGAATCCCGGCCGGGGCATTTATTTGTGTGATGAGCACAAATATTTGTTCTTGGGTCTTGGATGTTTTCTATGTATTTAAGTATTTATTTATCTATATAAGTATGTATATCGTCGCTTAGTACCCATAGTACAAGCTTTGCTTAGTTTGGAACAAGGTTGATTCGTGTAAGATTGTCCACAAATATTTACAAATATTTATTTAGTACTAAAATCAACAGTTTCAAACTGTCTGAAACTTAATAAGTATAATACATGATCGATTTAAAAAACGAAACGAATGGTAGGCCTACATACAACGGCTTTACTACTAGTAGAGATGGGCATTAAATTTATCGACCAAATGTTATAATTAAAATGAAACAAATAAATTATAATTCTAATCGACAAAATTTCATGATTGACACTTGATTAAAACTAGGATCACGCTCATTTTTGCACGTCACAGAAAATAAAGACTTTAAAAATCAATCTAGTTTGATGAACATTCTTCTGTGATCATAAAATTATCCATAATTATTTAGTATTTTTATACACCCCTTAAAATATTGCCGTCTGTCAACATAACATTAGCGAGACTTAGACTTAAGTAATTGACTATTCGAATAAAAATATAATCGCTGATGATTCGATGAATAATTTAATCGGGATCTTAATTTTTATTAGATTACACTTTGCCCATCTCTGCTACTAGTATACAGTAATGTAAACACAACACTGACATTAAACTTGTAAAGAATTGCAATCTTGCAGACCTTGATAGCTCCAGCCCTGATTAATAAAAGTCGCTAACAATGCAGGCTGCAAACGAATATAAACTCTAAGATCAACATTGCAGGGTTTACGTTATTTTATTAGTTAATCAAGTTACGACATTTTACGCCGACAAACACGTTCATATGTGTAAGTCAATGATATCCAAACAAGTTTTTACTGAAAATGGAAACTGGAAAATCATTTAACTTGTATACCCTTGACATTACGTGTCGTAGGGTTTTATAAATTGTCAATTATCTTATAATAATTTTACTTCGACGTGAGTTTTGTTTTTAAAACAATTTTGTTTAAAACCGTCCATATCCAATATATTGCCATAATGCCTACTTCGGTTTACTGACTTTAACTACGAACCATTTACGGCACGAGTTTTACGCCTTATTTATTCTGATAAACATAATAATATTAATATTTCAAGAATGTCTACCTCTACTATTCATCATTATAAAGTAACTAGACAAATTTAGAGTGTTGACGTAGATCAGTATTTGCAATTTTGCATGTCTAAAACTGTTGTGTATATACCAAAATACAAAAAAAAATACGAATATTTACACCTTTTCTGCTGCATTTATAGTTTAACTGGATTACTTACTTGCGGTCATGGTAAGATACTTAAGTTATTTCTATTATACTTAAGTTAGATGACAAGTTGTTTACCAATAAAACTAATGATTTCCTCTACCAAGCCAGACTGTTAGGCGGCAACCGTATCCTTTGTTTAGGCCGCTGCAAGGACTTTCACGCCTTGCGTTGCGAATAGCTCTGTTTACGTTGCACGCGATTGTTGAGCTTGTAAGACGATATGTTTGAGTTGTAATATTGGTTGATGACACACGACTGGCTCTTGTAACTTGTTGCAGTAAGTAGGTGTTATCTTTTGCCCATATCAGTCAGGTTGAAGGGTGTGACATAAATTGTTGCTTAAATTATTGCGAAAACACAAATTATTATAAAAAAATAATCATTCATACAGATATACAGATAGCTATAGCATACTTTATGCTAAGTTCATTTGTCGAAGCCTGTGGCGGATTTCATCTGTGGTATGTCTGTTTGGTATTTGATTTGTTTTTGTACGCACCTGACGAAGCCTGTGTTGCTGATAAGAATTTGTGGATCATGTGTACGTGGTGTACTTAGTTTTATTTCATGAATGAATGATTTATTACATTGAATATACATATATAAATACCTATAACAAATTTTAACTTTTTATTTTGACTAACCAAAAAATATCAATGCGAAATTAGACTCTATAAGCAAATTATATAAAGCTTATATATAGTTTAAAGGTCAATAATGTGCTAAACAGTTATGATAAACATATTGTTTGGCATCGTTTTTTATTTTTATTTTGTACCTATGCATGTATTTGCAAATTGTTTATGACTTGCAATTTTTCCTACATTCGTAGGATATTTTTAGTTGTCATTGATTCTTTGCATTTTTCTAATGTACCATAAATTTATACAAAAGCCCGTGACCCGTGACACCTTCACCAGATATACACCCTAGTGTAAAACCTATATATCGCTAATATGTGTCGTAGTGACTGAATAGGAATATAATTTATTCTAAATTTTATCGTACAGTTTGACGTTTAACTTTAAGGCAAGTACATATGTTATGTATATCCTTCATATAGTTTCATCGAATCGGATCTAAATGTACTTAAATACCGAAACATTATTCTACACAGCTTAATGCCTCGCTATTCTCACTGTTATGTATGTACATATGTGTTCTACAATACTCGTAAAATGGCATCCATCATACATACTTTTACGGCCAACGATTAATCTTGAAACACTGAAATTTCAAATAGACATGCCATTAGCGAATGCCTTTCCAACAGATCATGACCACCAGCTGCGTAAGCGCATGTGTCACTACTGGATACAGAAATAACTGGACCAAGCCTGCTAACAGACTTTATGACGACTAAGACCAAAATGGTCAAAGGGCATAACACATTCCAAACAGAACTTTATCACATTCACGTAATGTTGCTTTTCATTTGCTAGCCGGGGAATAGTAAGATAAACACACTGAGAACAAGACTTTATAGCTTTTACGAGAATAGCTAATTTCGCTTGTTTAAATACTGTATTGTTGTGGTCGAATAAAACACTCATGTATTATTAACTGTTCGATTGTATGCCTTTGTTAGTGAAATAATGTGCTGTGATACAGTATTTTGAGTACGTTTATTATTTGGAGTTTATGTGCAGGAATGTTGTATTGTTCGTTAATTTGGCAAGGCGAGTGAGATAAACTGAAACATTATAAGGTAACCTGGTTAACTATATAACGTATGTCTCCTTAGTTGGTGCAGTTATTATAACAGGAATGTTATACTATAAAAATCAGTTTAGCAATTCTTATGTACAGTTAAGAAGGGAGAGTTCAAAAATACAAACATAGCAACTAATTTATCTCATGACAGAATTTTCTACTCCGTCATGTCACATTTGGTGACACATTCTTCGCATTTTCAACTAAAATAAAAACAATACAGAAATACTCTAGGGGACCAGTCACTTAACCTGAAATTAAAATGTCGAAAATCAATGCTCCTGTCATTCTGTCAAGACAGTCGGAACGTTAGTCATGTTGACACGTTTTTTCCCGGAGGCGTTTGGGGTGATTTCACTGTTACAGAAATAGTACCAACAAAGTATATTAGCTTTAATTGTTTTCTAATTTTGTGTCGAAAAAATGAGGATAGAAATGACACAGTTGAAAACTATGTTTAGTTAAAAAGTTTTGTTTTTAAAATATATAGTCGCCATTTAAAGCTTGTAACTTCAAATAATACTTTTATATATCGCATAATAATGAAATTCCTTCAACATCAATCAATTGATGAAAAAAATGACGTTGTTTATTAATTCATGAACGTCGTCATATTTTCCAGTGGTATCCCCTAGATGTATCCCATCATATCATCCTGAAAGTATAATTTCTCGAAATAATGTGTTGTTTGCAATGCTTCTTAAATTTCCGGTAGGAATATCAAATATAAAATTTACATAATTCTGCTATTAATACTACCATAAAAATACTACTTACAGTTTACTGGCTCGTCCTCACTAATCCTAAACCAATTAAGGTATTGTTTTACCAATAAATTACCAAAAGCGATCCGGTCTTAACTCTAATTACCTTTCAACAAAACGCCCTTTGCTATAATTACTCCAAAATTTATTGACTGTCTCACAAGACAATCTTATGTCACAAAAAAGAAGAAAAAACAGACAGTGAAAAGCCAAAAAAACGGTTAAGAAAAAACAAAACACGCCGAGTAAAAAAGAAACATTAATTTAAAGTTGGCGTCGAGTTTGGGGGCACTTTGTCTTGTGACTGATTCGTGTTTAGTATAGCTACCCCAAATTAGGGTACTTTTGTCTGCAGTATATTAATAATCATTTAACTTCAGAAGATTTTTGGGCGAGATTAAGAACCTCTATTGTGCTATTTTTGCCTTCGCCTATTTGTCGTTCGAGTTATATTGAAATGACTACTTAAAATGTTGATTGTACCTAATTATAGTTACATGTCGTTATATTAAGTATACTTTATGTACCTACCTATAATTTTTTTTTTTTATAAACCGTTACCGTTGGCAATAAATCAAAAAAGAAAAAAATAACACCTTACGAATACATTCCTAGTATAGTCAGGAGCAGAAGTAACAGTTTTTAGTAAAATGTAGGCATGGTTGCGTTTTATTTACGTATCGCAAAAAAATAAAAGTATTCGGTTGATAAAATTAAATGATATTGTAACTAGGTTTATTATTTCGGTCTTATAATGAAATTGTATTTAAACCCGTCAAATCCTTATTAAAATTAGGACCACGTAGGTACAGAATATACACTTATTTCAAAAAGCACGTTTAAACACGGCTTAAATAGACTCAACCTAAATAAGCCGTTTATTAGCAGTCTTAAATATTAACGGGCATCTAAAAAAACTTATAAGACCAAAGTCCGGCCTTAACCAAGCGAGAGTTGCGAGTCTTGTCTCATATAGATGTCAATTTTGTTCAATGGAGCAGTATCGTAAAATATAATGAGCGAAGCAAGCTTAGGACAAACGCGGGGATGTCTTTTTAAGACTTTGAATGACATGGAAAAGATAGGTGATGATGCCGATTAAATTGACATTATGCCAAAGCGAGATTGTTAGTGTCAGGAGAAAAGAATTAGAATTATTTTATGTTTGTTGAGGGATATCCATGATGGTGGCTGGCCCTGGCTGATTTTGTACTCCATTAACTGCAGTTAAATCATAAAATAACGTAGTTTTAAGTAGGTATTTCATTCTGGATATATAAGAAATATTTTATCGGTTAAGTATATTGGAATTATAACAACCATTTTTTCACACAGGAGAATAGCCAAAAGTGGTTTTACCTGTGGTTGATATGTGACTTATACTTATGCAAGAAGATCACCATCACATAAATAATAAGTTGTATTAAGTAAGTTAAGAAATACTTTATAGTTCGCATATTTACCTACGTACTGAATAGAATTACCTCTAACTAAACTATTACTAAGCATTGCAAATACCATTTCTGATGCTGACTATTCAAATGCAGTAGCTCTAGTATAAGTTTTTTCGAAACATTAACTAATTCGAACGCGTTTGCGTTTTGTCTCAAAATGTATGAAAGTGGTATGAAAAAGTGAACAGCGCCTCTTGTGGTGACTAGTGGAAACTAAAACAGCGAGTATAACATTTGTTGCTAACTGATGAACGCGCTTATTTCAAACTCGGTGAGAGCGTTTTCATACATTTTGAGACAAAACGCAAACGGATTAGTTAATGTTTCGAAAATAAGTTTTTTACTAGAGCTACAGAATATAAACTTAAACTTACCTATATATCGACAACATAGTTCACAATCGTACTAATTACCTACGGGGAAAAAATTAGTGTAATATAGACTTATATGGTTTGTGCACTAACGTACTAATTACAACAACGTTTTCCCCGTAATTAGTACGATTTTATAGTGACGAACTAGGCTATCGATATGCTTTTACTTGAGAACTCACAGTACGTGTGTCTTGTCCTTATAATAAACTCTCCATAAGATCTCAATCTGTTTATCCATGTATGGTCGTTGGAGCCAATGGTCCGTGAAAGATCCTAATACAGTGAACACAATATTCTTCGGAAAATACAATCTCAATATTAATGCTGTTTAACATTTTGATACGATGTGGGTAGGTGTTCGTTTAGCGGATGTACGTTTCACGATTATATTTTTCTATAAGAATTCTGTAGACTCAATTTCATAAAATATCTTCTACTATAAAACTAGATAACCTCTCTCTCTTTTCTCAGCTATGAATCCTACATGGTGGTGGGGTCAGTTTTCCGAGCTAATTCTGCATGTCAGTGAAGATATCCCCGACATTGTCTTCGGATGCCTGACACTGTATCGTATCTTTTATCATTTCACATTGGAGCACTACATTTCCTACATTTCCATTTGTAAAACGAAATAACAGTAGTTTAGAGAACTAATTTCTGCATATGGCAAATCCAATTCCAAATGAAACAAAACATGAACATGAACTCACACTAAGGCTCGGTCTTATAAAGATCTGTTAGGATTTATTTCGATAACTTATATCAAAAAAATTACTGAATATATAAAATATGTTGTTATTTTAATTGACAGTGACGACTTTACAAGCACAAAAAACTTTTTCCGTAAATCTTCACTCACCCAATATTTGACGGCTAAACTCCGCATTAGTCGATCCTAATTTACATCCCCACCTTAATCGCTAGTGATCACAAAAAGCTATTACGGTGTTTTACAACCGACCCGGGGCTACAGCTTAAAGCTCCGATGATGAGATGTGGCCATGCTTTGACATCGTAGGTTATTCTAAGACTTTATAGCCAGGTCGTTGAGTAGGGGAGGTGCTACTTAATACGAGTAGGTAACGTATCTAACAATAAAAACATACATAGTCAAAATGTCAAACAAATAATTAATACCTAACAGAAATAACATTTGAGTTTATTTAACAAGATTTAAGTACGGAAAATGTGCCTAACTGTAGTAGGCAGTGTTAATCCATATTTCTTAATTTTTAAATAAGCCCCTACAATCGTGCCCTTAAACATTCTATTAGGTATGCTTCTATATTTTTAAAGAAAAATAAAAAGTTTTCTACAATACAAAAATAAATTTATGTCAGAAATATGTAGACTAGGTTAAATGAGCGAGCAATGAGCGAATCGCCGTTAAACAACAGTTTCAATACAATTAACTATTTCTTATACACAGCCATAGGGTCAACAAAAATTCAAGTGTCAAACAAATAAGCTCCCTAAAATTACTAACATTAAAAAGAAACTATTTACTAATTTATCCACTTACAAATCAAAACACATTTTGACATGTTATTACTTCCAGTCTTCTATTTTGGGCAACATGGGAACCTACTTGAGTCTATATCGATGCCTCTCGGCGTAACAAAGTCTTGGCTACTCGGTACAACTCTTGAGTTAGTTGATGTTATTATAATATTGCCTATTGAATTATTTTTGGAATGTGGGAAAGTTTTATAATAACATTTAAGGGTGGAGATGCATGATCGGTATACCCGTGTCAATTATTTTATAATATTATATAAATACAATTTATTTTATTGAGGAGATATAAATTTAGATAGGTTTCAAACTGGTAATAGTTAACTCTGACTTAGCTATTTAGAGTAAAATGACTTACCACAAGGACTAATTAAGAATAATTATAACTGCCAAATTTGTTCACATACCTGAAACCAAAAAACATAATGAATTAAAAAATGTGTTATTATTGAATGGAACTAAATAGTTAAATACGTATTTATGATCTTTGTAACTACTTTTAAAACTGGTTACATCTATACAGTTACTCTATTCGAAAAACTAGTGTATACATAATTATCAGTAATCTTGTCAATACTGTAACTAACTCGTTTCTTCCTGAGCTTTTGAGCTAGTGCGAAGGAGAGGAAACGAGGTAGGTCCTCGGGGCAATAATTTTCTTTTCCCATCTATGTAATTGTTGCGTTCGTGATACACCCTGTATTTATCGATAAGTTTTCTGTTCCAAGTCGATTGCGTGTGGATAAGTCTAGGGATGTGCATTCACGATACGCATGTCGATATATTATTTGATATTTAGACATAATAATTACATATATTAAAAATGACCATTTTAATTCAGTATCAAAGTCTGAATTCATCAGTCATGTTTATTTGCATTGTCACCGAAGTTACTGCGTACAGAATCTTCTCATCGGTTGGAGAGATAAAACTGTTTTTAAAGTGAACTGCAAAATCCATTCCAGTCAAAAACAAGGCTAGTTTTTTTTTTAAATAATTGTCTATAAAAATATTTCACCTACCTATCTTCAATTAATAAGTACAATATATATAATACCATAGGTACGGCTGCAATGATTTTTTTTCTTTATTGTGTAATTTTTTTTGAAATCGTACTAAGATGTTGATGTTGTGTGTGTGTTATAGTTGGATTTATTATAATAATATATCGATATTTTTTCTCATGGATGACGATTGAATAAGCATAAATGATTACATCACTAAAGTAATGTAAGCTCACTATACGGACAGTCCAGGATATAGAAATACGTATTCTTTTCGCTCTTATGTCAATGATAATAAGGGTTATAAAGGTACATGTTTACGTTTTCTGTACTGTACATCCGAAGCTTCGAAGTCGTGCCTCGGCGTTGGCTCGTGGAAACTTACCGGCCAAGATAATATGCATTTATTATATATTATAAGCCTACATTTGTACAATAATCTAGCGTTTTCTACAATATGATAATGCGCTGCATATTCTTTGTAATATGTTATGCGTAATGGTTTGTTTAGTGTGTGTCAGTCATAGTAATCTACATCATGTAGGTACACATACATTTAGATGGCACTATAGCTCTAAAGCAAGTCGCTTCACGTCATAGGCCCAACGTACTATGAACGTCTACCGGCTGAAATACGTATACAGACCACGGAAACAACATTCAGGTGTCGGCTTAGAAACTTTCTACTGGAAAATTCTTTGTATTCTGTTAGTGAATTTTTTGACATCCGCATAATTATAAGTATATTGGAACATTAATTTTGGGTGAATTTTAACATACTGCGTCCACTTTTTTAGATTTAGAGGACATCACTGTATTATTTAATTGCTATTGTATTCATTGTTTTTAGTTTTATTGACGATCACAATAGTGATTGTTGTAAATTGACATGTAATTTATAATGTAATCGCATATTGTGAATAAATAAATCTGAAATCTGAATCTGAAATCAACAAATTTCGCTGCTATTTATTATTATGACTCTCTTTCCAGACGGCTTGTAGCAAAAATTACATTTTTTCGTACTTTAGTACTATCTTAACTTTCGTTTGTTTCCAACTTCCAACCATCTAGAGCCGACTGTGGTCAGTGGTCACAAAATAAGATAATTTACACGAATGAAATATAATAACGCAAAAAGGTCTCGCAAAAATGTTGAATAGTTTAGATACATATGTCAGAATATATGTGTGACTGGTCTTAGAATAATCTGTACTATTGATTACAAAATATCTTTCCCCATCCTACAGTGAAGTACCTATAAACACTAGGAAGTTTCGGGAGATGCCACTTAATGGAAACAATCGTGGAGCTCCGAGACTTTGGCATATCACGCTATATCTTCCAAAGGTTGCTGACGACATCGAAATGACATATTGACATTTAATGGGAAAGTTCTAAGAATTAACAAAACAATACCATACCCGATTTTAAGCTTAAATACAACTGTGTTCAATTACATTTTAAAACTACATAATTAATAAAGCTATAACCTTGCGGTTATTAAAAACAGTTTTGTTAAACATTTCTCATGACATATTACAGAACATTCGTATTATTACGAGTAGTAGGTATGCAGTATAAAAATTGCTAAAATATATCTTGATTGACTGATGTAAAGTAAATTTAAACCGAAATCTATGTGATACCTATGTAAGTACAGCTTAACTAGCTTCTACTGTTCGCTAGCTATTCTCTTATATCAAAATTAAATAATACTTCGAGTGTTTAGGTTTTGCCACATCGTTTTCCTTGTAACATGCAAACCCTTTGTAATCGCTCCAGGCAACAAGAGAGCCGTCAGCCCAGTGTTGTGACATCGAAGCTACCACGGCACGTAAATGTGCCGCTGTAGCTTACAAAAGGTTATGTTAAATGGACGGCTGGCCAGACACCTCAACCTTTGCCAGTTGAGTTGGGACAGACACTACACGTAAGCCACCGCACCCTTGAAAACCTTTCTTTAAGAAAAAAGGGTGTGTTTACACTATCCGTCGCGAGCCAACTTTAATGCCACATTTTATTTACATAGACAATAATGCACGCACGCGCACGTGTTGCGCCAGTCGTTAAAAAAATGGAATTTGTGCGCATCTGGTGCGGTTGGTGTGCGCTCGGCTTTAAATAATGTGGACGTAAAAATCGGTGACAGGGGCAGAGAATAGTCGTGTTTTCTGTTTTTCTATTAGATGGATGCTAGATGGACTTCTGGTACAATTCATATTACGTTCATTGAAGTACATACATTAATTGAAGTAGCTACTGATGTGATGAGTTCAAAAATGTACGCAGTTTGGAGCATAAAGATATTAGATCTTTGCTTATTCTAGTTTATAATATACATATTTAAATAACTCTATATATACATATTTAAATAGCTCTAACGCAGATTCTTATTCATTTTGTATTTCCGTCCAAGTATCATTATAAGCAAAAATGCTTCGCATGTGTCGAATTGACGCCAAGTTTTGCTCTTCGTATCAAACTGAATCACACTTACAATAATATTCGGTCGTGCCTGGCGGCCTTATTTGTCTCAACCTAAAAAGCTTGCAAGCACTCGGAATCATTTTATAATTTATATTGGTCGGTAATAATTAAGATCCTTCGAACATTAGTATAAATGAACTTCGCTCGCCTCGAGCATACTATACGTAAACATAAAATCCACGCAGGCGCAGGTGGCCAATTACTCGCTAAACACCGGTGTGTCAAGGGCTTTACGGCGTTGTTATTGCACTTATTGCTTTTGCTGTACAAACCGCAAAACTTAGTATCCCTCAAACACGACTTTTGTCGTTTGATTTAGAACTCTCTCTAATACTAAACTAGGTGGATTTTTAAATTTCGCTTGTCAAAACTGGATATTGCGGAAATGCTATTTATAATAACAATATCTATTCAGAAGGCGTATAGTATCATAGTCGGGGCTGTTTACTTAGTAAAACATGATTATACGTCAAATTCAAAGTTGTATGTGAAGTCCCCAACCCGCTCTGGGCCAGCGTGGGGACTACTGCCCAATCCCTCTCATCTATGAGAGGAGGCCTGTGCCCAGCAGTGGGACGTATATAGGCTGATGATGATGATACGTCACTGGCCTTCTATTTAGCTAGGTCTTGGTCTGTCCTCAATTATGAGATAAAAATATATTATTTATTTATTTTATTTTTATTATTAAAAACATAAGAAATTATACAAAACATGACTAAACGACACCGTTAAACCACAGCTTGGTTTGTCTCGGCGGATATTAAATATGTCTAGTACACATATAACCATTGTTTAAATAAACAGTAAATTATTGTTAGAGGGGGAATTTACTAGGTAAGTACTACCATTTTAATTTATTTCAATAGAATTAATATTTATTTATTTATCTTACGAGTCCTAACGATACTTATCAGGTTCAATTGATAATACTTGAAACTGTACGAAGCGGGTGATTAGCAAACGAAGTTACGGAGCTTTTTCAATACAAAGCTAAGTCTACGTTCCACACTGCTGTTTACAAGGCACTAGATATAACAGTAATTAGGGCTGATACTGCAAGTTCAACTAACCGGTGTCAAGTTGCAAGGGCTGTCTCAAAGGAGCCGTCTGTTGAGCTATAACATAGCGGCCGCGCAAGTTAAAAGCGGATGCGAATTTAGCTACTTGTTGAATATCTTTATATTGTGAACTTCTAATACATAGGCAAATAATCATTAGGGGTTGTGGGATAAATGTCAGATTTACATCGAAAATCCTTTTGAAATAAATTAGTTTTTTTTTTGATGCCGTATAGTAGTTTGGTACGCGTATTGCCCTCTATTACCGCCGACTGGAAAAAAATCACCTCAACAATGGATCTAAAACTATTCCAAGGTCGGACGAGATATTTTATAAAACGATTCGTCGTATCAGAGCTGAAATCCATAATCACCAGTAAACATAACATTAGGTCTAGTCTGTACAGTCAAGGGCACCAATATGTATACACTTTTTCACCTTAATCCATTGAAATAAAGTCCAAAAATGTATACATATTTATGCCCTTGACTGTACAATAACTAACTGGGACAGTCACAATTTTTAATTTTGGACCCCCTTAAGGTTGACAGTCCTGTCAAACTGTGTAAAAATTCACAGAAAATGTTTACTAAATGGGTCATTTAAATTAACGAGCGACCGTACATGATATAATCACAAAGGGAAGGCGATTGAATTGAACAAACCCGAAAGCTTCAAGCATCTGTTTAAACTTTAAGTTAAGTATCACTAATATTTTAATTGCTTATCAGTCAAATCGCCTAGTGGACCCATTCCCAAGCTCAACTACCTAAATACGAACGCTTGCTGTTAGACCGGTGCAAAGCTGAGTTGGGATAATTTTTTCGCACCTACTATAACCGAAACCGACTTGTTTTTAGTTAATTAACATTCCATGTAACTTATTCTGCAGAATAAGTAACACTGAATATTTCATAAATTCTGTATGCAATTCTACTTACTGGGCAAAATGCTAGAAGGATGATGAACACTGTATATTTCTTAAATTCTTTTCTTATGACTTGTGCCACAAAATGAGTACAACATCGGCTGTGAACGTTCAATTTGTCGGCAATTAGCTGTTAAAGAAACGCCAGGTTTGTGTGGGCCCACTGTTGGGAGATCCTATCGCGTGTAACGCGATACCAACACGTTTGTTTATTTATAACGTGTCTGTCTGTCGCTGACGGACTTATAATAGCAATTTTGCTTCAGGCAAGGCAACTAATTATTATCTATTAGGAAGTATTCGTACAAAGCTTTCAATAGGGTATTAAACTAAGGTAAAAATAAATTATTTTTTACTTGACTAATAAAAGATCTAACGAAAATACTCGAAAGACATCAATTATTAATTTATTTTAGCTAATTGAAAGATTTTATAAGCATAAAGGTTTAAAAAGGACGCTGATTTGAACAAACCAATTCACACTGTCTTAGTGACGTCACTAAGACAGTATTTCCCTACAAACTTCATATTAACAAATCGTTTTTGACATTTAATAAAAAGTTGCTGATTTGACTATGAGTTTAATACCGTATTGTGATATGTTCATACTTGTACCTACACCTATTGCAAATAAACTCGAATACGAACATTTGATCTCAGGAGGCCAATATTGAGAAATTTGAGACCCTGTGAACCAGGGATATTATTAATTTTGTTGTTTGGTACAAATCCTTCTAATGACATGCTAGGCACAAACCACAATTCGTAGTCAGGTCCCAACACCGCGAATCTCATACTATGTGAGGGGGGCGCCTTCATGGATGACACGCACTATAATGCAGAACGTCTCAGGTTCCGCTCCGTTCCGTTCCGGTGACTCATCCAGCCAGCAGGTCTGCTGCGAGGACGCGGAGACGTTGGCCACACCCGGGAGGGAGGGTCGAAGAGGCTTGAAGACCTTGAGCCTCTATAATGCAGAACGGTTCAGGTGTACAATATTGTGGAGAGTGCTCGATGGGGTCACTTATTATTTTAAGGCGATACATATAGTCAAGAATCATATATCTGAAAATCAGCCCCTAGTGTTTGCTAGTCTGGGCAGGACAGCGTTTCAAAGTCTCCAAATTTCTCAGTGTAGCGCCTTAACACTGTAACTTATTTACTCGTTTGATTGATAGCTTCTAATTGACGTATTTATTGGAACGTTACTGTAACAAAGTACTTTGCCTATTGATGTTAACTTCCAATGCCACAAATCTGCTAGTTCTCAACTCATGCGCACTGACAAAGGGCAGACCTTGAGGGTTTGCTAAACGTGCTTACATGTATAAGTAATTCTAGGCAATTTAACGCTGTAATCTTTAAATCATTATCGTTTTCAAATAATTTAAATAATTTTCTGTTAAACCTTATATAGGGTTTCCACTGACAGGCGAATTATTTATATAACGATACACATTGGGAACTTTCTATCACCGATAAAATATTTTATCGATTGTTTTAAAGTTGGCATAGGTACAAGTTTAGCTTAACTCAAGTACATTATTCAATAAGACATCAAGGATCGTCTGATATACTATTAAAATGTTTAATAAGGCTGATCAGTTTTTGAATTTGCAAGTCAATTAATAAGAAACGTATATTTAAAAGATAAAGAAGTTGATAAATTATGTAATTGATTTCGTTTCAACACTAGTAGGTACAGTCAACCAATTTGATTTCCGGGCAACTTTGTACCATGTCACAGTAACATTAATATGAGGTCTCTAGCGGCTTTCATATAGATTGTCACTGTGACACGGTACGAAGTGGCCCAGAAATCAATTTGGTTGACCGTACATGATAAACGGTTCCCGCCAACTTATATGGGCCTTGATTAACCTTCAATATAGGTCTGTAGTTTGTTCAGTATAATGCAAGTATGTATATAGAAAACAAACTAATCTAATGTCTAATGTTTTTGTGGACAAAACTTATCTTAACCATACCACCAACGCACCAAGATAAAAAGTTAGGTCAGAACGTAATCAACAGTTTTTAAAAGCGAACAAAGCGACGCAAAAACACAAAAGCTTGAAATAAGCTTGACCCACAAAGCTCCGGTCACCGGCACAATTACATGCAGCTACTGTTCTATGCGTTCGCTATCGGCGATCCGACTCGTGACTCGCTTCTGAACCCGTGCCTCAAGCCTAGCCGTCTAGGGTTGTCACAGTTTTTAATATGAGTATCTTAGACAGAGTTTCTTTTAAGACTATGTCTAAAAAGTTCTAAGAAGGGAATTTGTACTCAAACTGAGATCACCAACCAGGATCATAAGTCGTGATGGAAATCAGGGACCGTAACTGGTATTTTGTAAAAGTCATGGTTTTGCCACCATTTGTTTTGAATTATTTCTTCTACTCTTCATACGTAGGACTTAGTTATGTTTTGAGGATGAGATATTGTATTGTCAGATTGCCCTTTTATATTTCCAATAATTAACGAAGAACGAAAAAATACCGTTTTCGTTCCCATACAAAAAATACCGGTAATCGGTATCGTCCCTGATGGAAATGACTAAGAAGAAGACGAGCATCTACATGAGATAAACCACTGTGATGCAGTAGCGCGAAGGTTCGTGATGTTCTTTCTTTATTAATTAATCACACTGCAATACAACTTTGTAAGCTTGTGATGAAGAAGGCACGTTAAGTCGTTGATCCTGGCTGCTGTCCCTGACAGCAATCGTCAAGCCAAGTTAGCGTCCTACGGAGGTTTGAGAACTTCTGTCAGTCAAGTTTCCCACTCACGTGACACGCCTAAGTTTTCCCCATGGGTTGTAAGGTCAAATGGCAGTCACTTACGTAAAAACTAGTGCTTACGCCAAATATTGGGATTAGGTAGCGGAATCCGGGCATCCTTCAAAATGCAACTGTAGTGGGAGAACGCTAGGATGATGATTATGACTACTTTAGAAACTCCTACCTTCACCTCACAGGGAAAAATTTCAAGAAAAAAGCGATATCCGATACTTCGCCGGCACTTACACATTTAACGTTTTAATTGCAAAAATAACAGATTAAATACAAATATTAGTATGGATTTCTCAATATTCAAAATTACGATATTTTTACATTTAATATGTTATTTTACAATATATATTGAATCGTGTGTTTTGAATGGCGTACTTACCCATTTTCGTGAAATAAAAGTACTAGGTCTGTCATTGACAACCCTAATAGGTACCTGAACAACACCGACACTTTTTGCCTCCGATATCTAATGACAAAGGCATCATTATCTAATCATGGCTTGTCGGGTTTTTTGTCCGTATCCAAGACAGAGTCAACACTGGCTTGCTCTGCAAGCACTGGGGTTCCAATAATGCATTGATAAAATCTTAGAACTTTTATTTAAGATTCAATTATATTCATCAAAGTAGTTAATATATAATAGCCCTGTATAGAAACTTATATGCCCCTGCATTTCTATTATATACCCTGTATGCAGCTACATAGTTATCATATTTGTCTATATTTCATTTGACGTCAGACTATGTATACAATTATTGATCTATAACAAAGTAAGTAAAGGAACGTAGCTTGAGGTTGAGGTCCAGTCACTGGAGGGGTTGTTTTAAAAGCTCTCAAAGCGGCGATATAGCGCTTCTGTGCTTCGGAAGTTAGTGGGCAATGTTTTTGAGCATCAGTAGTTCATGAAAGTCAAGTTACCCGATTACTTGACAAGAATAAGGCGCAAGTTTACTCTGGTGGATAGGTCAATTACTAATGGCAGTGTCTTCTTCATGAATCAACTGCTACACCAATTTTTGAAATCAGGTACTAGAAAAGATCCTCGGCTCTTGTACGCATTGCTCGGATGGGGAGGAGACTCTGTTAACCCATTGAACACCCAGTGGCACCTACACGCCAACTCAATTTGGATAATAGATTGGATATGAAATTTAGTGTAAAACACGAAGGTGACTTTGACGGCGTACGTCATAACACCTATAGTCGTTATCGTTCTTGGCACGACAACATGCGGTACATTTATGTGTACTTTGCATTCAAAGGGTTAAAACGCCTAACTATGTATCACTTTATGAAAATAAGCTTAGAACAATCATGCACCATGTTATATTCCGTAGGCAATCGTGCCTACAGAATATGATATGGTGCATGATCGACGCGCACCTACCGGGCTGCATTACAATTATTTATCAATTTAAAGTAATGACGCGTGCGCCGCCGATCTGAATATAATGGTTCAAATTAGAGACGTTTGTTACTTGTATGCGTGTTGTCTAATAGCGCACGTGAAAGTTGGGTATGGATTACAGTGAGTTCCTTCTTAAAATAGTGGTAGGTACCACACTCTTTAGTATACGAATTAGCAGAGAGCATTGATATAAACAATATTCTTAACCTCATATCGGGCATATGGTAAATCATCCCAAGTAATCCTTAATTTTCATTCGGTGACACAAAAACGGACTCGAGCTTTATTTCTATTTAATTAATTTAAGCATGTAGTAAAATAATGACTAAACACGAATAAAACTAAATTTAATCTGAAATGAGAGAGAAAATGAGATTCTGTTTCGCATTGTCCCTAACACTTCTAAATAGGTCAAGTAAATTAACAACTGCCATTGGCAAGTAAATAGCATAAGCGTGAACTAAGTCTGTTCGTGACATAATCACGAATTCATAACAACCTAGCAGACCTAGGATACCCTAGGCACGTATTGGTCATGTTCAGGGCTCTAGGAATGGAATACCTAATTGTTATGTGGACAGTTATGGGCTTTACCGTTAGTTGTATCGGTTCTCACATGAATTAAGCTAATAAAAAAGGGTCTTGTAATGTGTGTCCAACGGTGGTTTTACTCTCATCTGGAGGTCATAGTTTAATGAGTGTAGCTTGTAGTGGTAGAACCTTGTGCAGGATCCATTCGGATTGGTACTACAATCTTACTAACCAACCGCCCGATGGCATCCGATTTGTTAACACTCAGGTATTAAATATCATAACTTTTGTAATATCAACAAAAACACAGCAAAGAAAGCTTAACTTACAGACTGTGAAAGAAACAACTTATTATGTCGTGTTTTCAGTAAGAATAAGTAAAAGCGGTAATGCGCGTCACTGCGCAAATTACCTATCCAAGTTTCATGTCCCTGTTTAGAATCCTAACTATTCCCAGCTGCTCAGTCCTTGAGATTAAAGTCATTATCATAACAGGAAAATTATCGAATGATTTCCTAGTGCAGCGCGCATGCGTACACACTAGGATCTGGGTCAAGAACGAGCGCATTATGAATCATTTTTCAACGATCATCGCTATTAGTTTTGCGAAATCACACAGTTTGCAGTATAATGATTTGATTATCATTTGTTATTTAGCGTCGTGTCTTTTATAAGATAATGGTAATTTTACAAATGGCTTGAATCTTAGCATTATGAAGTCCTTGTGAGTTCCTTCTTATAACTCAAATCTTTTAAGTCCTGTAGAAAAAATCTGCAGCTCCACAAGAGGAGACATAACCTTTTCCTGGACAGTTACGAACAATAATGTACATTGAATTGATCCACAAAATATACATGTGAACATTTAGAAAATCCAGATATGGAACAAGTAAGTAGTTTTTAGTTTGTCTAAACGTACGTATGTATGTTGATGTAATATATGTATTGTTTGTCCTAATTGTTCTTAGATTAAAATATTCGTTCATCCCTTGTAGTAACTTGAACGTTCCTTGTTTACATCTAAGGACCAAGTAATTGGAAAGTCTAACTAGTTCGCGTTACCTTAGTGCAAGGTGTCGCGCCCACGCTATGGGTTCGGACCACGCGTGGGCAGACTGGCTCCGCAGGTTGGGGTTCGGTGCCTGGACTCGGCTCTATTGAATACTTAGGTAGATATGTTGCAATGTCCATTCACTGTTTTGTATTCATTGATATATTTTAAGTTAATTCATAGTGCGTAATAGGTTTCGTGATTGAACAAGTCGTAGATTCGTCACAAACACGACTAGGTTTAGTGACAATTATTTAATCGTTGAGAATTGCAGTGCATTAAACTTAATCTTTCTATCGTAGGTATCTGTAAAAGTGTTATGTATGGTAACTGTCAAATCGAGACAAAAACCGTTACAACCTGTCCCCTTTTCAATAGACATAACTATCGAAATCCAAAAACTAGTCTAGACAGACACAGCTCTGTTGAGAAATCTCAAGTGATTAAACGATTTTCTTCAATCATATTCATGAGAAACAAGTGAAATCAAACTCTGTCAGTCTAGACCGGCACCTCTGCAGCTGATCTATGCGTAAATTATGCGATTATTATAATAAACGCACTGACGCTTTGCATCCGCGGGCGAACATTGCGATTTACGAAATCCTTAGCACCTGCTGCTATGGTGAAACACAACCGTATTCCCTAACCAACATTTTACGCCAGACGCATATTAAAACTTTCATTTTAATAATTTTAGTTTTGTGATAGGGGATCTAACCTTGTTTCGTGTTGTCATTGATCATCATCATCATTTCATCATTTTCAGCCTGCAATCGCCCACTGCTGAGCATAGGCCTCTCTTCGAAAACGCCATTCGTCCCGGTCTTGAGCCAGTCTTATCCAAGAGTGACCCGCGATCTTCCTAATATCATCGACCCATCTAGCCGGTGGACGGCCGACGCTCCTTTTGCCATGAATTGGTCACCAGTCTGACACTTTTTTGGTCCACCTGCCATCACTCTGCCTAGCAATGTATCCTGCCCATCTCCACTTGAGTTTGGTAATGACATCTCCGACGTTACGCACTTTCGTACGGCGTCGGATCTCGTCATTCCTCACTCGGTCTTTCAATCTAATGCCGAGCATGGCACGCTCCATGGCTCTCTGTGCTACACGTATTTTGTGCACAGCCTCATTCGTAAGCGTACATGTCTCGGCACCGTACGTCATGGCGGGCAGGACACAATGGTTAAAGAGGCGAGTCTTCAGGCATTGTGGAACGTCGGTGGATTTAAGGAAGTCGTTCATTTTATTGAACGCGGCCCACCCGAGCTGGACTCTCCTGGAGATCTCCTTAGCTTGGCTTACCTTGTCAAAGGATAGAACATGTCCAAGATACACGTATTGGTCGACCAACTCCAGTTCCTCGTTTCCAACCGTTATGATTGGATTCGAGCCACCGGGGAAGTTCGCCATAACTTTAGTCTTGGACATATTCATCCTGAGACCTACCTGCAAAGAAGCATGATGAAGATCTTTGATCATGCTTTGGAGATCATCCAGAGTCATTGATAGTACTTACATATATATTTTCTAACTAAGTTTTATCCAAGATTCTTACAGCAAAACATTACAGGATAATAATATACTTTGTCTTTTACGGATAACACTAAATTTTCGTTATTTATTTCCAAGTCAAACCTACTGCTAATAAAGCGTTCGTTATATTTAATCGTTAATCGATAAATAAAGTGCAACACCACAATATTTCTGATACAAAGAAAAACTTGATGATGACGTTGATCTTAATGATGAAAAATACTACAGTTCTTATCATTTCATCGCCCACACGCTTTACTTCTGCCAGCCTAATTGAAAAGTTTACTTCGTCTGTATACAAGTCTTCTAATTACTGAATACTCGCCGTCCCGAGAGCCAGTATGTCGAACACAAGTGGGTCGCTAGATGGACGACCAGCCTGGCCAGCTTTAATTAGCTTTAACACCGCCATTTATAAATACTCAACTGAAAGCTTTATAAATTACGCCTCGATAGTGCGTTCATTGTAATTAAAGTTTGATTTAGTACAAGTAAATTGCAATCATTTACTTGTACCAAACCAATGTTTTTTGACATTTATATCCAGTTGTGAAAAAAAAAACTTAAAATCTGTAAATAAATATTTGATCTTTCTTATGTGCCAGGGATAGTCGTACTTAGTACAAATCGTGTGTGGAAGACTAGGGTGCTGCCGCGTCGCTTGGAGGATCTAAATTTTGAAAGATATAACATGATGATCATTATTATTACATCCTACCAGATACCGTTCATATCGATACACATTAAACTCTGCATATATAAAGTCCTATGCATGAATCTAAACTGGCTTTATGTACGGAGACTCGTGCGTATAGCAATTAAAAGTTGTAAGTAAATTAGACATATACATTTACCTCGGGATAATTACGTTATTGTTACAACGAACCCAATTAGACATCGGTAATAAGTTATAAATGTTCCAATGTAACTAGTTAATTTCAAAAAGGGCCTGTGTTTACAGCAAAATACGCT
The DNA here is from genome assembly GCA_951800055.1 of Cenopis cana. Lineage (NCBI taxonomy): Eukaryota > Metazoa > Arthropoda > Insecta > Lepidoptera > Tortricidae > Cenopis > Cenopis cana. Next base: position 12,997,325 of record OX637472.1, read on the forward strand.
ACTTAACTCGGCAATTTAACAATAGTGGCTTCGTGATTGTCATAAATTCGCTCGTTAGACAATTAGGTATTGTTTGTTACACTATTGGCCCGCGGCGTTGAACCTCGATACAGATTAAAATTTAAATACGTTCTAGATGTTGCATGTAGCACGGTTCAGTAAACTACTAAACAAAATTTCCTGCGATTTCATAGTCTTTTTAATAATCTTGACGGATACTCACAAGTAACAAATATTGTGGTGCCTATATTTTCATGCTTAGTCAGATTTACACTATTCAAAGTGCTTAAGGCACCTGTATACGCAAGGCCTTCTCCATACAAACTCTGTGCAAGTTTTATTCGTCAGTTTTGGCACTCCCGCATATAATTTTTTTTTGCTTGTTAATATTAGATACGAAGAATGTCAAGCAAAAAAATCAAAATAATCTAAAAAAAAAAAATTCAAAAAGCTTACAAAATAAATAAAAACCATTTTTTTAATTGAGGTTCTACCTAACTAAAAAATAAGCGTACTGAACAAAACTCATAAGTGTAATGTAAACACAAGCGAAGAAAAACTTGCACAAAGTTTGTATGCGGAGTGCTTGCGTATAGGTACAGGCGCCTTAAATGAAAAAAACTACAGCTACGAAGCTTGCTATCGTTATTCTGCAATTTAATTCTTAAAGTAACTCAAAGGAGGTGTAAATGTATCACTACCAGTAATTTAAATTATTCCCTTATTCAATCGGTTCCTACCTCGTCTTTGTCCGCGTCGCACCATCGCTTCTATAAATTGATTATGGACTTGATCAAGCCAAAACTAAGTTATAGCACAATTCGAAAATCTTAATATAAATCATGGATTTAATTATTAAACCTAAGCCAAATATCCAAACTTGTAACTCGTCCAGACCATACAAAGAAGCGTTAATAATCTGTTTTAAACAAATTCAAATATGGAACAGAATACTCCTACCGTTGGCTCGTGCTGAGGTTGCGCAAGGGCAAGTCACAAAGTTACTAGTAATGCTGCTAGTAACCAAAATATACCTAATGGTGAAGTTATTAAGGTCTCTGACGATGTATTTGACAGCAAATAAAATATCGTAGCTAAGCTTTATGTCAATGCAATCCCTAGAACCGATATTTAACGACTAGACTATAATTAATGTATAGGAGATTAAAATTATAAGTGACGAAAACCACTGATATTTAACTGATTGCTTGTTTAAAAGAAAAGTTTATGGGAAGGATTAAGTGTGATCAACCGTTATGTTGAGTTGTCGTTAAAGTTTTATTGTGAAGGGTTATATTAACTTAAGCAATGATATTTGTTTATTGAGAATAATTTCAGATTAAATTACAGTCATTCCGTTCCATGTACTTATTTACGAGTGCAGTAATAATTTCTTTGATTTAATACTCGTAAAACATCCATAAAATAGTGGTGTAATTCTAAGAAATACAATTGATTAACTAATGCAATAAGCAACTGCTTAAAATATAATATGGAAGGATTTTTCACAATTAAATTACCAGCAAGTAATTATTAGTACAAACTTTTCTTAGTTTGGGACTAGTTTAAGCTGTGTAAGATTGTTCACAAATAAAAAAAGGCCATTGACAATACAACAACAAGAGAAGGCGTTCGTAATAACTTTAAATTTAAAAATAGGTGCACTACATAAATTGTAAAATAGAATTCCCATAATCATCATTCTCGGCTAGTAGTCACTGCCGAGAAAAAGATTATATGTAAGCTTCGAGAATCTGTAACCGTGCTGTAACTTTGACTTGTCCATACTCATATATTACGCTCCAAGTCCTCTTGTACTTACGAATAGGCCGAGCTTATACAAATTCACAGCACAGTGGCCAATAAAGTGTGTCGTTCAAGGGTTTTATTCCCCGTCAACAACGTCAAGGGGTTTCCGTCAATGGCCACTAATAACAGGGCCGACGGGACAATCAGCCAATACGTTCAGCTAACTCCCGATAAACAGTAGCCGGGCTTCTGGTCTTGGTGAGAAATATGAAATACAGGTACAAGGTGGTGGTATTGTTGAGTAAGACCGCGTCCATTTTACGTTTTAACTCTTTACTTGTGTTGCACTTTAGGTACTTAATTTTTTATTATATTATATTGTAACTTATAATTCTAAAATTTGTCTGTGAATAGCTGACAGCAGTTGCACAAAACAGTATATAACTAGTTAACTACCTATGGTCTATCGCCTTTAGGGCAGCTCTGTTGCGGTGCCTCTATAAGTATGTACGAATGTAAATATTTCATTGGTCACAAATTTGAACTTATAGGTGCCTGTAAGAAATATCTTTCAGTTAACCGCTGAGCAAGTAAAAATATATTCTATTAACTATCTTCTGAATTGTATGTGTTAATTAAAATGCTAGTAAATTGGTTAATTTGACTCCACACTCCACAGCCCACTCCCTACAATTGCGCATAGATTAGTATATTTAGTATGAGATTCGCTGTGGAGGGGCGCGTCGTCATGGATGTCACAAACTATAGCTATGAATTCTCATTCTCACCAAACTATATAGAACTCAGTATTATTTTGACCAGGAAACTCAGGACACAATATAGTTATAGTAAGTGATTGCAGCGCGCAGGCGCAGCGATACTATCTGAGGACAAGAAGTAATAAAGACGCCTCACAGCAAAATCTAGCCCGTGGACACAGAAATTGTGGAGTAGCTTAGGAACAATAATAAGCAGTAAATATATTCTGTATTTTCCTGCATAATTATAGAAAGCAAAAGAGTTTATATTAAGAAGACTTTTCAAAAGTATAGGTATCATCTGGTTACTCTTATTTAGTTTATTATACCTGCTAGAAGAGTACGGAACCCTACGGAAAGAAACGAATATTAATAGGTATACAATTTTTGTGAAAGTTATTCACAATTCCATGAACATGTAGGATTTATATCTAAGGACGCCTAAGTGTGAGGAAATCATTAAGTGTGAGGAAATCATAAGATTTGAAATTAATTTACAAAGCTGTTTTGCTATCTAAACCTTAATTTCTGCTTTCTAAACACCCTTCTCATATGTTTATAATTTATAGTTCTTCTCAAATACTTTAATCTCAGACCTTACATATAAATTACAATGAGTAAAAAATAATAAAAAAAGAAAATTTAAACATGACTCCACTGGCCCTGTGCTCGGAGTCAACGTGCAGTATTCTATAAACCGGTTCTAGAACCGCTTCTGCTGTTCCCCGCCTGCAAAAGTTCATGTGTGTATACGCTATAACATAGTAGGTACATAATAGTAAAGCTTCGAGGTGCCGCAAGGAAACGTACTAGGCGGTTTATGTTTCGTCGCCGTTGCTTGTTAATTACTTTTGTACAAAAACTTATATTGTACACATTCTAGACCTTGTGTTTCACATAAAACTGTTGTTTTAGTCGTACCTATGTGTCTCTGCAGAAAAATTATACGTCAAGTTCTGTGCGAAGGACGGCAAAAGTTATTATCAAATAAGAGAAAAGCTTTCTTCCATAACTTTTGAAACGCTTGTTTTCACCAATTGATGTTTTAATTTGTTTATTTTATTTTTAATTTTGAATCGCAATGTCTCTACCTAATTTATGCTAATTCTCTATGATTTATTTTGTTTATCTTTTCTGTACTATGACTTCACAATAACTATAATGCATGATGAATTTTGACATAATAATTTTCACAAGGCTGTTTTGGCTAAACATATTTTGGGACACAACATTGACAGTAACACCTGTATATGCATGTACCATATGTTTTTGGTGAATAAACTCTTCATTCATTCATTAAAATAAACTAGTTAAGTGCGTGTTGCAACTCGCACATTTAGGGTTTCGAACGAACCGAAAAATTTAGTTGGTTTTAATAGCCAAAATTAGACAAAAAAATCACAGAAAGAATATGATTTATCAATAGGTTAGTATTTGTCGGTAAAATAAACATTATCACCAAATTTCATAGATTAACGGGAAGTTAAAAAAATCTTAGGAACAAAATCTTGTGACAGACGACGGGCGGACGGACGCGTGGCTGACAGCAATAGGGGTCAGTTTGTAGCCTTCCGGTATGGAACCCTAAAGAGATAATAAAATCGCTTATCGCCTGCCACTTAAATTAAGGTGTTGGACAGTAGCAACTCCACGAAGCTAGCTCTTAGCGTCCTGACGAGCTAGAATTATGCTCTATTTGATAGGCTACGTCACATTGATTTAGGTCACCTAGCGTGCTAAACGAGTTTCCAGAAGATTTCCTGATAAGCAACAAGTGAAAGGTTGAGCATCATAGTTGCCTGGAATATTACCAAAGGAATAAATAAATATCTGTGGACCACCTTACACAAATCGATCTAGTCCCAAACTAAGCCAAGCTTGTGCTATGGGTACTAAGCGATGATACAAATAAATACATAGGAAAGACCCAAGACTCGGAAACAAATATTCGTGTTCATCTAAATAAATGCCCTGACCGGGAATCGAACCAGGGACCTCCAGCTTCGTAGGCAGGGTCAAGTAGACTAAGGCGGTCGTCGAAAGGAAGCAAACATATCATGTGCAATGTTAATAATGGTAAAAAGTTTGCGGAATAGGTAAATATCAAGTTTAATAAAGTGGAAGTTTCTTCAGTATCAATTTCATAATAATCGTAATATTCTAGAAAATGAGCTTGATACTGATTCAGCTTGGTAATTATGACTTGATGAGAAAAGAAGCGTAATGATAAAACCTAAAAGAAGTATTTTATGTTTATTATCATAATCAAAGCACCCCACTATTGATATGATAAAATAGTTGATAATTTTAAAGTATTTTAATAAAACCTAGAGTGTTTGACTTCCACTCGTCGCCATGTGTCAGTATTAGCAAACATAATATCGGGAATCAGTTCATATTGCTGTGGGAAAGTTGTTATTTACTTTTCTTGCATATACTTCACTGCACAATGCACATATCACAGTGACATTTCTTGTAGTACCTACCTACTTACCATGCATACATTAATTTGCGTAAGTACATTTTGATGCAGAATAATAAATAAATATAAATACATATTCAGATAAACACGCTCTTATAACCTTGAATCTTGATGCCGACTAATTACCAGACTAGAGTAAAAGAATATTGCATGGAAGGCTAACACAATTTTTTTATATGCATTTAATTAAGTACATTAGTTTGCTAGAAGTGCCACTGAATTTAAACTACATGGGCTTTGCCTCAAAAGAAAAATGAGTATTTGTTTGTTTATGTAAAAATACAGATTTTTATTAAATATTTTAAGAACCTTTTCTTAGATTATTGAATGAATAGTTTGTCTCAGCCAGTATAAATGAGTCCTATCTCTCCGAAATCAGCAGTTTTTCTCAAAATCCCATTACAAAAGATTACTTGAAAAATAAATTATTTTCGTTAAGTAAATCATTCGCGAAATACTTAATGTATGTACTTAAGTACTTTGCATTTTATCTTAACAAAGCCGCAAAAATTATTTCTAGTTTTAAATTAATTAATAATGCGTAGTTTGTTATTGTTTTCCTGCTCATTGCGTAATTGTCTTTTAATACTATTACAACTATTATTAATCATTGTTATTGAAAATGTCAGTGTTAGATTAGCTTAACTACTTGTCACCCACATATATATAAATTCAGTTGTTTGTCACACATATGTAAACAGAACTGTGTTAAAACCAATCCACAGTTGTACAGTAAACGTAGTCTCCACATATATATGTATTTTTGTACCATTGCGACATCATTTTGCGTGTCCTTTATAAAACGTAGTTAGTAAACATACTCGTAGTGGTAGTAGTGAGATGACCCATAACGCTGATGTTACTGAACCGTGCTACATACATATACTCACATAAGCAATAATATGCATACACATTATGCCCGTACGAGATAATTTTACAACCGCTACTACTTACTACGCATCGCATGTGCAGTGATAAGGGCATAGTGTTATATTCAATTTATATTTAAGAGGACGTTTACATGACCTTATGCCTTAAATCTACCGTAATCAGTGCTTTATTCTCGTAGATACACATTCGTGAAAGCCACGAAAATATAAGGTAAGTGTATGTTTAAGTTTAAGTCGACGAGAAGGCATAGGTAATCTATGTCAATGGTAATCTATGATACTACGGACTTTATTTACGTAATGATTTTATTGTTATAAATAAATTATGTTTAAACTATTACAATGTTACATTCAGAATAGTTTGAATAACCCTGTACTCTTGTATCCGTATTTAGGCGATATATCGATTGAAAGAGACACCCTTTGTTTTTCGCTCACGACAAAACGGGATGCAACCCTCTCCGAGAATGGCTTTTTAGACAAATCTCGTTAAATATCTGACTCTGTGCAGGTTTATTAAATTTCCTCTTGTCAGTACCTAGATGAGGTAAAATACCATCATATTAACTTAATCGTGTCTTTTAATAATGCGTTGTTTTAGCAGGCTGAGGAAAAAAAGGAAAATATAGACTCGACTTTGGATTTATTTTCTATCGAGAAAATTTTAAGCAATCATGTTTCGCTATTGTCAGTACTACAATCATATATAGTCAAGAATCATATATCTGAAAATCAGCCCCTACTGTTTGCTAGTCTGGGCAGGACAGCGTTTCAAAGTCTCCAAATTTCTGTGTAGCGCCTTTTTTTTAACACGCACATGTTAAATTTTATTTCTTTTAAAATGGCAATGCTTTAAAGTATAAATAAACATTGTAAACAGACTAAATCGAGAGACACCTTAATAGGCGTATGCAGAATGGACAATTTGGCATTGGAAAATTATTTGATACAAATGTAATCGTCGTGATCGCGACTCTCCCTTAATTTAAAATGTACTACAAATACATATAACGCAACTGTCAACATTATCGGAGGAAGCCGTGCCAGTAGATATTTTATTAATTGTACAATTTATGCGTCTATGTAATCAAATTATACAGCATGTTATCGGGAGCTGTTACTATGTCAAGTGATAACTAGTGTTAATTTTTTTTTCATGTAAATTATGATTGAAGTAATGAATCCAGAAAGTTGTAGTTTTAGGTAGTATTAACCTATTTTTAGATTTTATGTCGACTGAAGAACATTCATTAGATACTGACGACTGTTATTATGTTAATAATACATATCTTTATTGCTTTAAAACCTAAAGTTACATTTCTATATTATTAGTATAAGAGTTAATCGGTGTGTATGTTTTAAAATAATGTAAATTAGAATTTAATTATGATGAAAATGTCAAGAAGTTAACATTATTATGAAGAAAGAAGCTTTCGTTCAGGTGTTCCGAAGACCAAGTATTTAGAGGAGATGAAATAAAAAAAAATATAGTTGAAAAAAGTAGGTACTAAATATACGAAGACAAGGAAATGGTACTTCAAAAATTCATATATTCTACCTACTTGACCTATAAGGTAGAAAGTGTTCATTGCCCTTTCCCTTTATATCTAACTAAGTTACTTTAAACTTTAAACTAAGTTAAGTACTGATAACATAACATACTGAAAGTGCAGGACCTGAAAAGCTTTAGAACTAAGACTGTAGTTTCTTTATTCCTTACACTGTTCCAGACGATAGTCTAAGACGAATTAAAAGTAACTATAAATATTTTTTAAGGTCATAATACATAAATGGCTGCATTACTGAATTATCTTTAAAGTCTGCGTTTCTTAATTCTTCTTCTTTGGCGTTCCACTCTTGACAGAGTGGTCGTGGTCGTCACGTTGATTTTTTTTCTTATTACAAAATCAACGTTTCTTAATTACCTACTCATATATTGAAGCTTTATCAATTTGTTCAATTAGGTACAGTAAGTATCGTGTAAACATAACAATGAAGCAGTTTTTACTGCCGGTGGACTGAGGCAGGCAATAAACACAATAATATTGCATTACAACCGGCAAGCGCGTGCGGATCAGATCTATGCGTCCTCTTACTTTATAGTGAGGACATAGTATCGACACAATTTTAATATTAGTTATTCTGGTGTTTTAGAATCTGATAATAAATAAAAAAAGAGTGTTTATGTTTATGTGTTGTTCGTCGCTTAGTACCCATAGTATAAGCTTTGCTTAGTTTGGGACTAGGTTGATTTGTGTAAGATTGTCCACAAATATATATATATATATATTTTTTTATGTGGCTATGCACCAAGTATACCTACAGTCTTTTTATGAAATTCAATAACAATATTCTGATACCTATTTTTTGTAAAGTTAATTATTATTTATTGTGTTCATCCCATAGAGTTTCGATTTCTTTAAGAATTGTAAGTATGTAGGTACTAAGCTATATTTTAGTGCTCCTTCAGTTTGTTTTATGATGCTCATTAAAATATATGCTTTCGATAAAATTTACTTTCCTTCTATCGATATCGCGACGTCACTACATCTCTAGTTAGTAGCAAACGGTTCTGTGGTGGAGGTAAATATAATATTATGCGGTCTGGAGGGTTCCGTAACCGGAGCGTGGCGATGAAAGTTAATCTAATATTGGGAATAGATTTAAAAAATATTTCGTCATAATAAAGAAATTATAGAGGAGTACCGACGGCTTATAAGTCAACTTCATATAATAAAATAACTGGGAGAGCATTATCTAAATGAGGACAAGCGGTAAACAAAATGATAATGAATATACTTCACTTAGGCTACCTACGCACAGGCAGGCGGCTTACTTAGCGCCTAGAGCTTAGTGGCTTGCCTCGCGGCTCGCGACAAAATAATAACACGTTTGTTTACTTGGATACACGCTAAGCAACATACTCGTAAGTAAGTTATGCTAAGCGACTAGCTAGGCGCCACACCAAGCGCGCTGTGCGGCCGATCGCGAACATTCAAGTAAGTTGTACCAGGTTGTACTAAGTTACTCGCTAGGTGACTCGTTAGGCTCTAGGCGCCAAGCAAACCGCCTGCCTGTGCGTAGGTAGCCTTATGGTATTAATAAAGGAAAAAAAAAGTAAAAACATACCAACATTTTCTTATCAAGTTTAAGGCGCCATTAAAACAACGGCGTGGCTATATTATTTTCAAATATTTTAAACTTATTGGAAACTTTGGCGTTCATTGTATCAGCAAAATATTTACTGAATAGAGGAATAATTTACCAAATACGTAAAGCAATTTCTATTCATTCGGCTCAACGTTCATAAAATACGAGGTAAGAATTGCAAGAATTGCTAAATGCTGCACTTTGTAGTTTCGTTTCGCTGGCCCTGGGTTCAAGAGACACCAGAGTTATATGACGACAATGATTAATTGTTAGCGAATGTCCTGGCTCCTTCTTGAGAGTGACGGTTAAGTGTATGAAAGATATACAAGCAATATGCTAGAAATATATACCTTGTAGGTAGTATATACCAGGATTACCAGGGGAAAATAGAGTTGAGTTGAGCTTCGGATGATTGAGTCTGACTGGCATAGGGACATTGCAGTCTATCACATAACGTGCGTAGGTATATGATTGGTAAATTTCAATTGCTGAATTTGACCAAACAGGGCAATGGATTGCTAAGACAATAGTCTAAATCTTTTATTTTTAATTTCTTATTTGTTGAATTGTTACTTCCAGTTTTTATTATATTATTAATTTGCTATACTTGCTAATTATTATTAATTTATTTTGTTTTAACATTAATAGAAATGCATTTGTGAATATAACAAGCAAATGTCACGAAAACAGTTAACTAATGGGCCATTATCACAATGCACTAAAGCGGTGCTTAAGCAGTGTCAAATGATCACGGATTTACCGTTGCTAAGTAAGCGATGGTCGAATAAATCAAAAGTTAAAACGCCTGTTGTAAGCTAGATGAGCGTTATGGTAGGAGTACTTTTAACCGGAGTGCTGTAAGATTATTTTTGAGCCAAAGGTAGTTAACAACTTTTGTAAAAAATGTTTGTAAGTTATAATAATAAGACTGTTTTCTTTGTACCCAGTTGATTTGATATTTCTGTCGCGGTTTCTCTACATAATGTCTTTGCTCCTAATTAGAGCCTAAATCTTTACTATTACTGTTATTTTATAACAGTTTTGTGACTTATCGGATAGCTTTAGATCTCTGGAAACAGACATAGTACAGACGTAATTATCCGATAAGTCACGTGTATTGCTTCTGTATACCCAAAAATGTTGATATATTGCCTTATAAAATTGCCTTTTCAATAAGATACCTATACCTACAATACTTCACATTCCTATACAATAAAAAACCTATGAAACTTTATATGTATGTTCATTAGAATTAGATTCCGTTTAAGGGCTTACAATGTAAGTTTGTCCGCTTAGAGCCTTACACCTTGGTTTAAAGTTACAAGTACACTTGATTTATTTTGCAATGTGTTGCTGTTTAACTCGAGGTCTTAGCCTGTGCAACCTGTCCTTAGGGCGTTATTTAGTGTGTGTTAGGTTGTAAATTTGGAAGTTTCGTGGTGACCCCTTATAATACGCAGGACGTTTGAAAACATAAATTTATGATGTTTACCGTCATTGTGGCCATAAGTAAAATAATATTTGAAATTTTCAAATGTCAAATAAAGATAAAAAATTGTGTGGCAAACGGTACGGACAGAGTAAAAATTTATGAGTACATCTCAACCTTATCAGTCATATAGTTTTTCTTTTTCCGTTTTCTGCATCGGTGTGTGTCCTATGATTTTAAGAACTATCATTACTATAAATATTAGGTAATTACGTAATTATTAAAATATGTACGTAGTTACTACCCAGACAGTCCTCTCAACTTAAGAAACCACAGAGTACGATACAAAAATAAAACGTTTTCCATCAATTCCGGGATTTCTTCCTGTCACTCGGTTACGTGGGGCTAAAATTACTAATCCGATTTTAATGAGGCGTCACGCATATTAATAGGTGAGTTTAAAGAACGGATGGTCTTGTTGAGAGGCGATTTGTTATTTCGTAAATACGTAGCAACTTGATTGAGGTTACCCTTATTTTTTTCTCTGCGTAGGTATATAAGGAACGAGCTTTTTCCCGCGGCTTCGCCCGCGTACTAAACGTAACTTTAACCAGTCTACAAAAAAAGGATGATCTCAGTTTGATCTTGACCCGACCATAGGTATTTAGGTATGTATTGTTTGTCCGCGATTATCACGCGTTTGGCTGAAACGATTTAGATGCGGGTCGGAAAACTATTTGTTACATTCTGGAGGCTTAGGGGGTGAATTTTGAAAAATCCTTTCTTAGTGCCCCCTCTAGACCTTATAAGGAACCTACGTGCCAAATTTGGAATCTCTAGAACCAGCGGTTTGGGCTGTGCGTTGATATGTCAGTCAGTTTTTTTCTTTTATATATTTAGATATAAACAATTTATTCGGAAATTACTCTGCATGTACCTGATAAAGAGGAGCGTACTGTCTTAATTACGAATAAGGCAAGCTTTTTTCTAAAAAAAATGCGCTCTGCAAAATACTTATGCTCAGACTAGGACCCTGATCCCACCAGCAACTGCAATTTTTGAAGGTTTTTTGGTAAATTTTTCTCACTCTTATGCTACCTACTGGTACTTATATATTTGTACCAACTTTATGAACAGTTTATATGTTGAAACGTTAAGTCATCACAATCTGCCACCATTATGGCTGTCAGATTGACACTGCGCAGGCGACGGTCGCGTGGCACTTATTGCCAGTTTCAAGTGTCAACGCGTGTTCGATGCCATGACGAAATGGTTCACAGATTGGTGGGTGATCATGTGTTTCAATTCGTTTTTAGGCTGCGTAATCATTACTATGATGTGGCGGAGTATAGCCTCCAGAAAGTTAGTTTGAATAATAGTGATTAAATTAGTTAATTAGAGTAAGAATCAGAATCAGTCTAATTCAAAAATAACTATTAAAATATTTTGCTCTTGAGCGAATCCGGAGGTCCGAGATGTTTTTTTTTTTTCAATTTGATACTAATGCCAGTAATTTAATGCTAGTCTTCAAACTAACTTCACGCGTGACTGCGAACCCGCGAAAGAAATTGAAATTAAAAGTTCAAAGTTCAAAGTTCAAACACACATCATCAGTGTTCATTAGTCACAATAAAATGTTTTTAAATCTTACATCATAAATTTGTTTTATACTTCTAGTATTCGATTTTTCTAAAATATATATTGGATTTTGATGGGAGTTAAATGAGTATGAAATATTTTAATTCGTGACTCTAATGAGGAAGAAAACATAATTGTAATAAAACAACACAATCCCGTCTAATTTAAGCAATAAAACTTATCACAAAAATGTTTTTTTACTGAATTTAGTTATTTTTCTTTATGTTAACCATGACGATAGTCGTTTTATCAACGAAAATGCATATAAAGTCCGACATAAATACCAATCATTAACGAACTTACATGACAAGTCGAGAGTCAAGTCAAGGCACGCCACGTGCCCAGTTTTTATGCTCGTTAATCGACTAATGTTTTAAATGAATGCTGAATGATTTACAAGGCACTACGCCGTTATAGCTGCATTATGGTGTTATGATGCTGTAAAATTGGTTCATGATAGAGAAGCTTTTGCCTGTGTTACATTTTATCTAATAATAATCTTAGGTACCTACTTGAAATGTTGACAGGATGAACTACAAATATGAACGTAAAATTAGCAGTTACGTAAAGTAAATACTGTACAGTTATTTTACCTCATAAGCGCGGGTTGGTCATGGCTTACTGTACCTTCATTATTTACAGGTTAAAAATTATCTATGAATAATATTCAGTAAAACATTGTTAAGTTTAGGATAAAGTTCGGTAATGGTGAAAAATACTTCAAGAATCGACAAATTAAATAACTAGTCAGACAAAACCTACAAAATTTAAGGCAACTAACAGTACAATAAGTGGTTTATAAACAGTTATTACTAAGTGTCTTTTAGAATGTGTAACTTTAAAGTGTTATTGCGATAAGGAATCCATTGCATCGTGCAACTACTGATGTAAAAATGTCAAAAATGACTAAACAAAAACCTATGCACTCATCAAAGTGTTGTTTGACATTAAATATCGCAGTCGTGACTATGGGAATCCATTAACTGCGCATAATAAGTGCGTCGCGATAACTACTAAGACAAAAGCTAAGTTTAGTTGCTTCGCTTTTTAACACTTATGCACACTTTATATATACAAACATTACATTTGGGAATAAGTTACGCTGAGTATTTAGCTCCCTTAAGATTGGAAACGAAAAATGTATACTTTTATAGTAGCAAATTTTTTTAAGAAACCTATTACATTAAATTTGACTAAAAATAAGTGAAGTAAGAATATAATTGCTTGAAAATCTAAATAGTGATTTTAGCAATACAGAAGTGGTAGAAGGTCTGTGCCTTGTGTTCTGCAAGGCACTGCCATATACTTATTTTTTTCACCCCGTTTATGCAGTTTAATTACTTATATCAGAAATATTAGAATGTGGATTTATTCAGCCAACTGCCTTTTTATTGATGAACCATAATCTAATTTTACCTCATCAATAGCCTATTCAATTCAATACACTCATTTTATTTTCAGATAATTATAAAATCCATATGCCACTCGGCAGATATTTTGGAGTTGAGTTGGAGAACCATTTTACATTATTATAGAACAAAACTCTTCGCCACGTTTAAGAAAGTCACATAGAAGGTATTCGCTATGCTATAACTGGTGTAATGCTGTACTAATGTTGCTTGGTTAAGTAAAATAAAATAATGGTACATATTAATAGTGTCTGCAAGTCACTGTAACAATAAAGTACACTTTCTTCTTGCTTAAAAAAGCGTAACAAAATATCAGGAGAGTGCCAATTTATCAGTTCATGTGACATTACGATGTTGGAGTGCACCATTAAGTCTGGATGCAGTGAAGATGCATTCGATATAGTCTTGCTAAATGAAGCGTGCCGTGGCCTTTGTAATGCTTTAGGGTTAGGTCCAAGACGTTGACTTAAGAAACATTATTTAAATTTATTTACAAAAATACTCACTTATCTTAAATTTGTTCATACCTCTAAGAAATAATACGCTTAATAAAACAGATGTTTTTCATGCGTTAGTGCCTGCTCTATCATAATAAGTAACCGATCATGACTGGCTTAGTCATACTTCTGCTGAAACCGGTATCTATCGAATTAATTAATGTATATATATTAGTTATATATATGTCTTAAATATTTGTGAAATAAAATAGTCCAATATATAAAATAAAATGTCTTAATCATTATTTCGCAGTAGGTAGGTATCGGTAAAATGGTACTCGTAATCGGTAAAAGTTTACTTATGTGATTCATAACTTTTACTGTGTTAAAAAAAAATGTTCTATTTTTGAGTACACAGTTTATTATTGATGTTTATATGTTCAGGCTACTTAATAATGGAGATACGAGTATATTCATTGGCCGTTTCGTGCTTGACGACTATTTCTACCATACATCCTCTGTACGCCGTTGATATTGTGCCAAGACGAATTCTTCTAAATTACTTTCAATCTTTTTATCTTTGATTTATGGGTATTTTTGTGTTGCTAACGACCATTGTTGCGTATTGAAAGTTTTATTATTAATGACATATTTCCTTGACTATATGCAATATATAACAAGAAGTTATATAACCTAAGTTGCAGCACCTTTATAGTTTAAAACTGATTAGAACTTAATAAATTCGTGATCATAAATTTTAGACTATTGCTTAGGCCATTTACATTGAAACGTCAGGTATTTAGTATGCAATTTACACCTATATACTATATACCTATATACATACACCTATATATTTAGTATGCAATTTTTATGTAGAAAACCGCTTAGGCATAATATAACCTTTAACCAATGTTCAAAACACTGTTTAGCTCTGCTATGTTCGACATACAACATGCAACATATAGTCATATATCATCCTATTATACTACCGATCCTCGGATAAAGGTCGTGTCACATTACGCCTCTAACTTCAGATCGAAAGTTAATCTGACGTCTAATAAACTTTTTATGATCGATCGCCTTTAAATATAACAAAAACCACTTTACTCATCATTCATTTACTACTACTCAAACAACGAACATAACGCGTTACTTATAAGGATCAAAATTTAGCAGAAGCTGCTTTCAGAAAGGTAATGTTAAGTTTGTGTAACGATTTTTTGGTTTGCTGTATATTTTTATTTTTCGGTTACAAAAGATTGTAACGTGATTAAATGTGTGGTTAAATATAATGTAACGGTTCTATTATTGTAGTGCTTTTGAGTTGAAATCAAACAGGAGTTCTAACTATAATATGTGCACTCAGAGCCTTATCCTACCAATACCTTTTCATTCACTAGGTAGTGTAAACCTAGCTAAAATGCATCTTACTAGAATTATATTATGCAATATTTATAATACGATAGGCACGATTATTAATTATAGCTGCCAATATATATACTTACCACTGGTGACACAATTTACGAACGAGACTAGACGTTATGCGGGACTTACCTGTAACGGAAAAAACGGGTTTAATTAAATTTATACAAATATTGATACAAAATATAATTAATCACATTTGATTGCGCATAAGCATTAAAACTATGTACCGGAAACTCAAAGTTAAATTACCATTGCTAGTTATAAACAGTGTAGGTATAATCCTTCATAACAGGTAGATTATAGATTCACATTATTATTGGGGAACGGGACTTAATCGCGTACAATTATAACTAATTTACCTTTTTTAAGGCAACCAGCATACATGCCTTATGTTAAAGGGGTTACGGATAAGATCGGTACAGTACTAGAAAAGTACTCTATTAAAACCGTGTACGTGCCGCTATCCAAGATCGGGGGGCATCTAAGATCGCCAAAGGATATTATCCCTTACCAATCACCTGGCGTTTACAAGATCGATTGCAGCTGTGGGAGTTCTTATATTGGTGAGACCAAGCGAACCATAGCAGAAAGGGTCAAGGAACACATCACAGCTGTCAAAAATCGTCAGGTGAATAAGTCGGCCATAGCCGAGCATTTACTGGAGTCAGGACCAAACCACTGGATTGAGCTCCATAAACCGAAAGTCCTTTCTACAGAACGCCATTTCTACAGTAGAAAAGTACGTGAAGCCATTGAAATTAAAAAACATCGAAATTTCAACCGGGACGACGGTTTCAAAATCTCATCTTCGTGGAATCCAGTTATTAGTAAGTGCAAGCGTGGAAATACATCGTCCATTATATCAACGGACATTGTTAGTGTTGTGTGTCGTGCGAGTGACAACCCTAGTGAGAATGTAATTAATGAAGACCAAGTGCGGGTAGTTCGGAAAACCCGTGCGGCTAGAAGATGTTGATACCCGCTCACGCCAGTCAGTTCGCGACCACGGATGTTGTGATACATTCGAAACGTCGGACAAAAACCTTAAAAAAGGTAAATTAGTTATAATTGTACGCGATTAAGTCCCGTTCCCCAATAATAATGTGTGAAAATCGTGTAAGTTTAAATCAATAGATTATAGATTCAATTGATGAGAAAATTTAATTGATTTAAATTCGAATTAAAACTTACTGAGAACGAATTCATACCATAATGTATATAAAATTATACCGTCAGTCCCATATCAAAATACATATAAATGTCTTCGTTATAATTTCTAAATAAAGGAGTTAAGTACAATAAAAGCAATGTAGGGTGACACCACCAATTATGGATACTTAAGGAACAAGCACCAATAATGGACACCTCAAACTTATTCAAAGATTAGATATACTAGTTTTGAATTGATTGTTCTATAAAAAATGAATAACTCTTTTTTTTTACATAAGAGTTTATGTACATCATTGGGCCTTGTCCATTACTGGTGGTGTCACCCTAATGAGTTGTAAATGTTGTAATGTACATATCTCAAATTTTACACGAACGTATAAGAAGATAAACAATAACATAAAACATAATTCCCCAAAGGTCATCAAGGGTCATCGTGGCATCTTTAAAAAATACTTTATCAAAAAAGTCACCGGGCATTCTGTCCATCAATCTGCTATCGGAGTTTATCTAACAATGATGCACCTAAACCTTAAATGGATTCACTAGTATAGGGTTCCGTGTTGTTTGCTTTAATGTAAATTGCATACTCATCTACATGTATTTTTATATAATATACATACTAACTCTTTTTAGTTGGTATGCAATTTTTAGGTTGAAAATTGTAACTACTTGTTTAGCTATACGGTCTAAATAGTTGTCTAAATTACTATTCATAAAGACTTTCAGTATGACGGAGGCGCGTGAATAATCATCGGTTTGTCCAGTTAAGAATATTCCAGCACTGTATTTTCCTACAGATTTCATGTTCATTGTCACTTTCTTTAAGACCAAGTATAACATCACCAATGAAGTGGCAATCAATGTGGCCTGTAACTCCTCATCTCGCTGTTTAATTGTACATATTAGTATAAAGAGACCAACACTATAACCAACTCTCTACTATATCAAACTTAACTCACATCGCCGATGAGATAAGCGAAATCTCTAATGGTTATCAAATAAACTCTTTCTAACTGATCCCTAAACTGATGGTCCCAAGCTGATAACTCGTTTAAAGTGTAGCCCGGTAGCTTTAACGGTAAGAAATTAAAAGTTATCGCTTTTTCTTTGTCATTTTAACATAATTGAAATTTTTAGTTGTTCTGTTTGGGTAGGGTTTAATGTATCGTTAAAATCGAATTCGTTTCGGCGTATACGCAATAGGTGATGTTATCTTTCGATACCACAACATACTTTTAAATGTTCAATACCTAACTATTACCAAATGAAACAGATTTGTAACATGAGCTTTATCCGCATGAGATAAGGTTGTACTTAGAGGAACATCAAAATTCATATTATTACTTAATATAGTTTTCCCTGTAAAATACATACATAGTTATATCTACTTTACTCTACTTGACGACCGCTTTAGCTTAGTTGGTGGAGACCCTGCCTACGAAGCGGAAGGTCCCGGGTTCGAATCCCGGCCAGGGCATTTATTTGTGTGTATGTCGTCGCTTAGTACCCATAGTACAAGCTTTGCTTAGTTTGGGACTAGGTTGATTCGTGTAAGATTGTCCACAAATATTTTATTTATTTACTTGAATCACTATAGGTACCTAGTTAACCTCGTGAGGCCCCGTGTAATATAGGTACTACATAAAAGAAATCAGATATACATGTATTAAAGTTATAATTAATTTGACAATTTTGAAAGTAAGGCTTCAGGAAGATAAGGCAAGCAGAGACACAGATTACGGCGAAATATATAAGAAATCCCAAAATAGCTGTAAGAAGGACATTAGACATCTAGTCAAATTTTGACAGCATTTTGTAATTTCTAGGTTTTTTCCTCAGAATATATGTTTTGACTAAGCTATTTTTTGTTTGTTACCGTAAATTTTTATGAGATCATATTCGAATCTGAGTGAGACCGGTTTTTGATTGCCCCGAAATGTGCAGTTTGCTCCTAATGGCCCTTCATCCTGGGCCCAGAAACCATAATTTTCTTACCGGTCACGATTCCTTAATATGTTTTTAAGAAGGCTAGCTTTGATTGGTTACTGTTACTTACTATAAAGAACATAGATGTTAAAGAGATCTGTTGGTTATTCTTTTTTCTTTTTTATTCTTTATTGCATTACAGTCACGTTCATAATCCACTGAGGTGTTACAGACAAGTTTGGTAGGTACTTACATGACACCCTGTAAAGGCACTCAATAGTATATCTTAAATCTAGGTATACATACAATAAAATATTTAAAAATTATTTGAACTGGCCAAGTAGTATCAAATTAGTCCGTTCAATAAAGCGACTTTACTGTCCAAGCATGAAAATTCAGTCCAACTAATGACAGGTTTATTCTTTCAACATTTTTACATATTACTAAACAAGAAATTGTTTGTTGCCTCTCTACCACATCGACTGCAAACATTATTTGGTGATTAAATGTGCTAACTGTTAATTTATTTAGTCGTTTATAATTATTTCATTCTAATTATAATTTATAACACTGAATCTCCCCCTAAGTGTCCCAAGTCCTATAGGTCAAATATTCGAGATGATTTTCTCTTTATTATAGAGAGATCTATTCATTAGAAATATTTCGAAAATAAAATGTCAAATGTCGATCCCATACATTGACATTTTTCAGTAGCGATTACGGCAATCGATATTGTCAGTCATCACTAATAATAGACTGCATAATAGATTCAAAGAATTGGCCTCCAGATACCGAAATCCTATCATAATTTTTGATTCAAACTCAGTATACCTGTTTCGTAACTGCGGAAGGATGGTTTAAATTAAACGAGCGTATTTATGTATAAACTTGTTGACATGCTTGGTAATTGGATGATGGATAAAAACTAAAAAGACCAACTCAAATAAAAATAAACTGAACAATTTGCACAATGTTGTAGCTGGCGACTGGCGTTATAAATAGTCCTACTGGCAGTTTCTGTAGGTACTAACAAAAAAGAGTATGTTTGTAAAGTTTGAATTTTTACCTAAAATGTTGTTTTACATCCCAGGAACCGCTACACGGTCTACAAATGTGTAAGTCTCTATTTAAACAATTTCACTGTGTATCGAAGTCGGGAACCAATGACCATATCAATTTCCCACGAAATGCCACATAATTGCTTTTATATTGGTGTTCGGAAAGTATTGTAATGTTGTTATTATGTCAAGCAAGATAAACTCGACTTGAACTTAGAAAATCATAACACTCACAGAGTACTTGCGATAAATAGACACCATTTATTATTTAATCAGTCATGATTATATTATATCGAATATCATACAACTGGTGAAATGAATACTATATTTTCATCTATAATTTATATTTTTTGGAAACTCGAATATAGTGGAGCTATTTTTGGTATATCCTCACCTATAGGTATTAAAAAACAAAGATGCGATGACATCAAAATAAATTTAATTAAACTTGGACGATGTTACAAGTCTAATATAAAATGATGCATTTAATCAACATAGTAAATTTTAATAGCAAATAAGTGACCTTAATATAAATTAACCTAACCTAACTTCATGGACAGTAACTGTAGTTGAATGCTCAGTGCGTAGGTAAAAAAATAACATACAAGTCGCAACTGCAAAAAAAACAGAATTATTCAGCTGATACAGAAATATCATGCGCCAGAGTGGAAATCTTTGGAAGAAAAAGTTTGGTACAATAAAATGAACCTATATTAATTTGGAAGGAATCATTGGTACAGGTGAGCTCTCATGAAACTCCACCAGCATATAATACCTATATTTTTATAGGCTAGGAAAATTAAGGATCCGCGAGCTTGTATACGGACTCAGTAGTCTGGATTTTAAACATGTCTCATTGCTGTCTCTACATTGACGACGTACTCTGTCCTCCGTCACCGTTGCTTACACAATGGTGCCTTTGTCTTAATATAATTGATCACACGTGTCCACTACCGTACAATAGTTTCCATAGAAAATAAGCACTTAGTGAATTTCGGATTTTAAGGCGTGTAATGAGCTAAAGAGTAATAATGTTAATGTTATTCGTAGCTTTACTACAAAGGTACATTATAGGTAGATTAGGTAAAGGCTACATTATAGGTAGTTCAATGGCTTGCATACACAAAATATAGACAAATATAATTAATGGAACACGTTTCTAGCCTTTTTTTATTAATGAAAAGTAGTCGGAGTTTTTTTGTCTGCCACCGACGTGGTGTAAAGAGACAAAGGTGTTTCTAAAGGAGTGAGCTTCTAAGTGACACTATTTATGATTACGGAATTATTGCTATCTCAGTTTGTTATCACTGTGTGGATTCACTATTCCCTGAAGTATTGAGATCGTTCACGCTTTGCCTAAGTTCTATACAAATATTTCATATTTAATTAGAGTAACCTAGATAGATATGTCGATGTTTCCTGCAAAATTTACATAAAACCTTATCAAGTATATTTTTTTTTTACTTTTCACAGGAGTATTCAAAAAAATCTTTTCACAAGAAATGGAAATTTTTCATAGCATAAGTACCCTGTGAGAAATAAAAGTAACTTCTGAGTGATACACAAGTAATTTCTGAGATATAAAAGTTGTGATAGACTGACACCCGAAGTCGCACTATAAGGGTTCCTCTGGTACCTATTTGGTCCGGAACATGTGTGTGAAACCGTGATACTGTACATAACTATCATACTTACTCTACCTTGCCTAAAGTCGCTTTGTTGATTATTATCACATATTGGTCAATATTACCTAAGTGTAGAAATTTTAGGTCTCCTATAGAAAACCAAGGTGCTCCTTGACATTTTAACATGAACATACGAGCGAATGTAGCTTACTAATGATGGAGGTTATTAGTTACGATGCTATCGAGGGGTCGAAGGTTAGTTGGCAGTCGAATGTAAAATAATAAACCTAGGATGAACACAAGGAATGAAACGTAGCGTAGATTGATTTCCATGAAGAAATTTCTTGCAGGGATCTCTCAACTTAATGAGATGGTCAGGATCAGAATTAACTGAGCCGAACTAAATATGTAGTAATAAAAAGATACTGATTTGTAATTATTAAAGCAATTTCTTTTATTGTCGATGTGTTTATTCGTGTTAAAAAATAATTTATACTGTATTTGCCGCAATCAGGAATACAAGATGATCCTGACCCTTTACATATTATTAAGTACCTACTATGAGAGGGTCAACTGTATAAAGTGGCAGTGGGTTAACCAAAGCGTATGAAGATTTTAATTTTTATTTCCATACAAATTTTATGGGCCGTAAAATATACGAACACCGTGATTTGCAAACTCGTATTTAATTCATTGATAAAAAACAAGTTTTCAAACTCAAACTATGAACTGTGGATGTTGATATACTCGTAGCTATTTGACATACGAGTCAGACAAAGCTAAATTAAAGTTCTAACCAAACCATTGCCTATCAACTGGTCACAACAAACTAATACTAGTCATTTATTGAGACTGATACTGCGCTATTCAGGCTAACGTTATTAGTTTAGTATCGAACATTCTGGTATACACACCGTTAACAAACCGCACCTTGATTTAAAGTCCCTCAAACTGAGTTTGACTAGAGGTAAACTTTCGAAAACTAAACCAAAATCGGTCAAACAAAAACTCATTTAAATACGCTACCGGCAATAAAACCTGAATTCAAAATAATCAACGCAATAAAACCTGAGGGCTTTTAAAATTCAAAGCCCGTTGCAATAAATTATCATTCGTTCCTCGTCGACAAAAAAAGGATGAAAAAAGACAAAATGAACCAAATCGGGAATAGAGGCAAACCGGGACAAAGGTATTGAACGTGTCAGGACCTGTCTTTGAAAAGGGCACCTGTTTTGGAGAGCACCTGTGGAATATATTAAAGGATTGGTTGATGTCAGGAAAATTTAAGAACAGTTTTGAAGTCAACGGTACGATCACGAAGTCTTGTAGTTTTGGTGGTATGGTGGTTCTGGTAAAAGTATCTAGTAAATGTGCTATCGCTAATTATTTTTATTATTAATGTAGTTTTTAAGAATTTTTTGATAATTATAAAAAAGTATGTTTAGTACACCCTATCAATCAATCGCTCCAAGCATATTATGGTACCTAAAGAGGGACATCAAGCAACAAAACGTCTCTTTTGTTACGATATCAAGAATCAGGCGCTCCTGTGAGTAGTTTTAGTATGTAGTTACTAAAATCGGAGATTTTAAGTAAACGGTCAGTAAAAAATTTAATATTATTACTTGATTCTTGTAACGCGTTCTCAACTGAGTCAGAAATAAATCAAGTAAACCCTTGTCCTCACTTCGTTTAACCAAAACCAGTATGATTTTATAAACAATATCGTAAACCGCAAGCGAGTAAAGCCGTTACTGAAGTGCTAATTTTGCATATAAATAATGTTGAATTAACATACGAAACCGATGGCGACTCAGCGGGCCGCGGTAACGTCGACTGTGTTTTATTGGTTGGAAAATTATGTTTGACCAAGAGTCTGGCCATTTCGGATCAAGGCAGGTGAAATATTAAGTTCTCAGACCACAATGTTCTTCCATTTTACAAAGGTTTTGCAATTGGAAGTGTTAAATTAAAATCCGGACGTTAGTTAATTATTAAGGCTAGAATATTGAATAAAAAGATGTCTTTGTTTCGGTTAATCCAATGAGTATGAAGTTTTATTTTAAAATTATTAAGTTATTCTCTATAATGAAAGTTGTTAATGATTCGGATTGTTTTTCACATAAAACTTTCCAATCAACGAGTTTTAAATACATTTTGAATTAAGTAATGCAAGGTTTCAGAAGAAGAGCAGTTGAGATTTATTTCATTTTCGTCTACTAAACTATGCTTACAAATGCATAAAAATACAACAATGACAGAAAGTAATCAATATTTTTTGTTTGACAAAAAACATAAGCCATTGAAGCGTTCCTTTCCACCTCAATTGTAATCGATATAAGCACAATCACAACTCTTCTAAAAGCGTGACTTACCTGTTACTGAACCAGCGTACAATTAAATACATCTTGAAGAACCTTAATCACACAGCCTTAAAGCTACAATTGTTTTCAACCGGGTGCCAGTAGCTGCAGAATAAAATCATGGTATATCTTCAAAAAATACAATGGACCACACGAAATGACAAACTTTGCTTTTCGATTCTGTGGTAAAGTTCTGTGGTATTGAGAAAATGTTCTATTTATTTCCAATCGTTATACTTTTCAGTCAAACCTATGGAGTAATTTAGTACAAATATTTCGCTATTAATTAAACTCATACCTACCTATTTAAATTGTTTTGATTCTAATTAAGTGTTGTTGAATCCAAACTCACCTTTCAAAATTATTTGTCAAACCAGACCACTACTACATATATTTTCGTAGTTTCGATTTCTTCTTTCACGATCTCGCGATTACGATTGGATTTCGCTTTCAAGCGTCGTACTTGGCTAGTCCATTGCCAATGCTACAAACTGTTGCGTGGTACAGCTTGCAAGCGGAGGGAGTTTGCTCGAGAGAAATAAAGTCAATTAAGCTATGTCATAAACTGCACCAAGATTGAGATTTAGAAGACAATTGAATATACAAATTTGCAATTAAAAGGTGGATTTAATTAGATATTTAAGGATACAAGTCAAGATATTAATTAGATATATAAACTTTTTCTTCTCATTTGATTTATAATTTCAGCCATCATTTTTTATTAGATAGGTAGTTTCTTAACTCCATTTAACCATGATTATATTACAGAAATATCTTTCGCTAAATTCTTTAAGCCTGGAATGGAATAGGTCGTGACTATAAACAGCTAGGATTTAGAGCGTGGCTTGGCTCTGCTCTGTCTCCTCCAGTTTCTTGTTTAAACAAGTTTATGTTGTAGCTATATCGTATCTTTATTTATTTTTTTCTATCTGCCTCAATAGCAGGTAATTGAAAACACCAAATATGTAATTTTAAGATTTTATGCCTAAAGTATTTATCTTTTGTGAAAATAATAATATGTGAAGTTAGTAAAATAATGCAAGATTTAACACAAACCCGCTAGTAAGCAAAGAATGATTTGCAAAATTAGTTATTGACTAAATTCTTTTAATCATTAGGTGGTTACCGCTACTATTAGGCGGTTATAAAATTATAGATTTGTTAAATAATGTTGCACTATTTTACCTGCAGTTTATCGTCATAATTTTTAACAGTTGTATTGTAACATGCTACAACTAGTCCTGACGCATGGTCAGTTTATTAACAAAAGTTATTTTTGGACCCATTGCCGCCTGGATTTAGCGGCGATTGCAGTTGGTCGCGCCGTAACATTTTCGACTAAGTCTATGATCCCAGAATAGGAGGTTTAATAATATCTTATTTCTTTAGTAATTTATGCACTTTGATTTTTACTATACTACATCGCGCATTTTCTCCACTAATTGTCAATTATTTTACCTTTTATTTATGGTAATTATTTGTTAAGCTTAATTACCGAGTTTAATTCTTTTTCGTTTTGGGTTTCGTTGTGATACGGGAAATTCAAACAGGATATTTTACAAAATAATATTTATTTCACAAATCCCCATAAAATGTCGGGAAAAAATATTATAAACACAATCCAGTGTATGTATATTGATTACATGCGGTACTTATTTTAGTTAATATAGGTTGTAAATAATAATAAATTGTAGGCAGAAAATTATCTTACTTAAAATCACAAACATTTAAATGCAATATTTACAAATCGTTGTGACTCATTTATAACTATCGACATATTTGTCAAAGTATTCCTTATTACAGAAGGAATTGATTCATAATTAACTAAATTACACTTTGAAACAAAAATTGTTAAAAATAATAATGTCATCGTAACAAAACTAGACTATGGTCGATAATGGAATATATTTACAAAGCTACACTAATTCGAAAATTTTGTTAAAAAATATTTAATTAATGAAATCATTATTGGTTAATTTCAATAAATTCTCTACACGATTTTGTAAAAATCTAAAAAATATTTGGCGTCTAATCAAAGAAATTATAATTCACTTAACGGGAACTATGACTATCGAGACTATTTGGAAATAAAGTTTGAGATCCTTTATTAAATGTATAGGTACTTAAACAATTAAGAAATATAAAAAAATTAAATGCTATAACCTCACGGAAGCTTAATTCAAAGGTAATAGTAATAAATTAAACAAACTAATTCGATTTTAAAATTGATAAACAAAATAAGAGATCAAAATGGAAATGTAACTAAGTATCAAAACTTAACAATACGGAATTTAATGCTAGCATAACTGCATTTAAGCACTGGTAAAATGTGAAAAAAGTTGTAAGTAGTTAGAAACATGGAACCTACGACAAAATTGAATCCAAAAATATTATCCCAAAGAAAAAAATCACGTTTAATAAATGCATAGCATTACTTAATTACAATCAAATTATGAAATATTTTTTACCACGAGTTGTTTTGTCGAACTTCACTGTGTTTTTGAAATCGAAAAGCAAAATTATATTTGATTGAAGCATGAGTGTTTGTTAGAAATGCGGCCGAAATAAAACCAAAGAATAATTTGTCTTTGAGTTTTGATTCAGCAAGAACCACCATTTACAATTTAAGTGCAGTCAGACACAACATCTCGGCAAAAATTACAAAAAACGGATGGACTTAAAAATACGATAACAATAGTCCAGATCTGCTATGCAGTATCACCGTTAACAATACTTATCTAAAACAATCTTCATTTTATCTGATGGTATTGAAGAGCGATGATGCCAGGGACACTTTTATGATGGCTACTACCATCACTAAGTTGACGATGTAGGTCGAATTGCATCTTAAGTGGTAAGGTGGTGTGTTAGCTTCAGGACACTCACCTCGACGCGTGTCCTGGGCCAAAGTTTCTTGCCCGGGTTGTCGAGACACCAGGATGTGACACAGAACCTCGTATAGCTCAGCCAGAAGTCTGTTCAGCCTAGAGAAGTTCTCCTCTGTCGCCTCTCTCTCGCTCGGCAGGTTGAACGCTATAGCCATCTTTGTCGGGCGTAGTGTCTTTTTCTACGGAGGAATCGTGGACAGATCGCCGTTTGTTTTGTATGCATAAATGATATGTGCCCGCTTGGATGTCAGCTTTAAGACCTGGCCAATATTTGCATGAATTCTTGGCAGATCTATTTTATTTCCAAGGATTTCACTCCGAAACTTGACGATGAAGGTGGGATGGTTTTTCACAAAAAAGTTTTTTAAGTCACTTGCAAATGTTGAATTAATTTCAAATGACGATATTGTGTGTAAAAGTTTTGTAGAAAAAATCGTCAAAAAGTTCACTTTCTCACTCTATCGATGGCACAAAATAGTTCAAAATTTGGCGCTTAGAGATCAAGGTCTCGCAAAGTTCACACAAAAAAGTTTTGACTCAACTCTCAGAGCATTGTCCGTAATTCACTCGTAATTTAGCGATAATCGGCTGAGGCCAATGACACAACCGCGCGAAACGCACCATGCATCGCTCCGACTAGCCGATGTAAACAAGTTAACTTCGCACTTCGCACGACAAAAGAGGTCGACTGACGACAGCTATTGTACGTGCGGCCGCGGCGGGAGCGTATCTTGTAATAAGGGTTACTCCGTGCACATCATTGCCTCGACGCTGCACACACATCGGTGCGGTGCATAACGTGAGCACACGCGCACACCAATGCAATCCTATTTGATTATAAATAGTGGAACGCACAGTAGCACGTTCCCTTCGCACTCAACCACTACAATCAACGTCTAAACTTTATTCCCGTCCCAGTCTTCCCCGTGCAGATACTATGTACTGTTGTTTCAATCCAAACTGGTTACATCATGTCGCAACAGCGATTGACGAAGCGTCGCTTTCTCTTTCTGGTTTATAAAGAGTTGCCTTGCGATGGAAAGAGAGAAATGAGGAGAAGCTTTTGAATTTGGATTTCAGAAAGCGCGGCAAAATGAATTCACCAATAGGATTTCAAGTTTAGTATGGGGTGAGGTGACGTAAGAATGGACGGCAAGAGATCACGGGGTTGTTAAACGGAGAGCGTTCACTCGGTCCCGAGCTTCAGTCGAGTAACATTGAAAACGTTTGTAATCGTTGGACGAATTAACGGCTCTTTGTTCGGAAACGAATAGACACGTAACTCTTAGGAACGGGTTATTCGAGGCTGTGTCAGGAGGCGCGTGTGTTTTATTAGTAGTAAACGTAGTAATAGAAATGTTTTTAGTTTTGCGAGTATAAAACTTTACGATTGCGGGTTTGAAAGCGTTTTGTGCAACCGAAGGTGTTTTTAGGTTTATTGGCTTTTAGAATCGAGTGGAAACCTTTGTAACTATACGGGTGATAAAAATGATAGTATAACGGGTTAAAGTAAAAAAATTGTGACATTTAAAGCGTATTTTTAAGTCGGTCGCGTAAATTTAAACGTGAATAAGATGTTTTTGAAAGTGGTCCAATTTTTTGTGCATAACACACATTTATAAACCGTAAGTTTGTATGATTTAGGTACGCCAATATTCAATAAATAGTTCGGTTTAACCACGCATGATTTACTAAATAATGATACTAAGTCGCTAGTTGTAAACAAAAATAACGTTATTCTCCAATGAACTAGTAGCTATGCATACCTAGTTGGTGTTACAGCCAATGATATTTTACCGTAAATTAATCAACAATTTATAAAAATGCGTAAGTATTTAATATGAAGCCACGAAAACTCATAATTAGTAAAACTGAACAGAAAAAAAAACATTCATGCAAAAAAATGAAACGAGACGATGACGATGCTTTTGATGTTTTTCAGGCTACACGATCTACGGAAAACCAGATAAGTAAACCTAAGTATGTACAACAACTTGCAAACTTACATATACATATAATTTTAATGTGGTGTCGCGTTCACGTACGCTATACGGCTTTTTATCTACCTACATAAAAAATCGCCACGTGATTTTTCCAATAACTTAATCTAAAAAATAACACACAAGCATACGTTTCTGTTCTTTGATAACAATTTGATACTAAACAGTGCCAATTGCAATTCTTCGATAAGAACTTATATATTTTTAAGATATGCATATCATTCATTTAAATAAAAAACAACATTTGATTCATACAAATTAAATAATTCAGCCCGCGATGTACCGGTAACAAGTTAACATTTCATATCACTGACATTTGATTATCTCTAAGAAGTGTCAAACAAATGGTATGTTTTCACTAAGTACATTGCTCGAGAACATACTAAAAATTGCATTATCGGTAGTATTCCTTTGTTATATTTTTGGTTTCATAAATTGCTAAAAAACATCGTTTGTTAAAATATATAAGGTCGTATGGAAGACGCACAATAAAGATTTTTTACATTAAATAACTCACCTGTAAGTGTATACTTCTGCTCTTCTCAAAGCATCAAAAACCACTGGAATCTTGCCAAAGATAAGTTAAATGAAATTAGTCATACTCTAAACTAACAAAACGAAATCTCACTCACGCTTCACCCTTGAGATTTCATGGCCCCTTAGTCACATCTATGACAAAAAATCTGTTGAAATCATGTCATGTTAGATAATTCTATAAAAGATTAAATATTCGCCAAACCCATTTCAATTCAAAATTTAACCATAGTTCATTAAATCTAAAATAAATGTCATCATCATCATCATCTGAGGCATTACAGCCGCGGGTGGGCCTTAGCCTGGTCCAGCAAAACTCTCCAGTCCGATCTGTTAGAGGCTTTCCTTCTCCAACTTGTTACTCCCAAGATCTTGATATCTTGTTCGACGCCGTCCAACCATCTGAGCTTGGGCCTGCCTCGACTCCTGCGGCCCTCCGGTCGGCCTTCTAAAAGGCGTTTGGGTACTCTGGCCTCGTCCATTCGCAACACGTGCCCTGCCCAACGCAGGCGCCCGATCTTTATGGTCTTGATTACGTTTGGCTCATCGTACATTTGGTATAGCTCGTGGTTATAACGCGTTCGCCATCTCTCATTTTCCATCACAGCTCCGAAAATGCGTCTCAGTATTTTCCGCTCAAATACCAACAAGGAATTTTCGTCTTTTTTGCTCAGCACCCAACATTCGGAACCGTAGGTGAGTATGGGTCTTAGTAAGGTTTTGTACAAGAGAAGTTTTATGCTTCTTGAAAGAAGTTTCGAACGTAAGTATCTTAGTAGTCCGAAGTAGCACTTGTTAGCCGCCATTATTCTCCTACTTATTTCTGAAGACACATCGTTGTTATCGGTTACTAAGGATCCCAGGTATACGAAATCATTGACTCTAGCGAAAGTGTTGTTGCCAATATTAATTCCTTGTAGTAGTGTGTGCTGGTCTTTTGACGCTTTCAGGTACTTAGTCTTAGCCATGTTAACTTGGAGACCGGCCTCCGCAGCTGATTTTTCAAGAGCAAGGTATGCACTCTCCATTGCAGGTAGAGATCTTCCTATCACGTCGAGGTCATCCGCATACCCTAGAATTTGAACGGATTTGTGGTAGATAGTGCCTTTGGTCTCGATCTTTGAGTCACGAATACACTTGTCGAGAGCGATGTTGAACAGTAGGCACGAGAGTGCATCCCCTTGTCTTAAGCCGTCATTGGTTCTGAAGGGTTCTGATACGTTTGTTTGAACTCTAACAACGCTCTGAGAGTTTCTTAGGGTCATCTCCGTCAGGCGCACGAGCTTTGTTGGGATGCCAATCTCCATCATAGCCTGGTACAGGAAACCTCTGTGCACATTGTCATAGGCAGCCTTAAAGTCTACGAAAATATGGTGAGTGATCACGTTGTACTCAAACGTTTTTTCAAGGATCTGCCTAAGCGAGAAGATTTGGTCTACTGTGGACCTGTTTGGACGGAACCCACACTGATACTCTCCCAAGCTGGATTCTACATATGGCTTTAGTTTATTAAAAAGCATATTGGCAAAAACTTTATAACCGGTATTCAAGAGAGATATGCCTCGGTAATTATTGCACTCCAATATGTCGCCTTTCTTATGTAGGGGACAGATAACAGATGTATTCCATTCATCAGGCATTTTTTCATTGATCCAAATTTGGAGCACCAGGTGGTGAAACTCTTTCTCGAAACCAGTTCCGGCATACTTTATAAGCTCGCCTTGGATTTCGTCCATTCCCGGAGATTTGTTATTTTTAATGAATTGAATGGCTCGTATAGTATCTTCTATAGTGGGGTATAAAGATTCATCAGTCTGTTGATTGTTTGGTATAACTTCAGGTACTGGAACAGAAAGTGGGCGAGTCTGTACTGAACTGTTAAGGAGCTCACAAAAGTATTCAGCCCATCTTTGAACGATCTCATCTTTATCATTAAGTAACTGTCCATTCTTACTTCTACACGCCGTGGTTCTGGGTTTGAATTCTTTCCGTCCCCTATTCACTTGGTTGTAGAAGTTTCTAGTTTCCTTTTGTGTGTAACTAGATGCAATCTCACGCAGTTGTTGTTCTTCGCACGATCTTTTCTTTCTCTTATGTAGGTGTTTTTCTCGTCTTCTTCGCTCCTTGTACTTTTCTCTACGTCTGCGAGTGTATTTCTGTTGCATTAATCTGTATGCATCATTTTTCTCATTAGTGACCTTCTGACATTCATCATCAAACCAGTTGTTACGCTTCTGTTTTTCCTCAAATCCCAAAATCTCACTAGCAGCCGTAGATATAACTTCTTTAAGATTCCGCCAGGTGCTATCAGAATCGCCAGTGCTGTTACTATTTCGTTCGCCCACTTTCATAAGTTCTCTGTGAACTGTGTCCATATATTTGCATTTGACATCCTGCTCTCTCTTCAGCCTTGTTGTGTCAATCTTTTTCGTTCTTACCGTTTTTGTGTACTTGTACCGCGATATTCGTGCTCTTATTTTGCATACAACAAGATGGTGATCGGAGTCGATGTTTGCTCCTCTACGGCTTCTGACATCCAAAAGATTAGAGCAGTGCCTCCCGTCTATCAAAATAATAAATGTGGTTTTGAAAATAATAATTTTACGTTGATGATAAAAAACTCGATGTCTTGAAACTTTTATTTTTAATGATTGGTATTTCCTTTGTATTTTTTTTGTAGAAAAAACGATTTCAATAGTCAATAACTACATTTACTTTATTTGATGAGCAATTAGACTTAAAGTTGGTATTGGTAGAACCAATTTTAAAAGTTACTAACAAAACTAGAGATGAAACACTAAACCTAATTGATATATTTTTAAATTCAAGCGCAAACCATAAGCCTTGTAAGTAGTACTTATGGCTTCAGCGACATCTTAATAAAAAATAATGTTCCAGTTTCAGCGCTTCTGGTTTTCTTCCCGAAACTAAAAAGTCAAACGGACTACCTAGCCTATAGTTATATAAAATTCAGATTAAATTTATTTATTCACAATGTAAGATTACATTATCGATTTCTAAATATATTTTACTTTACAAAATACTAATTTCTAAAAATATTCAACCTAACTATGCCAACAAAATTATTTTTTTCTTTCAGCGCGAAGAATTATTTATTTATTTATTTATTTAATTAAATATATTACACAGCATTACAGATTTAGGTACTTAATCTAATACACTGTGAAACGAAATATTACAGAAACAAAACAATACTAATAACAATAATACTCAACTACATAGGTACACTGGAAGGCCTATCATCCTACATCTCACAGAACTTCAGACACTCCCTACACACAGCCATCCATCGCCACGCAAGCAAATCACACTCGGGTGACCCAAGAGGGCATTCAGCAGCGTCAGAGCACGGAGGTGCGGCGAGTTCCTGTGCGACACAGTGCGAGCCGGAGGCACTGCTAAAAGCGGGCGCGTACGAGGTCTAAGGGCCATTCGTGGGACTTCTGGGACGTGTAATCTCACAAATTGTCTAACCAGTTCTAGACAATCTGACTCCCCCCGTAAAACACGGCAAACAAAATTGAGTAAGCAGCAATGTGGAAAGACAACGTTCCAAGAAGAAATTTCGTGGGATATAGGTATGGGTAATACCCATACATTTTTTTATATAGAAATCGTAGAAATGTTTTTTGAACCTTTTCTAAATATACTATAAATTGTAATTATTCTGACATTAAAATAACGAACATACGAGAATTTTATTAAATCGACGTTCCTGTTGGGCCCTATTAGGTACTTTTATTAAAATTCATTGAATATTTCTTCGCTTTATTTCAGCTTGAATTACAGGAGTGATAGAAATTTATATATACATTATTTTGTCCTTGCCGCCGTACTTTAACTAGGTAGGTACTTACACAATACGTTTAATATAGGCGTATACATACAGGCCCGTATTTAAATCAATAGTCCAAGTCATCAAGTCGTAACATGTTCATGTAATGAGTTATTGAACTGAAAGTAGGTCACGACGTGATGACTAAGTGGTATTTATTTTAATATCTAGGTATTAGATTCGATGGTAAATTTCAAAGATGCTGGTGTTATTGCCTAATAAAATAAGTAGGTCTTTAAATCTTTAAATTTTAATCTTATACTGCTATAATTTGAATGTTATATGGAAATGTTCGGGAATAAATTATTTTCATTTCATATTTAATTAGGGCCCGGTAAAGGTTAAGAACACGAAAGGAATTTTTAATTTTTTTTAATTATCATTTATAAATAAATTTATTTTGCCTTATACGTTTGAGTATATTTACCTTCACTAATAGAGTAGGCCCATTTTTGAAGAAGTAGCATACAAGAAGCAAGTCATGTAACAGTTGGGGTGACAACGTTATCAGAGGGCTTAGACCCTGCAGAATACGGTTCTGCCTGTCTCCATCCCCAACTTTGAGCCGGAAGTATGTTATACCGGATAATGTGCAGCCCATACAAATTTTTTCGTTGTACATTTGGTAAATCGTGGTTTCGGTACCCTAACTATGGTCCGATTGTTATAGGTTTTTGATATGCGGTAAAGGACAATATTTGTCATTGTATCCCGAAATTTTTGACCCTCCAGCTCCATATCTTTCTCCGCCATCTTGGAAAATCTGTCACTTTTTCAGTGTTTTCCTTGTACTGTCGCTAAAGTTCATTTTAGTGCTAAACACGGTTCGGCAATATTGTAGAAGACAAAATTTGCTAAAACTTTTGGCTACAAAGATTTTTTGTATGACCCCTAAGGACGAAGGTATGACAGGAGATATCTTTAAAACTGCAATTTTTTTTTAGTATTCCTCCCATATTTGCGTTTTAAGTGCATTTTAGCGCTAAGTATAGTTCTGCAATATTGTAGATCAGAAAATGTGCTACAACTCTTCTATTGAAATATTTTTTCCACGATCATCAGGAAAGAAGATACGAAGTCATCTATGGAGTACTACCGTCGATATTTGCTTCTTTTTCCAGTTTTCTTCCCATATTTGCGTTTTAGTGTATTTTAGCTCAAGTTCTAGGTCTGTAATATTACAGAAGACAAAATTATATGCAAATTCAAAGTACCTACGATCTTACTAGGTATAGTGGAAACAGACGATTTTGTCTTTTGAGGGATTGAAGTGGTATAGATCGGAAAGTGACAGATGCTTTATCTTGTCGTCTATCCCGCTATCACTCGACCATCATAGATCCCCTACAGATTGCGATTAATTGCACTTTAACCTAAATATGAGAAGAAAACTGCAAAAGTAGCTAATTTCGACGGTGCTACTCCATAGATGACTTCATATCTTCTTTCCTAATGGTCGTGGAAAAAATATTTCAATACAAAACTTGTAGCAAATTTCGTGATCTACAATATTGCCGAACTATAGTTAGCGCTAAAATGCACTTAAAATGTAAACATGAACGGAAAACTAGAAAAAAGTGGCAATTTTTAATGATATATCCTGTCATATCTTCGTCCCTAGGGGTCATGGAAAAAATCTTTGTACCCAAAAGTTTTAGCAAATTTTATATTCTACAATATTGCAGAACTATGTTTAGCACTGGAATGAACTTTCACGACAGTAAAAGCAAAGAACTGAAAAAGTGACACTATTTCCAAGATGGCAGCCAAAGTTATGGAGCTGGAGGGTCGAAATTTTTAGGTTACCATGGCTAATATTGTCCTTCACAACATACCAAAAAACCATATCAATCGGACCTCTTTTAGAGTACCAGAGCAACAATTTACTAAATGTACTACGATTTTTTTTGTATGGGCCGCACCTTTTCCGGTATACCGTACTTCCGGCTCAAATTTCGAGATGGCGACAGACAGATCCGTATTCTGCAGGGTCCAAACCCTCTGCTAACGTTGTCACCCCAACTGTTACATGATTTGCCGCTTGCATTGTTTAGAGACGCCTTTTCCAATTCTGTTCCTCCTCTATAAGTTTATTTTGATTGTTTCCCAAATTTATGTTTTTCAAATGAACATGATAATTAAAAATAAACAGCTTTAATATTTTTTTATTATTATTTATGATAAAATAAACAATACACCTAATTAGGAACTATTTCGCACTTTGTTCGACACAATAGATAGATGGCGCTAGTAATCTTCACTGCCCAAACTATAATACTATTTATTTGTCGACTTCTAAACTTTATTAAAAGTAGAACTAGAAACAGGCATATAAAAGACGGCACAGAGTATCTACTCTGAAGTCTATACTTTGCACATGCTGTCCCTTTCACTCTCGCGTGACGCCACTATACATATAGAGTCTGACCAGCGAAACGTGATATTGACCTTGAAACAGGATTCTTTATATTGGCAATACCCAGCACTTGTCAAACCCAAGTCAAACCACAGTACGTCAGTTGTCACATTGTGTCAATTTTCGGAATAATAAACGGTTATCTTGTGTTATTATGTCGCAACCTATTAAAAGTGCAGCGAGGAAGTTAATTTATACAATGATGTGTAAATTTAAAGCGAAACAGGAAGAACGAGCCTCTGTTTTTCGCGAGAAATAACGATATTTCCATGAAATAATATCTGTCACAGGTTAGTGCACTATAATGATGTTGATATTTGATGAATAGTTGGTACATTCCATGTTTATTTAGAGATATTTCATTGGACATAAAATAGTATTCGTTAAATTTCTCTTCAATTTATAACGTGAGTTAGAAAGAGAGGTTTCCCCTACGTATAAGTACGTAGACGTTATGTTCCGTTGTTCCGGTTATATTGAGAAGAGACAATGATATTTTTTGTGTGTGTTTTCATTACAGAGAGAATGAGGGAGAATGCCGATGACAGCAGCAGCTTAAATGATATTACCAATGCTGTGAAGACTTTACAAAAATCTTGGGATTAAGTAGCGGACCCCAGGCATCCTTCAGGATGCAACTGTACTGGGATAACGCTAGGAGGATGATGATGTGAATTGTTTACAAAAACTAGAGGAGAATAGTCAGCTCAAAACAGAACTTCAATATGTGCAAGAAATCTCTTGAGATGACAGGTAAAATATTCTGATGATAAATTCGTATACTAAGTGTGTTGAAATCCAAAATTATATCATATCATAGTATATAACTATTTTGGCTCACCAACCCAAAGTGAGCCTTGGCCTCTAACATGATTTGACACCACTTAGCCCGATCCTGCATCACCTCACCTCCCTCCGGTTCAGGATTTTTATTATGTATATTAAATAGATTCATGTATAAGATTCCCAGCAGACATAAGGCTGCAAAAATTTATTGATATGAATGATAGATGAGTTTCACTTTGGTTGATTCTGATCACTTGCAATTTATTAACCGCACCACCCCTATTGGTTCCATAGTGTTAGTAATTTACCAAATTACCACATAAAGGTGCTTTTCCAATTTATAAAATGTAATAAAATAATGTGCTAGATATTTGTGACTCTAAAAATATTATTTTAAGGAAAATATTTTCTTTTGTTTCAGATGTAAGTACTGCTACTAACGGGATAAACTACTAGATGTAGAAAAAACGATTTCTGAGGAATTTGGTTCAATAACTTCAAGTGACTGGAAAAAATGCACTGACCATGTTCTGCATATATGGAGCAGAAATATACATATAGAACGAGATGGACTTTTTGATTATGATAGTTAATTAAACTAAGTTTAATTCAGGAAATTATTTGTAATAATTTTAAATAAATGATGAACAGGCAGATGTGTTGTTTCTTTTTGTATGTGGTAGACCTACTTACACTGTCTGTCTAACAGTATGTAAGTTTTCCAAATCCCCATAAGTTAAAATAAAGATCTATATTATTATCTTTCGGTTATTATTAATCATGTTTGTATAATCCGAGATCCTGAAAAATCGCAGATGATGACACGCGTGATAATTTAGATCATTTGTTAAGATCCGCTATAAACTTATTGTCGTTTTAAAATCTTGGATTTATAAATAGGTTTTTTAAGGCTTATTCGTCTGATTTTGATTATGGTGTCCCGGGGCGAGCAATCGATCTAGCTAGTAGCTAGGTCTCATGCCCGGGAAAACGCCTAGCAAAGCTCGGTCCTCTAGGGACTATATTTTTAATGGATAATATTGATGTACGCGTTTTTACTCTTTCGCTCTTCCCAATTACGCACTACCTGTTAACTGTTGCAAAGGCTAAATTGCTGTTACCTACGCAATTGTTGACTGGAAGAGATCGCTTTTTAGCGACGCCTTTTAATGCATGGTTTTACCTAATGTTTTATTTTCTTTATGCAGTTTTCACTTTGCTGTGCACAATAAAATATTCTATTCACTTATTTAATTCTAAAACGATCAAAATCGTTTAGTCCTTGTATGTACAGGGATACCATACTTATATTTTTTGAATTTCGCGGTTATTTTCAGTATCACGTTTCGCTGGTCAGACTTTACGAAGTACGGATTTCGAATTTCAGAGTACAGGCCCAGGTCGTATTCAGCCAATTCAACTAGTATTTTTCTGTTGGAAACGCTACGTTTTTGTGTGTGTCTTAAATAATTTGCGTTTTTTGGTGGAAAAATACACTTGCGATTCTGTTAAAAAAATTAACGGCGGGAAAGCATTAAACTTTTTGACGTTTCAATACTTTTAAGGTTATGTTTATCAAATCTTAATTCAAATTCGGTCTTATGATATCCGTTTCATTTCCGCTCGTCTTATTTTTGAGAAATTGTTTTATTTTTTTAATAATCGCAGTGGCAGAATGTCTTATCGAACTAAAAATCAATTATTGCTTATAGTTTTCTTCATGGCTGAACACCGTGATGCTGAGTCACATGAAAGTGGAATGAAAATTAAAAAAGAGCATGTTGCAGGCCTAAGCCTGCAACTTTGTATGAAATTCCTTTGAAGGCCTCTCGTCTAGCCGCACCGGAAACGTGACACTTCGCAGCCTATTATAAGGAACATAATCTCAATATTTTATTGCATGTTTGAGAAAATCCATTTAGAGATATGATGTGGGCTTGCTGAGCACATAAAAAATATTGGAGTTCTCGAACAAACTGCAAAATACTAGTAAGAAGCCAATTTCGGGCTGAATAAGAATATTCCGTGCCATCACTTATGTATCCTATTAAA
Organism: Cenopis cana; assembly: GCA_951800055.1. Classification (NCBI taxonomy): domain Eukaryota; kingdom Metazoa; phylum Arthropoda; class Insecta; order Lepidoptera; family Tortricidae; genus Cenopis; species Cenopis cana. The sequence continues at coordinate 13,035,366 of OX637472.1, forward strand.
ACAATATAAATGGTATATAGATGCGACATTGACAATTTTGACATCGACATTTGTCAGTTGCGGGGGCAATCTTGTCAAGTGAAGTAACTGGGTTAAAATCTTTCGAATATCTCCATCTCTACCTCACTTGCTTCGAGCGGTGGAGAAGGAAACATACGAATTTCGATTTTCGGGTGGTCAGAATAGACCCCCTGAAATCTGCCACTGTCACAGGTGACACAGATACAGTATATTTTTTACTTATAATTTTATAATTCAATATTTTGACCAGAGTACTAAGCTTATTCATCAGAACTACAGTTTTAGAACACTAAAATAAGGGGGATTAAATGAAAATAAAAAATACGTATCTCCTAACTTTTTGAGCACTATACTTAAATAAAATTAAGAGGTCAGAAAAATTTAATGTTGTCAATTAAGTTACGCAATGTCGCGGTCATATCGTACTTTTATTTTATTTGGACTCAATCGATTTTCAGCTTACTTAATCCACGTAAATTAATCGCTTTAGTTAGATATTTGAATATCCTGAGCTCCGTTTAAAACTCAAATCTTGACCATACCAAATGGGCCCTGTCGTGACCAATGACGTTAAAAACGCTGGGTTAATCTTCACTCCCGACTAAAAGGAACCAAAGTTTAAAGTAAACTATTGCAGTTACGACGTTTGGTATTTGATAGCAGAAGGGTACGTTCTAATGGAGAAGTTTCAGAACATAAAGCAGTTTATGAACTGAAAACTACTGGAGTTCCTTCGTTTTGAAATGGAGTAACGCGTAATGTAGCGTGGCAGCTACTGTCCGATTATACGCTTTGGATTGCTTGGCAGGACTTCGTAAGATTAGTGTGAAGGTTCAGTCAGATGGATGTGAACACGATTTTTGAGGACCTTATGCGTAGCTACATAAACTATACCATCATCATTTTAAAAAAATGTGTAAAATACCAGTATAGAGGTACTTACAGAAAAGTTAATAAAGTTGCCCAGACTTTCGCGAATAATTTTAAATTGACTATTATTTAATAAACTTTTAATTATTATATTACTCGGTAAGAACACGGTTCATTTATGAATAAGAACTTAATCATATTTTTACATTAAGTATTTGAGTAGAAAATATTAAGTGTAGTGTGTGTATAGCTGTATCTAAACAAGAAAGTTATATACGATAATACTTAACAGCAAGTAGAAAATTGAACAAATTATTCACAATCACGTCGAATGTTTACATAATTATATCACATATCAAAATTATAGTTAACTAGTTTTTGCCCGCAACTTCTTTCGCGTAAACTTCCACTCTCTATTCATCACTTCAGGGGATCATTTTCTACTTTCTTCGCGTTATACGAAATTGTGTAGGTGTAGCGACGAAAATCTTTCATAATAATAAATTCCTTCATATCATCGGTTTTACATATGACGCTTCGGATTAATAGTTGGGGAGTGCATATCGGTTGATTGCCATATTACATTTCAGTGCCAAAACGTGATATCGGCGTCTACAGTCGGGGCGGCTACGTCATTTTTCTTCAAAGTTGAGTAACGGTGGTTGCACACTGTATTAAGGGGCAAACTATCAAATATTTGACGTGATATTGATGTTTTGGCGCTTTTTTGTTAGTCTGTGTTATGAATTTTAATAGGTATAGAATAGTTAATTTATTGTTTGAGTCAGTGTTTTTTAGCATTTCATCTATATAAATGTTTACCTTGGTAAAAAAAAACTTGTTTAACCTTTCGAAGTTTTGTAAAGTTTAATCTAGCGAATTCAACCTTCATAATCAAATTTTACAATAAAATACATGGCTACATGGTCTTACTAAACTTTTTATTCCAGAAGTAACTTCTCCGTTCTTTTAGCAAACAGGTGTTTTTTAGAGAATTGTCATGAAACTCTGCAAAGTAAACTCCCGACCCCATCAAATAACATTGTTTTACTCTTGTTTACAATGTAAGGTTTTAAAGCTCGTCAAAATCAATGCCTCAAACAGACAGACAACACGTCTGCATGTCACCTAACAATAGAAATGCATTACTGTGACACCAGGTGCTGTAGTGAATTACTACCAGCCATATTGGCATTAAAATTAATGGCCTACAGATGCAAATGCAAAAGGCTGACTGATTGGGATTTAATTAAGATAATGTATCACTTGGTAATTAATTATTGAAGAAGTTTTAATTGTATATCATAGGATTATTAGGTATTATAACTAACTCCTTCTACTGATACTTACTTAAGAAAGTAAAGTGTACCTGCCTTACTTTTCTGCTCACGTGTGTTAAAGTCTCACTCGATGATCACATAACTTTTCGTGTGCATGAAGGGCATATATATGATCACCTGATTGGTTGGCATCATTCAGCTGACTCCTAGAACTCCTAGAGTTTTTTTTTAAGTTAAACATCAGAGGCCGTGGTTAGCATTGAATTGTATTGGATCCGGAGATGCAAATGAAAAGGGGAAAACACACAAATTGTGTAAGTACACAACGGCTGGAAGTGCATGCTTAAATCCTATAAACCCGTGTTATCCACGTATCCAAATACGCGATTCGCAAAAACAGTGAACAAAACGTCGCGTGCAGGACACATGTCGGGCGGCTAATAAATTGCAATCCGGCTGATGCGCACAGATTAGTGAAGTTCATTGGACGGTCCGAGAGATACTTGCAGAGTTGGTAAAACCAGTAGTTGCCGCTGTTTCGTTTCAGCTGGAGTAAGAAGTAAAGTAACATGGCTTACTGTAAAAACTCTGAGAGGCAAATAGCAACGACAAGGGTCCTTATTAGTTAAAAAAGGCTCATCTATTTAGGCGATTTTCTGTGTATTGACATTTTATCAATGTTACTACCTAGAACAGGACTATTGCGACCTAATGACATACATCTTAAATGTATTTTTTGGATTTTTCATTAAGAAATATTGATTCAAACACCGCTCCAAATCGACCATTTTCGAGCTAAAAACAGCTTTTTCCGCCTTAATTCTACTACAAACAATAAAAACAAAAAAGGACAATGTTACTATCTAAAACTTTAATAAAATAATCGTATCCTTTAATCACTTTACTGGTATTATCAAAACTTTAGTCAAAATTTTTGATCAAAAAATTTTAAAACTTGTAAGGCCTCTTAATTTGCAACTATTGACAAAAGATTGTTTGTTCTTATATTTCCTAAACCTCTTTGCTACATTTCAATGCATGTATGCTACATCTATGCCTCCGTACACAATTAGTTACTGACAATTTGACAAGTGACGACGATACACGATATCAGTAGACTTTCGGTAAAGTAGAAAATACTCGCTCCGTATACAGAGGCCGTCCCGCCAAGTCGCGAAGTAGCCTTAGGTTTCGCATCGCATGAAGGAAAGATGTTGACTTCTGTCATACGTAAATAACATCAAGCACAGTTCACCAACTCTCAACATACATTTATTCTTAATCCTCGAGTTATGAGAGATTGCGTCGCCGCCACCTGTTATTTCGCGGATCCCTATTATTTAGCACATGCATGGTTATTGCGGCTTCTGTAGTCACAGTGTGGTGCGCTCAGGGAAAGCATGGGAACTCGAAATGGAAAATGGAGTTAATGCCCTTTGCATGAGATAATAGTTAGATGGCATTTATTCTCGAATCTGAAATTAATTTACGTTCGTTGAACAGATTAGTGACAATATATAATTATAAGTATCCCTGCTCCCTTCGTCGTCAATATTCCATGACCTGGATATTTTAAAAACAAGAATGAATAGGTTATTTACCTATTTACCAGGGAGATTCATTTTATACCTAATAGTATATTACCTTACCAGGTGAAACTGGGGTGGCTAAAGGTAAGTAATAAAAAAAAATTCAATTAATCGGCTATAATATTTAATGTTTGTTTGCAATTTACTTTACCCATCCGCATGTTTTTTTTTTAAACTTTGCATCTGTTTCCAACTCACTACCTGCTCATGTTAATAAATCTTTATTTTACTATATTTCCGAGAAAAAAATACTACCCTCAGCTGAGCATGAAAAAATGTAAACAAAACGTTTTTTCGATGGCTGACTACATGTTGCGATAACCTTTTAGTTCTTTCTTCGAGTCCAGTTTAAGTTGCGAAGTTAAACCGTTGTTTACATCATTTATTGTTTTTAGAAACTATTTACATTTTACAAGTAGGTAAATTTAGTAACATATATAATATAAATGTTCTTTGAGGTTGAATGCAGCATGCGAATGCAACACTCTTAGTGCTGAATCTTAAATCATGTTTCTTTATTCTGAGTTACTCATACTTTTCAACATTGTATGTACAATGATAATTATCCCGCATCAAAAACTGAAGTTTCTAATCAACGCCTGTATATTATGAAATAGTAATTTGCTATTCTAATAACATTAACTTGTTTTATCTCTGTCCTAATGGGTAACTTATCAGTTAATGGTCTTACGAACGAAGGCAGTGTACTGTTGCACAAAAAAAAGAAGAGTCGGGAAGGGTCCGATTTTTTGCTATCATTTAGGGATTCGGGTTAGGTAGGTAGTGCAATGCAATTTGACCGGTTTAAACAAGTTTTCAAGGAGAAATGACAAAATCCTCTATTATGTATATACGTAATTAAGGCAGGCAACTGGAATACTGAATTTAACTATATGGTAACAGCAGCAGCTATAATTATTTATACTGTAAATGCATTTATGCTAGATTGATAGGTGAGGACTAAATTTTTTGACAAAAAAACCTATGATCGTTTTTTTTAACGGAAAGAAGTAGACATCGAGGTGGCAAACTACAGAAACTTTTATAAAGTCACGATTTGAAATTGAAGGTCTTCAGTCTTTATTTGCTGCAGGTTTTTAGATTTGGAATTTATGAGCACTTAAATACAGTCATCTTTTTAACCAGACAATAAGCCTTTATACAAGCTTTAACAGATTCAAGGTTTATTTTGGTTAAAACCGGCTCGAACCAGTTTAGGAACAAAGGAATCTGGGCTCTAATCGAATCTAGGTTGATTGGACGACAGTTAAGTTATCTAGATGTCGTTAGTTAAGGTTTGCAGCTGTCTTGGTTAGATCAAGTGTTCATTTGAGAGTTTACTTTTGAGCGGAATAATGTATCACGTGAGAGATACCTTATCCCGCTTAAAAAGCGTTAATTTACCAAGACTTTAAAAAGGTCCCCAACCACTAAGCCAATCGTTATGATTCTAAATCCAGTTCAAGTTCCTATATCGCTATGGATCCACCTACAGAAAGCGTATGTTTACACAGCTGAGCCCTTTTTATACAGATTAGCAGTTTTTGTGGCCCTTTACTGCGTGGGAGTGTTGTGTCAAGTAAGCTTTATTTCAGTGATGATGAACGTTGATTTGAATTGAATTCGTACCTATTATTGAACATTTAGAAAAAAATTAGTTTCAATATTAATTTGGTATTTAATTTGTCGGAATTGTATGTACAATATAATTTTTTGAATGCAATAGATTCACAAATAGAAATACAACATGATCGACTTCATATTTACTAATTTGATCATTTATGTGTAAGCTTTGTTGTGTTCCCAAACAAGCAAGCAAAGCTACGCTGAAAAAAGCAAAGCTACTCTTAAGGTACTTAATATAGATAGCAGCTGTATTTACAAGATATTGCTCCTATATCCATAGCAATGGATTAACTACCTTAATATCCATATCTCTTCTTTCTCCGGCCTTTTCCCATGTTTAATCCCATGTTTAGTCCCATGTTTAGTCACCTTTAATATCCATACCTATCCGAAAAGTATTAAGTTTGTCGGCCAAGAGATACTGGGCTGTTGCATAGCAACATTTTAATTTAGTAGCTTTCAAGCAGGTACTTCCGTGAAAATAAATAATGTAAAACCCCTCTTGCATAAGTACGTATAAATAAACCCTAATTTGTTTGAATAGCCCTATCTAAAGAAAGGATATAAGGAACTACCTGCACTTTAATTTTTTAATTCAAAGTGCAAGTGTTATTCTAAACACGAACCCAACTACACGGTTACATTTATCTATTTACCTCTCGTTCTAGCTAATACAAAGTATTTCTTGCTCAAAATTTTGACCTAGTGCACTTTGTATTCATAAAAAAAACAACATGTGTAAGAAGATAACAAAGGATTTTTTTTCGTTTTTCGCAGCAGGTCAGAAATTGAATTAACCTCGGTTACTTCTGATTTAACTTGTATTTCTTGGAATTAAGATTAAAGTTGCACTAACTGCATTGCGGAAAACGAAATTTTACCTGTTATGCAAAGGGTGTTTAACAATGTGAAATGCTAGTTACGCTTATGAAACGGATGCAAAAGTTGAAACGGATGAAAAATTAGGGACGTACTTGAGGAACTGAGTTCTTTGTTATGTGCAGTGCAGCCGACTTTATTTATCGTTTGTAAGTAGCCGAATATCTTCTCGCAAATAAACGTTTATTATATGTGATCATAAACAGAAACGGCATTGGTCAATTAAGGTGACGTGAGCTTAGAGAACAGAGTTTTTGAAGCCTTTTAACGCGTTTGTAGATGAAGATATGGTTTTCAAAAAATATGCACAACAATTTTGAGACCTTTCTGTAGTACAAACATCGATTCAAAACATGATTACGCAACTTTCGCTGAATAAAAAAAAATCGCGAACTTGCGTCTAAACCACACCTTTAAATAGTTATAACTATTTTTGCACATTAGCTATCAACATGAAAATTATATCAATAAATGCGTAATGTTCTACTTCATGGAACTCATTGATTACTTTTTCTTAACTAAAATAAATAAAAAAAATTGTAGTAAGATAATACTCATTTCTGCAAACTCGTTCGTACGCGACCGGCGCGGCCGCCCGTCCAGTGCTCAGCGAGCTGCGTTCGAGGTAGGATCTGTGCGGCGCGTCAATTCAACGTCACTTGACATTTAAATATTAGAAATGGGTAATTAATAAAAGGAAACCTGCTAGACTTCGTCATCTCGAGATTGTGGGTGCCAATAGAAGGAAAACTGCACAAACTATGGTAAGTGTAATGCAATATCGTATTATAGTGGGTAAAGGTATATCAAACCTTCTTATTGGAACGCTTTGACGCTGCCAAACTAACACAGTCTATGAATAACAGTAGGACTATACTCGTGACACAACGTACAACGTAATACATTTTTTTACTAACGGTGGTATTTATTTTGGCGTGTACGGACAGACAAATAGACACAGTGGACTTTCTTTATATAATACTAGCTTTAGCCCCGCGGCTTCGCTCGCGTATTAAGTGTAAGTTTCGCAATAATTGTTGAATTGTTACACCGGTTTACTACTACTTATATTGATCATCTGATATGTGATAGAGCTACTCCTGAAAAGACTGAAAACATATTTCAGGCTCCTGAAAACGACGGCATCTTGGGTGAAATTTTGATAATCTGATATGTGATAGAGCTACTCCTGAAACGGACTGAAAATATGTCCCAGGTGCCTGAAAACGGCGGCGTCTTGGGTGAAATTTCGATCATATGATATGTGATAGAGCTACTCCTGAAACGGCCTGAAATAACATTTCAGCCTGCTAAAACGCTTCTAAGGCACTGAAATTTACATCTGAAATTTTTGTTTCTTTCCAATGGTGCTTATCTCTGTCACTCTCTTATTTCTCGAATGTTCCGAGTAAAAAATAACTAAAAAGTGAATAATAATCTGACATAAAAATAGCCTGACCATACCTAATCACACCTGTTTCTACCGCTTTTTGGTGAAGATATTAACCAAAAACAGGATATGACATCCTATTTAACTAATGACCTAACTACGCCTCATTAGAAACAAATGAAAACGGAGCATTAGGCAACAATACAATACTTCCTGTCAACGCACTTAATCTTTGGGCATTTATGATTTGTATTTAGTTTGAAGTAACGGAAGGAAACAATGAAGCTTAAAATCATCAGCAACTGCCGTGTTTTTGCTTTCTATAGTACTTAGTCGTCATAAGTTTCAAAATAACTACTTTTCTTTTAACTCCGATTTTTTTCTGCTCACAATCATGAGAATGGATGAACAACAAACTGCAGTTTTTCTTTAAGGTGTATAATAATACTTTTTATTGCACACCTCAAGCACAAAACAGTTCAAAACATGGCAAAATATAAGCTGGCGTAAACAAAATGCGTTCTTATCGCTAAAGAGCGATTGTTTCCAGACAACCTTAGAGTAGTAGAGTGAAAACAAATAAACATGACGTCATTCGTATCGGTAACGTAATAGGCAGACATCATAGCAAAATGTTAGCTCATATGAAGTAAATACGTTTCTACTATTAAGATAAAAAATGTCGCATTACACAGGATACCCTAAAACGATTCTTAATAATGATATCGCATGGGCGGGTCAATTAGATTGATCTAATGATCCATGTTGGTGGGTTTGATTCCCATGCAGGTAATTTTTACGCTTTTAAGGCATTCATTTATAACGGTTTACCGCATTATTAATGTGGTATATTACCAAATGTGGGAACTCTGGCTTTACATGCATTGGTTGATGTAAAGATGAGATAGGTTAGGCAACAAATAGGTAGTTCGGTACAATTATGTACTTGCTTATACCTCCTTGTGGTTAACGTTCCGCTAAAATTCGTTGTGTTTTTATGAAATAGATAAACCCTATTTGCAGCCTCACCGCAAAGGGGCAATTAAGAGGGCTAAAGTAAAATGCATGAAGGCCGATGAAATGAAAACAGATCTCGCATTAGGTGCTTACTTACATCTTTTTAATGAACGTAAAATAATATTATGCTATTGAAAACTAAGTAGATAATCCATATTAGTGGTGCAGCAGGCTGCAGTAATAATAACTAGCAACAAGAACAGCTGTAATACCTCATGGCTATAGCCATAAAAAGATTAAAAAACCATATAAAAATATATACCTGTCAGTATTTAGTAATGTTTTAAGCAGTTAATAGTTCAAAGTATCTCAATGACGTATGGATGAGTGTATTATTTTTAACACTGGCTTTATTATTAAGTAAGCACTTTATTATATCGTTAAAAGAAATAAATGGCTTACTTTCGTTTTTAAATAAGTACTACTTTTTACTTTTACTTTACACACTACTTTTAATTTATCAGCAAGTAGTTAATTTTTTTGTTTTATGAAGGCAATAAAGAAGAACGAAATATAATTTGAACTATGTATATTCAAGATTCATGTATCTATCAAATTTGTTGACCGAGATGTAGCATATTATGTGTTTCTATACATAATGAGTAATACGTTCAGATGAATTGCAAAATAAACAATTTATGAAATATAAATGTGTTTAATAAGTCGGTTACATATAATTATTTATTAAGTTCCCGAAATTAATTAGGTATGTACATAAATAATCTGATTAATGTGAAAAGAGGTATAAGTTGTGTTATACATATAATATCATGTTCGTATAAACCAATACGAACCGACCGTTCTACTATTTGAAAAATAAAGGGGAATATACTTATGCAAACGATATGAAAGATCTGTTGACATAATATGAATTAGTTATATTTATTTATAAATATCTTATAAATACGAGTATATTACTTAAGTGGACTGTAATTGTAAACAACACAGACATTGCGAAGTAACTGTTTATTAACGCAAAATAAACCTGGCGTAAGACTTTACAACACTGCAAAATCCAACAGAAGATTTTATCCGCCAATTAAACATTTTATGGTCATTCGAAAAGTGCGTTTTATGATTTTAAACATTCGAGTAAGACCCTAAGGCCTGCAAAGCCGTTTTAAAACAGTCCTAAAACATTTTATAGGAAACACAGTTATCACCAAAGATAATTAAACCATTGTCTTTGAGGCGAGGAAAATTATGGCGCACCATAAATTGTAAGTCAGGGTGTCGTTTAAGACACCATATTTAAAATAGTATCGTAAAAACACCCTGTACTAACAACCATTATAACGAGAGCTGTTCCTTCTTCAGCGATGTACTAGTTTTTTAAACGCTTTCAGATTTTACTTTCTGTGGCAAGGACCAATGTTAATTAGTTTTGAATGCTTGAAAAAATATACAATGCCATCGATCTAGCTGCGTCTTGAAGATGCGGTGTTAAATTTTTTATTGGTAGTTAAGGAGACTTTATTGTGACTTCAAGATTAGGATAATAGGTAGGCTCATTACGATGTCAGATCAATGACTTTCAGTGGGATTTAGAGACTTTAGTTTTATGAATACGATTCACAGAGAAATGACACGTTTGCGCTTTAAAAAATAAGGAACCCTAAGTACAAAACCATAAAATACGATATCGTTATCTTGAATTTAACTATTGGGTAGTATTTCTCTAAATACTATTGAACACTCATCATCAGTCTAGTGGTATAAGTAGGTTATGTATGTCTCATTGCTGGTTAGAGACGTATTATTCTCATAAGAAGGACCGGGAAGAAGGTAAGTACCTACTATTTAAATACTACCTACCTAGCTTTATATCCCGACCTATTGCAAGCTGTATTTTATTTTATAATTGCTAATTTAATTAGTCTACATTATACTTATTTATCATATTAGTAGTACCTACTGAATACCTATTCAGAATCTAAAACTAAAGATATACCACATAACTCGACGAAACCATTTGAGTCTAGTTCACAATAGCAACCGCCAAGGGAGCGCTCAATACATTTTATGAGGTAATAACAGCAGTTTAGTTGCTATTCCTCCCAATCCTTTCGTGATTGATTTTAGAGTTTAAGCAATTTATTGCTATTGTTAATTGTTGATCTCTAGGGCTTAAGATACTTTTGAGGTTGGGTATTTTATGAGATAACTGTGTGTTTCCTGATTACCTCAAAAACATTCTGGAATAAATTAAAATAGGTACTTAAATCTTTGCTTGTATTACCTACCTCTACAATAGTTGATTGACTTTATTGCGATACTTTCCTCAGAGGACTGCATCGATCTCTATTCAGGTTCTCCTCCTCCTAGCGTTATCTCAAACAGTTGCATCTTGAAAGATGCCTAGGGTTCGCTACATGTAAATTCTTTCGTTAATGTCAGTGTTTTAACATGTGTAGCAGGACCTTTATATTAGGCTGCGTTTCCACTAGAGATGTGCGAGGATGTGTTTTCATATATTTGACACCTCGCTCGGCGCGTTGCGAGGTGTCACATGTATGAAAACGCATCCTCGCACATCTCTGGTGGAAACGCAGCCTTAGACCTGACAATTATAATATTTAGAAATAAACCATGTTATAACTTTAAAACTAAGAGATATTAAGGCTGGGTTGCACCAAACCGTCTGTAATCGTAAGCGGTGTTCATAAAATCTGATTGTATGGAAAGTTTGACAAGTTTCTATGGGATGACAGCTGCCGGCGCCATATTTGACGATGACCGGTCTGTGTTCGTACGTTGGCGCAACTGGCGCTAAGTATTTGCTATCTTAAAAAATTAATTACAATTCATGCAAAAATCGAGGGATGATTATGTAACGTTGAGTTGTCCAAATGTGTTTTTCCATACTAAAAATGACAGATTAACCTGTCGTAAGTTCAACACGTTACGAATCAACTGGTAGTTATTTCCTTTAAAACAAGTACCTATTCAAGCTAATTCGAAGAAAAACATGAGTTGATGTTAGAGCTTATTTTAAACGATCACAATAAATAAAGAACTAAGACAGTAAAACAGAATAACTAAGCTAACCTTGGCAGTGCAATTATGAAGATAACGAATCACGCAGCGAAGGGCCAATAATGACAAGTTCCTGACAGGAGTGGCCATTGTCATAAAATTTAATTTTAGTAGTGCTATGTTTGGCTTCGCTTTATGGACAGTAGTAGTGTTATTCTCAAGCTAAAAATTTGTAATCCTTTGAACGCCATATTAAAGTACACATCACGATTGTCCTTTGTGGCTGTACTATGTGGCTAACAAGCGTACGATCCGCTTGATGATAAGCGGTCATCATTTCATACACATACTTGAAACTCACATGCGTTTTGTCGGCCCTTTAATACATTAACGCTCCTTTTTAGGGTTCCGTAGTAAACAAGGAATCCTTATAGATTAGCCATTTCCGTCTTTCCGTCAGTCCCCCGCTTTTCTCAGTAACAGTTAGTACTAGAAAGCTGTAATTTGGCATGAGTATACATAGTTAATAATGACGCCGACAAAACGATAGAATAAAATCTTGAAAAAAATATTTTTCTTAGGGTTGTTCCCCTACATGTAAAGTGGTGGTGCATTTTTTTTCCTTCCAAACCCCATCGTGTGGGATATCGTTGGAAAGAATCGGTTGGCGTGATATTAAGCTTTCAAGTGATAATTTTTGTTATGGTCAAGTGTCGTCCCCCCCCCCCCCCCCCTGCCAGCTAAACGGTGGCTACTAGACATGTGAAAAAACTCATGGTAGTAGTATCTACGATGAATTTAAAAGGAAAACTGTCACAGCTAAGTAGACATTACTAGTTAACGAGTAATAGTCGAACTTAAGAAATGTACTTACTTTGCAAAAGCAAACTTTCGTAAAATTTTCATTGATACCTTAGATTAATGTTGTTAATTCTGTCAAAAACATAGTAAATATAAGTTCGCAAACTTTTTAGTCCACATAATGTAACGGGTGGACAACTACATTGTGCGTGGCCCGACACCCACTTGGCCGGTTTTTTTTGAAGATGAAATCTTCATGTTGCTGGGATATGTAACGAAAACTTTGCATATCAGATGTTGGTCTCAAATTCAAATAGGTATATGACCTTAAAATAGGCAGCATTAGTTATAGATGATTTAAAGATCCTTTAAAACCGTTATCGAATCGATCTATTCGCTCTTCACGGTCAAATTAACTGCAGGTTTGAACTTGACCTAACTGGCGTAGTAATTACAAAAAAAAATACGCGGAAATATTGCACATGCAGTAGAATTTTAATGCAAACGGTTAAGTCTTAATGACACGAGTTAAGGTTTATAATCGTTTGAAGGTTTTAAAATGCGAGGATGGTACGATAATAATAAAATTATGATTGTGCGCACGCGACGGTAGAGAGGTTGAAAGGGTGTAAGTTAGAAATAAGTGTTTATAGGAATACGGTAAATAAAGTTCACGTTTTGTAAATATGGATATAGAATGAATAAAATAAAATGAATAAAATGAACTTTATTCTGTAAGTAGGCCGCAATGGCACTTTTACAAGTCAAACCCTACTAGCGTTTCACAGAGGCCACTGCCGAGAAGAAACGCCGAAAGAAACTCGACAGTCAGCCATTTTCTCACAAAAATATGCTTATTACAATGATAAATGATAATACTTAACCTACTTAAGATCAAGAAATCTAAGTATCTATATAAAGCAACACAAAAACAAAGAATAAAATGAGGAAAAAAACCAGTTATGTACAGTGTGTAATTCTGCAAGAAAACATTTCGAAACTGTATACCTTAGCATTATCAAATTCTATTTAGGAAAAAAAAAAAATTAATCCTTTAGACTATAAATTTAGTTATAAATCTTTTGATATGTTTTCTTGCAAGAACTGCGTCAACTAGATAAAATTAAAAAATACACAATATATGAATCTTTACTCTATTTAAGTATCTGGTTTGGGCCATGCTTTTCTGTCTGTTAGATAGTCCTCAACCTTGTAATAAGCCTTCGACATCAATGTTTTTTTCAAGTACTTTTTAAGAGCTGGAAAAGGTAAATTCAAAACTTCATCAGGTAACTTATTATAAAAACGGACACATTGACCTACAAAAGATTTGTATACTTTACGGACACGAAATTTTTTAGTGGCAATTTTATTTTTATTTCTAGTATTAAAATTATGTATATCAGAATTTTTACAGAAGGAGTCTATGTTCTTAAGGACATAAACAATATTCTCATAGATGTACTGGGACGCTACAGTTAAAATGTTGATTTCTTTAAAGAGTTCTCTTAAAGATTCACGTGAGCCTAGGTTATATATGGAGCGAATGGCTCTTTTTTGTAACACAAAAATTGTCTGTATGTCAGCTGCTTTACCCCAAACCAGGATACCATACGACATAACACTATGAAAATAGCTATGATAAACTAGGCGAGCTGTTTCTACATTGGTAAGTTGCCTGATTTTTCTGATAGCATATGCGGCTGAACTTAATTTACGCGCCATAACGGCTATGTGGGGACTCCATTGTAGATTTTTGTCTAATGTTATACCTAAGAATATTGCTTTATCTACTATTTCTAAGCACTCGTTATTTAAGAGTATACTAGGTTCCACCGGTCTAACATTAGGCAAAGAAAATCTGACACATTTAGTTTTCTTAGCATTAAGTAACAGATTGTTAACGGTAAACCAGTCAAGTACTTTGTCCAGTGTGCCATTAACTCTACTATAGTCAACTGATTTTCGGTCAACCTTAAAGATTAAAGATGTATCATCCGCGAATAAAACTATATCACAAAGATTACTTACTATAGACGGCAAGTCATTTATATAAACCAAAAATAAAAATGGACCTAAGATAGAGCCCTGAGGCACTCCTAACGTTACTATTGCCCCACTAGACTGGGTTCCATTTACAACAACTGCTTGAGTTCTATTGCTGAGATATGAAGACATAAGACTTAACGCATTAGCAGACAAACCATAATGTTTAAGTTTCAAAACGAGCGTCCCATGATCCACGCAATCGAAAGCTTTAGAAAGGTCACAAAAAATACCTATCGCATCACAGGAATTCTCCCAAATATCGTAAATATGTTTAATAAGCACAGATGCAGCGTCAGTCGTGGAGCGCCCTCTTGTGAAACCGAACTGTTTACTTGTAAGCAGTTTATTTCTATTAAAGTGCATTAGCATATCGTTTAACATTAATTTTTCAAAAACCTTACTTAATACAGGTAGTATCGATATGGGACGGAAGTTGGTTAGGTCGTTTAAATCACCCGATTTAAATAGAGGTATGACTTTACTAAACTTCATAAGATCAGGAAAAATACCCTCTGATATGCAGTTATTGTAAATCAAAGCTAATTGGGGCGCAATGACATCTATGATATGATTAATAACTTTTACTGATGTTCCCCATAAATCCTCGGTTTTCTTTAAATTGAGCGATTTAAATGTTTTAACAACCTTGATTGAATCTACTTGACTAAAATTAAACGTTACATCACATTTACTAATGTTAGCACAAAGCAAAGCTTTAGCTTGGGTTTTAGATGACTGCAGACATTTTGTAGTACTACTTGCTATATTTGAAAAATAGTTCTCGAATGCCAAGGCAACATCGTTATTTGACATGACCTGTTGGTCTTCCGTGAGAATGTTGACTTGATAATCGCGAGTTTTAAATTTACCAGATTCTCTATTTATAATATTCCAAACAGTTTTCACCTTGTTGTCAGATACTTTAAGTTTAGAACTAATATAATTTGCTTTAGCAGCAAAACACACTCTCTTGAAGATGTTTGAGTAACTCTTGACATAGTCCAGGAAATCACTGTTCTTGTTCACCTCCCTCTCACCATAAAGTTCATAAAGCCTATTTCTACTTCTATGTATACCTACGGTAGCCCAATCACTAAATTTTATCTTATTATTTTTATTTTTTGACCCAGAAATAGTTTTTATTGAAAAATTTTCATTGAAGCAATTAATAATTAAGCCGAATAAATCTTTATACATGCTATTCGAATTACTTTGTGAAAGTGATAACATACAAATATTATGGTTAATTTCATTTTTAAATAATTCCAAACGAGAACTAGTTATGGGTCGGTATGTTATAGTTTGGGGTTGTTCTTCTTGATTAATCATAGAGAAAGATGCCATTTGACCACTGTGGTCAGAGTTAAAACGATTTAAAATTTTCTTATCCAAACATTCACAGTTACAAAAAATATTATCTAAACAGGTCGCACTAGTAGCACCTACCCGGGTAGGCTCAAGGAACAAATTTATCAAATTAAAAGATTTAAATAAACTTAACAACTTGACAGTATTATTAGATGGTTCAAGTAAATTAACATTGAAATCACCACAAACTATAACATTTTTTTGGCTCTTAGTTACTAACCTCAACACATTTTCCATAGTGGATTCAAATGTGCAGAAGTCAGATGCAGGAGGCCTGTATACACATATGATTATATAGCTTTCTAGTTCTGTACAAGCAATTTCTACAATCCTCTCAATTGATAACTTTACTATATCCTTCCGTTCTTTGCATTTAAAAGAGCTTTTTACAATTATAAGAGAACCGCCATGAATGGCAGATTTTCTGGCATAGAAACTCACTAATTTAAAATTTACAAAGTCAAATATCATCTGTTCTTGTCTAAGCCAATGTTCAGTAATACACAAAACTTGAATGTCACTATTATCTAAAAATAAACCTATTTGTAGTTCTTTGCTGGAAAAACCCTGAATATTTTGATGGAAAATATTAATATTCAATGGCTTTTCCGCTGTCTTACAATTTAGTTTAAAGGCATGCTATTTATGGCGCTATCAACATAGTGGAGTCTGCTAGGTGAGCTATTAAATTGGTTTGGTTCTAAATTAAACGCTAGCAGGTCCACCAAAGTCATTAAATATTTCTTTGGCAAATATATTTTCTCTGATGTCAGCGAGAAGCGCTTTATGAATTTATTTGTATCAAAGAAATGATATTTGTTATTGAAGCAAGTGGCATGGTACATTAAGGAATTTAAATAAGCTATTTTATTGTTATACTGATATGTCATACTCTGTGAGTATGGCAACGCACATAATATAATTTTACCAATGCCAGATTTTTCAATAATATTTAACGTTAACATTAACCTGTCTATTGCAGACTTGTCAATACTAACACTATTTCCTAATAAAACTACTAAGTTAGTACTGTCATCACAATGCCCTTTTAACATTGACTCACATATTTGGTCGATACTTGAATTGTGATAACAGTAATTTATTACATTTTGATTTAATTTTTTACTAAGCATGGAACCCAGCCCTGATCCAATCTGATCCGAATAAATAATAGTTTTATTGGTACATGTTAACCTGAGGGGCTGTTCTTTAATGACAGGCGTTACAGTAGCCGGGGTGCCAAGGGCCATGTCCTGTTGCACGACAGCTGTTGGTGGAATATGGCCAAAATTACAAAAATTACTATTTATAAGAGAGTTAAAGCGCTCTTCATTTTCTTTGCATTCCTCCAACAACTTTGTGAATGCCTGGACATGCTCCTTGCACTCTTTTTGTGTCGATGCATACAATAATGTGGTAGCTTCAAGCTTGTCTTTTAACCTATTTAATTCATCATGCATTTTCTTAGACTGTAAGTCCTTGCTTTCTAATTCCAAGTTACATTCTTTGACCCTATTTTTCATCACAGATAACTCTAACTTTAATTTGGAATAATTTTTAATGCATGCTTTGCTATTAATAAGCTTTTGTGTACGCCGAATATACCTGTTTATCCTAATATACTTTTTTAACTTTCTACTACTATCAAAGAATACTAGTTTATTAGAGTCATTTGGTTCACTGCCTACCAGCTCTTGGTACAAGTTCTGCAGAATTCTTGCATCATAGCGTTCCCGCTCTTTTCTGAATAATGCCAGCTCTTCATCGGCGGCGCCAAGTTCTAATTTCAGGGTCTCAATCTGTTTCAGCGCTACTTCATGGGTTGAGGCACATTGTGTGAAGGAGTTCACTTGTTTCTCCAAGTAATCCACTAGGTCTTCAGCTTCAGTCAGTTTTATTTCATATTCGGCAAGTTCATTTTTCATTGCCGAGTTCTTCCTGAGTATCTTCTGCAATTCCACTTCACCGTCTTCTCTTTCCTGTAGCAACTGCTCGACTAAGGCCTTGGAGTCTTGCAGTTCCTTCAGGGTCGCCTTCAGTTGCATGTCGCGTTGGCGTGCAGTGATCTTGCGGGATGTCATGTTAGCGGCGCTATTCATTTTGCTCGGTAGCTCCACAAACACTGAAAGATACAAGACAAACTGAGTGATTTACGTCAAAAAGAAGTGTTTCAAGGTGAATACTCGGGGACACAAATGTATAAAATGATGTGCGCAGTGTACAAGTATGAAGTAGTGTATGCGGCGAGAGCACCTGGTCTCAACTCTGCTTCCACTGATCGTCAAGCAAAGAGAACTGGCGCTGTGCCAATGTAATGTTGTGGACGATGCTCACGACTTTAGTGAGCTTTGTGAGTGTGTAATAGTAAAAAAAAAGAAACTATTTACTCCCCTGGTTTAAGTCCGGATTCAAATCGTTGTCCGTTGAGGTTGAGTAGTGCTTCTAGTTCAAATTAAACTCGATGTAGCTCAGTAGTATTTCGCACGAACACTATTAATTGTTCTTTGGCACTGTCACACTTATTTAATATGATAAATAATAGATATAACTACAAATAAACTAACAAAATAAATTAATTCGTATCAGCTGATGAAAATTTGATGTTGACAGTTCGGCGACCACAGAGTATCAATAGAACTACGTACACAAGTAATATAATAAGATATTCATAAAATTAAAAAGACTGAGGTATGTATTGATGATCAACAAAGTATAATTGGAATTAAGCGCGTGTTTTGTGTCAGGTTACATGTGAAGGATTACGAGTAGAGTAGGTATACGTACGAGAAATTGTTTAGTATAGAGAATGCATTTTCAAGGATCAAAAAAATTCGATTGAAAAGAGCATTTTACCAAATGGCCCTTAATCATTATTTGTTTATCATACTAACATCTAATGCTAAACTCCGTTGCCTTAATCAGTTATAAAACTACTCTCCAATTATCCACAGATTTGCAAAAAATAAAGCTTGACATTGTATTTTACATATATTTTCTTACTTACCTCATTTTCTACAGAAACCTTAAACATACTAGTATATTATCATCTCGGTACAGTTATTGTAGCATTTTCCCACGATCATTGTTTTCAGCTAAAATTCCATAAAAAGCTAGACATTCTACCTTCCAACCGCAAAACATCACCTCCATAAGTTGCCACTCCAATTTCAACCATATGCGTCCGTATAGTAAAGCTTATTTAACGAGTGATATACAAAAGCTGAATAAAACACATGACACGCGCTAAATCCGCTTGGCTATTGTTTTTTTTTCAAGATGATTCACCACTTTACTGGAAGCAAAAAGTATGAAGTTGAAAACCACATACATTTCAAATACACTCTTGTTACGACTCCTTTGGCTATGAAGTATGATATCATTAATTTTGCGTTGATACATACTGTTATATGTATGAATGCATTCCATAGTGCGATAGACCGTTACGTTTGAATTGCTGTGAGCAATGCAGGTAGCACGCTAATTGAAGTGCATGTCCGTTTGCACCCAGTACTTTATAAGTAAATACACTCTTATGAGTTACAGGAATATTTCACTAGTTGCTAATCCAAATGGAGGAATAAAAAGATAACTCTGCAGATGCAATAAAGATACAAAGTCCTGGATACATGTCACACACACGCACACAGTATGGATGACTGGCTTATCCATCCAGGCACTGCAAACAGTCCTTCTAAGATTGCCAGTAGATTTTGTTCTTAATTAAAATTGTTCCAAACCAACTTGAAAATAAGCAAAACAAAATAAATGTCCATACTAGCCGTTGAAATAAAAATAAACATTTATATCGATCCCTTTTGCCAACCCTCCTTGTATCCCGTGCCATTTTAATTCCAAAAACCGCATATTACGAACAATATTTTCCGAAGTGTCACATTAACAAGCAAAATTACACAAGCTTACAATTACTTTTTTTATTACGCACAGGAAATTTTGCGTACTAAGGACTTTTGAATAGAAAGAAGGCCACCCTCTTGAATAGTAAGATTTTTGTAAGCCAAGTGCATGATTAAATTTTATTGAATATGTAAGTAGGTGGTTTTGTGTTGGCGTGAATATTTCGATGTTTTCGTATTTTTTTAATAAGATACATTCTGTATCCTTGTATAGTGTTAGGTAGGTATTTACTTGTGACAGATTTTGTCATTGAATCACAAACCTTGATATTATAGTTATTGATCTTGAAATCAGGTGGAATTAAACTTATGTCGTTATGACCTTATTCAAATGGAAAATGATGAAATATTGATGTTTAGAATGATAAATTGATTATAAACAAAAAACTTATTTACAGTATATAAAAACCATCCTAGGCTTCCACAGCTTTTAATCTGACATATGAATAATATCCGCCGCACCACAATATATCGCGACAATTATAAGCTTTCACCCTCACAGGTTATCCCTCCTGATTCAGGGGTTAGACCAAATGACCGAACATAATCACCTAACTATTGTCCTCGGCGATGGCTCATTTATTTTTATATCTCTATGGCATTTTTAACAAAAATGGACATCGTTGGTGATGGCCGGAATTGATGGCTGAGACGGATGCTTCAGATTTTTAATGGTGCGGGGGACGTAAAAAGCGAGATTTTGAACAAGCTTGTAGTATAATATTGTTACTTATTGAAAAACAATCACCATTTCATCGCAAATATAGACTAGGCATTGGCGTCATAATAGTCCACGAAAATAATGCAATAAAGGTAAAGTTTTGTATTTAGATTTGTATCTCTAAATAAGCGTTTGGTTTTACAATACTTAAATTGCTAAATAAAATATAAGCTTTGTTAAGTTCGAATCCTTGGTAAATATTAGAAAAGTGTCTAAGTCAATAATGTGAATATGTTATAAAGTAAAACAAGCGTCACGTTTCTAAGTACACTCAGCCGCATTAAAACGTCCCCAATTACAACGAGCTGTTTGCCCGGTCTGCTAGAGACTTGGATGGCTACTTGAGTTTCGCATCACCAATTAGTTTTAGCAAACGAAAACAGACGTCTTGTTTCATAGGAACAGGGACTGGATGTAGAGGCATAATTTATTTAAAATTGTTTTTGCCCTGATATTTTGTTTGTGGTTTTAAGGAACTCATAACTTTCTCTAGGTTGAAAAATGTAACTGTAGCCTTTAAATCGCCACTGATGGTAATAGTACCGCAAGTTCCTTTTTTTATAAACATATCCTTAAGTAGCGTTTTTTTAAATTATAACTTGAGCCTTTTTTATTTCTTTATTTAGTGATTTAGCACTAACAAATATTTCTGGTGAAACAGAAATATGTTGAATTTGTTTTGGGCAGTATATATTTCCCGACAAAGAAGTGGCATATTATTGTGAGTGGACTCCATAGTTTTCTAGAACAATGTCCTTTAATTAGCACACTATGAGATCTTGTGCTCTCATTTCATTATAGCAATAGAATCTCCAACTTTATTCTCTAGTGCCATAAGTTCAAAATCACTAACCGCTGTCTGGCAAAGCACGTCTCACACAGAGTTGACACTTTAACTTATGCTAATGTGATCCATCTCTACTATGTAGTGGAATAAAGTCGAATTTAGCACTATCGCGATATAGAATATGGAGTGTATGCCAGTGTCATAGTGTTTGCATATGCAAAAGGGTGCTTTGCGTGTTTTTCCTATTGATTAAGTGTCGGAGCGCCAGGACAGAGGTGAACGAAAGTTTATAATGAAAATGACTATACTCCTGAGGAAATCATAAAAACTAATGAAAAAATTGCTGCGTCCAAAAAATGTATAATTTATATTTTTAGTTATTTGTAAAATAAGAATTTTATGCAATAGTGTAAATGGTTGATAAACACGTGGCGCCAATAATTGCGCCTCGCGTCACTCACTTTTTAGGACACATCTTATGCATAGAACTGTTGCATTGACAAGCAATTAAAAATAACGATGATCCCAATAATATTATACAATAACATACAGCAATTAAAGAAGTAAAATTTTGTATAAAGTATTATATGATTAAAAATAATTAATGTATAAAATATGCAACCGGTAAATCGATTGGTACTTACATAGACTCGTCTTTTTTGTCTGGTAAGTTGTGTTTCGTTATAATTTATATTTTTATTTATTGTTATTAAATTCAGTTTCATATTCCACGATATTAGTTTAAATTAGCATTTACGCGACCGTTTCACAATAGGCATGTTTTTCGATCAGTTCGTTTATAATTAAATTGTAATGAGTCACATGCTTTTTTACAATTTTACTCTAGTTATTTCTGAGCCTGACTATACCAAATGTTCTTCCGTCATTATTTGCTTAGCCTTTGTTTATTCGAATCTCCACTATCGGACTTATGGCACAAAGTAGGTAAATAGCGGCGGCGCGCGCCGGAGCAGAGAGTCCGCTCAGTACAAAGTGCCATTTTCGCCGCACGCACACAGACGTAACATTTACAGGCATTCTCGGTTGATTTCGGACGAGCTTAGTCGCGACTGTCACTGTCGCGTCGCGAGTGCTAGTTGTGCGCGCGTTGATCACTTGACGTCCCCGCCGCTACGTAGGTACTTTGTGTCACGTACGTCAAAATGAATAACCGATATTATTACAGTTGGAATGTATTTTATTGTTTAAATACACTTAAATACAACAAAATACTGTGCCTACACTTTCAAACGATATTGAAAGGTAAATAAAACGGTTTTCTCATTTTGGTAGTTAGGTAATTTTTTGAAACTAGCCGCTTTGATAACGACGATCAACCATTCATCTTATCGTTCGCTGGTAAAACGCCAGTATTTAAGTACTATGGTTTAGTTAAGTAGGTACCTAATTTATTAGGTATATTCTTTGTTGGCGCTCTCGACCGCCGTCCGTCACAAGTCACAACTCGCAGCGGGTCACGCATCAATTTATTAGGGTTCCGTACCCGAAGGGTCAAAACGGAACCCTATTGGTGTCGCCCAGACGTCCGTCCGTCCGTCCGTCGTCTGTCACAAAATTTGTTCCGAAGAATTTTTAGACTTCTCATTGACCTATGAACTTGAAATTTGGTGACAATGTTCAATATTACGTATATTTTAACAACAAATACTAATATATTGATAAATCATATTTTTGAGGTTGATTCGGAACCCTAAATGTGCGAAGTCCGACTCGCACTTGGCCGGTTTTTTACCAAGATACGCTCGTTCATATTTAAATGTCATGTTAAAGAATTTTTAATATACCTGCTCCTTTTTAAAATTCAGAATCAATACAGAAGCAACCCTGTGAGTCAGGCAAGTTTAGGTATGTATTTTCAAGAACGGCGGGAACGGACCTTCTGTATATTCTTTATTTTGTGCTTATGGTGTGAAACCGTCAATTAGCCGCGTTGTCTTCTCTGATCATTGTTTTCGGTCCTCACTTGAGCCGACTTATATTAAATGCAGATATTATTATATTTATCGCAATCTCCAAGTGACATTGATCTTAAAGCGTTAGAAATAAGGCTTATAATTGTAACGTTTTGGTTCAGTTTGATTATTAATTACCTTACTTCAGTTGTTTATTTGGCGACGTTTGTCTTAGACAAGATGTTGTTTTAGGAAGAGTGGTAATGGTAATTAAGGAGGTTAAATTAGTCCATTGTCCGTTTTACTACTACTATTAAAGCTAACAATAGTTCCACTTTAGCTCGGACTGTATGAATTCGAATGAAAACACGGCCTAAATTTCCGATAAGCATTATTGATGTTGCATTTGCGCTTCTATTCGTTATTGATCAATAATAGTATAGCTGAGGCAACGAAGTTGAATTTAGAATTCAAGATTCGGATGTCCCGAAACACATTATATGTACTAAAAGTAGGCATACTCAGAATCGATCTGAACAGGAATACTGGACTGCATTTAAAAAGTTGTATTGCGGATGTGGGTGTCAAGGGCATCAAGCTCGTTTGGGATTGGACTGGAAACGTGGGTAGAATGCACCTGGACACTAGGCAACTTTAGCTACGATTAGATCTTGCAAGATAGCTTTTTGTTTCTCAGATCGCTGGGACATCGCATGATGTTTGTGGTCACTTTTAGCACGAAATTCTGAAAATTGGCGTGGGTAGTTTAAAATCACTAGTATACTTTATTATACTATGCGCTAAATTAGTTAAATACAACAAAATAAATATGTAGGTTAACCCGATCCTTACATGGTAATAAATGCATTTATAATTA
Source organism: Cenopis cana (assembly GCA_951800055.1). Lineage (NCBI taxonomy): Eukaryota > Metazoa > Arthropoda > Insecta > Lepidoptera > Tortricidae > Cenopis > Cenopis cana. Next base: position 13,059,444 of record OX637472.1, read on the forward strand.
ATAAACAATACATAAAGTTAATGACCTCTGAGTCTCTATTTTTTCAATTACATTGTTAATTTTACGCATGAAACAATAATTCTTACATCAAAATGTTTGTATTGATATTTCGCAGGGCACCGCCTTCTTAATATTCATTATAAAAATATACTTTTCAAGAAAAGTACGAAAAACTAGTTTTTTGCCGTAAAAATGGCAAAGTTGGATGGCATATAACTTGGTATCAGTGACTAGTTGAGGTAAAGTGAGATGGTATACTGTTTAAAATTATAAAATATAAAACGGCCTTTAATTCAGTTAATACGACGAGACAAAAACACCGCGGAAAAATGAAGAATTACAGTTTCGTCAAAATTCCGTGCAGGCCCCCCCCCCAATTAAAATACCACAATTTCACAGTAGCACTATACATTATGATGACAATAACAACTCGCATTGAACTTACTTAACGTGGTTAAATTATACTTTACAAAAACGTTCATTACGTATGTCTATTTCACTTTGTCACACTAGGTATACTTACGGAGTTATAATAGTAGCTATAATAAGTGCCTATTATCTTTACATTAGGTTTTTTTTACTTTTAAAGTTTAAAAATCGACACCTTGTTATTTTTCTCCAGGTGATATTTTTATGGAAAAGTTTGAAATTAAAATTGATGAGACTTAATGTATCCTCAGGGTATACAAAGTTTTAAAAAGGAAAACTCAAAATCACCTTATATATGAGTGATCGACTTGAAGAAATTAAAGCTTGAAAATAATAGACGTGGAAAAGGAAGTTCGATTTTTGTAAGTCCTTTAATGTATCTTGAATTATATTCAGTCGGATGTTATACCACAGGGGGCCGATTTTTGAGTTTCGAACGCTCGAATTTTCACTCGAGATCTGTCAAAATACTATGATGTTTTGACAGATGGCGAGTGAGAATTCGAGCGTTCGACACTCAAAAATCGGGCCCCAGGACAGTGTTACATTAATTAAAGTGAGGCGTGCGTAACGCGAGTTCCGTCGACTTACTACCTATTAAATTACCAGCATTGTTGTTTATAACTTTTATAAGCATATATTGTTGTTTATTTCTGATGGCATTTTTGTAAAAGACACACGGTATGGTATCACATAGTAAGTACGTTGTATACTTAGTCTGTTTTTTTATCTATGAAATATTGTGCTATATACGTTTTATGCAAAAAGCAAATGAACGCGCCATAATAGTACATTACTTACCAAGGGCGATAAAACAAAGAATGTCTCAGATCGCAGGTATTTTACGCCCGAGCCGAAGGCAAGGGCGATAAATATGCGATCTGAGGCTTTCTTTATTACCGCCCGTGTTAAGTACAAAATTTTATGTCACCCCCTGGCCAGGAAGTGGGATTTCCCGCCCGCGGAGCGTGCGGTAATTGCCGCTTTATGGCCAGGTGTAACATAAATTTATTTTACTATAATCAGTACCTACTTTATAAATTATAATGTAAAAAAACCAGAGTACCTAATGTAAATAATTAACTTCACGTAATTGTATTGTTGTTGTTGTATTGTTGTGTATTGTTTCTAATTTCCATATTAAAACTACAGCTTAGTTTGACACTACGAATGGGTATTTTCTATATTATGACGGTGGCAAATAGGCATACTCGATGGTAAGCTGACACCATAGCCTATGTGCGCGCGACCCCAGAACAATCACAAGCACGCTGTAGACTCTTTATGGGTTCGAGGATTCCAAAAGTATACTTAATACTTATGGTATAAATAACTCGTACGCGTATGCTAAAAATCAAGTACCTACAGTCAAGGACATCAATATGTATACATTTTGTCACCTTATTCCATTGAAATAAGGCGCAAAAATATATACATATTTACGCCCTCGACTGTACGAACCGATTTTATTTCATACAGGTGGTTCTGTTTTCACAACTCTGTGTTTGCACTTCAATTAAAACTAGGAACAATAAACATTACTAGGTACATATTCATTTACATCGTTGCGGCAGTTTGGGGGTTTGAATTTAATGAGCCTGTGGTCGAAGTCTCGTGTGGTAAGAGATATTCGATTACCTATAAAATTGGATACCTACTACCTACATTTTCTAGCTTACTATCGACAAAATACTCGATATGAGAAATGTGACAAATGTGTAGTTGAATATAACGAAAAATAAGTAATAGAGATACATACCTAAAGCAGCTTGCATTACTTTTCAGTGTTAAGGCGACGTCAGACTGGCGACGACTCGTCCATCAACAAGTGAACGACATCAAAACCGAACGTCGTGAAGACCTGGATAGAAAGCGGGATGAGTTGAAGGCCAGACCACCTGCGGCCGCGCGTATCCTACATTACGTCGGTAGGGTGTTGACGTGCCCAAAGTGTGCTCGTAGTAACTAAACAACTCACCATGAGTCTCAGTTAAATATGCCTAAGCAGGATATAAGGATACCTATACTTACAGTCGCTGTGGCCCAAATTGTTCAAGCAATTCATCATTACTTTTCAGTGATACATTGTAGAAATAATAAAAAAGAAAAAAATAGATTACTCGTAAATTGTTTCTATAGAAATCAGGCCGGTCGCACATTAGACACGTTTTCGTACGAAATTATTCGTCCGAACACGCACGAAGCCGCGCGAACGATCCCGACCTTAAAAGTACTACGGGAGTGCGCTCACTGGATGCGAATACGACCAATTCGTATCCAGTGAGCGCGCTGTGTCCAATGTGCAACCGGCCTCATACTTCAGAGAGGTAGGGCACCTCCACCATACAGACGACTGCAGCCATTGCACCACTACTGCTAGTGAGGGACCTCTTCAGCTGTCAACACAACGGATCCTCAAGTGAATAAAGAGTCGGCAGCGAATATGTACTTTTTTATGAAATCTCAACCGTCCATAGGTTACTAGGTACCGTAAATAAGGTAAGCTTGTTTAAAAAGAATAAGGTAAGCTTGTTGTTGTGTGTAAAAAGAAAAGGTATCAGGTATAGTACAGTAACGATACAATAACTCTCTCCTCTTATGGCCTGAAGCAAGGCACAAGGATTACAGACGTAATTTATTTGATACGATTGAAAATATTGGTCAGAGTGCCGTTTTATGTGTTTTCCAAGATTATTATAATAGGTGTTCATGTGGCATTTCATGGGCTTTACATCAATCTTGATACACTTTATTATTCTAACATTATGATATATGTTGATTTTACAGGTTAAATTTATCGGTTTTATGAGTCAAATGAACGATAACTGTAAATTAGTACTGTAATAAGGTTATTTCAGAGGCATCTTTAAAACAAACACGTCTCGTCACGACTGAGTGCATGTAGTGGTAAGTAACATTTTACATTGAGCAAACTACACTAAAAATTAGAAACTTTTTTGCACGCTGCTGGTAAAAAAGCGGTCCAATAATTGTCATTATTAACACCTAAAGGTATTATATTTAATTAACACTTCCTCGTGTGATACTTAACGTCTTAATATCTGGCCGACCGAGCTTTGCTCGGTGTTTTCCCGGACATGAGACCAAGCTAGATCGATTTCTCGTCCCCGAAAACTCCCACATACCAAATTTCATCAAAATCGTTACAGCCGTTTCCGAGATCCCCGATATAAATAAATATATATACATATATACAAGAATTACTCATTTAAAGATAAAATATAAGATAATTGTCATTTTTAATTACCCATTAACTGCAATAATAATAAGGAAGTTCTTTATGGGGGTCCCATCAAATCTTAGTGCATAAGATTCCTCAGCTATGACTTCATTAAGATGGATGATTGCGTCCCCACATCATGATACTTATAAAAAGATGAAACTAGAATAATTGGAGTCACGGGTATCGTCTCTTTTATGATTTTTAATTTGTTGGTTTGGTCGAGTACGTATATTCATTTTCAAGTCGCCTAATAAGCTTATTGTGAATAAAATTAATATGCATCAAATATAGGTGACAGCCGAACTCTAGGATTAATATAATTAACGTGATAGGTACGAGACATCCTACATGAGTTATTGGACCTATTTCTTGTTTTTTTTTTATTGACGCTTTTCAAATCGTATTTTTTTGTAATGATATAATAGACCATTGATAAGCATATATTTAGGTTCGTATGATGTGAGCAGTGAGTGATTATTATGACTGAATAAAATATTTTCTTTTTCTGAATAGGAGACTTGTTCTTAATTTTGGTATACAGCGTTCTCAATGATGAAGATTTTTGTAATAAAATAAATAGAACATTGATAAGCATAAATAGGTACCTGCGTATGATGTAAATGATTTTATACTCACTGAAAAAATATTTTATTTTTCTTAAAATGAGACCGATTCTTAATTTTGGTATACAGCGTTGTCAATGATGAAAACGAAATTGTGAGTACATACAGATACTAAAAACAAATGATAATTTATCGTTATAAAATGTTCCGTTTCAATTAAAACAATAATATCATGAAACAATTGCCACGAGTAAGGCTATATATTGGTAGAGCCTACTTCCTTAGTGGAAGAATAATAAAATTTTCCGTTTAGTCCGCCGATCGGCGGGGGGAGGGTCGTTAGCCACAGAACCGGTAGCGAATGCGCATCGTGCAGCTGCGCCCGCGCCGCTAAGGACGTGACATATTGGTTTAGTACAATAATTATATATTTCGATATTTAGTATGTAATGTGGATAGTAATAAATATATTAGTACCGAGTGCGAAATACTGAGTTTTAGAACTCGATTTACTCTGTAGGTATAGTCAGCAGCAATGGTTGCTACGCGGGCGAGGTGCTCAAAATGATCTTCACACATCTTTATTATAAGGGAATAAGAGCGAGTGAAGATCATTTTCAACACCTCGCCCGCGTAGCAACCATTGCTGCTGTCTGTACACATCGAAGCACAACAGTCTTAATATTAATAACGGCAAGAGCAGCCTATTCCAGATATAGGTATTATTTCCTATTAGACCACTGAGATTAACACGATGTTCCTAGGGGATAGAGCTAGTCAAATCTCAGCATAATTTAATCTGAATCATGAATTCAAAACTAGCACCAGTTTTATAAATTTTGGAAAAGATTTCTCTTCATATGATTCATATTTTTGTCGTAATTACAGATAATACACAAAATGCAAGACCTACCCTACAGCCACAACTTTAAAGATTTAAAGTTTTCAGGTATAAGAACTTACACTTACTGTTATATTCTCTTGCAGAATGTATGACATACGTAAATGTTAGTGAGGAGAGTAACTGAATCAGTAAGTGTAAGGGCCTTACTATAATTCTTCCAAGGCCTTCTATGTGTCATAGATAATGGTTGAAATGAATATTTGATGGCGAACGAGTCATAGACAGTTCGTCCGAAGTCTAGTATTGATTCTCGAGAGTTATTAGTTTTTGATACCGTAATAGTTGTTTACTGGTGTTTATATATACCTAAATGTGTTGAAGTTCGTTTGTAAAATTTCTAGAAAAAATACTTTACTTCTGGTAAAATAAAGTTAATATGCTTGTGTTGGAAAAGCCTCATATCGCGTTTTAATCGGCCCTGCTTTGGGTCCGGGCGCCAAATACCCACTGCGATCATATTTTTTACCGCCCGCTGCATATAATGCACTACTTTACCTTCTAACCTTATTTTGGTTGATAGGTATACTGAATTGGTCAGCTTGGTCATACTACTGCTTGTGCAGTGCAACCCCCGTGACATCATTTCACATTAACCTATGACTCATTTTCATGGTGCTGTGGCCGCCAGCAGTGACAATGGCATGGAAATTAGTCTTTCCTGGCATTTAGTATTTGAATGCGTTTTTCATATAGGTATGAACGATTTTTCTTATTGTTTGAATAACAAAGTCGATTTGATTTGTAACTGATGAATCATGTTTCTATTAACAAAATAAATTGATAATATTTGAAATTGAATGCCACCTAATCCTACTAACCATATAATTAAAACAATTCAACTGACTCCTCCATATTATTTTAGGGTTTCTCTAATAAGAGGGCGTAGATGGCATTGCAAAAGTCCCGCTCTAACACGCGTGAGCTTTCAATTAACCATCCCGCTCTCTACGGAAGCTCAGCGCGTGTTTTTCGTAAATATTGATGTTTATTCTAAACGTGTACATTTATAAGGATAATCTTTTTTATCGGGTTTGAGATCTTATCATTTTACAACTTTCTATTAAATCAAAAATCATTGTTAAAGATGGGAGGGTTTTAAAAAAAGGGTTATGTTTGAAAAATAAAAGTATCCAGAAATTTTTTGCAAATCGTGTTTTCAATTTTAACAGATTGAAGGAAAATAGTTCAAGATTATTATACTGAAAGGACAGATATTTAATCACTATAGATGTTGAGATCTAGGACGATAAACATTGGCAAAAGTGCATATGTGGGCTCTTAAGAGGAAATGGACCCTCTGTTGGCCATCATTACCTTTATTTCGCATTTAAGCTGTAATCTTTCTGGAAACGACTTCCAACTGACACTAGAACTTTGGAGGTTGGTCTTCGACAAGCATAGGGAATTAAATAAGTTAGTTTAAAATGTCTTCAATTTCAATCCACGAGTCTTCTCAAGAACGATAGCGCTCAGTTAGGAAACGCTTACTGCGGGTAATGTTGTATGTAACAGCGAATGTACAGGCACCACTAGACACAGTCGTATAATTAGATTTATAGTACTTTGCTACCTTTACTTTACATAAGTAGACAGTGAACGCGCCCTTACCAATCATCTTACTCGTGTTCAACTACTATAGAGCCACGCTGCGTACGCGCACCGCTAGTAGTCTAACAACTATGTTTATATAGCTATTATACGACCATAAGCCAGCCTGTATTTATAGCTGTATTATTAAAGTAGTGGTAACGTGGACTGAGCCCTTCTCTATTAGTAAACAGGCTGTAGGGTAGAAGCTACGTATATTATACCTGAAAATAAGAACTTAGACATGCATGATGGATACTAGTGTGCACTATTGAGCGTATCATGCAGAAAGTAATATTTGGAGTTTCGTATTGAAGAACGGTAGTTAAAAGAGTAACTCGTAATAAAAAATACTATATACAACTAGTTAGTACTTATTATTTTTGCTGCCAGCTCTTAATAAGCAGTCGTCCTCAGATATATCAAAAGGCGTACTGAAATATGAAAACACGACTTTATTGTCACGGCGTTAATATGCATGTTTATATATTTTTGACTTATAAGTCATGTTAAAAAAGCTTTCTGGCCGCTTGGTATCTAAAGTACGTTCGTAAATAAAGTTGAAACGAAATTCTTCAAATGTATTGCCCCTCTTATTGATCTGCCTTAAAATGAATAAAGGGAGCTTTTTCAGGCAAACATTTAAAAATAGTGTTTAATGTCACATATGAAACAATGCTCTAATTTAGGTTACAAACACAAATGCGTTTATTTTTCTCTTTAAATTACAATGGTGTATCGGTTAGTAATACCTTATATATCTAATTGACATGGAAAGGTTAGGCATTTTTTTTTCTTATTAGCGAAATCGGTGTGGCTGTTTTTTGCATAGTTTTATCTAAGTTTTCGCTGACGTAATAACATGTGTATAAATTGTTGGTACTATAAATAGGGCATCCTTTACTTTAATAACGTTTCCACGGAAGCTTAGTGGCGTTCATTTGGACGTTTATTTTTATATGGTTAACTAAGGTTATTAATTTTATCACGGTTGCAATTGTCTGTAATTATATTATATTTAATAGCAATTCCTTTACAATGATTAAGGTTTAATGAAAACATTATAAAGTTTAATTATACCTAGCTATGTATGTACCTATATATGTAACAAAGTGTCTGATATCTACATAAATAATTATGATGCTACTTTACTAACCAAAATCCAGATTATTGATTTTTCTAATATACATTTAAAAATTCTTATTTTAGGTTACACAGAAAAGTGTCGTTAAACCCTAATCGGGTTTGTATCGACACAGCAATCGTGGACAATTTTAGTACTATAACATAAAATTAAAATGAGCTAAAAGTTGTGTATGACACACTAATACATTGATACAAATGAACAAAAAGAAAGAAAAGGAAGATTATTTTCTATTAGGTACATCGAAGTTACATTAGGCCATTTAGAATAAAAGCCGTAAACGGTGGATTTAGCATGAATTATGTTAAGTCCGCATCAAAACGCAGGCGCAGTGCGAAACGGCCGTGCCGTGCGGTTCTAATTTTAAACAATGTGCGAGGGAGATGGAAATTGTGCTCGCGATAAAATCATAGAGTTACTGGATGTTTCGGGTTACATTATGTTTCTCTTTGTTTGGTTCATCCTCTAGCTAGTTGATAAAGTAGAGTAACGTGTTAAACAAACGTTCGGGTAGATCTGTGATGTACTTAGTGTGTGTCATGTCATGTCTCATTTCAGTATAGATTATGACGTTAAGATCAACTAAACGCACGCTCGAAAATCCACACTTGTATCGTTTTTGCGTAACAAGATCAGGCGTATCGTATCGAGCACGCGTATTCTAAGTGTTAACGCTCAATTTGAGCTTATCGTATCATTACCTGTGTCGTGTAAATAAACACGTCCACACTTAGTATCATTTTAGCATATCAAGATAAGACGTATCGTATTGAGAACACGTATCCTAAGTATGGACGCTCAATTCGGGCATAACGATCATGATTCGCGTCGGTGCTACGCGAGGAAGATATGACACGCTAAAAAGATACGAGTGTAGACAAAGCGTCGCGTACAAACTTGTCAGCCCGTATCGTATCACCGCTCTGGTGTCCTTGATGCTCGGGGAAAAACCTACTCAAGTTGGATCGGGGCGTATCACGATCTAATCACACCTTCGTAGCGTATCTAAACACGTCCACACTTACTGATCATGATACTCGTATCGTTAAGATACGCGATGCAGGTTACGGCGTATTGCATGATATATCAACACTAACGATCATGATACGCGTTGGTGCCACGCGACGGAGTTACGATACGGTAAAAAGATACAAGTGTGGAAAAAGCTTTATCTACACACATATCATAAATCCTCTAATATGCGTTCGGAAACCGTAGAAAATGACTCTCATTTCAACATTCAATGAATTTATGGCAATTTTCTTATCTGTGGCTAAGGCTACAGCAGTAATATAATTTTCATTTTAATCTCATATATGATGTTAAAATATAAAACGTCAAACAATACTGTCAAAATGTAAATGTCAAAGTTGACATGTCCCTATTCTAGTATCACTGAAAATTCAAATTCAGTCGATGTGAAATGTCAGCTCGATGTTTTTTTAGTATATATCGCACGAAATTTGAGCTAGAAGGACATGATCACATCAGAATAGGGACTCTTTACTTTTTAAAATAACATGTAGGTATCGATTGCCAGTTCTGATTTCGATATTTCCGCAACCGTGCAAAAAAGGTTGTATTAACACAATTATTGTATTCATTTACTACGGTTTCTGAACCCATCTTAGAGTAGTTATAATATGTGTAGATAAAGTAATGTATGCAACTGTACATAATTAGGCATTATGTACCAGTTGCATAATAGTAGTTTATGCAAATGGCTCATTTCGGACATAATCACGTCCGGTGTGCTGTAAGTTCGGAAGCCTGTGTTGCTCGAAGATGCCTGTAAACATCAGTTTACTTGATTTTATTAAAAATATGAGTTAAGAGTAACGCCTGTAGCCCTTAGCCTTAGCGCTCATGAGCGCATCGCACTCACTGCGCATCGGCGCTAACGATCAGCGTGACATAACTGATTAAACCGACCCAGGATTTTAATATACATATAACTATTTAAAATCAACCCAATATTATATTCATGTCATCTCCAGTGTCCGTAATTCCCTGTTCAAACAGACTCGTCTTGCGCTCGCGCACCTCCCCTCCCCCCTCCGTACCCCGCCCCCCTACGCTACCCGCGTGCGTAAACGTGACCCCGGCGATGAACTCTAACTACGTTGTTTTTTTTTTCTTACCGGTTCGGATTTTGTGGTGTAGTTAATAGGATTTGTGTCTGGTTTAGAAGATCAGAGGTGTACGTGTAGGTACGTCGTTCTCAAGTTTCTCTAATGAATAAACAACTATGGGGTGTTTACGTTGTATTGTTTCATTAACTTCTTGATTACTTGATAAGTCATAAAGTAATTAATCGGTTTTTGTTGTGGCTATTTTCACACTTATTATTTGGCATAACAAACATTAGCAAACTAACCTTAACATAGTGGGTATAGTCACCCCGCCCACGAAGCTGAGAGCCTACTAGATACTAGGTTCTAATACCGGTAAGGCAAATATCTGTGTGATGAGCATGAATACTTGTTTTCGAGTGCTAGATGTTTTCTGTGTAGGTAGGTGTTTAGAACACATTTTTAGGTTTTTGCTCGGCGTTTTCCCGGGCATAAGACAGCTAGATCGTTTGATCGCCCCCGAAAACCACATAGTACCTAATTTCATCAACATCATTAGTTAATCCACGAAATAAATAAAAAATAATATAAATATAAAAATTGATCGTTTAAAGACATACACTCACAGTACACGACACGGCAGAGGACACTTTCTCCTAGATTTAATGAAATGGATTATCTATCCACTGACATCTAAAATAACGCAAAAAATATACCGTTTCTTCGAGGTCTCTCGTCGGCTAGATTAACGATAATAAAGAAATTCATTAAAAATAATCTACTTGCGGTTGGAAATGGTATTATTTAGTTGTTTAGCTACCAGTTTTATTGAGTCCTATTTATACTACTACATGCGTCTCGAGTTAGTTAGTATTTTTTACAGGCCTATTATTATTTTAGAGCTATTACATTACGATTAATTTAAGTTTGATACTAACATATTCTCTTATTCCATCGGATAGTCAACTTTAACGCTAATGTAATAGTGTTTCTATTACGAACATACCGTACCGTGTATCTAATATAAAGTATATTTATTTGTGTTAAAGTAGATATCCTAGGTCAGCGACATAATTTTAAGTACCTAATTTACCTGTACCACGAAATTCGAACTCTAAAGTTTGAGTTATCCATCTCTATAGCGCTTACAACTTATAAGACATAGAGTGATCGTGACGGAGATATACTACTCGTAACTTTAAGATTCAATATTATACCATATAATTTAAATCAGTGGTAGTCCTACTGATTTGAATAATATGGTGTGCTCTGTGCCTTCACTTAATTGAGCCCCGGAAAGTTACATTAGATGAAAACCATAATTTTAATGGATTTTAAGAAAACCTGAGTGGCTAAGATGATCCCTTATTATGTCGGACATACAGCATTCGTCCTCTCGCACTTACATACACGACAGTAAGGGACGAATGCTATTATGTCCGACATATAAGTGACCATCTTAGCCCTTCTGGTAAGCAGGAGAACGCAAGAAACGAATTCAATGTAAAATGTTGTATAACGTGTTTATAAGTATTTGATATCAGCCTCCTTTTAACATTTACCAAAAATACAATGTCAATGTATTGTGTCATAATTGACAATGACAGGCGACGCAAGACAAAATCGATATGGTTTGAAAATATTACTATTTCTATTTATTTAACAATTTTCTAGACATATAAATCCATAATGTGTGTAGTTCCATCAGCAGGAGTCGAATTAACTAACTACAAAATTATTTAATATGAATATACTTCTAAATTATTTTGGTTACATCATTTAAGAAAAAAGTGTGAAGTTTAATCATAACAGGAACATATCGGTAAGATTTTTGTAAACCTTCTAAAGCAGGGAGTTTAGATCCTGAATCCTGCCTTAGAGCATAGAAAATATTATAAGAACAAAATAATCAAATGTTGTCCCTTGAGATAAATTTAGTGTGCCAACTTCGCATCTAAATGGTCTTTTAATGCTTTGCTACACAAACTTGTTCTCTCTCTAATCTCGGCATAAACGAAGATAAGAGCGTGTAACAAACTGAAATCAAATTGCGACGCAATATGACGAACCAAATTAACCTTCTGGATATTGTCATGATTTATTTGTATGTGCCAGCAAAATACAGACAATTCTATATGAGGTGTCATACACTATCTACAATATATATCGATTTTTTAACCCCTTAACCGCCACCGTCTGATATATATGAGACAAAGTGACAGTGTAAAATAACATCTTCTTGATTTATGATTGAACATTGTGTGTACCATTTTTGACTTAATTAATTTTGTATTAAGCAGTAACGTTGCTGACGCAAATTACAAATTTAGAAATAAAGGAAGAATTGAAAAACTAAGGCACCGACCAGGATTCAAACCTGCGACCTCCCGGCACTAGTCGCTCTAGCCAACCGAGCTATAGGTGCGATTACTACCCGGCTCGAAATTCCTAAATCCTTCCTTCATTTATACCTTAAGGGAGGCGTACCAGCGACATCTACCAGAAGACTCAGGCTTCATTAACGGCACCGGCGGTTGGCTAGAGCGACTGGCCCATAAATAAGAGTGTAATGATGGACTGGCCGCGAGTGCCGAGAGGTCGCAGGTTTGAATCCTGCTCGGTGCCTAAGTTTTTAAATTTTTCCTTTATTTCTAAATTTGTACCATTTTTGACATTCGGCAGTTAAAGGGTTCAACAATGATAATATCGAGATAAGTTAAGCTGCTTTATTTCAATGATTAAGTAAGTACAGATTTGTCATAATAGGCAAACCTTCACGATTTTCTGTTGAACAAATAATTACCTTTACAATGGTGGATAAGATTTTTTGAGTTGAGACGAAACTTAACCATATAGTCGCATCTGTACGGAACAAAAAAAGGGAAAATACGGCGTTTAATGAACAAACGATTTCCTTTGGCAGGATTAACATCTTTAATTTTTGATTCAGCGCTCTGATATTGGATGTAAAAAGTTAACTTAAATAGTGAAATAAATACTATAAGAAAGCTGGTTTTATGCAGATTCTAAGTAAATAAATATCAATATAGCTCTGCCTACAGAAATATGACAGAAAAAATATCATGGGTCGTAAGACGGCTGCGCGGGCGGATCGGTAAGCACCGAAATACGTTACTAGCTACTAGCTAGTAATAGCTACTGCGTACACGTACAGTCATCGAATTAAAATATTTTCCACTTTTTAGAGTAAAAATAACTAATAAAGAATCTTACCTGACTATACTGACGTGTCTGACTAATAACAATGATTGTTCCTCTAAGTTATTTTCAGGTTTTAAAACGATTACTGTGATAAAAATTACACTTTAAATGACACACAATATATACCCTCTCTAACAGACAAGTGGATTTTGGAAGGAGCTGCCTCAATGATTACTTTTAAATTTGGTCAAGATCTGATAATGGGATCCATGAGAAACCGGCCAAGTGCGTGTCGGGCCATGCGCAAGGTAGGGTTCCGTAGTAGTCTACCCGTTACATTATATGGACTAAAAAGTTTGCAAACTTATATTTACTATGTTTTTGACAGAATTAACAACATTATCTAAGGTATCAATGGAAATTGTACGGAAGTTTGCTTTTCGTAATTTTTCGGCCCGAGAATACCATGACGGTGGATTTGGCTATATTCAAGACTAAGCCGTTGGTGGAAAACCACCTCTGCAGTTGACCACACCCGTCATGGTTCTTCTCTCCGAGCTGTTCAAATGTACGACCACTAACCACCACACCACCGTGGTACCTATCATCCGAGAATAAGATTGAGAGGCCAGCCGTGATGGCAGCGGGAAGATCGTTCATAAACGTTAGGAAATAGTACATTACTGCAGAGACCAGTAAGTAAGCCATCCTGGACGAGTATGAGTTAGCCGGCCGAGCCGCAGGCGAGGTCCGGCTATAATACGAGGCCAGGATGGCACTTATGGTCGAGGCATGTATAGTGCTTTTCTCAAAAATAAAACAAGTTGTATAAATAGCGGTAAAAATCATATTTTTCGCCAATTCCACCTCGTTTGTTCTAAAACCGTGGGGTCGGACTAGCTTTTGTTTGTGCGGGCGCGGGCGCTCCCCGCCCCCGCCCCCCGCCCCCGCCGCACACCCCGCTGCTGCTGCTGCGGGCGCCGGCAGGAGGCGCCCGCGCCCGCAGCAGCAGCTAAACTTATGATATGTAATGGGATTTACATACTTACTTCCTGGACAGTAGGTGTTACTTCCTGGACACTTCTGGCAACTGTCCAGGATGAGCCACTTTCGGATACTATCTTCACAGATGTTATGAGAACATTACATACTATTTTTGAGAAAAGGGTATTTTCTCAAAAATCATAGGTATGTAATGTTCTCATAACATCTGTGAAGATAGTATTCGAAAGTGGCTCATCCTGGACAGTTGCCAGAAGTGTCCAGGAAGTAACACCTACTGTCCAGGAAGTAAGTATGTAAATCCCATTACATATCATAATATTTGAATTTAGAACTAGAAAATAAAGTTGGCAGTTTTTGAAATTTAAAAAAAATTTAGGTACCATGGAGGTTGACGTGTCCGTATTGCACGATGTGAATTGGCGGGAAATACAGTTCAATCATGTTTTTAACTATTTCGAGACTAATTTAGAAATTAACATGAATAGATTAAATGAAATTAAATACTAATAGTAAACATAAAATAAATAAGATTCTTTTTACGATTAATTAAATACGATTTTATAAATCTATTCTATTGGGGTTGTGGCATAATATCAGTGTCTTAACACAACATCTAGCTAAAAAAAGTTCACTTGTATTTTGACGGGATTGACTTCATTGATTTAATATATAAAGTAAGAAGTATAATTGATAAAAATGAGTTTATGTAGATGAATCAGACTGCAATACATACACAGATATCACTAGGTACTGAAAAAAATACTTCCATCCAAGTCTAAGGTGGTTTTTGACCATTTATAAAAAGTTCATCAAGTGCAAGGCGGAACATGAAAGTACTAGTTGGTCAGAATGCAGATACTATTAACCGTTATTCATACAATTTGTTTCATTTTTGAGAAAAGCACTATACAAGCTTCGGCCGTAAGTGCCATCCTGGCCTCGTATTATAGCCGGACCTCGCCTGCGGCTCGGCCGGCTAACTCATACTCGTCCAGGATGGCTTACTTACTGGTCTCTGCAGTAATGTACTATTCCTAACGCCGAAACTTGAGGAATTCCTATATTTACTCTGCCAGCACTAGACTTGAGTTGTTTACCGCTCATGGATAATTTGACAACTTGTATCCGGTCAGATAAAAACGATGTGATCAATTTGTAGCTCAAGTCTCGTATCCCGTAATGATGTAATGTAATAACATAAGCTAAGACTTTTTAGGGTTCCGTAGCCAGAATGGCTAAAACGGACCCCTTATAGTTTCGGTCTGTCTGTCTGTCTGTCTGTCTGTCCGTATGTCACAGCCGATTTACTCGGAGACTATAAGTACTACAATTATGAAATTTGGTAAGAAGATGTATTAGAGGAGGAACAGAATTGGAAAAGGCGTCTCTAAACAATGCAAGCGGCAAATCATGTAACAGTTGGGGTGACAACGTTATCAGAGGGTTTGGACCCTGCAGAATACGGATCTGCCTGTCGCCATCTCGAAAGTTGAGCTGGAAGTACGGTATACCCGAAAAGGTGCAGCCCATACAAAAAAAATCGTAGTACATTTAGTAAATTGTTGCTCTGGTACTCTAAAAGAGGTCCGATTGATATGGTTTTTTGGTATGTTGTGAAGGACAATATTAGCCATGGTAACCTAAAAAATTCTGATCTCCAGCTCCATAACTTTGGCCGCCATCTTGGAAATAGTGTCACTTTTTTCAGTTCTTTGCTTATACTGTCGTCAAAGTTCATTCCAGTGCTAAACATAGTTTTGCAATATTGTAGAATACAAAATTTGCTAAAACTTTTGGGTACAAAGATTTTTTCCATGACCCCTAGGGACGAAGATATGACAGGATATATCATTGAAAATTGGCACTTTTTTCTAGTTTTCCGCTCATGTTTACATTTTAAGTGCATTTTAGTGCTAACTATAGTTCGGCAATATTGTAGATCACGAAATTTGCTACAACTTTTGTATTGAAATATTTTTTCCACGACCATTAGGAAAGAAGATATGAAGTCATATATGGAGTACCACCGTCGAAATTTGCTACTTTTGCAGTTTTCTTCTCATATTTAGGTTTGAGTGCAATTAATCGCAATCTGTAGGGGATCTATGATGATCGAGTGATAGCGGGATAGACGACAATATAAAGCATCTGTCACTTTCCGATCTATACAACTTCAATCCCTCAAAAGACAAAATCGTCTGTGACCACGATACCTAGTAAGATCGTAGGTACTTTGAATTTGCATATAATTTGGTCTTCTGTACTATTACAGACCTAGAACTTGAGCTAAAATACACTAAAACGCAAATATGGGAAGAAAACTGGAAAAAGAAGCAAATATCGACGGTAGTACTCCATAGATGACTTCGTACCTTCTTTCCTGATGATCGTGGAAAAAAAAAATCAATAGAAGAGTTGTAGCACATTTTGTGATCTACAATATTGCAGAACTATACTTAGCGCTAAATCGCACTTAAAACGCAAATATGGGAGGAATAATAAATAAAAAATTGCAGTTTTAAAGATATCTCCTGTCATACCTTCGTCCTTAGGGGTCAAACAAAAAATCTTTGTAGCCAAAAGTTTTAGCAAATTTTGTCTTCTACAATATTGCCAAACCATGTTTAGCACTAAAATGAACTTTAGCGACAGTACAAGGAAAAGACTGAAAAAAGTGACAGATTTTCCAAGATGGCGGAGAAAGATATGGAGCTGGAGGGTCGAAAATTTCGGGATACAATGACAAATATTGTCCTTTACGGCATATCAAAAACCTATAACAATCGGACCATAGTTAGGGTACCGGAACCACGATTTACCAAATGTACAACGAAAAAATTTGTATGGGCTGCACATTACCCGGTATAACATACTTCCGGCTCAAATTTGGGGGATGGAGACAGGCAGAACCGTATTCTGCAGGGTCTAAGCACTCTGATAACGTTGTCACCCCAACTGTTACATGACTTGCTTCTTGCATGCTACTTCTTCAAAAATGGGCCTACTCTATATTCTATGAACCGCTGTATAAATGTGATGTGAAATAAGGAAGTTTTCAGTATGAATGCAAAATTACATTTTCTGTCTTATTTTTCGAAAATGTTGTATTGAATGGTCCAAAAATAATCCCAGAAATTAATTTAGCATCCTTGATTTACTCATAATTGACTCCCAACTTGACCCAGTAGCTTAACTGGCGCAGATATCAAGATTAACTTGGACCCCCCCCCCCCTCCTCAAATATTTGACATGAAAAATGTCGAGGGCTCTACTTCGAAAATCCTTCTCTGGGTCCTAAAGGACCTACCCTGATACAGGAAATCTTTTGTTCACGAAACGCCGTATAAGGTATCGTACCGAGGCCACTAATATATAATTACCTATATAACAAATCATCGTATTCCAACTGAATTAATTAAAATTGTAGGCGATAATTCGCTAAGGGCCAAAAATGTTTACTCCGTCCATAAACAAGAATTCCACGTCGATGTCAAATGTGTTATACTATATTTAATTCTTATTGTAGTATACCTTGCTTTACAGTTTTTACAATGGAACAAATCTTTATGATTGAAGTATTTGTCAAGAAAATTGTTCTTAAAGTAGATCCCCCCGTAAAAGATGAATATGAATTACGTATGGAAGAAGAAGAGAGAAAAAGAGAGGCTGAGGCTGAAGCACTGGCTGCTGCTCTATTAGCTGAAAAGATGAAAGGCAAGAAACCAAAGCCTCCTAAACCTAAAAAAGGCAAAAAATTACCACCGCCACCATCAGAAGAAGAATTAAAATATGCACAAACATGTACAATGCAAATGAGCTGCTTGCCTCTATTTGACTTCTATGTGGCTCACGATAATTTCTGCGCTCCACCACCACCACCGCCTCCTCAAAAGGGAAAAAAGGGAAAGCCAAAGGGTAAAAAAGGAAAACCTGTTTTTGTGAAACCGCCATTGCCATCTGAACCCTTACCACAGCCCCCCTACTTTGGAGTAGGGAATGCGGTGATATTTTTATCAAGACCATCAAAATTAAAGGAAGTACTGGAAAAGACGCCAATATTTATCACTGTTTGGAATAGGGATGAAAATTTTAATTGCATAGGATTTGTCAAAGTTCCGTGGCATGAGTCATTCATGCAATGCCTAGAGCGAGCCGGTGAACTAAATCCAGTGAATATGGAACAAGCAGAGTATAGGGACACGAGAAAACAAGAGATCATAAGCAATACTGTAGAAATGGTAAAATATCTGCAATGTGAAGAGGATTTGAAGCCCTCTGGCGAAATAGAGGCTTTCATTCGATTGTCTTGTTTAGGCAATAGACTGCTGAGTTATTTCGTTGCTCTACCTGAAATGGAGAGAATCCCGGGGCGAAAATATCTTAATGACGATTTGAAATTAAAAGATGTCGAAGTCGTGAGACATTGGGAGGGTACAACCATAGATGAAGTTCCACCTGTGGCCTTCTTTTTCAGCGCTCCAGATATAACTAGAGAACCGATCAGACCCGTGGAAGAACCAAAAGTTTTCGAGGAATATGTTGCTCCGTATACTGCAAGTGAATTGGCTATTTTGGCAATGGGCTTTCCTAAAGGGCCATGTGGAGGTACAAATTGTCCGAAACGTATGGATTATCGGGGGTCACAGCACCAGTTTATACAAGGCGAAATGGTGAAGAATAAATATAATCATGGGCAATTTGTAAATAAAAGAGATATCCACGGTCCTTGTGGAAGATTGGACTGTCCTTTAGCTAAAAAGATAAGAAATTTCTTATGCTCGGAAGGAAATTATAAGCCGTGTAAGAAGCCTTGCTGCAAGGATTATTACTAGCAAAAAAATTGAAATTGCATGTCAAGTAAAAATCTGGGTTCGTAAGTGTATTTTTTTTATAAGTTGTAGCAATTAAACTTATTTTTCTACAAAGCCTTTATAAGTAAAAAAATCGACTTCTGTAACTGTAAAACTGTTTCTTATTTATATTGTAGCGGCTTAATGGTCATGATGATCACATAGTCTCGATGAGGCAGTAAATCTATCATGTACAGTTCTATTATTAATACTTTTCATAACTTGTAGAAAAACTGAAAAAATATCAAAGTATAATGTGGAGACAATTAACTCATGTTATAACTTCCGCTTTATAATTAAGTTTGACCTAACCGTTACAGGATGTGATGACCCATTGTTTCAAATAAATGATTACTGGATTATACCTGCAATCGTGCGACCCTGTTTTAAATAAAGATATATAACAACTTTCTCTCTTTGCAGCCATGAGCAGTCTGATGAATCAGATGTTGCGCGATCGACTATAAATACTTTACGTCTCTTGATTATACGTTACTTTTACGTGGTTTTACATTCTGCCAATAACAAGACGGATGAAGTATGAACAGTACATGATTCATGCTAGCATATTTTGGTTTCATTCTCTCGTTCTGAAGTGTTCTAGAATAGACTTTGCTTTTGAGGGTCTTTATTATCTGTTTCATTTGTTACTCAGCAATTCATGTTCTGTTTTTATACTTAACTCAAATTATGAAAATTGTGTACCTAACGGTTCTATAGACAGGCAGCCATGTGCACTATTCTCTTGTGTAGAAATTTTTGTGCATGATGCATTATATGCAATGCACAATAATCAGTGGTATCGGTAATCTCGTAGTCTCATCACCATCAACTAGTCTAGTCATTAATAATGTACTCTTTGGTCTAGTCTGCTCAATGTATGATAGCTCGAGTTCAGAACTTGTTATGATACTTAACACACTTTTAACAATGACAGGTAATACTGCCATTACGTGGCTGTCATATTGATGTCACATGATACATGATGATGTCATATGTTGATAATTGGTAAGCAAGTTATGACAAAGTTATTTTTGTATATCACTGTTAAATCTTCAATAGTATCTTTTTCAATAGATAACCCCCGTGAGTCTCAGACATATTTAAATATAATAAACGGGTCACTCACGTCTTTAACGTCGAATATCGCTCGACATTTTTCGGATTAATACGTGGTCCTTAATCATGAGGCGACCCGTTTATTATATTTCAATAGTATCTTTTTCAAACGAATAATACACGTTTTAATATGGGATAACAATGAAATACACAAATTTTAGCATATTCTCGTTATTACTTGATTGACAGTTTCAGAATAGCTATGCATAATATCAAAAAGATGTACAGTTTAGCACAGCGTATCGTAGAACTAATGATGGAACCATTAGGCACGTAGTATTTTTCCTAGGGCACGCTGCATCATAAGTTTCGCATTAGCTTAGCTTGCGGCCGTTCATTCCGCGTAGGATTGATGGGTAAATAAACGGTATGAACCATTAGAGGTAACGTTCACGGCGACGCGTTTTTAAGCGCAGCTCTAAAGGATGATTATAAATAAGTTTCTGTCAAAATTTATTTCACCTTTGGTACAACCAGGTACAACTTTTCTCCCTGAAAGTATTTTTTGCATAATCGTCACCTACTCGCGGACAGTGTTTTAATAAGGCTCAACGTGATGAGTTTATCTTGTGTGCCTAGTTTAGGAGATGCTATAAGAACCTTTAGAGCAGGAACAGAATTGAAAAAGGCGTCTCTAAACAATGCAAGCGGCAAATCATGTAACAGTTGGGGTGACAACGTTATCGGAGTGTTTGGACCCTGCAGAATACGGATCTGCCTGTCCCCATCTCGAAATTTGAGCCGGAAGTACGGTATACCGGAAAAGGTATACATACAAAAAATTTCGTAGTACATTTAGTAAATCGTTGCTCTGGTACTCTAAAAGAGGTCCGATTGATATGGTTTTTTTATATGTTGTAAAGGACAATATTAGCCATGGAAATCAAAAATTTTCGGCCCTCCAGCTCCATAACTTTGGCCGCCATCTTGGAAATAGTGTCACTTTTTTCAGTTTTTTGCTGATACTGTCATCAAAGTTTATTCGAGTGCTAAACATAGTTCTGCAATATTATAGAATACAAAATGTGCTAAAACTTTTGGGTACAAAGATTTTTTCCATGACCCCTAGGGACGAAGATATGACAGGAGATATCATTAAAAATTGGCACTTTTTTCTAGTTTTCCTCTCATGTTTACAATTTAAGTGCATTTTAGCGCTAACTATAGTTGGGCAATATTGTAGATCACAAAATTTTTCTACAACTATTGGATTGAAATATTTTTTCTATGATCATCAGGAAAGAAGATACTATGTCATCTATGGGGTGTGTACAATGTACAACGAAAAAAATTGTATGAGCTGCACCTTTTCCGATATAACATTCTTCCGGCTCAAATTTGTATGGCGACAGGCAGATCCGTATTCTGCAGGGTTTAGACCCTCTGATAACGTTGTCACCCCAACTGTTACATGCCTTGCTTCTTACATTCTACTTCTTCAAAAATGAGCCTACTCTACTTCTGCCATTTCATCTTGGCGGTGAAATGATTTTGCTTTGTTATTATATCAAATTTGGTCTCTACGTTATGTATTCATTTGCAAGAATTGTCCCCCACATACATCCATACTATTACTAATATTATAAATGCAAAAGTGTGTCTGTCTGTCTGTCCGTTAACTCTTCACGCTAAAACCGCTGAGCCCATTTGGATGAAATTTGGTATAGAGATATTTTAAGTCCCGGGGAAGCACATAGGATACTTTTTATGCCGTATATCATCCCTTAAGGGGGTGGAAGTTTGTATAGAGAAGCGATGACTGGGTATGCGCCTGATATAAAAATTGCAATTAAATTCTATCGCAATGAACGACTTCCACGCGGACTAAGTCGCGGGAAAAAACTAGTTACTTATATACTAATACTAACTAACTACTAACTAACAGGGCCAGTTAAATTAAAGCATGTTATTTACTACTCGGATTTGATGAATTGATTGATTGTGTATTTAGAATTGCATAATGCTATTGATTACAAGCTCTTTGGTACAGCTAGCATCACACTCTAACCGAACATTTAAAGTTACGGTCTGCATTTTTTTTCTACTTAGGAACCCCAGTTGTCGTTCGTGAACGCCGTGAAGCAGCTTCGAAGTTAGCGACAGATATGAGAGGCTTCGGTTCTAAACATTTTCGGTAAGTACCTTCGTCAGCTTCATTCGAAGGATAGTATATATTTAGCAGACGCGGCCCACATTTCAACTAAGCCAAAAGCAACATTGACCTTTTCAAGGTTTTCTCACATGCCACGATATCGGAATGTCAAACGCGAAGTTGAACTGCACGCTGTGAGAGATATATATGGGTGGTTCGTGTCCAAAAGGTTTTTAACATTCCAAGTGGCGGAGGATGTCTTCCCGCATTGAGATATAGTTGTACTTTCTACATGCATGCTACGCACAGTGATAAAAAAAACTTATAAAAGTAGGATTTTTTAATCAAAATGGTTACACTTATTAAACACCATGTCCATCCAATTATCTCATGCTCCATATTCTGTCATAATTATGTCGAAAAGCGAAAACCACCAATTAGGTACAAGTGAAACGCATCCTTTATCGTAGCCCCGCATTCAAAGACAATGGACGGATTAAAAAACCATAAAACGTTTGTGAAAATCCTAATTACTGTACTTAGCGTGGTTACCGAGCGTGGTAGATTCGAATGTCAAATTTAAGTTACTTAAATGCAAAAAAACGGGTTAAGTGTGAGTCTGGAACATCAAACATGGTTACATTGGTTCAGTTTTATACTAATCGATTATATCACTTGTTTACCTACATCCTCATCTATGCGTTCGCGGTTGCATTGCCTGGGAACCTTCAGTGTGCACTGTGCAATGTGCAATTCCCAAAAAATGGCATAGCACTTGCTTTTGTTCAAGTTATTGACTTTGTCAGTTATTATCTACCTATATAAAAGGTACAGTATGCAATTTCACTAACATTCACTAAGATTTACTACCCATATACGGTGACACCGCCAGTAATGGACAACGCCCAATGATGTTACATTGAATCTTATGTAAAAGAAAATAATCATTACTTTTTTATAGAACAATCAATTTAAAACTCTATGATCTTTGAATAAAATTAGGATTGACGTGTCCATTACTGATGCTTGTCAGCTTAAAGTGTCCATTACTGGCGGTGTCACCCTAATATTACGCACTCGACGCTACTTGTGCTAGACTAACAATTAAGAGATCTTAGCATCCAAAAGATATAAAGCCTCATTTACTTTGTCGCGAGGTTCACAGATGAATGAACGCCCGCAACGTTGTTAACCTTTTAAACTGCCGAATGTAAAAATAGTTGGGTACTCGCAATTTTCAACATTGTCAATATATCACGAAGTTGTCGTTTACATTGTCACTTTAAGGTCAACTCGGCGAAGACCGTCTGTCGGCGAAGATCGTATAGCAACAATTACAGCAAATTCTGCAAAGCTACGAGGATGGCAACACAATTTACTAAATGATAAAACAGTCCTAGTTCTTACAAATTTACACAGATAGCGCTACGTCTAGCATAAAGAGAAAAACCGGCCGATGAATGGCGATGTATGCTGGTCTTACCCGACAAACATTTCTTTTGACGAAATTAGACATTATGAACATTATTCTTGAGAGCTGAGCCCACACAATCAGTTGTTATTGTAACCTATACATGTTACGCTAAGTACAATTGTAATATATACATATTTTCTGCAAACAAACTGTCATACAGTTTGGCAGATTAGGAAATAGTTATTTACGATACAAGGGTTGTAAAACAAAGAAAGGCCGATATCGCAGATGTTTGGGGCCCGAGCCGCAGGCGAGGGTCTCAAATATGCGAGAGAGGGCTTTCTGTTTTACGACCCGTGTTTTGTACACAATTTTACGTCACCACTTGGCCAAAAAGTGGGTTTTTCTGATCGCGCAGCGTGCAGAAAAACGCGCTTTTTGGCAAGGTGTGGTGTAAAATATATTTAAATGTAACTCTTGTAATAAAAAAGTAAAAAGAAACCTCACACGTACAAAATATTTGTCATTACGTACAAGCTGCCTATGTGTAGCTAAATTCGCCATTAGACTATCTTAACCGACATCGGCGTTAAGTTCGTCTATTGCGCCGTGTTTTGAAAACGAGTGCTTATTTAATTAACCAATGCCTTTTATACGAGTTTCGCAAGTTTAGACAGCAACCAACTAAATATTTGATCAACCAGTTTCAGAAAACTGGACTTTCAGGCAATAGCATAGGCAAAATTTATCAATCAGTAATTTTTTAAATGAAGTATGCCGATCTTCGCCGAGTTGACCTTATCTGATATATAATGACGATGGCGGTTAAACTTGCTTGCGATTCATGCACATATGTTAATGCGATTTAACACAACTTAATGCTTCTCCTCACCCCACGTAGATATTATGAATTATCTTTTGTTTTGCAAAATATTTACAACTTGTGATTTATTTTTTATCTTTTAAATTTTTAATTATTATTCGAAAGATATTGCACACGTGGTTTTATTCATTCTCTACAAAACCTTAAAACAGTTTATCGGAGTAACTTTGCTACCAAATAATCAACAAACATCCTGTTTGAAACCTTATACGCTTTCCAGAAAGTTTGGAATCGTTTAATATCAGTGTATTCAGTTGAATGTGGTATGTTGGTGTATAAAACGTTATTCAGGACTGGCTGTAGAATATGGGTGCCCTGAATGCCTTGTACGGGTAGCTTCGGCTTGGAGCCGGCAACCAATGTAGGCTCACAGCCGAACGACGAAAGTGCGCAGCCGCTTAGCGCGCGGCCTGCCGTACGGGCACCTCCGTCGCAGTGGAGAGGGGTGCGAGAGTGACGGCGAGCTCTTCCGTCTCTCTCACACGGTAGTGGATTCCAGGTTGAAGAGTGAAACGCACGATGAAAGAGAAGGCTTGATGGCGATGCTGGCAGGTTTGAGCGAGAAAGGTAGATGTTGCTTGCTTGATTATCGTATGTGGAATGAGAACATTTTAGCAAGTACATCACCTTTTATAAAGCGGCCAACATTACCATAAAGAAAGCAACTTTATTTTATTCCAATTTAAATAGTTTGTTTACATTATTTTCACTACTGATTTAGTCTAATTATCTACTTTCTAATTAGATCTAATTAATTCTAATTAGAATGTTACAATTTACTTATGCAGAATAATGGATGGAACAATAAAACATGTACTAAGTGCGTGTTAAACAAACAGTTTTGCAATTATTCTTAGGTAATTGCTGAATGTAATTAGACTTTTATTAATTAGCGGCTTTATTTTTCGCCTGTTACAAAAACTGTATCTTAAAAATAAATCCTATCTATATTGTCGGTTAGAAACCTTTACGCAGAATTACGACACAATAATTTCTATTACATTAGAATAAAGGTTAAATGAGTACAGTTGAATGAATATAAACTAGATAGTGAAAGTGAGCTTTAAACAAACAAAGTTGGTGTATGAAGTTACTGCAATTACATGCTAATATGTTTAAAACATAACAAATCTTAACCTAAGGTTGGCGCAGTGCCATCGACGCAGAATTACTAAAGAAAGCAAGGTTGTGTACTCTAAACAATATAAGCTAATTTGAGAGAAAGTGAATTTAAACAATATGGACAACCTTGGTAATTACTAACAAAAATGAATACGGTTAAAAAGGTTTGTGCGGAGCCCGCGTTGGGGCAAAGAACGACACACTTAGCTGCTAATTTCACTTAGGGTAAGTGCGCCGTTGTAGGCCACAACGGGGGACACGTAGCGGTCGGTCGCCACCCGTTTTAGTCAAGTCGGGTAAATCAGTTTCAATAACTAATGGGGCTATTCCTACACTCCCGTGTGACCCCATGCGATACACTTATACCAATAAAGAAATTATCCTAAGATAAGTCTATTTGTGTTCGCATTTCTATTATTGTCAAATCCGGTAGTTGAATGGCAAGTATATGACTTAAACCGATTCGCTCATATGAGATGTTATTCAGTAAGATGACCTACTTGACATAAGTATGAAACTATTGCCGGAAGACAGCTGTTCAGCGTGGTAACATGTAAAAAGGCTAGTGAAAGTTTAATTTCTATCTAAACAGCGAATGGCTTTTCGTAACTCGCCCGCAACACTACTACAGTTGCGGGACCGTGGATATACCCCCGAGCTGAGATCGACTTTTGTCCTAAGCACAGCGAGATGCATTTTCATAACTCGCCCGCAACACTACTACAGTTGCCGGACCGTGGATATACCCCTGAGCTGAAATTGACTTCTGCCTTAAACAGTCTCCCCCCCGTACGCAAGTACATAAATATGCTAACCAAGGCAAGTCGATTCTACTAATATGAGACGTGAGGTCGGGCGACGGATGAGTCCAGCGGTAGTTCTCACCTCTGTGACACGTACCCTGCCGTCAGGTCCAGGATAAACTTTCTCTATGAGCCCGCGGGGCCATGTTCCTCTAGGCATGGTACTGTCAGCGATCAGGACGACGTCGCCGGGTTTCAGGTTCGGCTGCTCAGATGCTCGCTTACGTGGTAGTAAAGTAGGCTTGTATTCTGTTAACCATTTCTTCCAGAATCTGTCCGCGAGCTGTTGTACTTCTTGCCAGCTGTTTTTAAGAGGTTTTTTGTCGCTGAAGCTGCCGAAGGGTGTCATACCGTTAGATCGATGAATAAGAAAGTGATTAGGTGTCAGCTGTTCTTCATTCAAGTTGGCGTTAATGGGTGTCAATGGCCGCGAGTTCACGATGTGTTCGGCTTCTAGCAGGAGAGTGTGAAGCGTGTCTTCAGATGGAATCTTGTCTCGCAGAGTGGAGTATAAGGCGTTTTTTATACTTTTTACCATGATTTCCCACGCGCCGCCCATGGATGGCGCTCCTGGCGGTATCTTCTTCCACACGATGCGTTTGTTTACGAGAAAGTCGTTGAACTCGGCGCTGTCCATTGCTTCTTTTATTTCACGCTCCGCCCCTATGAAGTTGGTGCCGTTGTCACTGTAGATGATGGTGGGGGTGCCTCTTCTGGCCATCATGCGTCTAAGCGTTTGAATCATAGAGCTAGCCGAGAGGGAGTTGGCTAACTCTACGTGCACTGCCCGTGTAGTTAGGCAAGTGTATAAGGCGCCCCATCGCTTTTCTACGCGTCTTCCTATAGTGACTTTTAGGGGTCCAAAAAAATCAGTCGCCGTAGCCGTGAATGCGGGTTGATGATGCATGAAACGCTCTTGAGGTAAGTCGCCCTGTTGTTGTATAATAGGCTTGGATTTTCTTAACTTGCACCATTGACATCTGGCGTGTATGTTCTTCAAGTAGTTACGCAAACCAATAATATGATATTTCTGTTGCAATTCGTTGATCACGGTGTGGTGATTGCCGTGATTAAATTGCTCGTGATAGTGGTGAACGAGCAGTTTGGTTATATGGTTGCTTATGTCCAATATTATCGGTTGCCTCTGGTTACTAGCGCTGTTGATCCTATATCTTCCGTCGAGTGTCAATAGCCCATCCGTAGACAATTTCACAGCCAGCCGATGCAGTTTAGAAGACTTCTGGATGCTATCGTTGCGGCGTAAGCGAGCAAGCTCCTCGGTGAAATCTTCTTGTTGGCATCGCTGCAGCAACAGATGTTCAGCAATCAGCAAGTGTCGTGACGTCAAGTCATTACCCGACGTGGTCTTAGTTTGCCTTAGGGTAAAGACTTCAACAGCTACCAACAGACGACCTAGTGCGCGTTGCAACCTAACATAACGCGAGAAACGCTGCGGATCGGGTAAGTGGTCGAACCTCCCCTGTGTGACATCGACAGCGGCGACGGTGTTAACTTGTTTGCGCTCCTCCCCGGTGGGAGGGATAACGTGACTATCCTTCTTTAATTTAGGCCACTTATCGGGTGAATCTAGTATAAACTGTGGGCCTCTGAACCACCGGTGGTTTATGTCGAAATCTGCCTTAACACCGCGAGTAGCGAAATCCGCGACGTTTTCGTTCGTAGGTACCCAGTGCCAATCGGAAGGCCTGGTAAACGTTTCTAATTCGGCTAATCTATGAGCGACGAACGGTTTGAATGTTCTAGGGTCTGAATGTATCCACGCGAGTACAGTCCTAGAGTCGGTCCAGTAAAATGACTGGCAGATTTCGTAATCCGTTTCGCGCCGGACTGCGTCCGCCAGCCTGCAGGCTAACACGGTAGCTTGTAGCTCTAATCTAGGTATCGAAATACACTTAAGGGGCGTCACCCTAGCTTTGCTACTAACTAAATGTGAAGTTTTATTGCCTGCGGAGTCCGAAACTACGAGGTATATAACTGCCGCGTACGCTTTCTCGCTTGAATCTGAAAAGGCATGAATAATTGCCTGCCCCTTCGACCTAGGTATATGCCTAGGTATAGCTAAGCTTTGCAGCAAATCTAGACTATCTATCCACTCGCGCCATGCCTTATTCAAGTTATCGGGTATAGTTTCGTCCCACTGGCAGGCCGTTCGCCATAAGTCCTGTATTAACATTTTACCTAAAATCGTTACGGGCGTAGCCAACCCAGTTGGGTCGAAAACACTAAATACGGCGCTCGTGACCTGACGCTTGGTAGGTATCCTAAGTCCCTTAACTACGTCTGTGGGTGTATTGCGTAGATTTAAGTTGAAACCTAAACTATCACTTTTGTGATTCCACAGAAGTCCTAGGGTACGCTCGTGCTCAGATTTACCTAGCGCTGTAGAAGATTCCTTAGACACATCGCTAACGTCGCTTAAGACCTTAGGTTCGTTAGATGCCCAACCGCATAGGGTAAACGAGGCTTTCTTGAACACCTCGTCCATGTCACGAATGGTTGTCCGGGCCTGCTCTATCGTATCAAACGCACCTAAAAAATCGTCCACGTAAAAGTTTCGTTCCGTGAGCCTAGCTATCTCGGGGTAAGTGTCGCGATAATCGTTTGCGTTTTTATTCTTAACGTAAATAGCCGTTGCAGGGCTCGACGCGCTGCCAAATATTAACGAAGTCATTCTATACGTCTGTGGCGGCGTATCCCTGCTATCCCCGCGCCATAAAAATCGTAAACTATCGCGATCAGACTCCTTTACCTTAATCTGAAGAAACATCTGTTTGATATCAGATATTACTCCTATACGACCCTCGCGAAATCTTATAAGTACACCGAAAAGCGACTGAATTAAGTCCGGGCCGGGTAAAATGGCATCGTTTAACGCTTTACCGCTCGTACGACAAGCAGCATCAAAAACGAGCCTTTGTTTCAATTTCGTTGGATGAATAACATTGAAATGAGGAAGGTAGAACGTGCGTGGCGTATCAAAGGTTGCGTCCACCTTTTCCGCGAAACCTTGCTCGAATAAGTCATTCATTTGCCTATTGTACTCGGCCTTTACTTTCGGGTCGCTATCTAATTTCTTTTCTAATGTGTATAGGCGCTTTAAGGCGTGCGCTTTGTTATCAGGTAAGGTTTCATCATCAGATTTCCATAATAAGCCTGCCTCAAACCTATCCTCGTTAGGTAAACGCTTACAAGTAGACTCTAACATTTTTAACGCTCTGTCCTCCGGGTCGTTGACCTGTTTACGCGGCTCTATACCTAAAGATTCTATGCTAAAGTGCTCGCGTATCAAGGCTAAAGCTGGATCTTGATTGTCGAATGTAGGCTTAATATGGTTTACCGCCCCTGTTAACTTACGGGGACGTTCATTAACTCCGTGAAGTACCCAACCTAGCTGTGTTAAGGAGGCGCAAGGTGATGATTTACCGCCCTCACATACTTGCCTACTTACAATCAGATGCCACGCATCTTGCCCTATGAGTATAGTAGGTTGCGCCGAGTCATAACACAACTCGTCTTCAAGGTGTTGTAAATGAGCGCATTCACGAACCACCGACCTATCAACCGATTGAGATGCTAAATTTAATTTATCTACCGTATGTGCGGTGAGTTCGTGGAACTCTCTGCTGGCTATACCTCTAATGGCGATCTTTACGCGAGATGAATCGTTATCAATGACTTCATGACCTCCTACTCCTACGAAGGAGAGGGTTTCCCGCTTACCGGGGTGCGTAACTTCGTAAGCTATGTCCTTAGTTACCAATGACAACGTTGCGCCTTCGTCCATAAGAGCGTGTGTAGTTATAGAACCCTTAGGTCCTTTGATCTCAACAGGAATAATCTTTAAATATGCTTGAGACTGGTTTGTGTGGTTTACTGAACTAACACGTTCCCTGACGGGCGCACTTACCCTATCCCTACGTTCGGTATAGCTCGTTCTGCCGTGTAATAAGGCGTGATGCGACGCCTCACATCCGCCCTTGCCGCACGCTACGTATTTGCATCTATTTGATGTATACCTATGTGAGTCGTTCAAACATCGGAAACATAATCTATATTTCTTAAGGCTTTCCCACCGATCGTTTACGCTTAACTTTAGAAAGTCGGCGCAGCTGGCTATTGTGTGGTTACCTGCACATACAACACACTTACTTACATCTTTACTACGGTTGTTAGCGGCGTTATCCTTAAACCACTGCGGTTTACTATTCCTATCGTTATTCCTAAACTTGTTATTGTTGTAATTTCTAACTCTTTGCGTCTTACGCTTGTTATTGGCGGCGGCAACAAAGTGCTGCTCTGCCTCGCTATCACTACAAGAGTCGTGGTGTGTCCTAGCGTGCCTACCCTGTGACATGGACGAGCGTGAGGAGTGTTGTGGTACGTATTCCTCTTCGTAATAATCGCTATAGTCGCTATGCGACGATACTGAGCTCTCCCTACACTCGTGTCTGCTGCGTGAACTAACGTTAATATTGTTAACCTGGCGTGAGCGCACGCCGGACCTCTGCTTGGCTTGTTCGTAGGCGAACATGGCATTAAAATTAGTACTTAACTCCTTTAAGAACCTAGACATAGCTAAAAGTTCAGGTATATTCTGATTACCGCCCTTGTACCTATACCACTCAAATCTAACTATGTTATTCATTTTATCTACTATACGACTTACTAACTCTGGAGCGTATAGGTACTGCGGCTTATTGAGGGCTGTGATCGAAGATACTATATTACACACGCGATTGCTAAATTCAGATAAATTTCTACTATCTTCGCTCATACGCGGCATCTTTTTAACATTTTGAATTTCCGATAATATTATGACATCAGGCTTGCCATAAGCCCTGTCTAACGCGTCTATCACTTCATACGGATTACTACAAGTGTGTAATATAGCTCTTACCGATTCACGCGCTTGACCCTTAATTGCCTTACGTAATCGGCCCATATTGGCTATATCTGAGAACGAGCTCTCAGTATCTGAGTAAACCTTTTTAAATGAAATCCAATCCGATGGGTTACCATCGAAAAAAGGTAGGTCACCTATGTATTTATTCGAAGTGACTATCTGCTGCGGCTGTGGGGATACGTGACTGTCAGACCTATTCATACTAATCGCCTGTACTATGGCGTCGCGTAAAGCGCTAATTTCCCCTGCCGTACTATTGTGGGGCCTATCCTGCTGCACTATGTTTCTATTGGGCGCTGTGCTAGTTGCGTTCCTATTCGACGATGCATTTGGCAGACTATCAGCGGCGGGCGGCGGCTCGCGCCCGACAGTTGAATTTTGCGCTAGCAATAATTCATACCTAGAGGCGGCGTACGCGGCGGCGGCCCTCGCCTGCTCTAATTGCGAGGCGCGGAGCTCAGACTCCGCACGCAACCTAGCTAATCTATCATGTTCAACCCTATCCAGCGGAATACCGCTGGGCCTCCTCGGAGGCTGTGCTTGCCCTCTTAAATCTAAATTGGCTCTTGAGCCACTGTGCGCGTGACCTAGGCTACCTACTGTGTTGCCTACGCCTGCAGACGCGCTTAATGATCTTAATCTAGTGTCGCCCGCGATACTTTCGCTGTGCGCTGGACCTAGGTTTCCTACGTTGCTACCTATGCCCTCGTATGCGCTTAACGACCGCGTGCCTAAGCTCGCTCTTAAAATTGCACTCCTATAGGGGTCGCCCGTGATATCTACACTGTACGGATTTCCTGGAGGGTCCGTATTCCTATCTAGACCAGAAATCGCGTTTAACGACGAAGTGTCTAACCTAACTTTACTCCTAGAGGGGTCGCCCGTGATACCTACACTGTACGGATTTCCTGGAGGGTCCGTATTCCTATCTAGACCAGAAATCGCGTTTAACGACGGAGTATTTAACCTAACTGTATTCCTGTAGGGGTCGCCCGTGATACCTACACTATACGAATTTCCTAGAGGGTCTATACGTGGACCAGAAACCGCACTGCTTCCTAGAGGGTCCGTACCGGGACCAGAAACCGCGTTATTTCCTAGAGGGTCCGTACGTGGACCAGAAACCGCACTGCTTCCTAGAGGGTCTATACCGGGACCAGAAACCGCGTTATTTCCTAGAGGGTCCGTACGTGGACCAGAAACCGCACTGCTTCCTAGAGGGTCTATTCCGAGACCAGAAACCGCGTTATTTCCTAGAGGGTCCATACCTAGACCAGAAATTACGTTTGACGACGGAATACCTAAATTCGCGTTCCTAGAGGGGTCGCCTGTGTTACCTACACTACGCGGATTTCCTAGAGGGTCTGTACTTTGACCAGAAACCGCACTGCTTCCTAGAGGGTCTATACCGAGACCAGAAACCGCGATATTTCCTAGAGGGCCTGTACCGAGACCAGAAATCGCGCTTGACGACGGAACGCCCGCGCTATCTAAATTTGCGTCGAATCTCGCGCCTAAAATGTCGTTACCGCCTAGCGTGACGGGGTTCTCGCGCGGATTCGCATTATCTACTGATTCCACATTTTCTACCCTAACCGGACTCGCGCCTAAACTACTCAACTCCTGGGGAGCTGTGAGCGATGCTGCACTAGTCGTCTGTTCGGAAGTGCCAGTCCCGTGGCTCCACGTATGGGTTTCTTGCGATGAAGTGGTTTCGTACGACGTACCGCTCTCACCTTTGGACCCATCAGTGCTGCTTCGCTCCTCCTCTTCTTTGTCCATTCCTGGTTGGCTCCTGACCCTGCCCGACCTCAATACCTGCCCTGTTCCCTTGCCTACCCCCTTCCCTGACATCCTACCTACCTAACACTAATCGTCCCTAGCTGCTCGCTCGGCGTACTACCGTAGGGATGCCGATTGAGAATAGGAATGTGAAGGAATGGATGGGTAGTGTACCGCCTGGCAGTGGAGAACTGTACGTTGTTAGTGCTCTATGACGTGGAGGAATAACACGCCCTTCAGCTTGCCAACCTGTGGCCTAACACCGCAAAGCCTCGTACCAGCGCACGGCCGAGCTATATAGACGCTCTGAAAAGAGCGCTGCGATACTCGCTCGATATATCGCACTAAAAAAGCGTGTATATGTCCAGGTTAACACCGCTAGGCCCAGACCACGCCACCTGCCAGAAATCAACGGGGATTGACGAAACCCGGCACTGACAGGATTTACGATTGACGCTCACGACGGCTTGACGCTTGTACTTCGAAGTCTTCCTCGCTGGTTACCGCAAACAGTCCCGTTCGGGATTTTTCTTTCTTGAGGCTTCTTTTCTTCTTTGGCCTTTGGAAGGCTTTTCTTTTTTGAGGTTTCTTTTCTTCTTTAGCCTTTGGAAGGCTTTTCTTTCTTGCGGTTTGAGATTTCTTTCTTCCAGACGAATCGGACGACAACGTGAGGTTTCCTTTTTGAGGGCTTCGGACTTGATTGAGGATCTTCTATAAGTATTTTCTTTCTTCGTAATGGGCTTGATCGAGGATCTTCTATAATAATTTTCTTTCTTCTTAATTGACTTGATCGAGGATCTTCTATAATAATTTTCTTTCTTCTTAATGGACTTGATCGAGGATCTTCTATAATAATTTTCTTTCTTCTTAATGGACTTGATCGAGGATCTTCTATAATAATTTTCTTTCTTGAGTTTCAGCCTTCTTTTTTGAATTTTCTTAATAAATCTTCTTTTTCTTTCTTCTTAATGATTATTCTTTCTTCTTTGCAGTTTTCTCTTCATCCGGCTCGAAGGACCATTATTCAGGACTGGCTGTAGAATATGGGTGCCCTGAATGCCTTGTACGGGTAGCTTCGGCTTGGAGCCGGCAACCAATGTAGGCTCACAGCCGAACGACGAAAGTGCGCAGCCGCTTAGCGCGCGGCCTGCCGTACGGGCACCTCCGTCGCAGTGGAGAGGGGTGCGAGAGTGACGGCGAGCTCTTCCGTCTCTCTCACACGGTAGTGGATTCCAGGTTGAAGAGTGAAACGCACGATGAAAGAGAAGGCTTGATGGCGATGCTGGCAGGTTTGAGCGAGAAAGGTAGATGTTGCTTGCTTGATTATCGTATGTGGAATGAGAACATTTTAGCAAGTACATCACCTTTTATAAAGCGGCCAACATTACCATAAAGAAAGCAACTTTATTTTATTCCAATTTAAATAGTTTGTTTACATTATTTTCACTACTGATTTAGTCTAATTATCTACTTTCTAATTAGATCTAATTAATTCTAATTAGAATGTTACAATTTACTTATGCAGAATAATGGATGGAACAATAAAACATGTACTAAGTGCGTGTTAAACAAACAGTTTTGCAATTATTCTTAGGTAATTGCTGAATGTAATTAGACTTTTATTAATTAGCGGCTTTATTTTTCGCCTGTTACAAAAACTGTATCTTAAAAATAAATCCTATCTATATTGTCGGTTAGAAACCTTTACGCAGAATTACGACACAATAATTTCTATTACATTAGAATAAAGGTTAAATGAGTACAGTTGAATGAATATAAACTAGATAGTGAAAGTGAGCTTTAAACAAACAAAGTTGGTGTATGAAGTTACTGCAATTACATGCTAATATGTTTAAAACATAACAAATCTTAACCTAAGGTTGGCGCAGTGCCATCGACGCAGAATTACTAAAGAAAGCAAGGTTGTGTACTCTAAACAATATAAGCTAATTTGAGAGAAAGTGAATTTAAACAATATGGACAACCTTGGTAATTACTAACAAAAATGAATACGGTTAAAAAGGTTTGTGCGGAGCCCGCGTTGGGGCAAAGAACGACACACTTAGCTGCTAATTTCACTTAGGGTAAGTGCGCCGTTGTAGGCCACAACGGGGGACACGTAGCGGTCGGTCGCCACCCGTTTTAGTCAAGTCGGGTAAATCAGTTTCAATAACTAATGGGGCTATTCCTACACTCCCGTGTGACCCCATGCGATACACTTATACCAATAAAGAAATTATCCTAAGATAAGTCTATTTGTGTTCGCATTTCTATTATTGTCAAATCCGGTAGTTGAATGGCAAGTATATGACTTAAACCGATTCGCTCATATGAGATGTTATTCAGTAAGATGACCTACTTGACATAAGTATGAAACTATTGCCGGAAGACAGCTGTTCAGCGTGGTAACATGTAAAAAGGCTAGTGAAAGTTTAATTTCTATCTAAACAGCGAATGGCTTTTCGTAACTCGCCCGCAACACTACTACAGTTGCGGGACCGTGGATATACCCCCGAGCTGAGATCGACTTTTGTCCTAAGCACAGCGAGATGCATTTTCATAACTCGCCCGCAACACTACTACAGTTGCCGGACCGTGGATATACCCCTGAGCTGAAATTGACTTCTGCCTTAAACAAACGTGGTCATATAGGCCAAGGGTGTGAATTTGATTCCGCTAATCCGAAATGATGATCTTTACCAAGAATTAACGTTTTCTCTTTAAACAAACGGTATTTAGGTTTAAGGGGTTTAATGAAGAAGTCGATAATATTTGGTTATAACTATTAAACATAAGTAATTCATTTTTGAGTAAAATATAAAATAAACACTTTTTACTGCGTACAAGGTTATACGTCTCATGTCTGCGTATATTTTGGTGACTCATTGAATTGGCGCTTAAGTTTTAATCAATACGTTTTTTCTCATTAGTAAAATTAATTATTTATTCCGAACTGAACATTGACATTGTAGGTTAGGAATCATTATAAGTCTTATATAGGTCAAATTAAGAAATCATTTACGTATGCCATCAAAGTAGGTAATTACTTTATAAGGGTTAGTATCACTTCGTCTAAAACGCAACTGGTTAAAAAAAGCAACTTGTCTAAAACGCAGCTGGTCACTGCATCAAAACGCAGCTAAATACAAGTCGCCTGAAAAGCAAATGGTCTAAAATACATGTAGGTCTAAAATAAATTTACTTTAGACCATTTGTTTTTCAGGTGACTTGTATTTAACTGCGTTTTGATGCAGTGACCAGTTGCATTTTAGACGAGTTGCTATTTCTACCAGTTGCGTTTTAGACGAAATGATACTAACCCCTTTAGAAATCATGACTTTGATTTTTGCATCAATATACTCACGATCTTCTATAATATCTTGCTTGCTGCCAGCAAATAAGCCCTAATTTAGGTGCTTACGTGTTATTTATGCAAATTATAAAAACGTTTCCTACGATTACGACTAGATCCTTAGCTTAATTCCTGACATTAAATCCATATTTGGGTAAACATAGCCACACAAATACAGCAAGACTCACGACATGCTATTCATCTGTATTCGTATTGCATTACAAATTTATCTAATATTGTAATTATAGTTGGCCAAATGTGCAACTAGGTATATTATGTGTCATTCTGTATACCTTCGTATATACACAGTACCTACCTAACTAATAAATATTTTCCATTCTATTATTTTCTAGGTATTCCATTCTTTTCTTATATTTTATTCTATTCTCGATGAAAGGATACTTTTTGGTGGCGTCACTAAGGCGCAATTTCCGTATTGATGCAAATTATAAATCTCCCTAATTGACATCGTTAAAAGGGACTTTGGGCTTGAGTAAGACACGATATTCTTTTATTTCCTTTTAAACGTCGATAGTGGCAGTGTCATGATCAATCAACAATTATCCGATCTTGACCCGATCCGGTCTTACCCCAACATACCTTACCTATAATATTCTCGTATCTTGGGCAACTGAAGCTAAACTTTATTCCGTTTTAATAAAGTATAGTTCTATCTAACGCATTCGCCACATATACAAGAGCAGTGAAGTTATGTATCCTAACAATACTAGTAATGTAACTGCATAAACGGACTGATATAGATGCAAATTACAAACAATGAAGCTAACCAAATGAAGGTCAATGTTATAAAATGATAAAGAAAATAAAAACGCAGTAGGATAGGATTTCGTTTGCACTGTATATTCTTACCTGTCACATGGAACAGTTTTCCTAAATATTTGCACTATTGTTCGATTTCTACCTTGCATAATTAAGTGATTCAATGTGTACCTACATATTATTACAACATGCCCAACAAATTGAAAATATAAATATTGTTTGCAAGGAAAACATCACACTAATCACAATAATAACACTATTTTTTTTTGACAGTGAATATCATAATTTAAAGCGCCTACATTTATTATCGGAGCAAACATCTTTAAAGCGCCCGTAAAAGCCTTCGCTCTAAGGTATCTATGAAGTAAACTTTCAGATTAGGTAAGATAATAAAATAGGTATTGTTACATATGTTCAAGTGATGCAACCTGAAAAATAATTCTATATTCTTACCCAATACCTACTGTATTCATATTTTATCATATTATACCATAAAACAGATTTACTCAAAAACAATGAATTTCCTAACCTTAGTACCGCGTGCATATGCGCGGCTAAGCAACATTGATTCTGGTATACTCTTGGATGGTTGACCGCTTTGAGTGGTTATTAACTGAGCGCTTCCGTGCTTTGGAAGGCACGCTAAGCCGTTAATCCCGGCTGCTGTCTATGATAGCAGTCGTAAGCGTAAGTTGCTCACACACTTAACAAGCCTAATCCCAATATGGTCTAGTTTCCCCTTGGATTTGGAAGTTCAGATTCAGGATGCAACTATACTTTGATAACGCTATCTCTGTCTCTCGCTTGCTCTGTCTCTTACATTAAAGTAATTGCTCAAACCAGCCTGCTGCTATTTAAGAAAATACTGCAATGTTTCAATGTTGATGTGTATATACTGCCTAGAGTGCATGACAATGTTAATAATGGGAATTAGCGTTCCGGACTATGTAATCTATGTATGTACCTATGTATCATCGTACCTCAACATTGATTGTCCTCCAAGTTGTTATTATATTCAAATTTGATGTATAAGGCCTTAATTGGCTTACAAAGAGCTTGAGCTTAGTAAGAAAATAAAATAATAGGTAGGTATCAAAAATTTGGGGACCGGAAATCAGATTTATGTACTAGTTCCCAAAAAAATGTTTAATACTATCACTACCTACTAGATTGTGTAATCTTTGCTGATGTAGATAAATTCAAAACATATAAGACTCGAGAACAAATAATCATACTCATCGACGCCACGCATATTGCGAGTAGACATAGACAACAAATTTAAACTATTACTTAAAGCTAAAATATAATATAACGCATCATTGTTGTCATGATCGTCAGTGACGATAGTTGGTAAAAGCATACGTAGTTAACAGGTTTGTTTGCATGATGTAACATAGATCGCTTGTTACTGCGTATGACTAATATTGAGTTGTTTCAAAACCACAGAGTAGGATTTAGCCTTAGGTTACGCTTTTTATTTCACTTGCGTAATAAAAAGTTACGAGCATTTTATGTTTTGAATTTAAGCCCAAATATAAACAATACTTGACTCGTTAAAAAACTGGACCTTTTGTGTTGCGATAATTTGTCATACGGGTAATTCTCGTACCTAACACAAAAGAACCGATTAAAAAGTAGTCGATTCCCGTCCTTAAGGCGATATATTGATTGAAAAAGACGCGCGTATGTTTTTCATTCACGACAAAACGGGATGCAACACTCTTCGGGAATGGCTTTTTTAGACAAATAAATATTCGATCATACTAGATACCTCAGAAAAGTGGTCGCTTATCATACCTACTGCTGCCACTGACAAGGCCAGTCAGAAGGGCTTGCAGCACTGCACTATCGTATAGTCCTACCCCTCCCCTATTTCGAGGAACTAACGAAACTTGGGAATCTTATCATACTAGAAACCGGATTTTTCATCATTTTTCAATTTTCGTTTTCAATAGCTTCGCCAGGTTTTTCGCATTGCAGCATCGCCGTTTCGTGTTCCCCGACTAATGACAGGCCTTATTATATATATGCCATCTGGGAATCTTATCGTACTAGGTTCAGTGTCGTCGGCTCTTCTACTACTAACATTCGCCATTGAATGTGTATGTGTACTGTTTCCAATGTGTATTCAATGTGTGTGTCGTGTATAGTTATGAACTATTGCCAATGTGTACTAAATACGTTGAACACTGGAAAAGGTTGGTGTCTGTAAAAATAAGGTTCCAACTTTTCGTGGTCATAGCCTCATCAGTTACAAATAGAGTCTTTCTTCATGGTTCAAAATAAATCTGTAATATAATAACTCTAGCAATGAATAAAAATGTGCAGTTTTGTTACTCTGTACCAACCCGTTGACGGGAGCAGGTTGATGACACACTCGCTCTTGACTTTCGCTACGTGCCTCGCACTAGTTTGGCAGGATGACTCACGCCTTGGTCGATGAGCAGTAATTAAAAATCTAGCCGGTCAGGCCTACACGTGGATAGAATAGCTGTTCAATCATACTCCGTGGCGTAAATATTAGTAGTGTTATGAGTCTTAAACCGACTCCCTGCTGAATATAAAAGGAAAATTATTTACTTATTGAAATTATTAGTTAACCGAAAGAAAGTTATGAATTTGATTGTATTGCACAGTGTAAGCACTGAGCTTTCTTTCGAATACTGTACCAATAACCACCACTATTTATCCTTTTCGAATTCTATTACCTTACCGTATTTAAATGGTGCCGACAGTGAGATATATTACTTTTTAAATTCACTGATTTGAGCATGTGTTGTTTGTTTGTGACTATGTCACTATCAATGACCGGCATGACCGCTTAATGGAACAGAAAAGGATTCCATGTTTGACCAATATGTCGATATGTCATGATACGTGTTTGATTTGGAAATGATAGTTTGTAAATAGAGGAATAGCTATGTAAGTTAATTTTAACAGTTTTCATTAAACATTTGAGATATGGATACCTAATAAAATAATAACATGACACATTTCAAATAAAGCAAATATAATTGTACACATAATCAAAACGTGTGTATTTATTTACGCTAAAATATTATTCTTTAATATTCTATCACAAAGCCACCAAAAACTCGGTTGCTATTCATTATACGTAAGCCTAATTCCCCCTGCATGATATTAAATGTTTCATATAAAATTATAACTCTTTGAATTTTCACGAAACCGCAAAATAATGACCAGTATGAGTTGAAAACTTTGTGTATTTCATATAACAGGCTTCATTGGGATAATTGTTTGAAATATTTTCAATTAATTGTCGGTGAAAAGGGAATTTAATTTTCTGGGGACCGTTTTTAATGATACTTAATTAAATCATAAAACTCTGTCATATAATATCAATTTCAATGGATCGATGTTATGAGAAAAATAGCATGTTACTAGTTTTTATAACGGAGTCATACCTAACAGTGCAATATCCACAGGATACGAATGAATCTCTATTACTTACATCGTTCGTCAGTACGTGGGATCCTAACTACCTTTGAAACTTAATTTCTTACTATGTAAAAAACTTGGAGATCCTTACCACAAAGTATTAGTAAAGATGCCAAAGGTTACGTCAGCCAATCGTGAATAGTGAGCTGACACAGTCTCTTAGAAACGCCAACGCACAAAACGTAAAATTAGCTTGACAATTATTATTATTTTTGACAAAAAAACAATGGTACATGCTTTTATCGCTGACTGTACTTGTTTGCATAGTCATCAATTACTTTAGTGAATTCTAATAATAGTGAATTCTAGTCATCAACTACTCATTGGGAGGGTTACAAAAACAATACAGTTTTCCGTACAAATAGGCGCCAGCATAGGCCAACTTTCCCGATATGTGGAAATATGACGATTCAGTTAAACTAACCAGACGTAATCAACACCACGGCAGTTTCATTAGAAGCCTGCGAAGTTTGAATTGATTAAATTTAGTTTCGCAATTGCACTAATTGAACCGCCCTGAATGTCCATTGGTATCGGTAAGGGGAGTGTTAAGAGAAGTTTAGGAGTGTGGACTCGTGTGTTATGCTAAAGTTTTAATTTTCTAACTATTGCCTTAATAAATAAAAATAAAACTGTGGTTAGTATGGGTCGTATCGTACAGTGTCGCTAGCAGTTACGGCTTATGTGTAAGTTATGTGTTTTTTACTTAATTTCTATAAACGTATAAATTCTATAAACGTAGATGGCATTTATATGCTGATTACAAGTGTAACCATAAAAAGACTTCGCTGTGTATTGTCGCTGTGTTACAAGTTGAATCATATGAAAATAGAGAAATAACATTAAATTAAATTAAATTTATTAATAATAATTGATACAGATTTAGTTACATACATTGGTTAAGTGATCTCATGAAAATAGTCATGCATTTCCAGATTGCAGTTATCACAGGTAATGTTTGTCAGCCTTTGGTCAGCGCTTTATGATATTCAAAAATACTTACAACAATTCAATAATGTTTGATTAATCTGTCGCAAGTTTGAAATGAAAACAACTGCCGACAATAAACCACTGGTTGTCAAAAAAGTGTCCAAGACCCACCGCGCAGCGCCATCCGCCCGTGACAACGGCTCCATCATCATAATGTCCCACAATTAAAGCTAATTCATCATCGCCACACGCATTTTAACAGTCATCTAAGGCTTCTATTAACCCTTTGGATTTTATTGAAATTGAAATTATTATAAAGAGGGTTCCGCGTTCGCAACCAGTTTGGACTTGACCTTAATTACTTGATCCTTTGATGTGTTTATTATAAAATTCCTATATCAAGCTGGGGACATAAAGTAGGATAGAAATTAAATTTTGTTACTTAATTGAAAATAAAAAGATATGTACAGTCAAGTGCAAAAATATGTATCGAATGAATCCTCTCATAAATATGTACCAAAACCTTAATTCACCGACATAAGAGCTATGGGACATCTTTTTGAGCAAGTTGTATGCAACCATATTTTTGCACTTGACTGTACGATGAAACACAGAAAAAGACAGAACTCATTTGGACGGTTCAGTGTACCACATAAATTTGTTTATTGTATGATAACTTTTACAAGAGCCCAGCTCTTAAATTTATGATGATAATGATAATTTTTATATTGTTATTGTTAACTATAATAACAAATTACTTGGAATCACAATTAAATATGCCCAACTCTAAATTTCATATATGATTGACCAGATTGACAATAAAGCAATCTAGTTACAATAGTTGACATTAGAAGATTAATATTGGTCATTTGGTTCGTATTAACGTTATCTGGACAACCGTTGAACAATTTAATTTACAAAATTATCACATTCTCTTAACCAATATCACTAATATCTTATCTAAAGCAGATAAAGTTCGTTTTAGCTTAAATAAAAATTTCTTGACATGACGGTGTTGTGGTAATGCTTTTACTATTCAAAAGGTCCTAATTATAATCTGAATCGTTTAAGAAAATATTTTCGGCGTCAAATAGAACAAGAAAAAATGTTTGAAGACATCGTCTTGAGTTTGGTCAACCGAGCGGAAGAACAAAAATTGATGGAGTCTCTGTTAATATAAAGATTTTATACTAGCGCTTACTTAAGTAAAATATCGCAACTCATTTTATTGTTATTTGATGATTCTTTTATGTCGCGATTTGATAATTCTATTACAATGATAAGTATACGCATACTCATACTCATACTCATTTATTCATAAAATTGAGAATTTTACATGTCAATGAAATTAAATTTACAATATTAACGTATGTCTATTAAACGTAACGTACAATGTAAACGTTAGTTAAAAGGATTTTAAATAAATATTCTATTCTATTCTATTCTATTCTATTCTATTCTATTGAATTCATTTTCAAATATTATTGAGAACTTACAAAATAATTATTAAAATTGTCATATTTATTTATCGTATGGCATTTATTTCGAACCGTGACATCTTCGAGAAGACAGTACGGTTTATAAAGTCAACGTTATAAATATTATTAATAAAATTGTCAAAAAGTTAATGTAATAAATGTACAATTAAAATTAAAGAGATATACACAGATTATTGAAGAAATTTTAATAAATATAATATGTAAGTTGGTACCTATAAAAGTGTAAGATCCGTTTAATTAGGTACTACGTTTATTTGCTCGTCCCTGAAAACCCCCACAATATCAAATTTCATCAATATCGTTAGGGACGTTTCTGAGAACCCGAAATAAATATATATATAAGATATATTGCCATTTACAATAAAATCTTATTTAGTAACATAATTTCAAGTAGTAAAGTAGCGGATTTTGATATTTATTGTACTGCAAATACATTCAAATACGATCAATCTTTAAAAAAAATACATCGCCATACTCACAGTTTCCCTGTCTCGATAGCATGAGTCACTGCAGAAGTAGAACGGTGGTACGGGTAGGCACCGCTCGAAAAAAGCTAACGCCCTGTGTATACGCCTTATCTGTTGCATCAGATATTATACAGCGTGTGTTAAAGTTTATAGGTATTATCTCGGGTAGTGCGAGATCAAAATCTCTGTTCAGTAGGAATGTTGTGCGATATGGTTTAAGCCAGACTAGCAAGTGTTCCCCGCGAATCTTATGATACTTCATTGTGT
Source organism: Cenopis cana (assembly GCA_951800055.1). Taxonomy (NCBI): domain Eukaryota; kingdom Metazoa; phylum Arthropoda; class Insecta; order Lepidoptera; family Tortricidae; genus Cenopis; species Cenopis cana. The sequence goes on from OX637472.1 coordinate 13,103,297, forward strand.
TTTGTTCAATTATGCCGATAACATCATAGTTGCAAGCGACTGAAATGATACATTGTGCTGTATTTTATAAGTATTACCAGACCTTATTACTAGACAGTTTCAAAAATAATTTAAAGAATTATTTAGCTAGGGATCTTTATTACGTAAAAGTACATTTAGGACTTCGATTTAATTATTTCAAAGGCAAACTTGAGAATACAGTGTTTTAGCTTTATTATGATATTCATAGTCCTTCGCCGTAAGACAAAAGTCGAAGAAGGTTATCTGGCGTCTGGCAGATTATTGCTGCGATAAAGGAACAGTCTAATTAGAAAAAACCCAATAAAACTGTGTCGACACCGGATACTTGTTGGTTCTTCAATGTCGTCGCGTACAGCATACACTGTCTAGACACGTGCCATTCGTGTCCGCGACGAATGACACTAAAATGTACATTGAAAGCAATTAGGCTTTCACTCGTACATGTGGGTACATCTTCTAATAGCCATCATTACCTAGTATTAAAAAATTGTTATATTTTTTTAATAATTAATTAATACTCCCTCAGTTTATAGATATTTTAGTCAATATGTGTTACTAATATGTGCCTATATGCGTCTGTGCCCAGACGTACGGCAGGTTACCATCCTTACCTGGTTTAAATTCCTCTTACTCAGTCTTACTCGAACCAAGCGCTTTTCGTCATCTTTTATAATGCGCATTGCTATGGTTTGGAATTCCCTGCCGGCATCTGTATTTCCGAGTTCATATAACCTGGACCCATTTAAGGCAAGAGTGAATAGGCATTTTCTGGGTGAGCTCGTTTCACCGTCGGCCTCATCTTTGCCCCCTGCCTAGATGCTGGCCAAGAGCAATCCCATTATTAATAAAACAAAAACCTGTTACCTACTGCTAAAGAAAGTAAACGCTTCGTCGTTTATTTCACTTGGTTTTGTGATTACAAATAAAATAAGACCATATCTAACCATAACCATAAATTAAATTACCTTTTTTACATTACCTATGTTTATCTTTTTTTTTATACCACGTCGGTGGCAAACAAGCGTGCAGCCCGCCTGATGGTAAGCGGTCACCGCAGCCTATGGACGCTTGCAACCCCAGGGGCGTCACATGCGCTTTGCCGTGCTAATTGCTTACACAGAATATATTCACCTGATTCGTAGCTGTGCTAATGTATTTGTTGATAAGGCTGCCCATCAAGACCTTCTAATATGACTAAGTTCACCAAAATGCAGATTGATCGATAGGTATTAAGAATTAGTTACATTTAAATGCCACCTAATTGGTTCGAATTCTCTGGCACAGTTGACCAACATACATTAGAAATATGTTTTTTATACTTTTTTATGATCCAGGTTTCAGAAATATAGTATCATCCTGTATCATGCACCGGCGCGGGCGCATGACTCACTGGCCGATCGTCAAACACTCTCACGACAAAGGAATAGAATTAAAAAATAAACACCGATCTCTGAGTATTTGTTAATAGGTCGCGCGCAGTGTTCATAGAATTGTATAATGTTTTATTACTGTGGGAGAGATATTTGTATGATGGACGAGACATAAATATGGCAAAAGATTGAAATATTTTCCACAATACTATCTAAATTCCCTTTTAATTTTCAATTATAGATAAAGAATATAATCTAAATATAAGTGTGATAATTATGTTCATTCGTATTTTCAAACAACGCTGATTAAATGGATGCGATGTTACCTTAATTTTTGTATAGTTCCCATATTTTTTGTTAATCACATCGAAAGCGTAATTTTTTTTATACAACGACGGCGGCAAACAAGCGTACCTACGGTCCACCTGATGATAAGTGGACACCGCAGCCTATAGACGCTCGCAACTTCAAAGCAGTTACGAGCGCGTTGCCGACCCTTTATAAAATTTGAGGATTCACTGAGTTAACAGCAGAAAAAACAAATTTAAGACCCTAGCTCTCAACACAGTGCATCCTCGGGAGCTCTGACAACCTTGCAAATAACAGTGGACCATCTATTTCACACACTGATTAAATGATAAAAAATATTTACAATGTATTTTACTATGTGTACAAAAATCACTGGGAAAAGTCACTGTAATAGACCATTAAAATACTCTTTTATACTCCTTAAGTGCTTAACAAAATTAAGTTTGCAGTTCTAAACAGAAACTTATTCATAAATTTATTATGCGTTCGCGTTTAACAGACAGCAAAAATATTGACAATTCTAACGGTTCTGAAACGTGACGTTTGGATTATTGCCCTATTTAACGATTTTTAATGTTATCGGACAAAAGTGTTGGCTGTTTATAGACGCGTAAATCAACTGTCACATAAATCTAGTTTTGCTTGCAGTACATTTATTACGAGAAAACGTTTAAAAAGTAAGTTTTATTGCGGCAGGATAGTTTTTGATCCATGAAAATAATTACATACTATCAACATTTAAAAAAAATAGTTTTGCCTTACTAAAGAAACACCCCCTTATTAACAAACCTCTGCTAATTAAAACATATTTTGTCACTGACTCACAAGCACATGTGTCAAAGTGAACGATAAGAACAAACTTATTTTAACGGCTATTTAACGGAAAATAGGTTTCGTGAAAGTTTATGAATAAAGGGGACAATGATTATTAGGTTAATCGTAAAGGTTCCAGCTCTCAATACTAGATCAACTAGATGTCAAAAAGTCAGCAAAAGTCTTGCTTAGGTAAGTAACTACTTACCAACTACTTACTGACTTACTGACCGATTAAATAAATAAACTGACTATTTTTCTATTGTGGCATGTGAAGAGTTTCCACGTTTTCTTGACAGCTTATGTCAACGAAAAAAAAATGCATAACTTGAATATATGTAGTACCTTAGTAAGATATGGTATACCTTAGTAAATAATTGTTCTAATTTGTATGTAAATTCACCTTGTATCATTGAGGGAAGTTGTGAAGAAAAACTATACCACTCATCATCCTCCTAGCGTTATCCCAGTACAGTTGCACCCTGAAGGATGCCTGGGGTCCGCTGCCTAATCCCAAGATTTGGCGTAGGCACTAGTTTTTACGGAAGCGACTGCCATCTGACCTTCCAACCCCGAGGGGAAACTAGACCTTATTGGGATTAGGCTTTGTCAAGTGAGTGGGCAACTTGACTGTTAGAAGTTCTCAACCGCCCGAAAGCCTCCAACTTGGCTTAACGACTGCTGCCATAGACAGCAACCGGGATCAACGGCTTAACGTGCCTTCCAAAGCACGGGAGCGCTCAGTTAGTAACCACTCAAAGCGGTTACCCATCCAAGTCCTGACCGCTGCCCACGTTGCTTAACCTTAGATACCGCAAGCGGTGCCCGGCGCCGCTGGGCCACGAGCGCTCCCTAAAGAAAAACTATACCAGTCTGAACTCAAAATTCACAACTTACCAAATACCAGTTAGTTCACTCTAAGACTAGTCCAGCGGACTCAGCAGCCAATAAAAATATCGTAATGGCCAATAAATCGCGCTCCATTACATACGCGTTTAAACTGAATAGAAACATCTTACATTGTAGCTTAACTGTGGTTTAAAATGCTAAGTCTTTGTTAGCTTCTTGATTTAGGAGTTTGTTTTATTTTATGCGACGAGGAAGACATTTAAAAACTGTTCGGGATAAAATCTGGCTATTCTTTTCCACGAAGATGTATTGTTTTATATTTATGTACTGTTGCAATATAAATCGTCAGAAACACTAATTGGTGGTGATAATTATAGTTTTGTATTTTAAACAGAAACACTCAGTCTAACAATGTGTATGTAGTGTACCTAGGCATATCACCTACCGACTGAAATGCGGTGATGCCAAATAAGAAAGCGAAATACTTTAACGACTTCAAAACGTTAGGAAATTATGCAAAATTAATATTCCGTACCTCAAAAGGAAAAAAACGAAAGCCCTATATGATCACATTGTCGTCCGTCTGTCTGTCAAGACCCTTTCTCGGAACGCGTGGATATATCGAGTGTCACTATGGCAAATTTTCCTGCATATCGAGCCTACAGTGCAAGAACGATTACGTGCCACGAATGTTATACTAATATCTTATAATTACATCCCCTCGGATAATTGGATGTACATAGCCATCCTGAGTAAATAATTACCAAAGCATTAAATGCGCATTCTGCGACTATTTTGCTCAGATTTTATACTTACCTGGTATCTCGTTATGCAGCGAATGCATTGAATTCGAGATACCTACCTCAATAACATAATGACACTATAGCAACAATCCACTTTTCCGTATATGCAAACATCGACTCTGGTCCCATACGTCTGATTTCCTAATCATGGCGCCCGCAACACTTGTTTAACATAATTATCAAGTGTCGTTATCGAAATTGACCGATTAACAGGTTTCGTAATTTCATAATAAGCGGACAAAAGATCTTATCGTAATGACGCATCGGGTGTTTATCGGCTACTTGGAATACCTATTGTTTGCTAGATAATAAAGCTTCGGCGCAAGTGATAAGAGCTTCCGGTTGATAATAAAAGTTAAAAACTTAGCTTCGTCTTTAATGTTGTTTTTGGAATAATAGAGGCAAAACACTGCAGTAGTATTCATCACAACATGATGATATTAGAATTATTAAAGATTCTGGCAACTTAAAAGTATTTGGTATCCTAGAAGATGTTTACCTATGTTTGCGACCATAACGGTAGGCTTCTTGATTTCTTATTTATTTGTTTCGACCCATCCGCAAAAGTTGGATTGTTTTCGTTTTCCTTTGTTGTATGGGAGCTCTTCTTAAAAATACCTAAGTTTCGACTATTTGTATGGCTTTGGGCTACCAAGATGATTATACTGTGAAAATTTTAAGACTGTTGCTCGAATCATTTAATTTTGTCTGTAAACCTATTAATATAAGCACGAATATTTATTCCTGAGTCTTGGATCTTTTCTATGTATTAATGAGTATCTATGTATTTATCTTTATGTGTATAAGTATATATGTCTTCGCCTAGTGCCTAAGCTTTGCTTAGTTTGGGACTAGGTCGATTTGTGTAAGATTGTCCACAAATGTTCATATTTATTCCAGAAACCGAATGCACAACACACTTAATCTGAGATCTGAGAGATCTTAGTTACCTACTCCGGAAAAGAGAATGCATATTGTTTATCCTAAAAGATTGTAATACAATATTTTTGACTTTATACCACAATCTCGTAGTACCGTAGATAAAGTTACGAGCTGTCAAAATCGAATAATAACCTCTTTGTGAACGTTTAAGTGATTACGTTATTTTATGGGCCGTATTTGTAAAAATGACTGATAAAAGCTCGAGCTTTGTGGGTTTGTTGACTTGTGATTCATACAATGTAAGGTTTTACAATTACTATGAAGTAAAAAGTACCTAGTTATATAAGTACTTACTTAAAATTAAGAAACTTTTTGGTGTAGGGTGTAGGTATTTTACGGCAGATACAAGTACAGTACCCTTGCCATGAGTTTGTATCGGAAACTCTTACCGTACTCGCTAGCGACTGCGTAAATGTGATTTAGTATGCCGATTACAAGTTTCCGTATTATGTTATTGTAAAGCGTACTGCTAGGTCCCGAGATACAGGCCTAGTCCGGATATCCATGTTCTATTAAGACTTGTGTGATTCCAAATAAATTTATCTTTATCTTTATCTTATCTTATTCTTTGTTCCATTGCGTAACCGCCAGACGCGCTGTACTTTTGTCCATACTAAATCGTTTACGCAGTCGCTAGCGAGTACGGTAACACAATCATTGCAAACTCATGTACCCTTACCATGAGATTGCAATGTTTGCATTACCGTACTCGCTAGCGACTGCGTAAACTATTTAGTATGGCGATTCTTAGTTCTATTGCGTAACCGCCAGGGGCGCTGTACTTTTGTCCATACTATATCGGTTACGCAGTCGCTAGCGAGTAGGGTAATGCAAACATATAAGGGCAGTCTGGGCACTCTGTCAATCCATACAAAGCTTTTGAATACCAAAATAATGCTTGTCGATATATGGCAAATATACGAATACGGGCTTATGGCACTATATAGTAAGCTTTTATTCCGTCGTTTTACACCGTTTGTGTAAAAAAATAGTGTGATATCGAGTAAACACCTCTTCTTACATACTCCTCCTCCTCCTCTCCTTAGTGTTACTTGACTGAAAACATTTACTCTCCTATAGAGGTACTTAAAATTAACAAGCCTCTGTTAACTAAAATTTGATTAGTCCCTTCCTAACGACGACTTTCAAGGGCATAACTTTTAGGACGCATTTATAAATAAAGAACATAATAATGTTATAACTTATAAAGTATATAATGAAATATTTTTGAGGTTTTTGGGATTGATTGAATAAAATAATACGCAGTAGGTAGCCAGAATCATGCACCAATGAGTAGGTAACAAAAAGTACAGTCATATTTCACTCAAAACGATAATGGCTTTAAAAGTAGCATAATTTATGTCGTTTCCTGATGCACAATTAGCATGTGCCGTGGATCCATTAGCTAAATGACACTATAGCGCGGGCCAAAGTACCTGTACCCGATAAGTACCTTGTCATTTTAACATCATGTACGAGTACACCAAACAAACAGATGAGAATTTACTCTGAAACAGTAGTAACGAGTGCAAATACTTTATGATTGGAATTAACTGGGATAGTGATGAGTTTCACGGTTTATTTTACATATGAAAATGATACATATTTTGTAACAATTTTCATCATTCAAATGCATGGTTTTTGGTTACATTACAGCAAATCTACATAATTTTATTTTCAGATGAGTCAATCGGCAGCATGGATGAAATGTAATTAGGTGTGTATTCTTAGTTTTATATCATACTTTATATTATATTGATTTAAACTTACACTATTTTCACACATTATTATTGGGAAATGGGACTTAATCGCGTAGGTACAATTACAACTAATTTATCTTTTTTAAGGTTTGCCCGACGTTTCGAATGTATTACAACATTAATTAATTAATGGATTAACATTAATGTATTGAGGTAAATTAGTTATAGTACGCGATTAAGTCCCGTTTCCCAATAATAATAGTTCCCAATAATATAATATATTATTATATCATCTTGTATTCATGAGTTTCCTGATTCAGCACGGGAAGAAGGGACAGATTTAAATACAGTAATATCAAACAAATTGTAACGTACATACAATTGTAATAAGAATGAGTTTGACCCATATAGAGGACTAAATTTTACAGGAATTCTGTGGTGTTGTTTTCGGTTTACATCAATGCAAAAAATTAAGATTAATATATATATATATTGAAAAATAATGGAATGTGGAAACAATTATTAATTACAGCAACATGATTAAGCATGAAAGAAAAGATTGTAAATTATGGTAGAATAAAGGCTTTTTTATTTTTATTTTATTTTATTTATAGGTACTTATGTGGTATTGTTATAGGTATAAATAAGGTTATAGGTAAGTAGGTAGGTACAGATACAGTCGCTATCCGATACATATATTGGGAGCAAACAAGCTGCTCAAATTATCTGTATACGACTTTATTGTCAATGTTTATGAGCGTCCTGTAGCTCTGGTATAAGTTTTTTCGAAACATTAACTAAAAAAACTTATACTAGAGCTACTGGCCCCTATTTCACCAACTCGACAATTGTCATCTGACAATGACAATTCCAAGTACACTTCTGAGTCGTCACGTAAAGACGGTCGTTGGATAGCATCGATACTTACCGGCCCAGCAATGTAAACCGAATTGTCATTGTAAGCTGACCATTGTCAAGTTGGTGAAATAGGGGCCTGGTGTTGCAAGCGTCCATAGGCTGCTTGTTTGCCACCAACGTGATATAAAAAATAGCACCCTGAAGAGTGCCTACCCAGAGATTACACTTCTTTATGGCAACTGTATTACCTACTTATATAGAATGAAAAATGTAAAAATAAGTAAGTTTATTCTTACAGAATGCTTTGAAGAAATACATTTTAACTTAGTCATATAGATTTATAAGTTTATAGTTGGCGTATATTTCAATCCTTTATCACATAAATGCATTATGTACTGCACTGTGACTCGAGGCCGTCGGAAAAACGTTTTCCGCTTAGTACTGCGACTATTCAACAATTAATTCAGATAATTTAATAGCGTTTTAAAATACAACATTTTTTTAATGGAAGGGAAGGAATTGTACAAATTTGTGACAGATAACTCTCAACTTGATAGCGTTGACAGCAAACCAATGCTGTATACATTTCAAAATTTCAATCATTTATTCGTGACATAAGTACAAAAATATATTATGTATGTGTGAATATATTTAAGACACTATTGCATATTAAAAAAAAGAAAAGAAAAAACAGCTCTAAGGCGAACTTATCCCTCAAAGGGATCACTTTCAGGTAACACCTTCACGAAATGAGAAGAATGTTTGTATCGGACGAAGGCGACGGACAAAGTAACACACACACATTAGCCAGCTTATAAAAAGCAAATTTATAAGCTGGCTAATGTGTTCAATATATCAGTTTTAATTTATTTTCGGGCTTTTCCGGCAACATCCTTAGCTACTGATTCCTGCAGAGATCCAGATTTTAATTAATTGTCCGGTTTATGTTATTTAACCCTGAAATAACCAAGAGGAGCATTATAGTCGCCGAGGCCACTATATAATTCATAATATTCGTTGGTGTCATCGCGTCGAAGGCCGCTTTTGTTCCACGTGACTCATGCGCGTACGCACACACGTTGGAAATGTGGAAAATGTGCATAGATATGCATAAATTTCACTGTGGAGCACTATTTTACTTTTCTGCTTCAAAAGGAGGTAAACGACGCGATTTTCTTGTAACAAAACGCCATTTGCGTGTCAGGGTAGCGTTGTATTATATTGGTAGTTTACCTGTGCGTTTGTGCTATTAACCTCGACCTTGGCCGAGTATTCAGAAGCAATAGAGTAACAGTGAACAGAACTATATATAAAAGCAAACTCCCCAAAATAGATTTTTGATGCATTGATGATCAGAAAGACAACGATAATGATGATGCCCTTCCACAAGTACTTATTAGAACATGGATTTATTAAGGCATAAAAAATAAATACTGTTGACAAGATTGTATCTTGGTTCTTTAGCTTTTTTATGTGCTGGCCTAAAAAAGGGCTTGAAACACACTAAACTCAAATAAGAGTTCCAATAATATACGCGTATGGAGTCAGATTTATCCTCCCTTAAACAATTCTGCACTTTTTTGTAATCTTAATTTTCAGTGAAAAGCATACAACCTCAGCATTAATAATGTAATCTTTGCATACAACAACGTCGTTTTAACTTGGCAGGGGAGTAAAAACCTTGTCATCGAGAGCATAATCGATGTAGAATCGATGACAAAAAGGCAACTAATCCATACAATGCATGCATAGAAATCGAACGCAGGTGGGCAAGTGATTTGAATTTTTTACCCCTTTAGATGGGTAAAAAAATTAAAAGGGACAGCCGAAGAATGAAAGGTAGTGGGTTCATTTTGCGCGGTGTGACGAATTTTCCTATGCTGATTACGTCGTAACCGTACGTGTAGATATGCCTCTGCTTACATAATAGGACGTAGGCATATGTATTCTCAGCAACATATTAGAAAAATATTAACTTGCATTTCAGTGTTTCTGATATATTTTGTTTGTAACTGATCGAAAGCCATATCTTATTTTACTTTGAGTGCATTAATAAAAATCTGATACCTACTATATACCTACATACCTAACGAGCAAAAAGTAGAATACCAAGTGCGGTAAAACAAAAAATGTCTCAGATCGCAGGTATTTGACGCCTGAGCCGAATGCAACGGCGATAAATATGTGATCTAAGGTTTTCTTTATTACTGCCCCTGGCCATGAAGTTGGATTTTCTGCGCGCGTAGCGTACGGTAATTGCCACTTTATGGCTAGGTGTGACATAAAAATAATGAAAATCCCGTTTTCACCATTTTGGATACGGAACCCTCATAAACGCGTCCTCAAAAACTGTTTTATTAATTAACAATGTTAACAGAAATAGTAAGGCTATGAGGCTTATTAATACACATTTTTTTCCTAGAAATACCTATTCTCTATGTATTTCACCTAGGTACGTATAGATCTGTACTATAAAACGAGCAAGTTGTTAGTCTTCCAAGCAAATGAACTGTCAAACAAATAATTGGTTTAGCAACACTACCTCACACGTCACATTTCCATATAAATATGACGTAACATGCACAGTGTTTCCAAATTATAACTGTTCTGTTTGAAGACTCTATTGGTATTGACATACCTTTAGGTGTATAAAATTCATCATGTAACATGTATTACATTTGTGCGATATATCATTTGAATTGAGTTACCTAGGTATACAGTATCCAATATGTACGAATAATGTTTAACATAACGCGTACAAACCCAACAACACTAATGGCAGATACTGTTATTGTCTAGGAGTCAGGTAAGACATTAACACTAGCTTACAATACCGTCTAGGGCACACAATAGGGGCTTAGTAAGTTAATACTGCCGAGTCGTCCAGCTGAAGGTGAAAATGTGTTATGTACAGTTGCTATCTAATATATCGAAGTTAACAAAGTGGGCACAAACATCTAAACGAATTATCTATCTAATATAATAAACATATAACATATAATGTCTTTAACGGAGTATTTAGTATATATTTATTTCGGGTCTCTCGGACACGGCTCTAACAATTTCGATGACATTTGCTATAGGTATTATATGTAATTAATTACCATCTGGGCTCGCAAATTAATATAATCGAATGTCAAATAACTCTCCTTGGCGGTTCATTTTCTGACTTATTCATTATTTTTTCTTCCTATTCTTAAGTATTGTATTGTCTTGTGTTTCTGAATTATATGAAAAATTAACGTGTCTATTATCGGGTATAGAGGTGTTTGAGTAGCTGATAACACATCACATCTCCCATAATTTTCCACAAAGTGTAATACCGACTAAAACCCGACAGTACACTGGCAGTCAATATAATTGTAGCATAAAGCCGGCATCAGTCACCTCGCATTTGGCGCAATATTCATTAAACACGGCTTACTACGCCGCTATTAATTCGCCCGACACCGGTGCACGCCATTGTACTAAAGTTGCACTGAGTTGCATTGTTTTGGTGGAGCAGGGTTGGCGATTTTTTTCAGGAAAGTAACGCTATCAGTGTTGGATTTGTCACTGAAGTCAGCAAAGTAAACAACAAGACAATCTTTATGTCTATTAATGTCTGCTATTTTCTTAAGAGGAGAGGTAGGGCAAGCTCTCTCCATACAAACTTTGTACAGGATTTAATCGTTTGTGTTTGCATTAAAGTTATGATTTTCGGTCAGTATGCTTATTTTTCTGTTAGTTATTTCGTGAAGTATTTTTTTTTCATTGATATTATTTTTAAATATTTATTATTTTTTTTGAAATATTTGAAAATTTCCACCTCACTTTCACCGCATATTCAATATTTACATCCAAAAAAAAAATTACATTCGTTAGTGCCAAAACCTACGAATAAAACGTGCACAGAGTTTGTATGCAGAATGCCTTGCCCACCCCTGCGCCTTAATTCAAGTCAATAACTTGATTCAAGTCTTATTTGGCGATTCGAAGATTTGCTCGTATATTTGCAAAATATGGAAAATGAGATCAGAATTTGATCTGAGTACGCAACAGATGAAAATAATAAAATAAATAAAGGCTACCCTATTTGTAACAGCAGATCCATTGAGTATTAAATATAAATTAACACCAAAAATCTTTAATCATACAGAATAAACTGGCCGAGCTAGTCATGTTTTCATAGTCTTCTTAATTCCATCCAGTGCGGTTTCTTGGAGAAACAGCGAACATTTTGTTGCAAGAATATCTAATACATTTACAAACCAATTGCTGTGTGTTGTTTAACCCTTCTAGTTTTACTTGCAATATCAGTTGTACAGTAATTTGACCTTACAGTAGTGTCCACCATAAATATGAATGGTTTACAGAAACGTGAGGCGATCCCGGCGTATTCTTGACCCTTGCATGTATGAATTATTTTATTACCGTTGCCATGATTTATTATGCGGCATACAAGGTTAAACTGTATGTCTCTATTTTCTTTTTTTATCTTGAATAATAAAAAGATAAATGAGATAAATGTGTCTATTTATAATGGAAACTGATCAAAATATGAAGCAGAATTAGGTCTTGCTAAAATATATAAGATATTACTAACCGATACACCATTGTAATTTAAAGAAAAAAATAAACGCATTTGTATTTGTAATATATTCAGTTGTGTATATACTTGTACTAGAACAAAAGAATGCAACTGATAATTTTAACACACTTTATAAATGTCCTCGATGTTAATGTCATACTAAAATAGATTCAATGATAACTGACATATAGTGCGCGCCATCCACAGCCCAAGCCGTACAACTGCGCACAGATTAGTATGAGATTCGCTGTGGAGGGGCGCGTCGTCGTGGATGGCGTGCACTATAGTCATCGTATGTACTTAAATTTGTCAAGCGGCTTACACTGCATTCTCGTAGAACATACTCACTCAAGAGGTTACAGGCACCTATAAGTACATATACATTACTTACACCACAGAATAATTAATAGTACTCACAGATAGTATTTAGGTACAGAAGGTTTTCAATGTAACAAAACCGACATCTGTCAGATCTAATAGATAACTCAGAACGCTCAGAACATATTGGCATGCTGCTCTCTTTTGTTCCTAGAGGGGTCGTCCAGGTATATCGTGTGCTAGAGTCAAGTTTAGCCAAAATGATGAGAAGAACGGGCCTGCATATAATCCAAAAATATAAAGCTTTCTGTATTTTTTCATTGCCGCAAAATATATACAACTACGCGTTAATCATAAAAAAACCTTCAACTGCATGTTCAAAACATGATACCCTGATAAAACTTTGTCACCTAACTGTTGAAAAGATCTCATAAATCGCACTTCAAGATTCTTGTTCCTTCGCTTATTCAAAGCTGTTACCTCGACACCAGAACATTTCCAATATCCTTCGAACAAATCCCAGCCCTACCCAGCATCACAGCCTTTTGTTCAGCCCTGTCGCGGTGGCCATGATTAATTGCATCTATGAAGGCTGTTCCAGCCCGATTTCATCGCGAAAAACTACTGAAACACAAACTTTAATTAAATTAAAACGTCAGTACCACGACCCGCCTTTTGGTTGTTCGTGTAACGAGGTGGCTTGTAAATAGGCAAAAAAATCTGATTTTCGCGCACCGCTGATTTTGTCTTTTATGATTAACTATTGACATTAAACATTGATTACAGACATAGTGAGAGAACAATAAAAATGGGTTTATTAACAGATGCACCCATTTTGCAGCCATCAATACTAAATTAGTTATAAACATACAAATACCTAACCCAATGAGGAATTCAATTAGGTACTACTACCAAAATAAGTACTACCAAATCTGTAAAGTATTAAAGGAAGTACCCTTAAAAATCAATAGGTAGGTGCTTAGCGTAACACCAAATATTAGGTAAGTCTATTTTCAAAAATAAAAATAATAATTCATAAATATATGTGCCTCACAGCACTTTAATAAAGCAATTGGTCACGAGAACTATATGTTAACAAGGCAAACTGACAGACAGACGCATTTATAATTTACCCAATGTATTCAACTATTTATTCAAATTCTTATACAAATACAAACCTGCCGTATTTTGCAGTATACATCCTCTGAGAATGCAATAGAAATTGAATTCACACACTTGTCGAACCGACTATCTGGATTTAAATACGTCAATAATCAAAAATCTGCATACAAAACTTACAAACGAAGAACCTAATAGAAAAAATGTTGGTTATCTACTAAATTTGAATATGTCAATAGATGAAAATAATGTGCATAAAAAGTGCCACCGAATATCATTTTAATAATTCTCACACGGTCAATTAGACAACAGCTCAAGTGAAAGAATTACAATATTGTAATGTGAGTACATTTGTCATGGGCGAATTATTTAAATTGCACACAATTTGGGAACGTAAGAATATTACAAACTTTGTAGAGAAATGCTCTTGGCGTCTTTGGAACCCTATGCGCGCATATGGCATTGTTCCTCCAGATGTGCGATATTTAAATGTATGCGGCTGCAATCTCCGCTGATCAGGATCTAAATGAGAATTTTATGCAACAGTGCATAAGGACTGCAGTATTTTTGCGGGACGCCTTGGTTTTTGGAAAAGCCAAGATGATACTGACATTTTCGTACTCGTTTAGTGAAATGGCGGTCTTGGTTACTTTCTAACATCGTATTTATATTATTCGTCATAACAGTAATATTTAAGGAAAAATGCCAATGAGATAAAATTAAAGTCGTTTGAAGGTAGGTATGTATTATAAAATTATAATTTATAAACTTAAGGCACTTTTCGTGTAATACAGTGAGGATCCTTCAGTTAATACATCCATTATCATTATCGTAAAACATCTAAATGAGTTATTTTTAGTATTTGATATCATGATATCTGGCAATATAACATAGGCAGATAATAATGAATAATGATACTCGTAACATCTACGATGATCGCTAATTTTTGCAGATTATTGTCAATATATTTGCGTATTGTCATTTAATCGTCTGGTAACTTTGTAGACATCAATAATTTCAAATACCAACAATCTATTTGTTCAGTGCAAGTGCATTACACTTGCATAATACGAGTGTCATTTAACACAAAGAGTTCCGTGCGAATCAATGTCTAACAATGCCAACCCTAATTTGAATATTTACATGGTCAATTTGATAAGTCACCGCAAGGAAATGATCACAAAAGAACTTTAATGCAATCGACGATTATATTCAAATCGAAGTACATTCTGAAGAAATTTGACAGATTGATGATGTTGTAGCGAAAATAGAAGGAGGTGGATGTCAAGTTGTGGGTAATGATGCAAATCAAACGATTAAAATTTACATATGAAATTGTTTTTAAGTGTAAATCAGTTCTTGAGAACTTGTTTGTGAATTTGTTCACATATTTACTAACAGGTAACAAAAGGCTTTTGCCTTACATATGTGTGTAAAAGTAAAATTGTGTTTCAGAAAATATAATATTTCTTACAATATCAACTCTTTTACCATTAACTATATTACCTATCATACAATGTGAGTAATAGCTATTATTAAAAAAACAAGTAAGTACAAAAGGCTTATTTACTGTTATTGTTAATATAATAGGTAACTTAATGGTAATACATTTTTGGTAATTTGCCCAATGTTCCACTCAAATTCCACTCGAGCCGCGACTCCCGGTCCCATGTTGTTCTGCGACTCAAAAGGTGACAGAATTCACCAGTTCCAATTCCTAGTAATGTTATTTTGCGGAGTGTTCCGCTTATCGGTTGAAAAAAGAGATACAAAAATGTTTGCCAATAATAACCTCCGGGAATGACAAGAGGGCCAAAAGAAAAAAACCTGTCTCTCTCTCTAAGAAGGAAAAGCGCTACATATCAACCGGCCTTCCATATTGCAAGGATTGCAGCTAACAATTTTATTTAAGTATCGTTCCAATCTCAACTCAAATCAGTGCATCGCGTTCACACAATTGGCTATGGGCTTACGCATGAAGATGCGCACAGGAACGAAGACGATTCATTTATACATCAAATCTACATGTGAAATTGAGTCACTTTTGCGCCGGAAATCAGTGCATTCCAGTCACTATTCCAAAAGTTGTTTCAGATAAAAATAAAATGTCTGTGAAGTAAGTAAGGTAAATGTCAACACTGATCCAATCCTTGGGACTTTTAGTCTATGTCATAGTGATAGAGGCGAATGGGGTGTCAACAATTGGGCATTAAGATGTCGAGCATTGGGACGTTTTCCTTGCAATGTATAACAAAATAATTATCATTTCTTGGATTGGTTGGTATAATGTTTATGTTTGCTCCTAATGTCCTTCTTTCTAAACTTTTTAAAACTTAAACTGACAAACTTTTGAATTTAGTTTGAATATACGAGTAACATATGCAAATGATAAAGACAATATAATGAGAATGTTCAAAACGAAAACAAGCAATTAATCGCGATAGTATAATCTCGTGATCTTTGATTAGTGGGTGTCGTAAACCGCGGCATTCCTATATATTCCCACGTCCACGAAGAAAAAGCGATAACACCTACTAATTGATGCGATTGGACTGCGTCGGAAATGTCTATGTGCCAATTTGGGCTTGTTTTGGTAGCAGACTTGCAATTTAGTCGCAATATCACAAAATGTGTCGAAGCTTTTTTTAGGGTTCCGTACCTACAGGGTAAAACGGGACCCTATTACTAAGGCTCCGCTGTCCGTCTGTCCGTCCGTCCGTCTGTCCGTCTGTCACCAGACTGTATCTCAAAAACAGTGATAGTTAGACAGTTGAAATTTCCACAGATGATGTATTTCTGTTGCCGCTATAACAACAAATACTAAAACTTAAGGGGGCTCCCTTACAACAAACATGATTTTTTTGCCATTTTTATACATAATGGTACGGAACCCTTCGTGCGCGAGTCTGAGCACTTGGCCGGCTTTTTTTAAATTAAAATTGGTATTGCTCTTGGCCAGGATCTATCCAGGGGGCAACGATAAGGCCGACAGTGAAGCGAGCTCACCCAGAAGATACATATTATTCACCCGTGCCTTAAAAAAATCCAGTAGCTCTAGTATAATTTTTTTCGAAACATTAACTAATTCGAACGCGTTTGCGTTTTGTCTCAAAATGTATGAAAGTGGTATGAAAACGTGAACAGCGCCTCTGGTGGTCACTAGTGGAAACTAAAACAGCGAGTATAACATTTGTTTCTAACCGATGAACGCGCGTATTTCAAACTCGGTGAGAGCGTTTTCATACATTTTGAGACAAAACGCAAACGCATTCGAATTAGTTAATGTTTCGAAAAAACTTATACTAGAGCTACAGGTTATATGAACTCGGAAATACAGATGCCGGCAGTGAATTCCAAAGATTAGCAGTGCGCGTGCGCTTTATAATAAAAAATTACGAAAAGCGAAATCAAGCGCTTTTCGTAATTTTTTATTATAAAGCGAGTTGCCGTGAAATAAACTTCAAATAGCATACTCGTATTGTTGAAAAAAATAACATCTATATCGCTATTTTACACATTAACTTCAACATTTTAACGTTTTTCGTCTTTAGTACTCGTAAAAACATAAACACCTTTTTCAAGAAAAAGCAAACCGTTTTCTTAAGCAGGACTCAAAGCGTGGAGCCAGTTATATTAGGAGCAATACAAAAATAATCTATTCACCAATGCGATTTGGATTTAGGTCATAAGTAATAAAGTTTATTTTCTATCGTCTCGACTTTAAAGTCAAGTGACGTCATATGAGGATAGTCGATGTAATTCGCCAGGTTGCTCAGGGTCAGTTATGTTTTGTTTTTTTTTTACCATGCACGACCGATCGCTTAAATTGCATCTTACTCGATAACTGCTGAGCTGCTGAGCAAGTTTTTGTGGCGTCCTGTTTTGAGAATAATAATTTGAAAATCAAGCTGAGTTTCATCTGCAACCTACCTATCTGATTTAATAAATAAGGGTACCAGTTCCAATTCTCGCACAGTTACTTGCGGAAAACGACTATAGTCAACCTTACTCACGTCTGAAAACGTTACGTAATCATCCCTCTGAGCTCTACATATTTGTTTGCGAAGTATGCCTTGTTTTTCTTTCGTATCTCATCTGTTTCGAGTACTGTCTATTCACTATACTTCACCTATGGTATATATCTGTTGCCTACAATCATCACGACTACCTCAACCAACTTTCAATGGCAACATTAAACGACCATATTGATAGGCTATACAAGCGAAGTAACGGAGTGACTTTGATGATTAGATAAAAATCTTGTCTTATTTTCTTATGTACCTACATAAATTTATATGACTTGCGATATGTACTATAAAATCAAATGGTACCTACTTTACAGCAGACTAGCTTTTGCCCGCAACTTTGGCCGCTCCGAACTCGTTCATTGCATTATAATGTCATTGTTATTCTTTTATTCCACAGGCGCTTATCTAGTTATCGTTCTTCCACACAAACTTCCACCCCCTTATCGGATGGTTTCCAGGATAAAAAGTATCCTATGTCCTTCCCCGGGACTCAAACTATCTCCATACCAAATTTCAAGTCGTTTAAGCGTCAATAGGCAATAGACAGACCGACAGACATCAATACAATCTTAAATAACACGCTTATTTCCATTCCTCAAGTGTCTTATATAAAAAATACCTATACTTTAGAAATTGAAACAATAACTTATGTAAAATAAAAGCAAAAGTGTTTAGCTTCCAAATAAGTGTTTCTTGAAAACACTCCTCATTTAACTTTCCTATACAAATTCGACGAACCATCAGAAAAACGTCAACACTACAAACCTTGCCATTGTCTACCTTGGTTGGACGAAATAAACTCTGATTTTCACTGTTTGGAGAACTCACATAAGATGTTTTGAAGTCTGTTTGTTTATAAAGAGCACCCAACGTTCAATGGTGCAGGTGTCCTGAGAACAAAAGGGTTTGGGTTCGATCCTTGTACTGTGCTAGGAGCGAGCGTTTTGCAAAAAAAGACAGGGGCAACAGACACGTCTAACGTGGTGGATTGTAAATTATTATGGTTGTTGTTAATATAAAGGGGTTTTACCTCTAAAATCAGGACTGAGGGGAGTAAATACACTCTTGTCTGTGTAATTTTGGTTGCCGTGACTATGTAAAAACACAATTTTGTTGAACCCTCATAATTGGATCCAGTACGGGCTAGTGTCTATGTATCCATCATTCTTTGATTCATACATTTCTTAAAAATATGTCAGTTCTTCAGAACAAAACGCATGCTGGGGAGCTCTGGCAAGCTCACCACCCGGTACACAGCACCACGTACTTGTCTTGTCTTCTATAACATTTAAAGGTAGGTACTTCACCAGTTGGATTGCTCCAAAAATTAGCGGAATGATATATTATTCCGTTGTATCATACCACTGCAGATTTACAATACAAGACAATACAAATATTCTTTATTGTTCAGATTTATTTATTTAAACTTTTATTGCACAAAAAAAATATAATGTATAAATGGCGGACTTGAAATTGACATTCAGATAACAGTAGGTAACAAGTAAAAGGGTTAAATCATATACTTATTTTACTTTTAGCAAAATACTAAATCGCTATCGAAGAGTCACTGTCATCAATCAACACCATGAGTGAGTTAAATTTTAAAATATTGATTTGTCATTATGATTGCTGTCTAGACTAGTTGCAACTGAAAATTTTCTTCAAAATGATGTTAAAATGGATACACTTGTATATTATACATATAAACGTTTCTTCATTTTCATAAGTTCATAACTTACTGGTAAAGATTACAAAACCAATGGAACGTTTTTGTTTCCTGGAATATTTACTTTAACAAGTATGCTAAAAAAATGCAATAATTACCTATGCAGTTAATTACTATAAACGAAAGACCAAGTAACAAAACGAATAAAAATATACAGACATGAAACTAATGATGCGATACGATTTCCATACAGACGGTCGACCTTAATTTGAAAATAACAACGTCTGGCGGCATTCGTCACACCGAGCAATTGTTGTCCGATATCGATCCCAGAAATTAATGTAGCGACAGTAAAAAATATAACAGTTTTTTTTATCTTGTGATTCTATCTGTCCGCCTTAACTGACAGAAGAGGACGCATTGTTTGCGGTTTGAAGTCTGTTATTTTTTGAATCTGATCGCTTGTTCGTCTCCGAAAACCCTCACATAGCAAATTTCATCAATATCGCTAGAGCCGTTTCCGAGATCGCGGAATAAATTGCTCGTTTAAAGATATTCTTTAGCGGTGCGTTCTGAAATTCTTACTTATAATGATTCGTTCGAGTTTCATCTGCATCCTCCTGGGTGCTAGGTGGCTTCTCCTGCGTTTGGCGCGTTCGAAGCTGTGGCTGGTCGTCGCGTCACTACTACGGCGGAACAGGCCGTCATTTGGGGGACGGCGGGGGTAACGCGCAAGCCCCCGCCCTTGGGGCCCGCAGCGGCGTCTGCTTCTAGTGTCATCGTATGTGGCTGGTGTCCATCTGTGAAGTTTGAAATATAAATATTAATCGTCGGTGCCCGAGATCTGCGTTCTGGAGAGCGTGCATGCTGTGGGGCGGTGCCCTGTCAGTAGACGTGGCTGAAGTTGTCCGCTCGGTCATACATGGCCCTCGCGAACTGGCCGATAAACGACTCCGGGCCCGACCACTTGAGAGCTGTAATGAATAACTCCAAAAGATGTACAGTAAAGTTCAAAAATATGGGTGCATACAACTTGAACAAAAATATGTCCCATAGCTCTTATTTTGAAGAATTAGGGTTGCAGTACATGTTTACAAGATTAATAATTTGATAGGTACCTATCATGCACATACATATATATTTATGCACTTGACTGTACAACATTAAACAGGATCTACGTGAACGGTGTTTGTTGACTGTACGTCCAATACCAAGAATCGCATGCGGTCTGTGGCTTTCAATGTTTCAAAAGGTAATTAGGGACTCTAAGAATTCCTCTACTGCAGTAATTACTCGCGGTTTCATTTTATTCTATTAGTAATAGCCGCTTATTTCATTTTACAAATAATGTCTAATTATTATAAAATAACGAGCAGATTACTTACCTTACCAGGAAAAACTGTTAACAAATCTGAAGTAATGTAGCGTTATAATTACAACAATATGATTTCTTTTTAATTATGTAAATTAATATTTATAATAGTACATTACTTACCAAGGGCGATAAAACAAAGAATGTCTCAGATCGCAGGTATTTTACGTCCGAGCCGAAGGCAAGGGCGATAAATATGCGATCTGAGGCTTTCTTTATTATCGCCCGTGGTAAGTACAAAATTTTATGTCACTCCCTGGCCAGGAAGTGGGTTTTTTCGCGCGCGGAGCGTGCGATAATGACCACTTTATGGCCAGGTGTGACATAAAATATTTTATTCAGTGTGTACTCAGAACTACTGTGTGTGTACTTGAAATCAGTTTTACGTCGTGTTGCGTACGCTTCCTTTCAGGTGCACTTAATTTTTGTTTGTCAGCGTTTATCTTGAAATGGAACTCAAGGTAGCCATGCAATGCAATATCATTCAAAATGCAACGTGAAACTATTTCTTCTTATCGCACCTTTACAGCTTAGTTTACAACTATTAAACAAAATAAAACGGAACGGTTAATACAATCATTATTACTTTTACGGCAAATTAGCTCGTGGAACGAACTTTTTTACTTGTTTACCGAAAGTCGAACAATAACGGCCAATAAACATAAACAATTGCCCAGCGTCTGCGACTCGCTAAGTGTTAGTGGGGATGCGTTCCTCTTGGGGCTTGATGATAAGAGTTAATAAATTCAAGAGGTTTCAACTTTATTCTAAAACATTATGAATTCAATACAATCTTATAAATTATAGGCATAGGTATGTCGCTAGTTGCCAACACAACGAATCCGGAAGCCAAAAAAGGGTTTGTTTTGTTTTTATACAATAACAGTGGCAAACAAGCATACGGCCCGCCTGGTGGTAAGCAGACACCGCACCACCGCAGCCTATAGACGCTCGCAGCTCTAAAGAAGCTACGAGCGCGTTGTCGGCCTATTACAACATTTGAAAATTCCACTGTTTTGACAGCACAAGGGACAAATTTAGGTCCATCGCTATCAACACAGTGCGTCATAGGGATCTCTGGCAACCTTCCTCACCTCCAGGAACACAACACTATATACATGTATGGTAAATAATGTTATGTTGGTATGGTTGGTGGCTTTGCTTAGTTTGGGACTAGGTTGATTTGTGTAAGATTGTCCACAAGTATTTATTTATTTATTATTTATGGTTGCTTCTGTAAGGCGGAGGTACTTCCCCAGTTGTGCGACTCCAAATTCCAGGAAATTTACATTGAAACTAACTACCTAGTACCTCGATTTTGATTCTTTAGGAGTCACAAGCGACCATATTCTACTGTGTGCCTACTGTTTGCCACCGTCGTTGTTAAAAAAATCGTAACACTGACACTGTTATGAAATTGTCATCGCAATAAAGACGAGTCAATCAATAAAGACCGGCCCAACTTCTTTTCATAATAAATAGAAGCAGTACTTCTCAATAGACTGAATTAAATGATCTATAAGTTCTATAACTATGGTAATTTTGCAGACGAAAAATAAGTGTTCAATATTTCTATTGGTGCTAACACAATTACAATAATTTTTGATTTTGTTTGTTGGATATTACTAACCGATACACCATTGTAATTTAAAGGAAAAATAAACGCATTTGTATTTGTATTGGTAAAAAAAAATGAAATATGTATAACTAGTAGGTTATCTTCCTTCGTCTCTGCAATGCTGTTTTCAACAATGTAAGACCCGTAAGGAACAAATCTAAGATGGTCGGTCTAATTGAAGTTTACAGTTCGCCCGCTGAAATTAACACCTTTTGTCTCGCGTAAATAAATGATTCGCCTGGCTTTGTGACTAGTCGTCTAATATTTGCTTTAACTTTTAGGTGACGACTTGGCTACGTTTGCTACATTCACGTACAAGGACAAGTAACTGTTATGTATGAGGTTTTCTTTTCATTTCGGTAGACTCGGGAGACATCAGGAAAATATATTCTGGTCAGGGAAATATATTAATATGTTAATGAATCTGTTAGTATAGAGTTATTTTATGAATAAGAGTAAGAGAATTCGACAGACCTAAGAATGACATGAACCAACAAACCATCATGCGTCATACAAGTTTATTAAATTAGTAATTTGTCGGTATGATCTCTGTGCTATGAATGAAGAATGACTTTTTTTGTAAAATTTATTTAATTATGCATTTAATAGAATTTTAAAATCCAAATATAAGATAAACACCACTGCACACCAAGATACCGATTTCGTGATACTTGTACTGTACAATTTATAAGTCCCTGCATGTGACCAAATAAAATTACATTAGGTAGGTACCTTCTTTTGCTCTTGTTGGATAATTACTCATTTCAACACAGGGATATTTTCCTTTCCTCAGCCAACATATTAGACGGTTCAGTGTTATTGCAGACGTTTTAGCGCGTCGAAATGGCTGGAATATCTAGAGGTGTTTTTTTAGAAAATCGAGGAATAGTTGGATAAGTCGTTTAAAACGACAATATGAAAGAAGATGCAATTCACGATTATGAAAAGTCTCTTTAGAACGTTTACGCAGTGGAAAACGTACCAGCGTAGTGTTAGTGTAGGTACTACGTAATGTGTACCTGTTTAAAAAACAATGCTATAAGACACATGGCATTTGTGTTAAAAAGGGTGAAGTAATTTGATCATAATAAAATAGCAAAACGTCGGAAATTACTGCTATCTGACTTTATGCCCTTCTCTAGACTAGTCCGGTGCCGTTTTATGCATTTTAAATTGGACCTAAAACAGAAAGGAAGTTTGAAAATAGCAGCACAATATACCTTTTAAGTCAAATACAAGCAAAAATAACGTTAATTCCCTAGAAATTAAAGACCTTGTAAAACAAAGATACCACGTTGTTAAATTTGTAAAGCTATAAAATCTCCAAACACCCCTAAGGCCTTTTAAAGTTATTAAAATTGGATATTCAGCATTAAAAACTTTTATTTGATTCTATAATTAGGATCTATTTCCAAAACATGAAAATGAAATATTATCCTATTTTATTATTTAGTCAAAAACTCTTGCTTAGTCAAAAAGTTGTATGTCCTTCTCGTCCTTCTACACTGCATAATGAAAAAATAAAATATGGATTTTCTCACTAAAACAACTGTGATAAGATAAATAAGGTGCACTATAGGCAATGATTCTCTTCAGAGTTTTTTTGTGTGTTCCATACCACCTGGGAATATAGATCTGTACCCTTACCATGAGTTTGCAATGTTTGCATTACCGTACTCGCTAGCGACTGCGTAAACAATTTATTATGGCGATTCGTAGTTGGCGCTGTACTTTTGTCCGTACTAAATCGTTTACGCAGTCGCTAGCGAGTATGGTAAGATTGGTAAGTAATGCAAACATTGCAAACTCATGGTAAGGGTACAGTGGGATCACCCATTTAACCTACCTTGTTATTTAACTGTCACATAATTATATCAATAATGTTGACATTATTATACACTCACCGGCAGAAAATTTGGCCCAAAAACTTTTCGTGATTTCAAACTATAAATTAAATAATGTTTAATACGTATCAGTGGCCGCGCGTCAAAAATATTCTTTAGGGAAGCCGGAAATAATTTGCCTTTCTTATTCTTCATGAGCCGTAGTAAAAGAACTAGACTGGCTGAAAATAAGGCAAGCCGGTGGGAATCGAGTTGTATGGACGCGCCGCCACTGATATGTATATAAAAATGCATTTTTCTAATTTGGCCCAAATTTTCTGCCGGTTAGTATATTATAATATTATATGACATTTTGAATAACATACACTAAAATAATGATATATAAAACCGTGACATTGATGTAGTAATGCTAGTTTTGATAAACAAACTGTTCTTACTGCCATTTGGATGGCAAATTTGTACAGCCTTGGCCAAAAGTGTTGAGCACCCCTTATTTTCCTTTGTAACTTATAAAAAAACTATTATTTTTTAATGTAAAAAATGCACATTGACGTAAAATATGAAAAGGTATATACTAAAGAACATCTAGAGAACTTTAGATAATATCATTTCGAAGTAGCTATTGCTAACTGAAGACTAAAAATAGACGGGTTTGCAATAAAAGGACAAATTGCATTTTTATCCGTGCAATTATCTTTAACGTCAACGAAAGTAGCTAGTTTTTGAAAGATATTTAGTTTACTTTAATAAAAGGATATGAAATGCTTGATTGAAAGTTTAACTTTTATATGGAAAACGTGTGAGTGCTCAACACTTTTGGCCAAGGCTGTACTTTGTAGTGTTCTGCAGTAGCTGTCTACTTTGTACGAAACAACTTTTCCAAGTTCATTAATTTCCTCATACATTAAAAGCGTAAGTTTAATAATTCAACTGTAAGAACGTGGCCGCAGAATCAGCGGAAAAGTAAGCATTAGAGAAAAATATTATAAACAAGCCTCATCTAATAGCTTAGGTACATAATGTTAAATATTATGTGTTTCTCAATTACAAGTTACGGTACTCAATGTACTTGTTGTTTTATACCGCGTGAGTGGCAAACAGGCGTAGGCGTCCCTTATTTATATGGTAAGCGGTCACCGCAGCCTATGGACGTTTGCGACTCCAGGGGTGTCACATGCCCGTTGCCGACCCTTTGAAAATGTATACACTCCTTTCTTGAAGAGTTCCTATACTGTGTTCCCTCGGGAAAACCTCGGCAGGGAGCTCATTCCACAACCGGAGTCCGGGGATTTTCGAGCTTGCGGAATAACTTGGGTAAGTTTAATCTAAATACGATTTTCCATGCCAAAAACGAAAGTTACGTAGATCTATACTTATCGTAAGTTGCGTACAGTACGTAATCAACTTTCCATACATATATAGTGAAAAAAAAACCTTCAAACCAGAGGGCTAATCGCGTATCTTTTCGAACGAGCCTAAAGACAATTGAACTACATATATTTTTTCGTGATAAAATGATTTTTTAGTCTACCTAACGCTACGTACAAAACATTACGAAATACGATTTAGAGGTTGAATTTAATATTATGTTAATAATCTAACATTAATATATGTAACGTTATGTTAATGGCTTAAAAACTTTGACAGGGAAAACTAACCCTTCTTCCTTTATCCTATATGTGAAATGAAAATATTATGTGATATGTTTACAAATGTTTGATACACCACCGTGGTAATAAAAGTATGAGTCCCAATGCAAGTTTAACTTGACTTACTACCTACATCTCTACAATAATTATTATACGCTCGAATTTCTGGCCACACCTTTCGTCTGT
This sequence comes from Cenopis cana, assembly GCA_951800055.1. NCBI lineage: Eukaryota > Metazoa > Arthropoda > Insecta > Lepidoptera > Tortricidae > Cenopis > Cenopis cana. Next base: position 13,129,332 of record OX637472.1, read on the forward strand.
GCTAGGATTAAGATAAGAGGATTCGTGGCCATTTCCATCAAATGTCCACATTATGAGTGAGGGGCTTACTGACTGTTTGAAATAAGCTTAATGTGTGTAAATTATTATGGTGGAAGAACTTAACAATTTTCACGTAAACTGACTCTGCAAAAGTTGGAAGCATTTACTATCGTCCACCTAACCTAACCTAACTATTAGGTAACTCGTTTTTTATATATTTATCCATGTGAGTTACAGTAGTGATCTACGGATAAAATATACCAGTGATCGTTACCTCTACTTAGATACAAATCTACTCAAAGAACAAAATTAGGCTCAATTTGTTGCGAGGTAGAAAACTTTATTAAAATATTTGCTAAAATCTGAACTATAAAAAGTACTTGGTCACATATTTTCATGCACGACAATATATTTACGTATATTTCATTATAGCACAGCTCCAAACAAAGAACATCAACCAATATGAAACAGGAAACACGTTCACGCGACTCTCATCATTATTGTCTCAATGGTATGGTTTAATTTCCTGGAGGTATACATTACATTTGCTTAACGTACTTGTATGCACGTGATATCAGCACTTTATGACGCCCGGCTATGAAAATATTCAGCGAAGTGCGCTCTGCTTTGATTAAATTACAATGTTTTGTGTACAAATGATTATGTTTAAAATACGTGTGTTTTCATGAATATGAATACCTACATCGAACCTAAATAAGACCACAACTTCATTTCAATAAGACCATATCTTTAGACTTCAAGGTTGTGGACTTTCGCGGATACACTTTGTTTAGGAATTATACAGATGCACCTGATTCTTCTACCCTTGGCCATACCTATTTAACTGCAAGGTATCCGAATAATGTTCGCAACACTTTGTTTATATAAAAAAAATATTTCTTCGTTGCAAACGGCAATTTTCTCATAAAACATCCACAAACTGTAATAAATGGTTCTAAGGACGTTTTTTTTAATTCCCCGAGGAGCACGATTGGAAGTTCACCTTACAATGGCGGACAATTTTCTGTCATTATACTCGCGGCACAAAAGATATCGCTGCGATGAGAAACATTGAAACGCATTGCATATTTTTTTAAGGGGAAGCTATGAGAAATAGTATACATTTTCCTTAGACTTTCGATTTTGTGTTCATGTAACAAAAAACTTTGAATGCACGTGTTAAGTATAATATTTGCTTATTTGCTCGTTACAGTGACTTACGGCAAAGTCGTTTTGACTTATCAGTCTTATCACACATTCACGCGATAAAATATAAAACCGAATCGTTCTATAGAGTGCCGTGAACAGAAAAATAGGAAATTACTTATAAATAAAGATTCTACTTACTTTGAGATTATATAAATTTAAGATCGCAATAATATCATCATCCTCAGCCTGTAGTCGTCCACTGCTGGACATAGGCCTTCCCCAATTCGCGCCACCACACCCGGTCCTCAGCTCTCCGCATCCAACCGCTTCCCGCCACTCGCAATAATATACTTTATGTCACACCTGGCCATAAAGCGGCAATTACCGCACGCTCCGTAGCGCGGAAAATCCCACTTCCTGGCCAGAGGGTGACATAAAATTTTGTACTGAACACGGGCGGTAATAAAGAAAGCCTCAGATCGCATATTTATCGCCCTTGCCTTCGGCTCGGGCGTCAAATACCTGCGATCTGAGACATTCTTTGTTTTACCGCCCTTGTTAAGTAATGTACTATAATATTAATCATTGAGTTATTACTTACTGGGCCTTAAAACAACCTTGCAATTACCCGCTAGTAATAGTAAGGACCACAATTAGACCAGACTCTACTTAATTTTTATTTTATCAGGCAAAAGACATAAAAAGTGTATCCCTGGTGTATCTTAGGACTAAATATAACTTGGTGTGCGGAGATTTGTAATTTGAAGGGCCGGTTTAACCGATATAAAAATGGCGGGTATAAAAATATAGTAAAGTTTAATTATTATTTTTTCATTATATAATGTATTTCAGTAGGTATATTTGTTTAACAATTTAATTTTTTTTTACACTCGTGGAAAAACTACACAATATTATATTGATGAAGACAGTAATGTACTACTTCAAAAAATGTTGTTACATTGATCGGGTCAAATTATACTACACAATATTAAACCTAAGCGTACGAAAGGTTGTAATTAAGTATTCAGTAAAAATGGTCGAATTTGGTTGCCTATCCTTCTTTGCAGTCATTCGCAAATAAACTAGTGATAACTACGTACAGCCAAGTGCAAAAATATGCATACAAATTGCTCAAAAATATGTCCCATAGCTCTTTATGTCGGTGAATTAAGGTTTTAGTACCATATTTATGAGAGGATACACTCGATACATATTTTTGCACTTGACTGTACCTATAGTAACCAGTTGGTTGAAACATCGAGAAACCGGGCTAAAACGACAATTCCAATTGACCATTCGGTCAGCCATCGTTATAATCTACAGAAAGAACTTACAAAATGTTTGTAAAAACCTTCGCTACTTGTAGAATATCCTGTGTAGTTAATTCGCAAAATACAATTTAAGTTTAATCGCGGTACAGGCAAAGGGAGTGATGTAGCTGTGAGTAGCATCACATTTAATTGACGATTTGTAGACCTTAGCTCGTTGCAATAAGATTCACGATGGTCTGTGTGTAATGTAACTGTGATGCTAAAGTAACAAGTAGCAAGTTCATACTACCCATATAAAACACGGTTGGACAGTCCACTCCCGCACCACCGCCCCGTTTCATTTGTTCAATCGGCCTATATAGGTACGTCCCTTTGCTGGACACATGACACAAGCCGCATAGATGAAGTGGGTTTTATTTCTTAACAAGTATCATATCTGTTAGCAAGTTGGGTAGAGTATAACCAAACTTAAACTGAATGCCTACCTCCTGTGCTTTTCCGCCAGGCCTGTTCCTTACTTCGGCTAAACTCGGCTCTTACCTACACACCTCCAGGGTGTTACTTCTCCCGAACGCATTTGACAACGACGGACAGTGAAACTGTCGTTCAACTAGGTTATGTAAACACGTTACTCGGTGACGGTGTTCATATGCATAATACGAGACCACCTCAACTAGACGACAGAGCATGTGCTATAAATAGAATAGCATCATTCGGTGTTATCTAGATAATGTAAGTATTTTATTTTGTGTTCACTCACATTTGATCTAAAAATCAATCGAGTCGTTACTTCTAACCAATATACTATACTTACCTACAATTTTGAAATTAGGATTAATTCCTGAGACCCCTGTTTGAGATCCTAATATACAAGTTCTGATTATACTAATTTATCAAATGATTGCACGACATCACCAAAGGGTCCTAAACCTATGATGTAGTTTAGTGGCAGGCCACCAGATACTTTTTAAATGAACATAAAGCGTTACTACCCAGTCTAATGGCTACTAACACTCAACGACTAATAACCTGTTGTTTAACACTTATACGAACATAAATAGTGGTTATTAATTAATTTACATGTAATACCCATGGTTAAAATCTCATTTCTCGGGGGAGGTGAATGACCCGCATACATTAAAACTGATATAAAGAGACTAGAACTGAAAGTCGATGCGTATTTCCTATTGTTACAATGTTTTTTGGATACAGATAGGTAACTATATAAAAAAGGTACACCTGGAAGTCCATGGTTGCATTTATTATAAGGAAGGTGAAAGCCAGCAATATTCATTGGCACTTTAATTGTGTTTGTATAGATTAAGTAGAAATACTAGCAACATCCTTATAATAATTAAATTGAACAATATTATTCATTCATGACACGAATTTTTTTCAGATCAACTTACGTTGCTTTGTTTGCAGTGCTTACAACTGGGTTTAACAGAAAACTGATGTTAATTCTATGTACAGTCAAGTGCAAAAATATGTATCGATAGAATCCTCTCATAAATATGTACCAAAACCTTAATTCACCGACATAAGAGCTATGGGACATATTTATGAGCAAGTTGTATGCACCCATATTTTGCACTTGACTGTACCTAACACGTTCTGAAAAAGTTTATTCATAAAATATATTTTTTCCGCGGCCTCTTCCAGTAACATAAAAAAGAAATAATGGGTACTATACTAATATAGCATGGGCGTAACTGTTCGTGCTCAGAGACAATAAATTAGTTAAAAACAAATCGGTGTATTGAACAGATAAAGCTAATGCTTTGATGTGCAGTTATGTACCCTCGAGATGAACATTATGGTAATGTTTGAATTGTTTTTTTTAAAAGCTGCGGGCCGGATTTTGTCAGTTACAAATTGATTCAATCTAAATAATACAAAAAAAAACTGTTTTCGAGTGTCAATTTGACCAATCATAATTAAAGTTTCTTCCAAGATATATTTTTATTCAGGCATAGGGAAAAGTTAAGTAAATTGGGGTACCAACATAATTCAATGAAATTGAACAAGTTACCTTTTGGGTAAACATTAGGAATCTAATATAATAATTTATATATACGCGGATACATTATATAAACCTAAGCATTTTTATGGAACTAAACTTTGCATTCAACTGTTTCAATCAACCTCGCCCCACCTGGCTAGCATTACCGTTCTCACGCAAAACATTACGATCACTAAACGTCACAACTCGCGAGAATCGATCGTAAAAATCGCAAATCATCTCAAAAATTCATCGATAAACAACAATGGGGCATTACTTTTTTATTACCACTAATGAATATACTTTTTTAAAAGCCCTCTTTCAAAAACGTAAGTTTATTAAATAATAAAGTTTAAATTCGGAACATAAAAATTTGTAAACGGTACTTTGTTGTTTTTTTGCAAGCATTATCTATGGTTGAAGGATGGGGTGTTAAATAAAAGTTTGTCATTTTGTATTTGAACTTGCCCCTTTTTTGCGTGCCCCTTGACAGTTGACACAGTTAAACGGCGAATTCGTGTAAAATAAAACAGAAAGTCAGTCTTATTTCGCTTCTTTTAGGCTTCAAATTTCATTTGCCATATTATGACGCAGTGCAATGAGAAGACGGAGGTAGGTATCCATGTTAAATTTGAAAAGGATTTTAGGTCACTGTCAAATCTGATGTGTTTTTGTCGAGGTTGTTGTTGTTAGACACGTTTTATGTCTGGAAAAGTTTATTGCGATGATACGGTTGGCGGGTTTTCAGTTAAATTTGATAGGCACTACTAAAAATAATTTGTCCGCGGACACTCTCTGACGGAACGGATTAGTTATTTTTTTGTACTCAGCTGAGTCATTCTTACTATTTGTTTTTTTTTAAATAATGCTAGGAGTTTGATGTCACTAATACCTACCTAGGTATAGCTGATTATCATCTAAAATATGTACCTATGTCACAAATTACATACATACATTAACATCAGTCCTTAATTAAACAACAATCGAATGCCAATTACTCTAAATCTCGCATCCCTGTTTACCACACTTTAATGAAATAACACTTGTCACCACATTATTTCCATGTTAACCATCCAATTTCCTAGCATCACAGAATCATTCACACCGCTTAATCAATGCTTTAAACGGGAATTACAATATTCATAACATTCCATTCAGGATGCGCTGATTTCGAAGCAATTAGCATTCAAATGACGGACAAAAGGTGGTAGCGAGATTCGGTTTAACGTGTGTCAGGCAAGGGGATGATGGTCAGTTGTGCGAGTATGGACTGCGAGTTGGGATTATGGCGATTTGACTTGTAGTTCAAGGTAGACAATACTTCTCTTCCAAGGTTATGTGTACCTATACCTACAGAATCGTGTCAGGAAATATGGATACTTCTAAAATTGCGCGTGATAGCTTCTAGGTACTGCAGTCAATAAGCGAAAATTATTTTAATTCCTCGCTTACTGTCGACACGACTAATTAATTCTCGAATCAATACAGAGGCATCCTTAGGCCATGATATCCGCTGACCATGAGGCCGTAAGCTTGATTGCCACTATCGTAGTATGAAAAAAACATTAGTAGGCTGACTGAAAGTAGGTTGAGTTTAGTAGTATAGTCCTTAAAAAATAATGTACAGTAAAATAGATAAAACATACCGTCGTAGGGGAAACCTAGACACGAAATAAATATTGTCATAATAATAAAGTTAAGATTTGCTAAGGTTTCTTTAATTCTTTGTAGAAAGTCGCCAGTTAGAGTTTATTTTAAATAATATGCCATGAAATCGTACCACGTTGATCCGAAACGACTCTCGCCCACCCGTCCCCAATCCTGAGTGGTCTGATTACCCTATTTATTCTATTATGCCGTAATTGTTTGCTGAATGAGTTGCGTAGTTGCTTCGGCCATTAGCTGCATTGTGTTAGGTTTGAGACGAGCATTTTGCATCAACATTTTCATTGCAATATGAACTGTAAATTTTAACATTCAAAGTTGAAACTCGGATAAACAAAAACGTCAACAAATGTTTGCAGAATATGTAGATTTGAGGATATGTGGCTATGATTCAATTTTTGAAATAAACAATAGAACGGATTAAGACAGTTTGTGTGTATTGGAACTATGTTGCATTGTCGGTGCTCAGTGCCTTCCTCTTAGTTAAATGAGAGTTCTATTCTGTTAGTGGGATGGTAATTGATAAGTGACTTCAATGCTCTCCTTTGTTGCAGAGACCCAAATGTTAATTCATAGTTCTTGAAAACACTATAACCAACAAAACTTCTCCAATTTTCCGTTAGTTACCTAAGTATTATACAAAGATTAGATATGTATAATAAAAATAAGATAATTGATAAAATAACAATACCTATATTTTGATATTAAGATACCCATTACTCATACTCATACGTCATACTCATACTTACTCATACTCATTCATATACCTACCCAAATTCAATGGTTATCATTTCATAATTTTTTTAAACTAGTTCAAAATAATAATGACTGGTGAGCACAAATAGAGACTAAACCTATGGATGAAAAAGTAGTAGTATGGATAAAATGGTACCTATTTGGTAGTGAATAAAGCAATAAACCCATGATCAAAAATCACTTTTTGCTAATCTGTGAAATTTTACCATAAAATGACAATTTCATGGCCCAATAAAAAGTTAATGTCATCATTAAACATCAAAAATAGAAAATAGATAATTCCCACGCTAAACAATAATCATTCAATAGCATAAAATACTTTGACATGTAATAACAAACCCACCCATAGCAAAAGGAAATAAAAAAAAACACTGCTAAAAAGGGGAAATGAGCAAAATGTGTAACCGCGAAAATAATGAATGGTTCGTTTTTTATTCCTGCAAAATAATAGTGGGTTCACATGATACGAATGGAAGAATAAAATTGTATAGGTACCCACTACACTTTACCACAAAATATGTATTATCATAATTTTCACATAATTTATTTAAGTGATTATAGAATTTTTGGCCTAAATATGAATGTATCGCGGCTGTGCGGGGCTAAAAGTCTAAATCTAGATTTTTTAATTATTTTCCTATAATTTACCGAATAATGCGCAACTTTTGAGCCCTATTACTTTACGGTACCCAGAAATTCGTCATTTTCGCTGCGCTCTACTACCTATACTGATACTGAATTTAAAAATATTTACTGCGTAGGTTTCGTTCATTCGCATGTTTCCTCAATTGTCACTTTTCTCAATCCAACCCGAAGTCAACCAAGTCAGCCATGTAAACCCCCCGTCTCTTTTAAAGATCATAGTGCAAACGATTTACCCTCGCGTGAGGCCATTATTAGAGAAAAAACCTCGTATTTTTTGTTATTCTTTTGACCCTCCAAACCGCATCATTTTGGGCGCGTCCGACCGTGTCTTGTTTAGTATGATTGTTGTTATGGCAAGATTTGAGTATTTATTAATAACTAGCGGCCCGCTCCGGCTTCGCACGGATAGTCTAGTTTTGCTACCTAATTTTTTGAATTTTGAAATAAATTATAACCTATGTCCTATTATGATGTCTAAGCTACAGCACTGGAAAGTTTCATAAGGATCCGTTCAGTAGTTTTTGAGATTAAACGGAACGTACATCCATACATCCGCACAAACTTTCACGTTTATAATATTATTAGGATTAGGATTAGGTTATTAGGATTAGGATTAATAATGTACCGTTTAACGTTGGTTCTTCCGTGTGTTTGGATTTGACTACTACTCCGTTACATAAGTAGTATAAAATGGTATCGCGTCGACTGACAGCTGACACTGACATTTGACACTTTTCTTATATCGTACTGCCTCTGCACCGACAAATCAGGAAGTCGCCTTATACCACACACTTGTTTGGACCACATATTTGTTTTCGTATCAGTGAGCTGTCAGCAGTCATTGTCAACTGTGAGTCAAGTCAGTAAAGATTTGTTTCTGCCCACCTACTTACTTTTTTTAAGATATATCGATTGAAAGAGACACCCTTTGTTTTTCGCTCACGACAAAACGGGATGCAACCCTCTCCGAGAATGGCTTTTTAGACAAATCTCGTTAAATATCTGACTGTGTGCAGGTTTATTAAATTTCCTCTTGTCAGTACCTAGATGAGGTAAAATACCATCATATTAACTTAATCGTGTCTTTTAATAATGCGTTGTTTTAGTAGGCTGAGGAAAAAAGGAAAATATAGACTCAACTTTGGATTTATTTTCTATCGAGAAAATTTTAAGCAATCATGTTTCGCTATTGTCAGTACTACAATCATATAGTCAAGAATCATATCTGAAAATCAGCCCCTACTGTTTGCTAGTCTGGGCAGGACAGCGTTTCAAAGTCTCCAAATTTCTCAGTGTAGCGCCTTAACCTGCGGCTGTGGATTTTTAGGCTGGGCCCAATTAAGTTTGCGCGGTTGTAAAGTGGCCTGGGGAAAATGCAGGGAACAATTCCGACAGGACTACACAAGTGGCTTAAACATTAAAAATACTCTTTTACCTATTATGCTTAAACGAGAACTTTCTGATAGGCGCAGGATGCGCGGAAGCGTGACGATACGATTGCAGTCCTGTATCGATACCGCCTCGCCTCCGCGCCATATACCTATTATTAGGTACTGCACACATGTAATAAATACTAACACCAAGACCTCGGTAAGATTCCGCCCCGCCAAGGAAATAGCCTTAACCTTAGCTGGGTGCGTTTTCGTGAATGAGCACATCCAAATATAACTTCTTATACTTAAACAATGAAATGATGATGGTTATATACCAAGTGTGATTTTTAAAACAGCATGCGATCCACCCAATGTTTTTCTTTTTACTTTTTGCCATCACATAAACCCCTAAACTAAACCAAAACAGGTGTTTCGCCACCCAATTCAAAAAGGGGAGGCAAAAACCTTTCATATTGAAATCGAAGAGCTTAACAAAACAAGGAAGTTGTTTTAAGTAGAACAAGTGCAGCTACAGTTAATCTGTGCGATGATAAATGACGTCTCATTTTCTTGATTCGACTAAAGCATATAGGGTGATACAGATTTTAATAGATAGAGCTACATTTTACTAACTGAATTTATGTAGCGCCTAATGCACATAAACTAAACAACACAACAATAAATGACCTTATTCTGCAATTTTATACTATAGCTTGTTTTTAAATTGGTTGGCAAGTGCTTAAGGTGCATAAGGTTATCGCTAATTCAAATGATATCGGCAAAAGCTTGAAGTCAATTAAAATGATTTATTTTAATTTACAAATTTTTATAACGTACTATCTACCCACTAATATTTAAGTTTAGTTACAAAAGTTAACAATATATTTGGAATAATTAATTTAAAAAAATAGATCATCTGTTTCTTTTAGGAAGTCGTTTATAATGTTGGTACAAAAGTTATAAAGACACTAAAGAAATGCATTATTTTTAATTCTCACAAGTACAAGTTAGTAATTAGATAAATTATTCCCATTAAATACCTGCATCATCCTGTAGGTTCGAGGCGTGACTTCGCGACCGGTCCTCAGATTATGCGCTACGCACTGCATAATAGTATAATGGCGACTGCATCGATTATGGACGCGCATTACGGCAAACAATTATCAGCAGGTCGTCGACCCCGGTCTGGTACCCATTTCAGGTGTTAATTTTTTTATACCTATAATGTATTTTTGAGATATTTTCACCTTTTTTTATCCGTTACCAGCTTGGAGCAACACAGGGCTTCCGAACTTCGTCGAAAGTTACCAGTCAGTGGTAACTACTGGAAAAATAAATACCAGCTGTCACCAATAGGCAGGTACTTATCTTTACCACATCAGTAGTTAGTAGTAGAACTCATCCGTACTTATTATTACTCGTGTTGCGTTAAACCTTTAGGTATTCAATATGAGCAGGTTATTAATTCTGGTAAGCATTTACGTCAGGATTTTAATTTGTTTTATTTTATTTTATTTAGCGAGGTGATAAATTAATGTAGCCGTGCTGTTAGCGTAGTGCTTCCAGCGGGTTCCAGAAAATCTAGAAGAGATTTTACCGCCATATGCTTAGAAGTTCAGCTTCTCTTCACCATACAGTAGCTTAGCTGTAAAATAGAACCTTAAAAATACGGAAGAAGCTTTTTGCATTGTTCAAAGTTGTTTTGTTATTTTCCTAAGCTTATGATTTATATTTATTAAAATTAATTCTAAGACATAATTAGATACTATCAGACTTTGTATTGGATATTTTGGTAACTTGGATTTTAGAGATGCTTTTTTTATATCATGAACAGGTATTTTAAATAGAAAACTCTCGTGAGTCTCAGACATACAATACAATACAAATACTCTTTATTGTACACCTCACACAAATGGATCAGTTACATATAGAAACAATACAGTAACATGTAGGTAAAGGTAGACAACAGGCGGCCTTATCGCTAAAGAGCGATCACTTCCAGACAACCTCACATACATATTGATTGGTGTTAGACGCGAGGCCGTCGCGACCACTCATGATTAAGGACCACGTATTGGCCCGAAACATGTCGGGCGATATTCGACATTAAACACTTGAGTGACCCGTTTATTATTGTTTATTATTATATTTCAACATGAATAGGACATCATAACTTAGAGTAGGTATAAATTAGTTGTTTTTTTCGGCGATATAATGTTTCCTTTAGGTACGTGTTCAGAATCGTTTAAAAACTTAGACGTTTTTAATCCTTTTTCTCAGAACAAAATTGCATTGTAAAATTCATATAAAATACCAATTCATTAATCGTACTTACTAAAATTATCTAATTATTATTTCAATCTAAATTGCATATTTTTTAAATAAAATATTCAATGTATAATGTAAAATTCATAATCAATCAAATTACTGTGCACAATTTTTATATGGCAATGTTTAAGCTTTCAAAATCAACTTACGTTAGAACTGACCGTTGTTCAGCTATTCCCACCGACTGTAACACTCACTTTTCTGTATATTTTTCTATTTTGGATTATACCAGCTCCTATTCAACAGTCCACTCTTTTATTTACCATCTACGGACCTGCGAAGATTTTACAGTACGGAAATAACACATTCATGTAACTTAACACATTAAGCGCCGAGGACACAATATCGTGTTCTCCTTTCATAGACTATTTTCACTACAAATGAGAAAAATGATGTTACTAGCTACGAGCGTAGCACGTAGCATTCATCGGCAGTGAATGTTTTAACAAAGAGTTATAATATCATAGTGTTCAACACAATCTCTGTAACCTAAACCAAACAATAGGCCATAATTGCTTACTAACCCTTAGGCCGGTGGCGTGCATTAGTTGTGTCAACACCGCCGGACTTAATCCAGCGCCCTCTGTTAACACCAAGGTAAAAAATCCGCACGCATTATGTATAGCTGAGTCAAGAGTTATAAAGTAAAAAAACGAACCTTGAAAATAGAGATCGTTTATGTTTAAACGCCAATATCTGGGCGACCGAGCTTTGCTCGGCGTTTTGCAGGACATGAGACCTATCTAGATCAATTGCTCGCCCGCGAAAACCCCCACATACCAAATTTCGTCAAAATCGTTAGAGCCGCTTCCGAGATCCCCGAAATAAATATATAAATAAATAAATATACAAGAATTGCTCGTTTAAAGATATAAGATGTTAGGTACCCCGCGCGCTTATGTCTCACAAGATCCAATTTCAACACGCAGTTTTGGGTACCTATGTAATATTGAAAATAATAAGGCATTCGTGTGAACATTACTTAAAATGTTATTTAATCACATGAGACACTATTTATAGAAAATAGAATTGAAATAGAAATATTTACAGCTAGTCACTTTTTTTTTTCGCCACAGAAAGTTTATAGTGTCGAAAGTACTTCATTATAAGCAATGATCGTCTGTTCACGGATTCCTATTGAACTTCGACTTTTAAATTCTCTGTTTGATAGTGACACACTGGCAAGAAAATCTGAACCGCTCTGTGGCTAGAACTAACGCAAACATGCGGATCAGGCAGACATAATAATAATAATAATAAATATTCTTTATTGCAGACATGTGGAGCGGTGAGGGCTCCAATCGACCGTTTCGCGTGCTACCTGCCTCGAGAGGGTAACGTCGGTAGAAAAACAAAGGGTAAGTTAATAATAAAACAGAATAAACATTTTGGGTTAATTTACAAACATTAATTAATCCCGACTCATCATCATAATCATAAGGTAAGAGCTTCGTTCCTGTCGGTGGAGTAACCACCACTCTAGTACATTGCCAGTCTCTTGACTTCTCCTGACTCACAACAACTTCCTCCCTCACTTGGTTTATTTCCTACTAAGTGAAGATTTTACTATGGCCATTAGACCTCAGAAAAGTTGCTTTTTTAAAGAAGAAAATACTTCAGTACATAGATAACATCACGGTTTCATTTCATGTGCCAACTTCTTCAGTTGATAAACTATTTACTACTTAAAACTCACGTATTAATTATCACTTCGGGCGACATGTTAAACAAAAATTAACTAAGCTAAGTTAACTAAGTTAGTTAGTGTTAGTTAAGTGTTAGTGTAGTTAGTAAGTTAGTTAGTAAGTTAGTTAGTTAAGTTAAGTTAGTTAGTTATAAAGTTATAACATGTCTCACGAAAGTTTAAATTCAACTATTTACTAGTTTGTTTTGTTGCTAGGAGAAAATTAGACGAACATTAACACTTACTCGTTGATATCATAACATAACATAATCTTTATTTCAGACCAGGCGATCCATAATTTGTTAGTTTACATGAATAGATACTTATATACTAGAGTTAGGGTAACTAAAAAAACACAGAAAAACATAAAACATATAAATACAAAAAATAATTAATTATATGTACCATCCCTCGACACGGGGAGTCCTACGTGCAGTTTGTTCCAGTGTCTCGGTAGTGGTGCATCCAGTTTACTAACAAACGTTTTCAGGATGCTATTTTCGCTACCATTCAGTCTCCGCATTAGCGACGCCGATCTATTGCGTAGGATCGCGTAAAAATCATTCGTACGCGCTTCCGCGAACATAGCGGATGCACTGCAATACCTTGGCAGTTTCAATAGCATCCTGAAAACGTTGTTGTATTGTATGCGCAGGGCATTGTACGACCGCTGAGTGTAGTTGGTCCACAGGCTGCAGGTGTAAAATGTCTGACAGAATACCTTAAAAATATCTGATTAGATATCTACTTACTGTAAAAATTAACCCCGAAACCAGCCGAATGCATTAGTTATAACTGAAAAACAATCCTTTCATCAAGTTAAATGCAAACGAAATTGAAACTGTTTTCCCCATCAGTACGTTAAGCCTGCTTAATATCGGTGTGTTTACTTTGATATTTGTGCGGAAGCTTAGCATGCGGCTCTATTTGCCTTTCGGTAATACGGCTTGTTGCACCGACCGGCAAAGGCTTTCCGGTGCGTGCTAGTCTTAACTCAATGGCTGAATGGAACCAATAGCATGTTTGAGTTTGTACCTAGATACAATTGACTAGAACAAGAATTTACTAATTAACACAAACTAAAAATGTCGGGATTCTAAATTAGTGGTTAATTTAGCTTGTTAGGTAGGTTAAAATCATTGATTTGAACTTTAGGTATATTTTATTTCAGATTATTTTTTCTATGTGAAAAACTATGATCGTAACAATACAATGTAGTTTATGTTACAGAAGCAGATATAAAGATACAGGAATAAAGAAAGCGTTTGATATATTGTTACTACGAACTATATCAAACCTGTCGCAAACTATAAGAGGAGGTTGGGGAAAAATGGTGCTAAAAATATGTTGAAGCGAAAATCGTATTAGCAATGATTTATATGTCAGTCCACTTTGCAAGGGGCAAGTAGTCACTAGTCATGGAAGATAATGTTCGGACACCGGCTTTTACTGCATCTTTCTTTTTTGACAATTTGTTGTGTCATGCTCGTAAATAAAGTGTACCTACCTCCTTGGGTATAACCAAGTATAAATATCGCTTACGAAAAAACACTTCTTAGTAGGTACATGTATTATATTATAATATTTTTTCCCTTTGCAAAACGTTTTCAGTACCCACTGTTTTTGTCATAATTTTATGTAGAATATTGAGTATGTGTCATTATTGTTTTTGGTAGTAATTGACCTAAATAATTGACCTAGGACTAAAAGTCCATAATAATTACGCAAACATTGCGCCTGCCAAGTAAATACATGTATAAAATGAAAATAATCGATATTTACGCATGAAAATATTAATTTAAAAAAATCGCTCTATTAATATAAATTTGTTATGTATGTACTAAGTAAGACCATTTTATGAAATATTTTACTTTAACAGCACACCCATATTAAAGGAATATTCTGTGAAACAAGTAGCATATTGCGCTAGTTGGGAAAGTGCAGGTGTTCACTAACTTTAGGGAGGGCGCTTTTTGTGGCCGCCACTGTAAGCGTAAAATGTGAGCCGACTTAATAAGTGGTTATTTAGCGTATACTGTTGTGCAGATTAATATGGATAAATATGCCTATTTGTGATATAAGAAGATTACGCAGATGTTTGTGTTTCGGGATATTAAACTGGTAAGTATAATAGGGTTCAACTAAAAAATCCCTACCGCTTAAAATTTACATTTATTTTCGACATAGTACAACACTATTTTTTTATATAAAAGTGCTCTATATGAAAGGTTGATCTTAGATAAATTGACAATTTAAGGATTGCTTATTTTATTTTATTTCTATAATAATATTTAATTTACTTACAAAGCATATTTGCCTTAATAATATTAGTTTACTACAGTTTAAAAATAAATCATAATTTACGGTAAATTAAAAAGACTAAGAAGTTTTTTACGACATATATACCTTTTTACTGTTTGCGTAAGTACTTCACTGTTTGCGTAGATATTAAAATTCAATTCTTGAATTTAGTTTTAACATTGTAAATAATTAGTATTTGGAAATTTCGTGCCAAAACGTGGCATAAGGTTTTTGAATAAAATTACCAAGTTAATAACCCTATGCAAATTAAATGCAGTTGATTGCATTCGATTTCACCCCATTGAGATATAATCTTGATTTAAATCTGGGGCAATTTTATACGTTACTTAAAACAAGGCTTGACCTCTGCTAATTTTGCTACGTCGACTTATTTTAAATGGAAAACGTAATATTGTAACTAAACATGTTCTAAGCTCATACAATACAATCTGACATAGATATCCGATGTTATATCCGATGTTAGTGAGCATAAGGTATATCAATAATTACACTTATTTTTCAATCATAAAAGCATTATTTTGTCGCACGTCGCAATAAATTCTTAATAACAAACATAATTTTCTAATTGTATTATTGATAACCTAACATATGCCTCTAAATCAATCATAATAATGCCCAATAACAATTCAACCAAAAAAGCGTTTCCTTTATTTCTACAAATCACGAACACCGAAGCTTCACTAGACACACGCTTCGACAATCATCGCGTTTAGAATACCGCCATATGTGCGAGACAGATATACACACCCACCGGTCAAATTTGATTTACGCACAAATTACGTGCCATAACCGTGAGTGTACATTTTACCCGCACCTACTCCATTCCGGGCCACAGACTAAAACAAAGGCTATAAAAATTGTCGTGCTGTTTTAGGTTTAACAAAGTGACGTTAAACTGTAATTTTAGTCTGTGTCATGCGTGGCACAACGGTAGTATACATGTGTAAGAGTGACACACCTCCCTATTCTGTCAAGTGCACCTTTGTTCATATCGATAATGCACTAATTTGAATATTCGCGGTGTCAGATGTCAAATGGTTTATAATTTTCTGTTCTTTTTATTTGAGTGTGTGCGTAATGAGCGTCTGTCTGTTTGTTTGAGGGGTTCGTTATGGAATTATGCGGAATGACTGATGAAGAATTCTTAATAATACAGGCGTTAGTCACCATCAGACAATTTTACTAAATATGTATCTTTGGTCAACAAGGAGTTTGTAGCATGATACTTTAATAATGCAGTTTAAAGGCACAATCACGATATAAGAATAATAAGTCAAAAACGTGAAACATGTGACTCTCTTCATGCTCAATGATTAAGATTTCTACGTTTTTATTCATGAAACATGATATATTATAAGGCTTTCAATTCACCCCTTGGTTGCGGGATATCAGTAATAACTACAATTCACTAGAAAATGTCACGTTCGGAATATTTGCGATCGGGGATCAAAGGAGTAATTTAATAAAAAAACATCACTTTTAAAGTAATTGCACAGAAGTTCCGAGCTCTAATTAAGCAAATAATGGTCAAGCAATAGCGGGTATCAAATAATTATAATGTGCAGTGTTTCCTATTATTTAATTACGGATATAATTGCAAAGGTTTGTTCATATAAATGAAACAGCTTTGTCAGGCCGATTTGTCAAAGAGTCCCTATTAAAAAATTGATTGATACCATATACCTAAAAATCATCTCAAGTAATAATTTATTATAGATTTATAAATAAATAAATTCATATTTTTGGACAATCGTATACAAATCAACCTAGTCCCAAACTAAGCAAAGCTTGTACTATGGGTACTGGGGTAGTGACGGTATAAATACTAGATAAATACATAGAAAACATCCAAGACCCAAGAACAAATATTCGTGCTATTCTCAAAAATAAATCTATGTAAATAAAATAAAATAAATTAAATAAAAATAAAATAAAATATGTTTATTTTCAGACATCAGTGGTCCATAGTTTTTTAGTATACAAAGCCTAAAATTAAATTAAAGGACTTAGAAATAAAATAATAATTAATTGAATTTAATTGACAAGTCAAATTCCAAACCCTAATAGGAATAACTCACTGTCATATTGCACAACAGGTGAGCTCATTACAGATTATGTTCGGTAATTTGCGAGGACGCCATCTGTTGCCACGCCACGTCGATCACAATCTATCATTCACCCATTCATTCACTGACCGGTGAATCATTCACATGTCAAATAGGGTTAAGTTTTGATAGTTTGTCTGTACCTAATTATAAAAAGGCACAGTTTTGCCCCAATTTCCCCGTTAGTATAACATATATACCCAATAAAAGTTACAGTAGACTGCTAATACTCGAAGTAACATAGTACTAAATTAAGATTATTGTGAAATATTTTCTGATTTACATTTTTAAGCACTAATTAACGATATTCTAGAGGTATGTATTTACTTTCTGTTCAGGCGAAATTAAATTTGTTAGCGATGAAAGTTAGCAGTGCTTTATGAAACTCCTATTTATGTTACATACATTCTAAATAATTTGTCAAATCATCTGATTAATCAAACTGCAGGAATATTCGTCTGATTCGATTAGGGCATCCAACCATTAGCCAATAACAGCAAGTCAGTGGGCGGGCCATTTTTCTTCCGCGTTCCAGTGGACCCCTAAATCATTTGCTGAATTAGTTTTAATACGTGCTTAATAAAATTCATCGGTACTGATCAGTCCACAAAATATAAAAAAGTATAATATTCATAAGTATAAAATATAAGTAATATTATTTACATAACAATAATTTTGGATCACATCACATTTAGCGTTAAAAAGGAGTTTGCTATGATCGAAATAAGACGGTCGGTCTTTAAAAAATCAGTTAAACCTTAATCTCAGATCTAACTATTACATTTCAGAGTGTTCTCCCAAATTAATTGTATAATTATATTAATTAATACAAAACACTTTAAGTGACTTGGGTAACCGATTAATAACAAGAATAGGCAAATTGTAAAAAGTCGTTTTCTCTCCACCCACCTATAAAGGGAAAAACAAAGTGAAACAACTTTGAGTCAGAAAAAGATATGTAGAAGACCACATATTGTAAGGTATGGTAAGTACCTTTACTTTTTGCCATATCCAAAATATCGCACCTCATCCATCCTAAGCACGCCATAAAGCGGTAAAGCCGGTACACACCCTTAATACAGCATCATGCCCTCTCGGTCGCGCCGCGTCATCATGACTCAAACTGCAACATTTGGTATCTATCCATCGGTATTAAGTGGAATAGATCGTACTGATAAATTAGGGTGTGGATATACTGGTATCGTGTAAAAGTAAAATTTTAATATTTTTATTTATTATCGCGTCGCTTCAACTACACCAAATAAATAAGAATTCCATAAAGTGTCGTAGGATAATGTCCTTTTTTCCTAGTTAAAATCCATCTTTCATCAGACAGCGTAACACAAAAATTTGATCAACGAAATACTGCTTTTTCTTTAACCGAATACACAACATAAAAAATTATTTAAACGGTCATTTCGTCTTGCTTGGTTTGCTACTTCATCATATATACATACTTGTGTGTTAATGTCTTAACCGCAATGTCTAACCAATCATTATTTACGAACGCGTCCAGTAGGCCTAGCACATGACGACCACGAGAGTATGTCGGCTCAAGATAGACTATCCGTCACTTTCTAACAGCACCAATCAAAAAAGGACGGCCAGGTGACCCACCATCTCCGACATCTCCGTCTAGGCTTGTCTCGTCGCCTGTGTGTGCGATGCACATTTTTGGAGAGTGGAACAAAATCAGCAGGCAATTTGATAGCATCTACGATTGCAATACACACACACATGACATGCTGCTAAGTATATACTTAGCCTTATTTGCTTTTCACTATAATACGTTTACTTTACAACTTAAACTTAAAAACATTTTATCAAGTCACCACCAACGAAGGGTAAAATATGAAAGGGGGACGTACAGGTTTAAATTTTGGCTTTTACTTTGGTACTGTGTTGGTGCAGAAAGGGTAGAGTTTTTAGAGCCATTTAGATTTAAATAAGAGCACATGGCGGTCTGATAATATACAAGGATTAAAGATTATCGTTTGATTCTATTTGTAAACATTTTAGGGTTATAAAGTAAACAAACTTAAAAAGGTCGACACTCGTGCAAATCATTGAAAGCATTTTTACTTACTGAGATTAAATGGGATTTAGTTTTAAACATAAAAACTACAAAAAAACATAGCACTTATAGGAAAAAAAATACATTTTCTACTATAAATTTGAATTTGGTCTTACAAAAAGGTTAGTTACGTTTAATTGTCAACCATACACACTAAAATTAACTTCTAAACTTTTTGCACACCTTTCATCCATTTTTTTGCCAGTTTGCAATAGTTTAGTAGGCGGAGCGTGTCGCAATTAGAGACGTGATAAATATCCAATATGGCCAAAAATGTACAATAAACATGTCAACAAAAACACCTCTATTTTGAGCAAGCGACAGATTCGTTCCGCTTTCTGGACCACACATTGAGCGCTTATTTTGGGCAAAATTGAATCCACAGTGAAATGGAACTGCGGTTCTTGTTATCTATAGTGTGCTCAAACTTGGATCTTACCGTCTACAAATATATGAAACATTGTACTTAGTATTACAAAATAAATGAAAGTTAACACGCTCTAAAAGTGCGAAATCAGCGTTTGTCAATGTCCGATAGAGTTATAAAACGTCGCCGCTGCACAATGGGAACTTCGCTGTAAATTTAATTATTGACGGACTCGGCCATATTGGTGCATGTTACATTGTTAGCCGGTTTGTTCCGGAATGACTCCAAGAATATGAGAACAGATCTGGATCAAATGGAGAACAATTTCAGTTGGGAGAAAAATACTAAAATGTTATACTTACTCTAACAAGAGAGTTCTTAAACAACTCTATTAAGTTTGTTTTGGTGTCTTAAGGCTACTACTATGTCCTAATCAGAATTACGATTAATAACGGGATATTTACCATGTATATTTGTATATGTGAGTTTCCGTTATTAATCGTAATTCTAATGTAAATGACCATGTATTGTGAGCTTAAAATCTTAAGTATATTATGGCCTAATCATTAAACATTTAATGTAGTATCCCATAAGAAGTCAGTTTTTTTATATTTTTTTACTTACACCATACCTATTACTTAGTTTTGTACATACGTATGCGGAAGTGATCGCATCCCATTTGGGTAGACAGAGACGAAAGAACGCTAAATACAACCCTTGAGTACTTACTTATATATAGTTTTTGACTACACATTTCACTCTATTGACTTTAAAGAATTGATTCTAAACTTATTGAAACTCGATTCACTTGCTGAGCATAGGGTGGCACCACCAATAATGGACACTTTAAGCTGACAAGCACCAGTAATGGACATTCTTCCTAATTCAAAGAGCATACGGTTTTAAATTGATTGCGCTATAAACAATGCATGACTCTTATTTTCTTTTACATAAGAGTCAATGTACATCATTGGGCCTTGTCCATTACTAGTGGTGTCACACAACAGTTTTGTAATGTACAATAATTTTAATATTTAATACATTCAATAGTTAGTCCGACATATGAGACCTCTATAGAGTGGCCCAACTCGTCCACGTGTGGACAATGTTTGCCGAGTCGCCTTAAATTAGGGTCATAAAATTAAAGCCTTAATATACTGCCTTATAAATTAAACGTGACGGCCTCGCATTCGACTTTTACTGTTATGCCTTTTGGATTACGGATGAGTATAGTTTTTATATTGACAAACCCATTTGTGTAATGTTAGAAAATATTGAGTTTATGATTTATGAATGAAACTATGATACATACTATACCGGTAAAACGTTAAAGTAATGCGTATTTTTATAAATTTATGACCGCGCAGTTTTATTTAGTCAGAGTTGCCATGATTTTGTTATATGTGGCAGATCGGTGCCAAACAAGCCTGTGGCCTGGTGGTAAACGGTCATCAGCTCTACTCTACGGGTGTCGCATGCGCAATGTATACTTACGCTGCATTTTTTAAAGTCCCATACTGAACCTGTTATAGGCATTTACTGAAACAAAATCATATGTAATAAGATTTTATAAACTTCCTCATTCTTTTTAATCAGGCATACGATAAATGAACACTTGTGCTTTGTTAGATTCACATTAGCATTAATAGGTAGCGTAGGTTCTGTGCCTGTTTTATCTCTGAAACACATGTCCACTCGCATGCCAATTGAATTCGAATTAGAATAATTTTGCCTGTCCATACTGTGACACCTAATCGTGACCAATGTACCTTCAGGATCTTATTGTCTTATCTAATTGTCTGTCAACAAAAACAAAAGAATTAATATAAATTATTTAGCGTTTTTTTTATGGGTTTCACTGGAAAAAAGACTACTGTTACCTAAGTAGATTCCATATTTCTGGTAATAGTTGGATAAACCAAAGTTATAAATAGGTAATATCATCATTATACTGATGGTTCATGACATAAATGTAAACTATGATAATATTATCACCCGCAAATTTAAGGGAAGAATATTTTAATAAGATTTCATACAAGCCAAACGAAGAATAGGTACTCAGATAGAAAAACAATGAAACCTTTTGTAGTTTAGAGAGAGAAGGGTGCTTTAGATATTGTTGAACTATTTAGAAATATTATCATAACACAAAAAACCACCGTTCCCACATCTGAACAAGAACCAAAATATACGTAGTCTTCAAAATCATAATGTATTGTAATTTTATTCACCTCACCCGGTATCGTCACTACGATCACGCACACTTGTCCGAACCATACAAATTACAAACAAATGCTACAGTTTTGATAAAAAAATTACATATGAACTTAATGTTCTTTTTACGGTCAATTTGTTATTTTATTAGCGTCGTAAAATCAGGTGTCAAAATTTACACCAGTTTAATTAAGGTAATTCGGGATAGTATTTTATATTCGTGTGTTTCCGGTCCGTTGGTTAGAGAACAGTTGCGGGATTTTGGGATCAGATGAAATTTCAAACATTCGATCAATGATTTCAGTGTCCTTTAAATTAACAATACAAATAATTATACAAATGAATACGAGAGTTTGAAAGGATATATGACTTTTCTAGGTGTCAAGTAGAGTGGAGGTGTCATGGTGTACTCCATGTAAAAGTACTGAAATTATTGTAAATTTTGTAAATAAATGTGAATATGAATGAGTAGAAATGATTGAAGACCAAGTTTTATTTCAAATCATTTATTTCAGTTTGAATACGTAAATGACACATATCAAAATCTCAGTATAAAGGTTCAATCAATTTGAATACGTAAATGACACATATCAAAAGCTAAGTATAAAGGTTGTTGCAGACATAAGGGCTCGACACCCGACCGGCGTCGCCTCAACTCGCCAGCTCGTCGTCAACCGGGCGTCAACCCAAGGCAAGCACGGAACAGCACCGCCTCAGGAAATAGGCCTCAAGGGCTCTTTTATATGTCGGAGATTACAAAACAATTACAATGATATTATTATTAAGTAACATGAATATTTGTGATATATTGCGAAACATAGAGGCAGTTAGTAAATTTAGAATTTGTATGAAGAAGAAAAGAAGAATTGTATCCGCCTCTGTTTGGTGGAAAGATAATGAAGATGATGAATTGTATTACGATGTGGAAAGAAAACACGTATTGAATGTTTAAAAAATTGAATGTTTTAATTATTCAACCAAAGCCATTATTTATGATACAAGTATGTAGTGTTGTGTGCCTGGAGGTGAGCAAGGTTGCCAGAGCTCCCGAGGATGCACTGTGTTGAGAGCTAGGGACCTTTTGTCCCTTCTGCTATTGAATCCTAAAATTTTATAAGCAATGCGCACGTGACTCTTTTGGAGTTGCGAGCATCTATAGGCTGCGGTGTCCGCTTATCATCAGGTGGACCGTACTCTTGTTTGCCACCGTCGGAGTATTAAAAAAACCCGTAACTCAGTCCTTCCCTACAATCCTTTTCCGTCGAATATTCTTCCGTCGCGTCGAGTTCTTGCACTTTAAAATAATCTATAAATACATAAGAATGACATTATCCTTAAAATTTAAAATGATCTATCTCTACCACCACGCAACCATATGGTTGCAGAGCATTATTGCGCCGACATTAAGTTAAATGTTGTCAAATCAATTAAAACTTACACAAAATGCTTCCCAGCTTATTAGAACATACCGCATGTATTCTGACGACAGGCGTCATTTGTTTTACTGTTGACGAATTACAGGTATTTGTGGTGAGGGTAGGTGCACGATTAGTACATAGGACCAGCAAGTTATTGATCGGATCCAATATGATTGTAGCTGCGATGGTTTACTAATGTTTATTGGCATAACAGTGTTATTCATTTCATTTTATAACAAAATTGTCACCGCTTTCTTTCATGATTGTTATAAAACTAAGTTCAGTTTAGAAAATAAAACTTATGCGCATTTAAAAATAGTTATGCGAAAAATAATTCGCCCATATGATGTGACATGTGACACATTAAATACCGTTTTATTTAGTGCTGATGGGTCTAAAACTGAATCATTGTGATCTTAAATACGGTGATATATGTATTACGTGGCGTCAGTTCCTCCATACAATACCTACGATATTTAAAATTGTCTATAGTAATAAGTCAGACTTTCCATTGCAATGTTACGAGTAAGTGAGTTCGCTAAGTAATTATCAATTCGTTCATTCATTCTCAGCGGCTACGCATCAACAAATCCATATATGGGACAATCATTTGGCTCACTTTCACTTCTCATCGAAACATCAGTAATAAATTAGTCATAATTAAACGAAAAAAATATGTCACTATCGTAATGTACCTAACAGACTTGTTAAGCCATTTTCAACCAGATTTGGAAGTCAAGTTATGGGTGTCAAGAATGAAATTGCCATGAATCCGGAGGTTCACTTCGTGCATTTTAGCAGTGATCAAGCGATGTGTCATCCTGTGATACTGATCCACTGGCCTTTATAATCTTTGGTGCGAATCGAATCACCAGTAACAGAAAACCTTAAGTCTCTTGATAATTTCATACAGAACACGGCCCAAGGAACTTTGGCAAGGTAATAAAGGAATCACGCGCATTTATTTAGCGCCTTTTTAACTAAGTAGTTCTTATTTGGATGAAATAAGGTTGATTATGTTGTTGTGATAGCTGGACTTTTAAAAGTGAAATTTGATATCAATGTCCATTTTGTTGTTTTGTGGTGGTTTGTTTATAGCCGCCGTTTTAGGCCGTTAAGTACTTTTCCTTAAAGTTAATTTTTGAATGGACTAGGCAAGGTTGCCTACTATGCTGCGAGGATGTAATAGTTAGTTTCCACCCGTTCCACCAGCGCTATGCTATGTGAACCAATGAATATGATTGGTGGATATCGACGCATCCAGAGCAACGTAGCATAGCACAGCTTTGATGGACAGGCACCCACATAATATATAACAAAAGATTTTGACTATCGAAGTTGATTCGTGCGCAAAGGTAAATTATCTTTAAAAATCACTTTTCATTATTTCACCACTCCATTTGGACATAAAATATTTTTCTAACTGTTTATTTCACCCCTGTACCTTAAGCAGCAACATTAAATAATCAGACATCGTTTTTACAACAAAAGAAATATCCCTCTGTCTAAATAACACGTCCCTGAGTCAATACAATTGTGTCACCGACTTTACAAAATAAAATAACCCTCAAGATGTTTTTATTCTCATTGCAATATGGGTAATTTTTGTTTAACATACTATTTAAGTTAAAATGGTAATGCACCATAGAGTTTACATTTACAAAGTTAGTACAACGGTTTGGAAATTCTTTGTTCCCATAGTTTTAATGATGATTTTTGTTTATTTCTATGGTAAAAGTATCTCTGCATTCTCATGTCGTGTGTAAGGAGGTGTCATTTGCATCAATCCACGTCGAATTAGAGAATTCTTACGTTGTTAAAATAGATGGGATGAGAAATTGGAAGGTACTGTAATTGTCTGTTTTGAAGAGTAAATATTGTATGGTAACAACAGACGAAAATGACGCATTTATTTATTAATATCACGCGTATTCATAATAATAAAATCGTACACAGCAGCGAGGTACCAAAAAACTGTCTATATCAAAATAGGATTAAAATTCTAAAAGTAAGTAATAGACAAATATAATAGTGCGCGCCATCCACGACGACGCGCCCCTCCACCGCCCGTTCCGTCCAACCTACAGAGGTACTTATGTAAATAGTAAATACGTAAACAATATGTACCTACGTTAAACCTCTTGAAAAAAGCACGAAGGCAAAAAGTGGGGTTTTCGACAGGGGTGGCAATTAAGTGAATTTCGACTGCGTTTAGCCGTAATTCGACTTGTTCAAATATTGAACAGCCTGTATCAGACAACGTGTAATCGCTTTATAATATTCTGTTTGCTCGCATCATCGTTTACTTTGGCGGTGACATTGTTTTGGTTTGTTGGGTTTAGAATCGAAAAAAAAAAAAAACAGTGTTAAATGCGTACCCAGGTTACATGCTTTATTTATTGTGATTTATCAGAAAAGCTGCAAATAAGTCGTAAACTAGAAGACTTTCCATTAAGCATAGTAAGATACCTTCTTCTACAAACCAACGCCGAAGTGTTTTGCACTCAGCTAGCACCTAGTCCTTTACACAAGGTGTGATATATGTATTTAGTTAAAAAATCAGCATTAAATAATCAAGCCCAGTCCCCCTTCACCACTGGTTAACAACTGTGATTAATATCGCATCCTATGTGGATACATTAGAGGTAAATAGTAATATCTGAATCATCGCCATGCGGGTCGAGTGCGGCTGCGTTGCGACGAATTAACGCTGTTGTGTGTGTGAACACCGTACTGCGACGTGGCTGAAATTTATTTTTTGACTCGTGCAGTGTCTGAAAAATAAAAGACTAGGTAAGTACAAACGGATTTTTCAACTTGTCCCTTTAAAAATTTGTAATGTTTGTAATTACATCGCAAGCCGTAAGCTTGGTTGCTACCGTCTTTGTAAAAAACACATAATATTTGGTTTGTATAGTTTTTCTGGAGCAATAAAAATAAAATAAAAAACTTGCTCCGGTTTAGATAAAATTTAAGGTGTAATCAAAAATTTTCGACGTCCATCTAATACATAAGTATTTTCTATTTATTACCACCTGTGCGAAATTTTTGTCAAGATAATTACATAAAAATCTACTAAGGATGATGCTGGATATTTAATTTTAATTAAAAAATGTTAAGGTTGTTTATTATTTTGCTAAGTTAGTTAGGAGGATTGTTTAAAATAATATATAACAGTATCAAGGAAAATCGACACAGCTAGCCCGCACGTCACAGGGGAAGTGTTTTATTATTGCTTTTATCTTTGGGAATCTCTTTTTTTCGTCCATTCCATTTCTCGTCATTTATATCGCAACGGCTAACAATTAATTTAATTAAAGTTGTATCGTTACGTTCGCTATTTTGATGTAATCATTTATTTTTTGATGTAATCATTTATTAGCAGGTCCGCAGTGTCCGCTTTGCACGGTGTTTAATGTGACGAAACGGGGGGAGTGTTATAAAAAAAAACGCGATCAGGTTTTCCATTTTTATTTTCGTATGTAGGTAGGTAGTCTACATCTCTTGGAGTGGTCATAATTGTTCATTATTCAGTCATAATTGATATGAAAAATCTGGCCTGATTGGCACTTTTATATTTGCTCTATGGTTCAGTGCATACTCCTAACAGTTGCTTCAAAATACGTCCTGTTTATTTATAATTATGTATCTGTAGCTTAGCTACGGTTGCTTTTTGTATTTCGTACATTTTTTTGACACACACTATTACATTACACTTACACGTTCACTTGTTTGAGCATCATTAATTAGACAGTTACTAATAGAGACATACAATTCTGGTTTAATATAGCTTTTGAACTAAAACACGCTAGAATCTCCCCTAAAAATGTGTAAATTCTAATTAGTAGGTACTCGTGTATTCAAAAGTATTTTAATAACAAATTATTTTTAACCGATACATATTCAACCAAAGTAACCGCAAAACGTTTTGCGCCCTTCGATCGCGTGCATTCCCACGGAATATGAAATAAAGCATAAAATTGATGATTCACTAATACGAAGGGTAGATTAATGACGATTGTACTAATCAAATTAATAAAAATTAAAGCTAAAGAATACAAAATAATGCACAAAAACTTGGAATTCGAGTCATTTGTAGGTCATACACAATATCAGATCTCTAATACTCTTACCCTTAGAACTAAGAATCGGCATACTATCATTTACGCAGTCGCTAGCGAGTACGGTAATGCAAACATTGCAAAATGATGGTAAGGTTACAGGTCATTTCATGTTTTCAGGCGGAGGGACTATTTTCGGCACGTGTTAGGTACTAACGTAACTATTTAAAAAAACGATACTGTTTTCTTCAGATTGCATAAACACATAGACGAATGTGTTTGAGTAAGATGTACCAATATGTTTTTTTTTAACCTTACTGTGGCTTTATAGGCCGGGGCTAATAAAGCGATAGGAGTGCGCTGTTGGAGAGTGACCTGGGGAAAATCCAGGGGAAACTTCCGACAAGACCACGTGGGTGGTTTAAACACTGGATTACTCTAAGAGTTTGCGCTCCAGTGAGTAGTTGGTTATTTACTGTTTCTGCGGCACGTAAAGCACGATTTTTTTTTCCAGTTTTTTATGTCCCTCTTAACAAATTCTCTGCGGCAGTTTTTGCGTGCGTGTTTTTTCTTATGAGCGAGCATGTGATAGTCGACCGCCCGCTGCTTGTGTTGATGATGGGTTGGAGATATGTCCACATGTCCCACTGTTGTTTTTTTGGATATGATTGCTTTTTTGATATGGTATACGCGTTTCCTTAAATCGATTTATTTTATTAAGGGCAACGTCTGTTTTTTTGTGCTCTTCCCACGCAAGCGTAATAATATTCTGCGGATGGCAATATATTACGAAATTTATAGTGTCATTCATTAGATAGACGATCGTGAGAATTAAAAAATATATTTGTAGAAACCATAACATAGCATTGGTTATTACAAAATTGTCACGGGTTTTGTATTTTATTGGGTATTAAAGCAAATAATAAATTTGAAGCTATTCACGTTCACATGTCTCTGTTCCATTTCTTTAGATAGTACAGTAAAAAATAATAGATTTAACGTGTCGAATCATGAAACGAACAGGTGTGTTTTTTAACTAGGCAACAGATTCATTATCTTTTTTGCGGCATGTGTGTACGTGTGCAGCATATTTGAAGAACGATAAAGTATCGTTGATTATTATCAAAATGCCACGGTTTTTGTATTCAATTGGGTATTAATGTAAAATATATTTATATCTGCGCACGTTCACATACCTTCGTTCCATTTCTTTGGATAGTACAGCAAAAAAAAATAGGTTGGCCCTGTCGTAACATAAAACAAACAGGTGTGTTTTTTAACTAGGCAATAGATTGCCTTGTCTGCGGCATGTGTGTGATTGTGTGCATTATATTCGAAAACCGATAAAGTATCATTGTTTATTACGACATGTCATGCTTTTCGTATTTTATTGGCCATTAAAAAACCTAAAGAACATTAAAGCTAAGCAGGTTGATGCACGTTCCACAGTATTCCAGTAACAATCCTGTTAGAACCTGTCGGGTAATGCAACGAACAGGTGTCTGTTTTATTAATAGATTTTTTGTCTTATCCGCCACATGTGTGCGTGTGTGCGTGTTGCTCAATAAAAGCAGATCCCAAGTCGATGGAACCAGCATTCGTTCAGATTAGTTGGTCTGAAAAACCGTGTCTGTCAAGTGGTAAAAGTGTATTAAAGAACAGTGCGAGTAGTTATCCTTAGATTTTTTTTGAACTGTGTGTCTACGTCTTACTACCGCTGAAAATGGAGGTAAGCTCGACATTAACTGACTATGCATAAATAACCATTATCTGTTTCCATTTGCATCACGCATTTAACATATTGTTTTGATTGTTTTAGACATCAAACGCGAATTCTCTTGAGTACACCATGAAGAATTATTATTACGGTAATTTGAGTGACGATGAAGCCCAAGTTAAACCGCTTAAAATTCAAGCCCAGAAACGAACCAACAACATCGATGTATTTTTCGATAAGTCTAAAAAGAAACAGACTACAGAATATTCATCTACTGTCGCCCAGTCAACAAATGGCGGTACCAACTATATATCTTCTCGCGCAGATGATGTTACAAAAATCACTCATCTCGTTAAAATTGATGTTTACGATATAAAAAAGTTGCGTGGTATCCCAAACGATCAGCACTGGAAATTCGCGGATACTAGAATCAAATACTACACGCAGACAGAAGACGATGACTATTATTCTAACACAAAAGAATTGGTCTACAATATTACGAAACATATTGCAACAAAAAATGACTGTAAAAAGTATTTCATAGACGCTAAGCCATAAATTATTTCTTACTCCGCCCACAAAAAACTCTCTCCCCACCAACGAACAAATGATTTCTGGGGCTATATATAGTTAGACAACGCAAAAGAAACCATACCGTATCTACCTTAACACCCGAAGCTGCAAAATGGATCTCCAAAGCTCAATCTACGACGAAGACCTTTATGAACGTTGTGAAGATGTCTCGGATCTTAACAAGTCCCTTTTCGATAACGAACTCTATGAACATTGTTCGGAAGTCGAGAATCAGCTGCCAAATATGTGAGTACTCATTAATTTTTATGTTGACTGGCAGTGGGGAGGCGAATCCCGATATAAGTAAAATTCTCAACGAAATGTATCATATTTTTCACACCATCATGATGGTGCTTACTAGTGAGGACATTAAAATGTTTAGCAAGCCAGTGTTATTAAATAATTTCCATAAATATTTAAGAATGTGGTTTATAAGTGGGAAACTTGATCAAAATTTAGCTTGCGATCCCGATATTAAACCATATATAACCCCTTGCAGTGGGCACGTAACCGTTTTTCAATCGTTTATTTCGGATTACGATGAGATAGATGGTGTATTCCCCATGGAAGCGTATTGTTCTCTTTGTCAATCAAGTAAATCAGGTATATTACGGTGCTTTACGTTACTAATTGTAAAAAAAAAACCGCTTTATTTATATAATTTACCTAATTATTTGTTTCATTTGTAGATCAGTAACACGTGGAATCAAAAGAAAGCGAACATCAGAAGAAGCCTTTCAACCATGTGATTCGCACACTCCAGCAGCTGATATGGAACCGCAACAAGATCTTACATCCCCACAACCATCAACTTCTCGAACCGGAGCTGAACCATCATCTAATATTGGTGACATCGTCGAGTGCAAAACCTGCAAACGAAACGTTTCCAGAAGGTACTACGCCCAACATTTAAGAAGTAATATCCATAAAAATAACTGTTTAAAATTTCAACATTCCTATCCCAATGTTGAACTTATTGAAGCTGCGTTTGGAAATAGGTTATTAACTTATAGAATAGTATCAATACAGGAAACAAATAATCCTGAATTTGAAACACCTGAACTTTTTTTTGAGAGGGTTAAACCATCTCTTAATAAACTAATAGATGACACCATTAATCAGCTAACAATTTTCAAAGTAAGTTTTATATTACACGCAGAATTTATACAAGAAACTAAAGGAATCAAAAATTTTTTTGATTTTAATATTTTGAGTTGGACCATTTGCAAAGGTGATGACAGGGAAACATTTTTAGAACACTTAAGAAACTCAGTGACGAATAAAATTTCTACTTTTGAAAAAAAAGACAGTGGATGGAGTCTGAAACATATAAAATACTTAGATATGAATATTAATAAATTTAATCCATTGCGTGGTTCTTCATATATTGATTTACCACATGATATTAAAGCAAAAAAGGCAATAATTAACGTGCAAAACCATGATCATGAGTGTTTGAAATGGGCAATACTTTCAGCATTGTATCCAGTTAAGGATAGTTCACAGAGAGTATCGTCCTATATTTCTCATCAAAACAAATTAAAATTTTCAGATATACCGTTCCCAGTAAAATTGACAGATATTCATAGAGTTGAAAAATTAAATGAAATAAGCATTAATGTTTTTGGATTAAGCTATGATAAAAAATCTAAATCACATGAAGTAGTCGGTCCACTCCACTTTACCAAATGCCGTAAACCAACACACATAAATTTACTTTTCATATCTAGAGGTAGCCAGACGCATTACTGCTATATAAAAAACTTATCTCGATTAGTAAGTCGGCAAATATCAACAACCAATTATACCTTTCACATCTGTGATGGGTGTCTATTAGCATTCTATTCAAATGAACAATTAACAAATCATCAAAAAAATGATTGCGGCCACGTTGTTGTCGAACTCCCTGACCATGATAAAACTAAAAAAAATTGGCTCGGTGATGACATTTCAAGTCATATGATTGTGTTTGATAAATACCAACGAAAGCTTAAGTTACCGTTTGTAGTGTATGCAGATTTCGAAGCATTTTTAAATCCGATATCATCTTGTGATCCAGATACATCGAAATCTTATACACATAGTATTCAACAACATGAAATGTACAGTTTTGGTTATTTTATCAAATGTTCATTTAATGATAAGCTTTCGCGGTTTTGTTCATATACAGGCCCAGATTGCGCTAAAGTGTTTATGAATAATCTTTATAACGATTTAGCACAATTAATTAAATTCATTCATTACCGGAAACATCCAATCCCATTAAATCAGACTGATCTTAATAAAATTGGAGATGGTAGTAACATCAAGTGTATCATTTGTGATGATTTGTTAAAATCCCAAAGCAGTTTTAGTTACGATTGGACTTCAGGGAAATTCCAAGGAGTGGCACATAAGTCATGTGATGATAAATTCATACCTCCATCATATGTACCAGTTTTTTTTCACAATTTAAGTAATTATGATGCACATTTTATTGTCAAGGCTTTGAATTTCCGAGAAGGGCCAATCGATATTATCCCACAAAATAAAGAAAAATATATTTCCTTTTCCAAACAACTAAAATTTGATAAGAAATGTATATCGCTGAGATTTGTTGATTCCTTTAGATTCATGTCGAGTAGTTTAGATAGTTTAGCCAAAAATCTCCAAGACCATCAGTTTCATGAGTTAAGAAAGCAATACCCTAGAGATGGAGATTTTGAACTTTTGAAGCGAAAGGGGGTGTTTCCATATGAATTCATGAAATCGAATAAATCTCTGGAAGTAACATCATTGCCTCAAATAACTGAATTCTACAGTTCCTTAACCGATAGCAGTATAACAATTGAGGATTATCAACATGCACAAAACGTTTGGGGTCATTTCAATTGTAAAACAATGTTGGATTATTCCAACTTGTATTTAAAAACGGACGTACTTTTGCTAACAGATGTCTTTGAGAATTTTCGTAGCGTGTGTCTTGAAACATATAACTTAGATCCAGCTCATTATTTTACAGCACCTGGTCTAAGTTGGGATGCTATGCTTAAAATGACAGGGATTCAGCTTGAACTTTTAACAGACTTTGATAAAGTTTCATTTATTAAAAAAGGACTGCGAGGCGGTATTTCGCAATGTAGCAACCGATATGCGAAATCAAATAATTACTACATGGCAGAA
This sequence comes from Cenopis cana, assembly GCA_951800055.1. Lineage (NCBI taxonomy): Eukaryota > Metazoa > Arthropoda > Insecta > Lepidoptera > Tortricidae > Cenopis > Cenopis cana. The sequence continues at coordinate 13,162,218 of OX637472.1, forward strand.
TTTAATCCAGACGAACCTTCATCTTATCTCATTTACCTCGACGCAAATAACTTGTATGGTTGGGCGATGTCGCAATATCTCCCTGTAGGTGAATTTGAATGGGTTGATCCTGCTACGGATTTTGAAATTCCTAATGATGCTGATAATGGATACATCTTAGAAGTAGATCTAGATTACCCTGACTCCTTACATGACTCTCATTCAGACCTACCATTTTGTGCTGAGCACATAATTGATGAGAGTAAACAAAAAAAATTAGTTCCAAATTTAAAAAATAAACAGAAATATATTATACATTATAGAAATCTTAAACAATGTTTACAAAATGGATTAAAGTTAACTAAAGTTCATAGGATCCTAAAATTTAAACAAACTAACTGGCTCAAAAAGTATATCGATTTAAACACCACGCTAAGAATAGCTGCAAAATCCGAGTTCGAAAAAGACTTTTATAAACTTATGAATAATGCAGTTTTTGGAAAAACTATGGAAAATATTGAGAAAAGGGTCGATGTTAAATTAATGACTCATTGGGAAAATCATGGCAAGATCAAAGGAATTGAAAGTTACATAGCTCGGCCTGAATTCCACAGTATCTCAATATTTTCAGATACTTTAGCTGCAGTTCAATTAAAAAAAACTAAACTTATTTACAACAAACCTATTTACTTGGGCTTCTGCATATTAGATTTATCTAAAACTTTAATGTACCAATTTCATTATGGGTACATGCAACCAAAATTTGAAAATAAGCTTAAATTATTATATACGCGCCCATTTTTCACGATCTTCTATTTTACTTTTCAGTATTTTTTGCATCTCCTCGTCTAAGCGAGATAAGGAGTTTAATGGCGCATTGTCAATGTGTTTGAGCTTCTCAATAAAATCTGGTTCTACTAAAAGCATTTTCTTCGTGTTCTCCATTTCAATTATGTTAACGAGCTTAATAAACTACTTAAAACAGCCCCCAGTATAATTGGTAAAAACGCACCACCCTTTTGAACTATAATAGTCTTCCTTAACTTTTGTTTTCCTTTCGAAACTAATTTGCGTAATATATTCTTATGTTTATTTAACTTGTTTTTTTCTAAATTGTCTAATGGAACTTTTCCCTTTAAAACGTTGTAAATGCACTCACAAATTATATTTATTTCATCTTCATCACATGCTTTAAGTAAGGCTTGGCGATATTTTGGTTTAAGCGTATGCAAAGCTTTAAGTAAATGTTGATATGTGGCTACTCTGTCAGGCATCATTTAGAACTGATGGAAACAGAATGACTACTGGCATATTTAAACCCTTTTTTGGGAATATATATAATACAACATTTATCAAATGGGAATATCTTACTTTTAAAACGACACATATCATCAGTGCTTTGTTTTAAGTCAATCATCAGGTACCCATGTGCTGGCATAGTTGCATCTTTATACGCTTCATCAACAAATTTTGTATTTTCTGGATAAACTTGTCGGGACAAGTGGCGTATTTGAGTTTTGTCTCTGGGATTTTTAAAATAAACAATGTAGGTTGTGTTCAATGATATGTCGCGTTGTCCTCTTCCTTGATGAAATAAATTTTGAGTTATATAAAAAACACTTAAATTTCTGTGATGACTACCTTTAGTAAAAATATCAACAATACGTCCATCTGACTCTCTCATTAAATCATCGATTATAAGTAGTTTGGGTTGCTTTCCATCAAACATACTTAAATCGGGAATACCTTGAACATAATCGATACCATCCAGATTATAAAGTGGTTGCATTTCATCATAGCACCATAGTACTTGGCTAAATTCAACATTACACATTTGTCCAACATTTTTTAAAAAATTCGTGACAAAATTTGATTTTCCACAACCACTTGGACCAGCAATAATAGCCGTAAACGGGTGAATGAAATGGTACATAGCAAAAAACTGTCTTTCCTCTCTAAACGCTGTCTAGAAACTAAAACGTAATTTATGAGGTTATTGATTTATATTTTAAGTACACACACACACACACACACACACACACACACACACACACACACACACACACACATACACACACACATAGGTAAACAAGCAAAAAAAAAACAATGTGTTTTCTTAACGATATATTTATATAATACTTAATAAAATGCTAAATTACTTATTAATACAAGAACATTTGAAAATTTATTTAGAACACTCCCCACCGCATGCAACGAACAAGGCAAATTTACAATTTTTATTTTATTTCTTATGTTCTAAGCAGCTACAACATCAACTCAAAAATATTTGTATAAACATAATTATTGATACTTTAATTTATAATGACCCCAAGCTAACGTGTCAAACGAGTCGTTACATAGATATCTTTTTGTGTCATAATATGACAAAGATATTTTATTTATTTTCTGTGTAAAAATTACATGTTTAATTGAGCGAAATCGACACATTTCCGAAAATATTTTTTTTTTCTCCTTTAGACAACGTTTATAATCCTGAATCTGAAACTTCTTAGTCACACATTTATTTATACCTTTGGCCCTAGCTACTATACAGTCCTCCACATTTAAAGCGTACATTTTAGATCTCAAACCTACAAATTCTTTTAAAACTTTACCTTTATTTTCGTCTTTAAAATATCCTAACTTTTTTTTATTTATACATGGAAAATCGTAAATGTTATTGGATGCATAGTCAGATGTATCAAAATGTTTTTTTAAGTCATTTTTTATGTCATAGTAGAAATCGTCCGTAAAAATTTGATATATGAAACTATCTGTATCCGTATATAATAATTTAAGCTTATTTTCAAATTTTGGTTGCATGTACCCATAATGAAATTGGTACATTAAAGTTTTAGATAAATCTAATATGCAGAAGCCCAAGTAAATAGGTTTGTTGTAAATAAGTTTAGTTTTTTTTAATTGAACTGCAGCTAAAGTATCTGAAAATATTGAGATACTGTGGAATTCAGGCCGAGCTATGTAACTTTCAATTCCTTTGATCTTGCCATGATTTTCCCAATGAGTCAATAATTTAACATCGACCCTTTTCTCAATATTTTCCATAGTTTTTCCAAAAACTGCATTATTCATAAGTTTATAAAAGTCTTTTTCGAACTCGGATTTTGCAGCTATTCTTAGCGTGGTGTTTAAATCGATATACTTTTTGAGCCAGTTAGTTTGTTTAAATTTTAGGATCCTATGAACTTTAGTTAACTTTAATCCATTTTGTAAACATTGTTTAAGATTTCTATAATGTATAATATATTTCTGTTTATTTTTTAAATTTGGAACTAATTTTTTTTGTTTACTCTCATCAATTATGTGCTCAGCACAAAATGGTAGGTCTGAATGAGAGTCATGTAAGGAGTCAGGGTAATCTAGATCTACTTCTAAGATGTATCCATTATCAGCATCATTAGGAATTTCAAAATCCGTAGCAGGATCAACCCATTCAAATTCACCTACAGGGAGATATTGCGACATCGCCCAACCATACAAGTTATTTGCGTCGAGGTAAATGAGATAAGATGAAGGTTCGTCTGGATTAAATTCTGCCATGTAGTAATTATTTGATTTCGCATATCGGTTGCTACATTGCGAAATACCGCCTCGCAGTCCTTTTTTAATAAATGAAACTTTATCAAAGTCTGTTAAAAGTTCAAGCTGAATCCCTGTCATTTTAAGCATAGCATCCCAACTTAGACCAGGTGCTGTAAAATAATGAGCTGGATCTAAGTTATATGTTTCAAGACACACGCTACGAAAATTCTCAAAGACATCTGTTAGCAAAAGTACGTCCGTTTTTAAATACAAGTTGGAATAATCCAACATTGTTTTACAATTGAAATGACCCCAAACGTTTTGTGCATGTTGATAATCCTCAATTGTTATACTGCTATCGGTTAAGGAACTGTAGAATTCAGTTATTTGAGGCAATGATGTTACTTCCAGAGATTTATTCGATTTCATGAATTCATATGGAAACACCCCCTTTCGCTTCAAAAGTTCAAAATCTCCATCTCTAGGGTATTGCTTTCTTAACTCATGAAACTGATGGTCTTGGAGATTTTTGGCTAAACTATCTAAACTACTCGACATGAATCTAAAGGAATCAACAAATCTCAGCGATATACATTTCTTATCAAATTTTAGTTGTTTGGAAAAGGAAATATATTTTTCTTTATTTTGTGGGATAATATCGATTGGCCCTTCTCGGAAATTCAAAGCCTTGACAATAAAATGTGCATCATAATTACTTAAATTGTGAAAAAAAACTGGTACATATGATGGAGGTATGAATTTATCATCACATGACTTATGTGCCACTCCTTGGAATTTCCCTGAAGTCCAATCGTAACTAAAACTGCTTTGGGATTTTAACAAATCATCACAAATGATACACTTGATGTTACTACCATCTCCAATTTTATTAAGATCAGTCTGATTTAATGGGATTGGATGTTTCCGGTAATGAATGAATTTAATTAATTGTGCTAAATCGTTATAAAGATTATTCATAAACACTTTAGCGCAATCTGGGCCTGTATATGAACAAAACCGCGAAAGCTTATCATTAAATGAACATTTGATAAAATAACCAAAACTGTACATTTCATGTTGTTGAATACTATGTGTATAAGATTTCGATGTATCTGGATCACAAGATGATATCGGATTTAAAAATGCTTCGAAATCTGCATACACTACAAACGGTAACTTAAGCTTTCGTTGGTATTTATCAAACACAATCATATGACTTGAAATGTCATCACCGAGCCAATTTTTTTTAGTTTTATCATGGTCAGGGAGTTCGACAACAACGTGGCCGCAATCATTTTTTTGATGATTTGTTAATTGTTCATTTGAATAGAATGCTAATAGACACCCATCACAGATGTGAAAGGTATAATTGGTTGTTGATATTTGCCGACTTACTAATCGAGATAAGTTTTTTATATAGCAGTAATGCGTCTGGCTACCTCTAGATATGAAAAGTAAATTTATGTGTGTTGGTTTACGGCATTTGGTAAAGTGGAGTGGACCGACTACTTCATGTGATTTAGATTTTTTATCATAGCTTAATCCAAAAACATTAATGCTTATTTCATTTAATTTTTCAACTCTATGAATATCTGTCAATTTTACTGGGAACGGTATATCTGAAAATTTTAATTTGTTTTGATGAGAAATATAGGACGATACTCTCTGTGAACTATCCTTAACTGGATACAATGCTGAAAGTATTGCCCATTTCAAACACTCATGATCATGGTTTTGCACGTTAATTATTGCCTTTTTTGCTTTAATATCATGTGGTAAATCAATATATGAAGAACCACGCAATGGATTAAATTTATTAATATTCATATCTAAGTATTTTATATGTTTCAGACTCCATCCACTGTCTTTTTTTTCAAAAGTAGAAATTTTATTCGTCACTGAGTTTCTTAAGTGTTCTAAAAATGTTTCCCTGTCATCACCTTTGCAAATGGTCCAACTCAAAATATTAAAATCAAAAAAATTTTTGATTCCTTTAGTTTCTTGTATAAATTCTGCGTGTAATATAAAACTTACTTTGAAAATTGTTAGCTGATTAATGGTGTCATCTATTAGTTTATTAAGAGATGGTTTAACCCTCTCAAAAAAAAGTTCAGGTGTTTCAAATTCAGGATTATTTGTTTCCTGTATTGATACTATTCTATAAGTTAATAACCTATTTCCAAACGCAGCTTCAATAAGTTCAACATTGGGATAGGAATGTTGAAATTTTAAACAGTTATTTTTATGGATATTACTTCTTAAATGTTGGGCGTAGTACCTTCTGGAAACGTTTCGTTTGCAGGTTTTGCACTCGACGATGTCACCAATATTAGATGATGGTTCAGCTCCGGTTCGAGAAGTTGATGGTTGTGGGGATGTAAGATCTTGTTGCGGTTCCATATCAGCTGCTGGAGTGTGCGAATCACATGGTTGAAAGGCTTCTTCTGATGTTCGCTTTCTTTTGATTCCACGTGTTACTGATCTACAAATGAAACAAATAATTAGGTAAATTATATAAATAAAGCGGTTTTTTTTTTACAATTAGTAACGTAAAGCACCGTAATATACCTGATTTACTTGATTGACAAAGAGAACAATACGCTTCCATGGGGAATACACCATCTATCTCATCGTAATCCGAAATAAACGATTGAAAAACGGTTACGTGCCCACTGCAAGGGGTTATATATGGTTTAATATCGGGATCGCAAGCTAAATTTTGATCAAGTTTCCCACTTATAAACCACATTCTTAAATATTTATGGAAATTATTTAATAACACTGGCTTGCTAAACATTTTAATGTCCTCACTAGTAAGCACCATCATGATGGTGTGAAAAATATGATACATTTCGTTGAGAATTTTACTTATATCGGGATTCGCCTCCCCACTGCCAGTCAACATAAAAATTAATGAGTACTCACATATTTGGCAGCTGATTCTCGACTTCCGAACAATGTTCATAGAGTTCGTTATCGAAAAGGGACTTGTTAAGATCCGAGACATCTTCACAACGTTCATAAAGGTCTTCGTCGTAGATTGAGCTTTGGAGATCCATTTTGCAGCTTCGGGTGTTAAGGTAGATACGGTATGGTTTCTTTTGCGTTGTCTAACTATATATAGCCCCAGAAATCATTTGTTCGTTGGTGGGGAGAGAGTTTTTTGTGGGCGGAGTAAGAAATAATTTATGGCTTAGCGTCTATGAAATACTTTTTACAGTCATTTTTTGTTGCAATATGTTTCGTAATATTGTAGACCAATTCTTTTGTGTTAGAATAATAGTCATCGTCTTCTGTCTGCGTGTAGTATTTGATTCTAGTATCCGCGAATTTCCAGTGCTGATCGTTTGGGATACCACGCAACTTTTTTATATCGTAAACATCAATTTTAACGAGATGAGTGATTTTTGTAACATCATCTGCGCGAGAAGATATATAGTTGGTACCGCCATTTGTTGACTGGGCGACAGTAGATGAATATTCTGTAGTCTGTTTCTTTTTAGACTTATCGAAAAATACATCGATGTTGTTGGTTCGTTTCTGGGCTTGAATTTTAAGCGGTTTAACTTGGGCTTCATCGTCACTCAAATTACCGTAATAATAATTCTTCATGGTGTACTCAAGAGAATTCGCGTTTGATGTCTAAAACAATCAAAACAATATGTTAAATGCGTGATGCAAATGGAAACAGATAATGGTTATTTATGCATAGTCAGTTAATGTCGAGCTTACCTCCATTTTCAGCGGTAGTAAGACGTAGACACACAGTTCAAAAAAAATCTAAGGATAACTACTCGCACTGTTCTTTAATACACTTTTACCACTTGACAGACACGGTTTTTCAGACCAACTAATCTGAACGAATGCTGGTTCCATCGACTTGGGATCTGCTTTTATTGAGCAACACGCACACACGCACACATGTGGCGGATAAGACAAAAAATCTATTAATAAAACAGACACCTGTTCGTTGCATTACCCGACAGGTTCTAACAGGATTGTTACTGGAATACTGTGGAACGTGCATCAACCTGCTTAGCTTTAATGTTCTTTAGGTTTTTTAATGGCCAATAAAATACGAAAAGCATGACATGTCGTAATAAACAATGATACTTTATCGGTTTTCGAATATAATGCACACAATCACACACATGCCGCAGACAAGGCAATCTATTGCCTAGTTAAAAAACACACCTGTTTGTTTTATGTTACGACAGGGCCAACCTATTTTTTTTTGCTGTACTATCCAAAGAAATGGAACGAAGGTATGTGAACGTGCGCAGATATAAATATATTTTACATTAATACCCAATTGAATACAAAAACCGTGGCATTTTGATAATAATCAACGATACTTTATCGTTCTTCAAATATGCTGCACACGTACACACATGCCGCAAAAAAGATAATGAATCTGTTGCCTAGTTAAAAAACACACCTGTTCGTTTCATGATTCGACACGTTAAATCTATTATTTTTTACTGTACTATCTAAAGAAATGGAACAGAGACATGTGAACGTGAATAGCTTCAAATTTATTATTTGCTTTAATACCCAATAAAATACAAAACCCGTGACAATTTTGTAATAACCAATGCTATGTTATGGTTTCTACAAATATATTTTTTAATTCTCACGATCGTCTATCTAATGAATGACACTATAAATTTCGTAATATATTGCCATCCGCAGAATATTATTACGCTTGCGTGGGAAGAGCACAAAAAAACAGACGTTGCCCTTAATAAAATAAATCGATTTAAGGAAACGCGTATACCATATCAAAAAAGCAATCATATCCAAAAAAACAACAGTGGGACATGTGGACATATCTCCAACCCATCATCAACACAAGCAGCGGGCGGTCGACTATCACATGCTCGCTCATAAGAAAAAACACGCACGCAAAAACTGCCGCAGAGAATTTGTTAAGAGGGACATAAAAAACTGGAAAAAAAAATCGCCGCTTCGCGGCGTGCTTTACGTGCCGCAGAAACAGTAAATAACCAACTACTCCAGTGAGATTGGTTGAGCGGCTTAAACCGAATCTGAGTTGTCAGTGGACTCGAGCTACTGGGAGTTTTGTCGGTGGTTCACTAAACCTTACCTAGCTGAGAAGATTCCAGCAAGAAACTCAGCTACACCTGGCCTGGGTCAGACTGACTCTACCCGGTATGCGGCGGTACCGGGCCGAATAGGGACTATATGTGTCTTTGTTGTCGCGATCGCGCGGTGGACGTCCCTGCCGACGGGATATAATTGCATTAATTGGTAACAGTTTCACTACTGCCAATGATTTCGTAGCGCTACACTCGCAGCTAACAACATGGCAAAAACCTATATGGCTATACGTACCTATGTGGCTATATGTATAGGGAACAGTAGGTTGGGCCGTTGTTGTATGGGAAAAAATAAAAGTTCCAAATTCGAAGTGTAATAGGAATAAAAAGTTGCAGTTTAATAAGTAGATTATGGTGATAATATCAAATTTAAAAATATATACTACTTTTAGCCCTCTACCAGGTGCCAAAAATTTGAAGTTAGGGTAATATTTGATAATTATTTAAAGGTATAATATTACTAGTATTTAGCCCGTTTATTTTTGTAAATTAAAGACGATTGTTAATATAATAGAAATCATCACTATTATTTATTTCTGTTTTAATATAATCAATATTAAAAATATCCCAAATTTTTTGGAATTAAAAAAATACCATTAAACGACCGATGTACTGTATTATAAAAAAATCGTACTACGTATTTTTCAAATATAATCTCAAACAAAAGTACGAATGTTAATATTAAAATAAAGCAGGGTTTGATTGAAAATATATAACTTTTTAATGGTTTAAATACACGGTCAAAGGTCCTATTTCGCACTTTTCCGGGCATGTTGCCACGTAATTTTGGCCATATTTTTGCTTTAATCATTATCATTTTTCTGCTTTATGTAACGTGTTTAATCCACGACAGCTCTGACGAATGCTTTAAGCACCAATTTGGATATATTTAATAGATCAAAAAGCCTTTTTTGAAAAACCCCATTTACGTCGTCTAAGTGGGTCACAAAAAAAAATCTTCTGATAATAAATAATAACCAAAAACAAGTATAATTGATACCAAAAGATGTTATTTAATTAATAATAAAGTTGAAATAAATTTAAAATATAAGATATATATTTTTTAAAATTTTGAATTTTCTGACATTTCATCGTCGGTAGAGGGCTAAAAGTATATGCCAAATTTTTTTTTATTATTTTTCCCCTAATCTACAAAAAATCATACAGCGTATGTATACTATTACATTACGAAATTCCAAAATTTTGAAAATCGGCCCACCCTAGGGAACAGTGCCTATGAGACAAGCCGCGCAGCGCCCATCGAACGGGTTTCTGGCTCTGAAAGTGGATACAATTTAAATGAACTTGTTAGTTGGAAAGTGGATGCTTTAAGTATGAATCGTTGCCATCATTTGTATCACAAGACGATCCGAAATATGAAAAAAAATCAAAATTAATATTTTGGCAAACAATATTTTGGCTTTCAATTAGTAATGACACCGCATTCCACCGTCACTTAACGATGTTATCTTAACCATAGACAGTAAACCTCGGAAGCACAAAGCGGCGAAATTAAAAACAAACATGGCGCCCACTGTGGTGACGCGCACAAAAAATACTTATTACGGAAATAAAACGCAATCCCACCCAGGCCAGCCATTACTGACTGAAATAATGGAGCGTCGTAAAGCTTGCGTTTTGTTCGTGTGAAGCGACGACACCTGTGCCGAGGGGCACGGTGACCGTTCCGATGGTAGACCTAGGGAAGTATAGATCTAGTTTGCTCAATTTTTATTTTTATTTCTTCATTTATGAGTAAATATTGATGTTCAAAAAATTATTTTATCCACCAGGTCGGTGACAATCAAGTGTAATATGGCCCGCCTGGTGGCAAACTGTTAAAATTGTAAACCTATAAAGTAGCTAATATACGTAGTCCAAACCGTTGAGGGTTAATAGTTCAAATCGTTGACATTAATATTTTATGACGTTATCACTTTTATTTCGGATATCGTTAACCATTAAGGCCAAACCCGTATTAATAGAGGGTGTAAAAATTACACATTCACACCAAAAATCACTATGAAATTGATCACTGCATTGCCAGTTTTTACTAACTTAAAAAGTCAAGGACTTAATATAAGATCAAATTGAATAAAAAACGATTCTATAAATTCAGAGGCACATTGTGTCCAATAATGAGCCGTCACACACAAAAAGCACCGGAAACAAGCTCGAAAACGTGACGAACGAAATTTCTTAGCGATTTCTCATTTCACCCTCACACCATTTGATTTGTGTAATCAAATGCGGGCATTGAAATTAATTAGTTCGTTACGCACCTGAGCCTTTTCTGGTATTGTATCAATCAACCCCTCTAAAACACTAACGCTTAAACTTAAAAATCAAGCCATTTTGCACCTTATTCAGGTGTGATTAAGAATCTTCCAACTGATTTAAAATTAAATTTTGTTTTGCTCCAAAAGTATGTACGTTTTTAAATAGTGTACCACGTGGAGCTAAGTATTAGTGCATTTTAAACCTTATACTATTGTACACATGACCGTGGCTCACTTCGAAAGTCGTTAAACTTTGGAATGATTTTCTGACGGGTTAATGGTGGATTCCGTGTCTTTTTAATTCATTTTAATTAAATGTTGACAGTACAGTCATTGAGTTTGTTTGTAGAATGCATAATGATACGTTTCGTTCAACAATATAAACATCAGTTTTGATTTTAACAAAAGCGAACAAGTACTGCGGAAATTCAAATAAATAAGAAGTGTAATTTGGCCAATAATTGGGTAGCTATTCATTTGTAATTAAACTACAGCGTTATTTTAAGTACACTGTGATTTAACTATATATTTTTTAACGGTCAACTTTATTATAATAGTGTATATATTCGTCCTATTAATGTACCCAGAAAAATCAGCAACAAAAAGTAACCGGTCTAGGGCCTTAGGCTAAGGATACGGAACCCTAAAAATGAATATTCATTCCTACTACATATTCTTGTTAACTGTGCAATTTCAAAACTTTGTCATTTTATTATCTCTTAAACTCATCTGTATGCATGGAAATCGATCTCGATATTTTACGACTTTTCTGTCTACGTAATTTTCAGCAATCTGTTTAACTTACATCAATTTGTTCAGCCTACATATCACGGCTTAGTTTTTACTGTCCAATCTACCGTTTCATTTGCATACTCGTAAAATTTACTACCGATGCATTTTACCCACTAATCCGAGCATTGGGCTCACTGTGCGTTCGACGGATGACGTCGTATACTTTTACCATAGTATTTTTCCATTCGATAATTTTGTCATTGCCTTTATCATTTGCTTCATAAGGCTGACATTCCAATATCACACCTTCTTGATACGGAGTTATTAAATTGGTTTTGGTAGAAAATTGCCAATTTGTCGCAGATCTTGTAGTTCAACAGATAACGGTTTTATGCGTTGTTTACCTCAGATTTGTAAAAGCATGGGTGGTAAGTTTCTTTGGTTGTATTAATTGGAAGAATCGCTACCTACAAAACGTAACGTACCTATACATATATAATATATATTTTTTTTTATATAAATTGTTGTTGATGCTAATTTAATTAGCAGATAATTGCCACATATAGAAAATATTAAAATGGATAAAATTTTAAATAAAAACAAGGACAATCTTATGTACAAGTATACCATGTTTTCTCCGATAAGTTTGTCTTGTTTTTATTTAAATTTTTATCCATTTTAATTAATTTTTTTATTGAATTTGTCTATACATATCGCATAAAACATGGTACATAAGTTGGACGTTGATTTTATTTAAATTTTTATCGTTTTTTTTTAAATGTGGCAATTGTAAATATACTAACCCAACGAGTTCTGGGCGTACACCGTACATGCGATCACCGATTAATATTTGCACAATATCTCCTTAAACTAGCATCAACACTATTGCTAAGACTTTCTCTCAATATGATCATTATCATTATTTTTTAGTCTGTAATCGCCCGCTGTTCAGCAGATTTCCCTTCGAACACGCCTCGGTCCTGAACTATTTTTTTTCCAGAAATATACTGAAATTGTTTGCACTGCAATATAAGTTACACTCGTGCATTTCGTGTCTTTGCTCGTATATCTTTAATCCTACTCAGAAGATGTGCAAACAACACTATAAAGTCAAATGTCAAATGACTCTCGTAAAACGCCCCCGAATTAAATTCATGCAAATCAGTGGTAGTAAAATTTCTAGAATGCAATGTAAATACTAAATAGTATAATACCTGTGGTGGGGTGGTGCCGGCGTCGGATATATTACAGCTACTTAATACCTCAAAAAATCTAGTGACCTACGAGTAAGTACATAAAATATGTATATTAAATGTGTATTATATGTCCAATTGTCCAAGCATGGTGTCGGGTTAGAGAAATTAATTAGTCCCTAATACACAAAAACGGACACCCAATTGTACTGTTTCTATTAAAACTCGTTGGGTATTACTGGTATGAGGTAACCTTAAAGTGTCATTCAATGGAACTTTTCATGAAATATCCAACATACAGTTATATATTTTATGATTTTGTAGTTTACCGTGACGACCGTTTCAATATTACGGTTTCAATGGTTTTTGATGAGGTGGTGTGTAAATTTTATTCAAGGAGAAACATTCAACATAAAACTAAGTCACGTCTTTTGTTTACATAGTTAGCAAGTTCCAATGAATGACACTTTGAAAATATTACAAGTACACGTGTACACGACGTTTTTTAATAATACAAATTATCTAGTAAAATATGTGATCGTATTGATCATCCTACATTTCTTCAAGTGTAAATGTCAAAAAATCTCTTAAAGCTACTTGTCTTACATGTAACAATAATTGATAAGTTATTACTCATAATAATTATTTGGCATAACCACGGGTAGGGTGACCATTATTTTTAATTGAATGTAAATTCCTGATGAAATTTTGTTCGAAAAAAAGGAGTTGATTTTTGGTAACTAGGTACTAACTAACCGCGATTGCCATCGATTACCGAGTTAGTTATTAGTTATTGGTTCCTGATCATCGATTAAAATCATCGTGTACTGATAAATTAACAAATCTGTATATTATGCATGTATATCGTCGCTATAGTACAAGCTTTGCTTAGTTTGGGACTAGGTTGATTTGTGTAAGATTGTCCACAAATATTTATTTATTTATTATTAAAAAATAAATTATTTTGTTTCTTTCATACACTACAGGTGGTTGATTTAATTCCGCACTTTAGCGCACATGCTACTCGGTGTCCTGTGCGCAATACGTGCGAGTGGTATTGTTCTTATGTACAGTCGCTATCAAATATAACTGTACTCTTCAGGGTGCTCAAAAATATCTGAACACGCACTCTAACGCCTTGACAATAGAGGCGTGTTCAGATATTTGTGAGCACCTCGTTTGCTACGATATATCTGATGGCGACTGTACCGTACCTACATTAAAATGTGACAAGTAAGAAATGCACTTTCGTAATTATGTAAGTAACATGCTACACTCTGATATCATGGCTTCTAAAATATGAACTTCATGAAACGGTGTTTGAAAATTCCATGCAAATTTGCAGGATTTACCGAATCCGTCTCATAGCAATAGGCTTACGAATGTCGTCATCTGTTTTACGATCCAGTGTGAGTCAGTTTGAGCCAGTTTTATAGTTGTACTAATTTTACGCGTTGTGATTAGTTCCTAGTTTATTTCAGGAGTCTTAAAGGCTTAACATTGAAAGACAATTGACAACTATTGCAAATTCAGTGTAGGCAACATTTCATTTTTAATTTAACCGACTTCAAAAAAGGAGGTTCTCAGTTGGATCTATGTATTTGTATGTAGGTAAGTATTTGTCCGCGATTATCTCGCGCTTGGCTCAACCGATTCCGATGCTGTTTTCATAAAAGCATTTGTTACATTCTGGCGAAGGTTTTGGTTTGGTAAAATTTAAAGTCAGTTCTCTTTGAAAATTTTGTTTTTAGTTTGACTTGGGATTTGTGTGCTTTCAATAGCCAATTTCTAAAATCAATTCAAAACATGCCATTTAGGTAAACATACACGAAGCTTTTTTGCTAATATTTTTAAGAATTGAATTCAAGCGGTAGCCCTAATGGTATTACCTAAATGATATTAAAGTACCTAATCTTTAATTTTGCACTTTTCTACCTAATATGTAGTCTCACCAGAGTTTGTGAAACCGTGAATCAAAACGCCTGTCAAGTAAACAATGCACTCAATTTGTCTTCAAATATTTAGTAATGAAGATAACTATGTTGAAATACCATATTCAGAAGCGTGACACGAAATGTGCCATGTGATTGGACACACGTGTGAAACTTCAGTGAATTGTGTGGTGACAAAGGCAATTAGTATTAAGTTCGCTCACGGTCAATAATTAGGCTAAATTTAAACATCTACGAGTATATTATATTTCTATGGAAAAGGTTTACCAAGTTACCAACAATTACGAGCGAGTCCACTTTCTAGCGCCACTCCTGATTATTTAAATATAGATATTTAAAAAAACCGGCCATGTGCGTGTCGGGCCACGCGCAAGTTAGGGTTCCGTAGTCGTCCACCCATTACATTATGTGGACTAAAAAGTTCGCAAACTTATATTTACTATGTTTTTGACAGAATTAAGAGCATTATCTAAGGTATCAATGGAAATTGTACGAAAGTACATTTCTGAAGTTCGACTATTACTCGTTAACTAGTAACGTCTACTTAGCTGTGATAATTTTCCTTTTTATTTCATCGTATATACTACTACCATGTTTTTTTTCACATGCCTAGTAGACACCGTTTAGCTGGCGGGGGGGCACTTGACCATAACAAAAATTATCACTTCAAACTCTTCAAAGCTTAATATCACGCCAACCAATTCTTTAATCAAAAAATGCTTTCAAAAACCTTATAGTATTTTTAAAATAGCTATCCAACGATACCCCACACGATGGGGTTTGGAAGAAAAAAAATTGCACCACCACTTTACATGTAGGGGACAGGAGAGGTACCCTAAAAACATTTTTTTTAAGATTTTTTTCTACCGTTTTCTCAGCGTCATTCATATGTATACTCATGCCAAATTACAGCTTTCTAGTACTAACGGTTACTGAGAAAATGGGGGACAGACGGACGGACGGACGGACATGGCGAAACTATAAGGGTGCCTTGTTTACTACGGAACCCTAAAAAGGCAAATGCTATGTAAGTACTGCATTTTGTATTGAAGTACCTTTTGAATACATCAAACTAGTTTTTACGTTGCTAGATTCGTCGACAGTGGCTTTATAAAATAAAACTGCCGTTTTATTTTTGAGCTCGTAGATTGACGAATCTTGCTAGATACGTTGCTACGTATTCATCACAATTATTCACTAGTGGCGTTAGTGGACTCGCTCGTAATTTTGCGACTCTCTTAAAGGTTCGACACAGGATAATTTGCATTATGTGAGACGCCTCCGCCTTGGGCTCTGAATTCGACCAAATTTGTTGTATCAAAAGATTTCAGGAGGTCGATCTAATTCGACGCATTGGTATGATGTCGAAATTACATTAAAATTGATGTTGTCGCATTTCGTATCGTCGACGTGTAGGTGTGATGCGTACGAGATGCATTAAACGTACAAAAGAGACACCCCTCTACAGTTTGTATTTGTATTAAAACTCGTTGGGTGAATGAAACCATAAACTATATTATTGAATTAGCAATACAAATCCGTGCAAAGATTGTAATAGCATCCGATAATCACTATGATCATGTCAGTGGAATTGTGTGACCTGCTTATGAACATTAATAATTAACACCTACGCCGCTTATTCACTATCACTCCTCATCAATAATGCAAATGCCACTTGTCCGTCTGTCATCGACTAATCCATCTCAGGGTTGTCAATTTTGGTTCGTTACCGAGAAACCGCTTTGATAAGACATGCAGATAGAATTATTGCGGTGGTATTGCTACCTCAACTCGACATGCTATGTGCGTAAAGGTGTTTTTGCAACGATATTGCCGTGGGTTCATGGTGCAATGCCATTTTGTTAAGTAGGTAAATTATATTTAATTTGGGACTGTAAACATATTCTCTCTAACATTCGTATCTCCAATAGATAGTCGTCAACAATTGATAATAGTAAAAATTTCGGGTTAAAATAGCTCCATCCTGTTTAACCCCGTGAATATCGTAAGAGTCTATGGGAATAAGGTTGAAGTGTGATGAGGACGATGCACCTGTAACCTGCAGTGTCACATTTTCCCCGTCTTTAAAGGTACAATTGCTAAAAGTGTTTGATAAATAAATTCATCCGCTTTGGATACTCATTTGGGAATATTAGGCGTGAGTATTTGTATGTAACATCAAACTATAATTATGTCAAGTCAGATTATGCGCGCGGTATGTGTTTTGCGTGTTCGGAATACAGGAGCTGCTCTACCGCGATTAGCTTGCAGCTTGTTTGGCGGTAAGCCCTTTGTCTATTACCGGCTTAGACTGCATCGATTAGTGCGATTCGGTCTTAATTGGACGTGCGTTGGTTTGTCTAATGGACTTAGCTGAGGTTGTGGAAACGTCGAGTGAGCTTATGTAATATTCGAAATATTATAAATTACGAATAAATTACTGTTTTACACTCAAAATACTCGAGAAATCACAGTGTCATAGGATCCTGTGGCACAGGGCTAGCTTTAATCACTCGGTTTTCTTTAAAACCATATTATGCTTTTTTGTAATACTTGTTTGGTAAAACAGTTGCTCTAGTATAAGTTTTTTCGAAACATTAACTAATTCGAACGCGTTTGCGTTTTGTCTCAAAATGTATGAAAGTGGTATGGAAACGTGAACCGCCTCTGGTGGTCACTAGTGGAAACTAAAACAGCGAGTCGAGTATAACATTTGTTGCTAACCGATGAACGCGCGTATTTCAAACTCGGTGAGAGCGTTTTCATACATTTTGAGATAAAACGCAAACGCGTTCGAATTAGTTAATGTTTCGAATTAACTTATACTAGAGCTACTGGTAATATTTAAACTTTGGAAAATTTCGAACTCTTACTACGATACTTTCTTATCCTATCCTTACTAGTGCGTGTCATCCACGATGACGCTCCCCTCCACAGTGCATCTCGTACTAATCTATGGATTCTAATATTTCGGACACCTAAATCCATAGTATGTACCACAAGATCGGTAAGAGGATTTATTAGAAGAAAATTGGGAGCCCGACGACGAAGAAAAGTGTTAAAATGTATTTGGCTTGAACCAAAAATACACAAAAAAAATGTTTGATATGATATTTATGTAAATGAGTTATTTAAAGTCTCCCTTCATTAAATGACCGTCATTTTTATTATGTCCGCGAAAATTAAAATGCAAGCCACGACATGTGACCCTTTTCGGTTAAGTGAGGAATTTTTCATTCGCGATTAAATTAATATCGCGTATACATTTTTGCACGTATGCAACACATTTACACTATTTGTACAGATATAGTACAGCATTTTAGGTACCTAGCTAATATTATCACAGAACGATACTGACTGTTTAGGTGCCCATATTAATAATAAATAAATCACAAAACATAGCCTCAGTGAACAACTGAGCATAACCACTCTGGACTACTGGACTGGACTACTTGCATAAAGCTATGGGAAGGTTCATTATGAATTTCAAAGTCCTATAATGCCTTTTAAACATATAAATAATACAGGCTCGTGATATAAGCTACCTCGCGTGGGTAGACATTCTCCCAGAGATTCTGATCGCTTGTGCGCTTCACATTATAGGAAACGTATGGCATTACCAACCTTATTTTGTGAGACACACTTATAAAGCTATTACACGTCGATTGGTGAATAGAGTCCCAAACCCTGCACCAAAATTCTTTGACAAATGTCTCAAATAGACTCGGACAGAGATCAACGACGCCACCTCTATTTTGACTCACAATATAACGTGCAGGGGTGTGATTCCCCCAACCAAAAATATTGTCATTTAGCATTATGCAAATGCCCAATATTCCCTTTGAAAGTATAATTTTACTAATTGTTAATTTCGCCTAAAGCTATTTGCAATACTTCAACTTGTATTAGGAAACAATTTACCAGTCTTAATGCTATTCAGCCCAAAATAAGGACCTTTATTACTAACGGCGTTGATGTCAAATTTGACTGCTACTGATTTACGATAAACAGAATTTATTTTATTAGTATATTTTAATTCTTGAGTAATAGCCTGATGTCATTAGAACTCTTAGTTATTCGTTTAAGAGATTAGCCTTTAGGCTAATTTGTCATCAAGGGGTATTTAAAGCTATAAGTTAATGCAGCTTATGACTACTAAGACATGCCCGAAGCATTATAAGGTTCGCTATTCGTTTGTTATGGTTACATTACGCATAAGCTGGGCAATGGTTAGGAATCCAAAAGAGAAAAGCCTTTTATCTTACCAATTTCACGCGGACAACGCCGCGGGCAAATACTATTCTGTCACTGAACCATATAGATTTTGCCCACGATTTTCTCCCTGGGAAATTTGAAGAGGTGAAATTAGGGATAAATTTTGAAATAGCAGCATCCTAAACCTTCCCCCAATACAGTCTTCATGCTATACCTAACTTGTGTCGTAAAAATTATACCCATCGTATAAATCAACTTTATAACTGAGTGCCAAATGACACCCAAATCCTTTAAACCGTTTTTGCATGATTGAGCAATAAACATCATATTAAAGATGAAAATTAGTTAAACTCTTAACAATTATAACGCCTACTGTATGCATCAAATCAAACCGCGCAGTGCGCCTTTATCGAATTGAAAGGCAAGCCTCTTCTAAGTCTTGAATCTTCAGATATTTATTTAGGCGCTTAAACTTGATGGAGTATTGTAAAATGTTATATATTAGTAAAAAATCAAAAGAGATGCGGTAGTGAAATGGTGGCTGGTGGCAAACAACCAGACGGCCTGCCTGCCGACCTTATAATTTTAGGATTTTTTTTATGTTGACATTTGTTACCTAGATAATATAATCTTCATCATCTAAGATCTGCTCAAATTGTAATTTACTGCGAGAGTACTTTTATCTCACGAGCGCGGGTGAGCCAAGGTTGTGTGTCGAGCTATACATGCACATTGTCTGTGTGTGCGTCAGCGTAGGAGCTACGAATTCACGTTGTCTATTGTGACTGAGTGTGTCACAACTACAACAATTGCCAACCCGCGCTCTTGAGATAAAGTACTATACCTACTGAATTATAATGAACGTACAAACTATGATTCTTGATAACTCTTGTTCCTATATATGTTTGTGTGCCAAACTTACTTATTAGAATTCAACCTTGCGAAATAAATTGAATTCTGAGACGGGTGCGGTCCACGACAAGCCGATTAAAGGGCTAGTGCAATTTTGTAAATATACAGTGCTAATGCGTATGAACAAAGAAGCTGGTATACTAATACTAATACTGGTGACTGAATTAGCACAAATGCATTCTAGATTGTATGGCAATTTCACTAATGTGCTATTATATAGGTACCTACTAGACTTGCTGCCAAATGTGTATGTAACAACACAATTAGGTAAATCAGCTATCAAATTAAATCAACGTTAGGCTGACTGCTCACGCGGAGAACATTGAAAAACAATACTAGGTTGTGTCTCAAGGGAGTAAAATTATATATTTACGGCTAGAACGGTACATTTAATCATGAAGCGAAAGATTCTATAAAAGAAGCTTGAGCGTAGCGAGGGATTCTAAAGTAGAATCTTGAGCGTAGCGAGTGATTCAAAAGTTTACGCCTAGAAAGAAAATGATTTTTCACATCACCTATTCGGATAAGGGCTTTTTCTTCCCTGCTAGGAGGGATCAAAATGGCACTTTTCTTCCCTGCTACGAGGGATCAAAGTGGCACTTTTCTGTAACGAGTAATTGTATTGTATCGATTTTGATAGTTAAGTATTGTAACGATTTTGATAAAATAAATGCACAACCATTGTTATTTCAGATCTTTTATTATTCTCAATAGGTTATGTGAAAAGCAGTATGTGTCACATGGAAGCAAAATTATTTCCACCTTGGGCGTTAATTCTTGAATCCCTCACTACGCTCAGGATTCAATTTACGCCCACGCCGTAAATATGCCATTTTGCTCCCTTGTGACACAATCTACTATTGCTACCCCCTATGAGGCCCTCTGCTAAAATCGTGAAATATCTTACAAATAATTTTGCTAACGAGTGGCATATACTGCTTTTCATACCATTTATGAGGAAAAAAATACATTGTATACGACTTAGATCCCTCATTCGAGGACACCAACGACTCTTTTCACATGAATATCGTCACTTGAAGCAGTAGCATAAACTACTATTATTATTATAGATTTCTTTAACAATTCTGTTTTGACAATCAATGACTATATCTTTGCCTTTGCCGTGCCTTTGTACTTTAATCTAATGTGACATGTATATTGTTTCAACATGTTTTTGTGTACAATAAAGTGCTTACATACATACTATAGCCCTAAAAATCTTTCACTACTCGTAATGCAACAATTATTCTTAATTCCATTCATAATTTAGTAACTCGTAAATATAAGGACTGCCAATGAATAGGTTTACTAGATGGCGCTATATAAGCGGGGGTTAGAGTTCCGTACATTTTAAGTATTCTGCTGAGAGCCCGCGCATACAATGTGATGTGATTTATCTGTTCTATGGCCTAAACAGGGCAGAAATTTATAATTTTGTATGCGACCTAAACTACGAATACTTATACACTAGTTCGCTGATTGTGTGCAGTCTCCTTAGTTAGGTACACTAATTGATATTATAATTGGGTTTATTAATTGTATATAGGGATTAGTTCTGAGCCGCGTGTATTTCGGAGCTTATTCGGCACATTTTCGCCTTAATTGACAGGCTTATTCATGCAATTTGATCTTACTTAGTGGTAAAAAGAGAAAACATTAATTTTTAACTCTTAGTATCCTGGAGTAAAATCGATTCCCTAAATATTCAAGATCAAGAATAAAAACGTGAGAATTGGACTACATACCAGAGGCGGAGCGTCCATACAACTCGATTCCCACCGGCTTGCCTAACCTTCAGCCAGTGCTGGTCTTTTACTACGGCTCATGAAGAATAAGAAAGGCTAATTATTTCCGGCTTCCCTAAGAATATTTTTGACGCGCCGCCACTGCTACATACATCCAGATATTCCAGATACAAACACAGTAAGTAACGGGGACGGGATGAGTAACTGGCAAGGATTCGGGATTTGTGTACATTATATAACAGCAAAAATAAGTCAATAGTTTTTCACTTTATCTCAATGTAGTGGGGTGCAAAAGTATTATAATTTAGATTTGACGTTGACTGTACGACGTACGACACTACGTACATAATTTCACAAAATAGTCTATTTCATATTTAATTCAACTGTATAAGTACATAACATAACAAATAATCACTGCAAATTTCATTTGCGCTATCTAACATCATGAATACCAATTACATAATAAATAAATTTAATATAGATTTGATTAAATTAAGATATGCCCTATAAACATGCATGGAAACTAAAAGTTAATACAAAGTAATAGAAACTCTTCTACATTTACAGCTGACAGCCATAAAAATACTAATGCAAACTCGTTATACAACTGACATCCCTGACAATAAAAACAAAAAAGACAGACGTAAACGTCTATTGTAAAAAAATCAAAAATTATTGTGTTATAAAGTTTTCTACGGTTTAAGTGTTTTAGCAAAGTATATAATATAATTATCATTATAAAATGTTTTGATATTATGATGCGCATTTTATGCAAGCTTGAGTAGGAAAGATATGCCTACAACACCTGACACAAGAAATTTTGAAGAGAGATATAATTCGTGTTTCGTTGACCTCGGAGTCAAAACTAGTAAGTATACAATAGCTACACATAAACAACACACAAAGCTAACATAATACACACTAAAAATAACCTAAAGCTCATAGTACGTCCGGCATCATATTAATACTTTTTCACCTTATACTTTTTAATAAGGTATATTCATAACTTTTACGTAAGGGAACGTACCCATACTCCATACTAAATGGCCGGTTTAGTTTAGAGGCAGGAGGGGGGTGCTTGGCGTACACTACACCGGTCAGCGATGGAGGGACAGGGGTCCAAATTGTAATTGATAACGTAGTATGGGTATGGGTACGTTCCTTAACCTTTTCACCACCATTTAATTGTTATAAACTTAGGACATTAGGTGCCCTACACGCCAATGACTTCATATCGAGTCGATCAAGTCGATGTAAAGGCAAGCTTTGTGCTATCAAGTACCTAAGGTTCATTTTCATTCTTTTGCTACAAATACTTTGGCGTGTGAGGCACAATTAAGGCTGCGTTAAT
Organism: Cenopis cana; assembly: GCA_951800055.1. Taxonomy (NCBI): domain Eukaryota; kingdom Metazoa; phylum Arthropoda; class Insecta; order Lepidoptera; family Tortricidae; genus Cenopis; species Cenopis cana. The sequence goes on from OX637472.1 coordinate 13,185,239, forward strand.
AGATTAATAGAAACACTTCATTTACGTATCCTCGCTTAGCTTAGCTGTTTCTATTGGTTCATGACAAACACATCCCTCGCAACGCATCCTCGCACATCTCTGGTGGAAACGCAGCCTTACAGAATCTACTGTGGCGGTGAATAGGTTAACCTACAGAACTGTAATAAGAAATGTGTTTTTCAGTTGCCGGTCTTATAATCGGTGGCATGCTGGGCAGCTTTTTCCTGCGCAGCGCTCGCAAATGGCCGTTGTTCATTGGTGGCGGCATTGGGGTCGGCATGGCGTACAACAACTGTGAGAGGAGCCTGAACGAGTACCTGATATCGTTGGAGCCGAAACTGTGCCTGATCAAGTATGTTCTTGTTTTTATATAGCTAATCTTAATAATTTTACCCTTTGGACGCCAACGACGGATATATCTGCACCATTGGTTCAACGCCAAGGACAGATCGGATATCCGACCGAGACGAATCCGTCACGGCGTGCAGTGCGATATCAACCTACATGCATTCTATACCATCGAAAGATGGAACACTGCTGTGCTTACAGCGTCCAACTTAGACACGACACCGTATACTTAGGCACTCCCACCGGTAGGGACGTCCACCGCGCGGTCGCGACAACACAGGCACTTCTCAGCTAGGCTAGGTTTAGGGAACCAGCGACAAAACTTCCAGTGGCTCGATTCCACTCACACCTCAGATTCGATTGAAGCCGCTCAAATAATCTCACTGAAACGCAAACTCTTAGGCGCTCGGTTGTTTTATGCGTCAAACGCATGCGTTTCCATATAAATACATTCAACGCAATGCGTTTGACACAACGTATTATTTATATGGAACGCATTAAAACGTGTTTGACGCATAAAACAACTGAGCGCCTTAGAGTATGACAGTGTTTAAACCGCCCGCGTAGTCATGTCGGAGGTTCCCCTGGATTTTCCCGACCTAAAAAGCCACAGTTAGGTTAAAAAAAAGCATTTTTATAGGGTTCATCTTCGCGTTCGACATTCCGATGTCATGGCGTGGTGACAGTTTTTGTTCGATACTGAATTTCGGTATATACTCGTAGCACTCCAACATTTCACTTCCATAAAACTTGTCAAAATAGCACCAACACACCTGACATTTTCTTCAATTACCTATATAGGTACTTATTGAGACCATCAAGACAGGGCAAGAAACACAGACGTTCTAAAATGATCAATTCACAGACAACTTTATTTAATTGAGAAGTCTCGTTCAAGAATGAAGCGTTTTACGCGTAGGTTAAAAACCGGACAAGTGCGAGTCAGACTCGCGCACGAAAGGTTCCGTACCACTATCTATAAAAACGGCAAAAAAATCATGTCTGTTCTTAAATATTTGTTTTAGTATTTGTTGTTATAGCGGCAACAAAAATACATCATCTGTGAAAATTTTAACCGTCTTACTATCACAGTTCATGAGATACAGCCTGGTTACAGACGGACAGACGGACAGACGGACGGACAGCGGAGTCTTAGTAATAGGATCCCGTTTTACCCTTTGGGTACGGAACCCTAAAAATAATTGCATCGAGAATCCACTGTAACCATTCTAAACAATTATTGTTATAGGTACATTTTTAACAAAGACAGCGAAACTAATTAGCAACCCTGAAACATTCACAAACTCTCTCACAACCCTGACCAATCCGCCTTTCACAGCCTTATTACGTATTTACTGTCTCAAAGCAATCGCATTGAAAGGAATTACCGACAGTCTGGCGACAATCGATCCTTTCTATCCAGACAAAGGCGACGGGGACTAATTACTATCATAAAACGCTAAAAGGACACTAAAAACGGTTTCGGTTGGTAAAAATAAAGTAGCCACATTGTACGGATTGTAAATAATCTGGATATTGATGCGACACTGTCGGGTCTACACAATATGTTAATATAATGTCGGTCATTGTGTTTATAATATAGGGCTGTCGAAGTACAACATTATCGAAGAGCGTTTGAAAATCGCTTACAATATAACAATATTGTTTGATAAATGATCAACTCGCTATATAACATTTGCGCTATAAGTTATGACGACCACCTACTGCATTTCCAACAATTTTCTTCATGTGTAAGGGTTTTTAGGGTTCCGTACCCAAGGGTAAAACGGGGCCCTATTACTAAGACTCCGCTGACCGTCTGTCCGTCTGTCACCAGGCTGTATCTCATGAACCGTGATAGTTAGACTGTTGAAATTTTCACAGATGATGTGTACTCGTATTTTTGTTGCCGCTATAACAACAAATACTAAAAGGGGGCTCCCATACAACAGACATGATTTTTTTTGCCGTTTTTATAGATAACGGTATCCAACCCTTCGTCCGCGAGTCCGACTCGCACTTGGCCGGTTTTTTATTCAACTTTGAGTGCTAATTTTCAACCTTGAGTACCTATGAAAAAGGGTAAATAACTCTTTTTATAAGTTTTTTATACTATGGCTGTTTTTTGTAGTAGTAGCGAATGTAATTAATTACTTGATCACGGACTAATCCGGATTTCTCGAACAGGCTATTGGTAGTGCCAACCCTACTTTGCTCAAAACTTTTGATACGGTCAAACGGTGAAGACGTTATTCTTTCCGTGCCCTCGCCGCAGGAGACTTCCCCTGCCATTTAGCTCTTTGTCCATAGAAAGGTCACTCACTATAGTTACTGTTGCTATTGAATTTCAAGTTTTTGCCGTCATATTTGTAGCACCGCCCTATTCTTCATTATCCCGAATCGCTTAGTTTGCAAACGTACCGCCTCTGTAGTCTTTGCCACCCACCGTGCTTTCTTACAATTTTTATTTGCGGCTCTTCACACTCTTGTCGCCGTATTTCTATTGGTTTAAAATCTGAATTGGCTTGTTTGAGTAATTTGCCTGTTGGTCGGTAAATCGTCACTTGTTTTTGCATTTTAACAATATTTTCATTCGGCCCGACGTTTCAATCGTTTGTGAGTCATGTCCGACTTTGAAGCCGCCTTTGCAGTTCTATGGCTTTTTACAAAATAAAAAAGTGCGTGTCAATTACATTTTCGGTTTTGTAGTCGGTCGGCTCTTTTGTTCTTTGGCTTTTGGAAACGTATGTTTTGGACGGACGATCGGACAATAGCTCCGGGGTTGCAATTCTTTATTGAATTTGTGTGTGTTTTTCAAAGGTTTCATTGCGAATGATTGAATTTATTTGTTTGTTACTCGGGTTATCAAAACACTGTATTTAGATAGATATTACCGCTCTATTTTTGTTAATAATGATCTATGCTCAGTGTTCACCGTTCTATTTAAAAAACATAACCTAAAGTTAACTGCTAGCTGAATAATATTATTAGTATCAGTTACATAACATTAGTATAAGTTGACACTGTTCATTATACTCTTGGCCTTCCGAACCTAACCTAACAGTGTCGGTTTTGCAGCGGAAGGTTTCGCTCGCAGCGTATATGTCTTGTCGCGTATGTGACCTTTCGCATATATGGCGTTTCGCGTATGTGGCGATTCGCGTATATGACGTTTCGCGTATGTAGCGTTTCGCGTATATGGCGTTTCGCGTATGTGGCGTTTCGCGTATGTGGCGTTTCGCGTATATGGTGTTTCGCGTATGTGGCGTTTCGCGTATGTGGCGTTTCGCGTATGTAGCGTTTCGCAAAGATATGTCATTATGCGTGTAATACAGTACGATTACAGACCTATCAACATTAATTATTCCACAAAATGAGATTTTAGCGAACACAGCTTACGATTACAGAATATAGTTTGGTGCAACCCACCATTATTCCCAAAAGATTAAACCTAACATGGTTTGTTACAAGTCAATATATTATCTTTGGCAAGAAATAGCAAATAATCAGAGAGAGAAATGTATATCTATGAGAGTTTTTTTTTTGTTTGCGCAATCACAAGTATAGGTACAGTCAAAGTCATAAATTTTTTTTTTAATATTTTTGGACTAGTCCCAAACTAAGCAAATCTTGTACTATGGGTACTAAGCGACGATATATATACTTACCGATAAAAATATACTTAAATACATAGAAAACATCCAAGACCCAAGAACAAATATTTGTGCTCGTCACACAAATAAATGCCCTGGCCGGGATTCGAACCCGGGACCTCCAGCTTCGTAGGCAGGGTCACTACCAACTAATCTAAAGCGGTCGTAATGTACGATCCCAAAGCGAAAAAATATATCTACGCTCTTATGAACTTGTCATTGAAGTCATAATCGTATATTTTGAGACTTTTGACAAATAGCAGTACACATATATACCTATAATGTAAACTGGCACGTTTTATAAAACTCCGGTTACTCGCCGAAATCGCTAAAAATCGGTAATATTATGCCAATCGATTATCTTTACCTGACTGTGGCTTTATAGGCACTCCTATCGCTTTATTGGGCCCGATAAGAGATAGGAGTGCGCGGTTCTCCGTTCTGGGGAAACCTCCGACGCGACCACGCGGGCGGATTAAACAGTAGAATACCTACCTACTCTATGAGTTTGCGCTCCAGTGAGATTGCTTGAGGGGTTTCAACTGAATCTAAGGTGTGTCAGTGGAATCGAGCTACTGGGAGTTTTGTCGCTGGTTCACTAAACCTATATAGCCCATCTGAGAAGAGTCCAGCACGAAACTCAGCAAGGCCCTTTTTGCATATGTCAAAAGTGCCTTCTAACAGAAAAATAGCTCTGTAGTTGTGTCGGTACGACAGCTTGCGACAATTGTAGGTGTCGCTTGCGTTCAAAATGATACGTACCTAACATTTTTTTGTTTTCAGGAAGAAGGTGTGATTCAAGCTATAATGCCCACCTACTATGCAACGTGTTTAATATAAAATATTTAATTTGTTAAGTGAATAAAATTTTTATTCACTTAAGTTTTTATTTACCTGCCAATACTCACCCTAAATAGTTATCGTCATGTAATATCAGCTGAAAAACGTCCACTGGATATAGACCTCCGCCAAAGAGTGCCACAATTACCGGTCCTACGCTACCTGTATTTAGCGGACTGTCGCGACCTTTACCAAGTCATCAGTCCTCCGTGTGGGGGACACATACTAAAAAGTTATATTTCGAAATAGACATTCATTTTCATATTTCCTGTATTAATAAGTCAAGAAAAAGTTGTCAGAAATACCTAAATTGAATGATTTGATAGCAGTATACTTTTGTAAATACTTAATTTTCGCATTAAATATGATTTGCATGTATATTGCTGGCTTTCTCCCGCACCGAGCTATCGTGTCTGTGATAAGATAAGAGAGAGCTATATTAACATGCATGATATTTGTTTCGTTCATTCTATTCGCTCCAGCTTTCGTTCACTATAACATCTATCACCAATACAAGAAGCATGATTAGTGAAATTATAACAACGTCACACAGCTCCATAATAACCCTCCTGATGACACCGGGTCATCGGCCGCGGTTTCATCAGGTTCCGCAGCAGCTAGCATGGTGACTAAGTGAGTCACTGCACTATAGTGAGTCAGCGGGCTACGAGTGGGTTGGAGTTGACCGTCACCGTTGCATATGTTTTTTTAAGTATTTATGGGTCACGCAATTACAAAAACAAAAAAATCCTGATGCTCCTAAGAAGGGCTTGAATGCCATTTGTCTATACATATGTATGTGTGTAGGTGCGTTAATTTTACTACATAAGTGCAAATACCATAAGTGCATAATTTTACTACATAGGTACCCTTACCATGAGTTTGCAATGTTTGCATTACCGTACTCGCTAGCGACTGCGTAAACGATTTAGTATGGACAAAAGTACAGCGCCTCTGGCGGTTACGCAATAGAACTAAGAATCGCCATACTAAATCGTTTACGCAGTCGCTAGCGAGTACGGTAATGCAAACATTGCAAATTGATGGTAAGGGTACAGGTTGTACTTTTGTGTCGCAGACATGTTTCGCAGAATTTTCATTTCAAGAAGATATTTATTTTACATTTTTAGAGTTCCGAACCCGAAGGGTCCATACGGAACCCTATTGGTGACGCCCAGATGTCCGTCCGTCCGTCCGTCCGCCCGTCCGTCCGTCCGTCCGTCCGTCCGTCCGTCTGTCCGCCCGACCGTCCGTCCGTCGTCTGTCACGCAGGTTTTACAGCCAAACTGTTGGAGCTACAGGTTTCAAATTTAGACAGTATAAGCACCTTGTTGGCCCGAAGCCATACAAATAGTCTCAAATTATTTTTAAATGTTTTTAAGAGGGGCTCCCATACAGCTAAAGGGGGGCGCGAAAAAATTTTTTTATCCTACCCTATCGAATGGGGTATCATTGTTTAGAGCTCATTGAGTAGATACTTACTTTATTTTTAATCAAAAAATATATTGGAAAACAAAGAAATGAGAAGCCACCAAAGTCAGCTTTTTTTACAAAATTTTGTTCCGAAGAATTTTTTAACTTCCCAAATACCTATACACTTAAAATTTGGTAATTATGATTTTTTTTACGTATATTTTACCAACAAATACTAATATATTGATAAATTAGATTTTTTCTTTGAAATTTCCTTATGTTTCCTATAAAAACTAACTTAACTTTGCGGTCGATTCGGAACCCTAAATGTGCGAAGTCCGACTCGCACTTGGCCGGTTTTTTTGTAGCTATTCTAACATAGCCTGTATACTTTTCTGATAGATCTTATTGGGTTCTACGGGTTCTGCGCAATGGCATTTTAGCAGAACCTTAAAAAATAACAGTTTCTGACAAAGAAGTTTCTGTGAAACGAAAATTCAACGAAACAATACATTCTTTCAAACATTATTTTTGCAAAAGAAGGGGAACACCATATCCTTGTACGTAGTACTTTCCACTTGAAAGTACATATTTATAAGGCATACTTATGAAATAACAGCGACATTTTTATATGTTTTTGGCGTTCAAAGTTATGAAGCCTACGAGTATACCTATTTTAATATTTGATGTGATTTCATCAAACGTTTATATTAATAATATAGTATTACATACTTTGTGATATTATCAATTAGAATGCTCTTGTATTTAATCAGAAATGTATCTGAATAATATTGAATGGCCATTACATGGCACACATTAATCTCTTGAGAGACCGAGCTTTGCTTGGCGTCGTGAGTGAAAACCCGGATAAAAAAATCTCGGAAATGAAGCCTAGCCACAACGGCATTTAGTCTTTAAGATTAGCAGTCTCATCGTAATAATTATTACCAATTATAAATAAAATATATATAAGTGGTCGTACTTGTTCATAATAAAACTATTTTTAACAAAACTTGTTATACCTACTCTATGCCCCTTTTAGGAAAATAGTGAGACTCAAGTCGTTAAAAGTTGAAGTTCGTGATGCGAAATAGGTCAAAGCACGTCCACTGCAGCGAATAAAACCCTTAATAACATACCTATGTGAGAACAACGGCAGTAAGTCCTTCATTTACGGCATAGCAGTCTTCATGCCGTTGATATAAGAACTATAGGAAATGGAAGTTATTTTTCCGTGGTATTCTGTACGCAAACATTTTTTATAGCTCTTTGTTACAAACCTTGACATAAACTTTAATGTTTATTTTAAAATTTATGTAATTAATTGGATGGACGTACCTAATGTTTCACGTTTTAATATGGCACTTAAAGATATTATTTTTTATTTATTTATTTAATAAACTTACACAAGTTAAATACATGAAAACATAATACATCGCCCCACAAAACTGTGGTTACAGTTTGACTGTAGGATCGGCAGTCTCTTGGTTACACTTTAGTTTTTTTTTTTAATATAATAACATGATATGAGTACCTAATACGTTCGAGAGCCTACTAAGGAAGCACTACCCAGAGTCTAGGTAATGCTTTCCCAGCAGTCTCCCGAACATATTCCTATTACGTTCACACCTAATTGCTTCGGGCAAACTATTGAGTATATCAGTGTTTTTCAACCTTTTTCATGACACGACCCCCCTAGGACCAAAAAATTATTCGCGACCCCCCTACCCTTGGGTATTTTTCGTATATGGTATTTTACGTTACAGTCGTTACACATATTCAATCCATAAAAATATTTTTATACGTTTATCATTTTACATAATTCGAATTGGGATCGAATACGTCGCCAATTGACAACTAACAAAATTTTCGCGCGGCAAGTACTCTACGCACGACCAAGGCCTTGAAGTGTTTGATTCCATTTGCTACCTCGTACTTGTGTGAGTTGACGTTTTCATCAATGGCCCAAATAAAAAGTAAGCAAAGAAATCGCTTAAATCTGGAAAACGATTTAATTCTTAATGTAGCAAAAACAGATCCACGATCGGAGAAATTGATTAGTCAAAAATAAGCGCAACCTTCGCATTAATATGGATAGTTTAGTGCAGTGTCGGAAGCTCGTTTAGTTTTTCGAAAAGAAATTGAATATGGACAAGTCGTCATAAGATTTATTTTCTTGTTAACATACAAATGTTCAGAAGTATATTGTTCTGTTAATATTTTTTTACTAAATCTATCCTTTCAAACATTATTGTATTTTTTTTACTGAGGTAGTTCGTTTAACCTCTCGCGACCCCCCGCGACCCCCCTGCAGAGGCCCACATGTTGAAAAACACTGGAGTATATCATTTAGTTAAATGTACTTACTGGATAGGTAGTCTCTAAATGTTGTTTTTTTTACTTATGGGAAAATAAAAAGTAAGTTCCCTTTAAAATATTTAATTAACTACGATAACAGAAGCCTGCAACTTTCTCTAATAGGCGTACCTAAGTACATTTCCAACTTAAATGTCACATTTCGTTGCCTTTTCGATGATAATGGCATAACCTGTCTAAAACCATAAAAATTACCAATAAAACATACTCATACTCATAGTTAGCTACTCATTTATTTATAATATTATATATATTAGTTACACGTCATATAAGGCAATTTTATTGAACTTACGTTATGTTAGTCCTTCTAATTGTGTAAAAAATAATAATATTTGCGTGACTGAATAGAATGCTGTACATATTTTTTATAGTTATGAATTCTAAATATTGACCATTATGCTTATCTGACAAAATCCAAGTTAATACAATTAAGTATTGTTGTAAGTAAATAATTTTATTTTGTACTACAAAATTACTGAACAAGGGGAACCAACAACACGATACTTGTAAACGAAACGAGCCCACAGACTAGAAGGTCCAGAGCGATGACCCTAATCCTTGGAAAAAATAACAATACCTTCAAAAGTTTGATTAAAACAAATTTTTCAAATAGCAGTCAATCAAAACGCTATAAAAATGCTTATTACACCAATATGCACGCCACTTAGCTTAATGCGCATCCCAACCCTTACCGTAATGACCAACTGCCAATCAATGTTTGATCAAACTCTCCACACTCGTGCCAAGAACAACATCAATGTTGGAATCAAATGTTGGTTCAAAACGGTAAACCTTTTACCCGGTGAAGCTATGGGCGTGGTAGAAATCGTAGACAATAAAAACTACCACGCCATTCTCGTATTAGCATTATGTTTTGATTAAACGTGGAACACGTTTGCTGGAAAATAGATAACTAATGGTAACCGTGAAAATAATGCAGCCGCTCTTCCAGCGGTTCTCTGTACCTAGACTACCTAGATATTCTATTAAAATTTGTATCCTACACCTAATCAATACCTACGCCTGTTTAGACAACAACTTAAAATACAGTTTTCTATTTGTTTGTGTGTCCTCGGACTCGAACTCACACCAAATTTCATCTAAATCGGTTAAGCAGTTTAAGCGTGAAGGGGCTACAGACAGACCGACAGACAGACATACTATAGCATTTCTAACAACATTCCACAAATCCTGAAATCAGTATAGTTGTATTTAAACAGACAGTCTCTTTGCGAAATGAAAGTCTCTCATTTTAAAAGAAATTGCTCCCCATACAAACTTTGAACCCTTTTTTAAGACATTTAGGGATGAATTTCGAGACACGCTGAAATTTGTTTTGTTGTAGGTATTTAATTTAAATAGAGACTCTGTAAAAAAATTTAAGTCTCTCACTTAAAAAAATGTTGCTCCCCATACAAACTTTGAACCGCTTTTTAACCCCTTGAGGGGATAAATTTAAAAAAAACGCTGAAATTAGTTTTGTTGTATTTAATTTAAACAGAGTTTGTGTAAGTCTTTCACTCAAAAAAAATTTGCTTCCAATACAAACTTTAAACCCCTTCTCAACCCCTTTAGGGGATGAATTTCAAAAAACGCTGAAATTAGTTTTGTAGTATTTAAACAGAGAGTCTCTGTAAGAAATTTGAAAATCTCTCACTTAAAAAAAAATTGCTACCCATACAATCTTTGAACCCCGTTTTAACCCCTTTAGGAGACGAAAATTTTAAAAACGTAGGTATAACTTTCATCGTCTTATTTCAAGGAGTCTTTATAAAAGGTTTCAAGTCTGTACCTTAAAAAAATTATTGCCCCCCATACAAACTTTGCACCCCTGTTTTACCCCCTTAGGGGTGGAATTTCCAAAAATCCCATCTTATCCCTTGTCTCCGTTATATACTCTATACGAGGGACGGTATACGAAGATCCCTATGACACTTGCAGTGACAGTTCATTTATATAAACTTGGAACAGCGTCGCTGTCACATCGAAATGTTATTAAGCATCTTTTGGGAATGTAGCTAATTAATTTATGTAGGATTGTAACATTTACATAATAACAATATGAAAGAAACTTGAATTGTCCCTTATTTCCCAGAAATATGCTTAACAGAATATACACGGTGACGTACTGCAATAGTTATATCGTTGGTCTGTATTGACTAAGGAAGCGGTGCTGTCGATAACAGATGTCGATAATTGAAGTGATAATAATAAAACGTGTCATATTTACGTGACTGTGTAAAAATAAAACAACGTTAAATTACATATTTATTTATTATTTAACACGTTCACTGCGGCACAGGTCATTTTTGACCTGTAGGTACTGGTCTTTCTTCTGGTGCGGCGTAAGAATCGTCCCTTCTGCCTGGTGCGATATAACTTTATTTTACCTACTAAACGGTTAAAACTCACGTATTGATTGTCACTTCCGGCGACATGTTTCGGTGTTGTGTTAATACTTGAGTTTTAACCGTGTAGTAAATTCAAGTGGTGCGATATAAGTCAAAATTGACTTGTTAATTAAATGTACCATAAATTTAGGTAGCAAATACATCATACTAGCATTACTAGTAAATATTAAGGTAAGGACAGACCAGTACCTACAAATACATACAGTATATGGAGGGAATATTATAAAATGTACTGTAACTAATAGTATAATTTTCTTTTTATAATTGGGGCTTCTTATTTATTATTTATTCTCATTGCTTCTCTCGCCGAGACACAGCGAGACAGGCTTGTCTGTTTTGCGAGAGAGAGGGGGTCTCGCCGACGAGGCAGTGGTCCCAGAAGCGATTAGCTATCGGTGATTTTCTCGCTCAAGAAACAAACAAAAGATTAGATCCCGTGGCAGTAAAAGTCACTGAAATATTTATAGTTGATCGCTGGCTGTTTGCACTGCCGGCGAGTACTCTCTTCACTAGTGACGCATATGTCCAAATGTTATGCCAATAGGTCAAAGGGAAGTTGAACATCTTCGAAAAATATTTTTGTGATAGACGACTGACGGAAGCACGCATGAGTGACAACAATAGGGTTCCGTTTGGACCATTCGGAAACGGAACCCTAAAAATGGCGGTTTAGTAGCCAGAAACGTCTTTTACACGATAACCGCATTTGAGGCTTCAATTAATGTACGTGAGAGGACGCTGATAAGAACCGCCACAGATAAAAAAACAATTGAAGTATCGACACATGCACATCACTATATGGTATGTCACTGCAAGTGTCATAGGGATCTTCGTATACCGTCCCTCGTATAACTATAGTGTAAATTTCAAATTTCCAGGACCGGCAGTTTCGGCGAGTGATGAGTCAGTCACCCTATCAACTTTATATATATATATATATTATGGAACATAGAGGTAGAGAGCGGCTGTAAAGGCTTACATTCATACCTACATATGGGAGGACGCGTACTTATTTATAAACAAGTACGTTTAGCTGACGTTCTACTAAACACAAAATATGAAAATCCCGTCTAAATTTCCGGCAGAACATACAATGTTGCCGTCACTCAGTCCAATAAGTATTAAAAAGTTTTACAGAGACGCGAAATTGCTTATTTAAACAGTAGCTGTCATGGCGGAGAGTAATGAAAATATTCCGCGTTTTATTACCTCGATATTAAATCTATGTTCAACAAAACACTTACAATGGAGTAATGAAGTACAGTTGGTTTTTAAATAATGTGCCTTAATGTTTTAGCTCATTTCGTTTTTCAAGCTATCCTTTTTATACTGTCACAAACAAAATTTAATATAATCACTGACATTTTCGTATTAAATGTAACATAATAATGGTCTTGTAGGTTATATATTCGCTTTTTATTTAATATTTCGGATTTGTTTGCTTTTCATCAATCGAATCATATTTTACCCATCATTTTATCGGTCTTTTTTATTTAACTTCCGAAGTCTGAAATCACGTTTAGCTAGCTACAATGTGTCTAGTCCTAACTGACACAATGGATAAACGGCAAGTCAACTTGTTATATTTTATTACAACGTAAAGCTGAATACACGGTGATTCAGTTTGATTTAGGTCTAGCATGGTTACGAAAAACATGGCATTAAGTTCGCCTTTTGTACCAGACATTTGTTACTGTGCAATAAAGTTTAAATAAAAAAATAAAAAAACAGGCATGCTAAGACCGCCCACGTCCGGTGGGCCCACTGACGGCGCAAAAACTGAGCATGGTACAGAGACGTAACATAAAATTTATGTGATCATCATTATCATCAGCCTATTTACGTCCCACTGCATATGCCTTCTCATATAGGGAACGGCCATTAGTCTCCCCGCTGACCCGATGCGGTTTGGGGACTAGTTTAGAAGAGAAGGATTAATTTAACTATTACTTAGAATAGCATTGTTTCTGGTCCTAAACATGAAAAATTAAAAATATTCGTGCGTCGTATGTCGTATAGAGAACAAAAATCTTTCTTGAAGAAAATGGAAAAGGGTCGGGAAAACTGTAAGCATTTTAAATACCACTGCCTGTAAATTAAATTATAGTATTGTGGCTAGCTAAGAATAAATAGATTATTGTGGCAGACTCTGAATATTACCTGTCATCATCATCATCTTCGGCTGGGCCATAATACCACGATCATGCTAGGCCTCAAATACTACCTTAACTGGAGTTATGTGCGGCAGGTCAGGAGTCACGACGCAATCCCTTTACGAGGTTGTTGTGAAATGTTACTTGTTGAGAAGATTCCAACTTACAGATTATTCGTTTAAAAGTTCCAAACTTGTTTCCAAATTGGCAACAGGGCGATAGATTACATTGTATTTTATTTGATCTGTTATGGACTATAAAATTTGTGCGGAAAACAGGACTTGGCTCTTTTAGATTTTTGACGTATTAAAATATTAGGCACAATATTGACTGAGTAACAAAACAATTGAAATATTTGGGACAATCTTTCAAAAAATGGAGTCCCGGCTGTAAACTCACTGAGGATTTTTGAATTATTTGGACGGGTAGACATAATAATGTATTCACCTGCAAAATACGTACTGAACGCTTTGATCTTGGTACTTTTGATTTAGTTTCCTGTGCATTAATTATGATATGTAGCAAAACTTCTCTAATAACTTTTTGTTACAATCATGCGAGTATGAAAATCTTATTACATTAATGAAATTAGTGTGAAACAGTGAAATCCGACTGTGTCAGAGTTGCAGCTAATAAGTCCTACCACAAACCGCAACAGTGTGGTAGAGCAGTGCTCCCAAAAATTGAATTAACAGATACATGGTCGCAGATTTAGAGGAAATAGAACAATCATTATTGTAATTACATTGTATATCAAAACACGTTTATATTTTTGTGTCATAAAAGCTTGACAAAGCTTGTTTAGTTCGATGGTAGAGACGGTACGGTGTAAATATTGAACTTTATTTTTTAGGGTTCCGTATTACTAAGGCTGCCGCTACTACTAAGGCTGCCGCTGTCCGTCTGCCCGTCTGTCACCAGGCTGTATCTCGAAAACCGTAATAGTTAGAAAGTTGAAATTTTTACAGATGATGTATTTCTGTTGCCACTATAACAACAAATACTAAAAAACAGAATAAAATAAATATTTTAGGGGGCTCCCATAAAACAAACGTGATTTTTTTGCAGTTTTTAAAGATAAAATGGGACAGAACCCTTCGTGCGCGAGTCGCCCTTGGTCGGTTTTATTGTCTTGATACAGTCAAATGCTACATTCACCGGATAATCATAACTGCAAAAGATATGTGTAAAAACAGAAAGAATACATCTGTGATCCGTGTAACATATATCATAACTACCGCACTACCGTCATTTTCAGAATGACTGTAGTAGTTTAGTTTTTATTTTTACTTTTTGTCCCTACCCAGTTCTTTATTTTTGTGTTGTGTTTCTCAGACGTTAACTGCGTAATGTTTCTTCCAGTGACTTTATATGCACAATGCCCTGTGCAATAAAGTGCATTCAGTGACCATAAAGTCAGTTTAACAGGTTCGACGCCCGGCGTTGACAAATAATAGTAGGTACTCATTCACGACGGATTTTATAACGTATGTACGACTTACACTATGTAATTTTTTAATACAAGGTCCTCCATTTCCTTCATTACAACGAGTTATACTGCAGAATGACAGGTGAATGCCTTTAAACTAAATTATAATATTCTAATTAGAAAGAGACAGATGGGTCATTATTCGGGCGTTTGTTCCAAATCACTTTCGTGGTAACAATTTTGTTGATTTTGGATAAAGATTTCAATGCCGTTCTCGGTAATCTGATAAAAGTATGGGACATCTACCACCTAACTCAGAAATACCACCAAAATCTACAGCCAACTCGTCAAAAACGTGTCCACGAAAGTGAAGCGGTTGAAACGCGCATAATGACCCAAATCTTCTGTATAGGTACTGCATATATTTCGGTCATATATACTGACGAGCAAAAATAACGGGTACACTTTGTATGGAAGTTCCATAGAAAGTGCTTTATTTTTGCTCCTCAGTATAGTTAGGATAAACATATGAGAGGCGAATGATGGTTGCCAATTTATTACTTTTCGCTGTGGATGAGACATCTGCTACTCTCGTTTTCACATATTTCTCAGGAGACGGAAGAAGTTGTACTTTTAACTACCTATCTTGCCTAACATCAGCTATTGTTAGTACATTAGTGAAATAAATTAAATACCATTATTAATTCAGCATGTAATTGACCAGCCAGATCTCGGATAGCAATCATCACTGGCAATTACGAGATGTCCGTAATTAATTTGTCTCGATATGCTTACAGTAATTAGTTTCCGGTTCTGCGGTAGACAATGAGATTGTTAACGTTACTAGTCCTAATCATGACTGTATATAAAACATAGTATATTTATGTATACTTAGGTAGATATGTATATCTGTATCTGATGTATACCTATCTGTAATCACTATTCCTTGTATGTATAAGCAAATATATTATGTCCATTACTAAGCTAAAACAGATTTACAATGTGTAAAATTGCACATTTTGCGAATGTACTTAACGCGTCAATACTCTGCGAAAACATTTCAGGTATGACCTAGATATTTAATCTTCCTTTGTAGGTTGAGAACGTCTTACTCATTTATACGTTTGTCCCGCGTTACTACGTATTATTTCACGTATTGATTTATTTTGTCCAAAGTCATTAACGATACTTTTTATTTTCATCGACGTTTACAAAAATAACTACTTATTCGATTTACACAAACTTTTCACTTTCTTTGTCACTAAAATTACATCTTGTGTCATCGCTATTATTTGTATCTTATTATCAGGAGTCGCTGTAAATCTAAATACGCAGATAGTGACAAAGGCGCCTTCACATCACATCATACACCATCACCCATCATTGATACCTCACATTAAATTCATGTAACATGCAGTATAACAGTTATATATGCGAAACGTCGATCGAAATCAATAAAAACAAATTACCTACACAAAAGTTGTTTTAAAAATAAATTAAACAGAAACTGAAATTGTTAAATGCACTACATGTAGAACAAACGTAACAATTTCAGTTACTCTTTGATTTCTTTTTAGTATCATTATTTCAGACTAGTTTACAATATTTTTATTGCCGGGAACATATGAATTATACCTAAGAATTCAGTCAACAAATCATCTCATACCGTAGCAATTTTCCTCATCCATTAAATATTTTTCTCCATACTTTAATATCGAAGTAAACATACAATCGCAAATACCATTAGCGACCTTTTACACGGAAAATTTATGGGGACGTCTGCACCATAGCACGTACGAATTTTTACTTGATGTCGCAGTATATAAATTTAGTGAAGTAAGATAACTTTTCAGTCTGTTATATTTTAACAATTCAAGTATGCTTTTATGTGATGATGAATAAGGTTAAACAACGCTATCACATACACTATATTTCTATCAAATATAATTAGTACTTTAAACAATTGTTTTAGGCGTAATTAAATACTTAATTACAAATACCACAAGTATAATTTTCCATAAATGAACAGTAGTACTTTTTTTTTTGCTTGTATAGTCATAGACCTTTATTCACACTGCAAATACACTATACATTTGCAGGTATAAAATAAAAATATAAATGAGCAGAAATATAGGTAGCTAACGGGTTTCTATATTAGGCAGAGCTGCCCCATCATGGAAGCCAAAGAAATGTTAATTTTATTTATTTATTTTATATTTATGACACGGACAATTATGTCAGTATACAATTGAAAAAACGGATTTGGTCCTCTGGCTGAGTTCCCACATCAGAGGACAACATTATATTCGCTTCTAATTTTCATGAAAGTAATTCTGAAATATCAATCAAAAAGTGTTTTGATTGTATTACATAAACCTACCACACTTTTTGTATCTCTAAAATGCCACACGAAACCCCAGAAAAATGGACTGTGTCATCTAAATATTACCTCCGTTCTTGTCTCGGTCGTAAATAATATTCTTTTCAGCAAGCTTATTGCGAGCTTCCGTACATTCGGGGAAGAAACAAATAGGATGTATGTAAGAAAGCTCGGCAATAAAGAACTAGAATTTGCCGTTTGAGCATTGTCCGGTAGTATTGTTGGTGAAATTAGACTCTTGTCCGAAATGAAGTGTCTTTTCTTTGTCAGGAATAAAATTCTTGAATGTTTTACACAACTCAAAAAACTACAATAACTCGTCAAGTTTGGAGACATTCATCTTAGTAGCACTAGTGTAACGTGTACTCTACTCGTAAATAAAAAATAGTCAAGAGTGAGTCGAGTGGCCGTGTCGGAGTAGTGTAGTGTACTAAAAATTCAGCGTATTATGTATGTATCGGGTCATATTTTGTTAGGAAGTATACGTTTTCTTATTATATTGTTTTGAAAGAATTACATCTTATGACATTCATATGCCTAAATTTAGGAATAAATAATTTTGAATCTCTGTAGATCAATCAACGAAAACAGGTATATTTTTGCGATAGGTGTTAAAAATGTGATGGATAAATATGGATCCCTAAACTTATATAGTAATTGCTTTTTTAAGTTTCGGTGATGCGTATTGTGTAAACTCACTCCAGTTGTATAGTGCTTGTTAAAAGGATCCGTGGATAATATGTACATAGTTCCTTTTTTGAGGGTTACTTCACCTCGATATAGTTGTAAATTTGTTGTCTTATTCGACTTGTGCTCTTTTATTGTGTCTGCTTGGTATCACCACCGTCATCCGTCATAGGTTTGCCATCGTCTTCACACAGTCACAGGCTTACATAATATGCAAAAAAAGCCTAGACATAATTTCAACTCACATTAAAACTTTCATATTGTACGACCATGAGAATCTTATTAACAAAACTTCATCAAACTCCGATCTTATCACCAACTTAATGATCCGTAAATAAATTATTGTCCATCACACAATCTACTATTGTCATTAAAGGACCAATGCTTTGTCTATTTTTTACCGAATTAAAATGAAGTGTGTAAAGAGATCATCTTGATCTGAATGTCATTGTTTAACCCCTGTCCAATAAAAAGGTACCACACACAATGCATATTTTGAATATATTATAAAAAAATGTGGCGTTTGGTCCGCTTTAGTCCTTTTGTCATGTTTAAATCACGACGTGCTTCTATTTGAAAGGTCGTGAACCTTCGAGATCAGATGGGTAAGTATTGAAATGAATTGTGAGGTGAGTCACATTAGAGAATGTAAGATGCTAGGAATAACGAAGTTAGGAATTTATGAGTATGAGAGAATTGTAAGTACAAAGGTAGAGTACTGCTATTCTTTTTTCTGTATCTAAAAAGAAAATATTGGATAAAAAAACTTAGCTGTCATTTCTGTAAGCTATTATACAGGATGAATACTACCTTTGTGTCTGAAATAAAAAAGAATTGATGAAGTGGAAATATATCCAAAAAAAAAATTAACTTACCTAATTGTCAAAAATTTACTGTTGAAACTGAAACTTCTGAAAAATCAGACAACACAATTTTGCATCAAATTTTATTTAAAACTTTAGTGACGGCATAGTAACGTTCATTATTAATCCCATTCATGGCTTCTTTTTCACAAAAGGGTCAATCACACACTTCACAATATTATCTCACATTATCAAAATTGTGCTTTGTGTCAACTTTGTCACGTACAATTAATAATGACCCAAAAACGTCTCCTAGTACGACCCCTGATCTTTTGTTATGATTTTACCCTCGTAAACTTCCTTATCTCACTGTATTATTTATTAATGGTCATTATTTGACCATTTTGAAACTAATGATGTGCTATCATTGTTCTTCTGTGTTAATGTGCGATCGTTAAATGTTTGGAGAGGTGTGAAATAGGATATCAAATGATGTAACGGATGCCTTTTATGCAAGTGACCATAAGGAGGGTTATTAAAGCATTTAAGAAAAAAACATTAGATGGATATTATTTCTTGTTATGGAAGTTTCACATTTCATAACGACGAATAATGTGATGTTATTCAAACTGAGTAGGAATAACTTTTTTCTGTGAGCAACTTGCGGTAAGTTAACTCCACACTCTACAAAGAATTGTTATGTTAATTAATAATTTATGTAGTTTTATCGGATTAATAAGTAGTATCAAGAAATATTAACAGAATTTGTCAAACTATTAAAAGTCACTCATACTCAAGGTATTCAGACTACAACCGTTATTCCTGTTTCACAAGCTTCTTGTATTAATTTTAGTTTCTCATAGTCATAAAACTACATGTTAACCAACTTTCTTTTACAATCTGTTGCTAATAAAAATTTGCTCAAATTAATGACGTATGTTCACATTGAAACTACTGAAATATATATTAAATGGAATCCTTTATAGACCATTAAAAATGTATGCACCTTTCAAATCTATTATCGAGGCAGGAGTATTAAAATGTACTTCTGGTTGTCTTCATTGTTAGTTTTGATTTTTTGCGCAGTCGTCACTTGTTTCTGAAGGGCTTCTGACCCTTTGTTACAGTTTAATCGTTTCGGGAACTGGTTTCGTAATAATCAACAATGTTGCAATGTTTATTAAACAAGGTAATAACCGTGTTCAATAGAGATTTGCTCTTTTGCTAAACCAGTTGGAGATTTCTTCAGTAGTCACGATTTTTATCTACCTATTCAGTTGGAATGGTCATTAAATTTGATCGTTGTTCACAGTGTAATAAAGAGAACCACTTTTATAAGGAAGGAAATGAAAACTTCCACTTTATACTGGGATATTAGATATTATTATTTATATAAATCGCATGCAGAGTGCTCGTTTTCAAAGGTGTGGTTAGAGATGGCTCAGGATTGTCAACAATGGAATGCTCTCAATAATATTTATTTTATAATATAAATGTAGGTGGAACCACCGATACAATTCAAATAAATTGACGATCGTTGCAATTACATACTTCGAAATCTCTCAATTGATTCTCAACACTTATCCACCTGAATAATTTTGGATATCGATTTTGGAGTCAAAAGTTTAACTTTATGGTGACTAATATGACTGATATACCCACAAATTCACTGTATTACACATAAGTTATGTAAGTGTGTAATACATTCAATTGATACTGCATACATTTCTTATCCTGATCTATTTCCAAAGAGCATTTATCTCCTTTATACTTTTGATTATCATGTCCTATAGAACCCCAAGTGTTTGGATCTCCTTCAATTACAAAAGGTCGTCATGACGTCCCTACCTCTACTCACCCCTTTTACTCCTTTCACACAGTAATTCTTAGCTGACCCATAAACAAATACGCCAAGAATAGCCAGTAATGAGCTGAAAGCATTAATTCTAGATCATAAAGTAGCAAATTTATGGCTAGAGGTGGTCCTATAAAATGTGACATGGTTTCTTCTAGACACATCGTGTGTTACTTTTGACATTGTTGTTGACTTACGAGTATGACGACAAATTTTGTTGGTATACTAAAACGATGGATGGAGTCGCATTTTTTACGGTTGATTTTGAAATTTTTATTCATGCCTCCCTTCTTTTGTGGAAATACCATACATGTTTTCTATTATATCTTTAATCACTATTTATTTTATAGTAAAATAAGGTCAGTATGTTTAATGTTTTAAAAGTACCTTAAGCAAAAATATATTAATAATTACTCATAAAACTAGTATTAACTAACGAGAAGACATTGTTTGTTTGTTACTTAAGGAGGGCAAAACATTTTAATATTAATTGTATTCATACTCTCGTAAGAATCAGATAGGTCTACGTATTTATAAAAGATAAAATATTTTGGAATGTAAAAAATCGACTCCATTGCATCACGACCCGTATTATTCAGACAAGACAACTAAATCCAGCTAGATATCCGTAAATAACAAAAACAACACTAATAACCATTCATAATTTTATACACAATGTCTGCTTGCAGGACATAATTGACCATAAATAAAGAATACACATGTCCATAGCACCCTGTATTTTTAACCCCTTTACTAGATGAATAGGTCTTCTCTGTCCTTACAATTTGTAGTTACAACATGGACGATATTTAAAATGTGAACAATGTCCGGTAAATAATTTAGCATTGTTGTTTTTTCTATATTAGTAATATTGGTGTCATTGTTAATTGTTAAAATATTGTTATATTCTTCATATTTATTATGCATAATTATGATGTTAAATATTTAAGAAGTCTTTTAATGTTTTTTTTATGCTTTATCAAATATCTCCGTCCTTTTGGGAAATTTGGGTGTAAGTATTTGTAAAATGACCGTTACATCCATTATATATTTAAATCACGATAACAGAAGTCCCAACTTGTTCGTAACTATGCCAATATAAAACAAAATCAAACATGGTTTAAAAAGGAGTACCATTATAAAGAACAATAGGTAGTATTAAATTAGCGGTTTAAACAATAGTTAGGACTTCCGTGTATGTATATTTCCCCCATATGAATCCCCACTTTGAACTTTGACATACTTTAATGGAATTTATAGACATCTACGTAGGTATGTACATCCGCTATCAGCCAAAATGTAGATACATATTTATAATATAGGTATCATAAACTATTTCATATTGATATAACTCTGTTGCCATGTTTTGACAAATCATTATCAAGGCATCTTTATACTCCTCCTCTAAGATTATTCTTTCAATCATATTATTAATGTAATTAAAAATATACACCATTATGTAAAGCTAATACATTTGATTATACTGCAACTAATGGTGTGTACAAACAATACCTATGCATATTTAGAGTTCATGTCCCATTTAAAGATATTTCGTAAGCATTTAATGGCTAATTCCTAAGCAAATATTGGCTGTTTTACCTTGGGTTCTGTATCAATTAGCTCAGACAATATCGAATACGAACTCTGTTATGCGTCCAGTTTAATGTGTAATTAAGGCTTTTGATATCGTAACTTATTAGTTTGTTTGCCAGTTCGCCATACTTGCAGCAATTCAAGCCAATTCTGGTCGCAGGCAGTACAGTCAAGGGCACCAATATGTATACACTTTTTCACCTTATTCCATTGAAATAAGGTCCAAAAGTGTATACATAATTTATGCCTTATTGTACCAGAGTAACCTGCGAGTTTTCCTATAGGAATTGAAAGCCGAAATAGATACTTTGAAAAGACACACGATGCCGTTAATTCAGTTATTATTTCATTCTGAACGTTTATGTTGTTATCTTATATTAGGTAGTCAGCAGCAGAAATAGACGTCTGTTCAAAGCAGTTAAAATGATAGACAATAATCATTAACCGGCATTTTTATTGCTTTTGTAGGTCACAAAGATGGTCAATTTTCACAGTTAAGCCATGAAGCCGTGCAGGGCACTGCAATGTAACTTAATTCTAAATCTGTTACACATTATTAATATTCATATTATACTTTATTAATTTTCAAAATACATAAACTTTAACAAATATCTTTTACTGTTCTATTCTAACTACACTATTTATTATAAATTAACTTTCTAAAATAAGAGTTTTTGTAAATTATTTTGTGGCCTTCGGCAGCTGCTTAGCTAGTTCTGTTGATGACTGTTTTCTAATTCATTTATTTCGTCAACGAAGGGAAAAAATTGCAATAGTTCATATTAAAATCCAGTATAGCTTTAGTGTGCCTTAAAGACAGCGGAATTCCAAATAATCAATTAAACAATATAAATTAAATTAAGCAAACAATAAAGCACAAATCTAAAAACTGTACCTATTTAAGTTTTCGAAAGTTAAACGAAAAAGGCGACCTTTTTAAACGAAATACACGTATAACAAAACACTGTAATAAATACATCGATATACCTATAGGTAGGTAACAGTCAGTGGGGTAGCGTACGAGTAAGTTTAAACAAAAGGTGAATTGTCTGCGTGTAAAAACCCCGGTTTACCCTATTTTGAACTTTGACATCTCGGAAAGTAAATTTAATCAAACGGTCAGATTCTTAACTATGTAATTTACGTCAAATTCTTTTCAATTTATTTGAGAATGTCAAACACAGGTGGTGGAATTTTCATGTTTGTTGTTGTTACCTGCATGTACTTGCCTCTTTTCATTTGATTTGTTACAGACTTACAATGTTACCTGAATTAAATAACGTATTTTTTAATACAGTTGCTCAAAAAGTGGTACTTTACGTAGCTGTATATCGTGCGCAAAGTTGGATTTCGCGCACTAGTGCTTTTTACTTTTCCAACTTTTTTAAATTTACTGTTGACCCAAGCCAAGGGTTTTAGGTTCAGTCACTTTACTTATTTATTTAATAAAGCAAAGGGCATTAAAAGTAACCTTCTATAAAATTTAAAACATTAAAAATGCATATTAAACAAGTTAAATGGTTATCAAATATTAAAACATCTAAAACTGTATTCAAAAAGTTGACTGATTGAGTAAATTAATGACCGGAAACAGTATTATGCGAGACCTCTAATTAATAGAGTATTATGGAAGACCGTCGCGCCGGATGTGAATGAACGCTTGTCTTTTTTCGCCAAAAAATACATTTAGTTACTTAAAAATCAAATAGAAATTAATTATAAAATGAAAAATAATGATTTATTAATATTTACATATTATTAAACTACCATGTGACATAAAATCTCCTCCAAAATAGTATTTGATTTGGCTGAATGCTGACAACCATGGCCTGTTGAAAAAAGTCAATCAATTAATAGTTAAACCGACTTTTTAATTCCCGCTTCATGTGTGTACATGATTTCAAGATTTAATTTTGTAATGAGTTGTATTGTTTTAATAATATTTTTGTGATATGTGTGATTTATGCGATTGTTATATAAAGTGTATGTCTGTATGTAAACTACGCCAGATAGACCAGGTAAGTACTTAAAGCCCGCAATGGCAAGTAAAAGTATTGTGTTTTATATCTTTTAATTACTGTTTTATTTTAGTTTCTTTGATATTTTTTCGCAACTGTATTAAAAAACGTCGTTTGATACATGTGCGAAAGTGTCATTTTCACTCGTCCCGTGTCTTGGCCCGAGCCGACGGGCGAGGACGGGAGAGAACTCGGGACTTGTGCAAAATGACATACCTTCCGCACTAGCATCAAAATGTACTATTGAGACTGGGTATAAATATCATAATAATGATACAGCTACACAAAGAATGTTGGTGTAGTTTAATATTTGTACCATTTAAACCTGATATTGAAACGATTGTCAGCTCGAATTACATTTCATTGTCAATTTTTTAATAATTGTCATTAAGTCCACTTTAAATTTTGCTCAATTGCGATTTCTCGGTAATAATGGGATAAAAAGAAATTTAATACTTATTTAAAACTTTTTAATTCAAAACTTTTTGCTTTTATTGTATTTTTTAGAAAAAATATATTTTACTCATATTTAGTCTTTTCAACAGAATTCAAACATTAAATCAAATAATTGAAGCAAAAACTCCTAAAAAAATCAAAACTTTTTTAAGACATTCGAGTATAACGTTTTTAATAAGGGTATAAAAATAGTGTTTATAATTAATGTAAATAATGTAAACTTACATACTTCTACATAATCATCGATCTACATTAGCAATAATGATTAAGTGCAGAGTGCAGACCGTATTAACCAGAATGCTACACATAGTGACGTGCTCGGTATCGACATGTCGAGGTGACAATAAAGGGCGACCGCCGACGTGTCCTCGTGACTAGGGGCGATTTTAGGGTTGCTAGACATAAAATCTATGGATTCATTTGAATTAACTCACACTGTAAATCTCACCCGTCCTTTATACCTAATCTGAACATCGACTGAGTCAATAATTTTTAAAAATCAAAAAAATGAAAATTCTTCGTTCTCAAGCATCAAAAAAAAAAAAAAATTTGATGCTTGAGAACGAAGTTCGGTATATTGGATCGGGCTCTGGTATACAAATAATTTAATGTAGGTTTTAGGCATATGTACATCTGATAACCCTTTAACCACCATCGTCATATATATTAGACAAAATGACAATGTAAATGACAGCTTCATGATATATTGACAACGTTGAAAATTGCCACTAACTATTTTGACATTCGGCGGTTAAAAGGTTAAGAAACAACTTAAGCTAAATTATATTTTGATTTAAAAAGGCAGTGTGATACTTATTCATTTACTGGTCGTCTTTTATTTTATTGAAAAGTTAAATCTCAATTATAGAAATTGTCTGATGTTAACAGCCCTGACTTGAACGTAGAAATATTCGCCGGAGCCCTATTGTCCGATACCCCATATATCACCGTCGCATAGTACGTCTACCTAAAGCTTCACTTATTAGACAACATTTACCTACCGTATGTATATCAGTGATCACATATATACAATTTGGTTCCAAAGATATTTCATTTGGTTTAACCATAACCTTTATTTCTTCTGTTTTTTTATAGATGTGAGATCCAATTATTGTGCTGTGTATTCATCACAGTTGCATGTCATAATTAATTTCTTCTCTGCTGCAATAAATTCTCGGATTTTATTGTGAAATAGTAGTTTATGCAACTGGTACATAATGAGGGGCATTAAAACACGAGTGTGTTTTATGAAACGAGCCGAAGGCGAGTTTCATAATAAGGTCACACGAGTGTTTTAATGCCTAATTATGTACAGTTGCATACATTACTTTATCTACACACATATTATAATTACTCTAAGATGGGTTCAGAAACCGTAGTAAATAAATACAATAATTGTGTTAATACAACCTTTTTTGCACGGTTGCGGAAATATCGAAATCAGAACTGGCAACAGATACCTGAATGTTATTTTAAAAAGTAAAGAGTCCTTATTCTGATGTGATCATGTCGTTCTAGCTCAAATTTCGTGCGATATATACTAAAAAAACATCGAGCTGACATTTCGCATCGACTGAATTTGAATTTTCAGTGATACTAGAATAGGGACATGTCAACTTTGACATTTAAATTTTGACAGTTTTGTTTGACGTAATATTTTAACATCATATATGAGATTAAAATGAAATATTTTATTACTGCTGTAGCCTTAGCCACAGATAAGAAAATTGCCATAAATTCATTGAATGTTGAAATGAGAGTCATTTTCTACGGTTTCCGAACGCATATTAGAGGATTTATGATATGTGTGTAGATAAAATACTTATAGTTAAGGTCCATTTCTCTTGACATAAGGCGTACGTATGGATTCAACGTCACCCAAAAGGACAGAACGATGGCGTATCACCTAAATTGCTAGTGCTTTTGGGTAGGTACAATACGCCTATCTAATGCGACTATTATTAGGTATAGTGAAATAAGTAATGACAGACAAAACATACTCGGGTGAACTTTTAGAGTTAACACAGTTTTTATTTTTTTTGTACCTATTATGCTTTCTTGTTCAAAATAATAGTGCATACTTAACCCGTTTTCCTGAGAATGCACAACATGTCCTCAAACAACCTGTAATTTTCACACCTAAGTCATATGTAATGACACAACAGAAAGAAGTCATGCAACACATTTTTAATACGTAATTGTTAGTTAGACGTGTCAAAAAATATGTACCCATTTTTACTACGTCGCCGCAATTCTTCGAAAGAGTTTGCTGTAATTCGGTAAACATAAGAGTGATGTCGCTATCATTTTCTGCAATGTAATTAACGATGTAAGATTGGTGAGTTCAACATATAAACTAAACCATACTTAATCTCTTGAACTTCATTTTTGTATAATTTAATTCCGTTTTTTCATTAGTCATGTAATTATTAGTACGATCACAAAGTGAATTAGTAATTTGTAATTTAATATCGATAAGATTCTTGTTGATTATTTATGCAAGTTAAATTGATTGGTGTTAGAAATCCTTGTATGATTTGGTGATTCACTTTTATTTTGTTTCCCCTTACTGTTAATTTTGTGTGCAAGTTTACATTTACTGTGACTCAAAACAAAAAAATAGTTACCTAAACATTTATGAATTTTATTATAAGTCACATCAATGCTTATGTTACAATAGGTAAAATCTTTATTCGACAACTTGCTATGACCATATAAAGTAGCGCCCAACAAAGAATTCCTAAGAACTAAGGTCTGAATAATGCATTCCGACACTAGCCGGTGAGTCATATTAGTAATGGCGGTGGCGAGTTGGAAAATAATAACGTAATTATTTCTGGACTGTAAAAGCTTAATTCTCTTTGTATATCAACAACTGAGTCAGAACTTATTAAATGGCTTAAATACTTTGGCCAGGTATCATAAGGGCACGGAGAACTCATTATTTACGAAACATTTTTCACTTTCAGTAGATACTTAGACAGAGACACTACTTTTTGTATATGGCGCAACCGGATTGAATAGATCTAGATTGAGATTTTTCATAATCCGCCGCGTTACATTGTAGCTAGCCGTTTTACAAAACAGAGTCGCAGAGCCGGCGAGTCAACGATTAGCCGGATTGAATACCTACGGCCGCCGAAATGTGTTCGGCACTTTACGTTCTCCAATTCGCCTAACTGTAATGTAAAACAGTGGTTCAGTCGAATCGTATAATTCGCCATAATACATTACGCCTAGACTTATCACAAAACAACGTCATTTTATTACGGCGGGTCAACGATTAGCCGAATTATGTATTATGTATATAATATATAGTCCTCATCGATTTCGATGACGGCGACCCTGACAAACTATGTATTTGCCCTATTGTAAGGTCTGATACCGATGGCTAGGCAAAACTCTGTATTATGTAGAACGTATCGCAATGACAATCCGTCTAATCGTCGACCCGCCGCAACACAAAATGGTTCTGTTTTGTAAAATGACTAGCCATAATGTAATACGGCAGATTGTAAAATATCCCTTTGACATAAAATATACATAGTAC
The DNA here is from genome assembly GCA_951800055.1 of Cenopis cana. Taxonomy (NCBI): domain Eukaryota; kingdom Metazoa; phylum Arthropoda; class Insecta; order Lepidoptera; family Tortricidae; genus Cenopis; species Cenopis cana. The sequence continues at coordinate 13,213,204 of OX637472.1, forward strand.
TTTGTAAAAACAACATCGAATTAATGTTTTTTTTTTATAAGACGATGGTGGCAAAGAAACATACGGCCTGCCTTATTGTGTCATAAGTGTCAGACTTTTATTGATTTTAAAATTTGTTGAGTTGACAGCTGAAGACAAATGTAGGCCTCTCACTCTCGACACAGCCTGTCCTCGGGAGGTGACTTTATACCCACCATAGGAACAAAATACCTACAGATCATGTAAGTAGTAAGTAGGTAGCATATACAAGGTACAAGAATCTTATTTCAGACTCGGATGTTTGTTTCCCTAGAGGACAAAAGGCTACCACAAAACATCCCATGCTGTCCACACATGATATTTACGATTTCAATTAAAGGCCACCGTCGGCCACTTGTCTAATTGAAATACCGATGTCCCAGGCGACGTGTGGCATTCTTACGATCGGTGTTATTTGTATCCGCTTTCTTTGCCAAATGGTTTGCCTACTTAAGGCGAATGTTAGCCGGTACGAAATTTTCTTAATGGTTTGTTAAAGTCAGCTCCACATGCTGTATTCTTCTCACCTCGAGAAGAAATTTCTACAGTAATATTCGCCTTAACAATGCCATTAAGCAATTTTAAAATCGAAGCGGTTTTTGTGTAGGGAGTAATTTGTACACAGAATATTCTTGATGGTGTGTAAATAATTGATTAGGTAGCATTACATTGGGTCAGAATATAAGTACCGTTAACATAACAACTTTTGTTTTATTTAGACTTATACCAAGATGGGCAGCTGTTACACATATAGAAAGATTTGCAGTAATCCCAATGGTACATTCCACTGAAATGTTTTTACCAAAGAGAAAGAAAAAACATAAAACTGAAACTGAAGAGATAAGGGATATTTATTTACTTCTTATTCCTAAGAGGTTAGTGTGTACATTTATTGTGATAATCCTGTTGATATATTGCGCAAACGTTTGAGATTTATTCGGAGAGTTTGTGATTAGAATGCGGTTCTATCGGTTCACAGTAAGTGGTTTGTGGGGCAGGAGGTATCTTTAATAGGCTATGCAAAGTACCTTAAGATATAGCGAAGTAATTTTTACATTGGAATATGTAAAAGTTAATTCACTGGCGAAATCAGATGTTATGTTTACGTCAAAAAAGTGATTGCTTTTCCACTTTTTAATCCTTATTAAAAGCGTTAAATTAATGTTCGGCGTATTGTGTAATCTGAATATAACTAAAAGGGGTTAAGAGTGCCATCTGTATTTGTTACGTTGTACTAACTGTTAAGACGTACAACGGGGTTAATTGTCAAAGAAAACATCGTGGCGTAAAATTACCGTTTTTACATAATACTAGTTGCACTAATTTTTACTCTCTAATATCGATCTTTAATCGGTCTTAATGAGGATTAATGAATTTTGAAATCAACTTGGGTTTTACGAGTATGAACTGCTTAGGAATATATACTCAGCGGCAGAAACTTTGACCTAAATTAGAAAAATGCATTTTTATATATCATTATTTAATTTATAGTTTGAAATCACGAAAAGTTTTTGGGCCAAATTTTCTGCCGGTGATTGTATTATTATTTAAATAACAACTTTCCATGAATTAAATAAAAACAAATGACTTAGTTTTGTAATTTTTAAGCGAATTGAAATCCTTTAATATGTATTATAAATATAGTAAAAAAAAAAATGTATTTTTTACGCACGTACAAAACCATGCGTGAGCTCGATGTTTGGTAATGGTATACATCCACCATGGACTCAAATTTCCAAACAGGATAGACGTCACGTGTGAATAGCCACACATCAGCACGGTCCAAAATCTCAAAGCTACGATGCAGATTAAGCCGAAGGCTCAAGTGCGCATGATTAATGCGCGAGCTGGCCGCCACGATAGCGCAATACCTGTTATTGATGATTCCAAACCACTTAGATTCCAGTTTAGTAACCTATACACGTTCCATTAAACAGAAACCTAAGGGCAGATATTAGATTTATACTGGTTTTATTTAGGTTACTATGTAACCTAAGTATACACGTACAAAACAAATTTAGTATAGTTTATTCAGAAATTTTAGTAGCTATATCTAAACTAAGTAAGAAATAACATAATGAATGTCCTCCATAACTAAGATATTAAGTCATATAACGGTTCGACAATAAGCATTCGGTTGCATCAGGCCGTTACTGCATACATTGTCAGACAAAGCAAGTTACGTCCAAGTTAACCGGCGGGAGCTGTTAACAGAAATTCAATTATAACTTTATTCCTTATAAGACAAAGAGTAGGTGTGGGAGCAGACGCGTTCTTATTAGATTGCCGACTTAGCTTTTCGTATTAGCAAGTATGTCGTAATCTCGGGTTATACTCGTACATCTTCAATGTTTACCTGCCCTACTGTAAAAACTAGGTGATACCATATTTGTGTTGTTTCCAAAATTTAAAATTTGTTTGGAGCACAAAACAATAGTGAACACAACAATATATGTATATTAATTTACTTGGTACTTGCACAATTTTTAATCTAGTTTTTTATGTCAATGAGGAGGTTTAAAATGTCAAAACAAATGTGCGCTATATTTATAGTAGTTTATGCAACTGTTACATAATGAGGGTTCTTAAAACACGAGTGCTTTAAGACCTAATTATGTATACAGTTGCATACACTACATTATCTACATGCATATCCAGAAATCTTCTACCATGTGTTCAGGAACTATTGCTTGAAACGCAATAGTTCCTGTTCAATACAAAAGTGGTGCGCGTTGATGTCTTTTCTAAGCACGCACCAGTAACATAATTTTTTTTTAATGTAACATTATCTTACTACTTTTCTCATTATGACATCGCTTGATGAAATTATGTATTTATAGTGTTGTAAAGGTGGTCATTGGCTAATCATACCTGAACACAATATGGAGGATTTATGATATGGATGTAGATAAATGTATATTATCAAATTATGAGAGGATTTGTTCGAGTGAGTTTCTAAGGAAAATTATCAAATGCCAATACTTATTTCTAATAGGAAACATTAAACATACAAGAGACATATTTTCCATCTACATAATCATCCGAAACTACACAATCATCTAATTACTCGTGTGTTCTCTGCAGATAACTAATCGCCACATATCCTTAACGGCACACATCGCCCAGTTGACTCATAACCCGAGTCCGAGATCGCTTCCAGTTAAATTCTCGTCGTCTTGACTTGAGTGCGAAGTGTTCGTGACACAAGTCATAAGTGTACAAACACAAAATAATTAAGGATAATTCGTGCTAGACCGTTCCGTGTCCGGGCCGGCCCGTTTTGTAGCACAAAAAATCGACGGACGCGCGACGGCCGTCGATTTCTTGTACTAGAAAATGGGCCGGCCCGGACACGGAACGGTCTAGCGTAAATCATCCTTAATAAGTACTTACACATCGACAACGGTTTTTGGATAGCGTTTGAACACTTATAGGTTTAGTATGCAAATAAAACGAAACGAAATCTCCCAGAGTTCCACAATTCGCCTGCAGGATTTACACGTAAATTTAAATAAATAAATTATAAACAGATGTTACAGAACTGAGATGTTTCTCAGTTCTGTAACTCAAGTATATACCCATATGATGTGTGTAGCATTAATACATAGGCATCATACGTATACCCGCGCTCATGCCTTGAACCAATCATAAATACTCAAATTAATTGCTCATAAGACATGAATCTGTCGATTGATTCCCGCGAAGACCGTAAGCGGGTAATGTCTTGTTGGGGATATTTACGATGACGCTCATCTCAGATTGTACGGGATTTATTATTAAATTATGTTTCACTTTTACGAGTTGCCAGAACATGAATGAGTATTAATCACAGACTTGAATCAGCGGTCTGAAGAGAAACCTAACATTATTAGAAGTTTAGCTGCAGCGGAACCTATGGTATACCTGTGTTCCGTAAATGTTCTAAGATCATCCATGTACCCATCGCACCCGTTTTGTAAACTACCTGTTTAGGGAAAACAAAAAAGGATCTTAACAAAATGGAAGTACTTACACCCTCACAAAATACCCAATTACAAGTATAATAATGTAGATACACTTGCAGCAAATCAAATGTCAGTGAGAGATACCTACCCAGCACAATAACCATAATGCATAATGGCAATAGAAAAAGTCATTGTATAAAAGCACTAAGGCCTATTTTTGAATGGCCAATTCTAAAGTTTGTAGGATTTTTTTAATCTACCACCAGCTTTACACTTGCTAAGTGTCAATCTGATTGCTTTGTCAGTGTGTTTCGGAGCGAGAATATCATTTATTGCGCTTCTATTGAATAGCAGTGGGCTGAATTGATGTGAACGCTTCAAGCGCTTTTTTGGTGCACATCACTATTCGGCGATGTTCTTTACTTGATGAATAATGCATTTGCGGGAAAAAAAAATTATTGTTCCGCATACAACTTGTATAGACAACAGTGGCGGGGCGTCAACAATATTCTAAGGGAAGCCGGACATAAATTGCCTTTCCTATTCTTCATGAGCCGTAGTAAAAGAACTGGACTGGCAGAAAATTAGGCAAGCCGGTGGGAATACTGGGAATCGAGTTGTATGGACGCTCCGCTACTGATAGACAACATACCTATTAACTCATTCTTAGAGACATCGACAAAGAGAAACCTTTTGCTTGAAAATGATACGTGAATGATGTAAGAAATCTTTACATACCTATTACATTAAGAATGTTGTTTTAACTGCAATCATAGTAATCAGGAACAAGCAAGCAGTAAACGACAGCATACAGTAGCAGTAGTACGTTAAGTCGCCTGAAAAATAAAGCTCAGTTTAGGAAAGAATCTAAAGGAAGAGGAATATTATACTCTATACAAATATAACATACTAAAATTATTCGCCGTAAAATATTGGCTGCTCCAATCGAAATAAAATCGCTAAAGCGCTGACTGCATAGCCGAGCGACTCGCGTGAGTGGTTTCTAGTGACAAGTGATTTCAAAAGAGGGATTACTATTCTTTGGACAACTGTATTGGGATTAATTTTCGCGTCCGCACGTCGTGACATCTGTTCAATTAGCGTTGATAGCATGTGTAAACTATGTAGTAACTAATAAGTGATTTAGTACCTAAATGTATATAAACAGCACGTATATATTTTCACAAAAATTGTGTTTCATTGCCTTATCTACGTCATCCTCGTACTCTAACATTTTGACACCTAATCCAAAGATTTGACATGATTTTGCATAATATCAAGTACATCAAACACTAGTTTTCAAAGGCACATCTAAATAATCCAACAACCTAAAACAGCTTGGCGCGCACTCACTCTGATGTGCAATTAATATATTAGCTGATCAAATCAGTATTTTTTTATGCGTGGTCAGTATTTTTTGATATGCGATTAAGTATATTCCGTATTTAAAGCGACTGCTCACTAAACTTCTAACGTAAAGAGAAAACTAGGTCTTGTTGGAATTTGAACGGTTTCCTCACGACGTTTTCCTTCACTGAAAAGCTATATACCTTTGACACTTAATCGTTCAGTAATTAATACGGTATTAAACCCCTAGTCAAATCAGCAACTTTTTATTAAATGTCAAAACCGATTTGTCAATATGAAGTTTGTAGGGAAATACTGTCTTAGTGACGTCACTAAGACAGTGTGAGTAGGTTTGTTCAAATCAGCGTCCTTTTTAAATCTTTATGCTTATAAAATCTTTCAATTAGCTAAAATAAATTAATAATTGATGTTTTTCGAGTATTTTCGTAAAAGCTACGGTAGCCCAGTGGTTCAAGCATGCGGCTGTCAAGCGGCGGTCGTGGGTTCGAATCCCAGCTCGTACCAATGAGTTTTTCGGAACTTATGTACGGAATGTCATTTGATATTTACCGTTAGCTTTTCGGTGAAGGAAAACATCGTGAGGAAACCTGCATACATCCGCGAAGAAATTCAAAGTTGTATGTGAAGTCCCCAACCCGCTCTGGGCCAGCGTGGGGACTACTGCCCAATCCCTCTCATCTATGAGAGGAGGCCTGTGCCCAGCAGTGGGACGTATATAGGCTGATGATGATGAGTATTTTCGTTAGATCTTTTATTAGTCAAGTAAAAAATAATTTATTTTTACCTTAGTTTAATACCCTATTCAGCATCAGTATAAACAATACAAATATTACAGCTCGTCTAAAGATACAAAAACTCGATTGGTTTTCGCTAATTTCTTTATCATCCTTTTCTAAATGACTACTTAATTACTATACGTTTACATTAATAACAACGATTATTGACCATAAGTAATCGTTTTTAATATTACATAAGTCTTGTTATCTTTTATATGAAAACCTAGGAACATACCAGAACGGCAAAGATCACGACCACGTGTTTGTCTATCAAACACTTAGCTCCGATATCGGAACGGCGAGACCTTAATTGCGTTTGTACAACGACCGGGTAAACATGGTGAAAATGAAGGTGTTATTTTGTTCCGGTTTTGAGAGGCTAACAATCCTTTGTCTGTTTATTTCTTTTGTGCCCGTTTATTAAGTCCATCAATCTGTATGTGGTAAACATGTGGTATTTATTCTGTTTAAAAATTTTATAAGCTTAGACAGGTGTGAAACTTAAGGAAAGTCCCTTTTGCATATAATTACCTCTATGTTAACAGTTTACACAAAAAATATCTTTGTTTTGTGAATTATTTTTGGTGGGCAGAATTACTCATTTATTATATTAGCTAAGTAGGTAACTAACTACTTTGCAAACCGTTCTTCAAAATCACCTATTATAAGTGCCATAATATATACCTAATTTCTTATCTTAATACTGCACCGCTAGGATTGCAGTCCCGGTACTGGCTTGTAGGTATTCAAATTCCCGGGAATTCCCAGGATCTTCCAAGAAAGCGCATGTCCCATTTACTCACTGTAAAACGCAACAGGGATGTTGTTTTATGTTTTTAACGTAAGTGTTTTATGTTTTATATTACTATAGATTTTGCAACTTAGTAGGCCTTTAATTTTCAAGTAGACAGACCTGTACTATTTCAATCGCGTCATTCCAATTACACGAACTAGTATTTTTTGTCATGGCTTTGTGATTAAATTACTGATGAATATGTCCGATGTTATACTATCGTTCTATAATGAATATCTTTTAAGTTTAAATTAAGGTAAACGGATAAATTTATCATGTTTTGCGTATTTTCAAAGTGGTTTCCGAGTAATACATGAAAAATATTCCAATTAACAAGCCTAATCAAAATCACTTAAAACAAACGGCAGCGTCAAATGTCACAATCAAAAAGCCATCACAAACCTTTTTAGACAAATACATTTTTAATTCTATAATTGCAGTCTACTCCGAATTTCCATAATGGCGTCAAATTAAATATGATCACGTGACAAATACGTCAAAGTGACAGATGCTGGGCCACCTAAGTTAGAATTATTATCATCCAACTTATTACGAACACTTTAAATTGTACCCTGTGGTGTATAACAAAGAGTGAAGGTTCATAATTGTTTGTATTTTACGAAATCGACCGCAAAACTAATTTTAGTAGGGGGTCAGATGAGTGTGTCATTAATTTATTACGTAGTTGTTTTGAAATTAGCTTCTAGTTATAATAACATAGGATGGGCTATTTACGCTGTTATTACATAAATGGGGAGGAATTCTGATATTAAAATTAATGACTCTTGTCTATAGATACGGTATGGATGGATCACCATTCACCATCACTTCAACAGATAAGATTTTTTAATCGTTTCGATTTATTTAGTTCAGACTGAACTACTGATGCTCAAAGGAGTCTCAGCTGGATGTTACGCTACATAAAACTAGATACATATAAGTATGTGGAAAAAAATATATATATTGAAATTGCATGAGTGCTTAAGAAAAGATTGTATGTAAATCATTTATTCATCGAACAACAACATAAAAAAGGACATTGCAAGAAAAAACTAAACTAAACTAAACGCTACTAAAAACTAAGAGCTAGTTATAAATAAAAAATATCTTCTAAATCAGTGCCGATGTCCCCATCGGTGCCCAGAAGGCTGGCCGCATTGCCACGCTGTATAGCAACGCTAACGCGTTGTGCAAAGTATTGGCCAGCCCTCTGGTCACCTGTGGCTTCGATCAGGCGCGCCGCTAAATCTTTATAAATGCGGCGCGCGCTTTGTCCTCACGGCCCCAGCGTCTCGACCCCAAACCAGGGACCGTCCTATCTTCTAAGACACCAATGTCATGCCGTCGGGCCTCTTGCCATCATCCCTTGCCAAACCAACTGGTTCTAGGATGGCTGGAACTTTGACGCTGACCCTTCGGATGACATCGTTTATGCTCGCGTGACGGGGTATGCGCCCAGTGCTTCTACCACAGGAGAGGCCATGGTGACCGAGGCTGTCTACCATCGCAACGCATTGGCACCGATGTGGAGCGTTTGTTGCTGCCCCAATTTGCAAACTAGTCGCCAGTCTAAAAGTGGAGTTATCTAGAAGAAAATGAAAATGATATGCAATGTTATTTAACTTGTTTGTTAGTTATGATATACAGATACCTTCAAATAACAGAAAGTGCCTTTTGGAAGTGCATATTCTGCTACCTTTCATAAGCCTGTATTATGTTGCTATGCCCACGACCAACGTAATCGTACTTTGGCAACAGGAGTTCATTCTCCAAGCACATCAACTAATCAGATTCCAATCCAATTTCAATACGTGGTTGCTATTGCTAGGTCTGGAATGTTTGGTCTCGATTTAACGTTTGTAGCTTGCCAGAGGAACGGAGTTCGATTTTATTTCCATTCCGGGTTATGCTCGGAGATTTTTTTGTGTAAGTCTTTTGCATCAACGTTATACGTATCTAGATTATCCATGATCGAATAGCACTTAGAGCTGTAAACAATTCAGTAATAACAAGTTGCATCGCAGTAAACCACCGGTATCTGTTTCACTTAATTAAATGAAGACCATCGCGTGACCGCATGAAAATAAATACTCTTGCGATGTACAAAATGGCGAAATAACAAGCATTATTAGTAATAAGGGACATGTGTTCCGAGGGAGGAATAAATATTTCAATGCATTTGCTATTTACAAATGTGCAGGAATGTTTCAGGTGATTAATGAGTTTAATGCACTCGATATATTTTTCAGGCACGGTTTAAAAACTAAGAATGTTACTATTATCATTAAAATAAATATTTTTATTTAAGTTTCATACGCATAACAGTGGAACACTGCAATTTATAAATTTTTTGTTTGAGAAAACATTATCCTTTCACTTATCCTTCTCTTTATATTAATTTAATATTTTATCTGCATGATATTTTTAAACGTATTTTATGTTTAATTATAAAAGGGTTCAAGTATGCTTGCGTGTGGGTGAGTGTTTGTTATACTCAAAATTTTGTCTAGGTGCACTCTTAATAGTATTTTTAATCTCATTCAGCTCATTTATTAAATATTTGCGAGATACTAATTTAATGAAATAAATATACAATCCATCACCGTCAATGTAATAAATGACAAGAGAACAAAAGATTCTACTTCCCCGGTGGACAAATTATAATTAATTAACCGGTCACCTAATGTTGCGGACCCCTGTCCACTCGGAACTGGTGCGAATTATATAACCCCGAGCCAACTGTGCTTAACCCGCGCTCGTGCTGTGGTGGAAATGATAGGAAGAAGAGATTTGATATGGTTTGTATCGAGACAGGGTCCGATAAAAAGAGAAAACCTGCCTAGTGGAGGGTTTCCGGAGGCAACATAGTTGTCCGTAGTTAACTCAATTATGGTTTGTTTGTATATTTATTTATAAAAGACTGATAATATAATTTGGTACATCAACTGCATATAACCTTGATGATAGAATAAATACCTAAAACGTATTTAAAAATATCAAATTTTTGCTATACCTTTAGAAGTCAATTGAACATATTTGTAACAGTCACCTATGCAAAAATTACCGTGGTTATCTATCATTCCTAATTCTTGTGAATTAGACCAATCCGTTAATGTTTATAGCATAAGCGAAGAGAGAAAAGCACTTAAAGTAATTAGATTGCGGAAAACGCTTGGACTTTGCCTCGATCAACCCGCCAATACAGGGTGATGAAAATGTTATCATTGAAATGTTACAAACGAAGAAGTCCTGAGTTAGTAAAAAGGGGTTAAACGTTGTATGAAACAATAACGTATTTATTGAAGTTAAAGATTTTAAACTTCGTATATATAATAAACTCTCTGTTTACCTCAATGTCACCCCAATGGTGTATTTCTGCGTTTTTCGAAATTTCTTCTCAAAAGACTACTATTGAAGAGAAAGTAGTTGGTTTTACAGAAAAAAATCTCAATCAAATTTAGATATTTTCTCCCATGAGCTAACTTGAATTAAGATTAGTATAAAAATAAATAGATTTTATAATTACATTCCCTCAATATGCGAGAATGTAATGCTTTCATAATATAATAGAAAAATACATATCTACGCATAAAATATTATGTGACACATATAAAAAATAAGAAATAATCGGTATTAATAGAACTAGATCGGGTGGCGCAAGACCGGTCATTGTGGCACTCTTTGGGGGAGGCCTATGTCCAGGAGTGGACGTCTTTCGGCTGATATGATGATGATGATGATGAATAGAACTAGAAGTATAGATTTTATTTTTAATTATGTAACCGTGTGTGTGTGTATGTGTTGTGTTATGTGTTGTGTGTATTTTAATTGTGTATGTGTATTTTAACCTGTTTTCTTGTGACTTAATAAACATCATCATTTGTAAATTGACCGCTGACTCCCTTGTTACCCAGTGCAGTGCCGCAGAACGTGCCAGACTTCTGGCGGCCAGTACAAAAGAGGCTGGTCACTGGCTCCACGCACACCCTTCTCCAACCACCGGTACTTTTCTTGACCCCAACACCGTTCGCTTCGCAGTTTGCCTTCGGCTCGGGGTCCCGGTCTGCGCTCCCCATCGGTGCCCCTGCGGTAGCGAAGTAGATCGGCTCGGACACCACGGACTTTCCTGCCAGAAGAGTGCTGGCCCCTTCTCCAGGCATGCTGCCCTTAATGACATCATCCGTCGGTCTCTTGCGTCGGCTAATGTGCCGGCCATTTTAGAGCCGTCAGGCATATTAAGAAACGACGGCAAGAGACCCGACGGGATGTCATTAATCCCGTGGAGTATGGGTCGGGTCCTGGTGTGGGATGCGACGTGTGTAGACACACTAGCCCCGTCGCATCTCCACCGAACCTCCTTTAGGGCAGCAGCCGCAGCGGAGGCGGCCGAGCATATGAAGGTGGGAAAATATTCTGGTCTCGGCACCGAATATAATTTCATCCCTTTCGGTGTCGAGACCCTAGGTCCGTGGGGCCCAGGAGCTTTAAGCCTCTTCAAAGAGATCTCGAAGAGGCTTAAAGACTCCACCGGTGAGCGAAGAGCTGGCAGCTATCTCGCACAAAGAATTAGTTTAGCTATTCAGCGAGGGAATGCTGCCAGCGTCTTCGGTACAATGCCGCAGGGGCCATTTTTAGATTTAGTTTAGTTATAATTTTTTATTTTATAGTTAATAGATGTATGTAAATATTAGTATGTAGGTTTTTGTTATTGTATTTTTGTTTCTTTATTGTAAAATGTATGATATAACTTAGGATTTACTTTATAAAAAAGTATGATTTATTTGTTATTTACATTCCTATACTAAATGAAGAAACGTTGATGAATTATGATGTTATATGGAACGAGGTACAGTAGTGGCAGTATTTTATCTAATTTAAAACTTGGCTTTAGAGCTTGGTTTTTAGAAACCAAATTTAAACACAAAATTAGAAGCAAATTACCACTTAAAGTTAAACACTAGTTCTATTCTGTTCTCCGTGCCAAAAGCAAGGTAAACACGAAATTTAGATTTATTTAAGTTGAAAGCGTTCCCTGAAAATTGTCTGTCCGTATAACTAGTTAATTAAATGCCAGTGCAGCGCCTTTATTCCGTGCACGTCGGTTTCTCGGATTAAATAATTGAATATTGTACGAAAACAGAGTTGTAGGTTTTTGTGTGTAACTACTACTTTATTTGATGTGCAGATTGAGTTTCACTTGTTTTTATGAAATGATTGTTTTCCGTTTATTGCAGTACCTTTACCATGAGTTTGAAATGTTTGCATTACCGTACTCGCTAGCGACTGCGTAAACGATTTAGTATGGACAAAAGTATAGCGCCTCTGGCGGTTACGCAATAGAACTAACAATCGCCCTACTAAATCATTTACGCAGTCGCTCGCGAGTACGGTAATGCAAACATTGCGAACTCATGGTAAGGGTACTGGAAATAAACAAATGCAAGTTTATTTCTTGTAGTTATCAACTTACCGTCAATTTAAAACTTGTAACGATTTTTTTGAAAACGTTCTAATATTAAACATAGTTTTCTCTAACATGCTCGGAAATGTAAACCTGATGCTCTCGACTACTGGGCATCACGAATTTACAGGTCTATAATAGAAGCGGCTGGCAATCCCTTCCTTCTCGGCCTTTGTAATAATTATGCCATTATGCGTCAAAAGCATTGGAGACAAAACTCAATTGATTAAATAGCTATGCGAAAATAATAAATACACAAGATTACAGATTACAATTAATTAAGTGCAGATTACAGACATAAAAAATCGGTATCATGAAGACAAACAATTTAAATCACTCTGTATATCATCACTACAATACCGTCCCCCGGGAGGTATTACCGTCCATCGGCGAATCCACCATTTTTTGCCGTAAATCTAATTTATTTGTATTAGTTAATGACTTATGCACGTCCACCGGACGATCGTATAACTCTTTCGCCTGGATAATGTCGCGGTAGTTTGTAGTCTTGATATTTTCTCAATCTAGGTACTCTGTTTTTCTTACATTAAAAATTATCGTGAATGGATTGTGATAATTCGTTAGAATGGTTATTTGTATTATTTATGTACAAACAATAATAAAAAACCCTATTGAACCTGTCAGATAAAACTATCAACACAATGTGTAAATTATGGAAATATTTTTTCTTATGTACCAATTTAATAGCGTTCCGGACTAATTACACATATTCGCTGATAGTATGAGAAAATATTAGTAGGTAGTATTATTAGGTAGGTGCTAAAGTAATAAAATATCATTTAAATTAAATATATTTTTTGGTTTCCATCCAATTTGTAACATCATTTAAATACTTTTGATAGGTAATCTATAGCTCATCCAAGCTCACAAAAGTATCAAGATTGCTTCTGTCTATTACGACAGCAGGGTTGGGCGCCAATTATTTTAAGTTTCGTTCCGTGTACGACCGGTCGCCACAGATAATTTAAATAAAGCTTGTGCGATTTAAATTGGTTTTAAATTTTAAAGTTTGCCCGGAATGCAATTTGGATTCCAAGGATTGCGGCTTTGCGGAAGTGAACGAAAACTGCGCACCAATTGAGAGTTTGACCAGAAAGCTGCCGTAAAAAAAGAATGCCTGAATTCGGTTTTGAAGTCGGTTAAAAAGAAAAAAAAACACCAATAAGCTAATTGACAATTGAAAATCTATTGAGAATGTCACGTGCCAAAATCAAAGTCAAATTTTTAAAAACAAATAATGTAAGCACGCGTAAAGAACAATAAACTCAAAGGCCCTCCAGGCGACATGTGGCCTTTTAAGTGGCGGTGACAATTTAACAAATACAGTTACGCTTTAAAGAACTAAATTCATTTATTAATTTGTACAAATTCATACTAAAAATCACCCTTACAATCTTGAATCTGCAATGAAAAATGAACCTTAACATTTCTGACACATGGTTGTTTTCCGACTGAGATTACTTAGTGTAAGCGCAGTTACTACCCTTTTCGTGGCAAATCAATTGAAATGAGACCATATTCAAATGTATGGGTGGGTATCGGTGGAAACGTATGCAATTATTGGTGGAGGGGAATAAACCATGCGTGATAGGTTTCTAATAATCTTTAAATAATTTAATGCACAATATTTGACTTTAGAACATGTTCGAATAAACTCAATGCTATGGCAGTCAATACTGTATAGATCCAGTTAATATCACAGACTTCATGTAGCATGTAAAAACCATACATTAGTAACATTTCTTTTCATTCTTTAACTATCTTCAACTCAGCAACTGCAGCACAGCAATGAAATGCTCATTTTAAGTCTTAATATTCTTCTCACATGTTAACCAAAATTTTAGAGATAACTTCGCAAACCTTTTTGTAACCAGCACAATACAACTAACCGCGAATTAGGGAAGTCAAGTAGAACAAAGCACCGCTTTATTCGACAAGGGATTAGGTGCTTTGTGATTCTATAAAACAGACACCCTTTTGAAATTAACACGACATTAAACTAAACCCGACATTGCATCAAACGTGACAATTACAATACATCCAGTAAAAAAGCATTCTCACGGTGTCAAAATCCTGTCACATCATTATAATGTAAATTTGACACCCAATCACAACAGCCACGCTCCGACACCAAAAACATAGAAAAAGATAACAACAACAAAACATAAACACAAAAAACATTACAACCAAAGAGGTTGTCACTCGCAAATCAAACTAAATAAAGCTCCGCCATGTCTAAGTGAGTCAATGGATGAACGAATGGAAGTGTGTGAGTAAATTGTATAAAAACAATCGCACGAGTTTGGTTGTTTTACGATGGCTTTGACAAAATCAGAATCGAATCAAACGTACGTGAATGGAAGATTTAGAAGTGTGGGCTAAGGGAACTGTGGAGTCGACAACTGGACTATCAGAATTATTATTCTGTTTTGCTGTGCAGTGAAATATTTGACACCGATCGTGTATGGTACAGGTATGTTTAAAATTCAGAATAAAAATAATAATATTATTATCTTTCTTATTTGTCATAAAATGATCCTGAGATTAGCTACATCTTACATACGTCATACACTCGGTCCATATTAATATTCCTGGTTTTGAAATTTAATGTGATTTGAACATACATTCAATTATACCCAAAAAAAATCGAATGGAAGAAAAATATCATACACAAATCTTCCGCTGCTCCAAACCACCCGAAGTCATCCACACATCAATTTTCCGGTGCCCATCACGCTACGATCACGTGTCGGTCACGTGCCGTGTTCCATCACCCCTGCCTCCCCCGACTCATTCGACGGACTGTCCCCTGCTTCCCCTTTTGTTCTTAAAGAGAAGGGTGTCCGCGGTCGCCGATTTTGATGTAAAGTTTAGAAAATGTTGCGATGTATTTTTTCATTATTTCATTTTGTACATCCAAGTTTTAGCTGTATATTATACCAAATAATGGCCACGGTTAGTCAGTTTCGTAGTAGCTACAGCGATCTTAACGCTCTGAAACTTGTAGCATTTGCTACGACAAGCGTAGCATTAGTGTAGCACAAAGAAAGCAAAAGTACACAGCAGGGTATACGGGTCGGTTTTATTGTATAATAATATAATGTGTTTGTCCTTTTTATTTTTATCACGAATAAATATTTGAACTTTAAACAAATATTTTTAACTCATTAAGTGCCAGTTGCACCAACGTACGTCGGACACAGACCGGTCATCGTCAAATATGGCGCCGGCAGCTGTCATCCCATAGTAACTTGTCGAACTTTCCATACAAACAGATTTGACGAACACCGCTTACGATTACAGACGGTTTGGTGCAACCCAGCCTAAAGCTGTACTCGTGACTTCAAAGACAATGGATAGAAAAACGTGAAATAATAATCTTAGTTCTATATGGGATTAAAAATATAGGTAAATTGAAATAATCCATTATTAGCCTGATTGCTTTAATATGTCAAATACTGTCCAAACCCCTAACTATTATAATGCAATAAACTACTGTACATTGATAAATAATTTGAACAATAAACTTGTACTTTCTGCCCGAGGCCACCACACGCCAACCTACGGGATATCTTATTGTAATAGCAAACTACAATTACTTACCCTTGTGAACACGCCCTTGGGTCAAAATACATAACAAATAAGTTGCTGGAACAAATATTGTATGAGTTGTTGCGTTTTCACGGTTAATTAGACTTGCAGGGGAAACTTCATAGACCAAAAAAAAACATAATAGTAAAATATTTTATATCACATACATTCAAAGTCAATTCGCTTAAAGTTTATTAGACAGATTAATGGGATACCTGACTAAGATTTTAAAAATAAAACTAAAATTTTAACCACGCATAAACCTTTTCTAGATTTTACTGGACTTTTTAATTGCAAAATGCTTAATATGTTTGCGTTGTCGGCATTGTGACTATTGTTAACATTGCCGACCCGCACTTTTCCGTACCGCCTCAGGTTACTCGCTTCTCTCCCATAAGTAATAGGAAAACAATGCCTGTGTCAGCGGTTACAAGTGTTGGGGTTTGTATTGTTACTAAAAAAAGAGTTTTTTTTAAATATTGTTTGATATTTACCGTTAGCTTTTCGGCGATGCAAGCATAGGAACACCGGACACCCTAAGGAAGAGATTAAAAGGCTAGAAAAAAAAGTGAATCCCCAACCTGCACTAAGCCAGCGTGGGGACTACTGCCCGTTCCTTCTCATTTATCAGAAGATACCTATAGGAATGAGAGACCAATGGGACATATAGGCTGATGATGACAATTTAAGTCCTAGGGCACCCTAGAGATCCAAGGAGCCTCATAAGTTCGCACCACAGCTTCCGATACGCCTGTTTGTACAACCATATAAACCGAACCATGAATTTTAGAAATCATATTTACAGTGCCCTCAATAAATTCGAATGTTTTATTCATCGCCCACTTCCAAAACGTTATTGTTAAACTTTTTTTTGTTAGAATCGCCCGGAGCGCTCGCGTGGCTATTAACAAAGTATCAGAGTCAATGTTTGGAAATTAGTGCACTAGAGAATTCATAATTTATTTATTTATTGGTATTAACAGTTTGTAAATTCGTGGGAATTGGCAGCGTTTGGTTAGAAGGGTTATGTTATAGTATGCTGTACATTAGATTTTTAATTTAATAATATACAATTAATTTTCTCGTAATCACACTGAATAATTTTAAATTTCGCATAACTAGGAATGCTTTTTTTCAACTGAAGTAGGAGCTACATTATGAATACACATATTATGCTGCAAAATGTGCATCATTCATGTATTTCAAAAATGTCTTGTTAGGTTGAGCTTTATGTTGAAGCATAAAATAATAGACAGGACATACACATACAATGTTAGGTATATGGGTCATAAACACTTGCAAAACCAAAAGCCGTCTCTCCTGTGGTCAATAGTTAACGGCGTATGAGCATGTGAGTTATAGAACCGGAGACGCCGTTTATGCGGGTTACTAGACCAATCCAAAATTAAGCTTTGTAGCCCTTAACTTTTGATATGTCCACAGGAAAGACGCGAACCTAAATCTGTTTATGACCCTATATGTGTATAGTATATTTTGGTCGCACGATTGTATTGCCTATGTTATCCCACATCGAGTACTGCTTCGATGCAATTGAAATTGACTCAAACTAACTTTACGCATTGATTGGGCAAATATAGATACTCGACCAGCATTGGAGGATGTAAGCCGAGCATGTAAAGGGTCTTAATCTGGCTGTGTGGGAGATAACTTCCATCAGAAATTGACCTGAGCGAGTTTTGATTTACAGTGAGATAGAGATGTTAGAAGTGGCAATAAATTACCAACTCCGAGGATATCCACCATGCTTAAATGTACTGTACTGTACATACAGTGGGCCAATGAAAATGTTGAGCACTTCAGTACTTTGTCAAATTAAAGAGGTTTCAAATTTTATGACGTTTCAGTCTAAATATTTCTTAGATTTCGATGTGACAAGGTTCTAAGTATGCTCAACATTTTCATGGGCTGACTGTACCTGCATGCAAATTTATATGTAATATAAATCTATGAAGTAAATTAATCTGATGGTTTTTAGCTGTTTTGTGTCAAGGGTGAGTTATAAATTTAAGTAATTTGTTATTATATGTCGAAGCAACCCACTTAAATGAAAAATATAATGTTTTGTGTAAATAAATATTAATTAAGTAACCTGTTTCAATACAATATAAATACTCTTTATTCCAAACCTCAATGCCTGCCTGCCTGTTTCCTGAATATTTTGTAAGCCTCTATGTGCCTTACTATATCTTCGATCTTTGTAGGCATTTGCATAGCGTCAAGGTTGGATTAGAACCCGCTCCCCGCTTCGGGCAATCGTGCGCCTGTATGTTTGTCTGCGTTTAGTATTTGTATGTCTTTGTGTGCAAACATCTTTGAGGCTCAGCCAATGTTCAATGCGCTTGGGGTATTAGTAGTGCTATCTGAAGATAACTGATTGTTGTATTAACTAGAATAGCTACATAATTGAGGTATCACGTTTCAAAGCTTAACTGATATCTATATCGCTATAATGGTATCATTAACATGAGCATCTAGGTAATTGCGTTCGCACGTACCTAATATACGTGTTACCTGACCAAATATCTAAATCAGATGAAAATTCATGAGAACTGAACCTCACAGGTACCTACCAAATTACATACCTTTATGCAAGGCCGTTGCGTATGTCAGATATTACGTACTGGATTCTAATGAATTTAATAAAAAACAGCATTGTGGTTTGAGGTCATTACCTGAGGGTTATGACCTCAAACCACAATGCTGTTTTTTAAGCTGAAAATATATTATGCTAACCATTGTCAACAGCAATGACACCGTGTCGGCTTGTTTAATATAAAATGTTTTTATTGATCTTGAGTGAATAATAAAAGATCCACTTAACTACGAACATACCCGTCCGACCGAATCGAAATGGAAATCAACACATCAAAATTTACAATTCACACGTCTTACTCAAGTGTCCATAAATTATCGAATTTCAAGCACTATTCCCACGTTCTATTAGACACGTGTTAGCGTCGATGGTCCTTTAAGAGGGTCTTGACAAATATTGTCTTTGAGGACACCCTACTTGATTGACTTGGCTGACGGTGACAATGACTCAAACGTTTGATGAAATTGTTAAACAGAAATGTTCAATTTGCATTTCCTAAGGGTTAGGAAGAGGTGTAGCTATATGTATATAAAATATGTTTCACTGACCGGAAACACTCTTTTGTAGTGTAGAAGATAGTACGAACGATGATCGTTATTAAATAGTAAATGTTGAAGTATTTTGGTATTCTAAACTTTATTGTGTGTAAAACATTATCAGATAATGCTTTTTTATATTGATTTAAAGTTGCACCACCTTTTTGTGCGGTTGTTGTGATACATTCGAAACATCGGGCAAACCTCGAAATAAGTGTAATAAGTCTCAATTTTACCAGTGTACCTACCAGTGGCAGCGCGTCAAAAATATTCTTAGGGAAGCCGGAAATACTTGGCTTTTCCTATTCTTCGTGAGCCGTAATAAAAGAACTGGACTGACTGAAAATAAGGCAAGCCGGTGGGAATCGAGTTCTATGGACGCTCCGCCACTGGTACCTACACGATGAAGTCCCGTTTAGTTTAGGTATCAATAATTATGAGGAAAAAATTGATTCGTTAAACAAAAAATATGCCACGGAATAGTCCCCAACTCTGCATGGTATGTAACTAGCGTGGTAATCTGTGCTGGAAAAGTACTCAAAATATAAAATCCTCTGAAAAAGGATTCAAATTTTACAGTATAATGTCTAAAGAAATCAAACTCCAAGGGAATATACTACAGTAAATGCCAAATAATAGCATCATTACATCCAAATCCCACAATACTTATCATCTTTACCATCCATAACAATACCTATACTTGTGTTTGCTGAAAGAGCGTATTTTCAATAAAAATTGAGAGCACTTACAACATTTCACGTGGGGCTAAATACACGAGTCTCCCTATTAATTATAATTGACATATTTCGTACAATTCGTCGGTCGGCCGCGTGCCTGAGTATTTGTTTTGATGTCCAGTTCTCGTTAAGAGTAGGGTTTCTATGGTGCCCGTGGTGATTTGGACGCAGAGAGGTTAGATGTATGAGTAATTGCTCTTCAATGTAATCTCAGATGGGGTCAGGCGCACTTTTGTTAATAAGGCTGCGGGAACATAATTTAGTGAAAAGAAGGCGTGTCGTGTTATTGACACTAATCTATATGTTTTGAGAAATCACAAGTAATTTAGCCATTATCATAAGCAATTCGGTGCAGGATGTGCTATTAAACTACGCACAAGAATTAAAAAAAAAACTTTACACTTTGTATGGAACCTCAGTACGAGATAGACCCATTTTTTTAACTCGCGCTTTCTCTTGAGTGTAGTGTTCTCTCATTCTTAATTCTATTGTAGGTATAATAATGTTACATCTATGGTCGACCTAGAGCCTACCCCACAATAAGTACGTGCTATTGCAAAAACGCATTCCGCACCATTTAAAAACTGAACACATTGAAAATAACGGACCTATGCAATCTCAAGAGCGATCCCGATATCCGTTAACATAAAAACGTCCTTAGTTACAAAATAACTGGATATACTTACGACGTTTTACGTCAGAGCTTGATCTTAACCCTTCCCCTGCCCCGTGATTGCGAGAGTTGTAAAAATTTACAACTCCGCTTCCGCAGCCGGAGCGTATTGTCATGCTGATGCAGGCTGTTAAATTCTGACAGATTTGTTCTCCTTGCAGTCGTTATAAATAATGATTCTTTGGTGCTGCAACAGAAATATTCAATGTTTGTAAATCATAGTTTCCGCTTCGTATGTATCGTGTAGTTTTTATTCATTGTCCATACAATTTTTATCTAGAGCATGGCATGATTGACACGCCGGTATCCTTACTAATATTTTTTACTGCAAGTATATTTAGCTACCTCTTAGTTAAGTGGCCAATATCCGAGAATGTGGATTCTCCCCTTACATATACTGCAAATATCTAAATAGTTATTACATCGCTTCTGGCTAAAATAATATCTTATAAATATAAGGAAGTGTTATTCACAATCTATTTGTTTTCCCTTAATTTAAACTTCTTTATAATACCTATATTTAACACAACGCATTTCCGAGCTGCATCGTACCTTTTGAAAACATCTAGAATCGCTGACTCACAGCCTTTAACAGTAAACTGACGCTAACGAGCCCGAACCGATAGTAATGCAGTTCTAAACGACCTCACTATCGAGAAATAAATTTTATAGATAGGTTTTAACCACAGATGTCGGGCCAAAATCTATATTTTCTTAACTTAGTAACTTTAACGTTCGAGCTAACTGGCGAATACATTGAACAAGTAGGTATAATACATTGAATAAGTAAATTTAAGAAACCAGAAAATGATCGGCAGTGCCAAAATCAAACTCTGGAATGTACCTAATAGACAAAACAAACTTAAGTATGGTTTTAATTTCAGTTTATCTTACTTAATTATAAGTACTTACACTTAACCTATTGGCGAAATATACTCGAAATAGGTACCTAGGAAGAACAAAAACCAGTAAAAGAGGTCTGTACGAGCATCTATACGAGGAATTAGTTCTAAATCGAATAATGTATGAAAACTTTACGTTACAAAGATACATGAAATAAATTAAATACTTAACAAAACAAAGATAATGTTATAACAACATTTTAAACCGTTTAACTACTTTATTACCTAAGTTCCCTGGTAAATGCCTACGCCAACATTAGCAAGAAATATACATTCTGACGTACGCAGAACCCTTTCGGCAACGCTTTTCGGAAGTCAATCGGCCCTCGTAAAACTTTACGAGAGAGTTCCGCAAATTAACGTCAAGGATGCAGGGACATATTGCCGTGATTTAGTTCTATAGACTTGTGAGCGTTACCCTAATAGTAGTAACAGTAACTAGAAGGCATGTATGTCTTCTCCGATCTAAAAAATATTGTTCTTTGAATACTTTCCTGAAAGTAAGAAAGACAACCTTTATCCAAAATTCAAAATATTATTCAAAATAGTCTTACATACAAATTATTGTGAATAAATAGTATTACATAAACAATTTTCTATCAATTGGGACTTGACAATTTTTTTGCGTACATTATGTAATGCGTACAACCGATTACAATGATGCATTATTCAAAATTAACACGAGCCATAGTAAAATATGCCATAGTACATAGGGCAAAATGAGAAAATTACATTAAAATCAAAACTTCCTTAAAATATAGTCCACGCAAATTTAAACTTTCAGAGAAGTGATTTAAAATCTATGCAGTGTTTTTGTAACAGTAAAAAACAATTGTGTAGTTGTAAAGTGGGCGTTGATATAATAAATTTTAAATCCATTAGAAGCTGTGAGCATACACATGTCGGCGGAGGGAACACTCCATTTAACATTACGAGGTTAGAATTTGGTGAGTTGTTACCTATCCGATTTGACTCTAACTGCTTTTTTTGTTTGCGTGATTGCTTTTTGAATAGACGCACAAGTGTTTTGAAAAGTTTAGGAAATGTTTCAGCGTTTAAAATATATATGACTCGTTAGTAGATACCTATTATAAATTAAACATGACATAAGGCAAAATAAGAATGCTGTCTAAATATATTTGATACTTGAATTCCAATGCATCTTACTTGTCATTATTATAGCAAACTTTTAAAGGTTCATGTCGAGCACCGGGACATTGTTTACCTTATATAACATAAACGTGGATATTTAAGGGACATAAAACGCCCTACCGTTCATGTTAAAAGAATGTAAAAGCAATATTTATTCACTAACCAAAACACTTCCTTTAATCCCTTAACACTCTCAACGGGTCTGTGCCCAATAATTTTCCTATTTCCCTTCGGTCACTCCAATTTTAGTAATATCCTTGCGTCAAAATTCGATTTAGGTGAAAAAATAGTTTTTTTCCCCTTCGCGTAATCGGTGAAGCGTGAAGCGCATTAGCGTCATTGCCACTGACTTAACCCCTTACTGCCGAAAAAAACATCGAAATCGCATTTATCTTTTTGCCAATTATTGTCACTTAATGTTTTTTTATTTGATAAATCGTTGCTTTATTATTTTCTTAATCGATTGTTTGTGGTAAGACGATAATGCTTGGGATACGTCTATTGTTGAATGTCATTTGTATTTTAAATTGCCACACCCTTTCAATTATTGTAAAAGAATTTTGATGTTTACTAAGCTGCGCAGATATAGAAATCCTTGAGTAGTAGGTATGGGGCTATTTCAAAAAATATATTAATAATGTTTTTAAATAGCTCCATACCTACTACCCAATATTTTCTATATCTGTACAGCTTTTTTATAAGACATCATTACATGAGATTCAATATTTTTTGATTTGTATTTATACTATTTCGGATTACATATGAAAAAAAAAGTTTTTGAAATCTGAGTACCCACATCGTAACACTTGTTACCAAGGCACATAAATATGTCAAGTTTGAGTAGCCAAAGCAAAATTTTGGCAATTTTCTAATTTTGACCCCTTGTCGCAGACTTCGGAACTAATTTTATCGCAGTTACATTAGTATTGTCCTTAAAAATACATTGTCCGTGAATGTAAGGGTCATTTCGTCCAGTCACACCTCATTTTAGTGTTAACTTTAAATGTTACAATTTATAGCATCGTTCGTTCTGCCGAAATTTTGAACTTGAACCTATGAATTTAAAAAAAGTTAATTTGTCAGTACCATACTCAAACCTGTGTGTAATATTATTTTTCAGATTTTAGAAATGGTCAAGTTAGTATTAATTACGAAGTTCTAATTTCACAAGTGTCACAAGACAATGAATGCTATAATAGTATGGCAAGTGGCATGCTAGTTGGTATTAAACACATCTGTGCTCTTTAATTTTTTATGGGTTCTTTTTTAACATAATTTGCCTACTAGTGTTTTCTGCGCAAGCTACGTTGAACTTCACGAGTCATTATAATATTAGAGCTATTTCACAGTGTACTGACCAATATCACTGGTCACCGCGAGTTGGTCACGACTTATTAAGACGTCGCTTGACCATTGGCCGCAATGTCGTCACATTGCATTAAGACGTCACTGCTAACAATGTAAACTGGACCACGTGCTACCGTTTTAGCGGTCACGGATCATTTTGCAATCATAGAGACAGTGTGAGGGTTGACTAACAAAATTCGACTAGTAGAAATGAAATTTAGTTTGGTACAGTCAACAAAGTCGTTAATTATTCTAGCCTTGCATGGAAGTTTGATATATATGATATAACTGCAGAATGCGCGAAAAGGTAATTTTTCACTGCGATTATTTCCTAATAATAAAGTAAATAATTGTAGGTATTTTTTTTTCATAAAGTATGGTATATCTAAACACGTTTTCTGCAACTATGTAACGTATTATTCGCTATGAAATATGCCGTAGTACACGTGAATTAGATAAGCTAATCAAATTACTAGAGTAATCTCCCTCATAGATCTAAACTATGAGCTATTAGAGTATTTACCAAAGTGCGTGTGGTCGATACTTCGCTCGCATCGTGTGATAATATTTAAGTGGAGACTCAAATAGCATACAAAGGTTCAGTATAAATGTAATTTAGGTTTACGCCTTGAAGCGCGGTTGGTTTTTATCAAATACTGATAAACCATAATGCATCTACGAAAGAAAATTGCAACCAAAAACTATTTAAACATTCTACCTTTAAACATGATTCAAACTAATACATAACTTTGTATAATCTATGATAGATTTTATACAAAGTAGGATTTTATACAAAGAGACGACCGCCTTGGGCTAGTTGGTAGTGACACTGCCTACGAAGCTGGAGGTCCCGGGTTCGGTTCCCGGTCAGGGCATTTATTTGTGTGATGAACACGAATATTTTGTTCTTGCGTTTTGGGTGTTTTCTATGTATTTAAGTATCTTATTTATCTATGTATGTATGTACACCGTCGCTTATTACCCATAGAACAAGCTTTGCTTAGTTCGGCACCTAGGTCGATGTGATGTAAAAGTAAGAACAAATTCAGTCGATACCGTTACCTACTATGGCACTTCGCTATCTTTAGTAACAAAGCTCAATTTATATCAGAAAAATAATTTGTGTGCATTTTATTTTTATTGGACAAAGAAAATACAAAAATAGTGTGCACATAAATGACCACATATGTTTTGCGGTACCATAAAATATATGTAGTTCAAACTAAAGGGTTGAATATAATTACGAGTAATTAATAATTAATTTGCGCCTAATCGCAACATCATCTCTGCCTAAGTGACAGTTACATGACAGTTTGACATGATGGGGGTTTTAATTTGAATATTAATTAGTTTATCGTTTTTAATTGATAGTGCCGCATAGTTTTGACCTCTACTACTTCTATAGATAATGATATCACATGACCATAATCTTGGCAAAATACATCCTAAAATTTTAATTTGTACCTATTCATATTATAATTTGTGCATTATAATTATTGCAATGAAATAATAAACGAATAGGTAGTCATATTTAAGATATACAAGAGTATCTTTTTTAATCTTCATTTTTAGTTTTCACTAAGTAAATATAAATTATGACCCCACCATAACGACTAAATGTTTACTTCAATCCAATTATTTATTACGCTTACAACAATAAGCTTCGAATTCAAAAAGACTATATTAAACATCATTAGACATCATAAGAATGACATCAACTGTAAAATGCAACTGTCAATAACAGTCAATCGTTGGATTGTAAACTGTCAAACGTCCTTTATGAAGTTGAAGCTTAATGGTCTGTCAAAACATATAATCCCGTAATGACATCAGATCGCAACGTTTATTGACGATGACTGTCCTTGATAAATGATGTGATAAATACTCTCGAAGTTTCTCATGGAATTATTGAAGTTAAATGATTTTCAATTCTAATACGTTATTTTTCAAAGTTTATTCGTACCTATTCTATGGTTAGAGATTGGATAAAAATTGCTACCTAAAGTATGTTTTATCAATGTAATTTATGCATGTCATATATGTTTGTTACTTCTACTACTGAATATTGTAAAAAATATTACATAACATAATCATGAAGCGGCTATATGTATTATTTATAATTATTATGTATTTCAAATATAAACATCATTATATACTCTATAAATTGCCTAGTTCTTTTTTCTTAGTGTTGAATTATCGCCGATAATTTTCTCATACGCCCGCAAAAAAATTCACAAAAAATTTCCTGAAATAAATAGTAATTGACCTATATGTATTATAAAATTAATTTCATGTTAGGCACCTATTAACAAACTTACCGTCAAAACAGTACATTTTCCCACGCATCAAACATTAACACCCAATTCCCTAGTGGTCACGTAAATACCGGATTTCGGAAACAACCCTTTTCTACCAAACCCCAGAAACTGACCACTGTGCAGTAATCGGATTGAGCGGTGACTGTTTCTATTTGCCATGGGAATTCATGATAGCGGCACTGGGCACGTTTATAGTTGAACCATCGTGTGTGTCAGATTGTGAAACATAATTTTTTGCGTATGAAAAAACATTTGCAGCGTATGAAAATTCATATCGAAGTAGAATTAATTATAGTTATTTAAACGATAAAACAATAGTATTTCATTCATTTAGGAACTCAAAAATAAAAATGCCACTTCTTTTACTTATAGATAAAAACACTGGAGGTAAAATTTTGTTCTTAGAATAAAACGGGCCGACGTAGTATTAAAATTATACTAATTTTATAAATGCGATAGTTTACATGTTTGTTACTCAAACACGAAAATAACGGCTGAACGGATTGTGGTGAAACTTGGTATACAACGAGTTTATGCCTTAATTAACACATAAAATTATTTTTATTCTAAAATCATCACTTGAAGGGATGAAATAGGGAGTGGAAGCTTATTACGCGGACGAAGTCGCGGCACGGAATAGCATAATAATAGTATTAATTATTATAATCGCGGACAAAGGCTAAGAGGTAAATACTTCTAAGTCCATAATCATCATCATCAGTCATAGGTCATATGAAAATATATAAACATTACAGAAGTGCTTTACACATTATGGGCATGCTTATACAAAAGCTTGTTAGTTTAATTTCACACATTACTGCCAAATTTTCAAAGGCCAATTACAAGGACTTCAACCGCTGGTCAGCTGTAATCCGATTTTACGCTGGTCATCGCCGTCTGCACAGTAAATAAGGTTATTGGGTGAGAACTCGGACCTTTTGCTGTTCTCAAAGAGAAAAACTAATTTTGGGAAAATTATACATTATTCGGACCCATATTTTTTTTCTGAATTTAAACTTTCGTGAGTTAGCTCCGAAGAGTAGGTATACGAAAAATGCCTCCCGTAGTTACAATTAGGTACTAAAGATTAAATTTTACGTTTTTTTTTGTTACTTATAGCCATTTCTGCGTCCCGTCAGTCATTATTTTTAAAATTTATTGTCTAGGTCACATATTTATTTATCTATTTACCTATCACATGACCTAGACGTATTCGCCCTTTGTGTAGGTAATCATTTATGCTTACATATTAGAAAGGCGACAAATCGTTTAATCTCTAAGTGACCATATTTTAATAAACAAAGTATCAACATATAAACTATTCATTAAAAATCAAATAAACCTACTTTACGGTCACAATAAAATCGAGCTAAGCAATTGACGCGGAAAACTGTCACATAAAAATTTAAGTAGTTTGGACTTACTCAAAAATATGAAGGATACAGATCGTAAAAGTGGGTAAATAATACAAAATACAATAAGTGGCAATATTGGAGAGGAGAGATGGTCGCGGGAGATAGGTTGCAGGCACACTGTGACATAGGCAATCTTCAATTTCTTTAACAAGAGTATAAGAAACTGTTGTCTTCCATTTTTAGTGGCACTAAACATATTCTTGGATTCCAATGTCGAAACACTTTTAGCACGATTTCAGAAAAGCAACCTTCCTCTACCGGTGACGCAATTATCCGTCAAGTAAACAAAAGATTGTTTTAATTTGTTTTGTTCGACGTCAACCGAAAAAAGAGGAAAGAGAAGCAGAGGTAGGTAGAGTTACCCACACGATGGACAGATGCAATTGGCGATGCCACGGGCGTCAGCATCCAGGAGGCAATTCAACTAGCCTAAAATAGAGGGGTTTGGAGAACGGCGGTGAAGAACTGCTCCTCTAACGACGAAGCCTCTCAGCCTTGAGGAAACGATAAGGAAGAAGAATGGACGCAAAAGTTTGTGCCCCAGCCCTTAGGACGCGTTAGCAGTTTGGCGTCACAAGGACGCTCACCGCGAGTCGTAAACATTTACGGCCCTACGGGGATTAACGCCCGGGTTTTATTAAAAAAGCATCCGTCGCGATCATTCCAAGTCTGTTTGTTCTCATACTTTTTCAACCTAAGAACTAGGTAAAATTTATGCCATTTGAATTGTCACACCTTGTTCAATCCCGAGGTTTCGTTACTACAATGAACAAAATCTTATTTTAATCTAACATCAGGACTCAGGAGTCGTTTAATAGTAGATGTCAACAAGAGGACATATTAAATTAACGGTATTATTTTTAGCGACGTTTCGCTTCGTCTTGCTCATAGTAAAATGTATCAAATAAAAGATAGTAGGTACATGTGAGATAGTTGTGATTGGACTTGTTACAAGTTTTTATTTATCTTGCAATGTATACGTATGTAACTATGTTTGTTCGGGTGGAATCTTGCAACTCAATTTTAAACCACTTGCCGCTATCCGATTGAGCTGAAATTAGGCACCATCATCATCATCATTGGCCTTGTTCATCTATGGAAAGATGATTTTTACAGCAATTAAATTAGGCATACAATTATTAAAGCTCGGTTAGAATGAAATATAGAATAAATAGAATATAAATGAATGAATATAATATGAAATATGGTATGAATGTAATAGTACCATCAAGCTGATCTGATGATGGAGACCGAAGATGGCCATAGCAACTCCTAAACTACACAATGTAAACCCAACGTGTTTGATCGCATAGTGGTGTGCGTGTACAGACCGCCGAGTGGTGACGTATCATTTTAAATATGTTAAGTAAATTATTAAATCTCAATTCTATTCAAAATTATAATGTTGTAATAGCCGGTGACATTAATATTGACATACTATCAAAAAAACATTAACACAAAACATCTATTGAATACTTTAAAACAGTGTGGTCTCAGACATCTAGTAAATATGAATTATACATTTCATTGTTCACATGTACCTAACTACACTAAACCACTCCAAATTGACGAAAACCGCCCGCCGTGCATTTCTTAAAACCCTGCCCAAATATTATTTACCGAATAGCTATTGATACAAAGGAAAGACAACCATAAATTCGGCTCACCGCGACGTTATCACGTGAAATACTCCACAGTTATTTGTCCAATAACTTGAAAAGAACCCCCGAGGAAAAACTTAACACAACAGAGATTTGTAAGAAGTGGCAGATAAGTTCTTTAGTTCGTGCCATGAAGGAAAAACGTTACATAAATATAGTGGTGTAATAAAAGTGTATGGCCTAATCTCTGTTCGATATTTTCTTAGCGTTTTGATGTGGATTTTCCTTTTAGGATGTGAGAAGGCTAGAGCTGCGTGGATATTCTCGTTACAGATCTAGTAACAAGAAGAGAATCTTCACGTACCTATAGGAATAACTATCTAACTTAAGATATTAAAAAGAAGAAAACTAAGCCAGACTTACATGCCAAATCTACACGTATAATTACATATTTAATTATTTGTCTTGGGACAACACCCGATAAAATCAGGCTTTTGTGGGGATATTATTGCATTACTACCTACATCATTACCTTTGTATAAATATGGAACATTTTATTCCTATATACATTTTAAAAAGTGTATCCACCCGATTCTTTCCCTCGTCAAAGTGCTTTTATCTGAGATAACCATTACGTCGGGGACACGAGTCGAATATTTGGAAATTTAGGATCTCTCTTGTCGATTGTGAAACAAGGTAAATTGAGGAAACATTTCCACCAATGGTACTCAAAATGAAATATTGTTAATTACCTAGATACAACTTATAAAATTCGGTCACACTCAATTACCAGCTTATGGTTAGTAATTATTTGCATATTGTGTATTATATTTTTAAAACAAGAACGAATAGGTGCTTAACCCAATATTTGGTTTATTAAAGCAGGTTAAATGTAGCACTTATAAAGTTGTATAGTAATTAATAATCTTAATATCATGGTTATTTTCAAAAAATAGCGTATGTAACTATCGTATAATACCTATTTATATGCATGTTAATCGGTAAGGGCAAAATTATTGCAACATTTTGGAATTGTTGAGAATAATTTGCATTACGTGAATTATTGTGGAAAATTGATTACCTACTGAACCTACAAACAACAATTACAAGAATGGGTGAAATAATGTATATTTTTACGATTCCATTTTATATGCTGTTCAATTCATTCGTGAGAACTTGCATTTCCTCTCATTATAATTATTACCTACACGATGATATTCATTTTCACCATATCTTTATAGGCATAAAGGGCAAATTCGTTTGATTTTGTTTTGGTAAAGCATGCTATTATAATAACAATTCAAATCTCCCACAACGGAAGGCCACAATGATCGCGCGCAATCGTAAAATTTTACGATAACGTCAGTGGTGACGCACGTGTGACGTCACAAGCAATGGACAGCGATGGTCCGTCATATTTATGACGCAGACGCCGAATTGCGGTTGTTGAAGACTTCCGTGATTATGTTGTTTGAGTAGCTATTGAATCAGTTGTGGCTAAAGCTATTGCAAAAATGTTCTGTACTTAACTAATTAAAATCTGCGTTCTAGCTGGTTTTGTTCATTGGAGTTTTAAACAACGAACTTCTGCCCTTTGTAATACTCACATTATTGTATATGAATTTTAAATTACCTACCTGAATTAACTTTTATTCAACAATAATATACACACAAAAAAAAACAATAAACTTAAGACTAGCCTAGTTAATAACCTAACTTAATTAAGTAACTACTTAGTGGAAAAAAAACAGTGTCTTTTGCTACCGACATTTATTTTCGAGAAATTATTGCAAAACATTCCTTTTTTAATTAGGTTACAAATTCTGTTAAATAGGTATAATAATTAGTTTCTATTAGTATATAGAAACGAATTATTATGCCTGTGTCGCCTGTGTTTACTATCAAAGGCCTATCGACTAACTTCACGCAGTATTATCCAAATGTGCGCTGGCGATTTCCCACAGACTCGAACCCATAACCTCTTCTCACAGCGCATAACAGTCAAAGACTAGTCCGGTAATCCAATTTGCCGTCCCCGTGTCACAAATTGAAACCCGCTGCACCATCTTCTAATGGGTTAAGCCTACAGTACTGTGGGCAACACAAAACTGAGGGCAACAATTTCCAAAAACATGGAAAAGGCCTGTTCCTAAAAATATTCTTTTCAACAATTGCCAAAACCAAGGAAACCATGTTTTTTATTTGCTGATTGCTATTGATGAGTATAAATTTTATAGGTATATGTTATGTTGTTACCGGTGTCCTAACTTTGTTTTCAAATTGCATGAAAAATGAATATTAGGTAGTTATTTATTTATTAAATTGGTAAAATGTACTGTAATTTCAGCATAAATAACAAAACGGCGCGAAGACATAATGAAAAAAGGAAATACTCATACTTTATGTCAGCATTCTTTTATAATATATTAACGGATCCCCATTTTAAACTTATTATACATTTTTAGACAGATGAGATTAAAATATTTTTTCTGGCTTTGGTAACTTATGTGCGCGCGTGTACGTTGGAGCGGAGCAATAATTTGATTACGTGATAATTCCACCGTGAAACGCGCGGAGAGACGATAATGCCCGCAACTACAGCGATTGTTACATATTTATACGGATATCACAGGATATGGCCATAGAGAAATAAAACAGATCATAAGTAGAGAATTATAACCATAATCTGTAACAACTACTACGACTAAACGCAAACGCGTTCGTTTGTGTTTTGTTTCGAAAAAAAAAACTTATACTAGGGGTGACAGTTTGCCAAACGCCATCGCTATTTAAAATTAAAGTGACTAATTAGCCACGGTGCAATTATATGAAAGTTAAAGTTAACGCATGTAATTTGCGTTACCGGCAGTGAATGTGCCCAAATTTTATTGAGTGACGTTGTATTATTTTATATCGGTCTAACATTTTATTCTTAATATTAAGTCCTTGTTATATTTTATCTATTACTTTTTAAGCCTTACTTAATTTCACAATTTACATTGTTTATGCGGCTCTCGATAGACATATAAATACATATACCTATAATACCTATATACGTATTAATTATTTGCTATTAGTAATTTTTCCATATTACTTACGTGAAAATGTATATGATAGGACAGCTATTCCGATCATAAATCCCGGTCTTGACATACCTACTAGATTTTTTCTGATACTATAAAAAAATGCATTAAGAAAGTCATAATAATGTTTAATACAATTTAGAAACATCCGATTAGGTGTTAATTCCGTGACAGACCGTACCTGTCCGACAACATTAGCCGCACATGTCATGTTTTGTACAAATGTTAGACAAAATGGAATCATTATATATGATTGATTTCACTTGGTTAAACATTCATCCTCATGCTACGAGTACGTATAGTTTAACGCGAAATAAATAAGAAAGAAATATTATACGATTCTTGAATTCTAAGTCAACGTAGTCATCATGAATAGGTATTATACATAAATTTGGTTTGTATGAAAAAGGAATTTCCTGAAACAAAAAGTATGTAGCAACATTATTATCAACAGTAAAAATATAAAATTGCTTAAAAATTAGAACCTATCATAAAATACTACTAATTCTAAACCTAACCTATTTAAATATTATTAATTCTAAATCAAACTAAAATAAAAGATCCCCGACAATACTACTAAAATAAAGGATCGGCCGACACCTGGCGGAAATGTGCCCAGTATGCTGGCGGCGTTACCGCGCTGAACCGCCAGCGATATCTGTTGCACCAGGTATGAGCCGGACCTAGGATCGCAACCACTGTCTCTTAACCGCTGCCCCAACTTTTTAATAAAATATTTAAAAGTATGTTAAAGCCGTATGTTTACAAAACCAAAAAATTGGAGATGAAAGTAGAAGTTCCCATAAAAAAAGCTTTCAGAAATAACGTCTCAATTGTAGGTTTTTTCCTTGTAAACACAAACCACTCGTTTTTAGAGAGGGTCGACAAATTGCCATAATTACCATTTCCCGTGATTTTTAAAGATATCGAAAATTATTGTAGGGTGAAATTATCGCTCCAATTGATGTCAATGTGTCACAATGATAAATAATAATTGAATTGATTATGCTTTTATCTTTTTTCATCTTTTACGTTTTTCATGTGGAATGAATGGGCAGTGATTTGTAATTGGAGCGGATGAATTATTTCAATTAAGAAAGTTTTATGGCTTATCATTTCATTTATTAATTTAGCTTTTCAAAACCTGTGGATTCATCGTGTATTCAAATTTATTTTGTGTATTTTCATTTCTGATGTTGTTTATTTAATGCATCATTCATTTATTAAACAGCTTATACGGCATTATTAAAAAAAATCAGGAACCAATAATTTTGAGGTTTGAATAGGATGGATTTTGGTTAGGTATTTTTGAAAAAACCGTCATTAAAGAAGTACACCACTCAATAAACATACGTTTGTTAATGAGCATTTAATTTTATATAGTTTTATTTTATACTTATAATACAATTTCTTAATGTAATAATTTATTTCGGAATTCAGACCTGTTATTTTTACTTATTTTGTTATTTTAAGAAAGGAGTACCTATTAGTAATGTTTACATGATTCATGCATATATGTGAGATTCTTTATTCTCCACGCCTTTAACCGATTTAGATGAGTGAGTAACATAGGATAATGTGGCGTTTCAATGAAAACAATATCGTGGACAATGAACTCCATTTTCTGTGTTCTAAAGAAAAAAATCCTAATAAAATAATAATTAGGAAATTAGAAATTCGACTGCACAGGATAAAAGTGAACTAAAAAGATAACTAAGAACATTACTTTCGTCCACTAACCAGCACGCCTCTTTAGTTTTACTTGTATATTGATAATAAATAGAAGAATGCTCATCAGAAAGATACTGACACATAAAATACACTCGCAATTAACATTCACAAATAGTACATTACTGCAGAGACCAGTAAGTAAGCCATCCTGGACGAGTATGAGTTAGCCGGCCGAGCCGCAGGCGAGGTCCGGCTATAATACGAGGCCAGGATGGCACTTACGGTCGAAGCTTGTATAGTGCTTTTCTCAAAAATGAAACAAATTGTATGAATAATGGTTAATAGTACCTGCATTCTGACCAACTAGTACTTTCATGTTCCGCTTTGCACTTGATGAACTTTTTATAAATGGTCAAATACCACCTTAGACTTGGATGGAAGTATTTTTTTCAGTACCTAGTGATATCTGTGTATGTATTGCAATCTGATTCATCTACATAAACTCATTTTTATCAATTATACTTCTTACTTTATATATTAAATCAATGAAGTCAATCCCGTCAAAATACAAGTGAACTTTTTTTAGCTAGATGTTGTGTTAAGACACTGATATTATGCCACAACCCCAATAGAATAGATTTATAAAATCGTATTTAATTAATCGTAAAAAGAATCGTATTTATTTTATGTTTACTATTAGTATTTAATTTCATTTAATCTATTCATGTTAATTTCTAAATTAGTCTCGAAATAGTTAAAAACATGATTGAACTGTATTTCCCGCCAATTCACATCGTGCAATACGGACACGTCAACCTCCATGGTACCTACATTTTTTTTTATGTCAAAAACTAAATTCAAATATTATGATATGTAATGGGATTTACATACTTACTTCCTGGACAGTAGGTGTTACTTCCTGGACACTTCTGGCAACTGTCCAGGATGAGCCACTTTCGAATACTATCTTCACAGATGTTATGAGAACATTACATATTATTTTTGAGAAAAAGAACATTTAGGCATAATTTAAGAAACACAAATAAAATTAAGTTATTCAGACAGAACTGGATATGGAAAGAAAAATATTTTATCTGAGGGTGCACAAATGTACAATAATTAACCGAAAGAAGTGAAGGAGTGTAATTCTGAAATACTATTTAAAACATTAAGTGCTGGTGACACAAATTCGTGCGATTTTCGGATGAATAATTGCCTTGCCCGCATCGAATGTGTTAAAACTAAGTTAAGATCATATGTATATGAAAATATTTATTGAGACCTACCTTACTACCTACTACCTTAAGTTTAACGTGTAACTCATTTCAGTGAACTTTTCAGTGAATTTTCTTATGAGTAATAAATGTCTATAAACCCATTTGGCATTAAGTCCGCCATTTGTACACTGTATTTTATTTTGTGCAATAAAGTTTGAATAAATAAATAAATAAACCTAAGAATGCAAAAAGTATTCTGTAAGGTTCTATTTCGAATAAAATATATTGACTTTGAAATACTTTTTGGATAAGATATTTCTAACATATATGTATATAAATAACTTATATGTGTAACAGAAGTAAATTGTTCATCCCTCATTGACGTATCAGTCTCCCTTTCTTTTAATCCCGACATAAGCTTTCTACTAATTTTCTTCCCTTGTCGTCACGGCTATCAGGACGAGACATGTCGTAAAAATACGGCAATCCTCCTATAAATGCTTACAACACACTGGCTGAACTGGTGAGCTTCTTGGTTTTATTAGTTGTCGGCATTTTACGCAGAATGTAATTAAGTTTTATTAACCTTTGTCTTTGCGTCCTATATTTTATAAGGTTTCTTTTGCGTGTCGCCTACTCGGATTGTTAAAATACATTACGGAATACATTATTGAATACTGAACATTTTCTGGCTTATACAATTTTATAAGTAGGCATTGACTAAGATGAAGGACGTAGGTGAAACATTAATGTACTTAGCCACCGTAAAATGATAAAGAATTATTAGATATCGTATTTTTAGTTAAATTTTTATCTATTACTTAAAAAACGGCTCAGAACATACAACGCGTATTCCCTTCAGAAAATGCTTATGTCCGTTCTTTTTATAAAATAGGTATGTATCCCGAATAATTCCACCCGAAAATGTTTTACGTTGACGGAACCCTAAATAATAAAATACGATCTCTTGTACCGTCAACGTCTTAATTTGATTAAAACAATGATAATCTGATTATGAGAACTTCTCGGGCGTTTTACAAGAACCGTAACCCCTTTTTTTGGCTTTACAACCCATGCAAAGGTTTTACAACTTTTTTATGACCAACTTAGTAATTACTGCATGTAAAACATAAACTTCATTAGATAGTTGCGTGGTAGATTATTGTTTAATTTAGCTTTGTTATCCATTTTGTGGTTGTAATCAGGAAACAAAACATTACCGATGTAATAATTAAAAAATTATAAAAAAATATATATAACATATAGCCAGTAACATAGGCATAAGTACAATTCTACTACTAATTTAATTGATCTCAGACCGAACTGGTTATTAAGTTTGTAGTAAGTACCTAATTAGTTCAATAATAATAATCAATAATAAACAAATGGCATCGACGTATAAAAAATATATCATATTAGGTCTTTAAACTCATTTAGGACTGCACTAATAGTTTAGAAAAAACAAGCCAGTAGTTCTATTATCCCCGCACAACACGTCATATAAATTTTAAAATTAGCACACACTACATAGATTAAAAAATAAATAACAAAAAGACAAATAAAACTGACACATTGTGTTGATTCGATTTGTAATATAAAGCCGTAGCATAAAATTTTAAAAGGGTTCATCGATACAACACTGTGCATTTCCTTCTAGCCAACCCTATCGACATATTGACAATATGGCACAAAAGATCGACATTAATTTGACATACCATTAAAAATATTGCTTTTAAAAATCACCGAAGAAACTCATGTGGAAGATATTGCTGCAAATGTCGGGTGGCAACCCTAAATCTGTGACGTAATAAAATATCAATTGATGATCAAACACTTTTATTTTTAAAAATTTATTGAAATGAATCAGGTATTCGATATTCAAAAATTTGCATAAACAAAAACTATTCTGATTGATCGGTGTCGTAAAAAGTAATCCGTTAAAAAGAATTTTATTTTTGAAGTTTTATGACGCATTTAATACTGGCAGTTATTTTTTTGCATCATTATCGCTTGGGTGACGATGACACGCGTTTTTTTGTAAAAATATGCTAATGATGGTAAATATTAATTTGTAACGGTTGATTTGTTAATATGAAGGAAATTTGCATAATCACGGTGCACTATTAAAGAGATGAAAAGCTGGGTCGTGCCGTTAATGACTGAAGGGATGACTTTTACTAGTCAAATGACGTATCGATCGTAAACTTAATACCTGGGCATTAAAAATAACAATGTCTCTATTTAGCCGGTTAAAATATTTAAGCATCTGCGGTTCACATTTAAATAACGTAATAAAACTGAACAATTAAAGAAATAATCGCGAAATTAAAAATTAAATTAAATTCCCACGATGATAGATTAGTAGATTGAAAGGGTTGACAAAAGCGACGTTTTTAAAACCCGCCAGGATTCGTCGCGGTGCACGGAAGAAAGGAGTACTTTCAAATTGCGTCAACCCTGATTGACAATTTGAAGTGTGTGCAGAATTGAAACTCGTGCGAAAGTTTTAAATAATGATGTGGCATGGTGTAACTAATTAGTACTCGTATATTGCGTTTGCTGGGATGAACACATTTAATTGTTATGACTACTCTACTCTATTCTACCCAGCCTAAATAATGTGTTTTTCTTGAAAATATAAGAAAAAGAAAGAAAAGTACCTACTCAAATAACTAGCAAATATTTTTCCGCAACTCATTATTATCATCTATACCTATGCCTATCTATGCCAGACTTAATCAACTTGTAACCGTAACGTAAGTCTGTTTACAATTTAATTAATATACATATTGGGCAATATCTCACTTCATGTAACTCGTCTGATACAAAACCAATTTGTTAGAAAAACACAACTGCACTTACTCGAATATTGGAGACAAACAATCTTGGAGAGGAAAATGGAAGAAAAATACTCGCGCAGCGATCATGTATGAAACAATAAACACGACGATTCGTGTTTGGGAAATGGTTATTGGCTATAAGATTAAGGTGTGATATAATTGAAACATTTATGATAAAGAAAATAATAGCTTTAGAGATTTACGGTATAATTCTAATTAGATATTAACCCGCGTAGCGCACCTATTAACAGTGACATTTGACATTTCGGAGACCTCACTAGCGCCTCTAGCGGCGAATTCACACGCGGTCGCCCATTTAGTGAGGCTTGCTTATGGATCGTTTTATTGTGTTTGATGCCAGTACCCCATTCGCTAACACATGGTTGCGCAGACGTCATGGTCATATCGCCTGTATTGTTTATTCAAGATCAAAAAAGTGACTTCTAAATCCAGTATAAACTTATCTCAAGCCAAACAAAACTGACAAGTGTCTCTCAGCTTTTGCATAGTCTAAGATGCATTAAACTCTTTAATGTTCAGCGAGTATGCGGGCTATCTGTGCTGAGGACCCTTGCGAGTACGAGGGGGGCATTGAGAACGTTGAGGTTATGTTTTTAAGTAGGTACGAGTTGGTAAAGCACTTCAGAGATACCATTTCTAGCATCTGCTTGGCTCTATGCTTGACTCATAGAGAATGCCTTACCTTATAAAGCCTGACCAGGAATATATGATCATGCGCCATGTTGCGGAATTTCATTGGAACTAATTTCTTACACTGGCAATAATTTTAATGACATTGTCAGCACGTCAGTGTCACTGTTGCGGTTTATTTGAACAATAGTTATGTGTTAAATATTTAATAATAAACGAGAAAAAATTACCAAAACATTTCATAGCCAAGAGTGGAATATTATCAATGTGATGAAATGAAATTATTCAGCTGCAAAACAATTCACAATTTATGTCAGAGCTGACAGGTAAACAAGACACAATGTCATAATAGTCTGTTGCCATATAAATCAGAATAATAGCGCCCTCTTTACAATGATCATATTATATTCCTGGTCAGGCTTTACCTATTTGTATAAATTGTATTACTAAATAAATGTCAAACTAATAGGTTGCTATTTGTAAGCGTATGAACACATTTTTTATATGTTTCCTACATTCGTGTACAGTCCTGCGCAATCACTCTTTTTAATCCTTTACAGAACTGGAACACAAATCCGCGATTACCATTTTCATTCGACAACAAGTATCTCAACACCATGATTTATCAATTAAGTGCACTCAAATTTAAACTTTCACCCTTTAAGTCGACTTAGACCAGAGTTAGGATCAATAATCAGAAATTAATTACAGTTATTAGTCTGAGAGGATTACTCCGGGATTGCGATCAATTGACGGTTCGAACTGGCGTGTAATTAGCAGGTTAATCCCGCGTAATGAGAAGTTGGTTATTAGTGCTTGAAATATCACATATTAACCATAGGTCCCTATACCTATAAACCAGTGGTGTTAGTGAATGGAATCAACTTCAATTTTAAACTCAGAAAATGCATGGGAGCGAATTATTGAAATACTACTGCACAATAAGTAAGCACACCTTTACACCCACACCTATAAATTAAACAGCCTTCCTCATCCCAATAATATTATAAATACGAAATATTAAATATTTAGATGTTTAGATGTTTGTTACTTAATCACACAAAAAGGGCTGAAATGATTATGATGAAGCTTCATAATACAACGTTAGCTAGTGAAATATTGTAATAAAATGTACCAAACCTTTAAAACGTTTGTGCATATGACCGAATAATTTGATGCCGCATCAAAACTCCTTTTATGCCACACCTGCCCATAAAGTGGCAATTACCGCACGCTCCGCGCGCGGGAAATCCCACTTCCTGGCCGGGGGGTGACATAAAATTTTGTACTTAACACGGGCGGTAAAAAATAAAGCCTCAGATCGCATATTTATCGCCCTTGCCTTCGGCTCGGGCGTCAAATAGCTGCGATCTGAGACATTCTTTATTTTACCGCCCTTGTTAAGTAATGTACTATTATAGTACCAGTAGCGACCCACACGTAGGTATGTTACCCTGCGCCCGTAGCTCTAAATCACGGTAGCACTTCACCAAGTGCCATGGGAGTGACACATTGAATTTGCATACAATTTCAGCCGCCAAGACAGGATGGATGGGGGACAGAAATAGTTCAAGATTGCTCCAGCACTCACGGTTGATTTGATAACAATCAGGTTTATTGAGTGTCTATTGATGTTTAATGTCGTGTTAGATTGCAAGTACGAGTACTTGTAACAATTTTATTTGTCAAATTGTGTTAAGAATCCTTCTAAGGATTATTCAAAGGAATATTTACGCAATTTAGTTAAAGAACTTCTTCATAGCATTACTTTGTCAGTGTCGCTGGCTTCTTGATTGTGGGGTTTTTATAACAATTTCACATTAGTCAGATAAGATAATGTGCATCAGGTCCAGCGACGGATAAAAGTGTATATTAGGCCACAGACAAAAGATCTCGATATTGTGTGTGGCCATCGAAAATAGTTGAGAAATCTTAAGATTACTGCGAA
Organism: Cenopis cana; assembly: GCA_951800055.1. Classification (NCBI taxonomy): domain Eukaryota; kingdom Metazoa; phylum Arthropoda; class Insecta; order Lepidoptera; family Tortricidae; genus Cenopis; species Cenopis cana. Next base: position 13,253,881 of record OX637472.1, read on the forward strand.
TGCGAACTTTCAGTATTACATACACCTCACATACCCTTAGTATATAGTACCCTTTTATTTTTCGCTCTATACAATTAGATATATTTACAGCCATTGTCAAAACAGACTAACACACAATCTGAGCCCACTTATGCATAAATTACTGATTCACAAAGCCATGCCCGTGTCAGAGGCGGTTAGCCTTGTTTTGCCTGTTGCGGTTCCTGTTATGGAACAACGGCGATTTGCCAAGATATTAAATTGAAAACAGCAGTTTTACTTTAATAAAATAAGAAATCTAAATTATATTTGTGAACTGTGCGTTACTTCTTGTTTGCGTTGTCATTATAAATCTTGCAAATAAAAGATGCGCGATGCTGAAGCAGGGCGGCCAGCTCCTGCGCTATAAAGATGTGTTGAAGCGCCACATGCGGAGATGTGACCTCGCACCATCGTGCTGGGAGTTTTTGGCTCAAGATCGAGCAAAATGGAGGCATTCTGTGAGAGTTAACGTGCAAGCCTTCGAAGAACGAAGACGGAATGAACTCGACGCTAAGCATGATGAGTTGAAGGCCCGAACACCAGGCCCCTATACCACAAAACTTTACAAGTGTACAATTTGACAAAATTGTACGATTTTCCATAGAAAAAGTTGACAAATTTGTCGAATTGTACGCTTGTAAAGTTTTGTGGTACAGGCCCCAGCCCAGCGGCCATCTGCTACAATTATGTCGGAGGGGTGCTGACTTGTGAGGTGTGTGCTCGCACATTCAAGGCAAAGATAGGCTATGTCAGCCACCTGAGAGCTCACGAACGACGTTCTCACTAGCCAGTTTTCTACCAGTCGCCGTGGTCGAAATCGGCCAGCATGATGATGATGATGATAATTATAAATGTAGGTGATGTTTTTTTAATAAATTTCTGAAACTTTACAATATCTCTTCACAAATAAAATCCCATTGTCAAAAATAAAAAACATGAATGCATGAATTTTAGAACAACACGATTGTTATTCATATACATGCTTTATCAAAGTAAAATCAAGATAACCCAAACGGGATCAAACCACAAACCTTTCACAGTTGAAAAACCTCACACCCTTTATCAATATCAGGGCGTCGGACCAATCTGCCCGCACTTGTGGCCCTTTTGGTAGCCCTCGCTGGCCCTTTGAGCTTCGAGTGGACCAAAAAATATTGGACATGAATGACGAGGTCGGGATGCAGAACGGGCGAGGTAAAGAAATGTTTTTTATTTAATATTTACAGATAGGTAGATTAAATTCTGGAACTAGGGGCAGTGAGTTTGTTTCCACTCACACACGACGTAAGCAGACATTCATAAACAATGTCTAATTTACTACTCTACTGTACATGTACACTTGTACGGAGCGTGTACTGAATTACTGATTCACAAAACCTTACCATAACCAGTGTCAAAAATGGTTAGCCTTATTTTGCCGTTTGGTGACCCCGTTATGGAAGAACTTATTGCGAATCATTGAAATACGTTCCAATTTATATTTTTTTCTGTTAACACATTCTATGTCCACATTTTTCGTATGCTACGCTCGTAGTCCAACGCCGTAGTCACGCTACGTTTCCAGTTTTTTACAGGGAGGTCATAACAGGACCTTAAATAGTACTACCTATGTAACTACCAGTGGCGGCGCGTCAAAAATATTCATAGGGAAGCCGGAAATAATTTGCCTTTCTTATTCTTCACGAGCTGTAGTAAAAGAACTTGACTGGCTCAAAATTAGGCAAGCCGGTGGGAATCGAGTTGTATGGACGCTCCGCCACTGGTAACTACATATATAATAACACCAAGGCAGTTATTTCATTATTTAATTTTAAGAGTGTCAAATGTACCGATTATTCTCTTAATAGAAACAACACTAGGTCATACTCACAAACTGAATAAACCATCAAATGTAATATACAATCACAGCCAAGACAATTAGGATCTAATCCACATGTCCAAACTTCCTAGTTCATTAATCATCGGGACTCCGCGTAATCCGAAACTAATTAAAACACGCGTGTTCTAATACTGACTCCTTAATCCTATGGGAGTTAACAAACCAACTACTACCATCGCAATTCCAATTATGACAGAAATTAAGTCTTACGCGTGGACGTTAAAGCTGCTTTTGCAATACTTATATTGGGTAAAACACGTATCAAAATCACTATCGAAATAATTATTTCTAATAAAAATGATAAAATTTTGGTCATCATTTCAACATTTAAGAAAGGTATTTAAAAAATGCATTCATTTGGTTTATTAGGAGGTCGCTTATTATTTACGCTTATTAAACATTAAAACATTTTGTGTAATTATTCCCATGAATTTGCATACGTGCAAGTCACAATTAGTTTCACCAAGTTTATGCTAAAATGTTTCATGTCTCAGGTTATTTTCAGCAATAATGTTCCTTGGCATTAGGGTGTCTGAAGCAGGTCTCTTGTACATTAACTGCAAGAAACAAAGTTTGTTCAGCAAATATTCTCTGGAGACTAGACTCCTTGTTGTTGGAAATATGGACGACCCCTACCATTTGCGTAACGTCATACTTACATTTTACATGTATGATAACACCGAACAGAAATATTTCGTTGGGTGGTTTTGTGAGGGCGACAAGGTTGAGCTCATAGGTTGTGAGAAGAGAATATTACCTACACGACTGATTCTGAGACATTCTGATTCTCTGAGATAGCATTAGACATGCTGGCTGTACATATTGATTGAATATTTTTCTATGACCGATTAACTTAACAATCTTCAATTGGCTTAGTTTGAAAAACCAGTTCTACGATACTGATAGTAACGATGAACACGAGAAGTTGCCACAGTTGTTAGTGCTTATGAACAGCTGCATTATCTTCATAGAGGTAGTACATAATAATGTGACCAGATGTGGAAGGAATTAGTTGGTTGGCTATGCGGCAGAAGGCATAGATTAAATGAAATGTAGTGCCTGCACTTTGCCAGGGCGGGTTTAAGATATTTCATATTCCCGTATCCGTATACAATTTCGATCTTTCTCGCTCGGTGAAAAAAGCTTCCACAGCTTACGGTATTGGTTATCGCTTGCAGGGCCTGTGTTAAGGCCCTAATGCACACGTAAGATACTGACGCATTTGATTTTAACTACATTACGCGGTTTAATAGAGCAATTGAACTCGTTATACCTCCGTGCCCCGCAGTGTAATGAAACTGGCATGCAAGTATCGCACGTGTACAATTAGGCTTTAAGGATATGAGTAGTAACTTCAAAACTCACTTAGGGGAGAATTTCGTAGTAAGGGACGCAAGGCAGGGCTATTATCATATGTCCCCGGAGCAACAAAACGTTTGTCATTTTAGCGCATTTGTGTAAACTAGAATATTTGTGCATTTCCTGAAAGGAGAAAAAGAATTTAAAAGGATTGCTTGAGTCATGGTGTACCTATTGTTAGTGCCGTGATATTAAAAGGTGTTTTATGAACACCAAATATATTAAAAAAGGTCAGTATTTTTAAATTAAACAAATCCAAGTACTTGGGGCTACTTTGCTATTATCAGAGGTATCAATTGTATAGAATAATAATAATAATTGATACCTCAGGTACTAGAAAAGTAACAACAAGTACTTGGAATCGTTTAATTTCAGGTACTTTGCTATTACCTGAGGTAATAATTAATAGTAGTAATTTGTGTTGACACTTTAGGCAATGAATAGATTGTTTCTTCTTAATTACACATACGTCAGTAGCACATATATTAGGTACCTATTAAATAATCATATTTATACTTAACACTTCTCCGTCTACATAAATATTTACTGTCAGTCACACTATCACATCTTCGCAATTAAACTAGGGTGACCATGACCATTCAATCAACATCGGGACATAATCATAAAGTGTCCACGCGCTGTCGTAAATTCGCGTCCGGGAGCGCTCTGGGACATTTATGGTCCGGGATATGAACGTCGTGTTATGACTCAAATCGTAGGGTGATTGTAATTGACACGGAATTGGTTTTTTCGGTATGAATATTGTGTTGCGGCTGGCAAATGCCTTTTCTGGATGCAAAATACAGATCATGTTGTATGTATTAAAATAACCAACGTATATCGTACTTTGAAGCTGGCACACGTCTTTTTGGACTTCGTCGATCCAGCGATACCTTGGTCGGCCGATCGGTCGTCGACCAGCGGGACGCCCAAGGCTTCAAACGGCCGACTTTGATTGGCGACAAGCTGCACAGGACAGAGCAGTGGCGTGTCTTAGTGTCGGAGGCCAAGATCCACTTCGGGTCGCTGAGCCAGCGTAGTAAGTAAGTAAGTAAGTAAGTTTATCGTACTTTAATCTTAATGATTAGTCTGTAATAAATGCCAGTATACATTCTGTTCGGTGTTGACATTCTTAGTATTCTACCATAACATTTGATTGTAAGTAAAGGGGACACACGTGTGCTTTTGTGTATGTTTTTCTTCTTTTGTTTTCTTGTAATAGGTATTGTGTGTCTTCTGTGGCAATGAATAAATGTCTCTATCTATCTATCTAAAGTTAGGTCGTTATTGTCTATTTATGAATTTTGTTAAGTATAAATATTACGTTAATCTGTACCATTAGGAAAATCGTATCCTGTAAAGAATTACAAAATATACATTTGATTTGAAGCTGTGACCAACTTATTTAATATATAATACAAGAAATAGACGATTCATTCGGTAACCCATGAGCGAAAGAATAGCTATATTATAACAAGTATCATCTAATCCCCTACAACTCCTGAATCTTTATACCAAATTAACTGTAACATCCCATAATAAAACATAAACACATATATGTCATTAATAAACCTAGGTCCCTGGTCGTAAACCTTTTACGATCCGTGCACTGTGCATTCGTAAAAATATTTCGGATACGCGCGTGACGTCATTATCCACGCTGACGTTTATTGACGGACAGTCCCGGTTCAGTTCCGACTGTTACGATTCACTTTACGGTTTTACCGATAATCGTAACTTACGGGAAAGTTGTTAATGCTGGTTTAATGTGTGCAAATGGCTGTTTATTAACGCTGGTATGACGACGACTTTTTTTAAACCGAAATTAATGCTTATGGCTACCTATATTTATTTCATTAAATGCGAAAGATTTTCGTTAAGCAATTGAATACTACCTATATTAACAACTCTAGAACTCATCCCATGAAGGAGATTTAATAAATTTTATTGTTGTTGCAATACTATTGTGCTAAAACTGACACTTATCTTATGATAGTAGGTAGATAACTATATATTTAAATCTAATGAACAATTATGATCACCAGACCAAATCCTTTTGGAATTTAATTAAAGGACACCTACGGCTACCTATATATTTCATGGATAATGAAAATTACCCCGAAGCAATGACCCCGCAGGAGATAATGAGAGGACAAACATGAAATCTACTTAATTAAGTTTAATTCTACCGTATTCAAATTCGTCGCAAATCAAAGTGCCCGTATCTTGGTATACCGTACTTCATCGTCCACATCCGAAATGTTGTTACTCACTATTAGGTCATACTGGAATACTACTTTTCGGCATAGCGCAACGTTCTGTATGGGACTATGGGAAAGTGGAGCGGCTAGTGAATGTAGATGATTATTATTTAGGGTCATTTGTGTCGGACAAAAGCTGGACCGGGCACCCCTTTATTGACGGAATTGGGTGGCGTGGAGACGGTATTTACTGTATTTCATGTACAGCGGTGTAAATTATAGTTGAATAGTGTTAATTATTCTAAATTGATCATTGCAATTATTTTGGATTAGGTATACAAATGCAATTTTATAAATTCTGACAATATCTATGGAAGGGCCAATAGGAAGTTACATACGCGGGAAGTATCCTAACCTAACCTAATTAACCTTGGACCATTAGTTGGGGTGAATTACTTATACAAAAATATACTACATAATTATATATATATCATACAATAATAGCCATTTGTCGCTTTGTATAATTAAATTATGCACTGAATATTTGTTTATTTTATTTCATAGTACTTATACTCCATTCTTTTCCGTTGTAAAATTCCTAAAACTCAATGGTCGAGCAAGTGCCATTCATCCAGTTTTTTCCTATTTTGCAATTGATCGCCAGCATCCAGCAATTAAGGGGACACGCTCGCCGCATAACTTAAATATTCCCTTTATAATGCAGATTAACGTATTGACTCTTAACCAGGCCTTATTGCACTGGACCATCAGATATGCGAACATAATAGCAGAGCTATCCATTCTAAAGTATGCTTTGACCATGCGTGAATAAGGTTCAACAATTATTTTTTTATTTATAAAATTGGTCCACTGAGCCGGAATTTTCAACTTTTGAGCAGCATTTGTAAGCAGTTACATTTTGAATCTTATTTTTTAGGCGTTAAAGTTTTCGAATGGGAATATGTATATTTGTTTGGTGTTATTGTTTTCGGGTTACATATTGATGGCTTCCGTTTTGCTAAAAGGGTGTGATACGCTTTTAGATTGCTTCGCGTTTTAGAGTTTTTAAGGTCTTAATGGACCGGACGCTTCATGTGGGTGAATTGTTTAAAAATATGAGCTGTCCAGTTTGTCGTTTTAATGGTGGGAACATATTATGACATTTTTGTTTATTGTTATTTAAACTTAGTTTAATATTTTTGACAAAATATTTGTTTTGTTACTTTAGAGCATTTAAAAAATCGAACATAAAATTAAATGTCATTGCATTGCACGTTCATGATGTCCATTCATTCTTGTAGAATCTCACCTGTCTGAAATAAAAAAGTGAAGATAATTATTTTAAACTATATCTCCATATATTAGAAAGTTTATTTTTGTTTGTCGTTTCTGTAGGAATTCTAAATAATAATACAACCCAATTTAGACCTTAAAGTATAGTATTTTACAGATTAATTTGGTTTAAGTGAAATTCTAAGAAAGCGTAGGGTGACCAGGTGTGTTCACGGTCGGTAAGGCACATGGGGGTGCATTCGTTTATGAGTCATCCTTAAGGTCAACGGGACACGTGGTCACTTTTTGCAGTTATAATTGCTAACACGCGAGCAGTTGCACATTGCATTTTTTTGCAAAAGTTCACCTTTAAAGTTGTGAATGAGAGTCGTTACGGTATCTTTAGTGTAATGTGTAAGTTCAGCGCCATACAATGTAATTCCAATCCCAATGTGTCTCAAAATAACAAAATCCCAGTAAGAAAACATATATAAGTATAATAAACAATTTTATTACAGCTTTGATATAAATTATAATTCATCTGATAGTCTCCCTTCTCTGTATTGATGTATATTTTATAATATATTATTATAAAAGCTGTATTTTTTTTTTAATATAATGTTAACACAATCCATATTATAATACAGTAAAATTTAAAACAAAAAATAAAACATTGATTTTAAAATTCGGTACACAAGGTATATGACAGTTGATATTCACATTTTTAAATACATTAACGTTAACCAACGGTTATTTCTATTAGAATTAGAACGGTTTCGTTCAATGATTCCTAGAAAAAAACCGCATAAGTAACAATACTGTTGTATAAGCATCTGTCAGTTAACCTTTACTAATTAAAAAGCACGTGGCAATTCCGCAATAGCCGCACCTTGCATATATCTTAACGCTTCGTTAGTGCCCTGGCGCATTATGATTACTAACGGCCGACATACACGTAGGTAAGGGACGTATACTTCGTTTTTTATACATCGACGGTGGCAAACAGGGAAAACAATCTAGAAACGGGAAAAAACGCGGCGTGCTCTATCTCTTTAGGGCTGAGATGATGGGTCCTTGATAAAAACTCATTCAAAAAGAGAAGTTGTTAAAATGACCTACATATTTGATGTGACATTTGACTTTTATTAAAAACTAGATTTATATTCAACGTTTTGTTGCGAACACACTTACCTAAATAACAAAAAAATCAGAGACTATTAAATTATAAACAGTACCCTTACCATGAGTTAGCAATGTTTGCATTACCGTACTCGCTAGCGACTGCGTAAACGATTTAGGCGACTTCCTGATTTGTCGATGCGGAGGCAGTACGATATGAGAAAAGTGTCAAATGTCAGTGTCAGCTATCAGTCGACTCGGTACCATTATTTACTGCGCCCCTACATTTAAATGAGTGCTTCCTGACTGGCGCGGGATGCGCGGTAGCGGGACGATGCGAAGGCGGTACTGTTCCGCTTCTGCGCATGATATTACTTCTGCGTTCTGCGCAAAAGTAATACTGACAGTGTTCCGTCAAGTGAGAATTTTTGCGACGTCAGTAAATTTACGCAGTCGCAAGCGACTACGGTAATGCAAACATTGCAAACTCATGGTAAGGGTACAGGTCCATTAAACCATTCTATACCTACGTTATTATGACCTTGACACGTATAATCAAAATGACAGCCTTTAATAATTTACGAGGCTCTGAAAATGCACTACTTACCAGAGTTCATATCAACCGGAAAGTGTAATGTTCTACCTTCTACATTATTCAAAAAGCTGATTACCATTTTAAAACTCTCAATCGCCTTACAAATCGATCTCAATCCCCACCAATCTAGACAAGAATCCCGACAAATGTCAAATGTAAAACCTGAACATTTCCATGCAATCAGCGATCGTCAACCGTCGGTCGCAATTCCCATCCAGCGAGCCAAAGATTTGTCACCCCTGCATCCCAAATTAAATCCACCCGAGAAAATTGTGACAAACGCAATCCGTCATTCGTCCCTTCATTTGCATGATAAAAACTGTTGAAGAACAACTATTTATCAAATGGTAGAACTTCCGGCGGCCATGACAGTAGGCGCGACGCATTTCCGCGCGCCATCTTTGGCTGAACACTGTGCATCCGGTTGGAGGTTTGAAAATGTATAATTTAGCTGGAAGAGTCTCTTTTGTTCCTTATTTTTCCTGCGAAATTAATTAGTATGTTACATTAATACTACATAATATACACAGATTTTTCCTGTATCTGTCAATTAATTAATTTTACACATGGAACTATGATACAGGTTTATACTACTTCTATTTACCTAATAATGTCCCTATTACAATGCGATTGGTGATTAGTAACCGCGCTAGTAAGGTCAACAATATATTTCTTTTTTTGTTTTTAGACCTTAATTTAGGTAAGTAGTAAAGTAATTGGCTGAGGGGTGCGTTGTGTCAAAGGCGCGCATCTGGTGAACCACAGAAGCAAAGTCGTTTCCAGCGACGCTATTTCCGAGCCAACCTCACTGATTGGGGAGTGATCTCTATTTAGATAATTTACTGGTGCTCTTGCGATGAAATATTCGGGGCATTCTGCTCATCCCCGCTGATGTTATTAGCGTGATGTCTCGCTCCATCTTGTTTACAACTTGGAGAGATTTGGGGCTAGGTATTTGTGAAAGAAACGTTTTCGTTTGTTGAGATTAAATAAAATATTTTCCTCGTTTTCTGTGACTAAGTACCTAAACCCACTTGGTTATTCAAAACTATATCATGGCGCGTATCCCAGCTACACACTTTAAATACTTATAGTAACTACACTAGTCACTACGCACGGTCCCTAACATAAAAGATTGTATTCAAAATAATAAAGAAACTTTGATATTTAAGACCACTACGACCAAAGTCTGACATGGTTTGAGTAACGAAAGGTGACGAAAGATACTCACTCACACAGTGAAAGGTAAGTAGTTGGAAATTTCGCTCATTACCGCACGCCTTCGATAGCTCAGTTGGTAGAGCGGTGGACTGTAGTTGGTATAAAACGGGAATCCATAGGTCGCTGGTTCAAATCCGGCTCGAAGGATCACAGAAGTGAAATACATTTTTGGATCTTTTTTACAGTTTTTGTTACTTTTTCCGATAACCCGTTAACTTTTTATCAGTGCAGAGCTGCAGACTAGAGTTTCAAAAATAGCTGGCCTATCTCATTGGAGCGTATAAATGTATCTTATCAGCTTATCACTAATAAAATTCACCTAGATTTTAAGACTGAGTACAAACAGTAAACAACCAAATACATGTCAAAGCTACCTACTACTATTTGTTAAATTTCTATGTAAATTTCAAGTAAGCGAGTAGGTAGGCTATTCACTTACCTACCTACCTATAAAATTTGTAGGTATAATATATGTACCTACTGCAGATATAATTATTTATTTACGCATAAATTTCCCGTTCATGCTTTTATGTAACTAGTTAGGTATATACTTACACAAGTAAATTTTAGTTTTCAATACAATCCAACGTAACTTAACCTATTCACCGCAGCAAGGACAACAACCGTGAATACTCTGCAATGAAACGAGAAAATCCGCGTCCCCCCTAATCAAGATCAATTTAAAAGAGTACTTTAAAAAGTACAGAAATACCGGAGAAGAAAATGTAATCAAATTAGTGTAAATTCGATTGTCGAACAATGGAACCTGCGCACCGCAGAGCCGTGAGGAATCAATTATTGAGTCGGGGATGTCTTCTATACAAATTAATTTAAGTTGGAAAAAAATAGGAAATTCTTGCTCGAGGATCCTTTTATCTACACGATTTTATCGTAACTGCTCGACTTGCTTTTATTTTTACAGTGGACGTATTCAAATTTTCTAAAAACATTGACACAGTCAAGAATTGATTTAGAAAATGTTTATTTTCCGTATTAATGCATTTTATTGTATTTTTTTTGTTGCTAAAATAATAATATTTTGATGAAATGATTGTTTGCTGTGCAATCAGATTTTATTTAATAATAAATGACCACTACACTGTACACATCCGTACCTAATCAAAGTTATTTAGTTTTTCGTTCATATTAACCAATGAAAACTGCTTGAATGTCACTTGTTCTGAAATTAATTTAAGCACATCCCGGTCGCACCCGTCTCGTGACCATCCAAAATATCCTCCATCCCATTGCGACCAGCAAATCTAACCAATTATACGCAAATGAAGTTAACCCTTTCGCTGCTTTGTGAAACTTTTTAATTGCTGTTAAATCGAAAAGGGATCGTATCAAAAAACGGATCCATTGTCGAGTGAATCATTAATCTATGTGGGTGGGTGCGATTTCATACCACACTCCAGTGATAAAGGTCTTAAGTGTGTTCATAATTTGTATGGAACGAGAAACCTTTTGGTTATGAGCTGTGACGCTATTGTGAATGGATTGGGAATGTGATATTGTTGAGAAAGTGGGAATTTATTTTTAGTTGCCTTTATTTATACTGTTTTGATGTTTTTGTGGGTAGGTGTCACTTAGCATGGTTCTTGGCATCGTGCCACATTATAAGTAATAGTACTACGTACAGAAGTCCCACTGTTAACAAATCCCCAATTTACAACCCCAAATTATAATAGGTAAATCACCAAGCGAATGACGCGAGGACGCGATCATCGGTCCGGTAGCAATGCGCGGCAGCCAATGAATGGTACCACCTACCAAAATCCGTTGACGGTACTTTTCTATTATACTTAAGTAAAATAAATATAAAGTAAAACCATTATTTAACTGAACACACCTCTAGTGTTTTTCCAAGAATATCTGACATAAAAATATACCTAGATGCCTAGGCGCAATACACAGACACTACACACACTCACACTACGAAACGTCTACTAAGAAAGCAGCGTTCCTTTTTATGTGTTTTTACTCTACAACAAACTTCCAGAAGTTTTTATACAACGTGCATTTATTCTGCTAGAAAAGTTTGAGTCCAAAACTTGGTTAAAATGTTTAGGGCAGTAATTGATGAACAAATAAAATATTTAAATCCTAAGATCGATATCTAAAACGGTAACCCTACAATCACACACACGACTAGCTTACAGACAACACAGCGTCACCCCTGTTAACCCTTCCATTGCTGATTCATCTTAACCCGTCAACTGTTGATGGATCAAGATATTAATACCGAAAGCGTGGCGAATCTGACCAACTGTAGGCATTTTCATAGTCATACTTGTCAAACAAAAAAGCACTTTATTATGTTCAGGTTTCGTTGGATTTTCTATATGGTAACTTTTAATCTGAGTTTCAATCAAAAGTGATTGTTACGTTATAGGTAATAAGGTAGCTCTTAGTTCGACTAGCTGGTTTCTGTAGCAACTAATGTAACCCTTTTCTATGCATATTTAATTTTGAATGTAACGGTCGGTCTTCCTGACTGATGAGCGTGATTTTTGCTTAAATTTCTACGGATTAATACCAAGATGCGTTTGGACTGTAATTAGAGGGGCGATAATTGCTGTTCTTTATGACACGTCGTACGAAAGTAATCCCTGAGATTGTCGTGAGTACTACTAATTATTTATTTTATTTTGTGGTAGAGAAGGTGCATGGTAGGCGATTACGTGCCCGGTCTCATAGCTAATCGACGGACGGTTGGACAGATCAGATTGTAGTCTCTATTCGTCCTGTAGCTCTAGTATAAGTTTTTTCGAGACATTAACTAATTCGAACGCGTTTGCGTTTTGTCTAAAAATGTATGAAAGTGGTATGAAAACGTGAACAGTGCCTCTGGTGGTCACTAGTGGAAACTAAAACAGCGAGTATAACATTTTTTGCTAACCGATGAACGCGCGTATTTCAAACTCGGTGAGATCGTTTTCATACATTTTGAGACAAAACGCAAACGCGTTCGAATTAGTTAATATTTCGAAAAAACTTATACTAGAGCTACTGGTACCGCCGCATACCGTATCTTAGAGTCAATCCGCCTAGCTAAGCTTCTTGCTGGACTCATTTCAGTAAGGCTCGGTTCAGTGACCCAGCGACAAAACTCCCTATAGATCGATTCCACTCATACCTTAGATTCGGTTGAATCAATCTCACTGGAGCGTAAACTCTTAGAGTTTAAACCATCCGCGGGGTCGTGTCAGAAGATTTCCCTAGATTTTCCTCAGGTCACTCTCCAACCGTGCAATCTTATAGCTTTATTGGGCCAGGCATATAAAGCAAAATATCTCATTGTCGCTCTGGCAGACTTCACACACAGAGACAAACGCGATGAAAATTTCAGAATAAGCTGAAAGCAGCTGGTGACGGACGAACAGAGAAGTCGCCAAAAGATGAACACGACTTTTAGCAATGAAGGCCAAAATATTTAAAAATAAAATTCATTTCATTGCACTTTTTAATTTGCAACTAGGCATGCTGAGTTCCCAGGGCACAGGAAAATGTTACCTCTACGTATTGTTATAGACCACCACAACAATTTCGATTTAAATAAATTATTTACTTTAAAAATATGTAGATATAGGTATTTCGGTTATCACAATAATAATTTTATTAACGCCTACAGTTTTCATTGCGGCAAAACTACTTCTCGTGAGTGAACCTCAATGAAACGATCAGTAGTAAAATACCTATTTCTAAATTAAGCGGGTTTGTTTCTATTAATTGTAAAGAAACAGAAAAATTACCTATATAGATAGTCTAGGTATCTGCCGTAAGTTAAAATGAATTAGGTAAATAGCTACCAGTCAGCAGTCATTGATGAAACCGTTTAATAATTGACCAGTTTAATGCTCCGTTTAAATATCTATTTAGCCAATTTAATTCAGATTTATTTATTCACAATATACCTACGATTCGATTACATTAATTTCTAAGCGATTGTCTCTCTTTTTTTTATTTTATCATTAAGTAAGTAAAAATGGGATTGCTCTCGGCCAGCATGTAGCCAGACTAGCCAGCTCTATTAGCTCACCCAGAAGATGCCTAGCCGATATTCTCTCCAGCAAAAGGAATCTTTTTGTTGATCAATATTTAAGATGCTATTTCCGTAAAGAAGTAATTATAAACCGTCATTATTGATATCAAATAAGTGACATGTAAACAAACTTTTACATGAGAATGACAGCTATATTTTCCGATTACTTTATTACGTATAACTAATAAACTACCTCATTAAAAACGATCACTAAGTACTAAATTCATTAGAACTTGTTGCGTTGTTCTAGAATTTAATTTCGCACGCGATTATGGGAAACAAATTCATAGTGTAATTGCCCGCATAGCTAAATATGACCGGTTAGGTTACTATCGAGCTATAGGGTGCTCCATTAAAATATATACCATCAGAAATGCTTGATTCGTTAAAAGCCACTCTATTTACATTGTAGATAAGTAACTAAGTGTTTTCATATAAATAATAGAAATGTCCGGAATCGGGTACTACCTAGTGAAAATATTCTTATTCACATTTTACTAAAGACTGGAGCACTGAAGACGGGTACAGTTTATATATTATTTCTACAAGAACAAAGTTCTAGTCAAAGCTAGGTATATTTTGCCTATTTATTCTGATTTCTCTTTAAAGCATTTTTAATAATATGATTATAATTATCATCATTGCTGCGTCATTATCAGTTGTGTTACTACTCGTAAATCGGGCGTATGAAGTTCGCCTTTGAACTTGCATTATCTCTAGCATTTTAAACCATGCTGTTATGAGTAGGTAACTATTACTAACCACTATATTTATCTCAGCACCTAACCCGCCTTACCCGCCTGATTATAACTACGAATACCTTTTGAAATATGTATAATACATAATATCATGCAGCTAGTGATTATAATTATCTAGTTACGCACAGTCGCACACATATCTTGCAATAGTACATTCGAGGGTTCTTAAAGTTTAGTTAACACGTTATTTCAGTTATAGGTACCTAAATAAAATATTAAAAATATTCGACCTCTATCACACAACACGCTAAACCCCTTGCTTATTAAGGGAGCACAGAATTAATATGCAGATGAGCGGAATTAGCCCAAGTGATCGATTAGACGCGCTCAATGCGCCCGCATCAGTGTTGGGTGTCCACTTTAAAGTCTTCACTTGTGCCCGAGATGAGAGTCAATTGGCGAAGTTAAAAAATGGAACTTAACAAACGAGTCCGCTTGGAGTTTGCTTTGCAGCAATTCTACAGACTACCAATTTTGGCCGTGCTTCCACTAGCGTCTATGAATAGCTAAAGGATGATTCATGCTAGACCGTTCCGTGTCCGGGCTAGCCCGTTTTCTAGTACAAGAAATCGACGGCCGTCGCGCGTCCGTCGATTTCTTGTACTACAAAACGGGCCGGCCCGGACACGGAACGGTCTAGCGTGAATCATCCTTTAGGGTACAACATTTTTCTTCAATTTTTCAATCTGATCATTTATTTTGTTGAAGACGTGTAGTATCATGTACGTGATTTTCACTGTCTTCTTTTTGGCCATCACTATTTATATTAGGTATGACCCCTTTCCGTAGCTAGGCGAACAGTTCAGATAGGATGTAAGACGTGAAAGTCCATACTTCAATATTAGGTATGCAACACTTGATTGGGTACCCGTTGAGATAGTTAACATTCTTGCAAAACAATAGGTAGGTATATATATGTGTGGGTACAGCGTACATCCACGTCAGTAGGTCCCTATATACTTACTCTATCAGTAGTATTCTTTGTGAACTCAAATAAAGATACGTAGTACTATTACTTATTCTGTGACAACGATCAGGCTCTGATGAGCGAGTTTTTCAGTCACATCGCCAGGAAAGCGGACCTTGAGCAATTAATATTAGTGGCAAGCTTGATGGCAAAGGTCTTCGTGATAGCATTCCGAAAAGATGGTCTGACCAGGTCCGCACCACTTTTAATATAAGCTGATCGTGTTTCTTCAAGATGCAACCGATAAAGTGTTGAGGCAATTTTGCATAAAAAAAGGCCTCTCGTCTAGCCGCACCCGAAACGTGATATTTGGCAGCGTAAATATAGAATAAACCGTCTATATTTCATTGCATGTTTGAGAAAAAACATTTACACGTTACACTTCTTGTTTGTTGAATTTGATCACAATCTTTCTTAATTCCTGCTTTGAATCCTAATGATAGGTTTGTCAGATAAACGTTTCTGTTGACGAGCTTACCTAATTGAAATTAAATGAATTTTGAATTCACTACCCCTTTCGTCGGATGCAAAGTGAATAATGAATTGAAATCTAACAATACGAGACCAAAAGCATGCATATCGAATTTATGTCATTTGTAATGCATTAACATTCTAATAGTAGATAAAATCATCAATCACTAGTGGTTGATGTCTCGGATATTTTTATTGATTGCCAATCCCTTTGCTCGGTGAAGAAATATACGAGTAAATACTTGGGAATTACTGCGTAAATATTAATTAGCATTTTGTGCAACTCGGTAAACATTACGAGTGTAATATACATTGACTCTAACCAAGTAAAACATTAGTATATGCTCGTATTTTGTAAAATTTCATACCACTACTATATATTTAACATTAACGACAATAAAGTACAGATAACAGAGTACCCCGTGGTTATATCACAAATATTTGCCCTCACTAAGAATTGAAACCAGGACCGTGAACAGAACATCGCAGGCAAGTTTAATACTGACCAGTCTAGACTATTCGTCAAAGCTTTACTATTTATAGGTGAGGTATAATATGCATTGCTTGTGTTTTGTTCTTTTCCTGAACCAGAATTGGTTTTAACTTCTAGTCTATAAGATGAACAAAATAATCATGCACCCTGAATTTAATTACTTAGGTACATCACTTGTAAACAGATATTACAGTATTTTGAAGTGCAATAGGTGCAAATTGAAATTTCCAGGAGTGCACACTGCACAATATTGCAGCAGCGTTACGAGATGTTCTGTAATACTTAATGAACAGATTAGATCTGAGATAATTACCGCAATTGACAGTTAATACAGCCAAGACTAATAAGCCAAAGATGTAGTTATCGTCAGTATCTACAATGGATGATTCATCCTGACAGCAGTGAACGGTTAATCCTATATTAAGCTAACAATACAAGATGATTCGTCTTATGGAGCATCAGCAGATACATTTATTTCGGGCTTATTGGCTTCACGGAATATGATAAAATAAAAGGCTAATTGTTAAAAAAGAACGATGACGTAGGAGGCAAGTCCACAAATATATGACACCTGTGTAAACATATCCAAAACATTCTTAATGGCGAAATACCTACACAAAATATGTACCTATTTTTAAATGCATACAAATGAAATCAAAATTACATTAATTAGTTAAATTTGGATTAGCAACAATAGAGTACGCGAAACAGTGTTATCAGACCAGTGTACGTTCATATCATGAGCTTTCTTTCTCTCTAATGTTGACTCCACTAGTGCACATTTACACAGCAGAAGTTAACGATGCACTACTTATTTTTAATATGTAAATAAAATGCAGAACGAGATAAGAAATGTTGTCCGGAATGTAACAATGGATTATACCCTGATAAAACCACGAGTATGACATCGCATGTGCCTTATCACCTTTTATCGTTTAATCCTGTCAAAATAATTAATAAAAAGATTGATGCGATGTTTAACAGTAATTTGTGAACATTATCCTCGTAATGGATGGGACACGGCATCAAATTAATTAGGTGTAATCGAGCCATTAAAAAATGTGGGTAGCTTGAATTAATTACATAGCGGTGTACTTAACGTTTAAGTTTTAATGTTCTAATGTCATTAAAGCTTCTTATTCAAATTTTTCTAATTCAGTAAAATCTGGACGCCAAAGGCCTACGCCAAAGGTTGGGATTAGGGTGCCAAGGCGGACCCTGGGCTTCTATGGGATATAAGCGGGAAGACGCTAGGAGGACGATGGTGGCACAGGCCATAATATAATTTTTCATTGATATATATTTCATAGATACGATATATCTAACGTAATTACTCCCTTCTTCCCTTTCATTGAAACATAAAATTTCTGCGTAGATTTTACGGAAGTAGACAATAATAAAAATAAATTATATTCTTCTTCTTCTTCTTGGTTGTAACCTCATGCCTGAGGGACATGAACACCAAGGGCGACTCTCTCGACTACTGATTATAGTCTTGCAATACCAATAAACCAAAATCACGAAATTACTCACAAAACTTACGCTTAACATTTTTTCTACTATTTCTACTATTCTTACTTATGTACACGTTGTACAAACAAACAAACAAACATTGTCAACCAAACATTGTCAAACATTGTCCATTTACACGTATCTGTACAAACAAATACGTGTAAATGCACTATATTACATAATCTTAATTTACAAGAAGTAACCGACTGTACCCTATTAGGCCTTACATTAGATTCTCATTTAAATTGGAAAGCACACTTAGAAAAAATTAAAAACAAATTATCTCGTTTCGTATATGCACTAAGTATGCTGAAAGCAAATACCGGTCTAGAGTGCGCCCTGGCAGCTTACCACTCGCAAGCAGTCGCCTGGCTGCGCTATGGTCTCCTACTATGGGGCCACAGCACTGACATCCACCAGATCTTTGTCATGCAAAAGAAATGCATACGAATCTTAGCCAACATTCATCAACCCCATAGCTGCAGACCCCACTTTAAAAAACTGAAACTTTTAACTCTACCCTCACTTTATATATTAGAAACTGCAACTTTCGTCCGTAAAAACCTACATTTATTTCAATTTAACCAAAACCCTCGTCACTGTCACAACCTGGAACTTCCAGAACCCAAATTAGAAATATACAAAAATGGTCCATATTACAGAGCAATAACAATATATAATAAATTACCCACCTACATAAAAACTGTACCTACCGACACCTTCATAAATACCCTTAAATCGAAATTGTTAGATAAGTGCTACTATTCCATAGCTGAATTTATGGAAGATTCGAAATTGTAAAATGTTTTATACTTCAATTGTACCTTAGCTATAATTAATTTGTATTTAATAGCTATAATTTTATTTAATGTTGCTACACCCTTCCTGGGTCCATTGTATCTTACATGGTTTTCTCAATGTACCTTACATGGTTGCAATAAATGATCTGTTTATCTGTTTATCTGAAATAAATGACCATAAAAAAGTTGTGACGTTACTTACTTGTCCCGATTTCCGTACAAACTTCATACTTAAGGCCGTGTATTACCACTTTTGAGTTTTTAAAAACCATCTGAGACATAGAATATAGTGTCTTAAAATCTAAAAAAAATATATGTGTTACATAAGGATCTTGTTTAGTCAAAATCGCAGTCAGTTACAAGACCTGATGAATTTCACTCGATAGAAAAAAATCGCGAAGTTACCCCTTTTTGGAATGTATTTTCAATACTACGGCTATATTACTGATATTTAACATTTAATTTTTGTACTCAATTAAAGATCGTAAATAGTTATAGACAAATTCGCAGGGTTTGCTTTGATAAAATGATTGGCTTAAAGACTATAGCTAAATATTTACAAAACTGCGCGCAGAGCTTGCGTAGAGAGCGGGATGGTTAATTGTAAACTCACGCATGTTAGAGCGGGACATTTGCGTTGGGGATACCTCCCCTTAACAAAACATTTTTGACGGTTCATAAAAAGTAGTTGATTTGACTATCAACATACTATCAACTATCAACAGCCCAATATTATTGTTGTGCATTTTCCATTTAAAAAAATTTCATAAAACTACTGAAATGTATGATTAATAAACGAGATACAATGTAAGCCAAACAATTTGACTAACAAAACGACTAATCCCCAACCACGTCAAATTGTTTATCATATGACTAATAGGAAATAATCACTGAGTAATGCCATTATGGACAAATTCGATTGTGAAGCTCGTCCGATATTGGGGTTGACAATTTTCAAATTGGAATCCAAAATATATTCACCCCACTCTTCGGGGTGTCAAGTGAAACGAAATGTTTGAGTATCGCATGGGGTAGGACCTCTTACCGTACCCATACAATACCTACTATAACAAGAGGACTTAGTCGCTGAGCTTCTGAATAACTTCTAACAACATTTTGTAAGTCAATTCTTCCAACTAGGTGGTACAGTCACGAATTTTTATTTGGAACCGCCTTAGGGTTGACAATCCTGTCAATCTGTATAGAAATTTAAAGATAGAGTCTACGAAATGGGTCATAAATTAACGAGCGTGACCGTACATACTTATATTTTATTGGATTTTCCAGCATCATATCCTATATCCTTGTTATAAGAATCCTAAAATAAATTTATCTTTATTTTATTTTAATTCATATTATATTTGTTCAGGATATTATATCTGTTAATTAATACATTCTAATATATTTAGTTACAAAACTTCAGCAGCTTTGATAAGCAAACAAATAATACTTTATCTCCACACATATCATAAATCCTCTAATATGCGTTCGGAAACCGTAGAAAATGACTCTCATTTCAACATTCAATGAATTTATGGCAATTTTCTTATCTGTGGCTAAGGCTACAGCAGTAATAAAATATTTCATTTTAATCTCATATATGATGTTAAAATATTACGTCAAACAAAACTGTCAAAATTTAAATGTCAAAGTTGACATGTCCCTATTCTAGTATCACTGAAAATTCAAATTCAGTCGATGCGAAATGTCAGCTCGATGTTTTTTTAGTATATATCGCACGAAATTTGAGCTAGAACGACATGATCACATCAGAATAAGGACTCTTTACTTTTTAAAATAACATTCAGGTATCTGTTGCCAGTTCTGATTTCGATATTTCCGCAACCGTGCAAAAAAGGTTGTATTAACACAATTATTGTATTTATTTACTACGGTTTCTGAACCCATCTTAGAGTAATTATAATATGTGTGTAGATAAAGTAATGTATGCAACTGTACATAATTAGGCATTAAAACACTCGTGTGACCTTATTATGTACCAGTTGCATAAACTACTATTTAGGCATTCCTTTAAATCAAATGATTACGACATTAACAATATGATAGTTAACACTTTTATACCAATTGCGATGTTGCACACATTTTAATTTCAACAATTAAAAGTCGAATACACCACCCTACCTACAACGTCATTCCAGTTCTTTGTGTACGCGTACACATATGGCACTGTTTGCCGGCGACAGATTTCAGATAAAACTGATACCTCAAATTTCAAAATGGGGATTAGAAAAAAGATACCAATTTGGGGACGATCTGTTTGAAATGAAAATTAAACTAAAGTGGTCTGGTATAACGTTTCTAATTGGAGTTGTGGGATACTGGAGATTTTTATTGGAATTTTGTTGAGGGCAGTAAACATGAGTTTAATGTAAGGACTCAGTCATTTCTACAGGATTTTTTTTAAATGAATGATACCTGGCTACTAGAAAATTTAGCGATGTGAAATACTTTTGACCGAATTACAATGCAAATACTAATACTATTTTAGGCTTGTTGGTAAGTACCCCCTGCCTACGAAGCTGGTGGTCGGGGTTCGAATCCCGGTCAGGGCATTTATTTATGTGATGATCACGAATAATTGTTTCTGACTTCCGATCCTTTGATGTTTTCTATGTATTTAAGTATCTATTTATCTATGTAAGTATTATATTGTCGCCTAGTATCCCTAAGATTTGCTTAGTTTGGGACTAGGTTGATTTGTGTAAAGATTGTCCACAGATATAATTTATTTAAATTATCACGAACACTATCTCCGTACCAATGTGTTGGGAGTGGGAACCTGTACCTCTGGTCTATATAATTTTTGAACCATTTGAACCGAACGGGTTTGCATTTGGTCTTAATTTGTATGTCAACGCCAATAGCGCCCCTGGTGGCCTTTGGTAGTAACTATTAAATTGAGACTATAAACGCAGACGCGTTTGTTTACATTTTGTTTCGTACAAAAGTATACTAAGGCCGGGTATTATAAAGATCCGTTAGACCAAACGTCAGATCAAATTTCAGTAACTCAGTAAATTTTTTGACATAACATACCGGCACATAAGGTCTAACGGATCTTTATAAAACCGGGCCTAAGAGGTACATTTGTCTCTATCTGTCAATACAACGAATCATCATACCCATACAAAAAAGGATCATTATAGTTTCAAAGAGGCTACGGTGCCTACTTACTATCTGTCAGGCCAATACATTTGTTTGCCACCGTCGTAGTATATATACATGTATGTTGGTGCCATGATAAGTAAGTACTACGTATATTAGATCAGGAATCACCGAAAACAAATAAACTTCAAGGTACCCCCTACGTCTCAGACGTCTCTGTCCTCGCTAATTGCTTCTTAAGACCTCAGGATTAACCGAGTCAGGTCATACACCCTTTTTAATAAGCTTCTACTTAGACCCCTTTCCATAGAACCCTGGTTATTTGCGAAATGTAATTCAGGGTATTAATTACCGAATTGTGTACGCGTTACTGGTTCCGACGCGACACTTTGTCGTCATATTAAATTTATTCACCCCTTTCGTACGGGCTAGTTGACTGTATATTAATAATTTTTGCTAGAAGGGTAATCTTTGAAGATTTAAATTCAGAAATATGCTGCTTGGTGGTTTTTTGTTGGTACCTTGGTTTTGGTTTGGCGGTTTAAACAATGAAAGGGTTTGTTGTATCACCTTAACAAAGCTATCATTCAGATAACAGTAATTTTATTAATTTAAAAAGGAATGTTGCTGCTTTCGATAAAATTTCAAACTTGGTAAGTCTTGTACGTTACGTTAAATGGATATTAATTGTATCAATCTCTCTAGCTACCGAGTAATCTTTCAACAACTCTTCTTTTCTTGATCGACAACGAACGTATTGATATCTATTGCATTCATTGGGCTATTATCATTGAAGCACTATGTGACTCAAAGGCTTATATAAACTTTTGAGATTGAAAACGAATTGATCAAAATTGACAGGATTCATCGATGTTGATAAAGTGTGTAATTTATAAATTCCCCTTCCATTTACTCCCTAAAGGAAATACCAATTCGATATAACATTATCATATTTCGCTCCTGAAAATAAAACAGACATCAGCGTCGCGTATCAACATATTTATGATTTCCATTAACGACGGCATTGTAACGTACTGCCAGAATCAAAATAAAAATAGGTATCAGTAGATCTTCAATATTCATGAAGACATAACCGCGAATTATTGTTCGACTGGTACAGGAGCAATATTTTTCTCAATCACCATTAGTCCGTATCTGCGAGCCTACCGACCGTTTCACTGCGTACGATAGCAACGTGCACTCTGTCCATGTTACCCTAAAATCTTTCACAAATATCTTTGACTGTTACGCTACAATCAACCTAACGTAGTTCTGGTTTGAGTTCATTATAGATTTCGAGATTATCATCAGCTCGGTCAGTTTGCGCTTGACTCTCATTTCGCAGTAGAATGCGGAATATGTCGGCACTTCACTTTTATTGTATCAAATAATAGGGGCGCTCTTATGGCTATTATCACGTGTTTGATCTAAAATGATACTTCGTACGACATGCACTTTGTTGAGGGGTGTCTTTTCTATAGAGATTGTTACTTGTTAGCTGCCAAAAATTTTACCGATACCGGTGCAATTGAACATTTTGGAATAAATAAGGTCGATAATCCTCCGTTCTTTCGCATTGTGTTGGTGGTTTTATAATGCCATGTCCATCAATGTGGTAGCTAGATAAAGGCCTTTCAAAATTGTGAAGGGGAAGCTTCTAAGGCGTTAGCCGTGACAGGTCTTATTTATCTTTCTTTTCATATGCCTACTTGAATTTCTAATAGAACTATCACTTGCCAAAAATGATAGAATTTTGATGTGAATTGAAGATGTGCCAGGTTTAATGTGTCGTGCTTATGGAATTTTACGGACAGAATTCGTTATCTTTTCGTTTTGAAAAACTATAGTAGGTAGTGTTTGGACTTCGTATGCACTTAACCTCCCAATACTTATGCAATGGATCACGGAAAATAAAACTTAAAATTCACTAGTATTGCCACAAACATACATCACTCTTTCTTCAATATTTTCAAAACAATTCCGTCGTTATACTCATAGATTTCTCGCTTGAAAGCATCGAAGACAATAAACTTAGTAAACGGAGCGTCTATAACGCCTGCCATTTGGTCCATTCAAACTTGGCTTCGGAATCCAAGACATAACCATTTCCTATTCTCATACAAGGATCATCCGTCGACTGAAACTAGTCTGCAAACTGACATGCGCAATCAAAACACAATACGTTATAAATGGTGCACATTATATCAAAGCCATTTTATTATACCTGCACTCCTAGATACCCCGCTTAAATAATAAGCTCTAATCCTTCGTAATAAGGCTCAGGGTATTCTGGATTGGGGTACAAAGTTATGTTTGTTAGTTGTACGTCAGGGCTTCTCAACTTTGGCTCATAACCATCCCGCTGTGAAACGTAAAGAGAAGCAATGGTTGTCGATAAATATTGTCGCTTTATTTATTTGCGTAGTTTGTGGGTGGCGTCGTCTCACATGATTACGTTGACGGCTGTGCATTTGTATCACAGTAACATATAAAGATAAAATAATATGCAGCGTAGTAAATAGAAATGTAAAAATGCACCAAAATTCGGTGTCTCATGCAGTCACCCGTGTAAGTTTGTAGTTCATATGGACCACATAATACGATTCAGCATGTCTATATGTACACATATTTGAGTATTTAGTACGACACGAATCCAGTTGATAAATCTTCAAATCACCCCAAACTTAGAAAAATGTAGAGACATAAGAAAAATAACAAGCAACTTTAATTTTCCGAAGTTCCTTCTGTTGGAAGCTTAATTTTCTTAGATAGGTTCCTACTAAATTACTTATTTTCCAACAGTCTAACATAACATGGAAACGCCTTTTTAGTAATGAAAATGACGTTCACTTAAATTAAACATGAGCCAAAAGGGCTCAAAATGTCCCATGGATCATGTTCATATATGTCCTTTTCTATTTGTACGTTTAATACCCGTAAGCAAGTAGAGGGTTAATGATAGGTTTTCAAATATTCAGTTGTCAAGCTTAGAAATGATTGTTATGCTTAGTAGAGGTGAGACGTACTAGGCAAAACGCGTACTGAGTCTTGCGAGTACGCGTCCACAAAAAGACTAGATCCAAAGACTAGGTCCAAATACTCGCTAAACCGACCCCGACCCGAGGTGCCCCGAAAGAATCCGAACGCGCAGACGAATACGAATAGCGCGGAACATAAAGACTCTTAGACGTTTCGAGTCCGTTCCGAGTCTTCAGACTCGTCGTACGCCTAGTACTCGATACGCTAAAAGACGCGCAAGCGGGATCGCGTACTTACGCGTCCATGCCAAAACCTATTCCAAAAACTTGTTCCCGTAAATACGTCTCACCTCTAATGCTTAGCGGTGGAAGTAGTTTTAACCAATTTCGTAAATGAGGCAGGCTTTTGAAAGACTCGTGTAATTGTTTGTTGTTTGCCTACGTTGTTTTATATTCAGTATTCACAAAATACTTCTATTTAATGTACTATTTTGATATTAAGTACATTGAAGGTAGTTTTAGTGTCATATGTTACTTCATATTTGTTCTCGTAAGTCAGAAATCTATATTGTAATGTAAGGGAATAGAGCTTCTGGCTTATTCGTATAGTTATACTTTTGATGCTGACTGTACGTAGGTATTGAAAATGGTACCTAGTTTGTGGAAAGTCGTCTAGTTAAATTGCAGGCAAATGGCATCTAGATCACCATCTATTCTGAGTTAAACCATTTCGTTATTAGTCATTTTGACAGACGTGGTCCAGGACCATTGCAATTTTTTCTTTTTGTGTTTTGCCATCTTTGAATGATACTGCGTTATTCTTGTTTGTCCATTTTCTTCATAAACATTCTCCAATATTTTCTATAATTCTATCTATTTATAGTACTCATCCCTCAAGAACCAATTAAGTATTTTGAAGATATTATCCCCACAAAATGCCGTCTCCAAAAAACAGCCCAACGGAATGATCGTTATTTGTTTGTATCGCCACGTGTCCAAAATAACACAAATTGCTACGGACCAATTTAGTACCAATTTTCCTGTATGCCCACGATTCGGGCGTAGGGGTAATTGATCGTCTTTTGTTTATTTAATTCCGTTATTGTTACGTTTTTGTGCGTAGCTATAAATTGTACATTTGTTGTCAGACGTAAAACTAAAATCTTATTAAGGGGAGGTATCCCCAACGCAAATGTCCCGCTCTAACACGCGTGAGTTTACAATTAACCATCCCGCTCTCTACGCAAGCTCTCCGCGCAGTTTTGTACATATTTAGCTATAGTCATTAAGCCAATCATTTTATCAAAGCAAACCCTGCGAATTTGTCTATAACTATTTACGATCTTTAATTGAGTACAAAAATTAAATGTTTAATATCAGTAATATATATCTTTGGCGATTTTTTTCTATCGAGTGAAATTCATCAGGTCATGTAACTGACTGCGATTTTGACTAGATAAGATCCTTATGTAACACATTTTTTTTTTTAGATTTTAAGACACTATATTCTATGTCTCAGATTGTTTTTAAAAACTCAAAAGTGGTAATACACGGCCTTAAGTAGGTATGTAATTTCAATTAGTTATGTAATTTCCATCACGTTGGCAAGTGCGCTCACAGACTCTAATCGTTAAGCCCTTTAGGTGTCAAACTAATTTAGTTTTTTAATTAGTTAAGCTATCAAGTGACCAGTATAGAGGAGTTCTGATTGGCCAACAATTTAAGTCCGTGACCATACCTACCATACCTACCTAACCTATATCTAATTGTCATACATATGAAGCCTTTGGCAAAAACAATAAAAATTGTGAGTTCATAATGGGCCTAGTCTAGTAGAGCAAACTCGGTAGAGAGACTCGTCGTCCTCCAAATTTTACATGGTTGTACGAGACGCGCTGGACAGGAACCGGTGGCGTAATATCATCCGTTCCAGATGCAACCCTGATGCTGACCACGATCCTCAGATATGAGGAACCGACCAGAGAGAGAGAGAGAGTAGAGCAAAAAAAAATCTATAAAAATAATGCAAAACTTTTCTAGGTATCTTATGTTATATAATACCTAACCTATAACTAAAAGAATCAACGCAAATTCCAGTAGGCAAAAAAATGTTTTGCATAGACTTATCCTCTCTGTGACGTCATGCACTCCAATGCCTACAGAACGCGTTTCATATTTTCGCCCGCCCGCTCACTGCTCCGATAGCCGTGATCGTCTAGTGGTTAGGACCCTACGTTGTGGCCGTAGTAACCCAGGTTCGAATCCTGGTCACGGCAGTGTCAGACACTGTTACGGCGGAGCTTTCTTTTTGTTGTTTATTTTTTATAGTTTAGTTACGTTTAAGTAGTTTCATTGCGTTTTTTGTCTACCATGCATATCTATATCATGAAATAGGTAAATTATTAAAACTAAAATTTATCCCTAATGTTTGTTTCAGAGATATAAAGCTTTTGGAATAGAATAAAACTAACAAAATTCTTGATTTCATATTCAGTTTTATTTGTTTTTATTGTTGTTTTAGCCAATTTCGTATCATATAATAATACTTAATTATTCTTGTTGGGCTCGATCTGATAGCGACTGTCTAAAAACTTATGTACTTAAATTAGATAAGTACTTTTATTTATTTATTTAAAACAAACAGTTGATACAAACTTATTGCGTACATATGAGCCACTATTTAAAACCTTTAACGGTTTAAATAATACTTATATGTATTTTGCACTGTCTCTGGTCTCAATCCATAAGTCAAATTGCGTATAAAAAGTATGGACAAGAGAGATAATAACAAACAGACCGACATATACGGCGGAAAATGAAACTTGACAGTTATAATATCGTAAAGTGAAGAGGAGAGTAAAGCTTAATATGAATAACAAAACGGTTCTAAGTGCTCATGAATGTTTTCATGCCAAGTTTTCACACTTGAGCGTTGAAATCAAATTCTTAATTACCCAGCACACATTACGGCGTATCTGCGATCAGGGCACAAAGCGACACAATCAATTTGCTGTCGCCCCCATTGTCTAACGCGATATGGGTAATGGAAGCGGTTTACGGTCTGTTTTGATTTAAATTAACCCTTATTTTAATAATTTTCGATCAACTAATTCATCATATCTTCTCCTTGATTACGCAAGTCGGTTTTGGACTTCAGAAAAATATCATAAAATATAGTCTGAGATAATAGCTTTGCAAATAAATATTTCGGATTTAATACCTATTAGGTATTAGTATATAAATAATATGCCATTCTAATACAGCAATGATAGTATTCATTAGCCCAATAACTACAATCAAACCCCCAACATACTCTTCTGTCCCCCCCCCGCCTTTCCACTCGGCTGCACACGTCTTTTACCATTAATGGCCTTAATTAAAAAGATTTTTCCAACGAGGGCTGGAATGAATCATTATTTAAGTAATATTTAAGATGATGATTATTAATGATGGTAGAGTTGAACAAGAAAACGGAAATAAAACTACATAATCATCCTTAGGTTTGCCCCTTTTTTTAGGGTTCCGTACCCGAAGGTCAAAACGGAACCCTATTGGTGACGCCCAGGCGTCCGTCCGTCCGTCCGTCCGCCCGTCGTCTGTCACAAAATATTGTTCCTTAGATTTTTTTAACTTCCCGTTGACCTATGAAGTTGAAATTTGGTGATAATGTTTATTATTACGTATATTTTACCAACAAATACAAACATATTAATAAATCACATTTTTGATGTTGGTTCGGAACACTAAATGTGCGAAATCCGATTCGCACTTGGCCGGTTTTTTTTTATATTATTAAAAATGAGATCGCTCTTGGCCAGCATCTAGCCAGGGGGCAAAGATGAGGCCGACGATGAAGCGAGCTCACCCAGAAGATATTAATATTGAAAGTGAATTTCATTTGATTTATCTTATTTTAATTTGCTCCTCTCCTAGTTACTTTGATCATTTCTTATTCACCTTACCTCCTGAGCCACTTATTGCTACCTATAGAAAGAAAAAAGTGGTTCAATGGAATCTCAATTCAAATTTTATGGCAATAGAGTTTCATTCATCAAATATTTTACTAGTGACAACCGATATAAAATCACTCATGAGCTGTTAAGGGAATACCTAAGTAAAATGTTGACCTCGCATGTAAGAAACCTTACCTGCTACTCACTTGTTACTGCTGGCTTTACAAATAAATAAATGTGCTTGACTCCTCTGGAGTCGCAAGTAGGTCTAGTGGGTGGGGCAGATTGCTTGAACAAATTGTCGTAAATGTGGCCACCCTGGTCAAAACTACCAATTCTTTTCCAGGGTCTAGTTAGGTACTAGTTCGATCATGTTAAGTTTATTAGGGGGAAAGTTTGCATAGGGAAAAAACATTTTTTAAGATAGTAACATGAAAATTTGCTAATAGACTAAGCATTATAAATATTATAATGAAAGCAAACCGTTTTGTTAGGTACCCATACAAACCTTCCACCCCTAATAAATTATAATGGCCGACGGAGGAGTTGGTTCCTATCAAAAACATAAAGCTATGTACCTAACTAGACCCTGGATAAAATTTTCCCAGCGTGTCCACGTTATTCTTTGAAACTCCCTAACTATAGTACCTACTCATAAGCTAAGGTATTCATAAGTTAAGGCTTACCACCAGGGCCCTGTTTCACTAAGCTACAAGTTAAAATTGCTTGACACGCGTTTGACCAATAACGACTGGCGATTTTATTAATGTCGCCGGTATAGACCTATATAATGAACCTTCCCGTGCGTTGGAAGTTGGAAGGCACGTTAAGCCGTTGATCCCGGCTGCTGTCTATGACATCACTCGTTAAGCTAAGTTGGAGGCCTTCGGGCGGCTTGACAACTTCTAACAGTCAAGTTGCCCACTCACTTGACAAAGGGGGGGGGTCGAAGTTGCACCACGTCCGTAGGGAAAGTACCCATCGCAACCCTACACGTGACCCTGGGTGGTTCTAAAAGTGCAACAAAAACTGGCAACCGTACTGTCTTCTCGAAGATCTCACGGTTCCAAATAAATGCCATACGATAAATAAATAAATAACCTATATAATTGTAAATTGTATAGTACGTAAGTATATAACTTGTGTCCTCTTATTCATTACCTCAATTATGCTTTATATATGGAAAGTCCTCGGAAACCTTCCAAGATACTCGAGTTTTATTCTAGTACCTAGGATGGCCATGATAATTTCGGTATCCGGCAGGACATCTACACCCCTAAACAATTCAGACAACAATTCTGATTGCCTCATAACACATTAAAGTAAATTACACACCCCGGTTATAGATCTAATAACTATAAGGCCATATCTACACAATATATGGGTCCATTTTCAATACACCCAAAAACCAAAACACCACCCTTAGGACCTCTTTGCATAAAGAGTTAGTGCATAAAATCTTACGACACCTACATACAAACATATAATAGACATCCAGTTGACGGAAATAACTCTAAATACAACCTTATGGCGATTTTAATAAGACTACTGCAGAATTTGTGGATATTACTCTTACGTCAGCGCAACACCAACTTAACAGTACTGTCGCATTAACAAAAAACATTCCAAATAGAAATTTACCACAATACAATAAGGATCATGTAAATTTCACAAGCTGCAATGCATCGTTGGATGTTAGGGCCCAGTAAAATCATTACAGTTTAACTCTGCCAGTTTCCCGTTTAAATTAAACGCAGGACAATGGTCAGTGGCTAAACCACGGTTAACGGTCTTGAGCCTAAGTTATGGAGGGATTAGCCGTATCTTAATATCTTGCCTTAACTAGGGGTGATTGTGATTGTGGATGCTTGGCGTTTGGTGAAGCACCCGTATTTTATGATCCATGCTGATGATATTAATGAAAGACGGCAATTGTTATAATATATGTAACTACAATTCACATACTATATAAAAGCCAAATATCATCTTTAAACTCCAATGCAGTCAATTGAACATTTTTCTCTAAAGAATATTTTAATGTCACATTTTAACCGCAACTTGGTTTTAATACCAGTGCGTTACCGGCAAGCGCGGGCATTTATTGTAACCTAATAATGTTCTATTAGCAATTATTTCCTTGTATAAGTAAATCATAATTATGTAAATTAATTCAAAAATTAAATTTGCTAATTCGCACCTTCAATGTACTAAGTGTACAACAGCCGCTTACGTCATAGTAAACAGGGCTGTCACTTGTACTGAGTTGTCAGTTTACTTTGCTGTACATTGCTGGCAATTTAAATATTTGTTATAAATGAAGTGAATTAGTGAAGTCGAAATTTTGACTTAATAATAAAATTAAGCGCATGGTTAGGTTAAGAAACTACGTTTAAATACCCAACTTAAAGAAAAGCCCGTATGCCGGTAACACAGGTAAAGTATACTCCTCTTTTGCAATTTCATTTTTATAATTATAGATTTAGATTTAGATTTAGATTTATTTATTTCATAATATAAAAATACAATATAAATTATCCTAAGTAAATTTATACGACTTTATATATTATGATCGTCAAATAATTATGGAAATGTCAATATCTTAATCAATTATATATACAAAATTTCGAATTGTTGTCAATATTAAAATTTACAATTTATACATGTCAAAATTTTCAAATTAATTATTATACAAACCAATTTAATAAAATAGAATGTCAAATGTTATATAAAAGCAGTACATAAAAATAAATAAAACTACAATTTTAAAATACAATGTCAAACAAACCTAGTTTCCATAAAGTCATTTACAGAATAAAATGAATTTTCCAATAAAAAGATTCTAAGCTGGCGTTTAAATGCTTCGTCAGATGTTTCATTTTTTAATTTGGTGGGTAGATACGGGTGTGGGTAGATATAGTTCTCTACTTCCTTATATTCAACCAAATTGTTGGCAACGTCCATACCACGTTGAATACACCATATATCGGTTCTCGTCCGATCACCGAAGGTAAGCAACGTCGGGCGCGGTCAGTACTTGGATGGGTGACCGCCTGGGAACACCGCGTGTCGTTGGCTTTTTGCATTTATTCTATACTGCTGTTCTATGTATACATGTTTTTCTAACATTTCAATAATATTTAAGAAAATTATATTTCCTTAATTTTTATTTATTCACGTGTTGAAATATGCCCCATTATTAGTGAGTAAAGTAAGATGCGTAATTGTGTTTACAATATTAGACACGTATGTAGAGATTGTCAGAAGGATTAGGACACATTGCATTGCAAGGGATGACCCTGGTCAAATTGATGCAAAGGAAATTACATATCCAGGAATCTTCTGTCATTAGAGTAAACATTATTAATTTTGCCATTAATAACGTAAATTCTAAATAACTTTTGGCATAGGAATCGCTAAATTAGTAAATATATCAGATATATTTTAATTAGCAATATACAAGAACATAATTCATTGTATCATGATCTATTAGCGATACTTTTTAACACGTCAGTAGGTATGATTTATGTGGCTGGGACTAAGGATAAGCTCCTGCGCACATTTCATGACTCCAATCGCGGGCGCAACTTGTTGCTATTTTATTTCAACAGGCGCTTATCGACTACATAAAATTTATATATGCAAGCAAATCGCTCCCTTTCATGGGACTACATAAAATATATGTTTATCTATCATCTACGTCATTATTACATGCGGCATATTTTTTCAAATAGCGAATTTATTAATATTGCTTTAAAACCTTATCACAATAACTGACGAACGCGTACACTCACATTAAACTAAACATTCATAGCTGTGACAAAGTTCCAGCCACAATGAAAGCACTTATCACGCCGTACTTAGCCATTATAAATGGGGATCATTTATTTCGCATTGTACAGCAATATTAGTATTGTCAACGTTTTCGGTTTGAATAAAATGATAAAATGCGACTTTAAGATACTGTCCGGGTGCTAAATAGACTTTGTAACTAGTTTTGGTGTTATTTGTGGTGATTAATGTCCTGTCTTGTATATGAAACTACGTATATCTTTGTGTGATTAATGACCACCATTACATAGAAGTGATGACGTTTCACAATAAACAGGTTTTAGTTTTATATTTTCTCCTTTTTCTACTATGTAGGTATCTACGTGAGGCATCCAGAATACATATATGCGTAAGTAATCCTAATCTAACTCACCAACTGATTCAAGCTCTAAATATTCATTCGAATTAACATATACGACTAAAACCTAAGCCCACATATGTTTCAATATTACAATTAAAATTTTAATCCCATAATTGCTAGGAGAGGAAAATTTCAATCCGCTAAACACTTCGGCGTACTGTGTAGGGTTGGAAACTACACCCTACTCACCTATATAATTTTATATAAACTTGTAACACACAATTACTTAATCTGATCTCTGATAGTGGCTATTAAATCAATCATATCATGTTGATATCGATATTTATAGTCAGTGTGAATTTCCTGTATATTATCCCGTTAACTTGATCGTAATGAATTTTTTCACTACGCTATTATGAGTATTATTACATTGATATTTCCTAAAAATTAATTGAAACGGTTTTACCTACTTGAAATAGTGATACAATCTCGATTACATGATAACTCTACTCGTGCGCTATAAAAAAGCTCATCATCACGAAAATTGATATGTAAATATACTTAGATATGATAACTTTTTTCCTAGGCTCGTCAAACCTATCAACGAAGCTCCTTAAAATATGATTATTAAAAAAATCCTTGCATTTTATTTTCGCGTCATTTTCTCGCCCTCTGTTCTGATGACACATTTTAATTACTGCAGCGCCATTTTAATTTAAATACTAATCCGCTTACAGTATTCGGCGGTAGTGCGGTTTTAAAATCATAACATCGTAGGGATGTGCTCCATTGAATTCCAAAAAATTGTACGTCGTAATTCAATTTTCTATAAAAAAATTAAATTGACACATTAGATTTTAGTTTTTTACATAATTAGGCTTTTATTTACTTAATTCAAAACAATTAAACAGCGCCTTGTATTTATTTTATTAAAATAAAATAATAATAAGTTTTGTTTACACAAGTAGGTACCTACAGATAAAAAAAATTTTTTGCAAAAAAAAACACTCTTCTAAGATAATGGACGTATTTGACCGCAGGGTTTCACTAAGATAATTATATTTACCCAGGTACAGTAGAGGACAGCACTAGTCCAGTAAATAGTGAACGAGCTATCCTGTAGCAATAATAACTTAAATTAACAAACCTTAATCCCGCCGCGACAGGTTTCTTATTAACGCCATTTGTCACTGACGGTACGATTAACAAAATCCCGTTTCATGAGATTTGAACTTTATACCGAACAAAATAAGGTCTAAGGCGATTGGCATTCATTCTCAAAATCAGTAAGCCGCCTATATGTACAATTATATTTACACATGCTAATTTGAACCTTATACTGTATACCTTTAAGACTTAAATATATCACGATGTCTAGTTTTCAAGCATGCCTAAGAATATAAATACCATTTTTGAGTATCAAGGGATATTGCACGTTATGCAAATCACATTAAAGGTGATTTATTCTGGTATTTAGTTTTTAAGGACTATAGTACATAATCAGCAGAGAGTCTTTGCGCCTTAATTATCGGGGAGGTCGGGGTATTAACAGAGTTTAATTTAAATAAATAATTTCACGAAGCCACGGGGCAATTAGTAAGTTTCACTTGAACATTTTTCATTGTGTAACAAAGTTGAATTTTAACTTTCGTGCGTCATGTTAAAACTATGTTTTAACCATTTAGTTGAATGTATACATTTTACTATAGGTGTAATAAAGTTTTACTTTCAGCCAATTTATTGTGGACGTCATATTTGTTATAAATTGCCCTTTGATAAAATTTAAATATATTGGATTTTGGTCGCATAGGAATGAATAAAAGTTTTGTTGTTATACATATCTGGATTCTGTTATGTTAAAAATGTCATGAACCATATAATCGCACACTTACACTTCATAAAAAAAGCATAGGTACACATTATTTACATTTAACATGTGCTCAAGTAGTTACTTACCAGTATGTAATTTGTATACACTTGTCCATTTATCTATTATCTATGAAACAATGACAAATCTATCCCTCCAAATAGATGACATTTAATTTACATAAATAAATCCCTTTGACTTCTGGTCAACCCTAGCCAACCCTAGCTTCCTCTTAGAATTAAAAGAGCACAAATCAACACATTAAAAACAAATCGTATGTACAAATGTATAAGATTCAAAATAAAATGTCAATGGTTTCATGATAATTTTTGATAAATCGGTATCATCCCATAACGCATCTATGATTGAGATGCACTAGTTACGACAAATTTGAGTCGTTTGACGCATAGTGTAGCCCATTTGTATTGGTCAGTGATGTAGTGAGCCATTAGGTTGATGGAGACTTGGTTTATAAAGGAAGCTAGAGAATTTCGTTAATTTGATGCTTTCATCAAGTCTGATTTGTGTGCGTCATTTGATTTGTTCCTTATGGACTCACATATTTATATTCACAAATACAGCACATGTACACTAGATCCTTACAACTGAATGTAACGTTCTAGCCTCTCACTAAACCAATTTTTTATGTCAAAATATTAATAATATAACAAATAGTCTATTTATATAACAAATAGACTTTAGAACCGGTTAATCACTATCTGCAGTTCAAGTTCAGTGTCGCAGACATTCTCAATATTTAAAACTGATAATACCTAATAAACAATACCACTGACACACTAAAGGTAAAGACTATAGTATCTTACTGTAAACTTTATGAACATGATTTACTTATACAAAAACTTCCTGAAAACCAAACCATAACACAAACCCTTTTCACGTAAACCTTTAATACTAGTTAATGGTCAGCTGTATCAACCCTCACGAAGAGGGTCAGCAAAACAAACTCTTTCAATGCAGTCCCTTGTCAG
Source organism: Cenopis cana (assembly GCA_951800055.1). Classification (NCBI taxonomy): domain Eukaryota; kingdom Metazoa; phylum Arthropoda; class Insecta; order Lepidoptera; family Tortricidae; genus Cenopis; species Cenopis cana. The sequence goes on from OX637472.1 coordinate 13,289,636, forward strand.
AGAACAAAACGTTTTAAGAATGAAAAATGAAATCAAGTGGACAGAGCGAGGGAACCGGTAACCTGATATATATTAATATGAGACCTGGTGACGTTGATGGATGTATCGGTAGCGTAGATTTGAGTTTATGGAGTACCCATATTTAGATATATAACTAGGTACTTTATAATCTTTAGAATAATAATAAAAGAGATAGCTGGCACAGTGGAAGGGCATCTTGCTCATACTTGGAGCACCTAACCAGGTTAAGTAAGGAAGGACCGTAGACGTGCGTCTTTGCACACCGTGCTGAGTGGACTTCTTTTTAGAGATCCGTTTCAACTATTTTATGCTATCAATTTGGGAATAGTTATAAACAAGTGTAAACCAGATGCATAGAATTTTTTTTTATGGATGTGACCGAAAAATTTCAAATGTGACTTAGTATATTAGTATGCCAAATAGTGTCATATAAATCGATTTGAGGCGCACGCTCTGAAACAGTTTTTCTTTTTTAGGGTTCCGTACCCAAACGGTCCAACGGAATCCTATTACTGTCACTCACGCGTCCGTCCGTCCGTCCGTCGTCAGTCAAAAAATTGTGTTCCGAAGAATTTCTTCCCATTGATCTATGAACTTGAAATTTGATGATAATGTTATTACGTATATTTTATCAACAAATAGTAAAATATATTGATAAATGTGATAATTTCTCGGAATTTTCCTTTTTTTCCTTTTAAAACCAAGTTAATTTTGCGGTGGGTTCGGAACACTAAATGTGCGAATTCCGACACGCACTTAGCCGATTTGTTGGATAAATTTCGATTTCGAAAATTAAAAAAAAAACATCATCAAACCTCTGATATCCAAAGTTTACAATAAATAAAAAAATAATTATTACATAGGTACCATTACTACAATGAAAATAAAATTATAAGTGCATAAAAAAACCTCCCAATGCAGGCAGGCATATGCAATCTATTTAAAACAGACATAGAATATCTTGAAAAGCGCAATTATTGTATACTAGTTATTGCCCGCGACTTCGTCCGCGTGGAACTCTTTTATCGCAACAGAATTCAAGTAATTACTATTTACTTATTTCAGGCGTTTACCTATCATCGTTCTTTCATACAAACTTCCACCCCCTTAAGGGATGTAAAATGTTTTTAATCAAAAAACACATAATATAGAAAAGAAACAAAACAAGAATAGATCTAACAACTACTTAAACCTAACCTAAACTAAATACTTAAATTGTAAGGGCATGCATCGCCAAAGTCGCTGCCACTGGGAAGGGTTCCCATAAGGCTGGCTGCGTTGCCTCGCTGAATGGCAATTCCGATTCGCTGAGCGAGGAACGAGCCAGCCCTACGGTCACCTGAGGACCGGATAAGTAAATAACTTAATCTTTTAAAAAGTTTAATTGCATCCGGTCCCCACGGACCCAGGGTCTCCACTGCAAACGCCGCAAATATTTAGCTATCGCCAAGAGTAACATATTTGCGGCGTTTTGCTGATTCGGCCACGGCGGCTGCTCCACCGGCCCTCAACGACGTCGTGCCCAAGTGGGACGGCGCTAGGGTGTCCACGCATGTGGCATCCCAGACTAACGGCCGTCCCTGATGCCAGGGCACGAGAGTCATCCCGTCGGGTCTCTTGCCATCGTCACGTGCAAGTCCATTTGGCTCTAAGGTGGCCGGTACAAACCAACCATGAATTATATTCAACGGACAGTACACTGATGTGCCGACCATCATTAAAATTAGCAAGTAAGGAGGTACTTTACTTAAACAAATGAAAGTTGTTTCATAAAATATATAATAAAGTAAATATTTGTGGACAATCTTACAGAAATCGATACAGCTGTGCAAGTTGCGGAAAGTTTCCAAAAAGTTGAAAACGTTCTCGGAAATTTCTTGAGAATTTCATAGAAATATAAGATATTTCCATTTTAGATTTCGGTAAGTTTCAAACCCCATACAAAAATGTGAGAAATTTCAAAAAACATACTCATGTGGAAAAATTCTCAATTTTGGAAAGTTTCCGACCGCACATCAGTAGAAATCGACATAGTTCTCAAAACTAAGCGATAGTAGCCGCGATGTTGTCATACTTTTTACTTTGCTTTGTTTGAAATTGTTTGCTTGAGGCTATCGTGAGTATATTATGAGTACAAATACAACCTCATACAAACCAAATTACAGTGAGAAAGAAAAGATGACACCCCGCCTAATTATATGTATAAGTAAGTTATTCACGATTTGAAAAGCCGAGCAAATTTTGAATACATACGCATTTGTTATTCGTCGTGGGGTTTACATAACTGTCAACTAAGCATTACAATCAACTTTCTCGCTACTCAGAAGTAAAATGCAAAATGAAGGATTATCTTCATTTCAAAGTTTTCAGCAATCAGTTTTCATTTAGCACCATATTACCTTCAATTTGAAAATGGCGCCGGCTCGGAGCAATCAACGAAAATACGAAATAAACCATTGTGAAAATGCGAGTCACTCGTCCAGGCTAACTTGGTCTGCTACGTCCTTAAATCTTAAAGATTCCTGGAAGGCTCCAGCAATATCAATAAAATTAGATGGGTCTCAATAAATTGGACAGGTTACACATAAAATAGGGAACAGTTCGCAGCATATTTGGAAGGAAATCTCGAATATCACTTAGCGAAAGAGAAGTTATAACAATAAATTCAGGAGAGCATTTGCATACGGGCTTTTGAGTCGCGAGGGTGATTTTGGAACGGGTCGCTTAACACGCCGATGTGGGCTTCGGTTTAGCAGTATTTTCCTGTTTTTTGCGAGAATAATTTTATTGTTAAGTCGACCGAGTTAATGTTGACCACAGCTTTGTGATAATTTCAGGACTACATTGTAGGTTGGTATCGGACAAAAACATAGTATCTAAACTTAGGCACTCTAGATACCTATAAATACCTAAGTACTTGGACATCACCAATTTCTGTCAAGAGAAAAAAACGAATTGATTTCCAATACCGTCTAAATAAAACAACATGGCTAACAAATTGACACGAAAAACAAATCTACCCGATGCTAGACCGTTACTCTTAATTTACATCCACCAGATTCGATAAAACCACAAAACTTGATTAATCTATCACAGAATTAGTATGCACTTCGGGGACAGCGCTTTGGACAAAATCGAGAAGAAAAACTGATATACATCGACAATGCATTCCGTGTCCCGACTAATGAAATGAAATGGTCACAGTACGGGGAGTGTTTCTTATTTTTTGGAAACGTAAAACAAATAGAAAACGTTTGGTTGATTAGGAAATTTGATATGTTTTTGTTTACAAAAGCAGGATTCATTTGCTGATATGAAGATAAGTTATTTCTACGGTTTTAGGTATATTGTTTCTGACTTCTTTGTGTAGGTACCTCTTATTGTGAAGTATAATATATGTATTATTGGAATACAATACCTTAGAATAAATAATAGTAAACATACAATACTCGAAACAGGAACAGCACTGCTCACTTTACAAAATTAATTCTCGTCACCAAACTCAATCATCCCCCTTTTTAATTCACGCCCCGCATCATCAACAATCTTTTCGCTGACTCGAATGAATACAAATGATATGAACATCCGCCGCAAACCGGAAATGGCCGGGGATTTGTCAATGTCAAATTTGAATACCTACGAGAAAACGGATGCGAGAAAAACGAGTGTCATCTGTTTCTCTTGATTGTTGGCTCCATTGAATTGTGGATTTCATTTCCTTGACTTTTCGTTAGTGTTGAGGTCGACGGAGTTAACCCCTTGTTCGAAGTGACTTGCCAATTATTCGGTCTGCAAGACAATATTGCGAATATTTTGTTATTCTTATCTATAATCTATATAGTATTTGATGTATACCAATACATACATATAACGTCGTCTGCATATACCTATGCTGTTAGTGGTAGAAAATAAAAAAGGTACATAGCCCACTTTCAGGCAAAACATAATTAATTAATGGCATTAAAAATGTCATACCTACTCGTAGCAAACTCAACTCTCGCGACTCAACCTACGAGTATGCATGTCGGATAGTCGGACATATGTATAGCTTTCGTCCCTCTCGCATTTACATACTTGCCAGTAAGAGACGAATGATATATGTCCAACATAAACACCATCATGCTAGCTAGGCTGATTAGCAAGCAAAGCAAACAAAAACAATTGAACCAAATTCAATTCAATTCAATTATTTATTAATAAAATATTGCATTTTACACGTAATTTGTTTACATTTAATTAAATTACCTCCACCACCACCACCACCACCCACCACATACCCCACCCACCCACTGCATAATTAATGTTCTTTTTTCCGCTACCCAAAGGTTGTCTGGAAGAGATCGCTCTTTAGCGATAAGGCCGCCTGTTGTCTACCTTTACCTACATGTTGCTGTATTGTTTCTATATGTAACTGATCCTTTTGTGTGAGGTGTACAATAAAGAGTATTTGTATTGTATTGTATTGTATTACCTTATATTTAAATACATTTAATGTCTTAGTTCAAAAACAGTTGAAAAACATGGCTGGGCAAGCGAACCGATGATATTATTCAATTTAGTGAAACCTAATTTAGCTCTCGAAAAAGGCATTAAGTGTGTAGGCGTTGGATGCCAATTTCATTTTGAGTTTTTTACTGAAAGTTCCGTCACTAGTAGCTTGTCTTATTTCTAGCGGTATTTTGTTGTATACTTTAGATCCTACCGTGTGCATACACTTTTTTGATTTGGCAAGTCGTGTGTTTGGTGGATAAAGTTAACCGTAACTTCTTAACCCATGTTTCATTGCATTTTAATATATGTACTTAGCATACTCGTATTTTCAACGGTTACAAAACGCAACAAAAGAAATAATAAATTCAAAATGAAGCTTCTCGAGAAAATGCCGTGATATTTTTTTAAAGTGAAAATCGTGTCACATGTTTATACTGAGTATTTATCCACCGTCATATTACAAAAAATAGCTTACTATTAAAACCCGAACGGAAAGTCATAAATTCATCAGTGTTAAACTCTCTCATATTCCTTCCTGCAACAACGCTCATCGCACCCACTATTTCAAATTCAGTGTGACTAATGGCGTTCTCATAATTCCTACAGGATTTTTGCAAAACTCATCTGTTATTTAGAAGCCGGAGGCTTTAGCTAGATTTACAGATTTCCGTTCGAAAATATATCGAGTGTTTTGTCATAATTTCGCTGGTGGTAGTTATTTTTTACCTGGAGCTGTTTGAGATTTTTTGTGTACAATGTTTATCTGGTTTGCTTCAGTTTTTATGTCTTGAATTATTCATTAGGTTTGATTCAACTCAAATAAAATTAGTATCTATTTTCTAATGACTTTCAATAAGCAGCAGTGTATAATGATTAGATCGTTTGTACTATATACATACACACATTTATGTTTTATGGTCCAATATAAGCCTTTGATCCTGGATAGGAATGGGATCGATTGGCATCAAAAATATTTGGTAAAATTACCTTTTTCTCGCATATTGTATGTTTTTTCCAAAATCTGTAATCGAGGAAAGGTCTTCTAAGACCATTTTCGCGTAGCAGCACGGAATCTGGTAGCTGCCCTCACTGAGCCAAAAAGGAAACCCATCCTGTATTTATCGGTAATATTCCGTTAATACCTAGTAGGTTAGGTAGATAGGTAGATATATGTAAGTACTACTTGGGTAGTGTGTAGTGGCTCTTACTCGCAGGTATCCAACCGTTGCTGCTTATATTTGTTGAATTTCTTCTTAATTTTACTCAAACCAATATCCATATCACTCAACAATAACCCGAAATGTAAAGTCTCCAGAATGTTCGCTAGGGAGTACTTCGTCTTGTTCTGCTAGGAGTGCATTTGTGCGAAATTTACAATGCTCTTAGTCACACGCCAGTGGTCGCACGTTAGCCGACGATCTGTTTCGGCGATGCTCGTGAATGGACTTGGGAGGATGTGGAAGGAAGGCGGCAGTTGGATGTGGTAAAAATGATAAAATTTTATAAATAGGGAGAGTTTTTTTTATTTACATGATTAATTTTTAAAAGTAGCCAGGTAAAAATTTTAAGAAGGTAGTAGAATTTACTTATAATTTATAATTTGAAGTTTGTTATAATAAAAGCAATTTGCAAAGTGTAAAAAATTTTGAGCTTATGCGTCAAAAAACCTGTAAAAATAAGAAAATGGATTTTATTGCGAATGCCAATGTTGCCAGACGTTTTTTATGTCTAAATATTCTACAAGCAATATAACGATAGGTACAAATATTATATATAGAAATATTTAATACAGTGCGTATCCATTGAACTTATAAAACGGCTTCATGGCTCGTATGAATCTAAGTGTACGCGAGAAAAGGGGAAGATGTAGATTTTCCTTACACCATTAACATGTATATTGCCTTTAATTTATGGGGCAAAGCTTTTTGATATCGCGACAAACGTTTTATTTGCAATTTGTTCCAGAATTCGGTGCTTAGGGACTTTGGAATTTAATCTCCTTTAATAAAATCTGCTCGAATAAGATTGTCACTATCTGTACCTAAATAAAATAGAATTAGAGAATGTAGTGAATACTTATGAATGATGTACGAAATTAATTAAAATGTAGGAGACGTTTTTTTAAAAATACGTGTCGGGGTAAAAATAATTCGGAATGTTAATACCTATGTATTTATAATTCCTTTGTTGATACAGACGACCTAGTAGTGGTAAGTACAAAATATTTACATACAAAATAATATATTTAATACTTATATAAATATAATTTAACTAGGTATGTCTTATTTTGATACGTCTTTTCGTTGGATTGATAAGATTTCAGGACTTTTGAGAATGACGAACATCAATATACCTAGTCAATCATATTTTAATTTGTGATACGCGTGTCTATGAAATGCCCTATTAGGGCTATTTTAGTTAAAGTAAATACGATGACTCATGACGCTCCATCCGATCCTTAATGACAGTCATCATTTGAAACCATTTCGCCAAAAGCATAATACCATTAGCGTAAACTTTTGATAGCTCGCCTTAACTCAGAGTGGGTTTAACTATAAAACTGTTTATAACTGCTTTTTAGTTTTTATAGTCTTGTTTACGTGTACTGCTTATTTGAAGCAGATTATGTTGATTGGTTGTAAAACGTTTATTCCGTATACTCCTGGAGGGACAGTTTTAAGAAAAGGGAAAAAGCCGTCCAATACACTCTTACTGAATGAATGATATTTAGGTTGTGAAAAGGAAATCACTTATAAGGTATGTGTATATATATCTTCTTCTTCTTTTAAAAATGTCTTTCCATCAAATTTATGATGTTTTCGCCATTTAATACTTGTTCAGTGACGTTGTTCGGTAACGACGACATGACAGTACGACAGTAGGCAACAAAGACAATGTACGGTAGTGGATTCTGCTCGTCGTCGCTCCGGGCACGTGTGTTCACCAACGCGGCGACGACCAAAAGCCCCTGTATATATTATTATAATAGTTGCATGGCAGTTGGAGAAACAGCAAAGGAGTGGAACTTGCTCCCGTCTTCTGTATTTCCGGACAATTATAATCTGGGCCTCTTCAAGGCAAGAGTGAATAGGCTATTACTGAACCAGTGAGCTACATCTTAGGCCGTGTCGTCGCTTTCCATCAGGTGAGACTAAGGTCAATCGCTGTTCAGTCATACATAAAAAAAAAACTATTGACAAGCTCATTTTAGTTACTGAAAAGTCTTCCATTCCAAGAAGTCTTTTCCTTTATTTGTTTGAAGATCACCGAAGTTACCCAGTTATTGGACAACCTGATGCCACCTTTAGATAGTTAAAGTGGTGCAGATAGAACCGGGAATAGTTATATCCAAGCGGGCCACATGAAATATTTCGATTTTGCCCATTTGAATCTAACGACTTAACCTAACTTCCTAAGCTAATTGCTAACCGCTTCACTGGTTTCATAAATACGGTTGGATCGTAAAATAAATCCGAACACAACCCGGCCATTTGCGGCGCGGGTTTTAATCAGGCAAAGTGCTATGTGTTTATCACCTTAACCGCCCAAATCGAATCATGGGCTGTGGCAAATAACCAGCCACATTATTTAGTAAAGGTGAGAGTCGATTGGGGTTTTTTGAGCAAATCAGGAAATATTTTATGGTCTATTAAGAGCTATTGTTTTGTATACCACGTGCTGCATACCATATAACAATTTGGTCAGTGTAATATGAATCGTAGTGTTTAGAAAATGCAGTTGTAAAATTGTAAGAAACAAAAAAATAGCTACGACTTTAAAGTGCTATGATGTACCTATATGTGTAATGTGTTAGATGCAGGCGGCATCCGGATCGGAAACTAGAAAAAACTGCTTCTTATAAATAACACGAGCTTCTGACTATAATACAATACAATACAAATAATATTTATTGCACAACCCACACAAATTAATTAGTTACTTAAACAATTAAAATAATACTAAACTAAGACTAAACCTAACTTTAAACTAAAAGAAAATTAAAACTAATTATAAGTCTAAACATAGAACTAATAAAAATAAATTAAATTAAGACATCATAAATCATAATTGATATTCAGCGTTTTAGTTATCCCTAATTCACGCAGTTATGTACCCATGCCATGTGTTATGTATATGCCTTTACGCCATCAGCAGTAATCGAATGTTGATTTCACGTTAGTGATATTAGGTTATAATTACCGCCAAATGAGTGACTCAGTTAACATTGCGTGGCACGAGGATTGAATTATAACAGCAAAATTATGTTGTAATTCAAAATTGAAATGTACGACTCCGGTGAAATTATTATACGCATAGACCATGCCGTGTAAATTGAAATCTTACAGTGTAAATCGATAATATCGATATCTATCTAGTGACATTACGTTTCCTCGTACTTGTTCTGTCAACAAAACGTTCGGTCTAAGAAATGATTTCAGAATAATTCTTAAAAAAAATATTACACAATATTTATGTACTTTATGGAATAGATATCGTTGCGTATAATACATATTAACCAACCCCGTAGTTATACATATAAAATCGTATTCGTACGGTCACCTGCGTCAATGCACCTCACCTATTTATATCTACTATCATCATCATCATCATAATATCAGCCCAAAGACGTCCACTGGTCATAGTCCTCCGCCAAGGAGGGCCACAATGAATGGTCCTGCGCCACCCGCATAGGTACAGCGGACTTTTGCGCGCGTGGATACCTACTACACCTACCTGCTAAGACAAAAAACCTTTTCATGGAGAAATGCGTATAGTTGTATTATTTTCGGTAGGTACGTACATCACACAACTATAGACTGAAAACGAAAAATCCGTCTCTGTCTCTGAACGTAAGTAGCGTAATTTATTTCTCCGCAGTTTCCATATTGAAAGGTCACGGGGAGATTTTCAACGCCAAAATTCAAAATATGGGTATTGGAATGGTATCCAACTAACTACCTAAGCGCGCCTGATCTTAATCTCCAGATATATATATATATATATATAACCATAAATATTAAATATATTTGCAAGCAATAGCTTGTAAAAACTGGATCAATAGCACTAATTACAAATTGCCGCTCCAGTGACGCGCGGAGCAGATGCGTCGACGCGTTGTCTAATTAGTGGCCATGCGTGTGACGTTCCATTCCGATCAAATTGCTACTAATCGTATTTAATTAGTAGTGTCAATGTCTGCGTACTTATGTTGTGTTGGGGCTAAAGCTTTAAATTAATGGGATATATAAATTGTAGTACAATTACTCAGCCTTGGAATACCCGATCAACCTACTTTCATAATTGATATGGTATGACCATGACAAACTTTCTACTCCGACAGAATCAAAGGAATTCTAGGGGAAGGTTAGGTCAAGAGTTATTATTTGCCACGTAACATGGTGATAGTTTCGCAACTAAACCTGTACTTACCTAATCTCTGCATACCTAGAGGCGTGATCATGCATATTAATACAAATAAGTAAGTGCCCACAGACGCTTAAATACAGAGCAAAAACCCGAACGAAATCCCCGTAATAACTACACCTTATTAATTCTTCCACAACAGATCCTATAAAAGTAGATGAACAGCCGGCCACTCGGACAAATTGTGTATTAATATTTAATGCTTCGCACTTCGGCGGCGCCGTAAAACTGTCATCGCACAAGACAAACGGCGGGATGGGAGATTTAGGCTCGGGATTATGGGATAGCTTGATTATGGGAGAAATAAATGAATTACAAAGTATAATGTCTGGTCACTGGATTTATGAGTAAAGCTAGGTAGGACAATAGGAGAAATGTCCGGGGATAAGTAATTCAACTACTGGAACATAGCATTCAAAAATAACGTCGTCAACATGCCGTAGCTATAGTGCGCGCCATCCACGAAGGCGCGCCCCTCCACAGCCCAAGCCGTACAACTGCGAACAGATTAGTATAAGATTCGCTGTGGAGGGGCGCGTCGTCGTGGATGGCGCGCACTATACTCGTATGCCCACTTTCATGTCTCTTTGCCCCCATTCCTATTCGCATTGAGTCACTTCAGTAATGCGTCTCGGGTCAGCAATAACATTCAAAGAGGTTTTTAGTTCCAAATTAATGCAAATTACTTACTACAAATAATTAAACGCTATGCTTTGCTATCAACCTTCAATCTGTCCTCAAATGCCGGGATTATTACAAAAAAATCACAGATTTCGCAGTCCCGCAAGTCGGAGCATTGAAATTGAATACAAAAATTTACGAAAATATTTCTTTTTATCTTGAATAACACTTTGCAAGCTGAATAATAAGAGATTATATATTAGGTAGAAATGCACTTCTCGTCTGCTATAAAAATCTCCTCTTCAAAAATGTTCACTACACTCAGGACTCAGTGTAAATTAACTCATTACCAGTAATGTCTGGAGTCCGTCGTTCCGTTCAGGATTCAATATCGCGCCCGTGACATAAAACAGTGCTTTATCCACTTGGTGTGTAATCTTATAACCGATTTTGAAAATTTCAACTCGAATTCACTTCACGCCTGCATCCGCATCTTTTAATACCATCATCATGTCAATCGGTCAATACAAGAAATAGAAGCTCACTTTTTATATACGGTACGGAAATACTCGTTTTACGTGTACAATACCAAATCGAAAAGGACCACTTACAGCTCACAATTATAAACCGATTTTTAAAAAAATCACCGTTTTGTAGCTAAACTACCCTAAGACCCTTTTTTTTTATTTTTTCTTAAGTCTGTATTTACAATTTAGTAAACAAACACCCCTCAAAATCCCCGCCTTTTTTACATTTCTCAAAATTCCAAAAAAAAGTTACCTTCAGATTTTCAAAATTCAAAATCTCACACGTCTCTCGATAAATTTTTCAACTCATGGTATTATTCCCATCTCGACCCTCCTAAAATCCTCGAAGGTATGATCAAAAATACGTCTCAGGCGATTTTCATCTGATAACCATTTTCAATGGTAAAATTAAACGCTATGCTTTGCTATCAACCTTCAATGCCATGTATCTGTCCTCAAATGCCGGGATAACTAACTATACCCAATAATCTTTATTGACAGGATAGAGGGTTACAAATAGTACCATGTGACATGACATAGGCATTGAGGAGTTCAGGCATTTAATTACAACTGTTGCCGCTGGCTACACTATTGTTCTGAACCTACCCGTATGTTGTGGAGCTATGCAATATTGTAGAAGGAAGATATGCTTTGAGTGTCAGTGAATCAAATGTAATATTTAATTTGATTTATTTATTTTCACAATATACAATGTCACATAAAATTTACACAGTTAATTTTGAGGATTTTATAAGTTTTGTATCAATAACAAATTAATTAGAAGACATTAAAATTATCATAAAAAATAAATATAAATTACCAGTATATGTCAATAATAATATACCTAAACTAGCCACAGCAATGCTGAAAACTTGGGTACATACATTGAGTACTTTTATCTCACGAGCGCGAGTTAGCCATAATTGTAGTTGTGACACATACGCACACGTAAGACAATGTGAACTCATAGCTCCTACACTGACGCACACATAGACAATGTGCATGTATAGCTCAACTATGGCTCACCCGCGCTCTTGAGATAAAAGTACTGTACACGCATTTGTCAAAAAAAGAGGATTCGCATTAAAAATATTATGTATTATTTATAAATACTGGAACATTTCGCCCATGTATCAAACGACTTACATTGAATTACACCATCGACTGTGAAAACAAAGCTTATGCGACATACGTAAAGGTAACAAACATTTGATTATAAGATTAATTAATTGAAAACTTTATGACGTCAACAGTATTCATACTTCGGCCCTAGCCTACGGCAAGCCCGTATTGGCCTTAACGAAGTTGTGGAGATCATTGCCGACATAATTAGGGTAATGCTACGTTGGATTCCAATCGCTGTTCAATTACATCTGAAGCGTACCTAATACATAATAGTAATTGGTCGCGCATGAAAGGGTTCAAGGCCTAATAACACTAACTTAATGGCCGTTATACATATACTGAAGAGATCTGAAAGTTTCAGCGCGGTAAGTTTGTTATCGTTGTATCTATTCGTAATATGAAGGCTAACAAACCACTTTATTTTTTTGGAAATTAGTCTCTTACTAATACGAGTACTACTCTATTGATAACATGCGGCTTACTACTTTGTTCTACTGAAGCAAAGGCTGAATTCGCCAAATAGAGTACATTGTGTGCCAATATATTTTGTATTTGCCCCCCTGACGAAGCCTGCGTTGCGGATTATGAATAATATGTGCGAATATTTTAATTGGGTGAATAAATGACTTTTTTGTATTCAATAACGGACAATTTTTAATCTTCCATATTTCGTAATATTACTACTTATTAAAATAGAAGATTCCTATTATTTCATAAACCGATTTTAATGACACACGTCAATAGCTCAGTACTTAATTCGTACCTAACTCAATTTCGGTAATTTAGATCCCTATCATAATATCGATGTCTCTATAGTTTTAGTATACCAATGTACCTTAGTGCGGTCACCACTTAGCCCAAATTTATCGTCATTCGATGCCAGCCAGCGCAACACTACTAAACGATAATACACACCTATACACTTCAGCTATCAGATGTCACCATCTCATATACGGAAACCGCATTCTGTTCCTATTCCGAGTATAATATTCCTGCATATCCCCTTTACATCTGATTCTAACTGGGTTGAAACCAGGCTAAATTGAACTACCACTCCGTAGAACTTCCTGTCATTCGAAGTACTTCAGAGGGGTATTGTAAGTTCAACACGGAGGTCTTCAAAGTTTGGTTAGGGTGTATTAGCCTTTGGCGAAATGGACAATGGTCTGTGGAATTCTGAAAGGCTGTTAAGGCTGTCTTTGTTTTACACAGACTTGGATGAAGCTTTATAGACATATGAAACGGATTTAGTAGAAAATCCGTTTGAAACGGCATTCTATTGTTTGGGTAAAAAAGGGTTAATTAAAACGCTGGGAGTTTCAATGTCATTATAAAGTGTGAATCATTAAAAAAATAATTTACAGAGCATTCAACTAATTTTTTTTTCGGAAAACGAGAATACCTTCTTATTACATTTTGCGTTTTTTCATGTACACATGGCTTATAAAGGACCATTACGAGGGAGGCAAATATCATAGTTGACAGAGGTACTTATACCCATACAGATCGATAAAAAAAAATCTAAAATCAAACATTTATACTGCAGGCCGCAAGGGATATATATATATATAAATATTTATATATTTAATTATGTCTTTATTTATAAATAAATAAATTTATAAAAAAATAATAAAATCATCAAATATAGAAAGTGTTATGATCAAAATTCCCTACCTTTTATTTGATTTCATATTCATACACAATATTAACATACATAAAATAGCACCGAGGCGTGCGATATGCAAAAGCCTACGAACCAATACGTCATCCATGCTACATAAGTTCGTATAAATTATGTATGTTAGCACTTTGAAAGCAATTACCAGGTTTCCATTACATAACTCAACGATGTCTATTCACTCAAGGTAAGGGTAAGTTAGTATGGATACAAATAATATACGTCACTATTTAAAAAAAAAGTTAAAACGTGTTTAACATTAACTATCTCTCATTTCATATAAATAATAAGATATTTTATTACATACTAGTTTTTTCCCGCGACTTCGTCCGCGTGGAACGTTTTTAGATCAGTTTTATCGCTTTTCCATATAAACTTCCACTCCCTTAAGGGCTGATTTCCGGGATAAAAAGTATCTCCATGCATTTCATCTAAATCAGTTCAGTGGTTTAAGCGTGAAGAGGTAACAGACAGACAGACACACTTTCGCATTTATAATATTAGTATTGTATGGATAAAAGGATTAGTATCACTTCGTCTAAAACGCAACTGGTAGAAATAGCAACTCGTCTAAAACGCAGCTGGTCACTGCATCAAAACGCAGCTAAATACAAGTCGCCTGAAAAAAAAAGGTCTAAAATACATTTATTTTATACCGACATGTATTTTAGACCATTTGCTTTTCAGGCGACTTATTATCACATAAAATGCGCGTACTTATTATCACAAAATTCGTCCTCTCACTAAACAAAAGCTTCACATTATCAATTAAGATTACTAAGGAACTTTATAAATATGATAAGTAATTGTACCTATTTTTAAATACACCGTCCAGCAAAGATACCTTTTATTTAAAAGTTTTACATTGAAAACATAAATAATAATAATTGCTGATTGAAATGACTTTGAGAAAATGCCAATTCAAAAGAACCGACTTCTATTTATTACGTATCAAGGCCGTTTACAAACTGAAATGTAAAAATAATATCGCAAAAACGATTGTTTAAGAAAACTAAGATCAGTTTTAATACTAACCTATCCTCAGTAAGCCCTTGTCCACTCCTCTAATAGCGGTCTACTGAATAATAATCAAACGCACATAAAATTTCAATAATGGTGGAGCTAACTGCCCCGGGATGCAAATGAGCGGCACACTTGTTGGCAACTTAGTAAAATCTAAGTTTTCATTCGAGTATAATTTTGCAATACTTCATTTATGCTATGAATGAAACTTTTGCTGACGTAAAAGAGATATTATCCTCTATTCGATGCGAAAGGCAACGATTCGATTCTTGTTGATCACCTAATTTGTTATTTGATTGTTGTATAAATGTTGGCACTAAAACATAACCAAATTCACTGTATGCCGGAATTTCCAGGATAGGCAAAGAGTGACATTTTCGATGGGTAGCATTTAACGAACCACCAAATTAGTTGCCGAATGATGCTCTAAAAAATTACATTGATTACCAAAAATACTAGATTCGCACCAAATTTTCAACTCCTTTTAAATATAAAGTGCAACTCAAAGAAGTAACATGTCGATAACCTACTAAATTAAATTGTTACCAAATAAATTAATCACTACCCAAAAATACATAATGATCACCTAATTTCAAACACCAAATTTAATATAATTTACATCCAAATATTACAGGGCTCGTAATCCTATTAAAATTATTTAAACACCCAAATAATTCTTTCGATACCCAGAAATACTACATGATCACCAAATTTCACGCGGCAATTGTTTTTTAACGCCGGACGCGCAAAGCAGTTCCAATCTAGTCTAACCTCATTGCTAGCACACTGATGCGGTTTTCCATACGGTCCGTCTCGCTCGCACGTCGCACCGCGTGCGAGCAAGACAGCGCTAAATCATTTTATTTTATAGAAGCTTCAAAATTTCTGTAACTTTAATGAGACACGTACATAACATAATTTAATTTAATATATTTTCAAGTTCAGTGTATTCCTTACTGGTCGCATACAGCTATTTGTTCTCAGATGTTTTTGCCTCTACTCTATTCGCTGATAATCGACAATTTGCCTAGGTAGTAGTATTTTTCTATGACATCTATTTTTATTTCAAACTAGTGGACATTGGAACAGTATTGACGGATCTCCGCTGGCGCGGAGCTCCTATTTTGAGTTGTTTTGGCCCTTCGGGCCGATGCAAAACTAACATAACCTAAACCTACCTATACCTATTTCTGCCTATTAACTTCCTTTAATTTTTCCATTAAAGTCTATCTAAATTAATAAACTAAACTCATTTGAGGACCTTTATCCATTTTCATAACAAACTAACAATTTAATAAATCAACAAAACTCATTTTCAAATAAAAGTTTTCAATCAAACGCGCTCACGTCAACGCATTAAAAAATTAATAATAAAACTTCTTGCAGTTTGTAAACCATCAGCAATAGGTAGTTAGAATGAAACAGCAATAGGTACCTTTCACTCTAACGACATATCAATAGGTTTTGGTTTTATGCTTCAAACAATTCTTCGTATTTGATTGAGTGAGATAGCAGTATACGTGTTATTATTTCACACAGCCACATTGCGCGTTGCTTTAAAATTAATTAAGAATTTTACTTTCTAATTTATAACATTTTGGAAATGACTAAAATATTTATAGTGCTAAAAACAATTAATTTGTAACTGTTTACTAAAATGTAGCATGCGGGAGTCTTGTTTGAGACACGATAGGGTACGGACGCGTCCATCCGCAGCCCAAAACATCCATAAAAACTCGGCAATTAACAATAGGCCTTCGCGAAACAATAGAAACACGTGTTCTGCAAGGACCGCCGCGGTACTCTTCGTCCAACCAGTCAACCAAACTTCGCGCGATTCTCTACCTCATACTTAAAATGCCGACGCCAGTTCAAAATATGCAGTGCAGTGTCTTATATAGTATCTAGATAAATAGTGAGTGTATGTGTATTTAATGTGAGCGACAACCTCGTCCCGTCCGTCCCATGCACGACAACTGGGATAATACTCAATGCAAACCCTGCGAATTGGTGAGCTCTTTCCAGTTTAAACTCTTCACATTTCTTTTAAAATTAATGATTCGTTTGAAACACATTCGCATAGGGTCCACAATGTAGGTAACAGCCAGGTCTACTCAGGCACCACGGTCGTGTAGTGGTCCCTTAAGCATAATCGTAATATTATATAATCTAGGCGAGTAAGTTGATACTCACAACCCCGGAAATAACATAAAGATAAATATGTAAAAGCATTAACTAAAAGTAAACGCCTGACAACTGAATAACGCGGCGGTACCTTCTTTTGTATGTATGTATGTGAATGCCTTATTGTACACAAGAAAAATGGTTGAAGTGTGCCTACACACAGAACAGATAATAAATACCTGGGTGTCTACTATCGTCATTTCTTTTAATCTGTATTGCCAAAATTTAGTACCTAGGGCTCTCGGCTCTAACAAGAGGTAATCAAAGACCTGTCTCAATTAAACGGCGCTGTTACGTGATGACAAAAACATTAGGTATAACTACACATTCATAGTCGATACCGGTTATAAAATCATTATTTTAAAATTCTACCATAAAACATTGCGTAATAACTGAACATAATGTTAATGTTTCTGTACTATGATCTTCTTGAGGTGTGCAATAAAGAGTATTTGTTTGATTGATTGATTGATAATGCCGAGCCAAAAAAAAAACGCATTCGGGATATTTTCAAAGAAACTCGGGTCCCTGACATCTGCTACACAACTGCAGCGAAAGAAGTCGCCAACAATGACTTAATGGAGAAAATAAAAACTTTAGAACCAAAAGAATAGTGCGTAGGTAAGGCACAAAAAAAAATATTGCCTCGAGTCACAACGATAGGCATGCTACCTGACATGGAATGTCTTACAACCATAAGGTCCGTGAGAGTACCTACATGTAATATCATCCCTTAACATTAAAATCGGGAAAGTTACCTACAACCAACTCAAATCTTTTAGTAAGAAAAACAAAAAGAACACTAGGGCTACCCGAAGGTATATATCATAACATTCAAATCAAAGCTATGAAGACGCAGCTATCAGATTCGAAGTAAGAAATTAACTATGAAAAATAAGAACCTCAACAAGACGAATTCTCCAAGATGGAGCGTAAAGCATTGAAGCACTCACTTTCTCACACGAAGACAACACTTAGTGAGGGCCACGTGAGGGCTCAATCAAGCACTAACCAGAATTGGTTAAAACTCACCCACCCTGCCGAAAACTATTCTGAAGATTCAACATTGAAGTTATGATGCAATTAACACATAAATCATTAATTTTGTGATAAAACTGTGTTACCTACTTATCTAGTGTGATGGTGTTATGTTGAATTGTTGATATTTTGTGTGCATTTCTAAGAGTGGCAAATGTGTATTAAACTTTTTAATTTTTATGTGTAACTAGATAATAAGGTGTACCTAATTATAGTGTAAGTACCAAATATTAATCCGCTTTGTGCTAACCGTAAGAGCAGAGCAGGGCGTCATAAAACCCTCTCACCCAACCTGGAGTACTCAAGTAACTATAAATCTAACAATGCCGCAGTGCCGCTTTAGAAAACAACACCCAAAAGCAACGGAAGATAATAATGTAAATATTAATGTCGTCTTCGGATACCAATCGACAGCAGGTTGCCGTCGCAGCTGCTAGTGACAATAAAGTCTTAACTATATCGTAAACAGACAGAGCAAGCGGAAGGTTGGCCGACCAATATTACTTGAAACGGACACTGAATCTGAACTAGACGAGATCGAACAACAACAGGATGAAAGCCACGATGGCCACCCTCCAACTCACAAATCTGAGTAACAGCAGTCATTCTCCCTTCATACATATTGACACACGTATTTATTTATTCTTCCTTTTACTGGGCACGATGCTAGTATTCGGTCTGGTTGTATCTATCCCTTCAATCCACCTCCCGACTGCAATAGCCCTACACTCCCCTCCTGTACTTATTGGCTCTCCGGTGTCTCGGACAGGAGGGTCAGTTGGAGACACCAGGGCGGCAGAAGACGTAGAGGACCTAGCGAAAGGGTCCGAACGCTCGCTCTGTCACAGCACTTGCAGCTACGGATAGAGGCTGCTAAAGTTCCTATGCACCTCCGGCCGACTGTCTGTGCGGTGCCAGTGCGATCATTTGAGCAAGGTCGTCAAGCCTCTTCGACCCTCCCTCCCGGGTGTGGCCAACGCCTCCGCGTCCTTGCAGCAGAACTGCTGGCTGGATGAGTCACCGGAACGGAACGGAACGGAACGGAACTGTTTACTAAAATGTAGCATGCGATGTGTATACTATTTGGATGCAATTCTAATGAAAAAAGGTGCATGAGATTAGGTGGTAGTTTAGTGTTTTTGGTGGTACTTGACAATTTTTTTTGATGCGATTATAAATTTATAAGAACGCAATAAGTAAAATAGGTGCAAGTTCTGCAAAAATAGGTCGAATTTTTTTGGTGACTCGGAATTGCTGATCGATACATTTTTTTGAGTGTTCAACCTTATTTTAGGGTTCGAAAATTTGATGATATCAAAAGTTATTTAGGTGATCATTTTATTTGTTCCCATTTTCGATCATGCCATGCGTAAGATGAATTAAATGTTATTAATCAACTAGTGGCAAACTTATTCCTTTTGGTGATTGCTGGAACTAATTGTAGTAAATGTGGACAAAAGCACCAAATGTTACCAGGGTCTACTTCGGTACTTGAACCTTCGAGTATAAGAACCAATTTCAGCGATTTTGGGAATTCAAGTTTCTGTTTTAATAAATATTTGCTCCCCAAAGAAACTTTCAATACCCTTTTTACCTCTTCAGAGGGTAAAATTTGAAAACGCTGAAATTCGATTTCTTATCTTTTAATGATAGGTCTATAAAATAAGTTTCATGGTCCTCGTTTAAAAAAATACTCCCCATATTAACTTTCAACCACTTTTTCGACCCTTCGAAGGTCAAATTTTGATAAACACTGAAATCAGTTTTCTTCCATTTTAATACCTTGGTCTATTAGCGAATTTTCAAGTTTATATTTTAAAAATAATTTTGTTCCCCATACAAACTTTCCATTCCTAATTAATTTAAGATGACCGACGGATGAATTGGTTCCTATGAAAAACATAAATGCATGTCCCTAACTAGACCCTGGAAAAAAATTAGTACTTTTGTCCAGCATTTCCACATTATCACGTGAAACTGCCTAACTATCTAGTTGAGTCAAAATAAATAAGTACAGTGAATTCAAATCATTACGAGTATGGGGAGATGTAGTATGGTTTACGATTTAAATTTCAACCCTCATTAGGTAAAGTTAATCCTTAATTCTAAAACAAAGTAGCTTTTAAAATGCTCGTCTTTTCCCTGATTTCCATGACTTCAATCAGTTTCACGTTCCATTTTAATTGGCGGATTAACTTCGACATCTGACACTTTTTCAGCGGACCTAACGATTTTAAACTTGATGTTGGAAGACTTAAAACGCCATAAATAAAGCAAACGTAATTGCCCACGTTTTTTGGTTATCTGATTTTTCCACGTCACCGTTTTAGTGGCAGTCTTACCAAACAGCATCTTTACAATCCAATATGGACTTTATTTTCCGTAACTTAAAGCTGAAATTTTCATTTATATGTCTAGATTGAGATTTCCTTGAGCGTTTTCAACGACTTGCATGGACATCTATCAGGACGGACAACCGTTTTGTAGAATTGGGAATCGGACGTCGGTCGTAGCGTTTTAAATCGGAACGATTTACGTGAAAATAATAGCTTGCAAGCAATCTTGATGCGAGAGAAATGAGGTTTTTCTGTCACCGTAGCTTAAAGGTGTTTGCAACGCAGATTCAAAACTGTATTTCATCCCTACTATATGCACATCTCGATAACAATTGGAATTACATCGGATCATGCGAAAAAACGTCATCGGCGTTTAACTTTAGATAATTTGTTAGTTTGATGTGAAATAGCTGAGTACATTATCACTATCGAAAACTCTACATGTATAATACCTTACCTACCAACTTGGATGTGGTAGGGTTTTTGCACCATATATGCACTGAATGAAACGGACTGTTATTTGCGCAAAGTGATTTCAATGGGGTTTTTCCATTACTTTAAGCCCAAACCCAACCAATGATCCCTCTAAAATAACTGATGGTGTTCACAAAACTTGACCAACGATTTATCAGAGCAAATTTACATACAACGGGAAGATTAATGGTCACTTGCCTGATCCTGTGCACACGGTATGCAGCATGTGCGGTAATGGATGAAGTTTTGAGGTTAGATGTATCGTTATGTGATTTGGTTTGATATGTGCACTGTACTATCTATGTAGTATATTTGATCAATTAGGTACCTAAGTTCTCTAGTTCTCTAGTCTAAATGGTTTTTAACATTTTATTTAAAAATGAATCGGAATGTCTGACAATTTAGAACAGAGCTTGACCGGACTGACTTTCCAAAAATGCGGCCAATAATCTCCTAACCCTTAATAATCTAAAAGTGACACATCACTCTTTTTACTATAATTTTGAGTAGGTATTGACTATCTTTCTTTCTCTACAAAGATTTTAGATTGCAATATCCAGGAAAAACACACAATATGATTAACTTTAATCGTAATTATCCATTTGAAATCCCTATCAGTAATATATAAACAAGAATTAATCAATATACACGTCAATAAGGGCGGGAATGCTCCGAGCGCCATAATGATGGCAATGTCAATCGGTAGCGTCCCTAAATGCCGTCACCCTCGTAGTAACAGATACAATTCGCCCCGGGCTCCCCATCGATTGTGAAGGCGCTAGGGTCAGTGTACTTTGACACCGCAACGATGATCAACAGAACTAAGGAAGATATAAATAATTATGCTGATGACTAATCAAAATAGACTATTTGAATACAAAAAAAAACAATCAATACGTCATAATTAAATGTTAAAACATTTGAAAAATAACTTTAATACAGACCGATTGTAGATTGACAGTTCCATAAAAGATCTGATGAAAGGAAAGCTTCCAATAGCTCTAAAACGGAAACTCATCGACATGACGTGTATCCTGCCCATCTTCACTAATGAAGCTCAGTCATGGTTGCTGACTGAAAACCAGAAGTCCAAACGCAAGGTTTGCCAGCGCGCGATGGAGCGCAGCATCTTAGGTATCAAGAGGACTGATCGAGTCCGGAATACGCACTCCTTAACACGGATAGCAGATGTGGGCAAGAAGACCGCCTTGCTTCAGTGGAATTGGGCCGGCCATGTACCTATGCCGTATGCATCCACAGGGGTGGGCCCATCTGGCTACTTGGTGGTTGCCACAGGACGGCCACAGGACGGACACAGGCGACGAGGCAGGCCCAGGCGGAGATGGCGGGATGACCTGGACGCATTCGCCAATGATTTAAATCCAGGGGGGAGACCTTTGCCCAGCAGTGGGATACTCTAGCAGGCTAAAAAATAATTATTATTGTTTCGAAACAGTTTCATAATAATATTAGTCATGAAGGTTAAACACTTTTAACAAATCTTACAAGTAAACATATATATAATGTAACAACTTATATAATTTTCACATACCTACAGCAATCCAAAGTTCTAAGTCAAGTAGTCAACACCAGTGAAACATCTTCCTTTCACTCGAATGTGCCAGAACGCTCTCCACGGGATATTGAGCTTATATTGTAGGTAATCCAATTAGACGAGGTATGTGGCTTGAATAGAGGCCTTTGATGTAACCTGTCCGAATCCTGGGCGACGTCTATTTGGTTTGAATAAAATGCCTTTGTATTCCTATTCATGGATACACGGATCTGAGTTACGGAATTTAATATTAGGTTGCGCCATGGTTGCACCTCTATTTAATAATATTTATAGTGGTGTCGTACAGACAAGATAATAGTACATTACTTAACAAGGGCGGTAATACAAAGAATGTCTCAGATCGCAGGTATTTGACGCCCGAGCCAAAGCAAGGGCGATAAATATGCGATCTAAGGCTTTCTTTTTTACCGCCCGCGTTAAGTACAAAATTTTATGTCACCCTCTGGCCAGGAAGTGGGTTTTCCCGCGCGCGGAGCGTGCGGTAATTGTCACTTTATGGCCAGGTGTAGCATAAAATCTTATTCAATTGTGATAAGGTAAAAAACCTTTCTTCTGCTGTTCGCTATACGTTAGGTACGACTTGAATACTCACGTAGAGTAATCATGACATTACATTTTCTTCAAGACGTATGAAACTGTTTCTACTATGACATAATTATTAATTTAAACAGTAATTTAAACCTTACTGGTTATTACAGTGAGGCTGAAAGTCCAATTAACTAGTATAAAATATTCTCGGACTAAACTACATGTACCTACCTACTCTTGCCTTGGTAGTGACTCGAACAGATAGGCCCTAGGGCTAAATAAAATAATTTCAAAATATGTTCTCACGCTGCAAACATTAGCAAATAATTACATCCAAACATTTTTAAACATGACAAACGACTATAATCCACTCATGTGTGGAGACGCGTGTCTACTAGATGTTGACACGGAAAAAATCCAAACGACTAAGATTGGCAATTTAAACCCTAAAGCTGGTTAGTTACATGCTACTGTTGCTTGGGGAGCAGACGATTTAAATCAAATTGGAATGTAAACTCTAGGGCGTGATGTCAACGCTACTGTTTAGTGTTGTTTAATGGTTTCTGTAACACCCAATTGATCACGGATTGAATCACAACTATAATATGGAAATAAATATAAATTTTACTGAGAGACATGGGAACGTGAAGTTAACAAGATTGTGCACATTAAAATATAATTTAGAATGAAGGGTTTTTTAATTTGTTCCATGGGAAAATAAAGTTCGTCACTTCAAAAGTTCGTAAATTCATAAGGCATCTATTGCGTTACATATATGTTTTTGGTTTCTATGTAATGACAAAACCAGTATATCAACTGGCCTGTGATAGTCGTGGTTATTGTAATCGTGGTGCTTATTAAAATGTGTTCTGTAGTCATAGTTTTGATACAAGAGGAAAAATTGTTACAATAAAAGGAAAAACAACACCAAACGGAACTAAGACCACTTCGTACCCTAAAACACGGTCTATTAGTCGTCCCGGGTCAGTCGGCCATCGATCAATGTCCCGACTAATTCCCGGACAGGACGATAGGAAAGTTAAACGCCCGCTACGTGATGCTGGGTCAATTGGATGTTTTTCTTCCCTTGGGATTATTTAGGAGTGGACAAATAGAGAATGTGTCACGGGTGATAAGTGAAAGGAGAAGTGGATACGTGGTAGGGTTAGTTTTAATTACTGCTGAATAGTCAGCAAGAAAGTTTATTAATTTACGAAGATGAGTTGTGAAACGATTTGGTGGTACCTATGCCTATAACTAACATTACATTTTATGTAGTTTCCATAATATTTGTAGACTTAGAAAGCGTTAGTTAGAGTAAAGTAAGAGTAAGTAAAAAAATTGCATAAAATTATTTCCAAATTAAGCTTTGCTTTAAAAATATTAATTAAAGTCGATAAAATCATTTATTTTCTAGTTAAGTGGGTCGCCTTTTTACATACAAATATCTTATTATCATTTATTAATAAGTATATGTTTAAAAAAATAAAATCAACAACGCACGCAGGTTTAGTTCAAAATACAAGTCATAGTTAATAAGCATCCTTGACACACACCACCATATTATGGATTGTAAATACAATAAATAGTTGTGCTACGAGATATATATACATATTCCTTTTCATTTGTTTCGGAAACAAACCAAATCGTCTAATGACGTTACAATTCCTCAATTACATCCCCTTGAACGACTTATCTCGCGGATGCAAATCCGGTTGCTTACTCCGTCGACCGCATATCTTTTTCAATTCCGTTACTTTAATAGAACTTAATTGTCCACACCAGAAAGTTGCTTTTGCTTACTCACGGTTGTATAAGATACGTGGTTGCGGTTGTAACGAGTTGGAATCCGGCATCGACGCATCGCATTGCAATTAGTGTAAACGCGGCAAAGCCCTTGATCCGCATCCAGATTCGCGACTCACTAAGCTTGTGTCTGTTGTGACGCTTGGATTTTAACAATGATATTGTTCTAGCAACATTCAGAATAAAATAGACATGGCTATTTATAAGCCTTCGTAACTACAAGAGATTAGGCTGACACCACCAGGAATGGACACTTTAAGCTGAAAATCCTAATTCAAAGATCATACGGTTTTAAATTGATTGTAGTACTTATAAGAAATGAATAACTCTTATTTTCTTTCACATTGGATCTTGTCCATTACTGGTGGTAGCCTAATCTTCATCTGATTTTTTTTACATCCATCCTAGGCGACACCTTAAATTACTTTTAATTTCAAGCAGAATATATGTCGACTTAAAATTTTACGACATTAATCCCACACGATCCTTATAGCGGCGAAATAATTCTTGACCAATAATAATAATTCATATAATTCTTGTTATTTCTGTTACCCCCATGACTCCCTCTTCGAATATGGTTTTTGGCTTCCGAATACGAATTTAGGCTTACGAATTTCTGTTACATAATTACAATTTAAATTTTTATGTTATGAGCGTGCGAAAACTCAATGAGGTTATTAAAATGTATGTATTCATTTAAATAATTATAATATCTGGGCGGCCAAGCTTTACTCGGCGTTTTCTCGGGCATGAGGCCTAGCTAGATCGATTGCTCGTCCCCGAAAACACACACATACCAAATCTCATCAAAATCGTTAGAGCCGTTTCCGAGATCCTCGAAATAAATAAATATATAAATAGATAAATATACAAGAATTGCTCGTTTAAAGATATAAGATATTCATACAATTTTACAGCAAGTTCGATCTTTATTTCAGAGAGTGTAAGCTTGTAACTATTGGTTATGCTACTAGGAGTACTAGGTATACTATACTAGGTATGTAAATTTACAAGCCATAAACAATTACGGTTGCCGCTTCTAGGTGATAACAATGCATGTAGTGTTTTAAGCCAACGCTTTGGTACAATAATCAAAATTAGATTTCATTTAATTGGCACTCGGTGTATGTAGATTTGGACGTTGGTTGGACGGCGCGTGGCAATAAATCGGGTAAGTGGTCAGTGTAATTTCATTCTCTCTAGTAGATACCTACTTTAAAAACTACCTAAATACAACAAACAGCTCTACTTATTATATAAGTAAATGATGTTTCACGTCAGCATCAAGGACTACAATCGTAATTTTCATAAAGTTTTAACATACATTTGCTCAAAAAACTGAAACATGCAGAGATAATAAAATAAATAATAATCACTTATCTCAAACTTCAGGATACAATTGATCATTCCGCAACAAAAACTTTGATGAGTTGCAAGCGCAAACTCCCATTTCAGGTCAATAAAATCATGCATTCTGTATGCCCCGTAGTCACGTGCGATCTTAGGCTAGCCTCACACAGTCTGAATCCTTATTTTAATTCATAATTTGAATTTAATAGTCTCAATTACGGTGCCTAGCCTCACAAATATCTTAAAAATTCAGAACCGACAACGATTGACGATCAGTGTACCACAGTTTTCGTCTCGCGAACGCATTAGAGTAGAGGACTTACATAAACATGTCATTATTACAAAAAAATATATGCGAAGAAATTGAAATCGGATTCATCCTCTTAATTTGAACCAAAATATGACTTGATATGACGGATTACGGCAATAAAATTGTGTCAGTATCCAGACAGTTTTTTTGACTATTAACCACAATAAAACTCTTTACTTGATTTTGAGCTCATTTGCTCTAAGATTTCAGTCATCAAAATAATTGTGAAGTACCCGCAATTCATGATCTGATTCCGGTGCATGTGTGCTTGCTCCTAGATAATGTATAGAAGAAGGTGCGTTCGGAATTCATAAACTTAAAATTTCATAAAGGTAAGTACTGAATTCATAACGCACGTATCATTCTGACAAGTCGATCTTATAAATTAATTATATGAAAAAATCAGAATATGTGTAGACAACAGCTAAATAGTATGCAATTCCATGCATTCTGAATTAATAATATTATTTTACATTCTTAATTAAGATAAGGATTCAGACTGTGTGAGGCCGGCCTTATTTTGTCTGCGAAGTATTTTGAAATAATTATGATGGATTTGAAGCACGCGTCGTAACGCATCACTTCCGCTGACGCAACGGATCGAACAAGATAATTCGATGATGAATTCGAATGATAACCGAATTTTCGAATTAACTAAGGAAACACGTGTCGGTTCTTTTACGATATTCTCAGTTAGGTTTTAATTCATTTTTAAAAGGTTCTAAATGACGCCTGAAAATACAGAAACATTTTTCGTACCAGATCCATTAGAAACTTTATTATACGTAGTATTATGTTTTATACCCAAACAATGCTGGCAAGCCTATACAAACTGAGGTAAATATACACCACCACACTCCATAATCACAATAGAATTTATCGCATGAACTCCCAAACCGTAATAACCGTATCAATAATTGAAGGACTAAACACTTAACAGGAACCCACGTATCCCATAAATCTATCAAACCGATATCCAAAACTTCCCCATAAGATTACCGTTATTCATCAACTCGAAACAATACTTGGCTGTCAAGTAGTAGGTAAGCAAGTTGGGAGTTGGCAATACGTATGTTAATGCTGGCAGTCCCTTTTCGACGGTTTATTGTTATGGTAGCGAGCCCTAAGATGTTTCTTGATACGACAAGATGGTTCATACAGACGGACGGGTAGATTGTAAAGCAAAATTATTTGTAGAAAATCGATTACGTCGTCATGGGCTACATTTTGTCTATGTTACCTATATATAGATCAGTCGTGCCTAATGTTGAAAAATTTAAAAGGCACGCTCGATGGTGCATATGCAGATTTAAGGAGAGTTTTTTTTATTTCAAGATATAGAGACCGGACTGATATATTTAGATATACATAAATATTCATATTAAGTACCTAATTACTGCGAGTAAGGTGCGAGTATTCATTAAGTACAGCAATGTTTCTTGAAAGCGAAGACTGTATGTCCGCAACAAGCGAACCATATCTAAGAGCTTCGGATCCTAATGTTTGTGAAATTCAAAACGGGTCGTTTGTACGTCAACAGCCTGGGCCGATTTATTGAAGTGATTTTAGAGTAAATTTCACATTTATTGCACAATGAGATGTTAACATCATTCCAGCGTCAATAAAATAAAATAAAAGGGGACACACAGTCGTATATAATCTGTAAATAAGAAGCAAAGTGTTAACAAGACACATTTTAATTCTACAAGCAATACGTCTTCTCGTATTTAATCACATTACCTAATATATATTTAGGTAAAGGGTCCAGTAAGCTAAGGGAACAAGAGTAGCTCCCACAAGGGATTTCATCATTCTTTCAGGAGGTGTACAGGCAGACCCTAAGAATACTGTACCTATACTTAATATCAGTCCTCGATCTTCTTTTGCTTTCGAGTTATTTAGGATAATGATAAAAAAAATAAAGTTAAGTTAAACTGCCATAGTGCCATTAGATAAACGTGCAACTTACATTAACCAATCATCATCATTAAATTAAATTAATCATCATTAATTAAAATAGAATAGACGGCAAAATGTTTATTTTTTATCAAAATCGTGTTGAGATCGAGGGCGATATATAAGCAATACAGTGTTCTTAGGCGCTGCCATTACATGTTTTAATATCAGTTCCTGTTCCAATCTACCGTAGACCTTTATACCTAGATAATGTCAAAAATGTATATTGTATTAAGTGTACAAACATATTAAGGAGGTTCTAAATATCGCAATGTAAATAAAGTCATTAAATCGCTGCTCATTATACAAATATACATTGTACTGGGACTAAACATAAAATTTACTGACTATTCCGTTTCCTTTAGCAGCTACCTACGTAATCGATTCAATCTACAACCTTTTAGTGAGCACTACTCGCAGTGCCCCATCAATTGCTCCACCAACCAGCATTGTGACAAATATCAAAACGTTACGAACAAACTGTTCCATTAGTCAAATTAATTATTTACCATCTCTCAGGCTGAGACATTTGTCCTTTGACCATATTGTAGGGTTTGCAATTTGAGTAAGAGGTAAGTTGTCGATGGCGCTATTAATTCTGACATTGTGATTGTGAAATAGCGTCGCGTCGCGTTACTAAACTTGAGATGAAAGCTTCTTTGAGAGATTGTTAATTACATACTTTAAAAGTAGTTAGTTTAACATTTGTTATATGTTACAGCTTTGAATTAATTTTCAGAGTTATGCTAGATTAACGCTTTGCAAAGGTACGCTACAAAATCGTGAGTCAATTTGACAAAGATCCATGATAAATATTAACTATTCGGATTGGCTATATATTTTACAGTATTTATAGGTATATTGAATGTCAGTAGCAGTATTTAATAAGATTATTTTTGTGTAAAACAAATCACGATTTTGGAAACATAACTTAAAAATTAACAACATAAAAAATCCTTCATACTTCATCGACAATCCTTCCCAAGCTCTATTTCCTTAGCAATTTGATATTCAGCGCAATCGTAATCTGTCTGTCTGTCGCGAACAATACTCCGGAATACATTAAGCTGAAGTCAACGGCAAAACCACGCTTACCAGTTTCAGCTTCCTTTGATAGCTTCCTACTAAATTACGGTACGCTTGGATGACTAGCCACAATTGTTTCGTCTCGACCAGTCACATTAAAGGAATCTGGTTTGACAAAGAGTATTCATTAGATGACATAAACTATTAATACCTACATGTATTATAAAAAAATAACAAACTACGTTCAGGAATTTAGTAGGTCCAAATGTTACATTTCTTTACTACAAATTTTTATTAGGACAATTAGGAGTAGAAACAGAAAATGTAACTGTAACCACATCTTATCTTACACTTGAATATTTTTTTGACAATACCATAGAAATACCATTTAGATCCGCAAACATTTATTATTAAAAACACAAAAGTGTATCCTATCAATAAAGTAGGAATAAATTGAACCTGTCATCATAATCCGGAATTGGTTTCCAAACATCAAAATTTAAAAAGGAATCTATGATTGAATCAACACGCGATAAATCGGGGTTCGCTAAGGGCTCCCTATTATATTCTATACGAAGAAATATAAAAAAATGGAAGGGCCTTTCATAGTAAGATTGGAAAGGGTCCATTTTGAAGTCAATGTTAAAATTGTACGAACTAATATTAGTAAATGGTGTAATATAGTCAGCTTAACTCTTGGGAATGCGTTTTTCTTATCTAAAGTTCTATTTCAACGGATATATAACATGTAGGTATTAATTGCGCTATAACGGAATAATTTCAAACACGAGTAACACGGTTTAAAAACGCCTACTTCTATACTAAGCCGGCTACTCATTAGCGAACTGTAACCATAACCGAACGGATACTGTTACGAGTTCAAGTGACGTAACAGAGAGAACGCCACACATCGGCTGTTCACGAGCCGTTCGCGAATCACGTACAAACTGCGATGACAAGACCTAAGTGCTCATGAAAAAAAAACTGGTTCGTGTAACCGTTCGGCTACAGTTACATCTCGCTGGTAAGTATGTACCTAGCTTTAGGTATGCCTTTTTAAAATTAATTTAATTTAAGGCGACTTCCTGACTTGGCGGGGCGGGATCGATATGTGAGATTTTTTCTTTGACGTAAATTTACTGACGGCGCAAAGATTCTCACTTGACGGAACACTGTCAGTATTACTTTTGAGCAGTAGTAATAGCATGCGCAGAAGCGGAGCAGTACCGCCTTCGCATCATCCCGCTACCGCGCATCCCGCACCAGTCAGTAGCTCTAGTATAAGTTTTTTCGAAACATTAACTAATTCGAACGCGTTTGCGTTTTGTCTCAAAATGTATGAAAACGCTCTCACCGAGTTTGAAATACGCGCGTTCATCGGTTAGCAACAAATGCTATACTCGCTGTTTTAGTTTCCACTAGTGACCACCAGAGGCGCTGTTCACGTTTTCATACCACTTTCATACATTTTGAGATAAAACGCAAACGCGTTTGAATTAGTTAATGTTTCGAAAAAACTTATACTAGAGCTACTGGAAGCAGTAATTAAAATGTAGGGGCGCAGTAAAAATGGTACTGAGTCGACTGACAGCTGACATTGACATTTGACACTTTTCTCATATCGTACTGCCTCCGCACCGACAAATCAGGAAGTAACCTAACAATGTTCGGTAATAATTTTACGTTCCTCAGTCGATTCCAGTAAACGCCACTAAGTCTACTTACTTTCTATTGTGCTCAAAGCAATATTGAGTGTGAATGTAAGGGCAAGTAATTGTGAAGATGTTGGCTTCGGATTACGGAGGCCCTGGAGGGGACATTTGAGGGATAAGTGATACATCAGTGTCGGTTATACGGCGTTCGACGTTGGGTCGCGGCTTGAAATGTTAATGTAAGCATGACCATGAGACATATAAGAGCAATTTTCATAAATGATGGAAAATCTACTATGGCTATGAGTTCTATGCAGTATTTTAGTTATCAATATAGAATTTCTTACATTATAAATACATTCACACCAAAATATATTTAAAAGCTAAAAACCAACAATAAATGGTCAAAGATAACTTGGAAAAAAATAAATATCAATTATTTACAAATCATGACGAATGATGAAAAATACTGTGTATTTAATTCATTACATTAATATAAAATAGTATTGTCAAAATACATCTCTGAAGTCCCTTTGTTTACCAACTGAAGGGGAAATAATTAGAGCAGATTCGAATGAGGAAGGAAGCAAAAAAAGTAATAATTCATCAGGTAATCCAGAAATTTTAACAATAGGAAACAAGAGAATTTTATACAAACGAGATATAAGGAAGGGAGATGAGGCAAATTAGCAATTATGCTATGAAAAATTCAACTGAGTGCCTTGTTTTAAACTCGGAATACGTTCGTTTTATTTTGCGAAATCTGAGATCTGATAAACAGGCAACGTATGCAGATTATTTAATTTTAATTGCGTGTTTTTACGATGTTTTGCTTGGAGCTGGCGGTAATGGAGAAGAACATTTTCCTCGAAGGACCCGTGTGATAGGTAATATTCTTTTGTAATATCTGTTACGTTGGTGTAATGAGAATGACAGTGTATTCTTTATGACATAATTATGATAATATGAGTAAACTAGCGTAGTTTAAAATATGAACTTATTTTAATATTAATTTTATATTTTATTTAAAAGGAAGACAGCATAAAAGTACGTATACATATATATTCCATGCAACTGTGACGCGTTGGTAAATAGAGAAGACTTGTAGTGTTTTCTTTTGCGTTATAGACCAGGTATTTAAGGAATTTGTATTAAATATTTTTCCATTACTAATTAAAAGTAGGAGAAATCGCTACAGATAGGTACATCGACTTGGATTTTAGTCGGTTCTGAATGAGGACTGCAGATCATTCATAATACTCTATTTTCGGTGTAGGCCAAAAATTCGCCAGGCGTAGCGTACACGCTATTTTTGAAGGTAAATCTATATTCCGATGTCCAAATTCACTTCCCAAAGCGGACTAATTTCTACCTACAACTATAATGCATAGATAAACACAAAACACACTATTCTCAAATCTATTCTCATATGATTACAGTTTTACGAATTGAACTATAATCAATCATATCACTATAATAGAGATTTTCCAGAAAATCCCCAAAATTTGCAACAATTTCACAAAATCCTATTATTACACATCTCACCCTACAAGCAATCTTATAAATATGCAGCAGGGCGATCGGTCCACTCAAGTGACGTGCATGGTGCTTCAAGTTGTCTCCGAATTGAGACAGATGGCGTTGATCAAGGGCCTCTTCTGTAGGGGATAACAGACTTTCCATGTTTTTTCTTATACTTCTTTTAATTTCACATTGTCGTTAATATTACAGTTTGTAAGTAAGTTAACATTGACTTGGCGAGACGACATCAGTACTGAGGTATTTTCTACTTTACTGAAATGTTATGATTTCGTCTAGATTCCGTGAAATGCCACTTTACGGTCAGAATTACATTTGCGCAACAGAAATGCAGGTGAGCAATAAATTATCTGTATTTACTTCACTGACAGTTAAGGCCCGGTATTACCACTTTTGAGTTTTTAAAAACCATCTGAGACATAGAATATAGTGTCTTAAAATCTAAAAAAATATATGTGTTACATGAGGATCTTGTCTAGTCAAAATCGCAGTCAGGTACATGATCTGATGAATTTCACTCGATAGAAAAAAATCGCGAAGTTACCCCTTTTTGGAATGTATTTTCAATACTACGGCTATATTACTGATATTTAACATTTAATTTTTGTACTCAATTAAAGATCGTAAATAGTTATAGACATTTTCGCAGGGTTTGCTTTGATAAAATGACTGGCTTGATGACTATAGCTAAATATTTACAAAACTGCGCGCAGAGCTTGCGTAGAGAGCGGGATGGTTAATTGTAAACTCACGCATGTTAGAGCGGGACAGTTGCGTTGGGGATACCTCCCCTTAAGTTAAGGCGCAGGGTAGAGCAAGGCCTTCTCCATACCAACTCTGTGCACGTTTTATTCGTCGGTTTTGGCACTCCCGAATATATATTTATATTGCACAAAGTTTGTATGGAGAGAGCTTTCCCACCCCTGCGCCTTAACACAAACAGCTGATAGTTTACTGATACCACACCAACAAATACGGAGATGGCCAAGTTCGTTATCATTAATTATTTCACATTTCAATGACAAATAATGTGCTCGAGTAATGTGCACGTGTAATGTGTGTGCATGTGTTTCAGGTTATATAAAGGCAAGAAACAGCAGAAAAAGCGAGAAACTGGTTGAATATTACATGATTTATTGATTAAACTGTTACGCCACACTTATAACAAGAAATTCGAATTTTGCGTCAAAGCTTTAATGTCCGAGAACCAAAAAAAAAATTGGAACGTATTTTCTAGTCATTAGATAGATAGTAAATCAGTATTTCAGTTATTAGTACAAGACCTTTTAATATTAATATAATATTTTATGTCACACCTAGCCATAAAGTGGCCATTATCGCACGCTCCGCGCGCGAAAAAACCCACTTCCTGGCCAGGGGGTGACATAAAATTTTGTACTTGCCACGGGCGATAATAAAGAAAGCCTCAGATCGCATATTTATCGCCCTTGCCTTCGGCTCGGGCGTAAAATACCTGCGATCTGAGACATTCTTTGTTTTATCGCCCTTGGTAAGTAATGTACTATTAATTTGAAATAATATATAAAGGCAGGTGACTCAAAAACGGCTATTATGCTATTTAGATGCCCAAAAACGTTACAACCTTTAGAAAATTAATTCAATCAGTGGTCCGTAATTACAAATTTCTTCTCTGGCAAACAAATTCGCCAAAGATGCTGCATTGGCTTTGATATTTTCCTTTGAGGGATTCGTCAGTGTTCATTGAAGTGTGGCAAAATTGACGCAAATGTTTCCAAAGTTGTATTTACAACAAACAACTTGAGTAACACAACTAAAATAAAGACATCTTAAACATTTACTGTGTTTTTGTGATTATACATAAATTACACTGCATGTGCATAGCCACATGATTAGGCACACTGCGCATTTCTAAACATTTTTCTTGGCAGATTTATTGAATTGCCACTCAAATTACGTGTGGTACCTATACCTATCATGTGTTACCGGCATGCGGGCATTTCCTTAAGTAGGGTATTTATACGTAGTTTC
Source organism: Cenopis cana (assembly GCA_951800055.1). Lineage (NCBI taxonomy): Eukaryota > Metazoa > Arthropoda > Insecta > Lepidoptera > Tortricidae > Cenopis > Cenopis cana. Next base: position 13,324,331 of record OX637472.1, read on the forward strand.
TTAACCTAACCATACGCTCAATTTCATTATAAAATCAAATTTTGGACTTCACTTAATTTCTAACAAAAATTAAATTTCAGCAATGTACAGCAAATTAAATTGACAACACAGTACATATGACAGCCTTTAATATTCTGTTTACAATGACGACCTAGTACATTGAAGTTGCGAAGTTAGGAAAATTAATTTTGCAAGTAATTCACATAATTGTGATTTACGGTACATGGAAATAATTGCTAATGGAACATATTATTATCAGTTCCAATAACTGCCCGCTTGCCGTTAACGCACTGTACTTATAACACTAATTGTTATTTCATATGACGCTTATCAAACGGGAGAGAATGTATGCGCTTCCCTAAGGTTGTCTGGAAGAGATCGCTCATTAGCGTTAAGACCGCCTGTTGTTTGCCTCTACTGTTATGTGTTATTTTTGTTGAAATTATGCAATAAATAAAGAGTATTTGCATTGTACCTCAAGGGCTAGGTATGTACCTTACGCTAGTAGAAAATGGGGTAAAGCGGAAAGTACTGTAATTATTATGCGTCAGGATTCAAACGGAACCGTTACTAACTGTTACTTTCTTGATCTGCACGCTCTTGTTTGCATGTCTCGTGGAGCCAAAAACTATCATTTTCTAAAAAATATATTATTAAAATATCAAAAGTGTATAAATACCTAAAGGGTAGCATTTAACGAACCACCAAATTAGTTGCCGAATGATGCTCTAAAAAATTACATTGATTACCAAAAATACTAGATTCGCACCAAATTTTCAACTCCTTTTAAATATAAAGTGCAACTCAAAGAAGTAACATGTCGATAACCTATTAAATTAAATTGTTACCAAATAAATTAGTCACTACCCAAAAATACTTAATGATCACCTAATTTCAAACACCAAATTTCATATAATTTACATCCAAATATTACAGGGCTCGTAATCCTATTAAAATTATTTACACCCAAATAATTCTTTCGATACCCAGAAATACTACATGATCACCAAATTTCACGCGGCAATTGTTTTTTAACGCCAGACGCGCAAAGCAGTTCCAATCTAGTCTAACCTCATTGCTAGCACACTGATGCGGTTTTCCATACGGTCCGTCTCGCTCGCACGTCGCACCGCGTGCGAGCAAGACAGCGCTAAATGATTCTATTTTATAGAAGCTTCAAAATTTCTGTAACTTTAATGAGTACATAACATAATTTAATTTAATATATTTCATAATTTAATTTAATATATTTTCAACAGTGCTTTCCTTACTGGTCGCATACAGCTATTTGCTCTCAGATGTTTTTGCCTCTACTCTATTCGCTGATTATTGTCAATTTGCCTCGGTAGTAGTATTTTTCTATGACATCTATTTTTATTTCAAACTAGTGGACATTGGAACAGTATTGACGGATCTCCGCTGGCGCGGAGCTCCTATTTTGGGTTGTTTTGGCCCTTCGGGCCGATGCAAAACTAACATAACCTAAACCTACCTATACCTATTTCTACCTATTAACTTCCTCCATCCATGAAAGTCTATCTAAATTAATAAAGTAAACTCATTTGAGGACCTTTATCCATTTTCATAACAAACTAACAATTTAATAAATCAACAAAACTCATTTTCAAATAATAGTTTTCAATCAAACGCGCTCACGTCAACGCATAAAAAAAAAAAACTTCTTGCAGTTTGTAAACCATCAGCAATAGGTAGTTAGAATGAAACAGCAATAGGTACCTTTCACTCTAACGACATATCAATAGGTTTTATGCTTCAGACAATTCTTTGTATTTAATTGAGTGAGATAGCAGTATACGTGTTATTATTTCACACAGCCACATTGCGCGTTGCTTTTTAAATTAATTTAGAATTTTACTTTCTAATTTATAACATTTTGGAAATGACTAAAATATTTATAGTGCTAAAAACAATTAATTTGTAACTGTTTACTAAAATGTAGCATGCGATGTGTATAATATTTGGATGTAATTCTAATGAAAAAAGGTGCATGAGATTAGGTGGTAGTTTAGTGTTTTTGGTGGTACTTGACAATTTTTTTGATGCGATTATAAATTTATAGGAACGCAATAAGTAAAATAGGTGCAAGTGCTGCAAAAATAGGTAGAATTTTTTTGGTGACTCGGAATTGCTGATCGATAATTTTTTTTGAGTGTTCAACCTTATTTTAGGGTTCGAAAATTTGATGATATCAAAAGTTATTTAGGTGATCATTTTATTTGTTCCCATACCTAAATATGTTTGATTTTAATCAACATAGAAGATTGAAAATAAATGTAATCCCCGTAACGCTCGAAAGAACACGTGCCGAAATGTGTCCTCACATGCAGTATGCAAATTAAGTCGCGAGATAAATCTGCATTCATAATGCTTACTGACTTTTTAGGCTATAAATTGAAATGTTTGTTTTGGCTGGGTGACTGTGTGTTTGACTAAAATTATGCGAAAATTATTAATACCGCCAATAAATAATTTCAATGAAGGCATAGGTATTTAAAGCGAATGTATTTTATAATTTTTCCTTTAAAGGAATTGCTTCATTTTTGAGTACTTAACTTACCTATATATACCTAATACATAGTCCTCCTTGTCGTATCCGACAACGGCGACCCTCACAACTTTCTCTGATGAGCACGGATATGGCACGCAAAACCGAATTTTGATATAAATGTTTGGTCACACTGGGTGCAGTATAAGGGTATAACCTATGCTACTAAAGATTTATTTAAAAGCACCTACTGCGCCTTATCATGTTATTTCATGAAACAGGTACAAAGAATACTCAGTGCATAATCCTGATTTCATTACAGCACACTGATATGGGAACAATTTATCCCCGGGCTGGAGGGTCAAGCAAAAAACTGAGCGCAAGATGTCCGGCGCAGTTTGTCTTCATTGCGGACAGGTTTATGAGGGGGGTGCGGTAAATAATATCGGCGCGAAAACGTCATGTAACATTCATGGGAATTATTGGGTGCACAGGCTGCTCTTGATTTGGGAGGAATGTCGCGTAGGAAAGAATATAAGCAGTTCGACAATGAATTAATATGGATGGATCCTGTGATGGCAATTTCTCCTTATATCATAAACTAGAACTGAGAAATCTGGACTTGGAAGTCTGCATTCAGGCTTTTTGTCTGTATAAAAAGTAGATATTTAAGGTGCTACACTGAGAAATTTGGAGACTTTGAAACGCTGTTCTGCCCAGACTAGCAAACAGTAGGGGCTGAATTTCAGATATATGATTCTTGACTATATGATTGTGGTACTGACAATAGCGAAACATGATTGCTTAAAATTTTCTCGATAGAAAATAAATCCAAAGTTGAGTCTATATTTTCCTTTTTTTCCTCGGCCTACTAAAACAACGCGTTATTGTTGTTTGGATATCAAAGTAGCGCCATCTATTGAGACTCGTGCCTGTGTAGGTTAAGGTTTTTACCCAGGCGCGTTCTATATTTGAACATGTTTTTGTATGATTTTGTCATGTCAATATATTGTCAAATATATTCTCTCTTTGGTTTGCATTCAAGTTGGACGTTTTATTATAGGTTATGGGCCTACCACTGACGTACTAGCGAACGCGCTTTCAATGTCATTCCCATTCCCGGTCAAATTCAAATTTTTCTCTTCCATGTCTAAAAGCTTCGACTTAATGGCGTCCGTTGTGATGGAAATGCCGGAATGCTCTATTGCCATGATCATAGGTGAATATTTCTCAGGCTACCAACATCAAAAGAAAAATAAATCTAGGAATGTCTGTGGCAAGCAAGATGTCAATGTCAATGACACTTCAAAAGTCAAAATTAAATGTTTTCGTTGTAAACAACCCGGACATTATCGCAATCAGTGCCCAAATAGTGAAATTAACCTGAGTTTTTCGAAGAATAACACTCGAAAACAGTCTCATGCGTTCAGTGCGGTATTTTTGAGCGGCGAGTTCAAGAAGAACGACTATTACATCGATAGTGGATGCAGTATTCACCTTACCGCGAACGAGAATTGGGTTATAAATGCATGTTACGAGCCAGTAATACGCGAGATTGTCGTGGCTAATAAGGAATCTGTTCCTGTATTGTGCAGTGGTAGCGTGCAGATTGCGACGGTAACGTCGGACAGTGAATTTGACATAACAGTCGAGGATGTATTATGTGTACCGACTTTAACAACAAACCTGTTATCAGTCAGCCAACTGATAAAGAAGGGAAACAAAGTAGACTTCACTGATGAAGATTGTAAAATTTACAATAGAAGTGGACAGCTCGTTGCTACGGCTACTTTGACAAACGGCGTTTACAAACTGAACATGCCAGATACGACTGCTGCCATGGCTGTGTCTGCCGATACTTGGCATCGCCGTCTAGGTCATGTGAATGGCTCCTACATGGCTAAAATGAAGCGTGCAGTAGAAGGTTTCACTGTTGGCGATAGGATTGACACAAGTAACTGCAAGGTATGTTGCGAGGGCAAACAGTGCAGATTACCATTCCAGCATAATGGCAATAGAAGTGAGTCTGTTCTGAATGTGATCCACCTGGATTTAGCTGGACCAATGGAAGTAGTTTCTCTTGGAGGATCCAGATATTATATGCTACTTGTGGACGATTATAGTCGTATGGCATACATATATTTTTTGAAACAGAAGAGTCAAGCCCTAGAATGTTTCAAAGAGTTTAAAGCGAAAGTGGAGAATGAACTCGATAAGAAGATCAAGATCATCCGCAGTGATAATGGACTTGAGTTTTGCAATGAAAGCTTTGATGATTATCTGAAAGTAAACGGGATAGTTCACCAGAAGACAAATCCTTACACTCCCGAGCAAAATGGTTTATGTGAACGGTTGAACCGAACGGTAGTGGAAAAAGCAAGATGCTTGCTGTATGATGCTAGTCTTGGCACTGAGTTCTGGGCTGAAGCCTGTTACTGTGCAGTTTATTTAAGAAACCGGACTGTAGCATCAGGATTGGATAGTAAAACCCCATTTGAGATGTGGACGGGTACCAAGCCGGATCTGAGTCACTTGAGGATCTTCGGCAGCACCGTGATGGTCCATGTTCCCAAACAAAAGAGACTGAAGTGGGAAAAAAAATCTCAAGAATGTATTCTGCTGGGGTATCCAGAAAATGTAAAAGGATATAGAGTCTACAATCCTATAACAAAAACTATTTTTACAAGTAGAGATGTCACTATCATCGAGAAGGAGAATAAGAAATCTATTTGCCAGTTGGAGGTAGAAGAAAAGAAGAAGACTGAACCTCAGGATGAGATAAAGAAAGTCGAGGTAGGGTGTCAAAGTTCAGTGGGGGATGAGAATACCAGAACTTTGATGGACTCGTCGGATGAGTCATGTACCCCGAGCGAGTATGAAGATGCAGACACCACAACTGAGAGTGTTTCTACTCCTGTGAGGACCGGACGCGTCTTGAGAGCACCAGAGCTTAGAAAAGTACCTGACAGATTAGGTTACTCAAGCCTGTGTACAGATGTTAACAAGATGGATGACGCCAGTGGCCTTTCACTATCAGAAGCTTTGCAAGGACCTGAGAAAGAGCAATGGAAACAAGCTATGGCTGAAGAACTGAAAAGCTTTGAAAACAATGAAGCATGGGAGCTTGTCAATGTTCCAAAGGGCTCTAGTGTGGTAAAGTGCAAATGGGTACTTAAGAAAAAGTACGATAGCGAAAACAACGTGCGTTTCCGAGCCAGGTTAGTAGCTAAAGGCTATACACAGAAGTATGGAGTGGACTATGAAGAAACATTTGCGCCGGTGGTAAGGCATACAACTCTCAGACTTTTATTTGCTTTATCTGTGCAATTAGGTTTAGACATATCACATCTGGACGTGACAACTGCTTTCCTGAACGGCTATCTTGATGAGGACATTTACATGGAGAAGCCCGAAGGCTTTGCTTCACCTGAAGGTAAGGGCCAGGTGCTTAAGTTAAAGCGTGCCATATATGGTCTTAAACAATCCTCAAGGGCTTGGTACAGGAGGGTAGATGACTGCTTAACCGAGTTTGGTTATACTAGGTCTAAACTTGAACCTTGTTTGTATGTTAAAAAGGACAATGGTTTGACTGTAGTTGCTCTATATGTCGATGATTTCTTTGTGTTTTCTAACAATGAAAAATAAACTAAATGTTTGAAACAGGAACTGTCTTCGAAATTTAAACTGAAGGATCTAGGTCAAGTCAAACAATGCTTAGGTATGAATGTATGCATTGATAAAGAAAATGGTGTAGTGACTTTAGATCAGGCGGACTATGTCGATAAGCTGTTGCACAAGTTCAATATGCAGGACTGTAAGACTGCTCAGACTCCTATGGAGGAGAGGCTCAACCTTGACAAAGGAGAAGGTTGTGATGCTGAGTTACCATATCAGCAGCTTATCGGTAGCCTTATGTATCTGGCTGTTTTAACCCGACCAGATATTGCATTTAGTGTAGGGTATCTTAGTCAGTTTAATAACTGTCATGGTAGAGAACACTGGGCTCATGCCAAGCGAGTGTTGAGGTACCTTAAGAGGACAAAACATTACTGTCTCAGGTACAGTCGCGAACAAAATTCCAAACTGACTGGTTTTGTTGATGCTGACTGGGGCAGCAACGTTCTGGATAGGAGATCCTATACTGGATTCTGTTTTTATCTGTCAGGATGTGTGATTTCATGGTGCAGCAAGAAGCAAACTAGTATATCCCTTTCGAGTACTGAGTCGGAGTACATTGGTATTTCAGAATGTGTAAAAGAAGCCATGTATTTGAGAACATTGCAGCATGAAATTACTAATGACACATATTGTATTACAATATTTAATGATAACCAGGGTGCTTTGAAGTTGGTATCGAATCCTGTGTTCCATAACAAATCAAAGCATGTGGATATTCGCTATCACTTTTGCAGGGAAATTGCAGCTAAGGGTTTGGTGGAAACCAAGTACTTACCAACAGCTGAAATGCCAGCGGATCTTTTAACTAAGAGTCTTGGTTTTGTCAAACACCATAAGTTTACTAATATGTTAGGTATTGTACCTAAATAAGTAGATTGTTTAGTTGTCTTGTTTGTTAAGTAGTGATGGCTTAAGATGCTTTGATATAGTGGGGGTGTTGTTTGGATATCAAAGTAGCGCCATCTATTGAGACTCGTGCCTGTGTAGGTTAAGGTTTTTACCCAGGCGCGTTCTATATTTGAACATGTTTTTGTATGATTTTGTCATGTCAATATATTGTCAAATATATTCTCTCTTTGGTTTGCATTCAAGTTGGACGTTTTATTATAGTTATTAAAAGACACGATTAAGTTAATATGATGGTATTTTACCTCAACTAGGTACTGACAAGAGGAAATTTAATAAACCTGCACACAGTCAGATATTTAACGAGATTTGTCTAAAAAGCCATTCTCGGAGAGGGTTGCATCCCGTTTTGTCGTGAGCGAAAAACAAAGGGTGTCTCTTTCAATCGATATATCGCCTTAACGACGATCGTTCAAAATCGACGACGATGAATCTTCATATTTTAAGTGCCTTCCGCGCATGCCAGGGCGGAAGATATACATAACATACTCGTAGATAAAAAAATCTCCTTTAGTAAACCACATAAGGTTAACAATACAATATGTTTTTCAATAAATTATTCTTATTCTTATTCTTAATATCAAACGGCGTCATGAATTCAGTGTATATTAATTCTTGTATTTGGCATGTGTAGCACAACACTATCAAAATAATAGCGTCTTGCAATTTCATTATCTACCAACAACAAATTACAAAACACTTATTTTTGTCTACTCGTAAGTTGTCCATTTGCTACGTATTTAGTTAAGTAATTAAAGTTAAAAGTTGGACAGACAAATTTGATCCAAAAACATCACCCTATACACTAAGAACGCAAGTATAGCCTACAACTACCTCTGCAAAGGAATTATCTTTGTTTCTATTGAGCCTAACAAGAATTATGGCGGGGCAGCTGGCGCCGCGCTGAGGAAGTGCGCTCCATGTGTGACCAGAGCTGTGCATTTGATTGTCTTATAACTTATAAGGATGGATATTGAGACAATTTATAGGACTGCGCAGGAAATATAATTCTGTTTTCTGGGACAGCAGTCATAGCTTAGTCTTGTTAATATTAGCTGATTTGAAGTAAATGTAATATTAACACAAATTAGGTGCTACATTATTCATATAGTCTTAGGGGGATAACGTAGCATTTGACATACTTGTATGTCAAACAATCGGCAATGAAAACCACCGCAAAATAGAAAGGTCAATTACCTATAGCTTTTAATTTTTTTAAGTCTGTTATAAAATATAAAACTAAAACTTTCTTGATTTTACGTGCAATTATATATTTTTCATTAATTTTAGATCCTTGTGTACTTAATTTTCATTTGAATACATTTCAATTTTATTTTAGTGTATTACAATTACAATTAAAAACGGGATATTTACCGTGTATATTTGTGGTGTATTTATTCAAGTAAACTAACTAAGCATAAACATGAGGTTATAAAGTTATGTAAATTAACAGAAAAATAAATCCTAAACTAAACTAAAATCTAAAACTAAATAAACCTAAAAAAATATCTAAAAAATTGGGCGCCTGCGGCATGGTGCCGAGGATGCTGGCAGCATTTGTGGTATTGAGTTGCCATGTGAGCTAGAAATCTTATATTTATTTTAGTGTTTTGTTTAGTATTTTGCAGTACCTAAAAAAATATGTATCGAAAATATGTACTTACCATAACTTATGTGTTTAGTTATTTTTATTTTTCTAGATTTTAAAGAAATATATATCAAGTCAAGGTACCATCTTATACAAATTGAACTTGGCCCACCGCTCCATAAGGCTTGTGTTATGGGTACTAGACGACGATATATTTTATGGATATAAATAGTTCAATGGATAGGAATCATTAAATGCCCAGTTTTTTAAGCTCATCACACAAATAAATATTTGAAACCGGGATTCGAACTCATAACCGTCGGCTTCGTAAGCAGGGCCAATACCCGTACCCACTAGGCTAAATCAGTTACAATTACAAAAATGTAAAAAAGTGTGCTTATCTCATATCTAGTCCTAAAGTGGCATGTTGCATTTAAAATTTCAACAGATGTATCGCTTGCCTCTTAAACCCCGATCAAAACGAGATGTGTAATAACGGCAAACGATATTATGATAATGAAATTTGTAAAGGAAAAAATATTCACCCCAAAATTTACTAATCCATAGTTTTGCCCCAAAATGCGGTTGGAAGCAACTATTTCTGCTAAATTGAAGTAAAAGGGAGCTGTAATCAAATCACTGGATGCAGGAATAGAGGGATAATCGAATATTATGATCCACTTTAGTTTTTTCCCCGGTGATGGGTACAGCGGTAAATGATAATGAAGATAAAGGGAGTCTTCTAGATCCATTGCGCGACAGGCTTTTTATGGAAATGTATATTTAATTATTACACTCAATGACAAATCTCATAATATTTAGGCTATTTATATTATTTTTAATCTTATAGTTATTTTTTTTATACGACGACGATGGCAAACAAGCTTATGGTCCACCTGATGGTAAGCGGACGCCGCAGCCTATAGACGCACGCAACTCCAAAAGAGTCACGTGCGCGTTGCCGACCCTTTATAAAATTTGAGGATTCACTGTGTTGACAGCAGAAGGGATAAAAGGTCCCTCGCTCTCAACACAGTGCATCCTCGGGAGCTCTGGCAACCTCGCTCACCTCCAGGAACACAACTCTACATACTTGTATAGTAAATAATGCTATTATGGCTGTGGTCTTCTGCAAGGCGGAGGTACTTCCCCAGTTGGGCTGCTCCAATTCGAGCAAGAGATGAAATTTTGCTGTGCCCTACCTCTCTAGTTATTGAATAGGTAACGTATTGATTATCTTCCCTTTTAGGAAATATCTTCTTTGAAACAGACTTAATTATATTCAATGGGAAAAGCTTTTCTATTGTATACACCACTTCCTAAACCTAATTTCCTTCCATGTTTTCATGATTGCCCAGAAATAAAAAACAAAATTTTATTTGCAAGTCATAAATCACATATTACCTGGCAGATTACGAAGCGAGCAGGCCAACCAACGTTACATGTGCTACAGCGTAAGCAATAATAGTATTTATGTGAACGCCGTTAGAATTTTGACTAGCCACGGTTAAGTTTGTTGAACTGTACTAGAGTATAAAGATGAAAGGTAGTAACAGTGATATGCTGTAGTATTTCTTACCGACTATTTGGATTGGATGGTATGGTAAGGGTTGAGCCGCAGACAATTTGTCATGCGACCGGCCAAGCGTGTTGGAAGACGATTCACATTCCCTTTCGGGGATTTGGAAATTTGTTATTGTTACGCTCATGTGAGTTTGCAATTGTATATGTTAAGGTACGGAATAATATCTTTTGAGATGGCTTAAATCTAAGAAGGGGTAGCCAGAGGTTTATATGCAGGAGTTTGCGAACAAGGACAATAATCCTACGAAAATACAAAAAATCGGCCAAGTGCGAGTCGGACTCGCGCACGAACGGTTCCGTACCATTATATATAAAAACGGAAAAAAATCATGTTTGTTGTATGGGAGCCCCCTTAAATATTTATTTTATTCTGTTTTTTAGTATTTGTTCTTATAGAGGCAACAGAAATACATCATCTGTGAAAATCTCAAGTGTCTAACTATCACGGTTCATGAGATACAGCCTGGTGACAGACGTACGGACGGACGGACAGCGGAGTCTTAGTAATAGGGTCCCGTTTTACCCTTTCGGTACGGAACCCTAAAAACGACGCATTAAATTTTTACCTCTTCTATTCGGTTTAAAAAAGTCATGCTTTAAATTTAAATCCTTCAAACAAACGGGTAAAATGCATTCTAACTAAATAGTTGTAATGATGTGTTTGAAGTTGTAACATGAGCAGTTCAATTATTAATTGTTATTCGTATAATTATTAGTTATCAAGGACCGTATCGATCGAATATCTAGGATCCGCGAGCTCATCGAAGATTCTTCTACAGTTACATAACACACAGATCTAAAAAAAACAAAGTTTGTTTTCTACAATTTGCTAATAAATTATGTAATATATATCTAGATGAAAATATATATTGCTTAATAATCCTCAGCTTGTTTGACCATTACAATTTCAAACGTGCCATAAAATAAAACCCCAATTAATAATAATTGATGCCATAACAAGCATCCAATATAGGGTCGACATCGCTATATTTTCCTGATTAATTAACATTTATTCTTTTAAATCATTCATACGATGCTTCTAATCCCTCATACGAGATGAAATAACATGCGTGTGGGGTAAAACCGGAATAAAAAGGGGTAAAAATAGGTCATGCGGACATCGGCTTTAATCTGTTTAATTAACATCGTAAAAAAGGTTCGATTTTCACCCTACGGGCTGGTCTAATGATGTGTTAATCTTTAGCGGATCGAATGAAAACACATCATGAAGCCAACCGTAATACCTACCAGTAGACAGAATAATGCTTGGGAATAAGTAATCTGGCTCTATGGAATGTTTTTAATACACCTAAAATATATCACAAAATGCGCAAATACCTCATTATAGTGGATGCAGTTTGAATTAACTTTTGTAAATGCCTAAGGCCAGTGATAATTATAAGATATTAGAAACTTAAAACGACACGTTCAGTAACTGTTGTTTTTAAATAGATACTGGACACGTAGGCAAATAACTAAATCACTGGGCGAAAAAAAATACTAATTATTAGTAAGTTTTAGTGGATCCCAGGACAAGGAGATTATATACTAACGGTTACAAAACAGTTTTTGATAATAGTAGTTTTTTACTAATACCAAAAAAAATTGTCCTTGTAACTACTAATTACTACTAAACTGTTTTGTTACCGTTAGTATATAATCTCTTTGTCTTGGGATTCACTAAAACTTACTAATAATTAGTATTTATTTCGCTCAGTGATGTAGTTTCCATTTCCAGAATCAATTGGGAAGGAGCATAACGGTATATAAAATGGTCAATTAAAATTAAATGATCGCCTAGGTAACGGGGCCTTAAAATCTGAAGCAGATGAGACCAAATTGTCTCATTTCATTATATCTGAGGACGTTTGTGAAGGCAATCCCGTGCGGGTGGCAGTTTCGGAACACACCTGAGACTGAGGTAATCAATGGAACTGTGATGCGAGGATTCTTCGGTAAATTTAATAAAAACTGACGATAAAAGGGATTTGTTTGTGTGGATGTGGTAATATTAGAAAACTTCAATGGAAGTACAGGCTCATATGACTTTAAATAGGCACTGAGTTTGTTTTATCAATACAAGATCTACTTTTCAGTTTGTTATATTATGCATAGCAGTCTGTTAAAATTATGTACTTGGCACGCAATTTTTATTAATTTGTACCGACCATGTTTCCGATATTTAAAAATAATCCAAGCAATAAAATAATGTTTAACATTATTTTACTAAACGGTTAAAACTCACGTATTAATTGTCACTTCGGGCGACATGTTTCGAACTCTACAGACGCAGACGCAGACGCACTCATCCTGATGAAGAACTCCCGAAGAGTTCGAAACATGTCGCCCGAAGTGACAATTAAAACGTGAGTTTTAACCGTTTAGTAAAATAAAGTTATAACATGTCTCACGAAAGTTTAAATTCAAATGTTTAACATGTACTTCCATGAGTATTACCTACACTCAACAAATAAGGATATTTTGTGAAGAAATTCTTCTCCTCTAAACAAAGTTTTGCTTTTTAACTCTTTTCAACCATATCATTGTAAAGTAGTCTTTACCGTCTGTATGCTAAAGTTGTTTACGATTTTTTCAGAAGTCCTTAACACAATTTACCCGGAACTCGTCAGAGGGTCATTCGGCCGTTCACGCGGAATAGCCCCGTTGCAAACTCGGATTAAGGGTTGGTTACGTGGTTTTGATTTGCAGAGCGTTAGTTACCTTTTGCTTAGTTGTATTTTATAGCGTAAAAACATTACATTTCTTTTTTTTGGGCAGTCGTGTAAAAAGTTAATGGTGTTTTAGACATTAAAACCGATCTTCAAAGTTTATAGGATATTCCGCCTCAATAATTAGTCGACATGAGTTTACATTTTTAAATTTGATTTTGTTGGAATAAGGCGGAAAATATAAACAATCTCACATCTCTATAACTATTTTAACATTGCGCATTTAAAATAATATTAAATCGAATATTTCAAATAGAATGTATCAAATTGAACCATCGTTCATACAGTGAATTTTCAACATTATTATTGGGGAACGGGACTTAATCGCGTACAATTATAACTAATTTACCTTTTTTAAGGTTTTGCCCGACGTTTCGAATGTATCACAACATCCGTGGTCGCGAGCTGACTGGCGTGAGCGGGTATCAACATCTTCTAGCCGCACGGGATTTCCGAATTACCCGCACTTGGCCCTTAAAAAAGGTAAATTAGTTATAATTGTACGCGATTAAGTCCCGTTCCCCAATAATAATGTGTGAAAATCGTGTAAGTTTAAATCAATATAATTTTCAACATGTTAATGAAATACGTAAAGCTGGTATTCGTTACAATTTTCATGTATAAAAATTTTATAGAAAATTTAAATATTCACATGCTTCAGCTATATGTATATTATTTATTCAAACGCAACGAGCATTACGCTACATTTAATCTTCCATGAAAAACAAAAACACATCAGTACATTTCATCAAAATTTCATATTCGCAGTCATTTGTCTTTAAAGAAAACAAAACAATTCGTATTCACCGCGTCATTCTCGCCCCTATTTCCGAGTTATAAAGGCAAATGATTTCTTGCTCAACTTGAGCACATTTTGGGGTGTTATGATACAAGCACAAAGCGATATATGCTTCTAAGTAGTATTATATAAAAATATATCTTTAATTCAATCAAAATAAATTTAATTACACCAACAAACACTTATTACCGCACATTAAATAAAATTTTATTTAAGGACAGTAAAATTTACGATTAATCATTCAGTTATAGGTAAAATATACTCTAAAAACGATAAGCAATTGTACTATCTCTGAATATTTATCTTTAATCGTCAAACCTTGACCTTGAGTTGCACCAAGCCGTCTGTAATCGTAACATCGTAAGCGGTGTTCATCAACAAGTTTCTAACTCAACATAGTCAGTTGCTAATGCACACCGGATTCTGAAGGGATCACAGTTACCAGTTACCATGTTTAACGTGGCTCGGTCTGCAATCATGTTGGTGCAAGACGCAATCCGCTCTTCGTTTATGCTGAACGCCATATTGTTTAGTTCATTAAAGGTGCGTGCAGGCGGAAACCGTCTCCGCCGGATCTCTTTGGCGGCGAGATCAGTGGGCTGTAGGTTCACCGCAAATATATCCGTCAAACGGATATTTTGACATTTATTTCATAAGTTGGCTTCCGCTATAACTTGAACAAAACCATAATATAAAGGCGGTAGTCGTGTATTTAGTGAGCAAGCAGTAGGTTTTTTTTTAATACCACGTCGGTGGCAAAGAGGCGTGCGGACCGCCTGATGGTAAGCGGTCACCGTGGCCTATGGACGCTTGCAACCCCAGGGGCGTCACATGCGTATTGCCGACCCTTTAAAAATAACTAACTAAACTTCGTAACCCATATATTTAACTTTGTATCGAAAATTGGTTCGAGAACGTAACATTAAAATTTTGTACCACTAATAATTGTAGTCAGACAAGTTAGAAAATTATAACTGTTTATACATTAGCTGTGCTAATATCAAAATGAAGTACATACCTCGCCAGTTTCTCTTATATTGTTTAAATATAAAATAATGAGACATTATGTCCCCAAGAATCTCGATGAAATGGTCGCCCCACACACCTTTGACGCACCGCGCGAACAATCGCATGCAAACTGAAAGCTACCCGAAAGACAGTCTCAAAAAGATCAGTCCGCGCTCCCAAAGGAATAAACCAGTTTTCAAAGTATACCAAACCCAAGAGACAGGCGTAGTTAATTTAAGCAAATTTACACCTTATCACAATGTTTTAAGTCTCGTGGCGTGTTCTATCAGAATGTTGGTTTTGGAACGTAAATTAACGAGATGGGTTTCCATGGTTGTTTTTTTATTGAGACGCCAAGTTTGATGAGCATTTATTGAAAAATCAAAAGATTTTTTGGTGGCTGGTTCCATTGCGTTTGGGTTAATTAATCAGCAACTGAGTTCTTGCTTCAAATGACTTCGATGGAATTAAATGTTTTTCATGATAATTATTATTAGTGATTTATATCAAGACGTGTATTTGAAGTACACCGAAATTCTTAATTTTTCTGCCATTATCTGCCATCATCTGCTAATTTTAAGCATAATTTACTTTTAAGTGATGAGAAAAAAAGATTATTTTTTCATTCATTAAATTCATTAAAATATTATACACAAACATATCAGGAATTTCTTCTTATATGTGAAAAACGTTTATAAAACATAACTACACTATCAAATAAAACTTGTTCACCCTCTTTTACCTCTAGCTTCACCTTTATTACACCAATAAAATATTTTTCAAAGATTTACTTGACCAGAAACCCTATTTTCTGTCCATTAACCCTTGTGTGAGCCATATTGCCTCATTTCCTCTCGGCACCTCGTCTTATTCAATTTCGACTCAACGTAAGGGTCAGTTGGGTAAATATGGGCACATTATTTTATCATTAACTTATTTTAGATCTGCTTTTAAGATTCGTAGCATAAATAAATAGAGATGAAAAATGGAAACAAATGGGTTTTCACCATTAAAAAGATCAAAAGCGATAGATAACCGAAAATAATTTAATAAGTACTTGAAGAAAATTACTGCGTTAAGAATTTAAATTATATAAAATAATGTCAATATTTAAAATAAGTATTATAAATTAAATAGCAATAAAAAGAGATTTTAGTATTGTTGTTGTTTAAAATAAAGTGTGTAGAAATATGACTGAACTGGTCATACCGGGAATGATAAGAAGATTCAAAAAGTAAAGTCATTAACAGTTGTTTATTTACATCTTGATTGATCTCTAATTTCATCTCAGAAATGGTTCGTTTAATTGCTTTAATATTTAATGAAAGTTAATATTATGCCTATGACCTTAGCTGTATAAAGCTACAAATATATGTACTCTAAACCGCACTCGAAATATTTTGGAAATAATGGAACTTCTGTCAATTAAATAAAATAAAAATATACGAGTGTTATCTTTCATCCTGTATTGTTATGCGAAACAATAACAATTCCACCAATACAAATACAGAAAAACAGCGGTATAAAAACCCGGTATCGTAGTTACCTTTTCCAATTCCATAAATACAGTATACTGACTTAAATAGTACCTTCAAAATAATTTTAAAATTGAGATTTGTAAAATTATTTAAATAAAGAAAGCATTATTACACTGGTTTCGATACGATTTTGGGATACGAGTACTATTAGGTTTCTCGGTACTTCGTACGGGACCGCTGTTATTAATTTATAAAACGACAGGAAAGTTAACTGAATATTTATTATTTAAAATGAGAGCTCTTCTAACCAAAAATACCAAAATAATTATAATAAATATCTAAGTGGCCAATAACAATGCCACGACGTGTAAAAAGTTCTGCTTATAAATGCTTCCTCAGCTTTCTTTAACCTGTTTATTCCACACCAGCACCTAGTTAATAGCGAAGAAAAGCCACTAATAATTGACTTCACTGACTACATAAGTCACTGACCTCAAACCCTAGTTAATAAATAACTAGCACCTGAAATAAAAGGACAGTAAACGTGGAGTCGGAGAATGGTTAATCGCATTTCGGCACCGCCTCTGCTCCCGAATGGCTTCATTTACGATTTTTATTTCCGGGTTGCTAAAGTATAGTAGTAAACAGTAGACCAAAACGAATTTGGAATGGTAGAGTCGTTCGAAAAAAAGTTATGAAGTATGTCATTGCAGATATGGTGTCCCTACTGTCATAGAAAAAAATAGTACAGAGCTGAAGGGCACAACAATTTTACAGTAGAACCAGGAATGTATTGATATAAAACATGCGAATTCTGTACTGTTCTGTTTCGCAACTGCGACGATAGTGCTGTAACATTCATTCTATCGACTAGGTAATGTGCTGCTAAAATTAGAGCTATATTTTATAGCACTGCAGCACATCTATTCTGTGATTAGAAAATTATAGTGTATAAAAATCAAAAGGCTTTTGAAGTGTATAGTATAAAATAATAATAATAATAAAATAAAAATCTTTGTATGTATAGGGTAGTGTAGTGTATGATGATAAGTATAGTGTATAAAAAATCAAAAGCCTTTTTTTATACACTAAAAAAACGGTATTTATAAAACGCTATTTTCTATATAAAATAGATACAGTGAAGTATTTTTTTTGGAAACACCGTTTTTTTAAACATGCTACCTACTTCAAAAGACAGGATAGGTAATAAAAAGTATAATTACGTTTACCTGAAAACTTGCAAACTCTAAGCCCAGATAGACTTTGTTTCACAGAAAGGGCAATAACAGTTCTTAAGACTTCAAAATTAGGTATATATCGATAGTTCGTACATCCTTAGGGATAATAAGCGCTATCGGTGTATTGAGATTAACTCGGTTTTATAGCTTCAGGTTAGTATGCATTAAATTTAACGATTCGCCTTCATTGGACCATTGCTCTAAATTGCGACGAACAAAGATGCTTAAGTACTATTTTAACTATTTATTTTATTTGTGCGAACGGTTGATGCCATAAAAATAACAATATAAAATAACGAAAAACAAAAGTATCGAACTAACTGGTACAGTGGTACTACAGTGGTAGATTTTGGTTCTCATATTTATTGTTTGCAATATTTTAATTAAGTTTGCAAACAAGTGAATACTGAATGCAATGCGAATACTGAATAGTAGTTTATTGATACAACTTCTTTCTCCTCCATATGTAGTACACTCAAGAGCAAAAATAACGGGTAAACTTTCTATGGAAGTTTAATACAAAGTGTATGCATTATTTTTGCTCGTGAGTGCATATGTACTCTTATTTAATAAAAAGTGTAGCTTTGTGAAACGAGTCGAAGGCGAGTTCCACAATTATATCACACCAGTTTTATACTGCCAAATGTTATGTCGATTTGCGATTTTACACATACTCTTCCATCAGCTGCTAGATGCACTCTGGGCTGGACATGTCTACCGCCTATCGAGGCAGAGTCAGATTGAAAAGGAGATGGCTAAACAATCTTAATGCGTTTTATACAGGTTGGCGGAAACTATAGCCTAGAGTGGCGGAAGTTAGGGGAAACCAGCAGTTGGACCCAACGTATTAGTACGTACCCAAGGTATTAGAGAACCCTTAAATCAAATGTGCATTACAACTAGACTAGGCTTGAAACATTGTATTGCGATGGAAAATAAGTTTATAAAAATTGTATACTTTATTAACTACTCGCAGAACATAACCTTTTAACTGAATGATAATCACATTATTAATCTGGATTTTTTTACATCAGAGACCAGACACAAAATAAAACCATTATGATTATAGCGCTAAAGTATTAATTACATGCATAGCCAATTACAGATTCTGCTAAAAGAATACCCGCCTTAGGCCACAGACAGTCAATAAGAGACAACCCCTACATATGCCAAATACCAAAAACAATTATCAATGTAATCAAAAGCACCCTCGCACGCGACGACTAATTAATCGCAAGAGCGATTTTCAATCGCCCGTGCGGTTGAGTTAATGAAAAATCGGCCGGAAGCTGGGAAGAACGGAGTCAAAGGTGATCAGCTGACCGTGGTAATTGGGTGCTATGTGTGACTGAGACTGAATGAGAGGAATTTGTTTTGTCTATAGACGCTTGATTTTGTGTTCTAACGAACAGGTGAAATTGATTTGATGTCAACGTCTTCGACGTATGTGTAAATTGTAGCCACGAGTCACGATCACAACGAATGCAAAATAAACTTTAATAACTGCAATAAAACGACTAAGTAGGTAATTTAATTCTAATTATATGTTGTCGAAATAAAGATTTTTTTCTATTAATTCTACTAATGCAAAATTTTGTATAAAATGTCATCCCTGAATCATGAAACTAACGCGTGCCCATCTTTAGCCTTCCACCCTGATCACCAATATCACCATGACCAGCTGGCACTTCTATTTTTAAATTCTTCCAGCGGACGTCATACAAAAGTTCTTGACGAGCTAGCGGTGGATTGGACCATAATTGCGTTAAACACATAAACAAAATATTGTAAACTCCAAACTTCGTCATTCAATCGCTATTTTTAATTGAAGTCTTGACTGCATATATTGACTGACATTACTGACCCACTTCTCATACTTATATTTTTTAAATATAAATGTTTAGTAATTTACTAAACATTTATATTTAAAAACTATACTGGGATAACGCTAGAAGGATGATGATGATATATGTTTAGTAATTTGTTTTTTTTTTTAATAGTTATATCTCGGACCCGTAAAGTTTTTTGGGTACTCAGTACTCAAAGAGGCAAAGAACTATAGAAAAAAAAATCGTTAATTTCTGTGCGTTACGAAGAATCAGGTGTCCTAAGTATTCATAGTGTTTGGATAACGATACAAGAAAAAACATAAAATTAGAGAACTCCCCCTGGGCACCCTTATCCCCGAGAAGTCAAGCTTTACGATCCTATTATAAAATGTTCTTTATGAGCGATTTTATTGCTAAAAGACTTTAGTAATTCCGTCATGGCGAGAGGGCAAAGATGAGATTCCAGGAGTTAAGGGCCATTAAAAGTTTCAAGTGGATTGAGCTATTTCGGTCACCAAATTTTTCAGGTGTGGGCCATCCTTAATTAGGCGGATGAATAGGGAAAACCCAAAAGGTTTTGGATTCTAAGGCTGACCAGAGCCTCGACCGGGCGCTAAAAATTAGTTAATATCTTTTCGATATGGTGGTAGGTAGGCAGCAGTGGCGGAGCGTCCATACAACTCGATTCCCACCGGCTTACCTAATTTTCAGCCAGTGCAGTTCTTTTACTACGGCTCATGAAGTATAAGAAACGCAAATTACTTCCGGCTTTCCTAAGAATATTTTTGACGCGTCGCCACTGGTAGGCAGTCATACGCCGAGCAAACATTTCACAAACAGCAGTTAACAAATGAACATGTGAAATGTATTAGCCTTTTAATCCAACATATGAGATGATTATTTTCGTTCCAAAAATACCAGTAAAAGTTACCAGTTAAATGGCTCACATGTATCCATCAACCCTTTCACATAAACAATAGATAAAGCTAGACATAAAGCGATAGATATAAAGCAGCAGACATAAAGCGAGCGAAGTGGAACGCCCCTCACGCGGACTCAGCACACGTCATGCTTGTCATCGATACAGGGGATTTGCATTTGGAATGCGATTTTAAATTCTGTTTCACCTGAAATATTACTGTGACTTTTGAACTTTGTGCATTTGTTACAAAAAGTTGGCTTCTTGTTTGATTTTCTTTTTGCATTATGGTATCTCCCAGATAACAATTTTAATTAAGAGTAGAATAACCACGTAGAGGAGATGGGAGATCCCACCAGGGAGATGAAAATACGGATGTGAAACTGATTATTTCAAAATAATGAAACTTATACTTAATGAGGCAAGTATCAGTTTTCTACTTCTTACAGGTATGATTTGAAATGAAAATTTGGCTTTTAGTTTGCCGTAGACACAGTTTAGTGGCACTTTTACAAATTCTATTGTTATCTGTTGATCCCAAACTCACAAGCGATATTGAACCTTTAAGTTTAAGGAGAAACTTCGCCTCCTTGTGCGTGTTCTATCGCTTGTATAATGTTGTGCTCCGAAGAACTTTACTGTTCGACATGATGCCCACGGCCGCTTTCTACCATCCCACCGCTCGCCGTCGGCAGGGCATTCATCCTCACACCTTAGAACCTAAATGGTCGCGTACGGTACGGTTTAAGTAAGAGGAATTTCCTCCCTCACACGCTCCGGTTGTGAAATGAGCTCCCTGCCGAGGTTTTCCCGAGGGACTACAATATGGGGGTCTTCAAGAAAGGAGTGTATACATTTTTAAAAGGGTCGGCAACGCGCGCGCGACTCCCTTGGGGTTGCAAGCGTCCATAGGCTGCGGTGACCGCTTACCATCAGGCGGGCCGTACGCTTGTTTGCCACCGACGTGGTATAAAAAAAAACTGTTGAGCACGGGACAAAAACATGTAGGCTGGATATAGCATATATTTCAAATGAAAGAAGTAGCACTGTTTCCTGGACATGCTGTACAAATCGTTTTGTGCTCTTGCACTGATCGTATGTTGTCCGACGCGAAATCAATCAATGACATCTCTTTCCGGCACCTGATGCCATCTGTCTTTCTGCCCATCCCTTTAACGAAACAGGTCCAAAACAGACAACAGTTTTGAAGGTTCCTATTTTGTGATATTTTTATATTATTTATATTATTATTTTATTTAATGATGTCCTTAAAATTTCGCATCATAAGCGTTCGACTTATTTTTTCTTCAATGTGTATTCAATATACGTATTTTTACAAAGGTTTTATTTTAGTAATAAATCATTTACATTGTAATAAGTCCGAGAATCTGAGAAGTTTTCAATTTAAGTTTCATCTTAAAATCAGAAATAATAATTTCCACATTTTCGGTTCATCCAACACAAATATCTCGATTCCTGATTTATATTAAAATTCAAAGGGGACAGCTCTGAATGAAAATTGTCATAGGATGCATTAAAATCTGTTTCCACAGCTCTCTTCGGGCGGTGTGCGGGCGTAAGCCACAAAAGTAAGGGAATTCGACATTTTAATAACGATTTTTTTAAATAAAACATAGAGATATCGAATGAATATACCTGTAATAGGTAATATTAATATCTATAATATATTTTTATTAAAAAAGTTGCTGTCACAAAAATACCGAATCCCTGTAGTGACATAAAGTTTAACATTGAGGCAACGTCTGAAATGACGTGATTGTGACAGTTTGTTTAAAATATTACATTACAGTGTGTGCATTATGAAAATATAATACAATACTACAATACTAAGTGAAACATATTATTATAGGCACTTAAACAAAAAAATTGCAACCTTCCAACAGATAAACATAGATCGGAGAAAACGATTACGCTCTTTTTTTGTGTAAATATTCGGATCAACCATTTATTTTGAGGTTCACTAAACAGTTGACACTCCCACTTCAATTGTGCACCTCGTCAGTATATCACTTGCAACGCACCTTTTGTCCGTCCTTACGGCAATAACAAGTCCATAAACTGTTTTTACTGCCTTTGTTCAACTAAATGTATGTAGGTTTGACTTTTTAAACAATGACCGTATATTTTCAAAGAAAATCCGATAATTCTTAGGACTTCTTATGGCTTTTGAATATCAATAAACGATGAAATACGAAAACCACGAAAAAATTAAATATGTTAGGTACTTATATTCACCAAATAGAGTTATTACTATGACATTTTCTCACAAAAAATACAAATATATTTAAAGAACTAGTTATTATATTCATTAAACACATTTTTAGATTAAGAAGCTAGAAATCCTACAACTAAAATCAACTTTTTATCTGCTCTTAATGTCTAGTTATTTATTTATTTAAACTTTATTGCACATTAAAATAAGGTTCAAAAGGCGAACTTAATGCCTTAAGGCATTCTACCAGTCAACCACTGGGCTAAAAAGAAACATTTGTTCGGTGCAGGATAAGAACGTAAAGTCAAATACAGATACACACATTCACTACTAGTTATATTTCTCACGTAGGTAGGTATGTTATATAATTATAGAAATACGAGTTATTGCCCGCGACTTCGTCCGCCTGGAACTCGTTCATCGCGATGGCATTAACATTAACTCCGCCTTTTTACGATAAGGTTTTCTTTTGTGCAATAAAGATTAAATAAATAAATAAAATTTAAGTAATTCCTATTCACTTATATCAGGCGCTTACCTAATTATCACTCTTTCATACAAACTTCGACCCCCTTAAGGGATGATTTTCGGGATAAATAAATAAATAAATATTTGTGGACAATCTTACACAAATCAACCTAGTCCCAAACTAAGCAAAGCTTGTTGGTACTATGGGTACTAAGCGACGATATACATACTTACATAGATAAATAAATACTTAAATACATAGAAGACATCCAAGACCCAAAAACAAATATTTGTGCTCATCACATAAATAAATGCCCCGGCCGGGATTCGAACCCGGGACCTACAGCTTCATAGGCAGGTTCACTACCAACTAAGCTAAAGCGGTCATCAAAATATTACCGATAAAAAAAGATCGATAAAAACTACCCTGTGTCCTTTCCCGGGACTCAATCTATCTCCATACCAAATTTCATGTAAATCGGTTCAGCGCAGCGGTTTAAGCGTGAAGAGGTGACAGACAGACACACTATCGTATTAATAATATGAATATATACTAATATATAAACATACACGAATACTTGATATAATAAACTACATGCATAATAATTATATTTATATGTATGTAGTGCGAAATATTTTGAGAACCTGAAGAGAATAAGTTATGTTACAATACATTGAACAAATATTTTCCACGTTCTATTTATTCCTTTGTAAGTTCATGTTTATTTTAAAATACCTAATGTAGATAAATGCACGTAAATAAGGCTATCAAGCTAGGTCATACTAAAGATAATATAATGGATCATACCTACAATGCAAGGTCATGAAAGCGTTGTTTACTTCGAGGCATCAACGAAAAAGGTGAGTTACAATTACCGTACTTAAATTAAATAGGTACTAATACCTATTAATTTGTTTTATTACAAAAAAATCTTTCATATAATTTCTAATAATGAACGGTAGGTAGATATTACGCAGCAGTATTAACATCTAAAATTTGACACAATACCAACTTGTTGGTTGGTATTAAGAATATTTCTGAGAAATTTGGCAGAGGTTGAACGTCAAGATTGTGTGCTACTCTTTGACTAGTTAAGGTCTATTATTATATGGTCTAATCGTCTGTTACCCTAAATTTACAACAATCACACTAAAACAAATTTCAATTTTATAATCGCCCACTATAGGCCCGACGCGATGTTTTCATGCAGTGCGTGAGTAAAAACTGTAGATCCCTTCTGCTCGTGTGAAGCGCGTATCTTTGACATTAGTACGAGTTGGAAGGCAACAAATTATAGTTTTCGGTTTGTGACTAAAAGTCTGGAGATATGGCAATTAAATTTCGCGTCGGGCCTTTATTGACTGCCATCGAACAGAACATAACAAAATTTAATCTCGAGGGCAGCGGCTCTTTCAATGGATGACCATTGGCGGCCTGTTGCCGCACTGTGCAGGATGCGTAAGAGTCGAGCCACTATGGGCCAATAAAATTAGCGGAACCTGGACATAATTCATAACTGCAATTTTCTTTTTTTTGTTATTAGGGTTCCGTACCCGAAGGGTCCAGACGGATCCCTATTGCTGTCACTCACGTGTCCGTCCGTCCGTCCGTCCGTCGTCTGTCACACAGGTTTTACATGGGTTTTACAGCCAAACGGTTAGAGCTACAGGCTTCAAATTTACACAGTATAAGCATCTTGTTGGCCCAAAGTCAAACAAATAGTCAAAATTTATTTTTAAATGTTTTTAAGGGGGGCTCCCATACAGCTATAAAGAAGGATGCGAAAAAAATAATTATCCTACCCTACCGAGGGGGTATCGTTGTTTAGATCTCATTGAGTAGAACCTATAAGGGTTCCTTGTTTACTACGGAACCCTAAAAAAGCTAGAAAATTTTAATTCCTGTTTTCCTCATTTTCCATTGTAGCGGCACGTTTATTACCATTCGACGCAGAAAAAAAAACTGATTCAAAAACTGCAATAAAAAACAACAGTTTGCACTCCGAGAGTGCCGGCAGAAGTGAAAACTCAATGACATTGTAACAGTTTTTCGATCAGCCGTCTTATCTTTATCGATAATTTGATGAACAAGATCAAATAAACAAAACAAACCCCCAACAGACACGACAAGTAAAGAAACTGTAGTTTTAATTATTAAAAGTGTTATTTTATTGAAATTAGGTATTATTTCCCGCTAAATAATAAAACCAAACAAGGCATAAAACCAAAAATACAAAAAAAAATGAAAACACAAAAAGATCACCGATATACCAGGATTCGAACCTAAGAAGTAAGAACACGTGCAGAAAAGGTGCGACCTGTACCGCTAGGCTACGCCGGCTACTGCAAGTGATATTTAATTTAAGTAACACTTTCCGCAAGAAGGGTCAACTTAGCTGGTCGTAGAGCGTCCTAGGCGTACTTCCGTCCACTATATTGAGACCTCCTTACGAATTTCAATCAGTCGATCTGTTGAATCTGTCGGTCACGTGACGCTGCCGCGAGTTTAACAATTTTTCCTTGTCATAAAAATGATTTTTAAAGTGCTGAGCGCCGCTAAAGAAGTGTTCACTTCAAAAATGTTTGACCTTGTGTGGGTTACTACGTGTTTGCTTTCTGGCATCGATATGTTCTATTTATTTCTGACTAGCTCTTTGTTTTGATTTATTCCTGACTAGATTTTGCTCGCGACTTCGTCTGCGTAGAACTCGGTCCATATCAACTTCTATACCGTATTTCGCCGTCGCTGGGTACTGCGGGCCGGGCAATTTCACCAAACATTGCGCACGCCGGCTTAACATCCCCGCATGAAACACATGACAGAAGATTTAATATATGTATGTAGATTTGTAGATTAAGTAACAAAAAACTGTTTATCTACACACATATCGTAAATCCTCTAATATGCGTTCGGAAACCGTAGAAAATGACTCTCATTTCAACATTCAATGAATTTATGGCAATTTTCTTATCTGTGGCTAAGGCTACAGCAGTAATATAATTTTCATTTTAATCTCATATATGATGTTAAAATATTAAACGTCAAACAAAACTGTCAAAGTTGACATGTCCCTATTCTTGTATCACTGAAAATTCAAATTCAGTCGATGCGCAATGTCAGCTCGATGTTTTTTTAGTATATATCGCACGAAATTTGAGCTAGAACGACATGATCACATCAGAATAGGGACTCTTTACTTTTTTAAATAACATTCAGATATCGGTTGCCAGTTCTGATTTCCATATTTCCGCAACCGTGCAAAAAAGGTTGTATTAACACAATTATTGTATTTATTTACTACGGTTTCTGAACCCATCTTAGAGTAGTTATAATATGTGTGTAGATAAAGTAATGTATGCACCTGTACATAATTAGGCATTAAAACACTCGTGTGACCTTATTATGAAACTCGCCTTCGGCTCGTTTCATAAAACACACTCGTGTTTTATTGCCCCTCATTATGTACCAGTTGCATAAACTACTATTTTGCTCACTCCGAGAGACAGGTTTTTAAATTTTTGGTATGCCACGAATACCACGATCTGCCACTTCATAAATTCGGGCCTTATTACAAATTCGATATGTTTAACTTTCGATAGCTCTGTCCCTCTCAATTTTTTCCTTTAAAAAGAGCGGGCCCAAATAGGTCGATTCGTAGTTCGACATTCAATTAATTTTTAGTGTTTACTCTTAGACACTGTCTGTTAAATAATCACGTTATCAGCTTCGAATGGCATTGACGCGAACTCGACCTGCAGTGCACCTTTGGCATAAAACCGATTCCTTAGTTACCTACTGTTATAAGAACCTAAACTTTACTTTTTTTAACCTGATTGTGGCTTCGTAGGCTAGGCCCGATAAAGCGATCAGAGTGCGCGGACTTTTCTGTTATAGGTCTTTCTTTAAAACCACTACAGTGTGCTGCATACATTCACGTATTGGACATAAGCGGAATACGTAACTACTAGTTTACGTATTCCGCTTATGTCTGTTGTACAATTCAACCTTATCCAACATTCATCATATCATACCGATCATAATTTACTTTTTTTTCAGTTGTCTTTGAGATCTTTTAACCCTATTACTTTTCTTTCAGCCTCCACAATGAAATTTGCTGTTCTCCTATTGGCGTCAATGGTGGCAGCGGCGCCTCCAACTAATGAGACCCATGTAGAAACACTTGTTATTAGCGAGGAGTTATTTCCTGAGAGCTTTGCGATATATACCGGCGAGCACGATATCGTCGAGATTGTCGTTCCCCTCAACTACATCAACTTCGACCCGAAAAACGGCGTCGATAGAATCGAAAACTTAACCTTTTTCTTTGTCGAAGCTGATTTGAAAGACGGTGGTTCAAAGGAGTACAAAGGTCTTTACGTGTTTAAGGACAATAAAGCTAAACTAGTCCTTGAAAATGGTCAATGTTCAACGTTCATAGATAGTATTGCTTACTTTGGTGGTAAAGACGGCATTTACAAATATAATGACAAAAACGTTACTGCCACGAAATATGGTAGTGTTACAGAGAGCGTTATCAAAATGGATGTTAAACATACATTGCATAAAAAATCATTTGTTTATTACTTAACTGACGACTATATTTTATACAAATATTACGATAATGAGAGTTCTAAGGTCGATGCCGTTAAAGATGCGAGAGATTTCACTATTAATTTTGAATACCTCTATTACTACGATGGTAACAATCATATTTACTCATATGACGGTAATAATGTCGTCAAAATCGAAGGATTGCCTGCTAACCCCGCTAAAATTGAATTAATCAGGACTACGAACATAGTATATATACCGCAACTTGCTGTAATAGATGGGCGTCTTTACGAAGTTTTCGATGACGGAATGAGACAGATTCAGCAGGTGGAGTTTCACGTGTTTCCAACAGCTTATGCTCCGGACACTATTACGTATCAATACTACGCTTACAAGAAGAAGATCTACAAGTTCAATGAAAAAACTTTGATAAAGAAAAACAGCATTGAGGAGCTAAATACTTACTCCAAAGACAATGAAGATCAGGTTAACGCTATTAAGACATCTAAAGTAACTAACCAATTGTAATTATTACTAAATTTGTATTCAATTGATTTGTATTTTGATATGGACTTTGACGATCCCGAAATGGAGATACATTTATTTTATTTCTAATTTTATCATTATCATGTTTAATTTTGGTTGACATTATGTTATTATCCTTTTTTTAGGGTTCCGTACCAAAAAGGTAAAAAAGGAACCCTTTTGGTTTCACTTTGTCTGTCTGTCTGTCTGTCTGTCTGTCACATCGCTAAATATCTCAGGAACTACTTATCCTATCGATTTGAAATTTGGAATAGTTATAAACAAGGGTAACCCAGATACATAGAAGATGGTTTTTTAAATTATTTTATTTTATTTTCTGTGAATAATGACACATAAAAGGGGTTCAAAATTTTAAAGTCTGGCAACTATGTCAAGTGGGGTATCATATGAAAGGGCTTGACTTGTACATTCTGAAACAATTTTTAGTTTTTTTTTTCGTTGGGGAAATTTCGATTTACGAGGGAAAATGTAAAAAAAAATACCATTCCCCCCCCTTATCTCCGAAGTTTACGAAGAAAAAAATTTGAAATTATTACACAACATTAATATACATGTATATTTTACAGGAAAAATATAGCCATAGCGCTATCTAGTTTTTCTTTTTTTTAATCATCAAAAAACTCTTCTATACTAAGTTTGTAATTTAATCACCTTTGTATATATTTTTGTTTTATATTTAAATTTACAAAATTACGTTGAAAATACCTTCTTTCAAATAAAAAAACAATTATTGAAATCGGTTGATGTGATAAAGAATTATCCTTGAAAAACCAACATACGTACTAAGTTATTCAGTCGCGCAAATTAGTAACACAATGCACCGATAGATGGTGCTGTCATGTTTTTTTAAGATTGTTCCTGAATTAATGGGGTCGGGACGGGTACACAACTACTTATACAAGAACTGTGTACGGAACCCTCGGTGCGCGAGTCGGACTCGCACTTGATCGGTTTTATATTTTATTTTTTTCTGTTATGACGATCATGATAACAATTCTTGTAATGTAATTCTTATCGTGAAATAAATGAATCTAATCTAATCTAAAGTAAAGTAAATAAACTACTAAAATTTTAAGAAGTATACTATTTTTTTTTTTCGGATACCACAGTTATGCATAATTTTCCAATATATGAGTAATAAAAATAAGCATTTATGTTTCATTCTATATACATTTATAGCTGGTTTTAGGCAGTATTGGACCAACAGAAATGAGGAATTAAACGGGATGTACATTTCACAATATTATCGATCGGTCTTAGAAAGGTACATACTCGTACTTACATTCAGAGTTAGTGTGTTTGTACATCTCTGTATTGAAGTTACTATTCAAGAGTGTAGTGCAAGTTATCTTACTATAAACAAATACCTTTATGATCCATCAACGTATTTCATACAATACAATCTTCCAGTTTATGGCTTCATTAAAAAGACGCACCAAACGTAGATATCATGTTGCCTCTTCCATTTAAGTGTGAGTGAGTGCGAATTTCGAAGGATCGACAGAAATTCTATTCCGAATTTGGTAACCTCCGCCCAAACCTACTATGTATCTTGTTTTGGGTGCAAATAAGAACATAAACTAAAAGGTACGATAGTCGAGTACAGGTAATTTTAGTATAATGTAATTGAATGGTACTTGTACTTCAGCGTGCAGGTAAAATGACTCAGCTTCTTTTCGACTCTGTTCCTAAATTTGCATGGGCGTCAGTTTGTCGGTCATTCATCTTTTTCACGTAAATTGGGTTACCCTGTGAACTGTGCTACGCCGTCATCGCAGGTATTATCGTGTTACTCGAATTACTACCTACGCTGATTGCTAGTTACTCGAATTACAGTATTGTAGTCCTAGGGATTTTAAGAAAGGGCGAGGTTTTTAAATTCAAATACGCACACACGCACAAACCACTTGAGTAAAGTTAAACAGGAAGGTCATTTTAAGAAAAAAAATGTATTTGATTACCTTAATATCGAAATAGTTTTGACACATGCGCACCATTTTATATACTCACCGGCAGAAAATTTGGCCCAAATTAGAAATAGTAGTTTATGCAACTGGTACATAATGAGGGGCATTAAAACACGAGTGTGTTTTATGAAACGAGCCGAAGGCGAGTTTCATAATAAGGTCACACGAGTGTTTTAATGCCTAATTATGTACAGTTGCATACATTACTTTATCTACACACATATTATAACTACTCTAAGATGGGTTCAGAAACCGTTGTAAATAAATACAATAATTGTGTTAATACAACCTTTTTTGCACGGTTGCGGAAATATCGAAATCAGAACTGGCAACCGATAACTGAATGTTATTTGAAAAAGTAAAGAGTCCCTATTCTGATGTGATCATGTCGTTCTAGCTCAAATTTCGTGCGATACATACTAAAAAAACATCGAGCTGACATTTCGCATCGACTGAATTTGAATTTACAGTGATACTAGAATAGGGACATGTCAACTTTGACATTTAAATTTTGACAGTTTTGTTTGACGTTTTTATATTTTAACATCATATATGAGATTAAAATTAAAAATTATATTACTGCTGTAGCCTTAGCCACAGATAAGAAAATTGCCATAAATTCATTGAATGTTGAAATGAGAGTCATTTTCTACGGTTTCCGAACGCATATTAGAGGATTTATGATATGTGTGTAGATAAAATACATTTTTATATATTAAACATTATTTAATTTATTCAATTTATAGTTAGAAATCACGAAAAGTTTTTCGGCCAAATTTTCTGCCGGTGATACAACTGAGATTGTTCGGATACGTTCCTTGAAAAATGATGGAGACCGCTACTTACCTAATTTACAATACAATATAATTTTCTGTTAAGAGTTTTGTTTGCACGTTGAAATTGTCGTACCTAGGTATTATTCAAAATACTGACCTACTCTATGAACGCACTATATCTATACTTTTCCTAACCCTTCGTAGAAAACTGCGACTCATACTTTAGTGATTGTTCCTGCAGCATCAAGATACACAGCTTCCAAAATGTGTTGTATTTTTGCTGTTTTCTTAATAATCGGTGTGAGTAATGTAGTGGCTTCGGGAAATGGTACAAAATGTAACGGATTTAATGCAAACTTCGACCTTCAGAAAATAATAGGAACATGGTACGTGGTTGCGATCGTACCCGAAGCCATGTTTCCTGACAAACAGAAGGTGCCGTGCTATGAGGTAGACTTTAGTGAAATTGAAGAGGTGAGTGAAATGTTAATACTACCGATCTTTATATTTATTAGGGTTACGTACCCAAAGGGTAAAACGGGGCCCTATTACTAAGACTCCGCTGTCCGTCCGTTTGTCCGTCTGTCTGTCTTTCACCAGGCTGTATCTTATGAAACGTGATAGTTAAACAATTGAAATTTTCACAGATGATGTATTTCTGTTGCCGCTATAACAACCAGTACTAAAATACAGAATAAAATAAATATATAAGGCGGCTCCCATACAACAGACATAATTTTTGCCGTTTTTATAGATAATGATACAGAACCCTTCTTGCGCGAGTCCGACTCGCACTTGGCCGGTTTATTAATCTATTTATTATCTTGCTTCCATTCTACACCATAGACATAGCAAGCAAAAGACTGATATGCAAATAGCAACTTACATAGGTAGGTAGTACATGCTAGGTAAGTGTCTTTGCAAAAGTCAATATTACCCAGAAATTATTTAATTTACATATAATATACTCGTAATTATAATCAACATAAACATATTTTGTTCTGTTCACATTACGTAGGTACCTATAGCATTCTTATTCTTACATTAGAGGTAATTCTGTTGGGCACTA
The DNA here is from genome assembly GCA_951800055.1 of Cenopis cana. Taxonomy (NCBI): domain Eukaryota; kingdom Metazoa; phylum Arthropoda; class Insecta; order Lepidoptera; family Tortricidae; genus Cenopis; species Cenopis cana. Next base: position 13,356,204 of record OX637472.1, read on the forward strand.
ATAGTAAATATTTCTAACGGTCCCTAGGTAATTTTATCTACCAAGCAATTTATTTATATCCAGGCGGGTCTCCGATGGCTCATGAACATGACGCACATAGCACCGCATCCGAAAGATTTATTCGACAAGAAAGGAATATATATAAGACAGCGATACCACTCGGAACATCCGTTCGATGTCTGGTCTAAGTCCATAGAGGGAGCTAATGGATGCTTCCAGCAAGTGATGTCTTTAAACACCGACCTGAGCGATATAAGTAAGTACTTTTCATAGTTCTTATTGTTATGTCCATAAAGCTGGGTTTTACCACTTTTAAGTTTTTTAAAACCATATGAATTTCAGTCAATAGAAAAAAATCGCAAAGTTACCCCTTGGAATGTTTTTTTCAATATTACGGCTATATTACTGATATTTTACATTTAATTTTTTTACTCAATTAAAGACCCTAAATAGTTATCTATAGACAAATTCGTAGGGTTTGTTTTGATAAAATGATTTAATGACTATGTTTAAATATTCACGAAGACTACGCACAGAGCTTCCGTAGAGAGCGGGATGGTTAATTGACAACATTTCATATTTTTAACTACTTTATTTTATGAACTAGTTAGAAAATAGGTAAAAATTTAAGCCACCTGTATTTTTTTCTTTTTCAATTTAACTCATTATTTCATACAAAAAAAACACGTTGAAAAGTAGGTCATTCCAAAAGGGCGTAAGTAAAATATGACGTCATCTTCCCAACAAGAATCCAAAGCCCCTCCAGAGCAGCGATTGTCTGTACTCTGTACTAAGGTCTCCCTGAATACAGCGAGGAAGATGACGTCAACTTTCGGTTTACAGTAATTTGCGTTTTTTTTTTTTTCAAAATTAACGGAGAAAAAAATCTAAAAAAATGTTTTTTGTGTACTTCACACGTTTTTACCGAAATGGATTTCGAATGAAGACTTTTGGAAATTATGAAATATTGTCATGTCAATTGCAAACTCACGCGTGTTAGAGCGGGTCACGCGTGTTGCAATGGGGATATCTCCCCTTAAGCCTTTTTTTGCTTTTGTTGCTTCAGCCGACCGACCATCCGAGTTCGCGATTCCGCCTCGCCATCGCCCCGGCGACTGGCCACCGAAACGATTGAACGTCCCCGTTTCTGTCAGCGTCAGTAAGTAATCGTCAAGAGCTTGCTTACGGCCGGTCGCTCATTGGACACGTTTTTTTTGTACTTTTTTATTTTCATTTTTTTTCTTGACATTCTTCGTATATCCAATATTAACGAGCAAAAAAAAATTATATTCGGGAGTGCCAAAACCGACGAATGAAACTTTCACAGTGTTTGTATGGAGAAGGCCTTGCCCTACCCCGCGCCTTAGGCCGGTCGCACATTGGACACGTTTTCGTACGAAATTACTCGTCCGAACACGCACGAAGCCGCGCGAACGATCCCGACCTTGAAAGTACCATGGGAGCGCGCTCACTGGATGCGAATACCACCAATTCGTATCCAGTTCGCGCGGCTTCGTGCGTGTTCGGACGAGTAATTTCGTACGAAAACGTGTCCAATGTGCGACCGGCTTAAGGCGCGGGGTAGGGCAAGGCCTTCTCCATACAAACACTGTGAAAGTTTCATTCGTCGGTTTTGGCACTCCCGAATATAATTTTTTTTTGCTCGTTAATATTGGATATACGAAGAATGTCAAGAAAAAAATGAAAATAAAAAAGTACAAAAAATCAAAAAGAAATTCTCCAGGTTCTGGCTAACAGAAAAATAAGCATACTGAACACGAATCATAAGTTTGTGTAATGCAAACACAAGCGAAGAAAAACTTGCACAAAGTGTGTATTGAGAGAGCTTACCCATTTCCCACCCTCGCGCCTTAAGCTAAATTCCAAAATTAATTAATCGTTTCTATCCTGGCAGCTATAGAGTACCTAATTTCATGTAGAAACATACAGGTACTCACCCAATACCCAATTTACCGTATAACATTACCGTAAACTCTATTAAATTATAAAGTTTCGCAAAACAATAGGGTGGGCCGTTGTTGTATGGGAAAAAATAAAAGTTCCAAATTCGAAGTGTAATAGGAATAAAAAGTTGCAGTTTAATAAGTAGATTATGGTGATAATATCAAATTTAAAAATATATACTACTTTCAGCCCTCTACCAGGTGCCAAAAATTTGAAATTAGGGTAATATTTGATAATTATTTAAAGGTATAATATTACTAGTATTTAGCCCGTTTATTTTTGTAAATTAAAGACGAATGTTAATATAATAGAAATCATCACTATTATTTATTTATGTTTTAATATAATCAATATTAAAAATATCCCAAATTTTTTGTAATCAAAAAAAATACCATTAAACGACCGATGTACTGTATTATAAAAAAATCGTACTACGTATTTTTCAAATATAATCTCAAACAAAAGTACGAATGTTAATATTAAAATAAAGCAGGGTTTTATTGAAAATATATAACTTTTTAATGGTTTAAATAGACGCTCAAAGGTCCTATTTCGCACTTTTCCGGGCATGTTGCCATGTAATTTTGGCCATATTTTTGCTTTAATCATTATCATTTTTATGCTTTATGTAACGTGTTTAATCCACGACAGCTCTGAGGAATGCTTTAAGCACCAATTTGGATATGTTTAATAGATCAAAAAGCCTTTTTTGAAAAACCCCATTTACGTCGTCTAAGTGGGTCACAAAAAAAAATATTCTGATAATAAATATTAACCAAAAACAAGTATAATTGATACCAAAAGATATTATTTAATAAATAATAAAGTTTAAATAAATTTAAAATATAAGATATATATTTTTAAATTTTCTGACATTTCATCGTCGGTAGAGGGCTAAAAGTATATGCCAATATTTTTTTTATTATTTTTCCCCTAATCTACAAAAAATCATACAGCGTATGTATACTATTACATTACGAAATTCCAAAATTTTGAAAATCGGCCCACCCTAGCAAAACAATGGCGCTTTAAATTTTAAAAATAAACCATTTTATAACAAAACAATACTTATGGGATCCCTTATTAACGTTCTATCAAAAAACCGACCAAGTGCGAGTCGGACTCGCGCACGAAACGTTCCGTACCATTATCTATAAAATCGGCAAAAAAAATCAAGTCGGTTGTACGGGAGCCCCCTTAAATATTTACTTTATTCTGTTATTAAGGGCCAGTTGCACCAACTTACGAACACAGACCGGTCATCGTCAAATATGGCGCCGGCAGCTGTCATCCGATAGCGACTTGTCAAACTTTCCATACAATCAGATTTGACGAACACCTCTTACGATTACAGACGGTTTGGTGCAACTCAGCCTTAGTATTTGTTGTTAAAGCGGCAACAAAAATACATCATCTGTGAAAATTTCAACTGTCTATCACGGTTTATGAGATGAGATACAGCCTGGTGACAGACGGACAGCGGAGTCTGAGTAATAGGGTCCCGTTTTACCCTTTGGGTATTGGGTACCCTAAAAATAACCCTGTTGCCTATGCCTTTTCGGAAGTTTTGTGAATCCATTCTATCTAGTCTATAACATTATTATGTCGTTTAAACTGTAATGATATTTGTTTACGATACGCATAAGGTATTTTTTAGAGCACGCCCTGTCTCACGAAGCGAGGATGCAACTCCACATGATTGAAACCGGCAAAGAGACCGGCCCTTTTCTGCTGCAGATCCTGTGGGGAAACCACATCACGGGAGTTATCTACCAAAAAAATCAGGTTTGTGCTACAATCACTATGCGCTGCATTTTTTTTTAATTTTGCGAAATGTACCTTTATTTAGAACTCATACACTTAACAATAAAAACCGCAAAATACATTGTAGGTAGTATAATTCACAGTTTGGGTCGTTAATGAACACATTATGATAATGGTTACTACTTTAATAAACTAACAAAATCTGAGGATTAATAAAATAAAAAAGGAAACTGATAAACTAAAAAGCTTTGCTTAGTTTGGGACTAGGTCGATTTGTGTTTGTCCACAAATATTGAATTATTTTATTTATTTAATTAGGACATGATACTCGTGGTAATACTCCGTTCATAACCTTCCAGAGTATCACACAAGAAAAATTGAAGCCTGTATCTGAAGTGATGGTGAAGCTGCGTGGACCTCAGAGAACTCCAAAACTTTGCGACAAAAGGTTAAAAGACTAAAGTACTTTCTTTACCTTGGTTACTAAGCATACAATAAAATATTAAAATAACTATATCTACCCGTTCATGTCTTTGACTTTACTGTCCAGTATAGGTATCATATGTTTTTAATATTCTACAGTTTTGTATTTTACAAATTAACGATTAACCTATGTACAGTGTTCGTTTTGATTAGGTAACTGAAACGCAAATAAAACAATATTACGTTACATTTTTATTTACTTTCTTAATGTAAAATGTACATCAATTTAAAAAGTAATGCATCTTCATTGGATGTCTGTTTGCCATAGCACGAGCTCAGCAGAGCTGTGTCCAGTTAGTAACAAATTGTGTCTTCTCACGCCACCATACCACGATACATTATTATGTGGAAAAACCGATAAAGCAAATAGTAGCCGGACGGTGTTCATAGAATAGGAAATAATATCAGATATGATGTCATAACACGGTATTAAACTCATAGTCAAATCAGCAACTTTTTTTTAAATGTCAAAAATGATTAGTTAATATGAAGTTTGTAGGGAAATACCGTCTTAGTGACGTCACTAAGACAGTGTGAATTGGTTTGTTCAAATCAGCGTCCTTTTTAAATCTTTATGCTTATAAAATCTTTCAATTAGCTAAAATAAATTAATAATTGATGTTTTTCGAGTATTTTCGTTAGATCTTTTATTAGTTAAGTAAAAAATAATTGATTTTTACCTTAGTTTAATACCCTACTGTAAAACCAAGTGCGTATTTTGGTAACACCATGATCTTTATTTCCTTAATAAACTAAAATGTTCGTAGCTAAATACATATTTTTCTAGAAGGTATCTCAACAATATGCGTCAAAATGAATACACGTTCAAAGGCCACACCATAGCATATAGGCAAAAATGATGCGGTAGGTAATTTTATTGCAACATTTTAATTTTTCACAATATCTTCAGATGTGTACCTACTAGAAGGTAGAAGAAAGGTTGCTATTTAATATCTATACATTATTACCCTATTATTCTTAGGGCAAATTGGTGTCGTGACATAGTCTTATTAACTGCTTTCCTTGTGGTTAACTTCTAAAACATATTGCTGTTCACTACAGTCACCCTAAGTGTTATGGATTTGCGCATCAATACCAAAATAAAGAGAATAGAGCAATACCTTCCAAAACTCAGATTACATAATTCAAGTTTCTGATGTTTATAGTAGGTACTTGGAAAAATTGGTGTCAGAAACAAAAATGCCAGTAATTAATCTTACCCTTTCACGAGTTGTTGGCGCCCGGAATATTACGTTATCCTTCTGGGACGGCTCATTAACTGCGAATATTCATAAAGTATTATATAAAAGAGTTCATCATTCAACCCTTTTGGTTTTTATAAATGTCGGGGAAATTGTTTAAGGTTATATCTACTCTAATTACTTTTAATCGGTGATCAGAAGTTGAAAAATGTTAATAAACAACTAAAGTAAATTCGAATGGGCAAGGTCTTATAAAATTATATCGCTGCTTAATGAATTAAACTAATGAAAATGTTGATATTAATTATCCACTAAATGTATGACCATCCTACATTTCTTCATGTGTGTGCGTGCATATTTCAACATTCTCTGTCGTGGCGGGAGATTTGATTGGCCTTTATGTCAGAAAACTCTTAAATTTGCTTGTCATACATGTCACAATTGACAACTTATTACTATTAATTTAATTTTTTGACAAGGTTTTTTTTGGTTGGTATAATAAGAGAAGAATCATTGGTTCCTGCCGAGTAATCACGTAATAAATTCCACTTCCTGTCCAGGGGTGACATTATATGTTATACTTATACTGGCGGTAATAGAGAAGCCTCAGATCGCATATTTATTGCCCTTGCCGGCGGCTCGGGCGTCAAATACCTGATCTGTGACATTTTTTTTACCACCCTTGGTAAGTAATATACTATTATTGCACACCTCAAAAAGAACACAGTACAGAACATTAGCCTAAAAATAAAAATTATAAAAAGGAGGGAGGGCAGATTGGCCTATTGACCAATAAGGACAAGCGATATGTCACTGGATAGCTTATTCTAAGTTCTAAAACTTTTACTATGGCAGGTAATCCCAAATCTTTGTATGAAAAAAAGTTACTATGCAACTTTTTTGATACTAAGTTCCTAAGTATATATCGCTTTAGACTATGAAGGTTTTCTTGACTATGAAGGTTTTTTTACAAAGCGATTTAAGATTTCCCGCCGTACAAAAAGTTGTAGAATATGAAAAACCTTTCAAATGACATATAGCTTGACATTATTGGTTTTTAGGCCAGTGTCCATATAAAACTGCCCACCCTCCAAAGTTAAGAGGAGTTAAAGAACCGTTACTCCATCGATACCTTCAATATTACTAAATTAGTAAAATACCCGCTTGCCTCTCGTAACATTTCTACAGAGCATTGTATCTTTACTGACTGCTATTTATCAATGTCTCGTCTAGGGTTGCCAACCATCCGATTACAACGTGACATTCTCATTTTCCGTCCCCCGCCTTCTTGCTTAGATTTACTTATAATTCGCCTTTTGACTTAGTCCCTTGTTATTAATCTGTTGCATCATTAATTACCATCACTTTCGGTAAATCCATTAAGGCGTGCTTCGAAATGTTTCCTTGGAACGATTTGTTTCTTTTGTCGCTATACTCGATATTTCATTTACTAATTAATTACATGAAAAGTTTCGGTATCTAAGTAGAGATTTTTTCTGAAATAAATGAACTAGCTCTTTTCAAATTTAGTTTAATATAAAAGATGCATGTTATACAGACTTTTTTACAGGTTTTTTTTTTATCAAATGCTTCCAAGACAAGTCTGCATAGAACCAGATACCACCTGCGGCAAAGCACCTTCGTTTATTAATATTCTCTTACAGCGGTAATCTAACGTATTGGATGTATAATGAAGTAGATTTTAATCAAGTATACGAACAATAGGTAGTCCTATAAATACGAACGGATTAATATTGTGCAGGGTGTATAAATAAAGCCACCAGATCAATGACTAATTTCATTTCCATTGTTTCATGACATGAAAATCAATTTTTCGATTATGATATTTCTTAATAAAAAATGTGTATCGTTCTCCTTAGATAAACATTTTTTTATATGATACGATGAGCCGAGGGCATTCTTTATGCAAAACGGTGCCATCAGAAAAACAATGATAAAAAATATTTATGTCTCATGCGTACCATTGAACATCAAAAACGAGGCCTCAAATGAATGCAAATTTACTTCAATGAGCGGCAAAAAATGCATTTGCATAAACGTTCTGTATAATATGCATATTAAAGAGCTTAGGTAGATGACGGTCGGGTAAGTACTCAAAGTTAGCCTTGTATGGATTGATTAATTGTACCTAATATTGATTTTAACATTCATGTTGACGCAGTTTGTGCAGGGCTATCTGTCAATTTATCTGATGAAATAAAGAACGAATGCGCAACCAAACGCGTTAGATGATCAAAGTCCACGTTTATAATTATACGCGGTCATCAGATACAAATACTTAAATAATCATCCCTTTACATTTATTACCTTTTGAAGTACCACTCGTATCATAAGAATAAAGATCATTAATAAATTATGTCTTAATTGATATTCAGGAGTCTTATTCCCGCAAGTGCTTAGAGTGATGCTTGCTAATACTATAAGACATTATCAGCGCCGATGATACGATGTCGTCTTTTCCGTTCGTAGACAGTTTTCGCTACAAATGAGAAAAACTATGTTATCGGCTACGATCGTAGAGCTCTCGTCGGCAATGAATGTGTTAAGTATGGCAGTAACCTTAATAATATTATCGTTAAATATCTGTATACAGCATTCTATTCTTTCAGACAAATTGAACACTTTGATTGCAGCAATAGGTATATAATATCTGGGCGACCGAGTTTTGCTCGGCGTTTTCCAGGGCATGAGACCTAGTTAGATCGATTGCTCGTCCCCGAAAATCCCCATGTATAGTTCGGACACAACTCTAAGGCTAAATTATGTCAAACGAAATCAAGCAAAATCAAGCAAAACTAGACTTAGAGCACTGACTGTAAGGTAGATTTTTGCATTCGTTAATTTGACAGCACTTGGCCTTACAGTTTTGTACGAACTACGAACATACCAAATTGCATCAAAATCGTTAGAGCCGTTTCCGAGATCCCCGACAAAAAAATATATATGTATATACAAGAATTGCTCGTTTAAAGATATAAGATAAGATAAGTAACAGTGACATTTGTCTTGTACATTCGAGTTCATCAATATATACGTTCCCGAAGGATCAAAAACGTATGAGCAAACTTATGCCCTTAAAATCATCACTTTGCTCTTTCACATATTTTTGAAGTTTACTATAGTATATATGTATATGGCAGTTACGATAAAGGAACCATAAAAATGCTTCGATGTTTTATTATTCAGCAGCCGTTCGGAATACATGGCACTGCACTTCACCTAAGCCCTATGGCTCTACGGTCAATAAAGTCGAGATCGATTGACTCAATACGTGTTTTATTATTTCGAAGACAATCTCGTTCTTATATTTTTATTATTAACATTGACTGCATGATGTTGATGCTATGACTGAAGATAGATCAGGAAGCTGGGAGCCTTCCCTGGCTGATCTCTGTATCCACGGAGACAAGCAAAATACACTAAGGTGACTTCCTGATTTGTCGGTGCGGAGGCAGTACGATATGAGAAAAGTGTCAAATGTCAGTGTCAGCTGTCAGTCGACGCGATACCATTTTTTACTACGCCCCTACATTTAAATGAGTGCTTCCTGACCGACGCGGGATGCGCGGTAGCGGGACGATGCGAAGGCGGTACTGCTTCGCTTCTGCGCATGATATTACTACTGCGCAAACGTAATACTGACAGTATTATGTCAAGTGAGAATCTTTACGACGTCAGTAAGTTTACGTCAAAGAAGAAAATGTCACATATCGATGCCGCCCCGCTAAGTCAGGAAGTCGCCTTACGTGCAAAAACCAACTTTGCAATAGCAACAAAGGCCGCCTTTAAGTATTCCGTTGGCCCAATTTTGGCACGTAGCACTAAAAGTATCACATTTTGGCCAACACTAATTTAAGCAGGTAACATATTATGTATAATATTAAGTTAGGTAGGTATACTTCGTCACCTATCAAGTGACCAACAGTAGTTCGGATAATTATCGTAGTAATGGCCCAAGTTTAAAAGAACCTATGGTTCCAAATATAAGGTATAAGTATAATTTTATATCTAACCATCTGTACTCATTAAAGCCCCCAGGTCCTTAACCAGGTAAGTGTCAAAGTACTACGGCACATCTTTAACACCCCTCATAAGTATTGCTACACCGCTGACCTATATGCACCCTCTTCTTGAGGGTTCTTTCAATTATTCAGAGTACTCGTGAAGGGCAGGGAAGGGTTACAGATTTCTCTATGGAAGTTATGAATAGTGGTAGCCAAGAAAATGTTTGAATTTAACTTGGGTGCAATAAAAAAACATGCTAGCAAGTGCATACTGACAAATTCCGATAACAGTTTGGGATTAGAATCAGGGGCACAATTTAAGAACATGAAACTGGTTATTAAGATTAGATTGAAATCATATCGGATACTGCACTTGTACCCTCACGCATAATGATTTACTAGGTAGCCCTAGTGTGATAGACAGCGCACTTACGTAGGTATATGAATCTAATATCAATACATCTGAAGGCCAATATGAGACATTTAGAAAGGCTCACGAAACACATTCAATTCAAATCGGACAGACACAAATTAATGTTTTATTGACTGCCAGAAACAATGTCAATGTCGTCTTCTGAGTGAGCTCGCTTCATCGTCGGCCTCATCTTTGCCCCCTGGCTAGATGCTGGCCAAGAGCAATCCCATTTTTAATCAATAAATAAACAAACATACGGCCTCCGTAGCCTCCATGGAGTCAATATATTAACTTGAGGATTAGTTATGGTTAGTTATTTTTCCAAGTGAGTGTCAACAGTTGTTCTCTTATTAAATTATACGGTTTATAAGAATTCCTAGTACCTACTGTCGAGGTCTAAAAAGGCTTTAAAAACAGGCTATTCCACTGGATATCTGTTAGTTTCGAGCACCTTAATGGACGCTAAGCTGTGCTGCGTATGCTACAGCGTAGTCAAGTCAGTAGCATAGCAGCATAAGACCTTCAGCTCAAGAGCTACAGCGAAAATCACTTGTAGACCTGACAATTGGTAGTCGTCTGCATTGAATATTTTTCTAGTGCAGAAATGGACGTAGCTGGCAAATTTTCGTAACAGACCACTTTCGTAGACGATATTGCTATGTATTTGGAGCACTCGTTCAAATACGAAAGTCCTTGTGTCGACGAATTAGATATTTCTAGATTTTGTTTTAGTGCTTTGAAGCTGTTCCAGATGATTTACATAAACCAACTAATAGTGGAACTTCAAATAAAAGTGGTTACTATATTTATACACCATAAGGATCATCTTATTCGTAATCTAAAGTACCTAACTCAGTTCTATATCAAACGCGCTCTAGTTAGTAACTAACTCCCATTCCTTTAAGAATCCTACATCTTACAGCTAACATTAATTGAAAATCATAAACCAGTATCTCCAGTGTAAGTTGAAATACTTGTCAGGCAAATATGACGCTTAGGAATAGGAATTAAAGTTTATCTGGTAACCAAGTTTGTCTGGATGCAGTTGCACGTGTTTGGAAACGACCTTTGTTGCAGCAATCCTTGAGTGAATGTGAATGTTGTAATATCCCACTCTAATGAAATAGAAAATGGGAAAATGGAAAACCTAAAGCCTACCCAAAGCTTTACTTACAAATACTTACTCCAGAGGAAAATCCGGAAACCAGGTATTTTCCTTAAGTTCCTAAAGTCCATAGAGTCTGGATCTTCTCTAGACTTCCTAAAGCTTTCCTAAAGTTTCTAAAGCTTATTAAAGCTCTACAGTTCTGAAAGATAGGGTTATAACTATAGGGAAAGAAAATAAATCAAACAAGCATTTGTGAGATAAAACTAAAATAAACAAAATGCATTTATTTCATAAAAGTGATTTTACTCTAAACTTTGACTAATTTATCTAATAAAGCCCGGTGAGAACTTTATTAGACATCCGCGTTGATTCCTAGGCCAAACCTACGCAAGGGAAAACAAGGCGGACTCAACAAAAACCCTTGCTGCCAACATAATCTATTACAAATGATAATGAATGAAATAAACTGAATTAAAGATTAGTTACACAATCAAAGCTTATACTAAATATAACTACAACTCTTTAAAATAAAAACTAGCTATTGAGGACGTGATCATCTAGTGACAATATTTAGACCTAGTTATGAAATGTAGTAACTTAAGTTCTCTGAGGTGTGAGAAATGTATAAACAATTGAGAATCGGACAATGATTAAACAAATTTTACAACTTAAAATTAATTTAAATAACCCTACCTAAATACATAAATAAAATTGCCTACAGTATCCTATTTATAAAGTTTAAATAACCATGAACACAATACTAAATTCCTAGAACGTAATTTGAACGAACGAGAACTTAACTTATAAGAGACGAATTATGTATACAATAGTAAAGAAACCTAGAAGAAATACAGAGCCTAACTTACTCGTATAATACCGTCGTTAGCTGTGTGATAATACTGATAATTAGTAGCTAAGTGGGTTCGTAGTTATAGCTTAAAGAAGTAAGTATAAAGTGATACGGAGTAGATAATTATTCCATAATTTTATTCAAAGATCATAAATGCGTAGAAATAGTTATAGTAATGAGTTAATGGAGAGCGTAGATATAGATAAAACGTCGATTGGGTATTAATATAAAATAAAGAATAATATAACCTTAAAACTAGGTTTTGTTGCAACGAGATATTGACGATATTTCCTACTGGGTAGGATTAGGACGGGTAATATCTGGCTTGTTACGAAACGTAGTACAAATCTTAATCTTAAAGACGTGAGAATAAAATAGCTGATTGCAAGCAACCATAAAGCCACAATATCTCATAAAAGTACCATGCATAAGTCATATAATATGAGGCAACTATGTCGGAAGCCGCAGTCTCGCGAAGGAATACCTGATGCTAACCCATTGGGCGCCGCATGCTAACCACTTGGGTAACGTAAGAATATAATATGTATTGTATTGTGCGTCCCTACCTAATCCCTAACACGAGCAAACAGAGTATCCTCGCAATGGCACAGGGCCGAGACTATAATTTGATATATGACAATAGTGCCTGACGCCGAATGAACATATACATGGTATTGATAAGAGCGTAGCCCATAATATTATGAGACCAGCCATTTTATTGCATAAAGCAATGTTAAATAAACTGAACTTATTTAAAAGCCAGTTGGAAGCGGATATTGATATATGTATATATAACCGTAGTAGTATTTCTACATTGAAGTAGACTAAAATACGAGTTAGTTACCTCGTACCCAAATATTGTGCAATCAAACAAAGTTGTTGCTATTCAGGTTTAATTTCCAAATCGAGTCAGACGATCATCCCCGTAACGAATATCACTACTGAGGCACACAACCGCGATATCTCAGCATTGACCAGCTTCTCGCGACAGCAAGGAGTTTTGCTCGAGTCGTCAATCAACCTGTAACGCCTTTGCCACTTTCACATCGCACCTCGCCCATATATAGGTTGGGGTCTTTAATGGTCAGTTTCAGCTAACGGCAATACAGATTTCTCGTTCCTCATGGGACTATAGCGTCTTGTCTGAATCAAAGATTCCCACAAGCAGCTAAAGGCACGCCACGCCTCTACATTGACTGCAGCCCTTTTCAAAGCCCGTCTAGAGAGTAGAACTAAAGACGAAAGCCTGTCGTTAAGAATCCGTAAAGACTGTCCCTAATCCCCATTGATGAGTGTACTTCATCGGTCTGGAGTAAAACCATAGCTTAGCAAAGTGAATAGTTATTACGCATATTTAGTATATTTGGATACTACATTGTACTCAAAACCTTTCGTCATAGGGTGGAACATACCACACAAAATTGTAATAAATGATCGGCAGTCCATCCTGTGACATTACCTCATTGCTAGAACAGTCACGGATAATAAAAGCCACTGCGACCAGTTCTAACAACTACTATAAATTAGTAAATGTATAATTTGGTATGTAAATATAAAATAATGGAATACCATGTACTCGTATCATCAATAAATACGCACGTCGCACAGGGCAACAGTGATGATAAAGATATTGACGTAATATTATTGTATATAGTCAACAGACTACAAATATTGTAATAGGAATCAAAGTTCCATCAAAGGTAGTTACGCCAAAGTCAATTACGATATTGTTTATACGTTAAATATAAATTTATATCACACAGCGCAACGATAGTATTCCGACCTATTAAAATGTAACAGTATTCATGACATATAAAATAGCGAGAACCGGAATAATGCCATTAGTTAACGCAGTCAGAAAGCTTTGCGAAACTTAGAAACCATTTAGGATCTCTTCATCTGCGTGTGTACAGTGGTAGGCTATGTGGTCATCGTGCAGGAACAGCCCCGTTGTCCAAACGCCGCTAGTGTGATTAGCTTCGCCGATGGTGATGTCAGATAGTTATGGCATAGCTGTGGACTGAGGGTGGCCTGGCACTGGTCGTCGATTGCCCACTTGTACGAACTGCTGGCTGGTACACGTTCCGTAGAAATGTCGATGGTCCGAGTATAGGTGGAAGCATATCATTGTTGGCATTGTGAAAACGTTGACGAAGTCATCTGGACATAGTGAATCCTTCTCTTATATAGGTTTGATTTCGCAAAACCTTCCAATTGCCCCAATCATGGCATTTTACTTATTTAGATATACTTATAAATATGTACGAACGAATACAACCTAATAATTTAGCAACCTAGGAGTTAAAATAACACCTACACGATAAAACTGCATGTATTAAATAATAACGTAAACCACATACAACTTATTCATACAAAACCTACTCAAAGGTACATAACGTACGTTTATAATAAGTAAAGTTAAATTATTAATACGACACCTCCATACGTGATATTAATCGTTAAATATTACAACAAAGGTATTTAAGTCGGGAAAAGTAACAATCCTATCATTGAGTTAATGATTTGATTACAGCTAAATAAATGAGTACAAAATAAAAAGGCTTTAAAACTAATTGAAATCATAATCATCAAATTAACTGACATTGAACCAGCTTGTATAAATAGCATCTACGCACAGTTATTCATAAAAATCTGAATAATAACGAAAATAGACACATATTATTGCATACAAAACCCAACACCGCAAAATGGTTAATTATTAGCATGCACAATAATTTTGGGTCAATTAAAACACATTTTCTTTATAAAATCAGGTAGTAAAACTCCGTAGCCGCATAAGATATTCCATCTAGCAAATATCTATTGATAAGGTGATTGTTGCAGTAATGTTAAACGCCATTCGTAACAAACGAATCAACCAATGGACGTTTATGTGGCATAAAACTATATTCATTTAAAAGGAGTTTCGTCACTCCACAACGATCAACGACATCGCTAAACAAAGATCTTGTGAATGTAATTTGAACTTGATACTACGCACTAAATTATTGTATGTAAGTAATAACGTACACGCGAAGTCATAGTATATAGGCATGTAACGTACTCCCACACGTAAAACACAAGGAAGATAATACCGATATTTGCTATATGGAATTTAAACACTCGATGACAATAAATCCTGTGAACAGAAAGGATTATACACACAACATCCTATGATATCCTAACAGAATGAAACCCTACATGAATCCTAACTAACACGGCAAATAAACCTTAAACGACTCACATGGACACTCCTGAAGATTCAGCACCCTGAAGTCTCGCAGCCGAAGAGACGAAAAAGTCTCGAAACCGTTGTGCATCTCCTTATAAAGCCTCATATCGCCCCCCGACACCTAACATCACACGTTCACTATGCTTTACCATAATTCTGGAGGGAAACCTATCGATTGGTCAATGGATTAAATCACGTTTTCCCATTGGTCAAGAATAAGTTCTAGTTTTCCTACTCAATAACAGATGTCTCTCCTTACGCCTAAGCCATTAAAACTCGACTAAAATAAATAGACACTAATACAAAACAGATTGCTTCGTTGTTAAATATTTCTTCTTTTAGCAGGGTAGCCACGCGCAATGTTCGTTCAACTACCCGCCTAATAGCGATGGCGCGGCACTGCTACTCGTTGGCAATTATCAACTCACATCAAAACAACTCAACGGTCATCTCAATTATAACTAGACACCGGGACTCGTACTAACAATACGCAACTAGAGGTCGACCTACACTGGTTAGTCCAAGATGAGTTCTCGTTGATCTCGGCGTTGTGAATGAATAACATTATCCCTACAATTTCAGATAACTACGCACATTGTTAATATATGGAACTAACGACCACCTTCCTAAATAGTTGGATTATTCGCTAACCTAGTCTTGCTATTTACCACTAGATGGCACCATTAAAGCTATCCTAATAACCATTGAAACACTTTAAATTTAGATATAATTTAATTATCCTTTAGAATATATTGCTTGAATAAGTTATGTACCAATTGTAAATAAATGAGCTTATCAAAACTTGATTTTGACGCCATTCGATTACGATGAAAAGCTTCGTTGATGATGAAACTTAAAGAAAATAATTTAGCTTTGCCGAGCTTTGAGGTTTTCTAGAAGCTTAGAAGCTTTCACAGGTTTTCACACGAATGTCGGATGTCGATCTGTTACAATCGCCCTATGTTATTTTGCGTAGTTTATCGAAGTAAAATAACTAACCCTATTAAAACAGAAGACATCTGATACGAAGTGAAAGGAAAGCAGAAAATACCTAAAGTAACAAATTACCCCGAAACCTATTTCAATAAAATATAAATAATTATTAAAGACATAAAATAATGTTAACTCATTAATAGAAACTAACCATAAATAAAATAAGTGAACCCTAGTGCATAGCGCAATAAATATGAGTGTAATCAGACTAATATGATATAATTTTTATTAATAGGTAGTCAATTCATAAAATGATATATTCGAAATAGCATGACACAACTGAAATGTTGAATAATGTTAAAAAGATATATTTTACATCACAAATAAAGCAACGTAAGGTCCTAACCACTAAACGATCATGGCATATAAATAGAATAATGAAAATATGAATGGTACCTAAACATTCAATAATATTTACAAAACATATAACATCACTATTTGGGTCATTTAATTGCTTACTAAATGGAATGTGGTTCAATGAGACTAAAATTTTGCACATTACTGCATTTAGGTATTATCTCAGAAAATTACTATGTTTACTTTCTAGGATAATAAACAATACTACATTCATTAGACAAACCGTTTAACGTAACAGGGTATTTTTATGCATTTTAACCACTTATGACTGATACAATGATGAATAAATAAACAAAATAGTATTAAATATGTAAGATGTAATGGATTTTCTTACTAAAATATTTTTACTACATTTTACGCAACGACGCATGGGATTCTTAAACTTCTTACGCCCAATGTAATCGAAACCAAATTTAATATAATTTAAATTTAACAATCAACCACTTTATCTTGGCAAAACTAATGATTTATACTAGAGTAAAATAAGCAATGCTAAATTTCCGCCCACTAGGTATGTTGATTTCTGAGGTACTTTAGTAAAAACAACAAAGAAAGCATACGATATTGTAATATACTAGAGTTAAACAAATCATGCTAAGTTTCCGCCCACTAGGTAATTTGATTTCAGAGATACTTTAGTGATATTTCAGAGTTACTTTAAAGGACAAAAAAAAATCTTAACAAGAAGTTTATAGAAATTGCAATACGTTACTTTCAATCTAGTTTTACTGTTACACCACAAATGAAAATAGAAAAGTTATGGAAACAAACGCGTTACCTAAAGAATAAGCAACCCTAAAATATTGAAATTAAATGAACCAATCTGCATTTAGAAGAAAGAAATATGATTATTAACTAACTTGCGGTAAAATCTAAATCATTTAAAGCCCCAAAAGATTCCTAGTATTGAATTTCAGTGTAAGTTAATGGTATATTAAGTCTTAAATCGCATAAAAATATAAAAACCGTCTATTTTAACCTTGAAGCAATCTAACGACAACCACGCTATCAAAAATATGAGCTATAATATCAGAAAAATGAACTATGTATATGTATACTAACGACAAAGTAAACGCTTACTATGAAATAGGAAACCACTTCGACATAAAACCTAGTACAATAAAATTACGACAATACTTCTATCAGAAATATAACCTAGAAGAAAGTAAACTGGCCACAAAATGCTCTTATTCGAAACCCAAACGAAGATCATATACTAATGCAAAAGTGACGTAATCCGAAAGATAACCTAGAAGCCCAAATAGTAACCCAAGACTGTATACCTATCTATTATATTTTGACCAAAAAGAAGCAATAGTAAAGATAAGTAAGCCTATATGAAACAATCAAGAAAACGTACATTAACGAGAAAGTATCCCTATCCGAAATTATCTGCGAAATTCCTGTTAAACAAACACAATTTATACAAATAATTGATATAAAATATGAAATCATCACATCATAACCCCATTATCCCATCATTTTTCTAATTAATCACATGTACACAAGAAAATCAATAAAATAATAGTTTAACGAAGGCAGTAACTAAATGAAACCAATGTCTGCTAGTTATAAATGCCCTTTTACTAGTATTATTTTATTTTGATCATCGTCAATTCTTTAAAACATACCTGGAAATCATTACTAAAAATTATCCAAAATATTTGAAATAGAATACCAATTATTTTAAATATAAACTTAAAGCCCCCAAAATGATTTAACAAAACTGAAAGCAAATAAAACATGAAATTCGAATATAAATATATCAATTAAAAATTACTGATAATAAATCACAAAATTGTAATTGCGGTAATAACGCGCTAAAAATCAACGTTATAATGATAAGATAATGACGTCATGCTGCGATTAATTAAACGCTTTCTGTAAAGCTATTAAATCTGTATCAAAAAAAACTTTAAACAAAAGAAAAACATAAGAATAACGTAAACTTAAAGCAACCTGTAAGCAAGAGTTATAAGCAAACTTACATAACTACCATGCAAAATTACACTGCTACTTCCTATTGTGATATATACCTATTCTGCTAGCTAAATTATCCTATCTTTCAATAATTATGCAATTCATACGAGCTGGAAAACAGTTTATTCATTAGCGTTAGAGATATTCATTCAAGTCAGAAACAATGGAACATCAAGTTAAATAAGCAATTTAAAAATATAAAGTATTAAAATTAAAAGCTGAAAAGTACATTTAAACTATGAGTAACAAACATAATAATTGTCAAACAACGTCCAACACAATAATTCAACATTTCTCACTTAAAACCTCAGACCTTTGCACGAACATCAAATTGTGCCCAACAAAGGCCACAAAATTAAAATATATATAAACATATATATTTATATATATATCCTGGTCACGGCACCAAATTGTAATATCCCACTCTAATGAAATAGAAAATGGGAAAATGGAAAACCTAAAGCCTACCCAAAGCTTTACTTACAAATACTTACTCCAGAGGAAAATCCGGAAACCAGGTATTTTCCTTAAGTTCCTAAAGTCCATAGAGTCTGGATCTTCTCTAGACTTCCTAAAGCTTTCCTAAAGTTTCTAAAGCTTATTAAAGCTCTACAGTTCTGAAAGATAGGGTTATAACTATAGGGAAAGAAAATAAATCAAACAAGCATTTGTGAGATAAAACTAAAATAAACAAAATGCATTTATTTCATAAAAGTGATTTTACTCTAAACTTTGACTAATTTATCTAATAAAGCCCGGTGAGAACTTTATTAGACATCCGCGTTGATTCCTAGGCCAAACCTACGCAAGGGAAAACAAGGCGGACTCAACAAAAACCCTTGCTGCCAACATAATCTATTACAAATGATAATGAATGAAATAAACTGAATTAAAGATTAGTTACACAATCAAAGCTTATACTAAATATAACTACAACTCTTTAAAATAAAAACTAGCTATTGAGGACGTGATCATCTAGTGACAATATTTAGACCTAGTTATGAAATGTAGTAACTTAAGTTCTCTGAGGTGTGAGAAATGTATAAACAATTGAGAATCGGACAATGATTAAACAAATTTTACAACTTAAAATTAATTTAAATAACCCTACCTAAATACATAAATAAAATTGCCTACAGTATCCTATTTATAAAGTTTAAATAACCATGAACACAATACTAAATTCCTAGAACGTAATTTGAACGAACGAGAACTTAACTTATAAGAGACGAATTATGTATACAATAGTAAAGAAACCTAGAAGAAATACAGAGCCTAACTTACTCGTATAATACCGTCGTTAGCTGTGTGATAATACTGATAATTAGTAGCTAAGTGGGTTCGTAGTTATAGCTTAAAGAAGTAAGTATAAAGTGATACGGAGTAGATAATTATTCCATAATTTTATTCAAAGATCATAAATGCGTAGAAATAGTTATAGTAATGAGTTAATGGAGAGCGTAGATATAGATAAAACGTCGATTGGGTATTAATATAAAATAAAGAATAATATAACCTTAAAACTAGGTTTTGTTGCAACGAGATATTGACGATATTTCCTACTGGGTAGGATTAGGACGGGTAATATCTGGCTTGTTACGAAACGTAGTACAAATCTTAATCTTAAAGACGTGAGAATAAAATAGCTGATTGCAAGCAACCATAAAGCCACAATATCTCATAAAAGTACCATGCATAAGTCATATAATATGAGGCAACTATGTCGGAAGCCGCAGTCTCGCGAAGGAATACCTGATGCTAACCCATTGGGCGCCGCATGCTAACCACTTGGGTAACGTAAGAATATAATATGTATTGTATTGTGCGTCCCTACCTAATCCCTAACACGAGCAAACAGAGTATCCTCGCAATGGCACAGGGCCGAGACTATAATTTGATATATGACAATAGTGCCTGACGCCGAATGAACATATACATGGTATTGATAAGAGCGTAGCCCATAATATTATGAGACCAGCCATTTTATTGCATAAAGCAATGTTAAATAAACTGAACTTATTTAAAAGCCAGTTGGAAGCGGATATTGATATATGTATATATAACCGTAGTAGTATTTCTACATTGAAGTAGACTAAAATACGAGTTAGTTACCTCGTACCCAAATATTGTGCAATCAAACAAAGTTGTTGCTATTCAGGTTTAATTTCCAAATCGAGTCAGACGATCATCCCCGTAACGAATATCACTACTGAGGCACACAACCGCGATATCTCAGCATTGACCAGCTTCTCGCGACAGCAAGGAGTTTTGCTCGAGTCGTCAATCAACCTGTAACGCCTTTGCCACTTTCACATCGCACCTCGCCCATATATAGGTTGGGGTCTTTAATGGTCAGTTTCAGCTAACGGCAATACAGATTTCTCGTTCCTCATGGGACTATAGCGTCTTGTCTGAATCAAAGATTCCCACAAGCAGCTAAAGGCACGCCACGCCTCTACATTGACTGCAGCCCTTTTCAAAGCCCGTCTAGAGAGTAGAACTAAAGACGAAAGCCTGTCGTTAAGAATCCGTAAAGACTGTCCCTAATCCCCATTGATGAGTGTACTTCATCGGTCTGGAGTAAAACCATAGCTTAGCAAAGTGAATAGTTATTACGCATATTTAGTATATTTGGATACTACATTGTACTCAAAACCTTTCGTCATAGGGTGGAACATACCACACAAAATTGTAATAAATGATCGGCAGTCCATCCTGTGACATTACCTCATTGCTAGAACAGTCACGGATAATAAAAGCCACTGCGACCAGTTCTAACAACTACTATAAATTAGTAAATGTATAATTTGGTATGTAAATATAAAATAATGGAATACCATGTACTCGTATCATCAATAAATACGCACGTCGCACAGGGCAACAGTGATGATAAAGATATTGACGTAATATTATTGTATATAGTCAACAGACTACAAATATTGTAATAGGAATCAAAGTTCCATCAAAGGTAGTTACGCCAAAGTCAATTACGATATTGTTTATACGTTAAATATAAATTTATATCACACAGCGCAACGATAGTATTCCGACCTATTAAAATGTAACAGTATTCATGACATATAAAATAGCGAGAACCGGAATAATGCCATTAGTTAACGCAGTCAGAAAGCTTTGCGAAACTTAGAAACCATTTAGGATCTCTTCATCTGCGTGTGTACAGTGGTAGGCTATGTGGTCATCGTGCAGGAACAGCCCCGTTGTCCAAACGCCGCTAGTGTGATTAGCTTCGCCGATGGTGATGTCAGATAGTTATGGCATAGCTGTGGACTGAGGGTGGCCTGGCACTGGTCGTCGATTGCCCACTTGTACGAACTGCTGGCTGGTACACGTTCCGTAGAAATGTCGATGGTCCGAGTATAGGTGGAAGCATATCATTGTTGGCATTGTGAAAACGTTGACGAAGTCATCTGGACATAGTGAATCCTTCTCTTATATAGGTTTGATTTCGCAAAACCTTCCAATTGCCCCAATCATGGCATTTTACTTATTTAGATATACTTATAAATATGTACGAACGAATACAACCTAATAATTTAGCAACCTAGGAGTTAAAATAACACCTACACGATAAAACTGCATGTATTAAATAATAACGTAAACCACATACAACTTATTCATACAAAACCTACTCAAAGGTACATAACGTACGTTTATAATAAGTAAAGTTAAATTATTAATACGACACCTCCATACGTGATATTAATCGTTAAATATTACAACAAAGGTATTTAAGTCGGGAAAAGTAACAATCCTATCATTGAGTTAATGATTTGATTACAGCTAAATAAATGAGTACAAAATAAAAAGGCTTTAAAACTAATTGAAATCATAATCATCAAATTAACTGACATTGAACCAGCTTGTATAAATAGCATCTACGCACAGTTATTCATAAAAATCTGAATAATAACGAAAATAGACACATATTATTGCATACAAAACCCAACACCGCAAAATGGTTAATTATTAGCATGCACAATAATTTTGGGTCAATTAAAACACATTTTCTTTATAAAATCAGGTAGTAAAACTCCGTAGCCGCATAAGATATTCCATCTAGCAAATATCTATTGATAAGGTGATTGTTGCAGTAATGTTAAACGCCATTCGTAACAAACGAATCAACCAATGGACGTTTATGTGGCATAAAACTATATTCATTTAAAAGGAGTTTCGTCACTCCACAACGATCAACGACATCGCTAAACAAAGATCTTGTGAATGTAATTTGAACTTGATACTACGCACTAAATTATTGTATGTAAGTAATAACGTACACGCGAAGTCATAGTATATAGGCATGTAACGTACTCCCACACGTAAAACACAAGGAAGATAATACCGATATTTGCTATATGGAATTTAAACACTCGATGACAATAAATCCTGTGAACAGAAAGGATTATACACACAACATCCTATGATATCCTAACAGAATGAAACCCTACATGAATCCTAACTAACACGGCAAATAAACCTTAAACGACTCACATGGACACTCCTGAAGATTCAGCACCCTGAAGTCTCGCAGCCGAAGAGACGAAAAAGTCTCGAAACCGTTGTGCATCTCCTTATAAAGCCTCATATCGCCCCCCGACACCTAACATCACACGTTCACTATGCTTTACCATAATTCTGGAGGGAAACCTATCGATTGGTCAATGGATTAAATCACGTTTTCCCATTGGTCAAGAATAAGTTCTAGTTTTCCTACTCAATAACAGATGTCTCTCCTTACGCCTAAGCCATTAAAACTCGACTAAAATAAATAGACACTAATACAAAACAGATTGCTTCGTTGTTAAATATTTCTTCTTTTAGCAGGGTAGCCACGCGCAATGTTCGTTCAACTACCCGCCTAATAGCGATGGCGCGGCACTGCTACTCGTTGGCAATTATCAACTCACATCAAAACAACTCAACGGTCATCTCAATTATAACTAGACACCGGGACTCGTACTAACAATACGCAACTAGAGGTCGACCTACACTGGTTAGTCCAAGATGAGTTCTCGTTGATCTCGGCGTTGTGAATGAATAACATTATCCCTACAATTTCAGATAACTACGCACATTGTTAATATATGGAACTAACGACCACCTTCCTAAATAGTTGGATTATTCGCTAACCTAGTCTTGCTATTTACCACTAGATGGCACCATTAAAGCTATCCTAATAACCATTGAAACACTTTAAATTTAGATATAATTTAATTATCCTTTAGAATATATTGCTTGAATAAGTTATGTACCAATTGTAAATAAATGAGCTTATCAAAACTTGATTTTGACGCCATTCGATTACGATGAAAAGCTTCGTTGATGATGAAACTTAAAGAAAATAATTTAGCTTTGCCGAGCTTTGAGGTTTTCTAGAAGCTTAGAAGCTTTCACAGGTTTTCACACGAATGTCGGATGTCGATCTGTTACAATGTCAAGGACGAATTACGTAATAGGGTTAGTGCAAATTCTACCGTTACAAAAAATAACCTTTTCTACACATCTACTAAAATATTTGAATTAAAACTGCATGGACCATTACACAATGGCATATTTTTAAAATTCAACAAAATGTCTTATGGGTGTAAACAAATATTTTACTAATAGCACGGCTTGCTAGCTAATACTGTTATTAACTACACGTTACCGCTTATAAAACAAACTTTAGTATTTTTTTTTACAGTTTAGGCAACTATAGTAGGATGTGTAACCTCGTGTACACTTAAAGTTAGATAGCAGAGGCTTACGCAACGTTTAATGACTACACCAACACTAGGAATTTACAAAGTCGTATGAGGATGTAACGATACCAAAAATATATTTTTATTAATCTTTTGTTCCAAGTAGAGTGTAAAAAAATTATACTGTTTATTTAAGAAAAAAAATTATACCCAATAGTTAATTACATAAAAAAAGTAAAATTATTGTTCGATAAGGTATGACAAGTTCAATTGTTAGTGCTGTGCGACCCTTGCCATAATATGTATTTTATTTTAACAGACGAGTGGAGAAATATCCTAACCAAGCGTGCAAGGCCAAGGTTGCCTACGATCTCTAGATATTCATACATTGAAGAAGTTCAAGGTTTATCCTCTCAGTACAAAGGGATGGAGAATTTATACTGCAGATGCAGGAAATTGTTAGGATAGAGCAGAATCCAGAGATAATAATTACTGCCTTATTTCCATTTTATTCTGTAAAACGTTTTAATGTTACGCTTATTTTAGAAGATAAAAGATAAACAAAATAGTTCATAAACTGCTCCGGACATTTCAATTCAATTCAATAATTTATTAATAAAATGTCACATATTACCTGCACGTCATTCACTTACATTATTGAATTAAATTACCTTTTAATGATTATACATTTAGGTAGGTAGTGTTAGGTAGAAGTCAAACAGTTCAGAAACATAGCTGGGCTGGGCAAGTGAACCGATTATTTAGTGCCAATGCAATCAGCCAATCAGAATTCCTTATTAAATGCAGGTGAGTGTGGGTGGGTACGCATACTACGCAATACTACGCATTTGATTCAAAACGATTAATAATGTAGATGAGGATTGCTCTAAAACCTCACGAATTTAATCGTTTCGAAATTCTAAATAAGTACACAAAAAAGTCGAATACTTATGCAAATGAAATAATCCAGCCATTGTCATTTGAAACACACCGGGTTTTTTTCAAGCCGCGTGCATTTGCTAAATTACTAAACCCTTTGCAAATGCCGCCCGCAACAACGCAGACGGCCTAATGTCTGTCCATCAGGACCCTAAATGACGCCCGTCACTCGCCAATCAAAATGCCAAACCAACTCTGAAAATATTCCCCTTTTCATTCCATTGCGTGCTTTTATTTTATACGGGGACGTATTTGCAATGCAAGAGAGTAGTGGATATCGAAAATACAACTAGTTTGATTCATTACGATTTTTTGGTACGAGGTGTAGCGTTCAGAAATTATGGTCGAAATTCATCTCTGGACTCAATGACGTCATTTGGCATCGCAATGACAGGGTGAGAGGGCGAACGCGATGGGTTTGTATATACCATGGAAAGGTATTAAGGGTATAAATTACAATAGGTAATACCCATACAATGTTAATTAGAAGAACATCCCTACACATGCCCACCTAGACTTCAACAATTTAGTGATAACATTTTTAATCAACTTTTAGCGACTAAAATTATATTGAAACATTCTTAGGTGTTGATTACACCTTCACTTAACCCATCCATCTTTATTAGATTTGCAACGTAATAAAACCACTTGAGATTACGACATTGTAAAAGGAACTACGACTATAAGGTCTTCTGTTTATCTACTAGGTTGGTACTTAGTGCCTATGTATATACGATTTTTATAGGCGCGGTAATAAAGTTACTAGCGTAGTATCAACACAAAAGTAAGTTAAACTCGCACTTTTAACCGCGTGTTTTGGCTTTACTTACGTTGATACTCTTATGTTAATATTCATATGCTAATCTTAATATTTTTAGGTCGTCAGGAAAATTACTGCCAATTAAAACATATGATTATCAGCCTCCATATATTTGTCCTTCTACTGATGACAGTCAATGAAGGTTACTACAAATCATTCGCTTCGAAATGGTCGTCGAGAAATGATGTCACAGGTTCAATTACTAGTACTGACACGGCGTGAACGGGGAAGATTTGGCCGAGATAACGGCCGTCTTAAAACGAACGGCTAGTACCTAGTGTATGACAATGTACAGTTTGAAGTGACTTACTGGATCATTTACACTATGCCGATACAACACGCACACAGACACACTGACCCAGTTATTCCCCATTTTTCTGTAATTACTCACCGCTCTTTGTCGACGTCCCTAGTTGGGGGAGCGAGTGTCACCGCTGCAACTACACCGCCGTTCACTTCCTTTGTCACTTAGCATCTTGCATCCGATGAAGTCCAAGATCATGCTCGGGAGATTATGACGATTCCTGCCTCTGCCGTCCATAAGTCGCGCGGCGTATAGCCTGTACGTGAACGCGGCCTTATCTGATAAGTGATTGAGAAAATAAACTTTTATATATCAAACAGATAACATTGTCAAGCCTTACTAAAATTGATAATCTACAATACTCTATCGCATTGTGAAAAATAAAGATAAATTTAATATGAGGTAGGTATACGCTGCCAATACCTATATGTGAGTAGAATTTTAGTTTTATAAATATAATGAAATGACGTTTCATAAGCACATCATTAGATCGGTACCAACCGAAGTTCAAAGTTACTGTACGCACACTGGAAGTACTCTATGAATCATCATCGCCACCTCCATTATATACACAAGTACGAGTGTTGTATACTCATGTATCTATACATAGTGTATTCCTAGATGTTGCAATTATAATCGAGGGGGTAGATTATAGTGTCGGATGTTCCCGGTATGAAAATTATGACGCTTTTGTTGAATACAGCTAGGTTGTTCCTGAAATCTACTTAAAATTTTAAATAAAAAAGTATTTTTTTTAACAGACGGTTCTTAAAAGTACCGATAAATCGAACCCCGAGGCTTGAGGGTTTAATTACACATAGAAATTGGATAAAAAAATGAGATGAAAGTGTTAAATTGACAACTAGTGTAGGTGATGGCGTGCTGTGGGGAAGCAATCAGCCCTTTGTGGCGACATCGAAATAGGTTACATTGTAACTTCGTAACAAGTCCATTACGAGCTTGTAGCGGTGGATGGGTTACAATCAGTGCGTCGTTAAAAGAGTGAATAGTGATTATATGCAGCAGTGAGATATGTACCAAGCCAGAGGCTTAAATAAATATATGAAAAATAGTACGCAAGGGAAGAAACATATGTTCAAATGCAGACAAGTGGAAAGTGATCCTGCCTAGGAAGCTGGCGGTTCTGGGTTCGAATGCAGGCATTTATTTATGTGATTCAACTCCTCCCTAGCGTTATCCCAGTACAGTTGCATCCTGAACGATGCCCGCGGTCCGCTACCTAATCCCAAGATTTGGCGTAGGCACTAGTTTTTACGGAAACGACTGCCATCTGACCTTCCAAGCCAGCCCAGGGGAAAACTAGACCTTATTGGGATTAGGCTTATGTGTGTTTTGTGTCAATTTATTTATGTGAGGAGCACTAATATTTGTTTTTGGGTCATTGATGTTTTCTACGTATTTAAGCTATACTGACGAGCAAAAGTAACGGGTAAACTTTGTATGGAAGTTCCATAGAAAGTGTACGGCATTTTTTTGCTCATCAGTACACGTATATAGGTAAGAATGTAAATCGTCGCCTAGTGCACATAGTACAATCCTTTGCTTAGTTTGGGACTAGGTCGATTTTTATAAAATTTTCCATAAACATTGCCTTAGGTAAATTGTTTTAATTTTGGATTGGAATCTGTTTGGCATTTCTTAAAATATGAAACTAATTCAAATACGTTTACTCAAATAAACCCTATTGAGTTATCGGTACTAATATCTATGCCTTTCAACCCTTAAAGGTATACGAGGTAGTTCGATTGTCGAGATAAAATGTGTGTTTGCCTTTTGACATATTCAGTTTATTCATAGAATTTTGATGTGGGTTGAGTGGGTGCGTTATCTAGATTATTCAAGGGTTTCCTATATCTATACTTATTTATAAATACCCAACGGTTTTCGAGAATGTTCTCATATCAAGTAAAAGCGAAAAACTAATGAATAAGCTTTCAGGTAATAAATAATGAGTATTTATTACCTGTAAGCTTTCTGGCAATGTACTTATTTTAATTTGTCAGAGTAATTAATAAGTGTAGCTCGACTGTTAGTGTTAATTTGAAAACAATAAATAAATTAATAATTGTTACGTAATACTCGACCAGTATATGATAATGCAAGTTCGGCTGCACAAACTGAGCGACCCCATTTCTATCCGGAGGGGAGTGCGGCAAGGAGATACCATTTCACCCAAGCTTTTTACGGCTGTCTTAGAAGACATCATAAAAACGCTTGAATGGGACAGTGTTGGTATTAACATTAATGGTGTCTTCTTGTCGCACTTAAGGTTCGCTGATGACATTGTTTTGTTTGCCGAGACTCTGGATGATCTCCAAAGCATGATCAAAGATCTTCATCATGCTTCTTTGCAGGTAGGTCTCAGGATGAATATGTCCAAGACTAAAGTTATGGCGAACTTCTCCGGTGGCTCGAATCCAATCATAACGGTTGGAAACGAGGAACTGGAGTTGGTCGACCAATACGTGTATCTTGGACATGTTCTATCCTTTGACAAGGTAAGCCAAGCTAAGGAGATCTCCAGGAGAGTCCAGCTCGGGTGGGCCGCGTTCAATAAACTGAACGACTTCCTTAAATCCACCGACGTTCCACAATGCCTGAAGACTCGCCTCTTTAACCAATGTGTCCTGCCCGCCATGACGTACGCTGCCGAGACATGGACGCTTACGAATGAGGCTGTGCACAAAATACGTGTAGCACAGAGAGCAATGGAGCGTGCCATGCTCGGCATTAGATTGCAAGACCGAGTGAGGAATGACGAGATCCGACGCCGCACGAAAGTGCGTGACGTCGGAGATGTCATTACCAAACTCAAGTGGAGTTGGGCAGGACACATTGCTAGGCAGAGTGATGGCAGGTGGACCAAGAAAGTGTCAGACTGGTGGCCAATTCATGGCAAAAGGAGCGTCGGCCGTCCACCGGCTAGATGGGTCGATGACATTAGGAAGATCGCGGGTCACTCTTGGATAAGACTGGCTCAAGACCGGGACGAGTGGCGTACTCGAAGAGAGGCCTATGCTCAGCAGTGGGCGATAACAGGCTGAAAATGATGATGATGATGATATGATAATGCGATATTTCAATGTTTCTGATCGAAAAGACATCGGTGTCATATCGGTGACATCGAGGAAGTGGGCACATGATTCCAATCTGTGGAATTTTGTATATGTAGCTTGTGTTTGTATCGACAATGCCGTGATATAGATACTGTTCTGGGTTAAATTAAATATGAATCAGTTCGGAAGTTCTAGACATTCCTAAAACCATGTAAGAATTTCACGAGAGTTCGAAGCCAAGAAAATCAGCGCGTGTTGGCATGTCCTGCGCCCGTAGCACACATGTTACGATCGAGAGTATCTCGACTGATCTCGAGCTACGCGTCTTGTTGTGATTGGAGCTGTTAGAAAGTGACGGATAGCTCGAGATACGCCGACATACTCTCGAGCGCAACACGTGCTAGGCCTACTGGGGTAGAAGAAGTACTTAAAAGGGCTGTACAGCGGGACAATTATACCGTTTCCTATAATTATTATTTAAATAATTGGCTTTCGATGTGTATCGTGATTAGGGGATTTCATAAGGTGAAGTATTTTGATTCGTCTAGTCAAAGCCCTAATATGGCACACTTTTTAAGCATGAGATGTGAAAATGGAATTTACATGTTATAAGGTACCTATATTATCTAAAAAATATATATAGGTGCCCTGACGTTTTGGTCATCGTCGACGTTCTACACTCAATAGCAAAAAGCGGGTCCACGTTGTATATAACCATATAAATTGTACCGAAGTGTCTGCTCTTTAGTGTAGAATCTACACTGTAGATAGTATAAAACAGAAGCTCGACAATAAACCTGTGCTCCGCCAACTACGCGTTGCGTAACGTTCTATAGCTCTGTATGACTTTTTGTCCACTTTTCACAATAGTGTTATGCATATCCCGTGTACCAACAGCGATGTTTGTGATGCCATCGGCGCAGCAGCTTTAATGGGTTTCGAGTGCAACATTGTGTTCGAACGTGCAACAATGCAAACAGCGCTGGACCCGAGTGGTTTTATGGAATGATGCGTCAATTTTAAGCTGTATGTCGATATGAAGACTAACGACTCCTTTACTGGGTAAGTATTTGGTAGTAGCCGTTGACGATTGCGTAGTAGTTTTCCTAAGCAACTGAAACGACGTCGGAGGTGATCATGACGGCACGGATGGCTTAATTAGATCATCATCATCATCATCATCATATCAGCCGAAAATGTGTAATGATTGAAAAATTCACCACCACAAGGCATAAGGACCCACGGTAGCACAGTTGGTAAAGAGCAATGGACGGGGTCTAGAGGTCGTGGGTTTAAATCCGACGCTCGGCGTTTCATTTTTAAATTTTCACTTTAATTTAAAATTAAAACCTTGCGTGTAAAAAATGTACTTGAATAGTTGTAAATTAAATAAAACTTTTTAATTTAAAATTATGATTTCGTTAGCGGACGCATCATCCGCTTGACAACATTGAATATGACGGTAATGTTGATAATTATGTCTCGTTCTTCATTCTGGTGGCTCAAATTTTCAATAAAAGAAAACATAAATATTGTAAGGAAACCAGTATAACCCCAACAAGGTCTAGTTTACTCTCTGGGTGAGAAGGTCAGATAGCAGTCGCTTTTGTAAAACTTGTTCCTGCGCCAAATCCTGGGATTATATAGGTGTCTACGTGTACCCTGGCTCCTTAGGGCACAGCCAGGAAAAAGCTAATAATGATTCAACTGAGAAAATTATACTGACTTTATATACGTTCGTAGGTCCTACCAACTTAACAAACTCTATTATATCTATAATGCCATTCAGTTTCCCGAGCTGTCTAAAACAAAATAGAACCAGAAGAGCGTTTTAATCTGTACGCAGTTTCATATTTCATAGACTGCAGCATTAATACGAGCACAGGTAAAAAGCGCGCATTTATCTCAACAACAATGGAGTGCATTAAACGAGGAAAAACGAGCATCGTATAAAATGCAAGATCTAGTGTTAAACTTGAGAGAATAATTAACTGAACTTCCAGGGTAAGCGAGATAGAGAACGTAATTAGCCTACTTGAGATGTAACTAAACTGAAACGGTTTTTGATCTTAATATTTTACGTTAATCATTCTAGGAAATCTTAAGGGACCAATTTTTAAGTTACTAACGTTAAGCATAATTCCATATTTAATACATCAATGTTTGTCTGTGACACGCTAATCATTTTCAATGTATAAATATTCATTTAAAATTCAGTGACATAGAGGTTAATTCGAAACATAGCATATGATACGCAGGCGCGTCAAACCTGCGTGTTATTGAAATCATATTTGGTATAACTCAAACCGACCGTTCATGGGCAATTTCTGAAATATTTCATTAATATTCCAATGCGAGTCAGACTCGCGCACGAAGGGTTCCGTACCATAATCTATAAAAACGGCAAAAAAAACATGTCTGTTGGATGGGAGCCCCCTTAAATATATTTTATGTCACACCTGGCCATAAAGTGGCCATTATCGCACGCTCCGCGCGCGAAAAAACCCACTTCCTGGCCAGGGTGTGACATAAAATTTTGTACTTACCACGGGCGATAATAAAGAAAGCCTCAGATCGCATATTTATCGCCCTTGCCTTCGGCTCGGGCGTAAAATACCTGCGATCTGAGACATTCTTTGTTTTATCGCCCTTGGTAAGTAATGTACTATTTTTATACTCGTCGACTACAATATTACAATTACAACTTTATAGACCATTGCACAATATTATACATTTTAAGCTGAACTAAAAGTCTATGCTCTATGGAGTAATATAATATTTCATTGTACAACTGCGCGGAGAATCGAAATTACATTCAAAAATAGAACGCCGTAATTTGATGAAAAAAAATTAAGTTTAAGGCGACTCATTTTATGAATATTTCAACATTGATTGTGCTTCCCGCGCTTTTGAACGTAAAAACGTCAATGCACTTGTCAAATGTGTACCTACTTAAAGTCGTCTGGATACTGGCCATAATCATTAGAAAAAAAACTTAAATTCTCTTGCGTCGTGATTGGTCGAAATTTGACATTATGCCAAAGGCGGGCATGGACTGATAATTTTTATTTTCGTCATAACAGGGCACCGGCCCTGTGGGAATTGTTATTACAAATTTACAATACTTGTGATATATGTGATATTATCGTAAATTTTATAATTATTTAGACTTGTTTTCAATATTCATCAATACCCACGTGATACGTATTGTGATATGTGCAGATCACGTGCTTTTAATCACCGTGTAACCTACATGCACTAATGAGATCGTTTCGGCGGCAACTTTCTGTTATTTTGTTATTTTCGTGGACTCGTAGAAAAAGTATTGTATACAATAGTTATATAATTAGCTTTTTTAGTCTCGACAAGCCTCGTGGTCTAAACGCGGTTCTCGACTAAAAAAGCATTCATTATATAACGATTGTATAAAATACTATTTTCTGTTTTTTCGTATTTGTTATTATAGCGGCAACAGAAATACATCATCTGTGAAAATTTCAACTGTCTCACTATCACGGTTCATGAGATACAGCCTGCTGACAGACAGATGGACAGCTGAGTCTTAGTAATCGGGTCCCGTTTTACCCTAAGGATACGGAACGCTAAAAAAACACTTATCATGTTTCGGAAAGAAACGCTACAGGTTAAATTTCACTTAAGTTTCTGAAATGTTTCTGTCATAGTTATACTATGATTGGTCTAATGACGAGTAGTTAGCTGTCTAAATTCAGATACGTAGTGCCTTAGCAAAGCCAAAGAAGTAAAAGTAATAATAAGAATGAATAAGGTAACTGACAGCTTAGAAACATAGCAAGAAATCAGGACCTGGCAACTTCTATTGCATTCTGTCCATCGCTAGACGTACATTCGTAATTTATTTATTGAATTCAGATACATTTACAGTCGGGCTACAAATGACTGCACGCTAAATTTTAACATATGATACTTTTTATTCCATGACCCTAATAGTGGCCTCGGTAAGAGGACTTATACGGCATTTCGTGAACAAAAGATTTCCTGTATCAGGGTAGGTCCTTTAGGACCCAGAGATGGATTTTCGAAGTAGAGCCCTCGAAATTTTTTATGTCAAATTTTTGAGGGGGGGGTGTGTCTATGTTAATCTTGATATCTGCGCCAGTTAAGCTACTGGGTCAAGTTGGGTGTCAATTTCGAGTAAATCAAGGATGCTAAATTCATTTCTGGAATTATTTTTGTACCATTCCATACAAAATTTTCGAAAAATAACAAAAAATAGGTAATTTTTCATTCATACTGAAAACTGAAAAATGGCCGTAGCTTTAAAAAACACCTACACATTTTGGAAAAAACATAGGTCTTCAGAAAACCCTGTTAATATCGTATTCAAAAATATATATTTCAAAAATATACCTACTGTGGAAGTATTAAAAAAATTAAAAATTAAAAGATAGAACAAAAAAACAAATTAATTCAAAAACATAGTTTGTGATCTTGGAATCGTAGTGGTGGGTTAATTAACTCAATAAAAACATATTTCATGCCAATATACGTCTTAAAATATTAAAAAAACAATGAAATATATCAATTTCGCCCTAAAATATCTCGTAAAAATTTATCAAATTTTAGAGAGCCGCCCTGCTACGTACGAGTTAACGATTTACAAAAAGTCTTAGCTTATGTTATTAAGGACTAATGTAGATTTCTATTACAGAAAGAATTTTTAAAATCGTTTGATTACTTCTAAAGATAGGCCCCTATAAACGACAGTACAAATTCGAACTCCATGAATTATATGGATAACGGCTAAATTAAAAAAAAATGCCAACTAACATTAACGGATCCTGTCCAAAATAATATTGGATCACCCTAAAAGTACAGCCTTATTAATAATAATAAAAAAAATGATATTGGTCCACCTTGTAAGTAATAATTAGCATTCATATACCGCGGAGATACCTTTGTAAATTGAAGAGTGTCCATTTTCTCATGGATCCCAATATCAGATCTTGACCAAATTTAAAAGAAAACATCACTGAGGCAGCCCCTTCCAAACCAAAAAAAAAACGCGAAATCGGTCTTAAACTAGCAAAGATATTTGTGAACATATCTAAAAAATATTTACAGTCGAACACAGGACCTCATCTTTTTTGAAGTTAGTTATGATTTTTTAAACCCAGGACCAGTATAAACTGATAAAGATGTTGTACTCTCCTTCTTCGGCCTCCTCGACGTCATCTTTGCTGAAACCCCTGGTCCACACTGGACACACATTTAAAACCATCAGTAATCGCATTTGCGACTACCCACAGGTCTTGAAGCAGCGTGCATGGCATTCATTCTCGCTTTCAAGGACAGTGGCCTCTGCAGCTGTTCTTGCAGCTAAGTTCTCGTGCCGCATTCCAGATTCTGTGTTGGATTGTCCATACGGGCTGCCACTGTTCCTCCTTTTATCCACTCGTCTGTTAGGGAGGGTATATATTGTGTGTCATTTAAAGTTTGTCCCCACAAGTGATCTGCTTGATAGGCTGCCCTAAGCGCATGCATACTGAAACTAAAATCCATAAAATATTACAGTGTAATTTTTATCACAGTCATCGTTTTAAAACCTGAAAATAACTTAGAGGAACTATCATTGTTATTAGTCAGACACGTCGGTATAGTCAGGTAAGATTCTCTATTAGTTATTTTTACTCTTAAAAGTGGAAAACATTTCAATTCGGTGACTGTACCCAGTAGCTAGTAACGTATTTCGGTACTTACCGACCCGCCCGCGCAGCCGTCTTGCGACCCATGATATTTTTTTCTGTCATAATTTTGTAGGCAGAGCTATATTGATATTTATATATTTAGAATCTGCATAAAACGAGCTTTCTTATAGTATTTATTTCATTATTTAAATCAACTTTTTACATCCAATATCAGAGCGCTGAATCAAAAAGTAAAAATTAAAAATGTATAAATTTGCGATTTTAGTCAGAAAATTGTTCCAAAATAGTAAAATATACGATCAGAAATGATGTCGGTGTATTCCTTTTATACGAAAACGATACCAAACTTGCCTTAGTAGATATTAGAAAGGAGTCAGCTTAGTTTGAAATGTACAGGTCGGCTGCTATGTTTGGACCCCCCCCATTTCTTACCACGTGAAAAATCCGGGGGGCTCTACTTCGTAAATGCATCTTTAGACTATAGATATCAATCCTGCCAAAGGAAATCTTTTGTTCATTAAACGCCGTATTTTCCCTTTTCTTGTTCCGTACAGATGCCACTATAAAAATTGCATGTCATCTAAAATTCAAATATTTCTTTCCCATAAATACGATTTCGCTCCGGGCTGGTTTCCGGGGCGTGTAGACAAACATTTTGTTTTTATTTAAAAAAAAAACACGAAAACATGAAATCGAACCCGAAAAGCCATAGCAAAATTCTAATTATGCTGCCTTCAGGGCGTTTATGGAGGTAACCGTACATTGCTTCGGTTTTGCAAATCGTTTTTGAATATCGATGCAAGTCAATGTAACTTTGTAAACGTCAATACATATTTAGTAAAAAAAAATGGAAAAATGTCTCTCTCTCTCTCAGGATTTGAACCTCCAACCTTCTGGCATTCGTGGCCAGAAGGTTGGAGGTCGGCAGGATTCGAGTCTCCCGTAGTAGAAATACGGAAGACTCGAATCCTGCTCGAAGCTTAAATTTTTAAAATAGAAAACTTCATCTGTTACCAACTAAATAGGTACTAAAAATTGTTGTATAATTGGTCTGGAACAAAGGCAGCATATTGTCGATTGTTGATAAGGCTCTACCTAGATGAGTATTCAGTTATAATTACCTGAGCTTTATTGGCTACCGACGAAGCGGTAATCCCTTATTCTTAAGTAGTACGCTGAGGTTATTTGGTAGAGAATACTTTATTGCAATAAGTGCGCCTTTGTCATGAACGTGGTGTTTGATAAACTGTACATATTAAAAGGGGTAAAATTTCAACCCATTTAATCGGATAACATATTTTATTTATTCTTTCTAGTCATTATTTCCTTTTGCAGATTTTTGTGGTAATGTTTTTGGTTAGTACTACACCCAATTGAGGCGGTGTAAGTTTTGATCTACATAGACGTTCAAAAACTACAAAAAAAATGCAGTGAAATGTAATATGCAGATGATTTATTATCAATAGCAATAAACAACAAACGACGAAATGATAAATTATTTGTCAAAAATAGCTACAATAATTTCCATTTTCTACAAACAAAACTCGGTTTTCTACAAAACTTGCAGATAATTAGTTTTTGGCTAGTTATTATTACTTGGTTAATTCTAGGCCAAGAATCCTTTAAGGTCGTTTCGAACGTTACGAGTAGAATAAGTTATTTACTACCAAAAATTTTACTATAAAGTTCAAAAATCTGGGAAGAAAAAGTAATTACTAGAAACAAATAATAAAAACAGTTTCACCCATAAAATGGATTCAAATTTTACCTGTTTTAATATATGAACATCTGTATAAGTTGTTATTTTCTATAATAAGGATTAAAAAACATTAGACATAACCTTAATATTCCCTCGGACATTTACCTATATTCTACAATAGGTACCGAGAAAATCTGCATGTACTTTACTTTGACATCACCCATATGCTTGCAGTTATACTTAAACTTTCTGTTCCCCTTTTCCGCAACTTCTCCTGCAAACGTGTCATTTCGTTCCCCAGTAAGATGTCACTGACACACTAACATACTACGTACAACTAAGCGCACTTGCAAACAGAGGGGACCATCGATTTTAACTGAAAAGTAAAACGGAGTATTATGATACGGGATT
Organism: Cenopis cana; assembly: GCA_951800055.1. Classification (NCBI taxonomy): domain Eukaryota; kingdom Metazoa; phylum Arthropoda; class Insecta; order Lepidoptera; family Tortricidae; genus Cenopis; species Cenopis cana. Next base: position 13,393,217 of record OX637472.1, read on the forward strand.
CATGTGCTTACGACTTTATAGATTTAAGGAATATGAGCGCGGGCCTTGAGACACAAAAACGGAATGTCGTATTACTACGGGAGATTTGAGGAGTTAGATCTGTACGGTAATGTGCCTGGTAGATGCAGGTGCATTGAACTAAGGCTGCGCCAATTATTCATCGCCATGCTTTCACGGCAAAATCCCTTAAAGGCGTACCCCTTTTTTGCAGATTTATCGTAGCAAGATGTGGTCAGCAGGGTAATTATGTAACGTGTCAAACATACGTAAGATTGAGGGGTTTTGTCGACCAAGAGCGAGTATGCCTCAAACGCTGAGGGTTATGTACAAAATTAGTTCACAAAAAGTCTATATTAATGATTAAAAACCTAGATATTTAGAGATATGTATGTTTATATTTTTCCTGTATGATTTACATCAATGTGTTTATTCTTTTATTCATGTGTAATAATTTCAAATCTCGCTTGCTAAGCTTTGGAGATTCAGGGGGAAGAATTAGTATTTATTTAAATATGGGTTTAGAACCGTAGGTAACGTAAGAGTTCGACAGTAGAGCTTGGATCGGAGTCATCTGTGGGCAGGGGCACCCCAGTACCAGCTTCTCTCACTGGATCACATACAACGGAGAGTGACTCGAATCATCGGTTGCCAGCTTATTTCAGATCGGCTTGTCTCATCTAGTCTTATTATTCCCTGTAAGAATTATTACGACTATTGCATATTACGCGGCTGCAAATACAACTTCTTTTTCCTTGCCTTCATCAAAGTTGTAAGACCTACCCTTGGCATCTAATCATTTACATTTGTATGTATGATGTATCCATGCAAGTAACTTTAATATAGTCATATTTCCCTACATCTTACACGTTTATTACATGAAGTATGCGATGCCTGGAAATATACGATAATTAACTTCATTTAAGTGACGTAAGTAATGAGCGTTGATTTTTTTTTATAAGTAAATATTTTTTCAACGCTCGTAAACATTGCTCTTATTATTCCGCTTTAATACTCATAATCCATGCCCATTCATTCACAAAATATTTGTAAAAATTGTCGATGTGTGCTTTATTAATGTTAAACTTGGGGAGAAACCCTTCGTCCCAGTACTGCCACATGCCGGGTAGAGTCAGTCTGACCCAGGTCGGGGCCTAGCTGAGTTTCTTGGTGGACTCTTCTCAGCTAGGATAGATTTAGTGAACCAGCGACAAAACTCCCAGTAGCTCGATTCCGTTGACAGGTCAGATTCGGTTGAAGCCGCAGGAATTTCACTGGAGCGCCAACTCTTAGAGTGTTCGGATCTCATGGAAACAAAGAGACGAAAGAACCTTTGTTGTAGTTCTTAGTTGAAGGCTAGGTATGGATGAGTCTGACCCGGTTTGTAGCCAGTTTCGTGCTTCCTTGAAAGACTGGAAGTTATATCCATGAGTTTCGGAATGCACTGATCTGATAACGGTTAGGTTCAGTCGGGCGTAAAAATTAACTTGAAAAAGCGCCATATAAAATAAATGGATATAGTTGTACAGTGCTACCTAACAATAGTTATTTGTTATACAAGGGTGCAAAGTTGTATTTTAACCGCGAGTGTGGAATTGTAACACGAACTAGCGAATAGATTCTAAAGTTGAACCACGAGCTAGCGAATGGATTCTATGGTTGAACCACGAGCGAAGCGAGTGGTTCGAAAATAGAATCCTGAGCGAAGCGAGTGGTTCAAAAATAGAATCCTGAGCGTAGCGAGTGTTGCAACACACGAGACGTAAAATAACTTTGCATCCGTGTGTAACACAAATATTTTCACCTCACTAAAGCGAGGAAAACACTACTTACATAAGAAAAACAACTGAAATATATAAAAACAACCTTTATTTTAACTAGTAGCTACAAAAATTGGCAGGAAATCTTATGTACCTTTAGCTAACTATTAACAAATATATGTAAATGCGCAAGGGTGCTAAACTAATATATTTGCTGTACTCAAGTACATATAATATTAGAAAGACAACAATATTATGTAGGTAAAATCTGTTTTTATACCCCAGATACTTAAATCACAGTTCAGTACTAATACCTTATAATCATATGCCCAATGCCCAACAAATGTAATATTACAAAACCGTATAGATTGGGCACTAGAGTGGGCCAATTGAACTGTCATTAGTACCTGGGATATAATTTACAATTAACAATTAATTTTAGTAACTAGGAAAGCAGCCAAAGTTTATGCCAAGTTAAATCATAATTTGTGGTTTCAGTTTTTTGTACAGTTTAGAACAGATTGATTATTGGGTGATACAAAACACCTACTTATGTACCTAAAACTGTAAAAAAATCCTACAAAAACCTAAAACCACAAATAGTTTTAATTTTTTATATCAGTGCAGTGGTCCCAGCCAAGTTGACAATTATTTGCACAATGACAAATCTGACTCTCTGTCACTCTTCCAAATTAGTGTGATAGAGACACAGACAGATAATAATTATATTGTTGCCATAGACAGTTTTACTAAATATAATATGTACCTATTCATAACTAAAATGTTTAACACCTCTTACATTACAAAAAGTGGAAATAAATGGTTTTAAAAATTAAAAGTTACTGTACAATTAGACATGTTAATGGTCATATTTTTATTGGGAACTGATATGGTGTTATTGGTAACTTGGGTGCTATTAGCCAAATTATCGTCATTTTGTTTATCTTCCACTGTAAATGTAGGAGAGTGAGCCATAGGAATGCTAGAAGCATCCCTTTCAAATTCGGCATCTTTTAAATTTGATGGATCTTTAAAATAATCTGATAACAATGCATCTTTTGAAGTTGATGGTTGATTCATTGGATCTATGCATGACTTATTTAGTGTAATACTGCTCACAATTCCCTTGCAAATTTTTGATTTGTTTTCAATGGAGTCCTCTAGATACCCTTCAGCAGCCCCGTTGGACCTCCATCCACCATGGCGCTTAATGGTGGTCAAGTCGGCACCCGAGTCTGCCAATAGAGTTGCAGAGGTCCGTCTAAAGCAATGTCCGGTGTATTGTTCTGGTGATGTTAGCTTGAGAAAAGTGGCAATATCACGAGGCAAGCTGCCAATTTTATTTGGCCCCATGGGTTGTCGAAAACATTTTCCTTTGCGGTAAGCCAAAAAGAATCTGTCAGTCTCTGTATTAGAAGGCCGTAGGTTTTGGTACTTTTTTATAATTTCCACATATTCATTTCGAACCACAAAGTTTCTCTCAATATTTGTTTTAGTGTCTGGTAATTTGAATAGTAATAATGTATCAGAATGTTTTTCAACATTGTTAGTCCTGAGGTATGTGATTTCCTGTGTCCTACATGCTCCACTTATTCCTATGATGAGGACCACCTGAAACATGAAAAGAATTTAATTTATGCTTGGTTTAAAGTATGTACTAAAACAAGATTTCACAAGGCTTGAACCTTTTACTCTCTTATTCTTAGAGTAATATTTAAGAAAATAAAGTATTTGAAATACTTACTTACTTTAGCCGCTAGATAATCTATATCAGGTGCTTCATTCAAAAATCTTTGCACATCTGATGCTGTAAATATCTTTGATTTCTTCGGTTTGTGACCGGCAGATGTTTTTTTTAGGAACGCCATCAGTTTCGGATAATTTTCAACATTCTTCTTTATTTTTAGAGTCGCTTTTAGCATTGAAAATGTACTCCAAAGTGTACTGGGCTTTTTAGATTTGGCGATTTCGAGGAAATAGGACAACAAAACCGTTTCAGAGAACGTTTTCGCTCCTTTTCTTTGCCTCCATTCATTGAATAAATCGAACGCTTTGACATATTTAAGTCTTGATTTTACTGGTAGTAACTGAAGTTCTGCGGTTTGGACGGCTGTCCGCAATTCTGCGGGCGTTAATTGTAACGCCTCTTCGTCACTAGAGCTACTCATATTCACACAAAACCTCGAGAATTTGCACAAAACACTAACCATACACGTTAACGCAACGCAAGAAAAGTTTTAAAACTTTTAAATTAGGAATCAAGAAAAAAATCCATGCGGATGCGTTCCGTTTCATGACTTTTGAGTTTGCGCTGTTACTTGTGGTGCGTTCAGAATAATTAAAATTGATGTATCAAGATAAAATTCCTTGTAGGATTTTAAGCGTTTTAAGGTAAAATCAAGTAATAAATTTGTTTTCACTGTATGTTTTTAATTGACTACGATTAAATATAATATTACTTTTGAGTCCACACCATCTGATTTTATCAGACAATTTTTTGAGATCAGCGAAAATTGTCCTGTCTGAACTGGCCTTTACATGTTATTATGTTTAAAAAAAGTAACTTATTTCACGTTCGGATTTCAAAATTACTTTGCCCACATGTGGATAAAATGCAGTTTTGCTATCTGTTTTTAAAGAATAAAAAAGGACTTTCCGAGCTAGTGAGGTGAAATAGTTATTTGTTATACAAGGGTGCAAAGTTGTATTTTAACCGCGAGTGTGGAATTGTAACACGAACTAGCGAATGGATTCTAAAGTTGAACCACGAGCTAGCGAATGGATTCTATGGTTGAACCACGAGCGAAGCGAGTGGTTCGAAAATAGAATCCTGAGCGAAGCGAGTGGTTCAAAAATAGAATCCTGAGCGTAGCGAGTGTTGCAACACACGAGACGTAAAATAACTTTGCATCCGTGTGTAACACAAATATTTTCACCTCACTAAAGCGAGGAAAACACTACTTACATAAGAAAAACAACTGAAATATATAAAAACAACCTTTATTTTAACTAGTAGCTACAAAAATTGGCAGGAAATCTTATGTACCTTTAGCTAACTATTAACAAATATATGTAAATGCGCAAGGGTGCTAAACTAATATATTTGCTGTACTCAAGTACATATAATATTAGAAAGACAACAATATTATGTAGGTAAAATCTGTTTTTATACCCCAGATACTTAAATCACAGTTCAGTACTAATACCTTATAATCATATGCCCAATGCCCAACAAATGTAATATTACAAAACCGTATAGATTGGGCACTAGAGTGGGCCAATTGAACTGTCATTAGTACCTGGGATATAATTTACAATTAACAATTAATTTTAGTAACTAGGAAAGCAGCCAAAGTTTATGCCAAGTTAAATCATAATTTGTGGTTTCAGTTTTTTGTACAGTTTAGAACAGATTGATTATTGGGTGATACAAAACACCTACTTATGTACCTAAAACTGTAAAAAAATCCTACAAAAACCTAAAACCACAAATAGTTTTAATTTTTTATATCAGTGCAGTGGTCCCAGCCAAGTTGACAATTATTTGCACAATGACAAATCTGTCTCTCTGTCACTCTTCCAAATTAGTGTGATAGAGACACAGACAGATAATAATTATATTGTTGCCATAGACAGTTTTACTAAATATAATATGTACCTATTCATAACTAAAATGTTTAACACCTCTTACATTACAAAAAGTGGAAATAAATGGTTTTAAAAATTAAAAGTTACTGTACAATTAGACATGTTAATGGTCATATTTTTATTGGGAACTGATATGGTGTTATTGGTAACTTGGGTGCTATTAGCCAAATTATCGTCATTTTGTTTATCTTCCACTGTAAATGTAGGAGAGTGAGCCATAGGAATGCTAGAAGCATCCCTTTCAAATTCGGCATCTTTTAAATTTGATGGATCTTTAAAATAATCTGATAACAATGCATCTTTTGAAGTTGATGGTTGATTCATTGGATCTATGCATGACTTATTTAGTGTAATACTGCTCACAATTCCCTTGCAAATTTTTGATTTGTTTTCAATGGAGTCCTCTAGATACCCTTCAGCAGCCCCGTTGGACCTCCATCCACCATGGCGCTTAATGGTGGTCAAGTCGGCACCCGAGTCTGCCAATAGAGTTGCAGAGGTCCGTCTAAAGCAATGTCCGGTGTATTGTTCTGGTGATGTTAGCTTGAGAAAAGTGGCAATATCACGAGGCAAGCTGCCAATTTTATTTGGCCCCATGGGTTGTCGAAAACATTTTCCTTTGCGGTAAGCCAAAAAGAATCTGTCAGTCTCTGTATTAGAAGGCCGTAGGTTTTGGTACTTTTTTATAATTTCCACATATTCATTTCGAACCACAAAGTTTCTCTCAATATTTGTTTTAGTGTCTGGTAATTTGAATAGTAATAATGTATCAGAATGTTTTTCAACATTGTTAGTCCTGAGGTATGTGATTTCCTGTGTCCTACATGCTCCACTTATTCCTATGATGAGGACCACCTGAAACATGAAAAGAATTTAATTTATGCTTGGTTTAAAGTATGTACTAAAACAAGATTTCACAAGGCTTGAACCTTTTACTCTCTTATTCTTAGAGTAATATTTAAGAAAATAAAGTATTTGAAATACTTACTTACTTTAGCCGCTAGATAATCTATATCAGGTGCTTCATTCAAAAATCTTTGCACATCTGATGCTGTAAATATCTTTGATTTCTTCGGTTTGTGACCGGCAGATGTTTTTTTTAGGAACGCCATCAGTTTCGGATAATTTTCAACATTCTTCTTTATTTTTAGAGTCGCTTTTAGCATTGAAAATGTACTCCAAAGTGTACTGGGCTTTTTAGATTTGGCGATTTCGAGGAAATAGGACAACAAAACCGTTTCAGAGAACGTTTTCGCTCCTTTTCTTTGCCTCCATTCATTGAATAAATCGAACGCTTTGACATATTTAAGTCTTGATTTTACTGGTAGTAACTGAAGTTCTGCGGTTTGGACGGCTGTCCGCAATTCTGCGGGCGTTAATTGTAACGCCTCTTCGTCACTAGAGCTACTCATATTCACACAAAACCTCGAGAATTTGCACAAAACACTAACCATACACGTTAACGCAACGCAAGAAAAGTTTTAAAACTTTTAAATTAGGAATCAAGAAAAAAATCCATGCGGATGCGTTCCGTTTCATGACTTTTGAGTTTGCGCTGTTACTTGTGGTGCGTTCAGAATAATTAAAATTGATGTATCAAGATAAAATTCCTTGTAGGATTTTAAGCGTTTTAAGGTAAAATCAAGTAATAAATTTGTTTTCACTGTATGTTTTTAATTGACTACGATTAAATATAATATTACTTTTGAGTCCACACCATCTGATTTTATCAGACAATTTTATGAGATCAGCGAAAATTGTCCTGTCTGAACTGGCCTTTACATGTTATTATGTTTAAAAAAAGTAACTTATTTCACGTTCGGATTTCAAAATTACTTTGCCCACATGTGGATAAAATGCAGTTTTGCTATCTGTTTTTAAAGAATAAAAAAGGACTTTCCGAGCTAGTGAGGTGAAAATAAGTTTACTAGCGCTTTGGAAACCGCGCCGTAAGATGAGGAGTAACTCCGCAAGGAGCGAGCGAAATGCTGGCGATACCTCGCCAGTTACTTGACCCTAATTAAACAAAGCTGCTAAATATCCTAACTATGGAGAGAGAGGTATCCTCTCGTATCTCTAATCACTACCTAGGATTAGTAGGAGGTTAGCCTTATTTAGACTACCACTAGCCTTCCCGTTCCAATAATACAGGGTAGAATCCTAGGACTTAGATTCTGAATCTGGTCTTGGCAAGGTTATCCTAGGCAACATGCAATTAGTATCCAATGATCCACTTTCTTCTATCGTACTATTATTTCACGAGCGCGGGTTGGTCATGGTTGTACTTGTGACACATACGAACACATAGACAAACAACGTGAACTCATAGCTCGTACGCTGACGCACACATAGGCAATGTGCATACATCGCACACAACCATGGCTCACCCGTGCTCGTGATATAAAACTACTATATATAAAACAAACCTAAACTTCAAACAAGTATTCATATCCGTCCAACCGACAGCTTTCTTATCTCCTTTTTTGCCCTTCCATTTTCAATTCCCAATCACAATAAATTAATGAACACTTCACGTTGAATTTTTAATCTGGCAGAAATGTGCATACGAGTATTACAGAATTTCAAAAATCCATACAGTTATTTTTATTATACATTAACTAGCATAAGGAAACAGATTTATTTGAAAAAGAAAAAACCGGCCAAGTGCTAGTGGTACTCGCGCACGAAGGGTTCTATAAAAACGGTCAAAAAATACGTGATATTTATTTTATTCTATTTTTTAGTATTTGTTGTTATAGATACAGCCTGGTGACAGACGGACAGACAGTCAGACAGACAGACGGACAGCGGAGTTTTAGTAATTGGGTCACGTTCTACCCTTTGGGTACGGAACCCTAAAAAGGGAATGAACAGATGTAAAGTAGCATTAAAAGTAACGATGGTCCCCCGGTGGCGGTGGGAAAGTGTAACTTACATTTGACCAATTCAATTCTAGAACTATACCAATATATCAACCAAGAATGCGGATCAATACTCAGCTAGTCTATTCTCGTACTGCAACGACTGCATATAGTTACTATTCAGTCCCAACGCAACTCTCAAAGTGAACTGTAGTTTATTCTGTTTGCAGTTATTTACCAACAAATATAAAAAAATCGTCTTAAGAAAAATCATAATATAACAAAGTATAATATGGATGTGGTTCCAAAGTTTTTGAAAAGTGCTTTGCCTTTAAATCGTTTATTATTCATTAGACTTTTCTTTGGGCATCATTTTAACTTTAGCTCTCGCAAATGGTTGTTAATTATTTCGAAATTATACTGCATTCTCATTTCTTTTTCTATTCCATTGTTAATCTTTTTTTATTTTAATATACTAACATATAGGTTTGGGATAGTTATTGATTTTGCTGTTTCCATTTGGATTACTCTTGTCGAAAATGATACATTTCTGAGATACTGTACTGCAATCAAACATATAGATCGAGCATTCGGAGTTAGACACGTGAACTTAGTTAGTTGTAGATTATATCTCGTGTTCTTTCTAATCACTCTGTCTAGAATTTCAATTAGTATATTCAATATAAAAGCCCTTATGATTGCGCCGTTGAAGTATTTGATAATTTGTTTTATGTATGTGAGCGCCGATTTCGGCCACATTATTCGAATTGTTGTATTAGACGTTTTCTATGAAAGATTCTTGTTTCTTCGAAATCATTTCGAAAACGTTTTTAGACAGCCAGATGATATGATGGTTGGTGCAAATAAAACGTTCAAAGTGGAAGAAGGTTTATTATTATATAGACAGCTTCTAGACTGTCTGCACACTTTGGGAATAATTAAAGTAACGGTAATTAGTCCATTTTCTATGTTTTGATCTTTTTCAGACAAATGATTCATTTTATCCAACGGATACATAAGGTGGTTCGCTTTCCATACTAAACGTCTTTTGACATTTGCAGGCTAGCGGAGTGATATTTTAAGAAACTTAAGTAACAAACATTCATAAATTGGCTTTCCATTTGCTCGAAATTCCCCGTTTCCCAGAATAAACTTGTATAAACTAGAATAATTTGAGAAATTAGTTTAGGTGACATCAATTTTTTCGAATCAAAGCCAATCTAAGTAAGTTTTTTACATAAGTTTCTTGAAATATCACGCCGCTAGCCTGCAAATGTCAAAAGACATTTTGTATGGAAAGCGAATCACCTTAATGTATTAGCCTGCTGAAATGTCAAGGAAAAACCTTAAGCATACTGGTTATGAGGCTTCACTTATTATATTTGTTACAGTTCCTTATATCAGTGGCGGTACATTTAATCACGAGTCTTTGCACTCTGCATTCGGTTATAAATCTAGAAGGAATGGTATGTATTTTGATTGCTAATATACTACATCATAAATATAGCGTAGCCTACCAAAATAAAAAATAAAAATTCAAAATTCAAACATTTATTCTGCGAATAGGCCACAAGGGCACTTTACATGGCATAATGTTGAGATTTAAAATTTAATAAAGTCTGACAATAAGAAGACACTACATTTGGCATATCAACATATTCATTTACAATTTCAGAAATACTAGAATAAGAATATAATACATTTTTCATGTCAAAATATTAATAATCTGTTACAAATATTACAATATCAGTAAAGTTAGAGATGTATAAGGTCTCAGTCTGAATAATAAAGAGTATATGAAATGAATATCCCAAAGATGTAAATGGTCTCTGAGCGTCAAAATAAAATTAATAATAATAATAATAAACCCCCAGGGCAGCTTGTGGCGAGCTGAATGGGAAGTGGCGTCCCTTGGGTCCCTTGCCCCCGAGAGTCGGTCAGGCCCCTCTCTCCGCTTGCCTTTGTTGGCCGGCGGAGTGGACCCCAGCAGGGGCCGCAGGACTCTCACCTCTGGCTTGCCTTAACCGGCCGGTCAGAGTGGGGTGCCAGAGCCATATGCTCGCAGGGTGGAAGTGTATTGCACGTAATAGCGTAATAGCGAGGAAACCCGCTCACGGGGGAAACCCCGCGATGGTGAAATCGGGGCCGCACCTCTCTACACCCTGAGCTGCTCACACCAGTGTTGCCACCCTTGCTACCATCTGGTAGCCTTTTATGGGGGCCCACCTAGTGAGTGGCGAGTCACCGCCTGCCTTCTTACAATTCTGAGACTGATTGTCACGGCAGGTGTCCGCTAGTCTCCTCCTAACCCATTATCCAGTCCATCCAACTTTCAACTCAATAGCCCCATGACCTTAGTTCCCATCGCAGCCAAAAGGCTGCACTACAATAGTCTTTGCACCTGGCGGGGACCGTCTCCGGAAGTATCATGTTGTGCGTTCAGAGACGGTATCCGCCATGTGTATCCCTTGCCTTTAGATTATTTTTGTCTTAAAGGGGCCTCTGCGCTGTTGGCTTCGGCCCCACGCATGCCTTCCAAAGGTCCGGGGCCCCATGGTCCCGAGATACGGTAAAGACATACAATAATAATAACTATTCAGAGACAGTTTTATTAGCAGCGCGTCCAGGCGTCCATTGTCTCACCCAATAGCCCAGCCATTAGTGCATCATTTTCACCCAATAGCCCGTTAATTTAGACTCCATCAATCAGCAATAGTTCTTATACACCCTGGCGGGTGCTGTCTCTATGTGCGTCCCATGACACGGGCAGGGACAGCATCCGCTCGGTGTATCCCTTGCATTTCATAAAATTGTCAAAAGGGCCTCTACGTGTTGGCTATGTGGTACTCGTTGGTACTTCGGTACCTCGGTACTTCGGCTAGTTCGGCTCCGCGCACGCCTCCCAATTGTCCGGGACACCATTGTCCCATGAACGGGAAAGACATATAGATAACTATTCTAAAGTGCTTAGAGATGTACATGGTCTCAAAGCCTCAAAATTAAAATAATAAGAAGAATAGAAAGAAACTGATCCTGAACAGTATGATGTCTCTCGTCAATCCCCAATAAAAGGACTAGTGTCCTTAACTTAGTTAATAGTCCTTGCAAGCATGAACAGACCGAACTCCACAACACCCGACCCGTCAGCACCCGATCACGAGTATGACGCGTATCTCTGCCATACCAAATCATTATTGTATTCTTTTTGATTTAAGGATTCGTTTTATTGACAGCTAGAAATAAATAAATGCAGGTCCCTTATTCTCAATTCCACACAGCGATCGTATCGGGAGCTCTGTGGTAAAAAGGGACAGATTAAAAAAAAACGAATTTTGAACCTCATTTTAGCTTTCATAGGTATGATGCACGTTCATGAACCAGGGCCTAAGCTTTGCAAACCAATTTTTAGAACTGTTTTGTTTCAGGATCGAGGTCTTCATTTGGATGTTTTTGTTTGTGATACAATGCAATCGGCTGTATTAATATGTATTCTGTCGGTGTTCGTGGAATTGTTACATAAGGAATTTGATAAAATAGCGTCGTTATTTTTATTTCATCATGCTAAATGTACAGGTACGGTATAAAAAAATAATCTGCAACATTGATTACCAAAACGACAGTCTAATACAGCACATTTCAGGAAATATACGGAAAATAAACTGTACTAATGATTAGGAACCAGTGCCTCTTTGAAGCTATAATTAGTGTTATTACTTATTACAACATAAAACTAGATGTGACCAACGAAGAAACAACAAGTTCATACTATTACTAATGCAACCTGCCGCCGTAAATATATTTTTTCTCTCACCAGCTTGGAAAGTATTAGGAAAACCTTAATTTAGCGTTCAAAATCTGCGCCCAAAAGTCCATTTATTCCGCTAACGGATAACGTGATTTTATCTACACACATAATAAATCCTCTTAAATGCGGTCAGAAACCGTTGGCATTGACCAGCATTACAACAATCAATTTATTTATGAAAATTATCTTATCTGTGGTAGTATGTTGGAGCAGTAATGATATGACGATTTCATATTTGATTAAGATTCAAATTTGGAACATCATATATGTAAAACCAACACAATTTAAATAGGCCCCTGTTCTAGTATAAACTATAGTATAGTATTAAATTCAAATCCCATCAAAAACATTACAGTAAATTCAAATCCCATTAAAAACATTACAGTAAATTCAAATCCTATTAAAAACATTACATCGATCTATACCCTAGTAAAAGATGTAAATCTCGCAACACAGTTCTTCTACAACAAAAAAGTTTTGATATGTAATTTTAAGACTGTACGAACAAAAAGTTGGTATTTTAGAAAATATACGATTTTTTCTAACGTCATATCTTTGTTCAAGTGACTACATTGTTAAAGTAAACTTCTGTTTTGTATAGATAAACTCTTATTCTAGACCATAGCGTTGCTAAACTTTTATTTCTATGTAGGATTATTTAAAACAGTCAGGTTTTCGTCGGAGTGTTTTGCAAAAATACGCGTCAGAGCTATCTTTCAGGTACAATATTTCCATTTTAAATTGTCAAAAACGATTGGATGTTTATCTTTTACAATAGGATATATAGTCTTTTAGTACATAGCGATCGCACTAGTTCTGAAATATTGGTTTTTACTATCTAAAAAAAATACTACAAAATGTCTAAATCGGTTTGTTTAAACATTTTTTTCCTCACATGTTTTATAATACTTTGAAAAAAAAAACTTATTATTATAAAACTACAGGTTTTGCTTGATATTTCTTATTTTTTTTAACGCTTATGGATAACCCACTTAATTTAGACGAATTTTTAAAAACCACTATAATTCACAATATAACAGCGCGCGACAACGTTGTTCGATTCATTACGCGCCGGGCCTTCCCAAGGAACGCACGTGTCGCTCTCCTCGGTGCGTTAAGGTCGGTGACCAAGCTCACACCGATACTGCTATTCTGTAGATGTAGCGCGTCCGCTACAGATTAATAATTTGATACTTGGTATTTTATTTCTTCTCAAAGCAATAAAGTAATATGATTTTTTACAGAAATGGGCAATAAACGTAAATTGTTTGGGACGAAAAAATCCAACAGTACTACGGCCACACAAGTTAAAAGGTAAAGGTATGATTCCGCTGCCGACTGCATACAGCAACTGCACGTTCCGCCGCACTCCAAATTGAACCGTAATAGTATGCGTAAAAAGCTCAATTTGAAATGAGCGGAGAAGTGTCGGAACAGCACACGCCGCTCACTCTAAATTGGGACTTTTAGTCTTATGATTACAGTTCAATTTGGAGTGCGGCGGAAGGTGCAGTTGTTGTATGCAGTCGGCAGCGGAATCATACCTTAAGGCACCATGTTACCTATTACCTATTGCTGCTAGTGATATTTCTATGTCTGGATATGTGCTTCTATGTTCTTGACGTTCTGTGAACATTTCGGATCTTTCCTTTAATTGTATAATTCAAACTAATATTTTTTTATTCTTAACGAGCGCCCGATAATTTATGATTGCGTTGTTTGAACTAGTTATTGAATTATATGTATGTGCAATTTCAAATTTTTAAGCCAAGTAGTTTCTGTGGAAAGTAATTTAAAGTAAAACTAGTCCCCGAAACACGTGGACTCCACGTAATTATCATTCCAAATTTGACTTTTTTCCTGACAAACTTATTCCAATTTTGTTGATTAATTCGTGTTCATGCACCTCTAAAAATAGTTTGTATAGTCTCCCAACATATGTTTACTGGTTGTTATCTTTTGTGTGAATTTACTCTCATATTCATATTCATTTATATTTTTTTATTCTTAACGAGCGCCCGATAATTTATGACTGCATTGTTTGGACTAGTTATCGAATTATATGTATGTGCAATTTCAGATTTTTAGGCCAAGTAGTTTCTGTGGAAAGTAATTTAAAGTAAAACTAGTCCCCGAAACACGTGGACTCCACGTAATTATCATTCCAAATTTGACTTTTTTCCTGACAAACTTATTCCAATTTTGTTGATTATTTCATGTTCATGCACCTCTAAAAATAGTTTGTATAGTCTCCCAACATATGTTTACTGGTTATCTTTTGTGTAAATTTTCTCTCATATTCATATTCATATGCATTTATATTTTTTTATTCTTAACGAGCGCCCGATAATTTATGATTGCGTTGTTTGAACTAGTTATCGAATTATATGTGTGTGCAATTTCAGATTTTTAGGCCAAGTAGTTTCTGTGGAAAGTAATTTAAAGTAAAACTAGTCCCCGTAACACGTGGACTCCACGTAATTATCATTCCAAATTTGACTTTTTTCCTGACAAACTTATTCCAATTTTGCTGATTAATTCGTGTTCATGCACCTCTAAAAATCGTTTGTATAGTCTCCCAACATATGTTTACTGGTTGTTATCTTTTGTGTAAATTTACTCTCATATTCATATTCATTTATATTTTTTTATTCTTAACGAGCGCCCGATAATTTATGACTGCGTTGTTTGGACTAGTTACCGAATTATATGTATGTGCAATTTCAGATTTTTAGGCCAAGTAGTTTCTGTGGAAAGTAATTTAAAGTACCAGGCCGAACGTCACAATTTACATGACAGTTATCACGCTCCCAAACGTAAAATTTATAAAAAATTAACGTTGTTTTTTGCGTAATTTCTGTATGAAACACAGGTTTTTTATTAATTTCGCGAAAATGAATAGTCAGAAGTAAATAGATTAACACATATTTAAGTATTAATAATGTGTAATGAGATAATAAATGTCGATCGTTTTTTGTATGAAAATCGAACCACCTTAATAAGTGCGTAGGTACGTAATGTTAATAAAATAAAAACATTTAAAACTCACCACATTTTTTCCTACCTCACTCTAACTCTATAACAATGATCAAGACATGTCAGTTCAACCGGAAGCACTCGAACCGCACGCACACAGTAATCGTTTTAGTGTGTAGCTAAACATGGCCGCTCGGAGGGAGATCGCGGCTAGGATGAGTTGGAGCGAAATGTTCGTACCCTCTTAAACCAAGTCGGTTATATTTTAGTCAGTAGTACCGGGAGGGTGTCCACAGAACTAGATTTTCACAGAACTAGATTTCCACCGACTTGCATAGGCATTACTTTATTTTTGATATATATGTATATAAAATGACTTGGCCATCGGCCTTGGACAAAAAAAAGTAATGCCTATGCAAGTCGGTGGAAGTCTAATAGTTCTGTGGACAACCCCCGGTACTACTAACTAAAATATAGCCGAATTGATTTAACATTACATATCAACCATTTTTGTTGTAGAAGAACTGTGTTGCGAGACTTGCATCTATTTACATGTAACGTTTTTGATGGGATCTGTAATTCTGCAGTTGTTTACAAATCACCAAACTGGTTCCAGTTTGAGAGAATGCATCCAATATTGCAGAATAAGTACCTACTTCAATTATAATCATAATCACTAGGTACTATTAGCCATTTCGATTTATAACTTTCGTTCGTCGGCGCCTATGTATTAAAGTGTATAAATAACTATGTATGAAAATATGACGATTTCAATTATTGCTTTCAGATTCGAATCTCAGAGCTGTCATATCAAATGGCATTCGATATTTTAAGCTGCGCCCGTTCCAGTTCCAGATCTATCGCGTCTTTCCCGTCGACAGCTCGCTGCCTATGTCTTACGTCGGTATTTTATTCACTTACACCTTAATTATTTTACAACTCAACAAAGTTATATAGGATCGTTTCATATCAATCATTCATATTCGTAGGTCCCTAAGTAGTATGGGGATGGAAGTATTACTGTTTTTTGTGTGGAGACACGGATTTACTTGCAAATATTTCAATTAAATCTTAACACACGATATCTATGTTTTGTTGGGTTTCGATCGTAGTGCATTCACGCGTGGATTTTGAAATGTATTTCGTGTTTTACTCACCTTCCACTGTTTTCGATGTCTAAGTTGTAAGTCACTATTGCTAAATTAATTTGTTAAGTAAATGTATGATAGTTTAGTCTGGTCTAGAGCTGCTACCCTATTACTTTAATTGATTTACTTAAATACTGTACTAAATTATCACCATTTAGGAGATGCCAAAATACATACAAGATGACAAATGTCAACTCCTGATGAGCCCGATATGTAGACTACAAAAAAGACATGAGATGTAATTGTTAAGCACAATATTAAAAATTTGTTAAGACATGTAATTTTTAAAATATACAATATATTTTTCGAGAATGAGAAGTCCAAGAACATTTTATGCACTCCTATATTTTTTCAAAGTTAATACTCAACTCAGTTAATGTTTATTACCTACATTGATATACAGGCAGTAACATAACTTTATTTTTTTTATTTTATACATAGAAAACATCTAAAAGTCAGAAACAAAATATTAGTGCTCATCACACGAATATTTGCTCTTACCTTAATTTTAACCCAGGCTAAATCAGCCGACATCATTATTGCAATAAATGTTGTATTAAGTACTTATTTCAAAAAAATACTGACATTTTGAAAAAAAATAAGCAAAATAAATAGCCGAATATTTATGTCTGCTTTGAATCAATTGTGCTCTGGTCATTATTTGGGGAAATATTTGTATTATTTTTAAGTAATGTGTAGTTTGTAAGTAATTGTGTGTGAGAATAATAAAACATTGACATGTGTTTGACTTTATCATTTTTATTTCAACCTTTAAAATTTATCAAAACCTACTAAAGAAAAGCTAATTTAATTTATTTTTTTCTATATGTATTAAAATTTTTGCAGACTGATTATTGTATTACAAATAATTCTTATTTCTGTTTAAACAGGTGTGCTTTATTATTTTGTTAAAGGTGTGCTTCATTGGAATACATAAAATCGGTCGTAAAGCCTATGTTATGCGTATCTAATCAGGTAAACGCGCTGATTAGGTTTAACATTGTTCGTATCTAGTTCCCAGTGTAATTGCGATAGGGTACCCTAAACATTACCAAGACTGCATAACGCATTAGGAGTTCTCAAGTCGCTTCCGATAACGTGCGACAAAGAGTATCATATAAGGAGCTGAATTACCTAAAATAAGGATGAACCCTTTCTAAACAATATTTGCATTAGTGTAATTACTGCGAAATTTTGTTATCTAATATAATTATATTTAAAAAAACTTTTCGACGATTAGAGAAATTACGTAAAGTAGAATGCATAGCTGTGCGCGGCAACTATTGAACACCCATTAACCCTTTGGCCGCCAAAGCGATAGTGTCGTGTCATCGTGCCCAGTACGCCAAGCACTGTTTTTTTGGTGTAATGTCTAAACCAATAAAAACAAATTATAAATGATTTTTTTCATGATCAAAGGACTCCTTCACTCCGACCTTTTAAGTGGTTGTTGGCGTGGTGGGCACGACGACACACAACCACTTTATAGGTTCTTGGCGGTCAAAGGGTTAAGTTGGCGGCTGACAAACCAACACAAAAGTTGTATTTTTTGCAGTCATGTAGTTTTGTGTACGTGTGTGTTTATTAAACCTTTCAACGCCTTCTGTAAGTCACCAAACGAAGTAAAGTCAAACAAAGAACAGCATTTGAATTTAACTTTCGTGAGACATGTTATAACTTTATTTTACTAAACGGT
This sequence comes from Cenopis cana, assembly GCA_951800055.1. Classification (NCBI taxonomy): domain Eukaryota; kingdom Metazoa; phylum Arthropoda; class Insecta; order Lepidoptera; family Tortricidae; genus Cenopis; species Cenopis cana. Next base: position 13,411,108 of record OX637472.1, read on the forward strand.
TAAAACTCACGTATTAATTGTCACTTCGGGCGACATGTTTCGAACTCTTCGGGAGTTCTTCATCAGGATGAGTGCGTCTGCGACCCGCGCCGATTGCACACTGTCGAACTACCCGCCGCCCGCCGCAAGGCACGTAGGGCTCGCGGTCGTGTCCGGGTTTCGTGTACACGTGTTCGGTATCCGTTTCCGTACTACACGTACACGGGTTTCTGACCCGTTCTACACGTGTAGTCGTGTACACGTGTAATTAAGATCCGGGTATCCGTGTACCCGTGTACCCGTGTACACGGCGGAACGGACCTTAAATACACGCGCGCCTAACCCGTCCTTCAACTACAATTACAGCGACAAAAACCGGCCAAGTGTGAGTCAGATTTCGCACATTAAGGGTTCCGTACCAACTGCATAATTAAATTGGTTTTGTTTTCGCGCCCCACTAGTACCATATGGGATCTCCTCTTATGACATTTAGCAATAAGTCTTGACTATTTGTATAGCTTTTGGCCACCAAGATGCTTCATCATCATCATCAAATTGGAAGACTGTAGCTCCAACGATTTAGCTGTAAAACCACTGTGAGACTACGGACTAACGGACGGGCGGACGCGTGAGTGACAGCAATAGGGTTCCGTTGGGTGTCAAGAGTGGTATTAATTCAGTTAAATTAGTTAACAGACGCACAATTCACATTTTCTGAATTTATCGTTTCTTTATACGCGACCTCGAAATTGGATTAATTTTACTTATTCAATATAACACTTTAAGATAACGCCGCCGCATCTATTATAGTCAACGTGGACCCAGTGGTAAATAATAACAAAAGGCAGAATAATAAACAATCGGCAGCATAAAGTCAACTGCGAGATGCAGGTGTTCGAATCTTTATTGCCCTTAGTGACCTACTGCCTAGCATGCATGGTGTTTATTATAGAATTGTTTGCATTACTGTTGGTCGATTCTTTTCGATAGTGAGCTCCATTGTTCTCATTAGGTGCAAGTAGGTAATAAAAGTAAATCGAAATAAATATAAAGTACAGTAGAATCCGCTTATAACGACTCCGCATATAACATTTGACCGCTTTTAACGACTGCTAAATCACCTGATGTTAGGAATCATACCATACATTTTCAAAGAAAATCAGTCCGTTTAGTGCTACGTTCTGTTAGTGCCAGTGTTGGGCACTCAAGAATAAAATCATTATTTGAATAAGAATTCGTAAGAATTAAATCAGATTGATTTTATTCCCGACAAAATTATTCAAATAATTTTGACGGGAATAATTCTTACGTGAGAGAACGTGGGGTTAACTTATTCTTAGTCAAATAAATTTAATCATGATTTTTTTATTTTAAATAATATTCTACGAATGCAGTCTAGGTACCCGGGGCAAATATGACTTATTAGGTAGGTATAGGGTAGTAGGTACTAACTGCTTTACATTATACTTGACGTACATCTCATTAAATCTTACAAGACCACTATGAACTATGACATAATTTTGGTAATCGAATTATTTTTAATTTGATAGTGAACAAATACAAAATAATAATTTGGTACAATTGAGCTGACCTCATCTGATGATGGACCCAGATGGTGGATTGCGGAACTCTTGAATGGCTACTTGTATTGTATACCCCTCGCGTTTGGGCACAGCACATTGCTTTGTTTTGATAAGATAAGTTCATCACCAACCTCCCTAAAGCTCGAAACGCACTGACAGCGGTAGCGGAGCGGGGCGTCACGGTGCGGAGGCGATACCGGTTGTAATATTCGAACTAATATGAAAGGGTCCACACAGAAAACCGGCCGGGAAAACAGCGTAGCGGTGGCGGTGAACCACCTGCACAGACAGGCGAAAGCGTGGCGGTGGCGAGGCGGGGCGGTAAAGCGGTGTGACGTTGTATTACACAGCTGTCAGTGTACCGGCGCGCATCGGTGGTGGCGGCGCGGCGCGGTGCGGAGGCGTGCTCAGAGCGGTGACAGGAGTTGTATTTTTTTACAACTTTTTTTACGTGTTATTCGTTTCTGCAATGCGTAGCAATGAAAAATAAACTTGTTAAACCGGACCCGGGCCTTAATAATACGCAGGAAAAAGATTACTGTAATGCAATAAAAAAGGAGTTATTAAGTGAGAAAATGGGCAATATAACGCCGCCTCTGCGCCGCAATCCCGCGCGGATACCGGGCGGTTCTTTGGTGCGGCGTCCTCCGGGCCGCTTTCGCTTTACCGCAGTACTGCCTCCGCCCCGGACCGCGCCTCGCCGCGCTCTGTGCGTTTCGGAGCTTAAAGCACTGACAGCGGTAGCGGAGCGGGGCGTCGCGGAGGCGGTACCGCTTGTAATATTCGAACTAATATGAAAGGGTCCGCACAGAATACCGGCCGAGAAAAAAGCGTGGCGGTGACGGCGCGGTACCGGTACCGGCTTGGAGGCGGCGAACCGCCTGCACAGACAGGCGAGCGCGTCGTGGTGGCGGGCGGGGCGGTGCAGGCGGTTCCCCGCCTCCGCTCCGGTACTGGTACCGCGCCGCCACCGCCACGCTTTTTTCCCGGCCGGTATTCTGTGCGGACCCTTTTATATTAGTTCGAATATTACAACCGCTACCGCCTTCGCACCGCAACGCCTCGCTCCGCTACCGCTGTCAGTGCGTTTTGAGCTTTAGTCTTTAGTATTTAGCATACTATCTTTTTTACACCTATGAAAAGCTAAATAGGGCAAAAGAGATAGCAAATAATGGCAGGCAAAAAAATCCCATGGCTTGCCTACGCTTATCGCTAGATTCTTAGTAAGTCTCAGCAATTCAGCATGAATAGTATTTATTGTCCGGCGTGTTTGCCGCGTTTGAGACCGCCATTCATTAGCAATAAGTGCAATAACATTAACAATAGGATTAAGTCGTGGCGGTTCATTTCTTTGTAAACACCTGAAGCAGGCGGTGCATTAAACAATCTGGAATACGTAATACGTATCCTATCCTATGTTATCGTCTCGTCTAAAAAGTTATCGAAAATACCATGTTCTAACTATGTAATAAATGTTGGGACTGTTGGGAGCGACTCGCCGAGTCGCCGGACAGTGAAAGCACCAAATTCGGAAACAAAAGAAAGAATTGGTTATCAATATCATTACCTAAAAAAATATACAGTATTCGGTATCTGTATCTAACTTTAGTCAGTAGCCAATGAAGAGTTCCACTATTCACTCCTGACTACATCATCAGACCATCGTCAGAAAGTGTAATGTAGGTAGGTGCTTATGGGATTCGTCGAAAACAACCAACATACGTTAATACGCAAAAAATATGTAGGAGGCTATACGAAGTACAGTAGTAGGAAGAAATGTACTTACTCAGGAATCGTCATGGTGGGTGATTTTTGATGTATGGATAACAAATGTCTTCCTATGGCTCCTGTTGACCAACCATGGCAAGAAAACTCGTTATTTGCCCGGTCATTGCACAAAGAGCAAAAGCCTTTTTCACCAACTCGTGGCAAACTTCCAAACTCATTTTCATTTTTTAATAATAAAGTTTATAAAAATAAATTAACAGCAAACAACAAACGAACGAAAACAACACAACAAAAACTATAAATAAAACAAAACGGTACGATTAACGTAGAGAGACTTTAGTATCCAACTGACCAAGTGGCGAACTGTAGTCTAACTAAAGTTCTATGAGATACTTTATACATTTTAGGCTTAGATATCGTTTATCGTCAAAATACTTTATAATGCCGCGCGGCAACAAAACAATGGGATAATCCTACCTGCAAGATTGTTTGTTGTATTTTTGCCGATGTATTGTGCTAATTACAAAGAGATAAGGCCAAAACCACCAATGCATGTTGTAAAAATAACACGCTCTATTGAATGAAACACCTGCACTTTGTTTATTAACGTCATGTCCTAATTGTCAGGTTTTTATTTGGCCATTTAAAACCCATATTGTTATGAACTCTAAGTATAAAAAAAAAATTGAAAAATTTGAAATTGAAATTGAAATTGAAAAAAAAAATTGTGAAATTTGTTTCTGTTATTTGTTTTTAGTGTACATTATTTGGTGAACAATAAAGAATATTTGTATTGTATTGTATTGTATTGTATAAATTATTGTAAATTTTCTTTACGCTGTTCAATATTTCAATAAAACACAGTTTATTTATCAGCGCTATAGTCAATACATCGGAGCGGTAGCGAATTGATCTATCAAGCTACCCGATGTTAGAGGGTTTTCGGATTACTCATAGATGCTTCAGGTCTCGATATTATACTGGTTTGTTCAACCAACAAAGTTGCCCACCTTCGCGTTCCAAAGGAAAATATGACATACCTAGCCGTTTGTGGTAATTTAACTAAGCATTAGTATCTAAAAACTACATCAATGATAAACTTAAAATTATTTAAACTGTCCGAGTTGTACCAAATTAGTCCATTCAAAAAGCGACTTTACTGTAAAAGCAAGAAGGTTCAACAGCGCCGCAAATCAGCGCGCGAGAATCTAATGGCAGTTTTATAAAAAAAAGTCGGACATCTTTAATAATTTCATCTTATACCTATCAGTGAAGTCAACGGTTACTAAGATATTTTTCGTGTTAAATTTAATCTCAAAATATATAAATTTATTGAAACAAAAGTGTGTTACTTACCTATTATTAACATTACCAATCAATAAAAATCAAAATAATCGTATATTCCTAATCTATCACATATTCAATAATTTCTCCGCATAGCACGAATCTTCGCTACACGTGAACGAAGGGTCGAACCGGCGTGTAAATAAGATCCGTGATTTCGTGTATTCGTGTACCCGTGTACACGGGTACCCGTGTACCCGTGTACACGTTTCACGGATCCCGGCGGGTTCGTGTAGTTCGGGTTCTTAGCACCGCCGGGCTTAAGAACACGGGTACCCGTGTCAACGTGTACACGTGTATCGGGAGCTCTAGGCACGTGACGCACGCGCAGACAGCGCGGGGGCGGGGGCGGGGGGGTGAGTTTTAACCGTTTAGTAAAATAAAGGTAAAGAACAGCATTTTGGTTGTTTTGACATTTTACGCATTAACTCATATAAGTGTTGCTGACGCTGTTGATACGACACCGCGTAACACTTTTAGGTGTTGTTGGCGTTCAAAAGATTAATATTGTCTAACATAATAGTTAAACATAAGAGCTTGGATAGTTTCTTGGTGTCATGCTTTCAGAATAGTGACCGTTCTGCGCCGGTTTAGGATCTTGGCGCCAACTCCTTCACAGTCCAATTTGCACAAATTGCCGACGTTCCAAATTGAGTCGCACAAACTGTTAGATATCGTTAGCCTCCAACTTCCTTGCAGTTAGCGTAACCGCATTTTATTGTGTTTTGTGAATGTAATTTCGGGGTATAGAGTTTCTTGGAAGTTATTATACTCATGAACTTCATAGTACTGCATTGGTGTATTTTGCAATCGACATATAACCACAGTTGTAAATATACGATAATTGCTATTAACAACTGCTTATGAGTAACAATAAGTATACATAAAAAAAACATTGTTATAAACTTACTTTTTATTCTCATGTAAGTGAATTGTCATATATTTTTATGAGAAATAATAATATGTGTCTTTTAACCAAAACCTGAAAACCATATTCAACTACTTAGATATGTACTCAAAAGAAAATAGGAGCCACAAGTATTTTGATCATTCCGTGAACATTATAGTTATAATAATGATAATAAAATGCTTTATTGTGCACTACAGGAAAATTATACCATAATACAATATGATCAGAACTTAAAGTAAGTAAGTGACAACAGGCGGTCTTATCGCTAAAAACGCGATTTCTTCCAGACAACCTTCAGATAGCGATACAGCGAATAGATACAGCGGTAAGTTATTGGGCAGTGCATACCAACTCAAGGTTTTTTTTGTAAACAGGTTACATACAGTGTAACATACACAACATTTATAATACTAAATATATATCAAAATATAAACTTATATAATATTTAAAATATATAAATATATATACAAGAGAGAAAACAACGACAAGGTAGCGCAAACAAAAAGGAAGCTTATAAGAACTGAGCAAGACTAAGAAAGAGATAGATAATGGTATTTTTCACACCACCTGCTCGTCAATGCCCAATTATATATCATGCAAACCTAACCGAAAGCAAATCATTATAACCCTTGGCTTAAGCCGGGTAGTAATATCGTGCTGAATTTCATTATAACCCACCGGGTAATAATGTGATTTCACTTTTCATAGTTCTTATAGTTCTGACATTAAAGTCTAATGTCGTGAAGTCCACTAAGCGGCGAGGAGGCGGCACACCAGCTCCGTGTTTTGTTTGGAACGTCGTGTTCGAAACAAAAGACTGCGTCGTCGGCCGCCGCCTGTAGCGTGTCAGGCGCGTGGTTTTAGTACTGAATATTTGTAGAATTACATTTTGGAGTTTTCTTATACATTATTCTCATATTTTATTACATTTTTAAATAAAATCACTAAGTAATATCCGTGCCTCGGACGTAGCTAGGGCTGGCCTTCCTCCCTTCGCAGCAGTTGCAGCAATGTAAATAAATACATTTTTACATAGGTGTGGACAGTCTTACACAAATCTACCTAGTCCCAAACTAATCAAAGCTTGTACTATGGGTACTAGTCGACGATATACATATCCAACGATATACATATAAAGATAAATATATACTTAAAATACATAGAAAACATCTAAGATTCAGGAACAAAATACTTGTGCTCACCACACAAATGAATGCAAGCAATCGTCGATGTACTAGGTATTAAATACCAAAAACAAGATCCGCGTGAGTTACAAGACGCTTAATTATACGGAGTAAAACAGATTCTATTAAAATAGATACTAAAATTTGCTGCGATTGACTGATTTAATTCTGTTTTTAGTAGCCTTGGTTTTTTTATTGCCTCGCAAGAGGTGAGAAAAGTAGAGTATACTCGTCGGGGATAAAGCTGTTTTTGTCTTGGGAGCGCTTAAATCCCTCACTACACTCAGGACTCAGTCTTAATTCCCTCGCTTCGCTCAGGAATTAAGTCATTACTCCCTCGCTCCGCTCGGGAGTAAAATTTGGAGTCCTTCGTTACGTTCGGGATTCAATATCGCACCCGTGACATAAAACAGTGTTTTATCCCCTTGGTGTATAATCTACTATTCTTAGCCCGAAAATGAAACGGATAGGTACACAGGTTTTGGAGCCGCTCAAGCTTGTTCTATTGCTCTTCAGAAAGATCCAGGTAAGAGACGTCGGCATAATCCAAAATAGGAAGAAGAAGAGATTGATCCAGCGCAATTTTAGTGATATTTAACAGTACCTAACATACATTTTTCCAGCTATAAAATTTAAATACCAGCATGAAAGAGGTTGGATAATGAAGGTTGAGGATCACTAAAAATTATAATAAGCCGTAATTACTCGTAACAATAAAACAAAAATATGTAAGTGGCCCTTATTTTGTTTTGAGCTCTGGATACTTAATACTTTAAATACATTTTGTTATTGTTCTAATAAGTGAAAGTTATCTTAATAATTTAACATTTATTCAGATAGAATATGCAAAATAGAGTGCAGTCTCATTGGCGCGCACGTCCGCACATCACACTGTCCGCTGCACGGTGCACGCAGACGAATTTGTATCATTAGTCTTGGACGTGCCATTATGAGACTGCACCTCCATTATGGCTGCACGTAGAATTAAACAGTTACCTATATCTATTATTAGATTATGTACGTGACTACGTGTGCACATAAAGTTAATATGGGTACGTTATACAGTGCGTTACCGGCAAGCGGGCATTAATTGAAAATGATATTAATATGTTCCATTAGCAATTATTTCCATATATTAGCAAATCATAATTATGTGAATAAACTGCACAATTAAATTTCCTAATTAAGCACCTTCAATGTACTACGAGCACTGCTTCAGACAACGTCATAGTAAACAGAACATCAAGGGCTGTCATTTGTACTGAGTTGTCAATTTACAAATAAAATTTTGTTAGAAATTAAGTGAAATCGAAATTTTGGTTTAATAATAAAATTAAACGTATGGTTAAGTCAAGAAACTACATTTAAATACCCAACATAAAGAAAAACCCGCTTGCCGGTTCCACACGGTATAACCAAAGACTGGTATAACCTAATCCATGAGATATCTAATTTTACTTAAAAAGGAAACATTCTTTTATTTTTCAAAAGAAACAAATCTGCATTCATAGATTTTCTTAAATTTTCTAAGAATTTTCTAAGAAATTGCAAGTCAACATTCGGTTTTATGGATATTTTGTACGACAGACCAGTGTAAGTAGGGCTTGCATTCCGGAATTCCGGAATCTCGAAATTCCGGAATCTCGGCCGATTTTTCCGATATTACAATTCCGGAATTGGTACACTCAAAATATCGGAAATTCCGGAATTGGATTTGATGAATTTAGAGAGAGAAAATAGAGTGTTTTGTATGTTTATTCTTAACTTTCACAATGTAAAACTGAGGAATTGTTCGCCTATCACCAGATTCATAAACATTTTGTGAATAGATTTCAAACTGGTATTGGTATTCCATCACGTATATTCCTCCTATTGGTATTTTGGATACGACGATCACTAAACTCCGCCGTTAGCTGCGTTCGTGTGCTCTAGTGTGGCTGACGTACCTAGCCGTTCTTATCCACGAAGACCCGTGCACTGCACGGACCACGGAGTGGGTACGTGAGCACACCATAAACATAATGACATAAAAGTTTTGTAGTATCACCCAGGTTTCGATCGAGGGACAAGTGGTAATCTTCAGTTTTCTGTATAACTTAACGGAGCCTATGGATGTGGTCTATGGTACTAAAGCCTCTACGGAAACCGGCTTTTTCGGGAGGCTGGAATTCATCTAGCCTGCGTGCGAGATGGCTCGTAATGACAATGACTCTTGGAAACAGCTTGTAGACAAATGGCTCAAAAGCGTGATGGTTCGGTAGTTGTTCAGTAGTGTGTTGTCACTTGTCAGGGTTGTCACCATTCTTGAAGAACAGCGCCACCTCGCCTGTGTTTTATGCTTTTGGCGTTCCCCCTTCCAGTAAGACGTTTGTTTACCCACATGAAACTCATGTGCATTTTTTTCGAAAATCACGCGTTTAGTGCTGATAATTAATTAATGACCATATATGACTACTAATGGATCACATTTAGCACTCAGCTTATTTGATCCCGGAAAGCCGTTAATTCAGTAGGTAAAGTGAAAAAGTAAATTGAAAGTAAGAAGTATCTTAATATTTATACTAAAATTTAAAATACAGGCTACCCTATCTGGATATTGCCTATAAAACGATAATGATTATATTTTTAGTACATTTTTGTGACAATAATTTAGTTGAAATAGGTAAAAATCCCAATTCCGGAACCAGTTCCGGAATTCCGGAATTGGAGCCCAATATCGGATACAATTCCGGAATTGGAAAACCGTCCGATATTGCAACCCCTAAGTGTAAGACCTAATGTTTCTTGGAGAAATATTATCTTCAGTGATTGTATCGATTAGTAAAATAAAAAAGCGGATGTTAATTTTTTGAATTTTTTAGCCCCCGGATGAAACAGGCGAATTATAGAAAACCTTTGAATGCAGTTTTGTTTCTTTTTAAAAACAAAAGAATCTTTCCTTTAAGTAAAACGAGCTAACTTAATGATTCAAGGCAGTTTCCCTCCAGGGCCCATACATTTTTTCCACCATGTATAGCTGAAATAATGTCAAAACTCTTAGTAATTGTTTCCCTTATTGAAACAATTTTCGAATTTGTTTACTATAATGCTAAGCAATTATTGAAAAGTACCTACTTATGAATGAATGAATGAAATCATTTATTTCGGACGACGGGCATCCATATACATTAATACACATCACAGGGAATTGTTATCCAAAATTATAGCAAAGTAATTTCTAAAACATGAGATCTTTCAGTTAAAACCGTACAAAACGGCACTTAGCTGCCAGTGAAAATAGGCAGTAGGTACCTACCTAAAATTGCAATGCATGATGTAGTTCGTTTTATAATAGTTCTAGTTTTTGCCCGCGACTCCGTCCGCGTCGAACTCGTTTATCGCGATAGAATTGAAGTAATTACTATTGACTTATATATCAGGCGTTTAACTCATCTCTCTTTCATACAACCTAGCACCCCCTAAAGGGACGATTTCCGGGATAAAAAGTATCCTGTGTCCTTCCCCGGGACTTAATCTATCTCTATACCGAATTTCATGAACCTAAATCGGTTCAGCGGTTTAAAGGTGAAGAGGTAACAGACAGACAGCCAGACAGACACACTTTCGCATTTATAATATTAGTAAGTAGGGTAAAGTCAGACTCAATGTGATAGAAAAAATATACTTTCCACGACAGCTTAGCTAAAATTGATTTAATGAAAGTTAAATACGGTAATATGAATACTCGTATCACTAGCCACCACGCCCGATAGTGCAAAGCATTTGCAAATGGCCCCAGTCACACTGAACTGATAGGTGCATTACGATGATATGCCGTGCCCAACCGCCGCCTGAGGCGGGCAAAATGCACTATATCCTCATTAATTTGACATTAGAGGGCTTGGCAAATCGACCCATCGCTAAGTTACTCAGACATACTCAGTTGTGTATTTTTGAGCTCGTAAAGGTAAAAAACTAAAATATTTTTAACAGCTCGCTTCCTCCTGCTTGCCTAATTGGCGTTGGTACAGGTAAAAATGCAAGGACATCTATATCGAAAATAACTTGTAATTTACTTAATTGCACCCTTTCGTATGGCTCGACGGCTGTTTTTACGCTTGTATTCGGAAATTTATCATTAACTATATAATATGTATGTTTATGGTTCTACCTTAAACATTTTACTTTCCTTTAATATCCTTATAAAGTATTCCGTAATCGGAAACGAAGTGTAGCACGTTCAAAGTTGACTAATTCAACAGGAGCCGTTCTATTAATTCTATAATAAGACCTGGCAAACGCAGACACTTAACTAATTTCACACCTGACTTAGCCCTTTCAAAGTAAAGGGTTGAATGAAACACTTAAGAACGGCGCTCCTGCATTGTTAATGAGATTTTTCAAAGTATTCCAGGATTGTGGTGATGATTTAATTTACTTGTAATTACTTAAGTGCTTTGTAGTTGTACGCTATGTTTTAATACAAAAAAACTTTCCATAGGTATTGATATTTTTATTTCCATGAGAATTAATTTGCATCGGCTATTTTTAAACAACTTCCTACATTTTGTCTCAGTTTTTCAATGGCTCTGTATTTTGCCTAAAACGTAAGTTATCCTTCTAAGTATTTTTATTAGTACTGTTATATGTAACTAACCTGTGTTTTATTGAATATCGCGTGTCAGAATACGTTAGTTTCTTCCACGTTCGTTAAAGAAAGTTCAGAAGTCATCATCCTCTTAGTGTTATCCCAGTACAGTTGTATCCTGAAGGATGCCCGGGCTCCGGTACCTAATCCAAAGATGGCGTAGGCACTAGTTATTACGGAAGCGACTATTATCTGACCTTCCAACCCACGGAGAAACTAAACCTTATTGGGATTGGGCTTGTCAAGTGAGTGGGCAACTTGACTGTTAGAAGTTCTCAAGCCGCCCAACGGCCTCTAACTTGGCAACTATTGCTATAAGAGACAGCGGCCGGCATCAACGGCTAAACGTGCCTTCTAAAACACGAGAGCGCTCACCCATCTAAGAATTTACCTGAACCCACGTTGCTTAAAATTGCATACCGCATGTGGTACGAGGGAGTCGCTGGGCCATGAACGCTCCTAAATTTCAAAATTCATCAGCCGTAACTAGTTGAATTGTCGTATAAAGTTTTAATTAAGTAATTAAACCAATGTTTGCTCACTAAACACTCATTAAAATGTTTTAAAATGAGTCTAGTGCAAGGATGGAATTCAATTTTTATGATTTTTCCACGGCAACAGTCCCTAAGATACGACTGCCATTTCTTGCTTACGGGAGAAACGTAGCGGCACTGATGCAAAACGATCTCACTTTACTCGAGAAATCTTATGAAACACACAATATCTACGAACTACCTACTAAGTAAATGTGACCCATTTGCATGCTGCTTTTATTCTGAACTTTTGAATCGGTAAAGTTTTTATAAAATGATTTTTTATCTTCTTCGCACAAAGCGTGAGACGGGAATCGAACCCGCGCCCTTGGTTTACACGACTGTTTTGCAGCGGTTAAATTATCACGAATCAAAAAAATTTAACGAAATAACTTGATTCGTGGAAATGTTTATTACGAAATAACTTGATTCGTGGAAATGTTAAATTTAAATTACTATTCCATATTGGCACACATTCTTTAGATTCTTTTCATTTACAACAACAACCTCCCCCTATCTTACAGCATTAAAGTTTTGTCGTGACAAAACTAACAATAATTCGCACAGAATTGTTTAAATTTTTAATTATCTACAGCACAGCGACTACAGCTAGGTTTATTGCGACGGCTAAATATAAAACTCGCTCGCTGAATTGTTAATTTCGAGTAACTGTGCATTTTTGATTATATCTAGCACCTAAGAACTGGGATGTAGTGGGGTTATATAACATTCTGCAAGCAAATGACCTATTAAGATTACTGAAAGGACCGTATTAGAATGTAGTTATTCTACCCAGTTTAGGTAATGTGCTGCAAAATAATAACACAATTTACAGTCTATTCATCCTTATGTGTCCTATCATATGTAAACAAACTATTTTTGAAGGCGTACTTAGTGAGCTTTTTTAAATATTTTCATTCATCATATCAACATATTAAGAGATGATTAAAAAGGTGATAGTGATTAATGTCTTCAAGAGAGTTTGTTTACATGATAGGACACGTAAGAATGAATAGACTGTATATTGACCTGAAACATGAGTTGATTTGATAAAAACCAATGTTATTGACATAACCCAGCGACTTAGCCTGTCAGATTACCAAGCTAAAGTGGCAATGGGGAGTCCATATATTAACCGTAAGACCGGTGACCTATCAAGTGGGGACTGCACCAAGAAGAAGACTGACAAATAGATTGAATACTAATTAGTGAATATTTGAAGAGATAGCTAGCCATATGTTGCTAAGTACATCCAGCAATATATTGGATACAGTAATGATTTTCTTATATCACATTATTTAAAAAGTAAGTGCCAATCAGCCAGTTCAAAACTAATATCTAATAACTATCCGAATCAAAGCCGATATTTTAATTTTATTCTTAATTATCTTGGTGTAAGCCCAACCTATGCACTCCTTTAAAAGCGGCTCACGCCCGTAAAGCCAAGAGCTACAACCAACATAAAAGTAATATTTTAATTATATTTTATCACTACTAAAGTCGTGTAAATGAAAAACTGTTTTCGCTGTTTTATGGAAATCGTAAAAAACTTGTCTCTCTGCGATTCCCGAAGGAAACTTTTGATGGTTTTGCATTGTTCGAGTTTCATTAGATGGGGTTTATGACGCCTCATTCGAAGGTATATGATGTTCTTTTGTTATGCAAGCTTACTTGTTTAGTTTTTTTTTTTTGAGGGAATGCGGTGAATACTTTATGGCTTCATAGGCGTCAGTTAAATTACCGAATACATATTCAACAAGCATAAATAAATATTCATGTTTACTTTTCAAAAGTTCAATACGTAAGTCTTGTACAATTGATTACGCATATACAGGAGCCGTACCCTTACCATGAGTTTGCAATGTTTGCATTACCGTACTCGCTAGCGACTGCGTAAACGATTTAGTATGGCGATTCTTAGTTCTATTGCTTAACCGCCAGAGGCGCTGTACTTTTGTCCCTACTAAAACGTTTACGCAGTCGCTAGCAAGTACGGTAATGCAAACATTGTAATTTTTTTTTAAACTGCAAATGTAACAACATACAAAAACCACCTGTGTGATTTTTTATCAAATAGCAATATTTTGGCGTATTTGTATTTACAGCGTGTATGTAGCAGAATTCAAATCCATAATTAATATTATAATATATAAATGCAAAGTATATCTGTCTGTCTGTTACCTCTTCACGCTTAGCTTAAACCGCTGAACCGATTTTGATGAAATATGATATGGAGATATTGTCAGTCCCAAAAAAGGATATATGATACTTTTAATCCTGGAAATAATCCCTTTGGGGGGGGGGTGGAAGTTTGTATGGAAGAACGATAACTAGGTAAGCGCCTGAAATAAAATATGAGCAATGATTACGCGATTAACGAGTTCTTCGCGGACGAAGTCGCGAATAAACACTAGTACTAAAGTTAGTTAAAGGAAAAACAACGAGGGCAGAGGGTAATGGCCCTGAATTATTTCAATGCATGTTCTATTTCAGCAGTTTACATCTAGAGCTGATACGTAGTATATTTTCGTTTTTAGAAGTGAAAACTTCTTAAGCGGCGCTGAGCACTTTTTGTGCAGGGGGAAAATTGTTAAACTCGGGACGATGCGTAAGACCAGCTAGTTGACCCCTCCTAGTATCGAGATTGCGATGTTAGGAGGGGTCAACTCAGCTGGTCCTACAATACGACAACTGCACTCCGAATTGAACCGTAATCATAAGACTAAAAGTCCCAATTTAGAGTGAGCGGCGACACATGTCGTTGACCCTAATGGGTAGAATAGGAAATAAAATGAAATATAGTTTAGTATTTTAAAGGCAAAAGTATAGTTTTAAGCATTACCTAATAAGAAAAAACGGATGATCTTAATTTGTTGATTCAATCGAAATAATAAAATAAACTTTTAGATTAGCCAAATGTAATTTGTAATTTATAAATTGATAATAGTGTTATCTGCCAAAGCATGGGTCCAAATGATCAAATAAAGTTCACAAAGTTTACGGATTTGTTTTATAATTACTGAGATACTTATTATTATTAGGTACTTAGCGTTAACTCAAAACTATTGCAATATTAAGTTACCATTTATTATCTTTGTTTACAATGCAAGTTACAAACCAATGACATAAAAAAGTTAGTATGTATGCTGTTATGTGTTACTTTTGTTGAGGTTATGCAATAAAGAGTATTTGTTGTTGTTGTTGTTGTTAGTATAGGTCGTGTAGCCGTGTCATGAAATCCAATTTTTTCACCGTGGTATTACCTACTCCATGTCACTCCGATCCCCTGTCCTCATCGATTCAACCTGATGACTCCAGATAAGGCACAGACGCGATTGGCCAAGTTTTTCTTCTTTATTTATGGCACCGACAGACAGACAAATGTGGGTGCTACAAATGGGTCGCCGTTTTTTCTTACTTTCTCATTTCTATTGATTAGAGTAAATTGAGATACTTTGAAACTGTCTTAACATCAATACATTAAAAAAGTCGCCTTTGACTTTTTGATCCGAAATATCAACTATGTCTAGAAATACTAGACATTTTCTAGGTGTCCACTCCAAATACACTTGTCAATTGAACATCTTCACAGTATGGAAATTAGACTTAGGTTATTAATTAGGTTTCTTAGGATTAGCGTTAGGGCACACTTTTTACGATTTTGATAGTTCTCACCAAGGTTGATTTAAATGATATCATTTTTAAAGCTTTATCTATTGATACGCTACCCGCTTATGTACATTGAAAAAAAAATCATCCCCCGGTTACATGTATGCAGTGCCCCCTTAATTTAATATTTTTCGTAATTTCGCGGTTTATACGCCGGCGGTGTACGGTTTCGCGGGCATCTTCCTACCTAATTTCATAATTATAGTGCACTTATAGTCTCCGAGCAAATCGGGTGTGACATACGGACAGACGAACGGACAGACATGACGAAACTATAAGGATTCCGTTTTCGCCATTTTGGCTACGGAACCCTAAAAAGTACTGTCGGCAAGCTTGTACCAAAATTTTTATTTTTGACAGAAACTTATTATTTTCAAATACAGAAAGAAAAGTGATATACCCCTATGCTAGGGTAGCAGCTGTTTTCTTAGCTCATAAATATTGACCAAGCAGCAAAGGGTACCTCAAGGTCCATTTGCGGTTGCGCTTGGCTGCTCATTGGGTTTATGTGCAAGTGTGCCGGACATTTTTACTGACATTATTTAAATAGGGAACGGTGTGTATTGGGAGTGTTTCGGGATATGTTTATTAGCAAGATTGGCCACTTTATTATTGGGGAACGGGACTTAATCGAGTACAATTATAACTAATTTACCTTTTTTAAGGTTTTGCCCGACGTTTCGAATGTATCACAACATCCGTGGTCGCGAGCTGACTGGCGTGAGCGGGTATCAACATCTTCTAGCCCCGATTCTACGCGATTAAGTCCCGTTCCCCAATAATAATGTGTGAAAATCGTGTAAGTTTAAATCAATATATTGGCCACGGTTTTGAAGAACTTAGCATTACTGTCTTATAACTCTCTACCAATTCTCGTTTCTTTACTCGGAAACGACAACAAATATTTTCTCATTGATTTTTCTACACTTGTTGAGTTACCATATTATTATGGAAATGGAACGTGTCATATATACGTGATTCAAACTACGACGTTACCGGCAAGTCATACAAATATCACTACTTTGTTACCGGCAAAGTCATACAAATATCACTCCTCTTCCATTTCTATTTTTCGAAATCAACATGACAGGGACGTGAAAAACAATTGGAATTTGAATCACTTTTAAACACAGGAGTTGCAGCCATGTTATTTATAGCGCGTAAAAAGTATGGATCTACAATATTTAACAAACTCCTTTCCTTACCCGTTCTCTACCTATCAAGCTCTTGAATTTACATTTAAAGCACATGCAGCTATAAAATGTTTACAGTCAACGCTCCATGACTTCCCAATACATGCTGCCCCATACGTTACCGATATTCACCACGGACAACTATAATAAAAAGTGTATAGGTATGTAGTTGAGAGGGGGAATAAAGAGGACGCCCAGGAACGTGCAAAGTGGAGAAAGGCGAGCAAGAAAGCGTACCCTGGCTAAAGCCGGGATGACGCTAAGGTAGTAGAAGAAGAGAGGTAGGGAATAACGGTACGTGATCCCTCTCATATTTGGAGCAGCTCAACTGCGGCTTACAGAAGACCACAGCCAATACTACTTGCTTCTTAGGTTGTTGTGTTCCTGGTGGTTATTAAGGATGTGCTGTGTTGAGACTGAGGGGCATATTTCTCTCTGTCAACATAAAAAATCCTTAAGTCAATAAAGGGTCGGCAGTACCTGTGATTCTTCTAAGTTCCTGTGATTCTTCTAAGTTCGTTTGAATCCATGTTTGATTGCAACCGTCGTAGTAGAAAAAAATGTTTCATATTTAATCCATATTTTTAAGGTATCAAATCATTTAAAAATGTCTCCTGTTCAGCTTTCTTTGACATGATTTCTTATTTAAAAATATTTTGATTAGGTAAGAGTAGGTATATTATACTACTTAGTCGGCCAATGAAAATGAGTACCTACGTTGAAATAGGAAAATATATTATAATTTAGAATACCTACGCTGGAAATAGATAAGTTTTTTTTTATATTACAGCATTTGGATTTAACAACAACTTGATGTGATATATTCTAAACTGAACAGACTGAACGTTCCGTGCAAACTTCCATTATATATCAAATCCTAGATTTGCATTTACGGGACACACGTCCAATGCTATAAAAGCTTTATAGCTATTGTTCAACGTCACTAGTGCACAAGGAATCTCGAGACCCCTCACGTTATGAGTGAGGTAATGCAGTTTCATCATATTTAATGAACTCAACTATAATATTGCGGTTAATATTATTAATGGCTGGAGAATATTGGAGGTACCTGAGTTTATAAATTACCGTGTCACTTGTAAAAATGATTAGTCAGCATATGCCTGATTTGACAAAACAAATATATATTTTCTTAGTGTACGTGGCTCGAAACGTCGAAATGAATCACATTATAAATGATTAGTCAGCATATGCCTGATTTGTCAAAACAAATATATTTTTTCTTAGTGTAAATGGACCGAAACGTCGAAATGAATTACATTATATACACGATAAAATCATCATCAAGACAATATTAAGAGACATTAAATTTAGAAATGCATTTTTCTGTATTTTAATAATTGTCTTGGGTTATGCGGTACTATAAGGCATATGCCCGTAACCAAATCTATACCCACATCGCACTGCAACGCATTGATTTTGAAATGTTTTTGTTTTAATTGCGTAGTAGCCTCCATGATATCGAAAGTGCTCGCGTTGCGCTACGAAAAGATTGGCAGTGAAAAGTCATACTTCTTCTTATTCTGCCATGCCCTAGCGGGCGTCGGTGGCCAGCCTTGCAAAGTCCTTCCTGTTCTTGGCCAGTCTAGCGAGCGTGGCCGCGTCCTTAATGCCTGTCCATTTTTTGATGTTGTCGAGCCAGTTCATCCTCCTCCTTCCCCTTCCCCGTTTACCCTCTATTTTTCCTTCTAATATGATTCTCAGAAGATTGTACTTTTCATTTCTGTGTAGATGTCCGAAATAGGCTATCTTTCTCCGTTTGACTGTGGCTAGTATCTCCTTTTTCTTCTTCATTCTTTTGAGGATCTCTAAGTTTGTTACTTTTGCCGTCCAAAAAGTCCGAAAAGTCATACAGTCCAAAGAATTGCTACGAGAATATTCTCGTAGCACTCACTGACTTAGAAAATATCATGCTACGCAGTGGTTCCCGCGTAGAATTCCAAAGTCAGTTAAAATTAAATCTCTTAGCTACGGAATATCACAAAAAAGTTTGAAGTACGTCGAGATTGCATTTGAAACCGTGATCATAAATAATAAAATAATTATATCAAGTTTGCCTGTTTTTCCCAAATGTTTACTGGGACGATATGACATCCGTTGTGCCTGTGTATGTACATATATTGAAGACATAAGGTTTTTATATCGATAAGTCCTAAATTTACTACAGTTATAAAAAATGTATGATATTGCATAAACTCAGAACTTTCCTTCTTAACTCCAAAGTCAAGTGAAATGGACCTCTTTTTGAACCTCGTAGATTCCCCGTTTACGAGGAGATCGATCGTTTATTCAAAACAGGTAATTTCGTACGAACATCCTTTACGAGTGTTTCCGTTTGATAGTGCGCCGTGCATGGCGACGCGGAACTACGTCGTAAATTGAAAATCATAATAGTTCGGGTCAGGTGTCGTCGATAGGAACGAACATTATGTTTTTGAGCACCTTTTCCAACAAACACTTTCCTAAAATGTGATGAAACCTGGATAATCTCACTCAAGGGCCTGCTTTTTTGCCAGAACTAAATCTATTAAACCAATTATAAAACCTAAATAACACTCTCATTGATTTTTACTTACTCGTAATCAACAAAACGTAAAGAACATGGTCTGCAGAAATGCCAAACATTTTATTTCCAGCACACTGCCCCCAGCACATTTACGTAAACAATAAAGCCAATCTGTCCCCTACTCGAGCCTCTCTAGGCTTTTTATATCCTCAATCAAACGTCAAGTGGTGAGCGGGACAACGACCTAATGAATTCCGACAATTCAGGAGGCGGTACGTGTCTTAAGCCATCGCCAAACCCTTGTCGAACGTACAATAATTTCTGTCCCTTTCATACTCACGCCGAAAGAACCAGGTGGCTGCAAATTGCATCGGCAAGTGGGATACATTCTGAGTGTCATTTTGTTCTTGTGGATACTTGATGATTTCAAAGGAAGTCCTTACAATTTTTGAGATAAAGATGACGTAAATTTCTGCCTTCTTGAAGGTTTTGACTGTACCCTGATTGTAGTTAAGAGTTTTTGTTATTCTTTAATTGCCATTGACATACATTTAAAAAAATGCCGAATATTTTCGTTAGGCCTTCATATTATACAGGTGACACTTATCCTCTCTTCTGATCTTTGATTCTGTAACCAAGAATTTAATTCCAAGCCCATCTTAATGTCAGTTGGCTACACTTACTCACATGTCTATACGCTTACGCAAAAGGAAACGTACCTATGCGTGTCTTGGAGCATACCTATATCTAGCTTCGCTTCGCTTCGCTCCCGCCTTAGTCTTCTGAACCTAACCTAACAGAGTCGGTTTCGCTCCGGAAGGTTATGCTCGCTCGCTTCGCTCGCTCGCCCGGTAGCTGAGTTTGTTGTGAACCCTAACCGAACTTTGGCAATACCCATCTGAAAGACATGCATGGAATCTTGCCGTTTATCACGCCATCACACGACCATCATATACCATTTTTGTGTTTTTGTGTCTTTTTAATAAGTAAAAATTATGATTATTCAGTATTAGACAAAAAAACAATTAGTCAAAACGTTATTCGACTATATGATGATTAGTTAAAATAAGAATCGACCAACTGATCTTTAAGTGAAATGATATTAGACAAAACAAAAGTTATGCAAATAGACATTTAGGCAAAACGTTTTTCGATTAACTGATTAATATGCAAAATGAAATTATACAAATCGATATTCGACAAACAATTCATTATACAAAAAGTTGTTATACAAACTGAAATTAGGCAAAAAGATTTTAGGCAAACCAAGGGAATACCGATAAAGACAACAAAAATAATGCAGAACTTATTGGATACTTTTCAAGTTTAGTACCATTATTGGACTCAACTAAAACAGGTTATGCGTACATGTTCTAAACCTCTACAACAGAGATGCAGGCGTACCCAAACTTGTTCACAATTTTTACTCACACCAGTGGTAAATAATCGTACGGCCCTCCTGATGGTTATTTGCCTCAATAACGCCACCACTCGGCACTTATGGCGTTCTTAGACAATTTATTTGGGCTCATTCCTTCGGACTCAAGTAGAATCTGGCGAGGGAGAGTAACATAAGTAACCATAAACATTATATATCGACACTGACACTGTTGCAATAGGTACAAGTTTATATGTTGTACGATATTTTTAACTAATGGTTGCAAAATAGTGTTTGTAAAACCTACTCGTTTGTGTAATACATTACTTAGACACCGTACTAACAAACTGCTTACTGCAAACTGCAATACAGATTAACATAATAAAATTGCTACGTACATGTTGTGAATGCAACCACTACGATTAGGTTTCTTTTCCATCCGAGTTAAGCTAAGCTACTTGAATGACCATACGAGTGATACAACGTTGAGCTTGATTTGGCCCGTTTTTGTATGAAAGCATATTAAATTTGAAATTATTCATTTATTTCGGGATTAAAAGCGGTATAATATAATTATGCAAGTTACAGTAACAGCTATATTTGATAGGTCTGTTAACTCTCGTGGAATGCTTAAAATGTAAATAATATATAAATATGTATAGAAATCACTCTTTTCAAAATAGGTACCTAACAAAAAACAATAATATGATAAGTTAATTCATAAGTGAAAGTGATCGTTACCAGGAATCATTTCCAAATGTAATGACAATTCAAACACGGAATAAAGTCATTACAGAGCACCACTTCATTACCAAACTTATTCACTGACGATTGGAGAACATTTTACAAAAAAAAATGCGTGTAGATTTTGAACTATACGTGAATAGACTTATAGTTCAAAATCAATTGAGCGCTTCTAAATATACAATCAAATTAAAGTATACCGATTGAGTTAAATTACAGGTTAGACAGTCGAGTTGAGAAGTTATTGGTATCGAACGATTTAGTCATTTTAAAATCATTATCGTTACTATTATGAGGTTTATGAAAAATACAATACAAAAAATGGTATAAGAAATATGTAGCTTTTAAGTTCTAAATTTACCTAACCAATTCAGTTTAATATAAAAGTAAATAAATTTAGAAAGTTACTTGCTTGATTCAAAATTATATAAGAATATAATCATGCAACTTATTGATTTAAATTCTTATTAGATAGTCAATTATTATTTAGACCAAAGGAAACTTATGTAGGTAAACGAAAACATGGCAAATAACAAATTGATAAAGTTAAAGTTTTGAAAGGATTATTTTTGCCCTTAAGACTTTTTTCATATCAATTGCTATTTAACCAAAGATATCATGTCACACAGTAAGTTTCAAAACTGTATTAATTCAACTTCCTCACACATTGATTATAAAGAATGACTGCGTTAATAATGATGTATCAAAACGATTCCAGATCATACCGGTAACTCACAACCTTTCCTTGGTATTTGCAAGCCATTCGGAAAACAATAGCTTACTAATGTAAAAAGATTATTACTATGCTCTAGTCATCAACGAGCAATCATCCCCTGATGACTGGCTAACCGGATTACAATTCCATCACTACCCTCCATTTTTACCCCCCTTAATTGAAATAGTCAAACTTGTAGCTAACGTGTGCTTTTGACTGCGCAGCGAATAAAGCGCTTGAACAAAAAAACTATAGTGAAGAAGGAGTTGATAAAATTGAGAATTTACTTGGAATTAAAACCAGTTTTAATTGGGAGATATAGAAAAACGAAGTGATTTCAAAATCTGTCCGTTTCAACCAATATTGCTGCTGGATTACCTATGTAAAATTAAAAGTACTATAATATTGTGAATGATTAAGTAATGAATGATGTCATATTTTAAATCGCTTACAGTTTATTAAAAATATCTAAAGAGATGGCTAAAATGTACATACTTACCTTTACAATATTAGATAGTATATACCTACATTTTAAGAAATTTCTATAACTTTTTACTTATTAAATACCACTCATTATTCTTATAAAGCGCTGCATACCGGTTACCGATCGAGAAAATAATGCGATTTTTGCGCCGGCAACCCAAGCCGGGTTCGATCTAATTTGTTCCATTTTACACGCGTCTGCTCTTAATAGTTTTAATTAAACGAATAGTTTGAACGTAGAATGAAACGTCATCGGCCTGATGCCGACATTTTTACCCGTGGCTAGTTTTGAAATTTAATAAGGCTTCATGCGATTGTGAAGTCTGGTGAGTAGATTCAATTTAATCGTGTTACAGCCGGAAGATATGCGTTATTATATTTCATACGTTTATATGCAGAGTGTAAGTAGCACAGTACCAAAAACGTACAGTGTGGTTTCAGACCATTATTGTGAATTGAAATAAAGTTGTTATTTTCCGTATATATATAGGACACCAATATGGAGAGGGGTAAATGTAGACAGTCAACAAAAATATGAATTTCTTTTAAACCATTTTCAAAAAAAAGGAGGCTCTCAGTTTGATCCTTAAGTAGTATGTATGTTTGTTCGCGATTATCTCGCGTTTGGCTGTACGAATTTTGATGAGGTTTTCAGAAAAGATTTTGCTACATTCTAGAGAAGGGTAAATTTACATAAAAGTTGAGAGAATAGTTTTTTTTAAGTTAAGAAATCGTTTGTTATTCAGTGATTCAATGGCGCAACGCAAACTATGAACTTATACATACTCGTATAGTCAAGCCTAGCCTTAGGAATATGTACTTACTCAAACATCGTGCTTAAATTGTACTGAAGAGAGCTTAGAATGCACCCTCTATACTTGTAAAATAAATTCAATTAGTGTCGGGTCACATCGATGCACAACACAAATAGGATACAATTCACTACCAATAGGGCCAGAAGTGCAGCCTTCACAATACGTGCACTAATGGATTATCAGTGATTTGCATTTAGCTAGATCCGCTCGATGGTGCAATGCGAAAGTGGTTTTTACTTGTACAAACAATTGAGTCACGCTATAACGAGGATAGAATACCGCGTGTATTTTTGACACTACCTCAAACTTTACAAGGTACATAGGCCTTAATGAATATGTTTTTCTATAAATTATTAAAATTGTATGATATATTTTTTTCCTTATAAAATTATTCAGCACGCAATGTCTTATTTTTTTATTAAGAAGCAAACAACAATGCTGAATACGCTTCTGTCATGTGTCAAGACTGTCAAGTAAGTGTACGCAATACATTGCTGCTCGACAAATTTCCAAAAAATAATTACGCTCTCGTAGTTGACACTACATTAACAATTTGTTTCAGTGTTGGTTCATAGCACTAAAATTAACGTCTGGTTACAGTTAGAAGTAATATCAAAAATACACTCTGTATAATGAAAAAATAAAATATGTGTTTTTAAAATATCATAAGTACAACTTACCTACGATATTATTTTTCCCATGATGGATTTCACTTCGAATTAATCAATGACTCTACAAAACTATGCGTTTTCATGTTATATGAGAAATTTTTAGTGTTGTTCTTTTTCTTTATTTCTCGCTACAGAAAATATATGATGGTAAGTACTATCTTAATCGTGTTTTGTTGATTTTACCTACTTACATTTACATAAATATACCCAAGATAAAAAATTACGTTTAAAAACTCCTCCCAACTATGCGAAGTCGCACACAAACATGGGACCGTTTAACGCAAAATAATTTTCTAGCTGAAACGATAAGTAGTACCTATTATATCGACGGCATGCGATACCGCGCTAGTGATGCGATGGAGGGGTGATCACGTAACGTTTCAATTGCAAATGTTACGTAATGAACTAGCTGCTTGTAAAGATAACTACACGTAAAATTATGTTGGTTGGTACTATCTGGTAACTCACTGAACCAATGTACAGTCGGCCTCATAAGTAGATGGATACTTTGGTACTTTGTCGTTTTTACCCGTTGGAAATTTAGTATGACGGTTCAAACATGACGTCAAAGCGACAAAAGCCGACCGTACAACGTATGCAAGTGTCACAGCTATATTTCATAAGGTACGGTTTATCCAGACTAAATACCTTCTATTACGATACTACCAAAATAAAATCAGTTTAGTGAGACTAATATTTAGGTATATACTCGTACAAGTATGGTCAGTTTAAAGGCAGTTTGTCCGTGGAGGTGTTTACATTGGCTGTTGTTTCAAAAGTATTGCGGCTGCGCTGGCCGTGTCGCGGGCAATCAGCCATTTTACTGTCCTTTGTCTTCTTAAATCGCTGCTCTGAGACCGACAGAGATTCCCGGTAAGGTAGAATAGTTTAGGAAGTATTTATGAAAAATATACACATTTTGTTGTTTCAACAATACAGGAAGTCGCGACGTGAACAATCTAAGCAAGTTTTTTTTTCAATGACCAATGATAAGGCATTCAGATGATCTTAAAATTAGCAAGCAATGTAGATACACTAATCATTCCACCAAGCAGCATGCGCATTTTCCCCAATCTTGCTGTTTCTGTAAGCACGCTGGAGCCTAGTTTAGGTCTTTTATGTAGATGTACAGTCAACCAACTCGATTTCTGGTCCTCTTCGTACCTTCTCACAGTGACATTAATATGAGATCTCTAGCGGTTTTCATACCTATAGATTTTCACTGTAACAAGGTACGAAGTGGCCCAGAAATCAAATTTTTTGACCGCACCTCTGCATTTAACCAGCCCTGCGGCTTAATTTTGATCTGTTATATATTAGAATGATTTATGTGTTTGATTATAGTTCCAACTAGGTAGTCGATATTCCACGGTTCTTAACTATACTCGTTATTATTTTTTTCAGAATAGAAAAATCGTGCTATAGTCGTCATGCGATTTCAGGGAAAACAATCTTTAAACGAAAAATATATGGCGTGATATCTTTGAGACGTGATAAGCTACTGAAATAAGTGAAATTAGTACAATATTATAGGCGTATATAACGAAGAATTTTAGGCGAAAATTACCGTTAAAATTCTATTCTTTAAAAAGAAACGGGGTATAAGTATTAAGATAACTAAAAGAATCATTATTTATATCCCTTTCTTAGGGATCAGTATCAAAGTCGGTGTCCTTCGCAGCAATGTTACGTGTTGGGTGGACGATGTCCGTATCAGATTTTTGCTGGGTCGTAAACCGTCGCAAACAGTCGTGTGGTGTGTAATGGCGCGGAAGCGTAAACGACCGTAATTCGGCGTCTCTTAACTTGTCTTGTCATTTGAGCGACTAATTTGAGCAGAAGCAGATAATCCAGTGAGAAGGTAAATAGCAAATGCAAAGAGTTTTTGGTTAGACTTTAGATGATACCCATTGAGGAAGCTTCTTAGTCACCTATAAAAAAAACTCCAGCATCAAAAAAATACACAAAACTGTATCTAGTACAGAGCGTAAAATATATTATTAATATCTCTTTATTCATTTTAACACTTAGGCTAGGTTATTATAATATGTTTATAAAAAGTAAAAGCTTAGACTTACAAAATATAAAAACATAATAAAATCTAAACCTAGGATGCCGCCGGCAGCGAGGCGGGGCCTAAGCTATCGGTGGTTAGGGCGACAGAGAGAGGAACCTCCTGACTATCCGCGCCATGTCCTGCGGGGTAATCACGTAACGATATGTACTACCGTTGGTATTGGCATTTAATGTCAGTTTTAGTATGGGATTTGATATTTAAATCTACCGTACTATCGTACTAATTTATTTATTTATACGCATATTGATCGATTTTTACGATCAAAAGCTATCAAAAAATATGTATTCAATTGGCCGTGTCTATGGTATATGAACATTCTTTTTGTGCGTGAGCAGAACACAAAAGTCACAGATCATTGAGAAGTTAAAAAAATCTTCGGATCAAAATTTTGTGACAGATGACGGACGGACGGACGCGTGAGTGACAGCAATAGGGTTCCGTATGGTATAAAACACTAATATTATTACACGATATGCCCAGCTTACGTTGTTGTTCGTGTTGTTTTTTTAGGGTTCCGTACCCAAAGGGTAAAACGGGACCCTATTGCTGGGACTCCGCTGTCCGTCTCTCACCAGGCTGTATCTCAAAAACCGTGACAGTTACTCAGCTGAAATTTTCACAGATTATGTATTTCTGTTGCCGCTATAACAAGAAATGCTAAAAAACAGAATAAATTAAGGGGGCTCCCCTACAATAAACGTCATTTTTTTGCCGTTTTTAAAAATAATGTGACGGAACCCTTCGTGCGCGAGTTCGACTCGCACTTGGCCGGTTTTTTATTTAATATAATTTAAAAGTAAATTGCTAAAAGTGGCACTGGAATTTAATTTCATGTGCTCTGCCATGGCTCTGCCTACCCCTTTTGGGAATAGAGGCGTGAGTTTATGTATGTATGTAATTTTTAAGTTTTGTTGTGTTAAACCATAGTGAAGAAAAAATTAAAATAATACCTTAGCACGGTACGGTTCTAACAGTCAAGTTGGCCACTCACTTGACAAAGCCTAATCCCAATAAGGTCTAGTTTCCCCTCGGGGTTGGAAGGTCAGATGGCAGTCGCTTTCGTAAAAACTAGTGCCTACGCCAAATCTTGGGATTAGGTAGCGGACCCCAGGAATCCTTCAGGATGCAACTGTACTGGGATAACGCTAGGAGGATGATGATGATCGTACTAACGGTCGAAAACGTTACGTGATTACCGCACAGGAGTACCGCCTTCTGCATCTGACCCTTGACCCAGCCATCTAGCGAGAGTCTCTTGAGATGTTAGTCGAGACCGCTCGCAGAAACGACTTTCGGGACAATGATCATTATTATTATGATAATTATTGTAGGTATCCTAGACATAGTGACGGTCGCGAGGTAATGAAAATCGTGGAAGTTTAGCTTGATTAAATTTCCTATATTATAATTTTCAGTCGATAGATGCAAAAGTTCAACATACCATATACCGAAATAATTATTAGACCCAAATCCCCTTCGCGTCATTTATGTTCACTGTCACTTTCAAACCGAAATCACATTGTATTTATAAATATGGTGTAGCTTTAGCACGGGAGGGCCCGAGTGGCACCATGATTTACGCCCTCTTGTTCATGCTAATAGAGGCCGAAGTAGCTGTCTTGATTTACGATCCGGATTAAAATATAATTATTTTACTCCGAATACGTTTATCAAGGATTTTGCAGAGATTATTTTATCTCTGATTCCGCTATCGATCCAACACCCACAGTCAAGAACCCCGACTCCAATAGACATTTCATTCAAATATTGTAAGATTTTTATAACAAATATAAAGGTTGTTGAAGAGATGACTTGTAATCGGTAAGTTGTATTTGTAAACATCTCTTCATTTATATTCATAAGCTGCATAATAACAAGAAACAAAAATAACATTTTACTGGTCCACGAGCCAATTTGCCAACGGTCATGAATTTTAAAACAATATGCCGCTATTGTAACAAAAGCATTTACATATGATCAGAACGCAATGCGCTTTATCAAACATGTTTAAACAACTCTGATTCGGTTGCGCTGCAGCGATTACATAATGAATTTTATTTAGTATCATCCCACTTTACATGCTCTGAATCTAACGGCTTATTTGGGTTCTCTATCTCGACTATGAAGTATCCTAAAATAATAATCAATCTGTAAGACAAAAATTAGGAAAAGTATCCATAATTATCATGAAAAATTACACAGCCACTACCTAACTTGGAATCTAAAATCATCATCCTCCTAGCGTTATCCCAGTACAGTTGCAT
The DNA here is from genome assembly GCA_951800055.1 of Cenopis cana. Lineage (NCBI taxonomy): Eukaryota > Metazoa > Arthropoda > Insecta > Lepidoptera > Tortricidae > Cenopis > Cenopis cana. The sequence goes on from OX637472.1 coordinate 13,439,529, forward strand.
CCTGAAGGATGCCTGGGGTCCGCTACCTAATCCCAAGATTTGGCGTAGGCACTAGTTTTTACGAAAGCGACTGCCATCTGACCTTCCAACCCCAAGGGGAAACTAGACCTTATTGGGATTAGGCTTTGTCAAGTGAGTGGGCAACTTGACTGTTAGAAGTTCTCAAACCGCCCGAAGGCCTCCAACTCGGCTTAACGACTGCTGCCATAGACAGCAACCGGGATCAACGGCTTAACGTGCCTTCCAAAGCACGGGAGCGCTCAGTTAGTAACCACTCAAAGCGGTCACCCATCCAAGTCCTGACCGCTGCCCACGTTGCTTAACCTTAGCAAGCGCAAGCGGTTCGCAAGCGCCGCTGGGCCACGAGCGCACTTGGAATCTAAAATAACTCTTTTAAATATGTTGGTAATTTACGTTTCACCGTGCGATGAAACGCACATGAACAAAGTATATTTTGTGAAAAAAGGGTATGTATTTCAAATTTTATATTTTACTTAAAAGTTCGTTTTTATGCACAGTAAGAAAGAAAAAGTACAGTAAGTAAAAAATAACCGTAAAATATAGTAGACGATACTTTAATACAGACGAGTGAAATGATCCGCGCTCGCTCGTTGCCGGTTCTGGAAAAGCAGATAATATGTTAAAAAACAGTACATTGTAAAATCGTTTTAACCCAATGTAGAACATTGGGCAGTGAACTCGTAAGTACAGGCTACATAGAATAAAAAATCAAATTTCACTTAAAACAAAACATTTTCTTGCGTAAGTATATATTTCTTGTTAGTGATGTCTGTTAAGTATGCCTTTTGTAATAAAATAAAATAAAAATAAATAAGTAAGCGTAACCAATCCCATCCCATTCCACGATGTATAATTTCATTAAACAATCATAAGAAACAGTAAAAAAAACTAATGTCATTTTTCGAAAACATACTCGTAGCACAGATACATTTTATACTCACTCGTATAAGCCTTTTGGATCAACTGTAAGGCGACTTCCTGATTTGTCGGTGCGGAGGCAGTACGATATGAGAAAAGTGTCAAATGTCAGTGTCAGCTGTCAGTCGACTCGGTACCATTTTTTACTACGGCCCTATATTTAAATGAGTGCTTCCTGACTGGCGCGGGATGCGCGGTAGCAGGACGCTGCGAAGGCGGTACTGCTCCGCTTCTGCGCATGATATTACTACTGCGCAAACTGACAGTATTATGTCAAGTGAAAATCTTTGCGACGTCAGTAAGTTTACGTCAAAGAAGAAAATGTCACATATCGATCCCGCCCCGCCAAGTCAGGAAGTCGCCTAATGCTTCAAAACTGTTAATTAAATAAGTAAGTCACGTTGAAATATGTTACAATACGTATATAGATATATACGTAATATCTTTCCCGTGACGAAGCCGATCTTAAAGGCTGTTGTTCAAGAAGCTTTTCGAATGATATTTGAAAATACGCCAAGTATTTGACTAAAAAAAATTATGGTGCCATTCGACCCAGTTATTATAGACGATCAAATGTCTATGTGGGACCAATTACAATCAGACCACAATAAAGGGAAAAAAATAGAGATGAACCTAGCTCGCCGCTAGCGGCCGCCCAAACGGCTCCTACAAATTGGCACGGGCAAATGACGTCACACGCCTGGTATCGAACCAACTGTTGTATGGGAAAATAAGTATTTTGCTGTTTTGGTCGTAAAATAATGCGTTTAGGTACATAGTTGCCATACATTTTTTATTAATTTTTACTTAAGCATTCTATTTTCGATGTTAAATATCTTTTTTCTATTTTGGTAAAAGATTATAATTTTCAATTCAATGTGATATTTTGACGGTTTACTTTCCATAAAGTGACACCATATTACAAATTTTAACATGTGTCAAATATGTATGTATGTATGTATGTGTATGTTGTTTGCCTCTACTCATTGTCATTATGTACTGTTATGTGTTACTTTTGTTGAGGTTATGCAATAAAGAGTATTTGTATTGTATTGTATTGTATATGTGTATTGGCGTCCGTATCGTGCTTCAATTGTTTTGACCCCTACGATAGAGCTACATATATTATATAACTTCGCACATATCAAACAGTGATATTGTTGTAAATACGCCATTAAAGATCACTTAACACATCGCAGGCGTTGCCTACTCGCGAGTGAAAAATGATTCCAATGAGGGTAGATCGTCGGTCCATATCCGCTTCCGCGCTGCATCCATCACCGTCGGATGTTAGACACCCTTTTTAAATCACGGCATGAGGATAGCTCTTCAGGCTCACTGGAAATGGCGGTTAATTTAAATTGACAATGAGTTCAGCACATACTAGCATCTTTGGCTAAGCAAAAAGTAAATTCTTGTAGTAGGTACTTAAAAAACTAATAAAATAACACACTTTATATTAAAATACAATAATTTGTTTTCAGGGAGAGCCTGTCAAAGGCATAATACATGTCTGTACATACAAATTCTATATATTCGAAAAACATTTTCTAAAATCCTTCTACCTCAATTTAAAAGCGATAAGATCAAGCTAACGTTAACGTCACGTAAATCTGAATTCGACATTGGGTCATAATCTGAAAGTGTAGTATCCTATTTGATTTACTATTGTGTTTTTAGGGTTCCGTACCTAAAGGGTAAAACGGGACCCTATTACTAAAACTTCGCTGTCCGTCCGTCTGTCCGTCCGTCTGTCACCAGGCTGTATCTCATGAACCGTAACAGTTAGACAGCTGAAATTTTCACAGATGATGTATTTCGGTTGCCGCTATAACAACAAAATACTAAAAAACGGGATATAGTAAATATTTAGGGAGGCTCCCATACAACAAACATGATTTTTTTGCCGTTTTTATAGTTAATGGTACGGAACCCTTCGTGCGCGAGTCCGACTCGGACTTGGCCGGGTTTTTTACATTTGAATTTTTGACATCGTTATCGCACTGCATCTTGCAAAATTATACCAATAATGGTCTATATTTTAAGTACTCATAAAATCTATAAGAATCCCTAAATAGTAACAAAATCGGCTCACACAATACAACCAATAACCAGGGGAGTCTCGGCCGTTTGAAGTATGCGAGGACTTACTACTTAACAATGGCGATCGAGTGGCCTGTAGTGGATAATAGCGATCATTACATGGACATCTTTTGTCTGTCCGTATGTCCCTAATTGATCTGCGGTCATGGCAACGGGTGGTATGTAATTGGAGCTCATGCGTATAGGATGGTTATCAAACTCAATTATTGTTCGTGAATGTAGTCTATCTTCGATGACAGAATCCTATATCCAGTCAGCAATGGTATGTTGCAAGCTGATGACTATGAAGAGGTTTATAGCTCCAAATGGGGTCAAAAATACATACATACGTAAGATGCTGCAAGCGTGTATGTAAATATTTATTACTATGCCGGTCGCTAATGTGTCTGTCCATCAGTTATCTAATAAAGGCTGGAATCCAGAAGTCGGTTGACATTTACACGACACGTGTGACGTGTGTTTTATAACGGCGGAAAATGATGTTCCACGAAAATTTTATTATTTACATACAGAAGCACTGGACTAGATTTGTGTCTAATCTAAAACTGTTACTATAATTACATATTGTATCCGGATGACTTATAATATTTATTAGTACAATTACATTATTTGTAATGCCTTTAAATATTAAATGCTGAGCGCATTCCTAAATCAAAGCTCCAAAAGAAGCAAAGTACGATGTCTGTAATTTCAAACTTGCACAGGTAGATTTTAATGTAACGAGTAGGCTTAAATTTTTGACGTAAAATAGTCTGGCAATTTCGAAAAAGCGTTTGAGATAAACGCATCAAAAAATATCCCGTACCTATCTGTAAAACGAAAGACAAAGTGAACTTACCACCAAAGGGATTACCGTGTGGATCACGATTTCTTTTACTTTTTTTGTATATAATTGAGCGCTTTGAACATGGAAGTTTTAAAGTCCTTTGCTGTTTGGCGGAGTGTTTTGCAGCCAATGACCGGGAAGGCATCATGGTTAGAGCTACAAAGTTAAGTAGAGAAGACTGGGTAAATAATAAAAGAAATTGAATTAAGTATAACGGATGTGTTTGAGACAGAGAGACAGAGAAGACATATTAATTAATTATTAAGGAAGTTCTTTCTTCGGATGAAGCCTAACCAGGTGTTTCAGAACGGAATATAATAACTATACTGAAGAGTGTTGATTATGGATACCTATACACTTTAAATCTATCATCATCATCATCATCCTCAGCCTGTAGTCGTCCACTGCTGGACATAGGCCTTCCCCAATTCGCGCCGCCACACCCGGTTCTCAGCTCTCTCTCTTCAGGTCGTCGGTCCACCTGGCGGGGGGTCGTCCAACAAATATTTATATCTATAAAGAACAATGTTGTCTAGAGACAACGAACTGTCATCAGCATTAGATTCCTTTCACAGCCAAAGATTACAAACTATACATTGTTCAAAGCTTCAAAGAAATCCTTTTAATTTATTAAAAATATTAAGTTAATTCTGTAGTGCACAGTTAAGATTACATTGTGACATATAAATACCTATCGTTTTGTATCAGATTCCTTTACAAACCGAAGTGGGTTTATAAAGGTGTCGATACATAATATGCTCTTGGACGTTAAACTGAATATAAATTTCATTTTAATGGAACTATCCATCACAAAGTAGCTGCCACAAACACGCAACATCAAACATGATTTCATAAAACACAAAATCAACATAACAATAGGGATCATACCAATTGAACAACACAGTCTTAGTAAACCTGCAAAAAAAGGATTCGGTATAAGAATGCCACGTCTAACACTTTCCACGATGTATGCAGAGACGTAATCCGGTACTTGTTCCTGAAGTAGAAAATTGTACCGACTAACTTCCTTTGTCCACTGACCACTCGGAGAATTTTTTACTATTTGGCTCATTGACTAGGAAACTAAGTAAGTTTTTCGCCGCTCTTAGTTCCCAGTAGATCGAAAAATTATCTAGTGGTTTTTATGAATACGAAATAGTCGGAAAACTTTTGGTAAGGTAAGTTTTAATAATAAAGCCGTGACCTTATTGCCTTGTATGGACTATATTAATTGATCCAAACACTGTAAAAGTATAATAAAGGAATATTAATATAAAAGTTTTTAAAAATACCAACTATACCGAGGTATATTCAAGGTATAAGTAATTGGGTTTTCCTTGTGATTTTCAAAATAAACGAACAATATTGGTTATCTTGTATTGATTACCTATTTCTCATAGTGTGTTCTTTTATTGAAGTTGTATTGTACAATAAAGTTACGCCTCTATTGGTAAGTACCAAATCAACCCAGTTCTTGAAACTTTTCATTACCTACGCATAAATTCATTCTAGGTTGACTGTTAAAGAAGTCAGTAAATGCCTTTCATCCCTTGTGTGAGCAAATTGAAAGCAATGAAGTCGAAACCGTAAGTTCTCAATCATTCAAGTTAACGACAGTGGAGCGGAGGGTTGGTGCGCGTAGAGTGTAGAAGATAAATTTGGATCCGGCACATTTCAATCTGATATTATGACGAAGATCTGCATTCTACAGGTTTTAACGCCCGGGTGAAATATTTTTTGTATGCACTACTGTTAAGTTTTTGGTGTGGATATATCCAAAGTTGTAAGGTCTTTTAAAGCCTAGTTTTGTTGCTAGATCCATACAGGTATTACAAGTATGTGAAGTGTCTTTGCAACTTACTTAACTGTAAGTATCGGTAGTATATTTGTCTATTTATATGTATTGTCTAACAGCAAATGCGCCTATTATTCTTCTTAAAGTTCTTCAAAACCGATTGAATTTTAAAACGATACTGACATTTTATATACCTATAATACTTATCACTTTTTATTGTGTACCGAAAAATAGTTAGAAAGCACACGGATACTTTGAAGATTTCTTTAAATTAAATTCAGACAGAGATCTATGGTTATATTAAACTAGCAGATATTATCACTTGTTATGAACGTGGATGTATGTATGAGTATATGAGTACTAATACATAAAAATACCAATACATGATGGGGCAGCTCTGCCCAATATAGAACCCCGTTAGCTATTTCTGCTCATACATCCTATTTATATTTTATACCTGAAAATGTATAGTGTATTTACAGTGTGAATACAGATTTAAGTACTGCCCCTGACCAATACATATAAAAGTTATTAACATATATTAATAGTAACAAAATCATATTGATTTTGAAACTGTAACTCATCCATTTTGAGAGAGGTTCTGAGCGCCATATTCACAGGGTAACAACTTAATAATATAAAAGCGAGCGAATTGTCGACTCGTCCGACTAATGGCTAGCCTTAAACTAATTTATTTAGGCTCGTTTCATGGTAAGTATTTCGTGTTTTCCCCGTCACACTTGTGTGTTTTATTTATCTGCCCGGCCTGTAATATTATACTTTCGCATTAGATTTGGTTGTTACTGCTATCGATTCTGCACCGACACGTGTAAGTCATTTCGATATAATCAATAATCATTTAAATCTTTGACACCATTTTTATTTGTTGTTTTGTTATGAAATAATATAAAAGAAATTGTCAGCAATTCTATCACAAGATTTTATGAACAGTATTGTTCACAGTCAACCTTTGTTTGTCGCATGCTAGGCAATACAGAGTGCTATGCATATGGAAAAAAGGTTGTTTTATAAAAGCATGTCGCGTAAAGGCTTTGTGAGAGTCGTGGTCAGTTAACGTCATTTGTACGTGATTTTACTACACTACGATTAGGTTTCTTTTCCATCCGAGTTAAGCTAAGCTACTTGAATGACCATACGAGTGATACAACGTTGAGCTTGATTTGGCCCGTTTTTGTATGAAAGCATATTAAATTTGAAATTATTCATTTATTTCGGGATTAAAAGCGGTATAATATAATTATGCAAGTTACAGTAACAGCTATATTTGATAGGTCTGTTAACTCTCGTGGAATGCTTAAAATGTAAATAATATATAAATATGTATAGAAATCACTCTTTTCAAAATAGGTACCTAACAAAAAACAATAATATGATAAGTTAATTCATAAGTGAAAGTGATCGTTACCAGGAATCATTTCCAAATGTAATGACAATTCAAACACGGAATAAAGTCATTACAGAGCACCACTTCATTACCAAACTTATTCACTGACGATTGGAGAACATTTTACAAAAAAAAATGCGTGTAGATTTTGAACTATACGTGAATAGACTTATAGTTCAAAATCAATTGAGCGCTTCTAAATATACAATCAAATTAAAGTATACCGATTGAGTTAAATTACAGGTTAGACAGTCGAGTTGAGAAGTTATTGGTATCGAACGATTTAGTCATTTTAAAATCATTATCGTTACTATTATGAGGTTTATGAAAAATACAATACAAAAAATGGTATAAGAAATATGTAGCTTTTAAGTTCTAAATTTACCTAACCAATTCAGTTTAATATAAAAGTAAATAAATTTAGAAAGTTACTTGCTTGATTCAAAATTATATAAGAATATAATCATGCAACTTATTGATTTAAATTCTTATTAGATAGTCAATTATTATTTAGACCAAAGGAAACTTATGTAGGTAAACGAAAACATGGCAAATAACAAATTGATAAAGTTAAAGTTTTGAAAGGATTATTTTTGCCCTTAAGACTTTTTTCATATCAATTGCTATTTAACCAAAGATATCATGTCACACAGTAAGTTTCAAAACTGTATTAATTCAACTTCCTCACACATTGATTATAAAGAATGACTGCGTTAATAATGATGTATCAAAACGATTCCAGATCATACCGGTAACTCACAACCTTTCCTTGGTATTTGCAAGCCATTCGGAAAACAATAGCTTACTAATGTAAAAAGATTATTACTATGCTCTAGTCATCAACGAGCAATCATCCCCTGATGACTGGCTAACCGGATTACAATTCCATCACTACCCTCCATTTTTACCCCCCTTAATTGAAATAGTCAAACTTGTAGCTAACGTGTGCTTTTGACTGCGCAGCGAATAAAGCGCTTGAACAAAAAAACTATAGTGAAGAAGGAGTTGATAAAATTGAGAATTTACTTGGAATTAAAACCAGTTTTAATTGGGAGATATAGAAAAACGAAGTGATTTCAAAATCTGTCCGTTTCAACCAATATTGCTGCTGGATTACCTATGTAAAATTAAAAGTACTATAATATTGTGAATGATTAAGTAATGAATGATGTCATATTTTAAATCGCTTACAGTTTATTAAAAATATCTAAAGAGATGGCTAAAATGTACATACTTACCTTTACAATATTAGATAGTATATACCTACATTTTAAGAAATTTCTATAACTTTTTACTTATTAAATACCACTCATTATTCTTATAAAGCGCTGCATACCGGTTACCGATCGAGAAAATAATGCGATTTTTGCGCCGGCAACCCAAGCCGGGTTCGATCTAATTTGTTCCATTTTACACGCGTCTGCTCTTAATAGTTTTAATTAAACGAATAGTTTGAACGTAGAATGAAACGTCATCGGCCTGATGCCGACATTTTTACCCGTGGCTAGTTTTGAAATTTAATAAGGCTTCATGCGATTGTGAAGTCTGGTGAGTAGATTCAATTTAATCGTGTTACAGCCGGAAGATATGCGTTATTATATTTCATACGTTTATATGCAGAGTGTAAGTAGCACAGTACCAAAAACGTACAGTGTGGTTTCAGACCATTATTGTGAATTGAAATAAAGTTGTTATTTTCCGTATATATATAGGACACCAATATGGAGAGGGGTAAATGTAGACAGTCAACAAAAATATGAATTTCTTTTAAACCATTTTCAAAAAAAAGGAGGCTCTCAGTTTGATCCTTAAGTAGTATGTATGTTTGTTCGCGATTATCTCGCGTTTGGCTGTACGAATTTTGATGAGGTTTTCAGAAAAGATTTTGCTACATTCTAGAGAAGGGTAAATTTACATAAAAGTTGAGAGAATAGTTTTTTTTAAGTTAAGAAATCGTTTGTTATTCAGTGATTCAATGGCGCAACGCAAACTATGAACTTATACATACTCGTATAGTCAAGCCTAGCCTTAGGAATATGTACTTACTCAAACATCGTGCTTAAATTGTACTGAAGAGAGCTTAGAATGCACCCTCTATACTTGTAAAATAAATTCAATTAGTGTCGGGTCACATCGATGCACAACACAAATAGGATACAATTCACTACCAATAGGGCCAGAAGTGCAGCCTTCACAATACGTGCACTAATGGATTATCAGTGATTTGCATTTAGCTAGATCCGCTCGATGGTGCAATGCGAAAGTGGTTTTTACTTGTACAAACAATTGAGTCACGCTATAACGAGGATAGAATACCGCGTGTATTTTTGACACTACCTCAAACTTTACAAGGTACATAGGCCTTAATGAATATGTTTTTCTATAAATTATTAAAATTGTATGATATATTTTTTTCCTTATAAAATTATTCAGCACGCAATGTCTTATTTTTTTATTAAGAAGCAAACAACAATGCTGAATACGCTTCTGTCATGTGTCAAGACTGTCAAGTAAGTGTACGCAATACATTGCTGCTCGACAAATTTCCAAAAAATAATTACGCTCTCGTAGTTGACACTACATTAACAATTTGTTTCAGTGTTGGTTCATAGCACTAAAATTAACGTCTGGTTACAGTTAGAAGTAATATCAAAAATACACTCTGTATAATGAAAAAATAAAATATGTGTTTTTAAAATATCATAAGTACAACTTACCTACGATATTATTTTTCCCATGATGGATTTCACTTCGAATTAATCAATGACTCTACAAAACTATGCGTTTTCATGTTATATGAGAAATTTTTAGTGTTGTTCTTTTTCTTTATTTCTCGCTACAGAAAATATATGATGGTAAGTACTATCTTAATCGTGTTTTGTTGATTTTACCTACTTACATTTACATAAATATACCCAAGATAAAAAATTACGTTTAAAAACTCCTCCCAACTATGCGAAGTCGCACACAAACATGGGACCGTTTAACGCAAAATAATTTTCTAGCTGAAACGATAAGTAGTACCTATTATATCGACGGCATGCGATACCGCGCTAGTGATGCGATGGAGGGGTGATCACGTAACGTTTCAATTGCAAATGTTACGTAATGAACTAGCTGCTTGTAAAGATAACTACACGTAAAATTATGTTGGTTGGTACTATCTGGTAACTCACTGAACCAATGTACAGTCGGCCTCATAAGTAGATGGATACTTTGGTACTTTGTCGTTTTTACCCGTTGGAAATTTAGTATGACGGTTCAAACATGACGTCAAAGCGACAAAAGCCGACCGTACAACGTATGCAAGTGTCACAGCTATATTTCATAAGGTACGGTTTATCCAGACTAAATACCTTCTATTACGATACTACCAAAATAAAATCAGTTTAGTGAGACTAATATTTAGGTATATACTCGTACAAGTATGGTCAGTTTAAAGGCAGTTTGTCCGTGGAGGTGTTTACATTGGCTGTTGTTTCAAAAGTATTGCGGCTGCGCTGGCCGTGTCGCGGGCAATCAGCCATTTTACTGTCCTTTGTCTTCTTAAATCGCTGCTCTGAGACCGACAGAGATTCCCGGTAAGGTAGAATAGTTTAGGAAGTATTTATGAAAAATATACACATTTTGTTGTTTCAACAATACAGGAAGTCGCGACGTGAACAATCTAAGCAAGTTTTTTTTTCAATGACCAATGATAAGGCATTCAGATGATCTTAAAATTAGCAAGCAATGTAGATACACTAATCATTCCACCAAGCAGCATGCGCATTTTCCCCAATCTTGCTGTTTCTGTAAGCACGCTGGAGCCTAGTTTAGGTCTTTTATGTAGATGTACAGTCAACCAACTCGATTTCTGGTCCTCTTCGTACCTTCTCACAGTGACATTAATATGAGATCTCTAGCGGTTTTCATACCTATAGATTTTCACTGTAACAAGGTACGAAGTGGCCCAGAAATCAAATTTTTTGACCGCACCTCTGCATTTAACCAGCCCTGCGGCTTAATTTTGATCTGTTATATATTAGAATGATTTATGTGTTTGATTATAGTTCCAACTAGGTAGTCGATATTCCACGGTTCTTAACTATACTCGTTATTATTTTTTTCAGAATAGAAAAATCGTGCTATAGTCGTCATGCGATTTCAGGGAAAACAATCTTTAAACGAAAAATATATGGCGTGATATCTTTGAGACGTGATAAGCTACTGAAATAAGTGAAATTAGTACAATATTATAGGCGTATATAACGAAGAATTTTAGGCGAAAATTACCGTTAAAATTCTATTCTTTAAAAAGAAACGGGGTATAAGTATTAAGATAACTAAAAGAATCATTATTTATATCCCTTTCTTAGGGATCAGTATCAAAGTCGGTGTCCTTCGCAGCAATGTTACGTGTTGGGTGGACGATGTCCGTATCAGATTTTTGCTGGGTCGTAAACCGTCGCAAACAGTCGTGTGGTGTGTAATGGCGCGGAAGCGTAAACGACCGTAATTCGGCGTCTCTTAACTTGTCTTGTCATTTGAGCGACTAATTTGAGCAGAAGCAGATAATCCAGTGAGAAGGTAAATAGCAAATGCAAAGAGTTTTTGGTTAGACTTTAGATGATACCCATTGAGGAAGCTTCTTAGTCACCTATAAAAAAAACTCCAGCATCAAAAAAATACACAAAACTGTATCTAGTACAGAGCGTAAAATATATTATTAATATCTCTTTATTCATTTTAACACTTAGGCTAGGTTATTATAATATGTTTATAAAAAGTAAAAGCTTAGACTTACAAAATATAAAAACATAATAAAATCTAAACCTAGGATGCCGCCGGCAGCGAGGCGGGGCCTAAGCTATCGGTGGTTAGGGCGACAGAGAGAGGAACCTCCTGACTATCCGCGCCATGTCCTGCGGGGTAATCACGTAACGATATGTACTACCGTTGGTATTGGCATTTAATGTCAGTTTTAGTATGGGATTTGATATTTAAATCTACCGTACTATCGTACTAATTTATTTATTTATACGCATATTGATCGATTTTTACGATCAAAAGCTATCAAAAAATATGTATTCAATTGGCCGTGTCTATGGTATATGAACATTCTTTTTGTGCGTGAGCAGAACACAAAAGTCACAGATCATTGAGAAGTTAAAAAAATCTTCGGATCAAAATTTTGTGACAGATGACGGACGGACGGACGCGTGAGTGACAGCAATAGGGTTCCGTATGGTATAAAACACTAATATTATTACACGATATGCCCAGCTTACGTTGTTGTTCGTGTTGTTTTTTTAGGGTTCCGTACCCAAAGGGTAAAACGGGACCCTATTGCTGGGACTCCGCTGTCCGTCTCTCACCAGGCTGTATCTCAAAAACCGTGACAGTTACTCAGCTGAAATTTTCACAGATTATGTATTTCTGTTGCCGCTATAACAAGAAATGCTAAAAAACAGAATAAATTAAGGGGGCTCCCCTACAATAAACGTCATTTTTTTGCCGTTTTTAAAAATAATGTGACGGAACCCTTCGTGCGCGAGTTCGACTCGCACTTGGCCGGTTTTTTATTTAATATAATTTAAAAGTAAATTGCTAAAAGTGGCACTGGAATTTAATTTCATGTGCTCTGCCATGGCTCTGCCTACCCCTTTTGGGAATAGAGGCGTGAGTTTATGTATGTATGTAATTTTTAAGTTTTGTTGTGTTAAACCATAGTGAAGAAAAAATTAAAATAATACCTTAGCACGGTACGGTTCTAACAGTCAAGTTGGCCACTCACTTGACAAAGCCTAATCCCAATAAGGTCTAGTTTCCCCTCGGGGTTGGAAGGTCAGATGGCAGTCGCTTTCGTAAAAACTAGTGCCTACGCCAAATCTTGGGATTAGGTAGCGGACCCCAGGAATCCTTCAGGATGCAACTGTACTGGGATAACGCTAGGAGGATGATGATGATCGTACTAACGGTCGAAAACGTTACGTGATTACCGCACAGGAGTACCGCCTTCTGCATCTGACCCTTGACCCAGCCATCTAGCGAGAGTCTCTTGAGATGTTAGTCGAGACCGCTCGCAGAAACGACTTTCGGGACAATGATCATTATTATTATGATAATTATTGTAGGTATCCTAGACATAGTGACGGTCGCGAGGTAATGAAAATCGTGGAAGTTTAGCTTGATTAAATTTCCTATATTATAATTTTCAGTCGATAGATGCAAAAGTTCAACATACCATATACCGAAATAATTATTAGACCCAAATCCCCTTCGCGTCATTTATGTTCACTGTCACTTTCAAACCGAAATCACATTGTATTTATAAATATGGTGTAGCTTTAGCACGGGAGGGCCCGAGTGGCACCATGATTTACGCCCTCTTGTTCATGCTAATAGAGGCCGAAGTAGCTGTCTTGATTTACGATCCGGATTAAAATATAATTATTTTACTCCGAATACGTTTATCAAGGATTTTGCAGAGATTATTTTATCTCTGATTCCGCTATCGATCCAACACCCACAGTCAAGAACCCCGACTCCAATAGACATTTCATTCAAATATTGTAAGATTTTTATAACAAATATAAAGGTTGTTGAAGAGATGACTTGTAATCGGTAAGTTGTATTTGTAAACATCTCTTCATTTATATTCATAAGCTGCATAATAACAAGAAACAAAAATAACATTTTACTGGTCCACGAGCCAATTTGCCAACGGTCATGAATTTTAAAACAATATGCCGCTATTGTAACAAAAGCATTTACATATGATCAGAACGCAATGCGCTTTATCAAACATGTTTAAACAACTCTGATTCGGTTGCGCTGCAGCGATTACATAATGAATTTTATTTAGTATCATCCCACTTTACATGCTCTGAATCTAACGGCTTATTTGGGTTCTCTATCTCGACTATGAAGTATCCTAAAATAATAATCAATCTGTAAGACAAAAATTAGGAAAAGTATCCATAATTATCATGAAAAATTACACAGCCACTACCTAACTTGGAATCTAAAATCATCATCCTCCTAGCGTTATCCCAGTACAGTTGCATCCTGAAGGATGCCTGGGGTCCGCTACCTAATCCCAAGATTTGGCGTAGGCACTAGTTTTTACGAAAGCGACTGCCATCTGACCTTCCAACCCCAAGGGGAAACTAGACCTTATTGGGATTAGGCTTTGTCAAGTGAGTGGGCAACTTGACTGTTAGAAGTTCTCAAACCGCCCGAAGGCCTCCAACTCGGCTTAACGACTGCTGCCATAGACAGCAACCGGGATCAACGGCTTAACGTGCCTTCCAAAGCACGGGAGCGCTCAGTTAGTAACCACTCAAAGCGGTCACCCATCCAAGTCCTGACCGCTGCCCACGTTGCTTAACCTTAGCAAGCGCAAGCGGTTCGCAAGCGCCGCTGGGCCACGAGCGCACTTGGAATCTAAAATAACTCTTTTAAATATGTTGGTAATTTACGTTTCACCGTGCGATGAAACGCACATGAACAAAGTATATTTTGTGAAAAAAGGGTATGTATTTCAAATTTTATATTTTACTTAAAAGTTCGTTTTTATGCACAGTAAGAAAGAAAAAGTACAGTAAGTAAAAAATAACCGTAAAATATAGTAGACGATACTTTAATACAGACGAGTGAAATGATCCGCGCTCGCTCGTTGCCGGTTCTGGAAAAGCAGATAATATGTTAAAAAACAGTACATTGTAAAATCGTTTTAACCCAATGTAGAACATTGGGCAGTGAACTCGTAAGTACAGGCTACATAGAATAAAAAATCAAATTTCACTTAAAACAAAACATTTTCTTGCGTAAGTATATATTTCTTGTTAGTGATGTCTGTTAAGTATGCCTTTTGTAATAAAATAAAATAAAAATAAATAAGTAAGCGTAACCAATCCCATCCCATTCCACGATGTATAATTTCATTAAACAATCATAAGAAACAGTAAAAAAAACTAATGTCATTTTTCGAAAACATACTCGTAGCACAGATACATTTTATACTCACTCGTATAAGCCTTTTGGATCAACTGTAAGGCGACTTCCTGATTTGTCGGTGCGGAGGCAGTACGATATGAGAAAAGTGTCAAATGTCAGTGTCAGCTGTCAGTCGACTCGGTACCATTTTTTACTACGGCCCTATATTTAAATGAGTGCTTCCTGACTGGCGCGGGATGCGCGGTAGCAGGACGCTGCGAAGGCGGTACTGCTCCGCTTCTGCGCATGATATTACTACTGCGCAAACTGACAGTATTATGTCAAGTGAAAATCTTTGCGACGTCAGTAAGTTTACGTCAAAGAAGAAAATGTCACATATCGATCCCGCCCCGCCAAGTCAGGAAGTCGCCTAATGCTTCAAAACTGTTAATTAAATAAGTAAGTCACGTTGAAATATGTTACAATACGTATATAGATATATACGTAATATCTTTCCCGTGACGAAGCCGATCTTAAAGGCTGTTGTTCAAGAAGCTTTTCGAATGATATTTGAAAATACGCCAAGTATTTGACTAAAAAAAATTATGGTGCCATTCGACCCAGTTATTATAGACGATCAAATGTCTATGTGGGACCAATTACAATCAGACCACAATAAAGGGAAAAAAATAGAGATGAACCTAGCTCGCCGCTAGCGGCCGCCCAAACGGCTCCTACAAATTGGCACGGGCAAATGACGTCACACGCCTGGTATCGAACCAACTGTTGTATGGGAAAATAAGTATTTTGCTGTTTTGGTCGTAAAATAATGCGTTTAGGTACATAGTTGCCATACATTTTTTATTAATTTTTACTTAAGCATTCTATTTTCGATGTTAAATATCTTTTTTCTATTTTGGTAAAAGATTATAATTTTCAATTCAATGTGATATTTTGACGGTTTACTTTCCATAAAGTGACACCATATTACAAATTTTAACATGTGTCAAATATGTATGTATGTATGTATGTGTATGTTGTTTGCCTCTACTCATTGTCATTATGTACTGTTATGTGTTACTTTTGTTGAGGTTATGCAATAAAGAGTATTTGTATTGTATTGTATTGTATATGTGTATTGGCGTCCGTATCGTGCTTCAATTGTTTTGACCCCTACGATAGAGCTACATATATTATATAACTTCGCACATATCAAACAGTGATATTGTTGTAAATACGCCATTAAAGATCACTTAACACATCGCAGGCGTTGCCTACTCGCGAGTGAAAAATGATTCCAATGAGGGTAGATCGTCGGTCCATATCCGCTTCCGCGCTGCATCCATCACCGTCGGATGTTAGACACCCTTTTTAAATCACGGCATGAGGATAGCTCTTCAGGCTCACTGGAAATGGCGGTTAATTTAAATTGACAATGAGTTCAGCACATACTAGCATCTTTGGCTAAGCAAAAAGTAAATTCTTGTAGTAGGTACTTAAAAAACTAATAAAATAACACACTTTATATTAAAATACAATAATTTGTTTTCAGGGAGAGCCTGTCAAAGGCATAATACATGTCTGTACATACAAATTCTATATATTCGAAAAACATTTTCTAAAATCCTTCTACCTCAATTTAAAAGCGATAAGATCAAGCTAACGTTAACGTCACGTAAATCTGAATTCGACATTGGGTCATAATCTGAAAGTGTAGTATCCTATTTGATTTACTATTGTGTTTTTAGGGTTCCGTACCTAAAGGGTAAAACGGGACCCTATTACTAAAACTTCGCTGTCCGTCCGTCTGTCCGTCCGTCTGTCACCAGGCTGTATCTCATGAACCGTAACAGTTAGACAGCTGAAATTTTCACAGATGATGTATTTCGGTTGCCGCTATAACAACAAAATACTAAAAAACGGGATATAGTAAATATTTAGGGAGGCTCCCATACAACAAACATGATTTTTTTGCCGTTTTTATAGTTAATGGTACGGAACCCTTCGTGCGCGAGTCCGACTCGGACTTGGCCGGGTTTTTTACATTTGAATTTTTGACATCGTTATCGCACTGCATCTTGCAAAATTATACCAATAATGGTCTATATTTTAAGTACTCATAAAATCTATAAGAATCCCTAAATAGTAACAAAATCGGCTCACACAATACAACCAATAACCAGGGGAGTCTCGGCCGTTTGAAGTATGCGAGGACTTACTACTTAACAATGGCGATCGAGTGGCCTGTAGTGGATAATAGCGATCATTACATGGACATCTTTTGTCTGTCCGTATGTCCCTAATTGATCTGCGGTCATGGCAACGGGTGGTATGTAATTGGAGCTCATGCGTATAGGATGGTTATCAAACTCAATTATTGTTCGTGAATGTAGTCTATCTTCGATGACAGAATCCTATATCCAGTCAGCAATGGTATGTTGCAAGCTGATGACTATGAAGAGGTTTATAGCTCCAAATGGGGTCAAAAATACATACATACGTAAGATGCTGCAAGCGTGTATGTAAATATTTATTACTATGCCGGTCGCTAATGTGTCTGTCCATCAGTTATCTAATAAAGGCTGGAATCCAGAAGTCGGTTGACATTTACACGACACGTGTGACGTGTGTTTTATAACGGCGGAAAATGATGTTCCACGAAAATTTTATTATTTACATACAGAAGCACTGGACTAGATTTGTGTCTAATCTAAAACTGTTACTATAATTACATATTGTATCCGGATGACTTATAATATTTATTAGTACAATTACATTATTTGTAATGCCTTTAAATATTAAATGCTGAGCGCATTCCTAAATCAAAGCTCCAAAAGAAGCAAAGTACGATGTCTGTAATTTCAAACTTGCACAGGTAGATTTTAATGTAACGAGTAGGCTTAAATTTTTGACGTAAAATAGTCTGGCAATTTCGAAAAAGCGTTTGAGATAAACGCATCAAAAAATATCCCGTACCTATCTGTAAAACGAAAGACAAAGTGAACTTACCACCAAAGGGATTACCGTGTGGATCACGATTTCTTTTACTTTTTTTGTATATAATTGAGCGCTTTGAACATGGAAGTTTTAAAGTCCTTTGCTGTTTGGCGGAGTGTTTTGCAGCCAATGACCGGGAATGCATCATGGTTAGAGCTACAAAGTTAAGTAGAGAAGACTGGGTAAATAATAAAAGAAATTGAATTAAGTATAACGGATGTGTTTGAGACAGAGAGACAGAGAAGACATATTAATTAATTATTAAGGAAGTTCTTTCTTCGGATGAAGCCTAACCAGGTGTTTCAGAACGGAATATAATAACTATACTGAAGAGTGTTGATTATGGATACCTATACACTTTAAATCTATCATCATCATCATCATCCTCAGCCTGTAGTCGTCCACTGCTGGACATAGGCCTTCCCCAATTCGCGCCGCCACACCCGGTTCTCAGCTCTCTCTCTTCAGGTCGTCGGTCCACCTGGCGGGGGGTCGTCCAACAAATATTTATATCTATAAAGAACAATGTTGTCTAGAGACAACGAACTGTCATCAGCATTAGATTCCTTTCACAGCCAAAGATTACAAACTATACATTGTTCAAAGCTTCAAAGAAATCCTTTTAATTTATTAAAAATATTAAGTTAATTCTGTAGTGCACAGTTAAGATTACATTGTGACATATAAATACCTATCGTTTTGTATCAGATTCCTTTACAAACCGAAGTGGGTTTATAAAGGTGTCGATACATAATATGCTCTTGGACGTTAAACTGAATATAAATTTCATTTTAATGGAACTATCCATCACAAAGTAGCTGCCACAAACACGCAACATCAAACATGATTTCATAAAACACAAAATCAACATAACAATAGGGATCATACCAATTGAACAACACAGTCTTAGTAAACCTGCAAAAAAAGGATTCGGTATAAGAATGCCACGTCTAACACTTTCCACGATGTATGCAGAGACGTAATCCGGTACTTGTTCCTGAAGTAGAAAATTGTACCGACTAACTTCCTTTGTCCACTGACCACTCGGAGAATTTTTTACTATTTGGCTCATTGACTAGGAAACTAAGTAAGTTTTTCGCCGCTCTTAGTTCCCAGTAGATCGAAAAATTATCTAGTGGTTTTTATGAATACGAAATAGTCGGAAAACTTTTGGTAAGGTAAGTTTTAATAATAAAGCCGTGACCTTATTGCCTTGTATGGACTATATTAATTGATCCAAACACTGTAAAAGTATAATAAAGGAATATTAATATAAAAGTTTTTAAAAATACCAACTATACCGAGGTATATTCAAGGTATAAGTAATTGGGTTTTCCTTGTGATTTTCAAAATAAACGAACAATATTGGTTATCTTGTATTGATTACCTATTTCTCATAGTGTGTTCTTTTATTGAAGTTGTATTGTACAATAAAGTTACGCCTCTATTGGTAAGTACCAAATCAACCCAGTTCTTGAAACTTTTCATTACCTACGCATAAATTCATTCTAGGTTGACTGTTAAAGAAGTCAGTAAATGCCTTTCATCCCTTGTGTGAGCAAATTGAAAGCAATGAAGTCGAAACCGTAAGTTCTCAATCATTCAAGTTAACGACAGTGGAGCGGAGGGTTGGTGCGCGTAGAGTGTAGAAGATAAATTTGGATCCGGCACATTTCAATCTGATATTATGACGAAGATCTGCATTCTACAGGTTTTAACGCCCGGGTGAAATATTTTTTGTATGCACTACTGTTAAGTTTTTGGTGTGGATATATCCAAAGTTGTAAGGTCTTTTAAAGCCTAGTTTTGTTGCTAGATCCATACAGGTATTACAAGTATGTGAAGTGTCTTTGCAACTTACTTAACTGTAAGTATCGGTAGTATATTTGTCTATTTATATGTATTGTCTAACAGCAAATGCGCCTATTATTCTTCTTAAAGTTCTTCAAAACCGATTGAATTTTAAAACGATACTGACATTTTATATACCTATAATACTTATCACTTTTTATTGTGTACCGAAAAATAGTTAGAAAGCACACGGATACTTTGAAGATTTCTTTAAATTAAATTCAGACAGAGATCTATGGTTATATTAAACTAGCAGATATTATCACTTGTTATGAACGTGGATGTATGTATGAGTATATGAGTACTAATACATAAAAATACCAATACATGATGGGGCAGCTCTGCCCAATATAGAACCCCGTTAGCTATTTCTGCTCATACATCCTATTTATATTTTATACCTGAAAATGTATAGTGTATTTACAGTGTGAATACAGATTTAAGTACTGCCCCTGACCAATACATATAAAAGTTATTAACATATATTAATAGTAACAAAATCATATTGATTTTGAAACTGTAACTCATCCATTTTGAGAGAGGTTCTGAGCGCCATATTCACAGGGTAACAACTTAATAATATAAAAGCGAGCGAATTGTCGACTCGTCCGACTAATGGCTAGCCTTAAACTAATTTATTTAGGCTCGTTTCATGGTAAGTATTTCGTGTTTTCCCCGTCACACTTGTGTGTTTTATTTATCTGCCCGGCCTGTAATATTATACTTTCGCATTAGATTTGGTTGTTACTGCTATCGATTCTGCACCGACACGTGTAAGTCATTTCGATATAATCAATAATCATTTAAATCTTTGACACCATTTTTATTTGTTGTTTTGTTATGAAATAATATAAAAGAAATTGTCAGCAATTCTATCACAAGATTTTATGAACAGTATTGTTCACAGTCAACCTTTGTTTGTCGCATGCTAGGCAATACAGAGTGCTATGCATATGGAAAAAAGGTTGTTTTATAAAAGCATGTCGCGTAAAGGCTTTGTGAGAGTCGTGGTCAGTTAACGTCATTTGTACGTGATTTTCGACAGGCTTTGACTATTTTGTGGCATTTACATTATCGTCACTGCACTCAGACCATTTACTATATTTGATTAAAATATTTTGTAATTATTAACCTAAGTACGTATACATTTTTATGCCTTTTTTTTATTTTTGTAGTGCTAAAATATGATTTATAACAGGTACTCCTTTTTCGGTTATATAATACCATAAAAATCGAATTAAAAGATATGTTTTGTTTCTGGCGTTAGGTCCGTCTTTTGAATGATTCAATTGATCAGTTTTCTTATTCTAGATTACTACATATTATTAATAGAAAATAAATGGGCATTGAATGCATAATCCTTGATAAGAAATCAATTAAAATCGGTGCTTTCACCGTGTCAAGTCCAAGTTATCGTCAAACACACCGCAGCACTACACGGCACAGGCCACGCGGCAAACCAATTAACTCATTAAAATTACAAAATGCCCTCTAAAACTGCTGTTATACCCCAATCAAAAATCAACCTTGTCAAACTGTATAATTCAATATTAATCATGCTACTCATATGTGGATTCGATTTTAATGTCTGGAATTTCAAAATGTTTTTTAAAATCGTCGTGACTATGTATTGTATTTTTCTTCTAGTTATTAATATTTTTACTAATTTCACTTGTTGTCCTGGACAAGAGTTGTCTGTTGCTTGGTCCGTTCTGGAATACACGGCTTCAGTTTTAGTGACCTTAATTTTAAATAATCAAATTTCCAATTACTTTCAAAAGTTAACTGAAATAGACACATATTTGAGAATCGGCAATAAATACTACTTAAACACCAAAACGAGAATGTTCATGTACACGTTTATACTTTGGGCAATTAGATTTGTTTATACTATTTTTTATTGGATTTGGTTTCCTTATTACGAAAATTTAACTTTTTTTGTGATCTCCCAGTTTTCACTGATCTCCCTTGATTTAAACCGAGTGTGGCGATTTGTTTTATTTGATATGGTGCGCTATCGATTGAAGATACTTCGCTACCGCATGGAAGAGATGAAGCACTATAATTTCTATTGTTACGTGAGCAATTTTAAAACATTGAAACAATCGAGAATGAGGTTTTTTTTAGATTTATACAAAAGTTTAGCTGATGCTGTTGATGTCATTATGCCAGAACTGCAAACATCAGTAAGTAAAACAAGCACAAAGTTATTATGGGAAGTATGAAATATTTAAGACTATTAATTCATTAAGTGCAACCATGAGTACCTATATTGGTAATGAAAAAGTAATGAATAAAAACCTAGTTAGCTGCCAAGAATTTAATAACAAACTTGGATTATAAAATATGATTCAGACTAAATTTTAAATGTGTTGCATTAATATTAACGATCACTTAATACTGTTATACCTTTTCAGCTATTCATCAGTATAGTGTGCACATTGCCCAAGTTGATATTGAATGCCTATCACATACTGCTGGTTATTGAAGAATTGGTACGTACGTATATAACACGTTCGATTTTTTGGCGCATAAAATATTGTTTTAAAGAATTTTTGCAGTCACAATATCTAATGGTTTTCAGAAAAAAAAAACAGATTTTATACAGAGAGGGAAGACAATCTGCTCGGGAACACTTTGACTGTGCCTAGCTTCTCCTGCTATGGAGGATTAGCAGTCCTGCCAGCATAGTTACGTCCGTGACGATAATATGCAATGTTCTTTTCGAATACAACCATAGCGAACAAAATGTTTCCTTACCGCAGGAGCAGTACTCGACGGTGGGTTTCGCAGCCCTGCACGTGACGCAAGTGACGCTGTTCATCTTCGGGCCATGCGTTGTGGTGGAACTGTACGCTGTCGAAGTGGAGCGAATAAGGCTGCTGCTTGTTCACAAGCTGTTTGACGATCCCGGTGAGAAGTTTCATCATCCATCAAATTATAAGCCCGTTGCGTTATCCTGCAGCACATTGCGTAATAATAGAGCATAAATATTGGCCTCAGTGGCGAGATAAAAACTGGGAATATTGAAGGCTCCTCCTACTATCTCTCTGCACATATCAGCAGAACTCTCAGACGACTCTTTTTTTTGAGGCACCTATTGATAGATAAAGTAATAAATCCTTCTGTATTAATCTCTCGGTCAATACCTAAAAAATGATAAATTCCAATCAGTCATAGGCGCATTTAACACCCGTCATCTCCCGGCGATTTGTTCCAAATGTTGCAGTTAACATTCCGTCTCTTTCTATAGATGAAACGGTGAAAGAAGACGTGAACCTATTCCTGCGGTACATGGAAGTGCGCCCGTTCCGGTACCGCGTTTGGCGCGTGTTGCCCATCAACATCGCGTTGCCGCTCGAGCTACTCAATCTGTGCACTTCTTACGTCATTGTCCTTATTAACTTTACACATCTGTATGGGTGAATGAAGCAATTGTTTAACACGTTCACTGTCCCCATACAAAACGTTCTGACAATGCCACAAGTCCAACTGTGCATTCAGTATGGGGGTGTGACTCCACAATGAAAGCATGGCCTCCTGAAAAAAAGTTCATGACCCAACGTTGGGAGCACCCGGACTGGGAACGTATTAACGTGGTACAAAGTGTCTACCATCTAAAGACGCGATATTCTTTTTAGGAAGCAGCGCCTAATTCCTTCTCATTAGTCTCATTACGTAATAAGTTTGTCTCAATAGCGCTGGTAGGCAAGAGTTGTCTGATAACGTGTATAACAGCAATATTAGTTGCGTGCACTCGTGTTGACACGTTATACTTAACGCGCGTAAAAGCTTCCAGATAAGCGATTATTAATACAACATTGATCTAGCGTTTATTCCGGTTGCATCCTCAGCTACTGCTTCGGAGGCTAGGTTCCAATATCGTGCTTTTTCTCCTCTGATTCGCACGGTTTTCTGCGTCCTCTTTTGTGAGACCATTGCCCCAGGCGGAGGCGGCATAGCCAACATTTTTGACCCACGTAACTTACCGGTTTTCGCGATGAACGATTTCCAACGAAAGACGTCGCGGGCAAAAACTAGTATGTAATAATTTCAATAAAAGGGGCACTGCAGTGAAATACTTGCATTAAGCTTACAAAAAACCTCTTACTTGCGTTCCTCGCGAAAAGAAATGGTTCAGTTCCAGTGGATCCAACCCACAACCACAAAGTTTGACAGAACAAAATTATAAATATCTTATAGCGGATTTGATGGATTGGATGCACATTGCGCTAACGATTGCTCAAAACTTAAGGGGTGTTATTTGGTTCAATAAAAAATATTATGAATGTAGGAAATATTTCACAATTCGACCAAGTTAGTTCCAAACTAAGCAGAGCTGGTACAATACTTTGGATGCTATGCTATGTATGCTGGTTTAGATAAATCCGGGAATTCCCGGCATCGTTAGGCAGGACTGGTAGTGGCCAAGTAGGTATAGCTTTCTTTTATTCATACTAATATACGATAATTGTATAGTTGTATATTTTAGTAGTTTTGTTATCTAACGGTGTTTGGATTACCAATATTATTTGTGTAAATTTACCAATGGCTAATACAGATATGAATATAATATTAGCACTAATTGACGACTAATGATGCAAATCACTGGATCGGAATCTATTAGCGACCTCGTTACTGAATTTACATAATGTGTAGGTACATTAACGCATCATTGCATTGGCATATCACCTTACTTATAGTTGGTTTTGCAAATTTAATTGCTGTGTATTTGTCTTCAGAGTCCTAATTCGTGTGAGAACTGTTTATATAATGTCTTATAGATTGTTACCTATATATTGTTAGGTTAGGATACGCAATAATATTTGATATGTGTGTAATTATACGTTTTATTATAAGCGTAAACATGAAATTAAATATTTTCGGACTATCAAACAATTTTTATTTAAGGCTTTATTAAAACCAAATAGGGTAAACGTCCCAGTGACGACACTTTCATTTTATGTCATAATAATACACATGATGAACATTTGAACTGGTGTTAACTATTAGGTATTTAGGTGTCAAACATTGGGCCGTTTACCTTGCTATTCTATAATATCTTCCCGTACTGTAAAAACGTTTTAGCATTGATAAAACAAGTTACTTAGTCAATTTTATAACAAATTTTTTAAACACGACTTCTTACATATTCCGACAATTGAATCTACCAGCTAACAAAGACGAGAAGCATGAAAAAAGATGAGAACCGATACTCCATGGCCCGGCAATCGAATATCCTGCATTTGCTTGCATTTTTGCTTGTATTTGTAAACAGCATGTAAACGACTCGATTCAGCCAGTTCTGTTTGCATTTGGCAATTGGTTGTGTCTCACAGTTATTTCAAAAGGCCAACAACTAATGAATAATTTATGAAAAAGATGACTAGACAAAATTACAAAATTCCGCAATTATATTTATTTTTATTTTTGAAGTCCCAATAAAGGTTAGAGAATTTTGCATGATGACTTTGAAATCAGAATTAGTTGTAAGTACTTGTAAGATTGAATATTGTTCAACTGTACCTATAATTGTGTAGTAAATATACTATACTTAACAACAATTATATTCAAACTTTCGTGAGTCACGTTTAGTCATTATACCAATGATAATATAATTAAACTCACGTATGGCCACTACGGGCCACATGTTTTGAATCCTTCGGGATCTATTCATCAAGATGAGAAAAGTGTTCTCACGCCCGATTTTTTAAATAAATTATTAACTATTCTGATGTCTAAGCTACAATACTAATGATCGCACACACATAAAGGTTCGAAACATGTCGCCTACTACTAATAAATATTAGTAGGTAGAGTAACAACAAATTATACCGAAATAAATGACAAAAGGTATCAGTAAATTAGCTCAGTTTTAGTTTCTTCATACCCGAGTGTAGTTCACGATTCATCAGTATTCCACATCGGTTTTCAATACAATTGTTTCAGTTTTTATTTAGAGTATATTGTAAGGTCAGGCAATTGGATCTCTCAGTGTGGGTTTATTTAGATCAATAAGGTTTTTTCCAAAACATTGTTATACAACATAATATTTAATACTTATATCCTAAACCTGTTTGAAAGATGCTTGTGAACAACTGTATACACTAGCAATAATGTTTAAATAGTTAGGTATTGTAATCAAAGATCCAACACTTATAAAAATTAAATTATACGCATTTACTAATAATACTCAATAAGGGAAAAATCGCGCATGAATTTTAAGTCAATACACATGATACAATGATAATGTACATAATACAAAGGTGATTTTTTCTTCAAAACGTGTATATAAATAGTGATACGTGATGAAAATATCAGATTTATGTGGGTCTGCGAAATGTTATTTTCTAATATTCGTTATTTCACTGCCTAAGCCGCTTTCTGCGTTCTGCATTTTCTTTTTCAACTGGAATCCCTTACCACGCTATAACTTCAATCGTGTTGAAAATAAGTTCACCAATTTCACCATACTCACAGTTGAGTGCCACTTGCTTTTCTAGCAAGATTCAAATATCTGTATGGTGATGTGCCTTGCTTCTGTAGGTATACTAATATAATCTACGCATCCTCTTTTTTCTTAATCGAAAAACAAATGTAACCAAAAGTGGGAGAAAGAGGAAGAGAGCTTTTTTGAAAATAAATGTAAGGAAACAATGACATTTCTTCAGAACGTAACTATACGATACCTACGCTCTACGCTGTACTGGCCTAGGAAATGCGCTGGCCTTTGGCAGGGATTAACAACCTTCAAATTGCTATATCACCATCGACTATTAGCGAATGTATTCAGACACCACAATACAGTCTAGTCTAGACTGATAGCTTCTCGAGCTATTAATCATTGCTTTTTGTTGTGAGCTAGCACTTAGCATAATTACGGCACCTATTTTAGCAAAATTCAAAAGGATCTACTAGGGAATGAGGAACTAAGTTGCATAGCAAACTAAGTACGTTAATGACTTACCTAATTAAGATTACAATAAAAATTATTCAAATGAAAATAATCACCGTAACTAATTTTCTTAATCATGTTTTTTTATGGCATTCTTTGTATCGAACTTCGAGTCTAAAAGAGAAATATATTATTTACAGTGCACTCTCGCAATTCACAGATCTATACATATGTATATATGTTTCAAAAACAATCAACTAAAAAATAATAACTTCGCATTCATTCGCGCTATCATTTCTAAATAGAGCACTAAGAAAAGCTAAACCTCCTTTTATCTCAAACTACGTTATTAAGGAAACTCCTTCTATTTGTGTAATATCCGGAGTGACTCGGTCTTCATTATATACGTGTTATAGTTTTCTTATCGCGCTACTTTCTTTCATGGCTGCGATTTAAGAACTTTTTGCTGCAACCGTGTCTTTATTTTCACATGTTTGATACAAAAACGAATTAAGTTAGAAAACAAATGCAATCAAAAATGTATTTTACTACTCCACTGTTAAGTAGAAATTTTAACTGAAAATATCATCTAGCTATCTTTATATTCAAAGGTGCATTTTGTTTGTAAAATGCTCTTTGTAATAAGCACGGATGTGTTTTTTCTTGTTAAGTTAATTATATCGCGAAAGTGTACTCTTCTGTGCATCAGCGCTATATTTTTGGCAGATAAGACACTGAATTACACTCTGTATTGACAACTTATTTTATTAATGTACAATTTAACAACTAAGACACAACGAAAGGAATATCAATGTGCTCCATCCAAAATATTCAAGGCAATCCAATCCATTTTCAGATGGAACTCAAATTTGGTGGGTTAATTGTCACAGTACCATATTTTCAAATTCTGCCAGTGATAGAAATTCAACCCAAAAACAACTTTATTATATTCAGAATAAAAGTCATTCAAATATAAATGAAGCGCAATTTTAAATTTGCTTAACTTTGAATACAACTCCACATTGCAAACCGGAGGTTGGTCAATATTGGAGTCAATTGTTATTATTATAGGGTTCACAGTTTCCTGTTGCAGTAAATACTCACTGTGGTTTGTTGTGCTAGTGTTGCACCACGAAATACGAGTATTGTTCATTCCTTCTAGTGAATTGGTTTTGAACTGAAGGGTTGCTTCTATGTTTCAATTCAACGAAAGTGTTCACTTGTTCAGGTAGGATAGGTACCTGGTAATAGCAGAATATTGTTAGACAGCCGTATCTCACGCTGGTTGTTGTCAAGTAGTATTTTCACCAGTCTTATGATAGCAATTTACAATGCATGCCTTAATATCATGCGGTAATAATCATAATTCGTCATAATCTTCATTACAAGATTGACTACCTAAAGCTGCAAACACACTGACAGCGGTGGCGGCGCGGTGCGGAGGTGGTACCGGTTGTAATGTTCGAACTAATATGAAAGGGTCCGCACAGAACGCTTTTTTCCCGGCCGGTTTTCTGTGCGGACCCTTTCATATTAGTTCGAATATTACAACCGGTACCGCCTCCGCACCGCGACGCCCCGCCCCGCTACCGCTGTCAGTGCGTTTCGGGCTTAAAGCATGCTCTGTAAAATACAGTGTAACTAGGTAACTGCCTAAATCTTATACCAATAAGTACATTGTTATTTTTTTCATAAAAATTCAATGAATAAAAAAAATATGTATAGGTATGGATGTTTTTCTTATTTATATGAAACAAGGAACTCTACTTGTTAAACTATTTTTGAGGTAAAACTTTTTTCCAAATTCCACCCGCATAAGGTTTCCCCTATTACAGGTAAATCAATAAAAGAAAGCATAACAAGACAAATACGCTACGAAACTAAAGTAAGTACGCAAAAACAGCACTTTGACTCTTGCCAACTGCAACTCAGATGGCTCTACGTCGTAGCACAAAGTAAATAGCGGCGGCGCGCGCCGGAGCAGAGAGTCCGCTCAGTACAAAGTGCCATTTTCGCCGCACGCACACAGACGTAACATTTACAGGCATTCTCGGTTGATCTCGGCAATGCTTAGTCGCGACTGTCGCTTATAGTTGTGCGCGCGTTGATCACTTGACGTCCCCGCCTCTACGTAGGTACTTTGCCTGTACTTTGTGTCAGTGTCACGGTGTCACGTACGTCAAAATAAATAACCAATATTATTACAGTTGCAATGTATTTTATTGTTTAAATACAACAAAAAACTGTGCCTACACTTTCTTCAAATTTTCAAACGATATTGAAAGGTAAATAAAACGGTTTTCTCGTTTTGGTAGTTACAATACCTAGGTAGGTAGGTAATTTTTGAAACTAGCCGCTTCGATAACGACGATCAACCATTACACATTCATCTTATCGTTCGCTGGTAAAACGCCAGTATTTAAGTACGATGGTTTAGTTAAGTAGGTACCTAATTAACTAGGTATTATACTTTGTTGGCGCTCTCGACCGCCGCCGGTCACAAGACTCAAGTCACAACTCGCAGCGGGTCACGCATCAATTTATTAGGGTTCCGTACCCGAAGGGTCAAAACGGAACCCTATTGGTGTCGCCCAGACGTCCGTCCGTCGTCTGTCACAAAATTTTTAATATACCTACTCCTTTTTAAAATTCAGAATCAATACAGAAGCAACCCTGTGAGTCGGGCAAGTTTAGGTATGTATTTTCAAGAACGGCGGGAACGGACCTTCTGTATATTTTTTATTTTGTGGTCGTAGGTAGGCTGTAACGGTAATAAAAAAATTAATGCGTGTGTAGTGTGCGTGTAGCAAACCATTCGCGCTTACTTAATTTATGCTATACCCTTACCATGAGTTTGCAATGTTTACATTACCGTACTCGCTAGCGACTGCGTGAACGATTTAGTATGGCGATTCTTAGTTCTATTGCGTAACCGCCAGAGGCGCTGTACTTTTGTCCATACTAAATCGTTAACGCAGTCGCTAGCGAGTACGGTAATGCAAACATTGCAAACTCTTGGTAAGGGTACTGATGTTACAAAGTTTTCAATACATCGCATTTTGACGGGATGCATTTGCCTAAGTCGAAATAAATTTTAAAAAATATCTTTAACTTAATGATCGACACGTTAATATTGTTACTAAAACAAATTAAACTTTTCTCTTTAATATTTTAATGTTTTCTGTGTGACAATAACATGACGAATTAATAGTGGAATATGAGTACTGATTGCAATACTTTGACTGTACCGAAACGTGATATTTTAAAAGAAAAAACCGGACATGTGAAGACCTTTAAAGCGATCGCAGGGGAGGCGCAATTTAATTTTCGTAGGACGGACAATTGAAAGAAATCCTAAACATATTGGACAAAAAAAAGCTTTGATGTAATTTTATCCCTTGTTATTTTTAAAATAAATGTTTGACAGATGAAAATATAATTCTGGAAGTTAGGATTTGTTTATGCGTGGGTATTAAAACAAGTTCTACTTTCAATATTTTTAACTTATTTTAAGAATGCGTGTATTTAAAATCAATATTGTTATCGGTAACTATGAAAATAATAAAATATTACTAAAATTAGTGAACTTCGCGGCGTTTATGACAATAAAAAACATAGTAACAAAAAATATATTGTCATAAGTGCGACATTGTAACAATAAGAAATGGAGATATAATAATATGTGTATGAGTATGAATATGCTACCAAATTATAAGAGAAGGCAATGTCAACGTACTTTGATACGCAATGCAGCGTTTGAATTTAATAGTGGTAGTAATTTTCATTAGCGAAGATTCGCATCGCAAAAAAAAAACAGCACCCGGCCAATATCTTGAAACATATCTTAAAAATATTTTCATTTCGCATTCCTTGCTGAATCAAGCTATTATCCGCACATTAAAACATCAAACGTGATTGCAAATTACAAGTATCCATCTCGCATCGAATGGAAATTATTAAAATTTAACAGGCTGTCAAACATGGCGCCTCGTCGAGGCGTGACCGAGTCAAAGGGAATCCGCCTTTGACCGTCATTACGGTACAATTTGTGTTTTTTTGTCAGTGTATAGGCTTTTGGCTGTGTTTAATTATTTTGCATTGTGTCACGAAATCAAATTCAGCGAATATGATGGAGGCGTTTAGGGCGATTATCCTAGTGTATATAATATTGGTCGTTTTACATACATCCACAAGTACACTTAACTGCCGAATGTAAGAAACTGATGATGAATCACAGTGATAAAGAGATATACAAGGCCACAATATCGTGTATATTTTGGGTATAGTGAAAAAACCTTGAGTTAAAATTTTCTTCTCTCATTTTAAGGCAACGATGACTCTTTCTGACGAAAGTGCAAAAGCAGTAAAAAATATTTCCGCCTTAGACGTAAAAACTTGAATACGTTGTTAAGTTCAAAACACTACTTATCTTTTCACTCAGTATTCAATTAACCGCCCTCGAACTAAATATTACCATTAGAAAACTCATATTATTCTCATATTAGTTGTATCGCGTGGTTGGTTATAATTTGGTATAATTTAGCAAAACCAAATAGTCACCAATTTAACAATGATCCGCTATACTTAAAACCACACGTCTTTAATACCTATGCGCGAATTAAAACCGTCTCACATTTGCAACAGGAGATAAGAACGCTCAAAATGTTAATTAACGACGCAATAATGGTAAAGATATCAAACTCGACACATCTTACACGTAATGGCAACGCGTGCACTGATAGCGTTAACGCGTTGCGTTTAGCGTGCGTTTTACTGGCGGGATTATGGGGTAGCGTTAATGCGCGCGTTAACTTCGCCAAGTGCTAATGAGTTTCGATGTAATGGTTATTTTTTAATTGAAATAGGGTGATCTGGTACCCGATGCCGCTTGCATCAAAACTAAGCTAACGGGATTGAGCGGACGCAGGAAGGTATTTTTGCGAAACACTAATTTTGGTAGTATATTGAGGGCCAAATGCATTCCCGTGATATTAGACTATTTATCTATTTAGTGACAGTCGAATATCACATCTACTTGATGCTTCTCAATAGCCTGCGCTTACGGCTGCAGTAACGCCGCGTCGTAAGTTAATGTGCGTTTTATCTTGTCTAACGACTTAGCTGGACTGTAAAGTTTACACAAAGCACGCAACCGCAATGGTGAGTAAGGTTTAAAGAACGTTATAGAAAAAAATACATAACTATCAATAGTCGTATATTTTCCTAATTATCTTAATCCACGTCTAACCCATAAACAACGCGCGTATAACAGCGACTTGATGCTTCTCATTAGCGGGCGCTTACGGACGACTTTAACGCCGCGTCGTAAGTCGTAAGTTAATGTGATGGTGACGTGCGTTTTATCTTGTCGAACGACGTAGATGGAATGTGAAGTTTAAACAAGGGACACAGCATAATAGCAAACCGTTCGACAAATTATTAAATAACAATTATTTTCTCCATGACATTTCACTATTATTAATATTATTATATGTATATTGTAACACACTTACCAACACATTTGCATTATACACTTAACATAAATTATTACTCTTATTGTACATATTAACACACTATTAGTTTGAACTTGGTTGTGTTTAGCCATTTGTCGTTAATTGACACAGCCAATTATTTATGAATTGATGTTACTTTGACATGAAATTTCATATTTTGAAAACTATTTCCCTAATTTATGTAACTCTGAATTTCTTCCCGGATGTATGCATGTTTAAGCGGATTTCGTTTGCGACGCATCTACACATTTAATCAGTCGTTCCTCGGCCTAATATTTTATCCTAAACGAGTGTTTCGCGAGTTTGACGACTGACTTGCGAGAATTGTGATAGACAGACTTCATCTCGCGGATTGCGCAGTTAAGGGTTGAAGTTATTGTTAATGTTGAGTTTGATGATGGGGATGCTGGTGTGTTTTGATAATAACATCTTTAATGTTTTGAGTTGGTAGCTAATCATAGTAATCATCCTTGGGATGCCGTTTGTTTTGATGATATACAACAGATCTGCTGTATTGTAAACGTTAGTTTTATTTATTTATTGAAACTTGATTGCACAGTAACAAGTTACTAACAGAAAAGGCGTACTTAATACCATAAGAAACACTCTATCAAAAATGAAGATTTAACTTATTCCAATATTTTATACCATACCCATAGAGTGGCGGGAAGCGGTTGGATGCGGAGAGCTGAGGACCGGGTGTGGTGGCGCGAATTGGGGAAGGCCTATGTCCAGCAGTGGACGACTACAGGCTGAGGATGATGATGATGTTGATGATGATACCCATACAATTAGCCCTATAGGCAATACCTAGCCAATAGTTTGCATTGCGTAGCAATGTGATAACAATAATTTTATTTTGTGATAGTAAGGTTAATTTTGAAAGTTACGAAACTCCTCGTAGAAGTTAATCTGGAAATTTTAACCTGGTTGGTGCGTCGAGAATTATAATAACATATACACAGCGTGATAACTATAACAGTGTTGTTAAACCTAGTTAAATATAAATAAACATGTTACCTTATACGAGTTCGCCATCATTGTATGTAGAACCCCAGACTTAACTATAACATTTAATATTAGCACAATTCGGGCGAGCGATACCAAAATATATCATTTTTCTGGCAACACTAGACAAAAAGGAAGTCTTACACCCGAGACACGATTTGTCACGCCAACCATGGAACCAGCTTAGTACAGCTCATTCTTTCGATAATACATGCATATGTTACAGTGCAATATTTGGAGTTGACAACTGACAAATACCTATTTTCAATCCATTACGATGATTTTCATTTCAATTATAATAACTTTATTGACCAAAACCATCCATGTTTTAGCAGTACACTCGACAGTTAATACATTTTATAATTTGTTATTTAGCATGTTGTGCTTGGTTGTCATTGAAATGTAAATTTAATACTGTTTCCATGAAGCTCTTCTAAATATGTTTCAAATAATTTACATTTTGTTACCTTGCCTAAATAAATAAATTATATATATGAGCGCAGTACCGCCTAGACTCATCCCATTCGATAATAGGGTCATTCTTAGTATATTTTTTTATACATCATTAATTATTTGACGTTACTAAAGACTTAATAGGAAGAGACAACAATAACAGAATTTGGCCAAAGAAGGCAATGAAGGATAGCAAACAAACGATTGAAGAATGCATTACGAATACAGAATGTGTCGATTTAAGAAATATACGTAAAACGAGTGGGACGAGCCAAGATGAGCGCTAGCGCTGTTTTTATCGCTGTGGCAGTGAACCGAGCACGTGCGAGCACTGATTACACGAACACATCTCGGTTTTGTGAGCTACCTAGATTTTTCTAGTAAATCTCATGTACAGTCAGCTGCAGAAAAACCCGACTCCTACTTCATATAAACTTCTATGCAGGAGCAGTCATGTTTCTCTGCATCTGACTGTAGGTACACTTCGCTGCGCGCATGGGTAAGTTTTGCAAAACATCGACCACACTGAAACATAAATTATTTTTTTACGCGGCTATACAAATGACTCTATCTATCTTTAATATAATAAGGCACAGTCGGCCCATGAAAATGTTGAGCATGCCTACTTAGAACCTTGTCACATCGAATTCAAAGAAATTTCGTTTAAACTGAAATGTCATGAATATATGAAACCTCCTCCGTTTAGGTATTAAAACTTTTAACTTACTTTCAACAACCTTTTTTGTCAGTTAAAGGACTGATAAAAGTCATCAGTGACATTCAATTTTCAAAAGATA
This sequence comes from Cenopis cana, assembly GCA_951800055.1. Taxonomy (NCBI): domain Eukaryota; kingdom Metazoa; phylum Arthropoda; class Insecta; order Lepidoptera; family Tortricidae; genus Cenopis; species Cenopis cana. The sequence continues at coordinate 13,474,031 of OX637472.1, forward strand.
TTTTTTTATGTTTTTATAAATTCTTTAGTGCTACTTTCAAGAGGTAAAATAATTAAAAAAATTCATGAGAAATCTGTCAAAATTGCAGAACATAACCTAGAGGTATGCAATGACAAATCCACACTCTTTTGCGTAAATGTCGTCGCGTCGTTAAATTTAAATGGTTGAAAACCTATAATGATCACACCCGGCACTATGCCTTATTCTATAATTTTCTCTTGTCAGTACCTAGATGAGGTAAAATACCATCATATTTACTTAATCGTGTCTTTTAATAATGCGTTGTTTTAGTAGGCTGAGGAAAAAAGGAAAATATAGACTCAACTTTGGATTTATTTTCCATCGAGAAAATTTTAAGCAATCATGTTTCGCTATTGTCAGTACCACAATCATATAGTCAAGAATCATATATCTGAAAATCAGCCCCTACTGTTTGCTAGTCTGGGCAGGACAGCGTTTCAAAGTCTCCAAATTTCTCAGTGTAGCGCCCGGGACTTCCAGCTTCGTAGGCAGGGTCACTACCAACTAAGCTAAAGCGGTCGTCATTCGGACGTCAAGTGATATACTTAAACACTTGAAGTATTATCATGAAAGTATATACCATTGTTCTACCCATCAAAGCCCGCACGGCGTACGTATAAAATCCCATATACCATCACATCCCCATATAGAAATCTTTAAGCCCAGCATCGGCACTCGAAACAAACGACCTCCTCAAAGCCAAGCCATAAACTGTCCGATTCAAACGTGGTTTAATGCGCGTCGTTAACTCTCTTCAATCTGCTTAATTGGGAATGGTTTTACTGGGCCTTTAATGGCTGGTATATTAGGAAGAGGATATGATTGTAATATATAGGTATAAGAGGAATGTGTAGGTAAATAAATGGATGAAAGCATTCATCTATCTAATTAAAACATAGTTCATTACTTAAAAAAAAGATCCTCATTAATAAGTTTCGGTGCCAATCACAGTGAACAGGTAATCAGGAATCAGGTATCGAACACAGTATTAGATGTAGTGTAGGGACGCCTGGCCGGAAACAGGCGGGCTGTCGATCTTTGTTTCGGATCATTCAGCCCAGAACACAGTATTAACTTCTCAGGCAGATTTTGAACTAGTCTAATACACTCTCTGCTTAGAATATAATCGGTAAGGTCCTCCGTTCGTAGCCACTTTTCGCTACAAGGGCAAGGCGATAAAACAACGGCATCGGCTACGTGCGTAGCGTTACAAAAATGTTGGCACTTAATATGTGTAATACGTCGTCGTGATATATTTATACTTACTGCTATTTAATAAAAATAACATACATATACGTTCTATTTTACAGTTTTAAGTTTAATCGTAAAATGTGGTTGATAAAAAAGATAACAACACGTTTTCGCCTCCATAAAAAGCAAACCTCAAATATACCCAAAACCGAAGATATTGCGTGTCGGACAGTCATCCGGAACTATATTTTTTATTATTCGAGTTGGTCCGGTGCAATTTACTGCCCCCGGTTTATGCTTTGATACCCGCGCGGTCTGTTGTTATTAGGGAACCCTTAGATTGTTCCTACTAAGGGACCATCACGTTTCTAATAGTAGCTCGTGTCTAGTATGTTTTCACTCATTTTGCCTGTAACAAAAAATACCAAAATAGTACTGTGCTTACAAAGTTCAAATTGTTTTTGGAATTAATTTATTAGACATTAGTTAAATTATCAACTATATGATGTGATATGATTCTTTATTTGCATTAATCATACATTGTCAATTACATTATTCATATTAATAGAATATTACAGAACTAATTATACAGTCAATTATAGAACACGAATTAATAATACATTATTTTTTACCTACTTGTCATGAATAGAAAGTTTGTATAAAACAAGTTTATATAGATATCAATGCCATGTGGTTCCAGAATCATATCATACTCGTATACAAATTTGAATGCCGGACAAGCGACATTCATTGGAAAATACTCGGTTTTTCGGGGGGACTTTTAATCTAAACGCCGTTAGTACTAGACGTGAAGTTGATTGTAGTGTAGCTGTAGTGTGGATAAAAGTATACATTACAGCAGGAGTTTATTAGGTATTCTACAAGTGTTTATTTTCAAATTTAAGTATCCCATTTAGAATCCCCTCACCTCGAGTTAAAGGGGGTCACAGTACTAAACATGAATTATTTCAATCTTCTACATTATAATTCAGATAATTTTATAGGAATGAATAAGAGTGAGCAGATAAAATTTTATATATGCCATCCTAAATATATACCTTTTTTGACATAAATCTTCATCTGATTTAATTATTAAAAAAAAACATAATAAACCTTATTTATTTGCAGATATTACAAAAGAATACAAACTAAAGTTTTTGCTTATCTACCCGTAGCGAATATGTACCATTACATAAAAAATCCTTAATATACTTACACCTGGAAAGATCAAATAGGCTTGTGAAAATATATACAATTAGATCCAGTCGCACAATACGAACATACTTTCTTGGGGGTAGGTTGCCGAGCGACTATTTCTTTGTCCATTATTGTGTAATCCGATATTATTGGGGCTCAAATTGAATTGTCATACAACACACGGAGGCCTCATAATGGCGCGCGCGCACGACTTGGCGACGGCTTTCTGTGGGTTTCAAGCAGATTTATAACGAAGACGATATACAAAATAGTGCCTGTGGACGAATAATTTTCATTGTCTCTTTCAGTCCAAAACACTTCCTAACAAAAATAAAATTTATATAGTACCAGTATGTAGTATGTATAGTCAAGTGCAAAAATTTGTGTGCATAGAACTTGGTCAAGTATGTCCCATAGCTCTAATGTCGGTGAATTAAGGTTTTGGTACTTTTCATTGTGTTGTCACATTTGAATTAGTGAACCTAATAGTAGTTATAGTATAGATTATATAATTTTATACCCGTCATAGAGTTTAAGTTCATTATGATATTGTATTATTTATTTCTTATGAGCAATGCAAAAAAAATGTATTGTAATTTATTGTACAGGTAAGGTACAAAATAAGTACGATTATATACGGCTGAGTGTAATTATCGCCCGTATCAGCCAAAGTAACTACTTTTAAACTTCTGCGAAAATTTCTGTAGGTACCTATTTCAGGGTATTCATTTTGTCTGCGATCATTATATTGATTTTAATAACTAAATGCATAATCAAAATATGCAAAATCTTGTAGCGTAACTTTGTAATTTGGGGCCCGAAGCTGAACCCAAGTATGCTTCACATTGTGAATAGGTTACTAGATATTTTATTTAGGTATGTTTTCTAAGAAGGAGAGCACTCAGATATATTGCAATGCACTCAGTGGTTCTCAAGAGAGACGCCAACTCAAACATTGCCGTATGTAAACGCTATTGTGATTTTATCGAACAAATTTTAATATAGAATGCGTTACTATTGTAATCTATGTGCAGATTTTCTAGGGAGTGTTAGTGAGAATCATGTGAGAAGCATAACATTGTGTATTTTAGGACATGTTCTTTAATATTAAAATTTTAGTGTTTAGGCCTATGAAAACATTTTTCATAATTTTTGAAAAGTGAAAACCCTCGCTTAATCAACTCAAATCAGTTTCCATTCCAAGCAATTCAGCATTGGTCATCCCTATTTATGCCTATATTCGCGGCTAGCGCAACACTGGCTTCAAAAAACATTGAGAACAAATATATCTAAGTTTCTGCTCCCGGGCCGCATTTCTTCAAAGACTTTCTATTAATTGTATATAATTGTGACTATTGTGCCGTGTATTTGTACTAGCTTAGGATTATCCTGAGGTGCTGAAGTTCGGTGAGTTGTCGTGCTTCGCTTTAAGGCGCAGGGGTGGGCAAGGCATTCTCCATACAAACTCTGTGCACGTTTTATTCGTAGGTTTTGGCACTAACGAATGTAATATTTTTTTTGGATGTAAATATTACATATGCGTAGAAAGTGATGTGGAAATGTTCAAATATATCAAAAAAATGAAAAATGAAAAAAATTATAAATAATATCAATGAAAAAAAAATTACATCACGAAATAGCTAACAGAAAAATAAGCATACTGACCAAAAATCATAACTCTAATGCAAACACAAACGAAGAAAATCCTGCACATAGTTTGTATGGAGAGAGCTTGCCCTACCCCTCCTCTTAAGTGTGAAACGTGCTATTCATTTAAGGTAGGTTAACCTACCGCCGCTCGCGATAGGTACTGATTTTTGGGAATTAAAGCCAACCTATGTCATAGTTCACTTAAATTCGAAGGCCTACCAGTGTTAATTATTTACCTTATTAAATTAATAAATAGCTAACAAGAAACATTTAAAAAATGCTCGGGTAAGTAACATTATTTTACATTTATTAACTTTTGACTCAATATTTTATTACAGATCATTATTCTATAAGTTATAATGTCTTGAATAAATTTATTTCATTTCATAAGTTCAATAACAGAGCATAGCAATACAACGCATTTTAAGAAATGAAAATTTTTAGTAATATCGTGATAAAGTACCAACTTTTTCGGCAGTTTCAAAGTATCCCCAAAATTGAAATCGAGTTTTCATAGTAACTCTCCAATATGCACAACTCTACCGGAAAGTTCCCAATATTTTAGAGAAGAAACTTCGCTTGAGCGACGGCTCTACCTGCATTAAGTGATTAGTCCCATTTGTGAGGAACACAGACTGAATCGAAACTGTTCATTTATGCAAAGTTTTGTCCATTGTTAAATGTTCGGCAGTTGATGAATATTTATTGCTAACTTGATTCATTTATTTTGACTGGGTATATTAACGGACATTCTGTTTAATATTAATTTGTTATCACATAGTTTAAGATTAGTTCCGTAATATCGAGCTATCAAAATGCTGGTTAGGGTAACAACAGGCAACAACAACTTTTGTACCTACTTTACCAATTCTTCTAACAAAATAAATTTATCCGAATGATGAACAGAAATATAACAAAATTGACGTCATATACCGAATCTAAGCAGTATAATACGCGTTGGGGAGTAAAACAGAATAAAGGCGAACTGTTTATATAAAAGCCAGACCATTTGACATGTTATAGATTAAACACTTCCTTTAGTTGTCAACAAAGATCATTAGCCGTGTAAGCGAGCATTAAGACTGCGCGCTCTGTCGCCCTCTAAAAAAACACCGTAGATTTATTTTTAGAAAATACTGATGCCTGTGGTTCGATGATTCAGCCAAGTAAGAATTAGTATGTAGGTCGCTTTCATCACATAAGCACCTTGTTGACCCAAAGCCATACAAATATTTGTGTGGATTTAAATACTGTATTTTTTGTTCTAAAATCTATTGGAAAACAAGCAAACGAAAAGCCACCAAATGTAGGTAACTTTTTGTACAAAATTTGACTCCGAAGATTTTTTTAAACTTATGATTGACATATGAATCTGAAATTTGGTGATAACATTTATTATACTAACAAAACCAATATATGATTGACAAATCAGATTTCTTCCTTGTAATTTCCTAATTTTTATATTGCAAGCAACTTATTTTGCGGTTGGTTCGGAACCCTAAATGTGCGAAATCCAACACGCACTTGAGCGGTTTTTCTTAGTTTTAAGTTTTACAGTTATCTTGCGACATCTTTTAACTCTAAGTCTGTGTGACAAACAGACATACACAGAGAAGACTAATGATGGTTTAACGCATCGCACTTTACAGGAAGTCGATGGGGTGGGATCTGCTAAGACAGAGTTTATGGAAGTGAGCCATTCGGTGATGCAAGACGCTGGGCTGCCTGGTGATTATGGAAATTCACACGCTGTAAATGCCATAATTATAGTATATGTTTGTGTTTGCGCGTACCTACGCTGACGCTACCCACTATAGCAACCTCTTCGCCTGTTCATCTAAAAAACTTTTTTGGATTCATATATGCTTCTTGGACTCTCGAAAAGACGATTTTTTTTTTCAAAACTTAGTAATTTGACAAATTACGTCATAGTTGATTTTAATATTATGTTTTTATTAACTATAGGTGGATGCAATAATTATCATTCTGAACTATCTTTAACCTATGATGTTTTATTATGTCCGCTTCCACCCCAACTTTTTAATCTATGTATAAAGACTTCTGATAACGGTGCGGTTTTGAGTTAATTTTATGCTTTCAGTATACAAAAATAGAAAAAGAAAAAACCGGTCAAGTGAGTGCCGGACTTCGCACATTTAGGGTTCAGAAACAACCACAAAATTAAGTTGGTAAATTTAGTAAAAATAAAATAAACAAGTGCGTGTCGGGCCACGCGCAAGGTAGGGTTCCGTAGTCGTCTACCCGTTACATTATGTGGACTAAAAAGTTCGCAAACTTATATTTACTATGTTTTTGATAGAATTAACAACATTATCTATCGGGGAGGAGCGACTAAAATTAAATATCTGGAAGTGGAAAGGGGCCAGAGGTGCCTACTGAAAACGATGTTCTTCAAACCATACCGATATCCTACAACAGAGCTTTATAATGAATGTCAACTTTTTAGTATGCGAAAATTATACGTCGTAGCCGTAGTCTTAAGACTTCATAAAAATTTACCCTACAAACCTGCTACTGGTAACCAAAGAAGAGCTCGAGCTGTTGCTCCTGTACCCCCTAGAAAATCTGCATTTGCAGCTAGACAATTCGAAGCACAAGCTGCGCACTTGTATAACCTAATCAACAAAAAATTAGTATATATGCTTTAAAATACCACGACTGTAAAGAGACTCTTGTTGGTTGGTTAGCTGGACTGAAGTACGAAGAAGTAGAAGATCTTTTACTTGTAAGAATATAGACAAAAAGAAAGATATCCATACTTTTTCTATTAAATAATATTAAATAAGAAATGTTAATGTTAAAGTTTAATGTTACAGTTTATAATTAATTAAGTGTAACTAGTGGATAAATAAAGCAAATTGTAATAACCACCACAGGAAGAGCGAGTCCTCCTGACACAGGTGTCTTCATACCTACTAGGAGGGTTCAAAAACGTGTAACTATTGTTAAGTTGTTTTCACGAAATAAATGAAAAATGATTTATTATCTATGGTATCAATGGAAATTGTACGAAAGTTTGCTTTTGCAAAGTACATTTCTGAAGTTCGACTATTACTCGTTAACTAGTAATGTCTACTTAGCTGTGATAGTGTTCCTTTTAAATTCATCGTATATACTATTACCATGATTTTTTTCACATGCCTAGTAGCCACCGTTTAACTGGCAGGGGGGGGACACTTGACCATAACAAAAATTATCACTTCAAAGCTTAATATCACGCCAACCAATTCTTTAATCAAAAAATGCATTTAGAAACCTTATAATATTTTTGAAAGAGCTATCCAACGATACTCCACACGATGGGGTTTGGAAGAAAAATAAAATTGCACCACCACTTTACATGTAGGGAAGGTACCCTTAAAAAAAATTTTTTTTAATATTTTATTCTACCATTTTGTCGGCGTCATCGATATGTATACTCATGCCAAATTACAGCTTTCTAGGACTAACGGTTACTGAGAAAAACGGAGGACAGACGGACGGACGGACGGACGGACGGACGGACGGACATGGCGAAACTATAAGGGTTCCTTGTTTACTACGGAACCCTAAAAAACTGACTATTTGTATGGCTCAAGAAAATGCTTGTACTGAGAAAATTTGAAGACTGTAGCTCCAGCCATTTTGTTGTAAAACCTGCGACAAAAGATGGACGGACAGACGCGTCGGTGACAGTAATTAGGCTTCCGTTTGGACCCTTCGGGTATGCTAATAACCCTAAAAATATCATTTTCTACAAACTATGAAGGTACATATAACTGTGATGGCCGATTTGGAAGTAGAACCAAATAGCTACGATATGTCACGCTTTGGCAGTTAGCTGTAAGTTTAAAATGTACTTTTAAAATACAATAAACAACAACATTAAGTGAAAAACTAAGACCGTAACATCGCTCTTGAAAGATACTGCGTTTTGAGGATTTTTTCTGAAGGGGAAGATGCCACTCGCTTGTTTATTTCGTGATCATAAAAGTTCACTTAGCACGCTGAATATTCATAGAACTCGCATATTTATTTATTATCTAACCGTCCTTTTACGATAATACAAAAGCTTTCGATATAAAAATATCAGGTACCTAGAGCAAATTATTGTCATCATAAAGTGGGCTTCGCAAAATTATCACTTGTTTACCGCTAGGACGAAAAGAATCTAATTTTCATATTCTGTTTGCTTGCGAGAAATTTATATTGAAAATAACTTATGTCAAAACTTCTGAAAGAATAGAGTTTAGTTCAATTAATGTAATTGTTAAAGAAATATTTACAATTTCATAAACTACTCAATTACCTTTATTTTATGTACATGATCACATGGTGTATGTATTCATTCACCCTATAACGTGAGATAGTCAGGAAAAAGTTAAAGTAGGTATGTATATTTTGAAAAATAGAGCAATAAGGAAACAACATATTCCAATATTCCAGACAACATGAAACGATCTCAAAACCAATACAAATTCATTGTACAAACCCAAAAAATAAAATCGAAACGTGCGAATTTTAGATTCAATTTTAAAATAGAACGAAGCAAGAACAAAGAGTGTTTTCTGTCAACGACTTTTTACTGGTTCCTTTCTGGACTTCACAGTTCAATCAACTTATTCATTGTAAAATGAATCTTTATACGATGGCAATAGAGTTTAAGGCCCAGGTATGCATGGAAGCGGTTCCGGTTGCAAATGGTTTGTGGCAATCCGCGACCGTTGGCAATGGCTCTAGCATCTCTGAAAAAGAAAAATAGAGTTGAATCGTATTGGTGCATGTGAAGCCAAGCAGATTAGATTTTTTCATTACCGGTGATGGTACAATTTAATGAAGCTGACAACGATATCCATCCACAGTTTATAGTAGCACCTGGATTTTTATGAGTATTGAAATCAATTATGCCAAAAAAATGGTTAAAGAATTACTTGAAATATTTTTCGTGATAGTTCCCCATGACGTAAAATCCACCAAGTTTTTTTTATTACTTACCTATATTCTTAAGTTCCCTTCAATCTTGATTTTGGCTTTGATGTAGGTATACTTTCACAAAATCTACGATTACCAATCACCCAACACCCGTCAAAGAGCTTTCATATTGAAAATAATACGGCGAAGCAAATTTCCTGTCAAACCCTTTATTAGCAACACTTCAATAACCTGCCGTTGAAAAAAATCTAAAAAGCTTAATGGCACTGCGAAACTGCTGACATCAAACGCTTATAATTGCAATATTTCAACGTCGCCATTCTAAACGAAAACAATAAGTCGGAAAGAACCTGTCTAAAGAATACCGGCGTATCCTAGGCGTCGACTCCCGCGTTTAACACGTTTCTGTTCTGGACGAATACGTATAGCTTAGAGCCATTTTTACAATCAAAGATAGGGTTAAAAGATTTAAACCATTGGCGTTCACTGTAATTAATGGAGTTTCAAAGAGTGCCCGTATATTTTTACTTTGATGCTATTGTTTATTTCTTGATCATTAATGGTTGACTGAATGCTTTAACGTATTTTTTTAAAGAGATGTACATGAAATATAAAATAAGGAATTATGCGCTTATTATTAGTATTACCTATATTATTACGTGTGGATATTTTCTAAGGCAATATGCATGTTCTATTCATATTATAAAATAAACATGGTGTTCATAAACATACATATACTATAATTCAGTGAAATGTTGCGGCAAAGAAAACAAACAACATGGATTCAACATCAACACAGATATTTAATAAATCGAAGCCAAATAAATTAGCGCATTAAATAGTTAGCAAATTAACTGACACAAACATTGACACGCAAATTCCACGTCAACAAAGTGTACAAAATAGTATTAATGGAAGCAAAATGGCTGGCACAAATATAAAATTAAAAACGCAATATCATGCAAAAAAACCGTAGCTCTAAAACCGCAGTTAAAGTTCCACGTTAGACTGCGATTGGGGGCATAGATTTTCCAGCTATAGAATACCGTATTATCTACTACGATATCATATCGTTTCACGTACGTTACTTGTAATAAAGAAACAACACCCAACACTCGTTTGCATCTAAATAATTTGAATGAGTAGGTATATAAAACCGGCCAAGTATGCATCAGACTTACAAGTGCGTTATTATTTTTTTACTGCGTAAATTATGTTATGTTTTTGACAAAAAAAAAACATTTTTCATTTTACGTGCATAACATAATATTGTTTAATATACATTGAAACGATTGCCGGAGTGACACGCGGTACACTTCATTAGAATGCTGACATCGACCGGATGATTAAACGCCTTAACGGCCATAAAGCGGCGATGCTCAAAACACAATCCGATTCGTGTTAGGGCTGTCACAAACAAAATAATAAAATTACAAACACTGTAGTTCCAAGGCCTATTATTTTAACGGAAGAAGTTCCTTCTAGCGCAAGCCCCAACGCCCAAAATTCTTTGTAATTTTGAATGGGTAATTTTGAGAGAAATCTAACACCTGTATGGCACAGCGTGGTCATATTTAGCTCTCGAGTGATAGTATGTAAGCAAAATTAGCTGGGGACTGCCTCGTGCATGTGACTTCACTGGTAAGAGACACATCGGTCGGTCAACGTATTCCCTTTATCCTACAGGTAGTAGTCAACCCTGGTTCTGCCCACGGTCCGTCGATCTGTTAATCATCGGCTGTAGGTGCCATATATTTTCACAATTGTTATTTACAGCTCCGATTCGGATCGGTTTGTGCGGTTTTTGATTGTCACGCCGATTTATAGACATGGCCATAAAATTAATTAAGATTAAATAGGATTTCAGAGCTGTTGGTACTTTGTCGAGTAGGTTTATCATAACAGTAGAAATATTAATTACGGGCTGAAAATAATCTAACAGCGCCATTTATATATCATGCATAAGTGATTAAGGGCTTTAGTTACAATACAATTACACTTTTGCTAAAGTTATATATAGGTAATTATTAGTGTTTACAAATATTGATGTAACTCTACTTTATCAAAGTATGTCACTTTACTATAATGTTTGTCAATATGTATCTCAAATATATCAATGACTCAAATCTAATATGTATAAAAGATTCAGCATACTTAAATACTTGTAGTAGGTATCGGATACAAAAACAACTTAAGGAGATGAGATAGCTGGTGATATCGGCAGGGATTTACATCACATCATTACGCGATGACAAATGATACGTTGGCAGTTCAATTTAGTTGTATACCAAGACTGCCAATTTAGATGCAAGTATATTACTGAATAATATGAAGTGCTTTGGTACATTATTTTAATCTTAACGCAGCAACTATTTCATACTAAAATGCCTGCCAACTAACTATCAGTTAATAACGGAATTCGTTATACAGTATTACCCGCTTTAAATGGTTTTTAAAATGCTTTCTAAAGACAATGCTTTGGAAATTAACAGAGCTACTAACTACCTACTCCTCTTTTCAATACGCATAACCCATATACAGGGTGAAATTTTATTGACCGTTCAAATTCTTCCTAGACAAATTAGGTATCAATAAAAGATGCAAGATCTGAAAAAAAAGGGCAATATTTCAAAAAAAAAATTTTTGTCACAATTTTCGCGAACATGAAACAACAATGGTTACGAACCAAGAGTCCTAAGCCCGTGAAAGTAAGTATGAAAAAAATTCGCAAGAAAAAAATTTTTTTTTGATAATTTTGTGTTCGAAAATCGCTTTTTATGCGAAAATTGTCTCGGCGACTCATCGTGGGGCCATGGCAATCGTTATTACTGCCTCCCACACAACCCGCTTCGATGGTATCCACGAACGCATATTTTTTCCGATATCTTTCAGCTGCTGTATCTCAACATTTTAGTACTGAGAGATACTGAAAGAAAAAACACGCATATTTTAAATTAAAAATTTAAACGTTCAATAAATTTCACCCTGTATATATGTTATAACATACTTCCTTAGAATTTCACATTATTGAATAGTTGACATTATTAAATATATTTTTTTAAAACACTGATGGAATAGTGTTTTGCATTTCTATATTATATTTCCTGCTATGAATGCAAACATAACGATAGTCATATATCATTTAAACAGGATTTCAGTAGTCACCCTTAATATTCGAAAAAAGTAATACAATATTTATCCATTATAGGGATTGCATTCCAGTCTGCCCATAAATCAGTGTGAGTAGTGACATCCGAGTTTTTGACAAATGGCGTGCAGAAACAAGTGACGTGTAGGATAAATGGTGTGTGAAACTGGGACTCACCTCGGCGACGTTCGGTGACGATCATATGAGCCCTTACCCTATTGTTTTCCGAGTTACAACTTGTTTTTCCCTAGTCTTGTGATTTTTACGGCAGGTACATTCAACCAATTTGATTTCTGGGCCACTCAGAGTTTCATATATTTTCATTGTGGCAAGGTACGAAGTGGCCCAAAAATCAAATTGGTGGAAAAGAAATCAAGTCGCAATCGCATTGAAAACAAATAATTGTATAATGTATGCGTACTCAATAATGTCTAACCACTCACTTTAACGCCTTAACAATAATGTAAAATACAATCAGATGGTTTTAATTAATAATTTTGAAATATATTTTATTTCGATGTAGTTTAAATGTTATTTCACTATGAGTCACAGACGCTGTAGTTATAACAATCGTCGTCCAACAATCCTAGTCCATCAGGGCCAATTACGACACACATGCGTCAGACAGCTACGATCGCCTTTCGCTATACATATATGGAGTATGGACATTAACACATACACTCTCATTACATACGCTCTGCTCGTAGACGCGTAGCCGATACCATGCGTTTCCCGGTATGTAGAGGGAATTGCGTAGCGCTACGAAAAGCTTGGTAGCGAACGTGTTAAGCACTACGAACTACTGCATAGCGCTACGAGCTTAGCAGTAAAAAAATATCCAGTTTTTGCTGTGTCGGTATCGGCTAGTGGCGTTACGATACGATGTGTGAATTTGTGCCAAATATATTGTTTTCCATAACACACCAACCACAACGAGTAGAAAATGTATTTCAAACGTGTTCGGTTTACGACCACGATTTCCTGAACACCTACGTGCTATATAGTATTCTGTAATATCTATTACAGATGTAAGTACTCGTGGACTCCCGCGGGGTGAAGTAACTGAATTGCTCCGCAAACGAGGAACACGCGTGACTGGGGGGTTTAACGCTACTTTAACGATAAACCTAAAGAATAGTGGTCTCGGAGGTCTATTATCGGAGCCTAATTTACGTTTTGTAGTGCAAACTACGTAGTAAGGAGTGATCTACTTATTTATACGTACTTCAGTCCCCGACAGATAAGAAGTCAATCCTGACACTTTTCATTTCCATACATTTATAAACTACAAGTCACTTTTACAGGTGTCAGGATTGACTTCTTATCTGCCGGGGACTGTAGTTGCAAGTATATTCATATTAACGTCAGCCGGCTATGTCTGGTGCAAATTAATCAACTCATCTAGTATAAACTTGTTTAATAATAACAATATTTTATTTTTATTTTTTCTTAGTTTGTTTTAACTTTGAGTTTCGAATAGACTTCCACAGATATTTAAATTTCATTTCTATTTTGTGTGATATGATACTTATATGCGTAATGCATTTTTTATCATTAGGTAAATAAATAGAATAAATTAACCGAACGAATGGGAGTAATATTTTTCATTGCAATATAACCCTTATGAATATTTTTGAATTGCACACCGTAAGATGGATTGCATAATAAGATAGGTATTATAGATATGGCGGACCAAGTTAAAGCGTTATATCGGATACCTAGAGCAGTCTAGCTCAGACTGCAGTGATTAACGACATCCTGGTGATGACAGGGCGAGGTGAAACGATATATTTATATACAGAGTGTTGGGATTAATGACTGTGATTATTCTAACAAAATATATGTACCTAGTTCATGTTTCAAAGACCATTTTTCGGACACTTCAAAGGGTATTTAAGTAAACCAAATTATAGAAAACCTTTTTCTCCTTATCTTAGCATTATCCGCTTGCATTCTAATTAATCCCGGTATTAGGTGGCCCTAATCCAAATTCACTATTTTTTTGCGAAAGCGACTACCATCTGACTTTCCATCCCAATTTAGAAATAGAAAACAGTATTAGGATACAACATTTACATCGTTTTACATATTTAAATTGTAATACAATGATGAAGAAGTCGGTTCAGAACATTTAAGTTATATCTTGTCATCATGTTCCAAAGCCTCAAAAAGCAACTATTGGAGTTCCGTATTAACCGACACACCCTGTATCAGCAAGGTATATCTTAGATGAGTTGGCATGTCTCGCGCGCCACTTGCCCTGTCAATTACCCGATATCGAGGCCGGGTGATGGACGACTCCTGAGCTGGGCAACGCTCATCGCTGCTCCTGTGTTACGTCAAACTACGTTACGTTGCCCGCGCACTCCGAAGTGGTTTGTGCAGTGCACGAATTGTGCACGTTTTTTACCAGAATATTGCTCCAATACTGAACTAGCTAGCTTTTTTTGACGTGAACTGAAACCGGATTTGTTTGAGTTACCATTATTTTATCAGTTGGATTTTTTATACCACGACAACGGTGGCAAATAACCATACAGAACGCTTGATGGTAAGCAGACACCTCTATTGACGCTTTTGACTTCAGAGGAATAACAAGCGCATTACGGACCCTAAATTGACTTGAGGATTCGTTGTATTAACAGCTAAAAATTAACGCACGGTCTCCACACTCAAAACTGCGCAAGTTGCGCATTTACATATTATTTGCCAATCAAGTCAATCATACTTTAGAATGTAAGTGACCTTTAGGAGTCAAATTGAGCATCAACTATTTTTTTACGAGCAACAGTTGTCCTCTAAAATATTCAGGTGAAATCTATTTCTGGATGACCCGACATAAGCTCTGTCAACGTCCTCCAAACAAGACCGCACTAATTACGGCAACATAATCCAAGTATAATTAAGCGACCAGTCAGACATAGGCTGTATTGACAGAAGCCATATCCGAGTTACATGATTAGGTTGCTGGCATTCCGATGTTGATTCATTGGTCCAATTATTGGTATTAACCTTGTTATTGTTATTGAGTTCCGAAACTATAATGCAGCGGTTGCGATATTCTGACAGATTATTACACTGCAGCATATGGAGTCCGTAAGAAATAATTTGGAGACAGAATAAAATATTATATATATATAAAATAAATAAATAAATATTTGTGGACAATCTTACACAAATCAACCTAGTCCCAAACTAAGCAAAGCTTGTACTATGGGTACTAAGCGACGATATACATACTTATATAGATAAATAAATACTTAAATACATAGAAAACATCCAAGACCCAAGAACAAATATTCGTGCTCATCGCACAAATAAATGCACCGGCCGGGATTCGAACCCGGGACCTCAAGCTTCGCAGGCAGGGTCACTACCAACTAAGCTAAAGCGGTCGTCAATATACACCAGTAATAAATCATTAGTAGGTAATGACTAATAGTAGTTATGTAAATGAATATAGACCGAAGCGGCCAAAGCGTCTCCTTTTCAACTGAGGCAAAAAATGCTTTCGTATGTCCTGCTGTTCTCTTCTACAGGTTGCATTTCTCAACTGATTTCCATGAAATTGTTAATAATCGATAATTAAGGTAAATAAGACTTTTATTAAGAGATCTACCTCTAATGGCGCGAAAAAGGATCTGTGTGCCAATTAATTTGAATAGATTTTGATTTTTATTTTTGATTATTTGACTTTGAAGGAGTCAGTATTTTTCTGACTTATTTTGTAAGTATTAATAGTTATAACGTCTGCTTGTTTTACACAATACTCTCTATATGTAAGACATATACAATCCAATTCTAATGTGCAATCACAAATAAAATCCAATCAGCTGTAATCTATTAACGTGTTAAATAAATCCATTAACACTATAGAAACAAATGCTCTCAAGCAAACTTAATCTGCATACAAAATGTCCCATTAACTGTCTTTTTGTCACCGGTCAGTAGGGTACCCGCGTCTATTGTTGGTCACTCCAATGTCCATTTTAGGTGACAATTTAATGGAATGAATAATTTAATAGGGTGAGTGTTAAGATAATTGAACGTAGTGTTTATTTGATTAGGAACGATTATTAAGGGGTTTTAGTGCTAACCCTAATTGAATTGAGAAGCATTCAGTGTTTTAATTTAATTAATATTGACAAGGACGATCAATATAAGGACTTACAGTTTCATACAAAAAAACGTAACTCTGAAATAGCTCAAAATTCGGTAATAAAACTAGATGGCGCTGCTTCGTAGCCTGGAAGTGGCTAAACTCTTATTTTCACGAATATTTCCAGTGTTTTTTGTATGTTTTAAGAACAAACGATTAATTTCTTTATTTTACTACCATAATATCACTTCTACACACAATTTTTAAAGATTGTATTTTTTACTCGACAATAACGTGAAGCATATCGTATTTAATAGATGGCACTACCTCTGGAATCAGTGATTGCGTAAGGTTATTCGCGGGTTCGCCAATTATTGCTGCATAAAATGACTAGATGGCGTTGGTGAAGGGCCCCGCGCTGGCTTAATCCAGCACTGAAAATGTAGATATTATTACCAATATCAATCATTACGCATACAATATTGACAAATTCGATATTTTCCACGATCGATATAACATAATTTGGTAGTGATAGATAAGTTTTTTAGTTTTGTACTTACGAAGTTTGTTTTTCGTAAAATATAGATGTAATAATCAATGTAATAAAAAAATCAAATCGATAGGATAAGTAGTTCCTGAGATATTTAGCTATGTGACAGACAGACAGACAAAGTGAAACCAATAGGGTTCCTTTTTTACCTTTTTGGTACGGAACCCTAATAAATGAAAGCCTTGGATTGGAATAATTTATCATTATTATATTAATATTCATTCATTAGCGTGGCTTCTTTTCCATCGTCTTGTTTCCCGCTGCCACAACTAAGTATGGGTCAGATTCAATTGTTTTTATTTTAAGGGTTCCATTGTCGTACAAGAAACCCTTGTAGTTTCTTCGAAACTGTTAGTAGTACTGGTACTTACCTACTAGAAAGCTGTAATTTTGCGTCGGTCAGTAGTCAGTAGGTAAGTACGTAAACCTATAGTTCCCGGCAAACATCTTGAACCCATCGAAACCTTCCCTCTCTGTCGCACTTATGTGCAAACTTGCATGTGCGACAGAGAGGGGAAATTTCGACAGGGTCAAGATGTTTGCCGCGACTTGTCCCAGGACCTAATATCATTAAAATACGGTTTGGGTAATTAGGTTTTTGAAATACAGACACTACTTAATGTAAATCAATAAATTAACTATAATCAACTACAATCTTGTAATGCCCTGTAGGTATTCAGAAAGGGTTTACATGCATAGTGTTACTGAAACAGTGGTTTTGGTCGTTCTGACCGTTCTGACGTCGCCCGCAGCGTCTGATGTATGGTGTGTTCGACAATGTTCGGGATCGGTCGTACTCGACCGCCGCCGCGTGCGATTTCCCTCCGCCGCCCGCGACTGCCGGTCGCTGCACGCAACGTCTTTACCTACTCTAACCCATTCACTGCTAATCACGACACATTGTCTTGATTCCGGAACCCACTTCGCGCGCTGGTCACGACATTGTGTCGTTAACACTTTTTGAGGATCTTCATCCATATGGATCTTTTTAACATTGTTTTCTTAATTTTATATACTATTTAAAGGCTATGTTTATAAAAACTTATATATCACTCTCTTTATGAACATGAACACCAAACTGTCGATAAGTGTAGGTATATCAAGATAAAAGCTTTCTGGTAAACTTTTTTTTATGGCTACCATATCTAGTTACTTTCAAAATACTTAATGAACAAAATAGTTTCATTATAAATATAAAATATTAATATATAGGTAACTTTTAAGCATCACGACAGCGTGTTGTGTTATTTTGAAGCTGTGCGGCGGGGGGTGGGCGCTAGCGTTCAATATGGATTTTACCAAAGAGAAAGACTAACTTTTGATTGAGTTAATGAAGTACAAGAGTATTTTGTACTAAGTACAAGACAAACACTTAAAAAATAAAATTTTGAATAGTGTGGGAAAGGATTAGTAAAAAATGTTTTAGCTAGGTACAGTCAGCGTCATATAGTATGTAGCAGCCACAGTGGGCAAATAGTTCGGTACACCATATATTTTGTATGGTGTACCGAACTATTTGGCCACTTTGACTGCTACATACTATATGTCGCTGACTGTACAACATTGTTAATAAATCCTCATCCTCTTCCTCCGGAAGCAATAAATACGATAGTGTTTTAGGGTTCCGTACTCAAAGGGTAAAACGGGACCCTATTACTAAGACTCCGCTGTTCGTCTGTCCGTCCGTCTGTCCCCAGGCTATATCTGCCGCTATAACAACAAATACTAAAAACAAAATAAAATAAATATTTAAGGGTTAAAATAAATAATTATCCTATACAAAAAGACTTAAAAAACTTTGCTCGTTGCCTACATCAGGCGCTGGGTCTCAAAATGTATGGGAAAACTAAAATCCGACTCGCACTTGACCAAAATTCTACTTGATATTGTTTAACGTTATTATTTATAAATAATGATACGGAACCCTTGGTGCGCGAGTCCGACTCGCACTTGGCCGGTTTTTTTCCATTTCGCGTAAACAATGTTTCTTCGAATTCCATTATGGGCCGCTCGTTCTTCCGCACCCGCATCGTGAAATTTCGCAGCCTGTTATAACGAACATAACGTCGATATTTCACTACCTATGTTTGGGAAAAATACGATTCTTTATGGACGTAAAGTTTACGTCAAATCGATATACAGAGTGGAAATCGCATAAGGGCGAATAACTAAACTAGTGAGGGCTTTATAGGACAACACCAATATTTTTGTTACTAAAGCATGAGCCTTGGCACACTTGTTACTTAGGTGGACTACAGTTGAAAACGTCTGGACTGGGAGACAAGGGCGGACGCCTTGCTGGTGTGGAGGGGTTGAAGTTTTGTTCCGCCGCGCGTTCTTTATTTTCTCCTATCATCTTATTTACAGAGACTTGGGCATGTTTGGTATCGTTTTCGGATAAAGTGGCGGAACGGAACCCTTTCTCCAGGGCGTTTTCAACTCTAGTCCACCTAAGTAACAAGTGTGCCAAGGCTCATGCTTTAATGACAAATATATTGGTTCCCATACATTGATGTCATATAAAGCCCTCACTAAACCAGACATACGGCACGGTAGTGTAATCATTAGGTACTAGTTAGGACGCCTTAATATTTTTTTGAAATTTTACCAAAACGAACCCCTGGGTGGGGGGGGGGGGGAAGGACCATACAGGGTGTTCGGCACATGGACCGTCAAATTTTTTTGGGGTACTGGTGGGGTCATTTGCTACCTTTCCTTTGGACCCTGGGTCCTAAGAGTGACGGTCATGGAGGTACGATTTTTTAAAGTTTTTTTCCTAAATTACCCAAAATCTAGCATTCGAACATTCGAAGACATCTTTTTTTTGTGTATGTTTTTAAATACGTAATTTATTTAAATTTCTTACGTCTACATACGTGTGCATAAAAAATACAAATTTCTTGATGCAAATAATACCACAAAATGAACACATGGGCCTTTTAAGTAACAAATAAAACGAAAAATTAGCAGCTATTGACATCTTCATTTTATTTTAAAAAGTTGTTTGGTTTACAACGCTTCTAACGGTATGCTACAACATTCAATAAATTAAAAATAAAACACATTAAGTTTTTTTAGTTTATCTAACAAGAGAACGGATGTTTGTTGGGTTGATTTGGACTTTGATTATTCGGCCTTAGGCCATACGCGGAGCTCGGCCTTTGGCCACACATGGCCTTGCCGCTCACTTTCAGTCAGGTTTTGCTTGTAAGAATGTTGGGTGGGGTCCACGTGGGATCGGCCTTCTCTCATCTCTCTAATGGGACGCTTCGGACTTTCGGCCCTACGCGGAGCTCAGCCTCCGGCCTCGCATGGCCTTGCCGCTCACTTTCGAGCCCCGATTTCGCTTGTAAGACGCCACCAAATAGGACCGAAGGGCCCAAGGCGTCCCATTAGAGCGTGCTCTTTACTTGATCCCGAGGGCCACAGGTCCAAAGGGCAAGTCTAAGCGGATACTCCATATCCGTGTCATTTTTACAAGCGAACCTTAGGGCCGAATGCGCGCAGGCGAGCGAGTCCAATTTATTCACCCTTCTGACTAAAAACTTATTTGTAGTGTGTTATTTTTAATTTGTTGAATGTTAAGGAAGCGTCGTAAACCAAAGAACTTTTTAAAATAAAATGAAGCTGTCAATAGCTGCTATTTTTTTTTAAATTTAATTTAGAAGTCGATATTTTTTCGAAAATTAGTTTTATTTGTTACTAAAAAGGCCCATGTGTTCATTTTGTGGTATTATTTGTATCAAGAAACACACACACACACGCACACGCACGCACGCACACACACACACACACACACACACACACACACACACACACACACACACACGCACACACACACAGTTTAAGAGCCTTGTCACACTGGCGACTTGCGAGCGACTTGGAAGCGAGGCGAGTTACTTAAAAGTGCAACCAATTAATGTGTCCGGCGGTTCATGAGATATAGCCTGAAAGCCTGGTGTTTTACCCTTTGGGTACGGGACCCTAAAAGGGGTATTGGGATATTTGGAACTAGATCTAGAAGTTCGATCCCTAGTGGGTCTTAAAGAAAGTCACAGACTTAAAAAAAACTATTTATTTTTCAGTATTTTCAATTTTGGGTGCATTTTAGCCGCTACTTTCGATTTATTTTTGTGGCTTTTGCAATAAAAGTGTATCTTTACCAAGATCATTTTGTCAATTATATAAAATAAATGGTTTTCACAACTTATTTTTAACAACTGTCGAGCTTCACATCTCAAATAATTAACAATACATTCAAATAATCGTTTTTTTATGTCCGTACAATGAATTATGCTATGAAAATGTAAATTAAAACATTCTATGGCCACATCAATCAATTGAAGCAAATTATCACTGGGTGATTTTAGTTTTATGCACTTTTTATTATACGATTTATTAAAAATAAGAAGTTGTTTCTCGTCATCGAGATCAAAATTTTTAATTAATTTTTCATTGCACGTTGAACAATCAAACTTTGCGAGACAAGACTTGGCAAGATAACCCGCAAAATAGGCAAGTGAACATTCTTCTAAAGAGTTTTTTTTTAAAGATTCAGTGACGCTAATGTTTTCATTTTTTTTACAAAATGAAGTCGTTGCAATGCGTTTGCGTTCACTTGTAGTCTGCTCTGCGTCTGTATAAAGCAAAGACACACTTATCTGCTCCTTCACCCCATGCCCAGATGTCGAGGGTAGTTCAGCGCTGAGATCTACATATTGGTCATTATAATCATCTTCGCAGTTTGTTGTCTCAGGCAATTTAATTAACGAATTAATCAGATTGCTGCGAAATATTGTTCGCAGCAATTTTGCTGTAGGATTTCGGTTTGAACCACCTTTTTGTCTTATTCTGGCAAAAAAATTCTCTACAACATCCTGATTTAATTTTTTGGTCATTAAAAATTGTATGGTTGGTTCTGATGTTTCTTCAACAAACAACTGTAATATAGCTTCACACGACTGAACAACACCATCAAAGCATGGGGGGCGAGTGAAAACTTTTTTTATTTGTCCGCTTTTGTATTTTTTATAAACTATCTTTTGCATAGTTTTAAATAATCTTTTGCCATCTTCTATAGCTTGTCTTGCAAAATTTGCGTCTTTGGACAGCGCATGTCGGTATACATTTTTATCAAATCGATTTCCACTATTCAAAGCATCAAACATATTATTTACTTTTTCAATTAAATTGGCTGTAGCCTCTGCAGTTTCACTACCTAATTCATCTGTACTTTTAGCCGTCCTTATAGCGGCGGCGACTGAACGGCTAAATATTTGCGATGCGAGACTCACTTTCATTTTTTCAAAGGAGTTGGGGTTTATGTGACGATCCGTCAATTTTGTTAAAGATCTACTCTTCATAGATTTTTTATCTAGTTCGTATGTTTTTATCACATCTTGGAAACTCATTTCTCCCAGCTCATCACATAGGAAATTGTGATTTAAAAAATTATTCCTTATGTTTTTTAAAATATGAGGCACGTCAAAAAGGGCGAAAAGTTTTCTACCGTTTACGAAAAAAAATGGACTTGTGCTGGTGACCCCTAATAATTTAAAAACTTTTTGGTTCGTTGTCGCTTGATCACAAGTGACTGCTTTAGGCAACAGTCCATGATCGAAGAGTTTGTTTATAATGGTTTTTAATAACACTTTCAACGCTTCAGCACTTACATTTGTATTTGACAGGAAATATGTGATTGGCAATTGCCATTTATCATATAATCTTCTTATTATAAACACTAATGTTGATTTGGCTAGTTTATTAGTCCGCCTATTTCCCCCTAAGTCTTCAAATCCCTCAATAACATCATACTTCTTGGAATATTCCAAATTGGACATAATTGACATTTCGTCAAAGCAAATGACACAAGATTTTTCCTTCAAGCTAGCATTTTGAAAACGCTTTTAAATTTTTTTGAAAGTGTCATTTGCCAGACCTGGAGAGCACTCGGCTTTTGCCAACCATGACCGAATCGTTGATGGAGCGGCGAGAACAATTCCTTGTCGACGCATAAAATAGTACGTCGACGGTGATTTATAATATAGCGAGAGACAAAACTCCCTTTCTTCTTTAGTCCATTTTTTTTTGTCATTTTCTTTTCGGAGTTGCATGAGAGCTAGTGTTTGGGATGCGGCACTCGGAAAATCACGCATCTCTATATTGTTTTTGGTTTTAGATTTTACTCTAAGTCGCACCACTTGAGCTTTCTGCGCTCTATTTTTTCTTAATAAGCTAGAAGCTTCCTTTTTCAATCGTTTTGTCCGTGGAGTATCGGCGTCGTTTGCTTTAAACAGACATTTTCTGGACATTCGCTTCTTTGGTCCTTCGTATAAACATTTTCTTGATAATCTTCGGGTGGGTGTTACAGTAGGCAGGTCACCCATCAATGAGAACGGAGAGGAAGACTTTGACATCTGTCTCTCTGCTGATAAAGTCCGTGAGCGTTTTCTATAAACCTTTGTTGGAGTTTTAACTTTCAAAACATCTGGTGATGATTGCACATCTGAAAAAAGTTTAAAATTATAATTTTCTATCTACTTATCGCAAATGTAATTAGAGTAAAGTTCGTGCTATAAGGGCAAAATACATCCAAATAATGACTTTTAGATAATTTTATAAGGAACATTTTCTCCATTGACGTTGACGGTTCTATTCCAGATGTGGCCGTATTTCGAGCTAACAAGCCGTACTATATAGGACATCAATGTATGGGAATTGGGAACCAATATTTCTGTCATTAAAGCATGAGTCTTGGCACACTTGTTACTTAAGTGGACTAGAGTTGAAAACACCCGGGAGACAAGGGCGGACATCCTGTTGGTGGGGATGGGGAGGAGGGGAAGTTTCGATCCACCGTGCATTCTTATTTTCTCCTATCATCTTATTTATAGATTGACACTAGGGCATGTAAGGTCTCGTTTTCGGATACATTAAGGATGGTCAATCGTTTTCTGGGACATTTAAACATCTTTTCATGGATAATAAATGAAATACAAACAACAATCATAAAAAGTCAATCATTAAAAAAAATCTGCAGCGATTTGGACATGAAAAACATACGCTTAAATAGCCACATTTACGTAGATGCCAAAAACATATAATTTATTAGAACAATATAAAACACAACAAACAAGGAAAAAAAATTGACTTTGCTTCATAAAAAATACGGGCTTTTATAATTCGGAATATGTGGTGTAACTACTAGCTTTATTGTGTATTAAGTAGTTTATAGCTGTATTTGCGATTGTTAGCATGTGTGTTACAGTTTAAATTGCGAAATTAAGTATAATGATATTAGGTTCAGTTGACTGGTTCAAAATAAAACTAACGAGTCTCAGATCTGATTGATCTGGTTTAAATAAAAACCTATATTTCATGTTTTTCCATGAAAAGATGTTTTAAATGTCCCATAAATCGATTGGCCATCCATAATTGATCCGAAAACGATACCAAACATGCCCTAGTCTCTATAAAAAGATGATAGGAGAAAATAAAGAACGCGCGGCGGAATGAAACTTCCCCCTTCCCGGCCCCACCAGCACGGCGTCCGCCCTTGTCTCCCGGGCGTTTTCAACTCTAGGTCACCTAAGTAACAAGTGTGCCAAGGTTCATGCTTTAATGACAAAAATATTGATGTTGTCCTATAAAGCCTTAACTACTTGGATGAAAGATGGAGCGATGGATGGTCCGTTCCTCTTAATCTTAAAAACCACTGAACTATTTCTATGACACTTTCCATTCAATTAATTATGTATTTATTATTTAATTTATTTATTTATTATTATTCATGTAATTAATTATTTATACATTTAAACTTTATTGCAAAAAAAAAATACAAAATTGCTGATTGCTAAATTAATTAATTTGTTTATTTTATTTAATTATTTCACTTATTCATTCAAACTATTTATTATTAATTTAATTAATTTATTACTACTACGCACGCACTAGCGGTACGCGGTTATAAGATAAAACGAGATAAGAAATCGAATAACATTGGTTTCATATATATCCACCGCGTTAAATCTTATAGCCTTGTACCCCTCATGCAGTCCACTGCACTGTAGCACAGGTATTGTGGATTATAGCTGACCTCTCTCTCTCTAGGCTTTTTAAAAACCTATAGATTTTTTAAGACTTAACTCTTATTAAAATCCGAGAAATCAGCAACACACCCTTGCTGATTTCTCGGAGTTTATATAATATAATTAATATAACCTTTTGTAAGTCCTATAGTATAAAATGAGTATTTAAAAAAAAAACATTTTCTATGTTAAAATCTATAGATTCATAATAAAAAATAAAAATAAATAAACATTGCCATAAAAAGTAACAGTTGTTTCCAAAATAAAATAATAATGCATTACTATCGCAGTTGCTATCAACATAGCGATTGAAACTCGACACGTAATAAAATCCTGCAATTGCAGCGCTTGGCTTATCGGCGCACGAGTCACTATGCGAGGGACTAATAATGATGTTTGTACTGTACCCACATTTTTTGTGATACTTTAAAAAATGTCTATTGAAATGCATTCTTTACATTCGTACACTATGTTAAGATATTTTATTTTATAAGGCATGCTATGTATTTCTCTTGATAAGTGAATTATTGTATTCTTTTAGAGAAATAAATTCTTAAACCATAACCATAAAATCACTAGCTCTTTGATGCCTATTCCATCAAGCCAGCTCTAAAAAGAACTCTGGAGTATTAAAATTTGGGCTAAAAGGCTAGTCCTTTGGAACACTAGCAGTGTGCCATTCCCATTACCACCAGATGGAACGAACGCTTGTTTGCCACCGTCGTTGTATAAAAAATATATCTCCTTAATGGCTTACATTAATTAATTTTTTAGGCCTATCAGTTTAGTCTTCAAAGGTAAATGACATCAATTTAAAAATTGGTAGGTTATGTAGTTTGGATGACAATGCAAGTTTCAAATTTCTTACTCACAGACAGAACCAGAAGGGGTGCTGGAAGTAAATAAAAACTTGTGATAATGATACCCTTCTCATAACTGATCCTTTTTAATAACAACAATATCTCACCAATTTCTCTGTCTGCATCACAGCTTTCTTTCTGGGCAGATCCTTCACCACTGTCAGCACATTGAAAATGTATTGGTACAGCAGGTCCAAGCAGTCTGCTTTTTACTGGTCCTTTACTGATATTAGATGGCAGAAAATGTTCTGCACATATGTATCGGCGTCTCAGTTCTTCGTTTGTAAAAGAATCCAGCAACAGATTTCCTACAAAAATAATATTAAACATAAAGTTGGGATGAACCACTGGGTAAGTCTAACTTGGCAAACAAGTAACATGTTCTCTTTGTTTCTTAAATAATATACTGACTGTACTTTCCGTACCCGAAGGGTCAAAACGGAACCCTATTGTTGTCACTCAAGCATCCGTCTGTCCGACGTCTGTGACAAAATTTTGTTCCGAAGAATTTTTCTACTTCTATTTAACCTATGGACTTGAAATTTGGTGATAATGTTTATTATTACGTATATTTTACCAACAAATACTAATATATTTATAAATCACATTATTTGAGGTTGGTTCGGAACAATAAAAGTGCAAAGTCCGACTCACACTTGGCCGGTCTTTCCACAGTCATCAAAGTTTCCATGGCCATTATCCGTCTCCTTCATTAAATCAGCTCGATGGTACCATAACATTGCTTTGGCACCACACTTACATAAGTGTGCCAAATTTCAGCTCAATTGTATTCTGGCGAGTACTTGAAAATTGTTTTGCATGATTTCACCCAAACGAAAAAAGTTACATACCTACATTGCAAGTTATATAAAAGCTTGTAAAAAAAGATCGCTATCTAGTTGTTTTTAGATCTTTACTTTTTTCCCCGTGAACAACTGTATTATATTTATGTTACATGGCCATTGTGGATTGTGGGAAATGCCGGGAATATTTGTTCTATTGCCAGGTCATGAGTCCAGTGTGCGGTATCTACTTCGTGTAAATAAAACAGTACCTAAATGTAATATCCTTCGTACCTTGTCACATCACACTTCACAGTGACATTAATATGAGATCTCTAGTGACTTTCATATAGATTTTCACTGTACATAGGATACAAAGTGGACCAGAAATCAAATAGGTTGACTGTAGATACACTAGACTCACGTCTGTGCTCACGTCTAGCTAATATAATATATGTTATTGTTTCTATTCCCAGGTACCTATTACATGAAAATCTATCTACTAGTAGGACCTAGGTTATATACTAAGTGTAGGTGGCCAATCCATCAACCAACGTTCTAATATCTAAATGTCCTAATAACATAAATAAAACGTACCTGAATTGCGTATCCAAAGTTCTAAACGTTCCCGATCGTTTACAGGAAAACGAAACATCGAAATGGATTCACTTGTATTCTTACATTTGTGATATACACACTTCGTGTAAGATGACATCTTCAAGTCCATATTCAAGCCTGGGTCGTAGAGTTAAGCGTAAACAAAATCCGGATGGGTAGCAAGGGTCAAATCAAATGTAATCGTCGAAATCGTAAGCAAGCCGTAAAACCGTGAGCACAAAACAATCGTTTGTGATTTAAAAAGCAATTCAGTGTTGCCAAGTCTATATTTCACTTTACCCTAGCCTTTGCAAAATTGTATCCCCACATTGGACGCTTTTATAATTTACCGTGGACGTGCACGCACGTCGACGATAAACTCTATGGTTTCATTCATAAATAGACATAGATTTTAGACTTAAGAATAAAATCATAGATTTTATCGTGGACGTGCAACTGCAAACATGCAAGTCCACGCCCACGGTAAAGTATAAAAGCGACCATTTGTAGCATTATTGAAAATTAAACCCAAATATCGGTTATGGTTACTTAAAAGGAATATGGCCCGGCAACGATCAATGTCAGTTGTCAATACTATTACGTGCTTGTTAATGAATATTGAACGATGCCGTCGCGTTTGAAGCCATTGTCAATGTCATTTATGCGGCCGGCCTTATGTGCTTGAATTATATTGATGCTAGTTTTGATTGATGGAGTTTGACAGGTGCGATATTCATCATTGCCGCGCATCAATTGTTTTGACATTCATTTGAACTCTATGTAGAAGTAAAGTGAGATTATTACAAACTTTGACATACTGATGTATATTTGACGTGCCGTTTAAACCCATCAAACCCACTTCAATGCAGCTATCAATACATTGACAATAGACGGTTAAATAAAACACGATTCAACGATAGAATGCCCTACATCGAGTTCTGTTTTTTACCCTAAATCTTGAGATAAATATCCTAAAGTGGCATCACTGCTTTACTTTTATAACCTTTTTGAAGTTTGACGTTTTAATTTTCATTTCAACTCGCGCAGAACGTAACTTTTACTTAAATAGTTTTGAACTAAAATTAAATGGTGATCATGATTTAGGTTTTAAAGATAAATTATAAATAACAAGGTAAACAAAGTTTGAAATATATTTCAATAGTAAGTAATTATGGTAGTCCAAAAAAATCAGTTTAAAAATAATGATGTGAGCCGGAACGGAACGTAGTAACGAAACATCGCACCTGACGCCATCTATTACATTTTTACTGTATGAATTGGAATGTAGTTGAACGCTCGATGGCTGTTACTTCACACTTGCGCGTACTTAGAAATTGTAAAATTACGACTTTTGAATGAATTGGTACTCTTAGCGACATCTAGCCACGTAGAAACATACTAACTAACAGATCACGGCGCGTAGTATGAATAATATCGGTCCTTATAATTGATCGTCCTTGATATTGATCTACGTTTACACAGAATTAGGTGCTAGTGTCTCAGTAACAATTAAAAACGGTCATCATTATGCAACATGAAGAACTAGGTACTTGATTTTGCTCACATTGCTAATACCTACGTATTCCATTACACAACTTTTGTTTATCTAAAAAAAATCTGAATACTACATAAATAGATATATAATAAGTAGGAATATAAATATCTTGGTACCGATAAACAAAATTAATCGGTTAGTAATATTCCTATTCGTTGACAAATCGTACTAAATCTTAATTTTTTCAGCACCTAACCCTTGAAATCCGTGTCGGATTCTGCTCGGTTTTATTGCGCGGAAAACGAGAAAAAACCCCACGCTTGAAAACAAGTCATAAGCGACTGTTCACATTTACCGATAGACAATGTATAACAGTAAAATATTTAGACCCTAAATATAATTTTAGAAGCAGGAACAAAGTAATTTCTGTAAATACAGGATGTTTGGTATCTAGTTTGAAAGACTTTAAGGGGTGATAGAAAGGTCATTTTAAACCACACTTACTATGGTAAATAGTGTCCTAGTTTTTAAGATAATGCGCCATCATATTTCAAAATTTTCCTCACGACCACACAATCAAAAACTCTTAGTATAAAAAATAATATTGTTTTTTTTCTGGATTTATTTTAATTTTACAGTATCGGTAGGAACTAAAGAAATTTTTGAATTTAATTTAAATTCATTCTGACTGACGACTTTTTACACCTTGTATTGACATGAAATTCAGGTACGATTTTTTACATTCTTTACATTCTTTTCTATACATTTTTTCTGACATTTTCATGGGAACCCATGGTCAAGAGCATATAAAATGGGTAAACCTTGTATCGAATTCCCTGTAAACTGAATCGTTTTAATTGCTCCGAAGTGTATTTAAATCGGGGTACAATTTAGTACCAAATTACACCGCGAACGCTTTTCACTTAAACTAGTTAACGCTCCATCATCCATAAGAAAATCAGAGTAAAGGAAAAGCAAAAGCGCAAAATATCCCAATGTCCGCCACAGACCCTCAATGGTCACTGACGGTAAATTTAACATTTACCCCGAACAAGGGTAAACAACCCTTCCGTTGCGCATTCAATACCTCGCTCGTTATGGTAATGTAGAAAAAGGCTTGACCCTTTCGCTATTATTTATTATGTTCCTAAATAATATCAATAAATCGCCGTTTAAGCTACATTAGCTTTCTTTTTTGTAAGAATAAAGATTCATGATATTTTTTTGTGCTTAAAAAGTAATAGACACAACTCATACCCAATTGTTGTAGGGATTGCTTGCTTAACATAAAAGTATGAGCTGTAAAGAATATCCTTAGGAATCTTGGAATATTTTGCGTCATCCATCATGTCCCGACGTGCATTAAAGTAAGAGAAGGTAATTAATATGTTCGCTAGACAGTTTTCACAAGTTCACCACTCATTAAGACGCCATTTTCCGTCTGCGATGTGGTTATTTTATTTTCACTTACTATGTAAACAGTATAGTATTTATTAAGGAAGGTAAAGAATATGTCAAGAACGTGAATTAATCCTTATTTACACACGTATGAGATTCGCATGCGAGTTACATTCGCTGTGGAGGGCGTTGTCGTGAATCGCACATACTTAAACTCGCATGTGATTCTTATACGTGTGTATTAGATTAGGGCCTTAGGAGGGCTTAATCTATCTCCATTTCTTATTTCCCTACCATCCGTTTTATGTCACATAGCCAGGAAGTGAACATATTTTAAGTCGAATATATAATATTATTCATGTATCTCGCTGTAATAAGATAAGATAAGATATTTTTTTCCATAACAATTTACAATCATGTCGGAAATACGATATTAATATTATATTACTAATATTACAATACAATGTTGTTCAGCTAACTTTTCTAATGAAGCCCTATATTGTGAGCTATTTTGTTAAATTCCTTAGTGACAAATTTAAGTCAAGTCCTAATAATACTTAAATACTCACCCCCCAGGGCTGCCAAATCACTTACAGCCCACAACAATACCCTGTAACCCCAAGCGTAGTATTCGGTCCCATTTGCGAGTGCTCGTCAACCCTTAATCTGCTGCGTTTTACGATTGCTCAAGCAATATCTGTCAATGTCCTTATCAATAAATTTTGGACGTTTAGTGCAAACGAGGTCGTTCGACGCCGGGTAAGCCAGGCCCCAGCTGTGTAAGGGTTAAGTCGCGACAAATATACCATTTGCAAATAATAAGACGCGATGAGAGAATAAATTAAGGGTTTTCTAGGGCGATGCTTGGAGGTCTTATAAGGGATCAGTAGTAATAGGTGCTCGTGCGATAGAGATATATATCTACGACTCTTATTATTCTGGATACAAACCTTGCAAGGCGATTCGAGCGAGATTTTTTTAGCTTATTAAAACTTATTTGTTAGTAGTAAATGTTAAGTATAGTAAAGATTAATATATAACGGTTTGTAGGTTGCATCTTTATATGTTATCTAATGTTATAAATAACATGATCCATCAATTACAAATTGCATTTCTTCTGAAATCCTTGTAATAGGGTTTTGTTCTTGTAATTTTATTCAATATCCACGAGCCACAATTTTTCTTTCATTGTCTATCTTCCGAGTATTATTACACGTTTTCGAGTCATTAAATTTTACTTTCAATCAAGTAGAAAATCCAAATCAAATTAATTATATCCACCTCATAAATAATCGCTTTCTTGGACATCCTGTTGTGCAAATTTCTTGAATTATTAGCACAAACTTACGTTTGCTTGCGTAAATATAATATTACTATATTTTTGTATGAAAAGTCTTTGAACAGCAGCGCCTGTCTTATAGTAAAAGATAAGTTTGTACCTCGAAATCGTAACGTCTTGGAGATTCGCAATTAATAATTATTGCACTTCTTCCGGTCACATCCGGTTCCGGCGATGGCGGCACTTCCGCCGAAGGTGGGGGAACAATGTCAGAACAATATCCTATGCTAATAAACATTATTAACAGTTGAGAAGGTTTGATAGGTTCCAAGTTGGCCTATTGTTTGTTTAAGAGGAAAAAGTTCGAGGAAAGTGCAAATTACCGTTTTGAGTCAAGCACAATACAACAATGAAAAATGTATTTTTTATGAATTATAGATTTTCATAAAATTCGTTTGGGGTTGCGTAGACTTGTTCTTAAATATTTATTTATACTACCAACTGTCATTTATCAATTTTATCATCCAGGGATAGCCTAGTAAATCATAACACATCCTTTTTACTGTAGGAATAAGCGCGCGGATATATTTTCCTACGTTGACTGATACTAAGAAGTTGAAATATATGATTCTGACTGTTCTACTACAAACTGCGATACACCCTTTCCATAATATATGGCGATTTTTCTGTGCCCGCTACTCCACCCAAACATTATGCGCTCTCCAATACAAATTTTCACTCTTGGAAGAAAAAATATTCCCATACCTAATTTCATCACAATTAGATGTTTGTATTTATTGGTGCAAAACAGGCAGACACACATCTGCAGTAATAGTACATATTAATATATGAATTTTAGACGTCATTCATTAAAGTATAACCCTAAACCCAGATTTAGTACTCATATCATATGCCATATACTCGTAATACGAAAACGCCGTTAAAGTCCAGTTTTAATTAGGGAACTTTACAGCACACTAGTTTATAGCCAGAGGACAGTAAAGCGACGAGACGAGCGGAATGATAATTCGATTCTGATTTAATATTTAGCTAGAGAACGGTTAAGTATCTACGTTTTGCATTCCAATTTCATATGAATACGTAAATGCCCGATAGTTTCTTTAAAAACTATGAATAATCGTCAAAATATCTAGAGTAGAATCCGTGTAACTTGATTACTAACGGCACTGGTGGACATAGGTCGACTTTTTTATATTTCAAGTATTTTTATGCTCAGCATTATACCTACTATCATTTTAGATCGAAAACAAACTTCCTAAAATGTCCAAAGGTCTCTGCCGACCTCACGGAAATGAATCGGTCCCCACATCAACAACACATCGTAACACATCATTAATCTCTGATCTATGTGACATTTAATTACCTAAAACACCGTTATATTACACGTTCTTCCGGCCTTTTGGGAGGCAGAAACTTCTCAAACAATTCTCCTACGATATTCGACTTTATTTCTTTGAAATACGGCATGTATAGGGATTTCGTTTTGTTGAAAGCGTTGACATAATTAATATTGTTTTACTTATTGCTTCACGCCCAAGATTTTATTGCTTCTTGCTTGATAAGATAGCGATTAAGAGGAAATTGAGTCTTATATGTCTTAGGCAAAAGGCACCATGTATGTTAATGTTAATGAAACACGTAAAAGTGCCTCGTAAATCTTGTGACTATTTTTCATTACAGTTTGCTTTGCTACGACGTAGCTCGCGTAGAACCTCAGTGCTACGAGTTTCGTAGCTGTGACATTTCAACACCTCCTCTACCTAGAGCAAAAAAGTTGCATTTTGTACAACCTACATAAATCTAACGAACTCTGCAGTCTTAAATAGAAAACTTCCGTGAGTCTCAGACATATTGAAATGTAATAAACGGGTTACTCACGTCTGTATCGTCGAATATCGCTCGACATGTTTCGGGCCAATAGTGACGAAAATGAGGGTGGATTCGCAGTGTTAAACGCGAGGCCGCCGCGACCACTCATGATTAAGGACCACGTATTGGCCCGGAACATGTCGAGCGATATTCGACGATACAGACGTGAGTAACCCGTTTATTAGATTTCAATAACTCTGCAGTCATTAAAAGTGAACAAATCTATTTCAGGGATGTCACACGTTATTTAGTACATATTATTTTAGGTATACATGTAAATAACGTTGTTTCCTGCTTACGTATTGTCACCATACTACTGCATTTTAGTGTAGACTGGTTGACAAATACTAGCACATTTAACAGTCTGGTTCACAATTTAACAATAAAAGCGTTTCTATTTTAAACTACAAATTCTGAATATACCACAATTTAGGTAATGGAGCGATCTAAAATTTCCACTAGCGATTGCTTGGGGCCTATTTGGAAATACCTAATTACTCGTACCTACGTACTACATGCAGAACAAAATTACCTGTTCTAATAATAATAATAGGTTAAATATAGGTTATGCAGGTATTAATATTGACCAAAGTTGACAAAACAACACAACGCATTAATTTTATTTTTTAGAGGTAGCTCCAGAAGTCACATCAAAATCTTTCAAAAGTCATGTACAAGTAGTACGAATTTTATTTACTTAATAATTAGTTATTACAATGAAGTATTACCTACTTTTAAAACACATTTTGCTTCTCCTAGTGTATGTGTGTGTGTGTTTAATCCTAAAACAATATACCATTTTTCCAAAGCCAGCTATGTGCCACAAATCACGTAGCTAGAGCAACACGCTCGGTATCGAGACTTGAGAAATGTCGCCGGTGTCGGACATTTATTTGATGTCTACAAACCAACAAAATAAATGATTCCGGCGCTCTCGCTAGACTATCATTGATTTACACTATACGTTTTTAAAATGATATTGAATGCAGGAGGATTGTTTTGTTCATCTTTCATCACTTTATTGGTATTATTATTTTTTTGATGAACAATAAAGAATAGTAAATTAGGTACTTTATTATAAAATTACACACTAATATTAATTTTAAGAATACTAGGTGTACTATGAGGATTATTGGTTATATTAAACTTACATCGTCGCTAGGTAATAAAACATTTACTTGACAAAGTGCTATTACACATTTTTTTCAAGTTTAAGACAGTGGCGGGTAATTTCAGTTGGATTTGTTCATTAAGAAATAAGTATATATTTTTTGTCATCTTTATATATTTCTTATCAACTTATACTTCGTATAAAGTTAAATTTATGAACATCTAAGTCAATAATAAATAAATAAATGTATCGTATTCTATAATAAGTTTGCCACCCACATTTATACTTTCAAAGTATCTGAACGACCCAAAAACCCTTTTCACAGTAACATCCCGTTGCCAATCGTAAATTTATCTCGCAAGCTATTAGTTCGATAAAATTCGCCAACGATAAATAAAGAAGACTTTGACGGATGGCCAGTTTCCCCCGCAATGTATGAAAAAGCCACGGTATCGAAATCGGCCAACACCGACGGCAATTTATTGTTTTAAGCCGTATACTACCGCATTAAAGATGTTTTTTAAGCAATGATAAGTGAAGTAGTTGCAAATGTAATTTGGTAACGTATTGTATCTGTGTCACTTGGGAACATTTTGTCCGAAACTTAACTTATTTAGTTCGTCCATTGAATAATACATTAGTCGAAGAAAGATGTTTGTGAATCGAATTTGGATGAAATAGATAGGTAAGAACTTAATATCTAGTTGAGATGATAGAAAATTATATTTAGGTATATGTTTTTGATCATTATCAATTAATAATCCACAGATGATATAATATCTTAGTCATATTTTTGCGGTCTAAAATGTATTCAATATTGTAAACTTAGGTAATAAGTTAATATTTATGTTAATATATATTTCTATCTAACAAAAAAATCTTTTTAACTAACTACGAACTTATGAGGCTGATTGTAAAGCAATATTTTGTCTAATGTCCACCAAATCGCCCTGAGGTTAACCCATGTGTCGTTGTCATTTCCGATCAAACAAAAAAATCTAACCAAATCGGTCAATTACAATGGCGCTTTCGGGCAAAACGCAAACATTTGTTTTAAGGCTGGTTTCATTTTCCGCTTCGCTATATTGTCAAAAGGGGCAACAAAAATACCTTATCCGTGTTGGTTAATGTAAAAACGCCTTTATTTCAATCCAATACGATCTAGATGCATATTCCTTACATATTTGTAAGCATGTATAGGTACGACTCGTAACACGATCAGAAGTGTGGGGTAGGTACTTTGTGGCTACAGAACGTTATAATTAATAAATGTTAGTGTGTCACGTGTCGGCAGCTAATGAATTAATTAGTTTTCTACGTCTCTTGCTTTTGTTCACTCATTCAAGAAAACCTAATGTTATTGAAATGAGTATAAGTACATATTACATCTCTATGTATTCAGCTTTTATACAATGTATGGTATGAACTATGAATATATATCTCGTTTCGACTCAAACAGGATATTTAGTCAAATAATTTGATAAATAGATTTATCTTATCATAAATATAAAATGCATTATATCGACAAATATTTGTAACGCATTTAGTTAATGTTACATGCCATATCTTCTAGATATTTATTCTTGTAGATATTTTAATTCCCAAAATAACAAACTTGCCTCTTCAGAATTATCTCTAATTCTAGGCACCAGATATTGCCATTACGGTAGTATGAACTTTGCATAAACAGACGCGTATAGCAAACGTGTCATAAACAATATTAAATCCCAAAGTTTCCCGCTTCTTCTCCGACACATATTAGCCTCGCCTTCGACTTACAGAACGAGACTTTTGCATTCCCGAACACGAAGCTACCATTAAACAGAGAAACTGAATGTATGATATGGCATATAGTTTTATTGCCGGTTTCCAGCAAAAGTTCTTAGACCTGTTTTAATACCTGTAGCTGTTTTTAGGTACCTACGTTATTAGAATAATATTTAATAACTTACATTTTCAAAATGAACCAAATGAACAAACTTTGTCACAAAACGACATCAAAGGCATTCATGCCAACTAGGTACTACCAAATGTTCCAATAATCACTAATTTTGTAGAATCGTGTATATCAACGTAATCAAGCAAAATCGTAAATTAAAATTCTAATGGCTTAAAAAAGACATTTATAAAGTATATAATTTAAATTAACTGGGTTTAGTAGTCGCCTGGAAGATGTAGCAGTTTCTGTTTTCGATCCAAAGCTTACTCCAACTTCTTCAAACTCAAACCCTTCGAATATCAAAGATCACTTCGATGAACTCCATATACGCGTATGCAGAACGTATGATTTATGCACCTTGAGTGCAACGCCGCGCCGGCTAGGTAAGGTTGACGCGTCATATGCATAATATACGACGTGTGGAATGTTATTCGACGTTTCTCCGTATTGCGATAATATTTCAAAATTATTCACTGGTACTATAATGCCGAATCGAAAATAATGTCATATTCTTTTATACAATATATTTTTATATTATATCTAATAGGATAATCTGATATAATGGGCAATAATGGCAGGAAAAACTCGGTATTTAAGTAATTATATTTATTTAATCTTTAAATATACCTATTTTTATGTAAATAACATACCTATGGAATCGATACGTTAATATCGTAAATATTTAACGTATTCACGTGCACGTAACGACATAATATAAAGCCCGCAGAACGTGTTAAACAGTTATTGCGCATAAAACTGTTTCTAACTGGCGCGCAGTTACTGCCACTAACCGTTTACCGTTAAATTTTAACGATGACATGCGATTTGGTTATTTTTTAGTTGTGCGATGGTTGTTGTAAAGGCTTGGGCGACATGTGATCTCTAAATACAATAAACACCCTTAACGTCCCCATGAATGTTATAAGTGTAATGGCGGAAAAAGTAAATCAGAAATAATATAGCATTCAGAGATGAGATAGCAGATTTACTACTAATTTTATGACATGACCTGATTGATAACGAACCAGGGTAAATAAAACTGTTTTTGTATTGTTATTTAGAACGAACGTACCTACTTATTTAGTATGTTGTCTCTAGTATTTATCACATACCTAAAAAGATTATCTTGTTTAATTGATGCATCGTTAATAAAAAGTTATGTACCTACTATTAGACACCTAACAATGAAATAAGTATAGTAGACGTAAATACTAAAAAGTCACAATAAAACATATCTGCAGAAAGTATCGTATTTTTTTAATATCAGACGTAAATACTAAAAAGTCACAATAAAACATATCTGCAGAAAGTATCGTATTTTTTTTCATATCATATTTTTATCACACATTTCTACAAAAAAAAAGGTGCACTTCTTTTCTTTAAAGTGATTGATATCCAGGCAATCCACATATGGCTCATATTTATAACTGCGGGGCAAAGAGCTAATTCAATAGAGATGGCATCTAAATACGGTACATTTATCAGCACATCTCTTTGACTCCATAATCGTGTTTACCAACCGAAGTTCAATATTCATATTT
This sequence comes from Cenopis cana, assembly GCA_951800055.1. Taxonomy (NCBI): domain Eukaryota; kingdom Metazoa; phylum Arthropoda; class Insecta; order Lepidoptera; family Tortricidae; genus Cenopis; species Cenopis cana. Next base: position 13,511,798 of record OX637472.1, read on the forward strand.
GTTCTGTCCCATACATGATTCTGTATTAGCTATAAACCACTCTACCAAGCGACCTGTTCCATTTGAATTTGAACCTTTTGTGAATTACTTTAAAGTACTAGGGGTTGATTTTGGCGGATCGAATAATAGGAGTCGGATTATTGAATGATTCCCTTTGATGTAACGGTTTTAAGTAGTTGCCTTTTGAAATGAAGATCTGTGTTATGATTGTTTGTTTCAATATGCCAATTTAACTGCAAAATAAATTACACTAGGTATTATTTAATCAAATTGTTCATTTATCGTAAGTCCGAGGAGCGCTCGTGGCCGCAAGCGATACGCAAGGTTAAGCAATGTCCGGTGACCGCTTTGAGTGGTTACTAACTGAGCGCTCCCGTGCTTTGGAAGGCACGTTAAGCCGTTGATCCCGGCTGCTGTCTATGACAGCAGTCGTTAAGCCAAGTTGGAGGCCTTCGGGCGGCTTGAGAACTTCTAACAGTCAAGTTGCCCACTCACTAGACAAAGGGGGGTCGAAGTTACCACCGCTACCCTACACGTGACCCCTGGGTGGTTCTAAAAGTGCAACAACAACTGGTAACCGTACTGTCTTCTCGAAGATCTCACGGTTCGAAATAAATGCCATACGATAAATAAAATAAATCGTAAGTAAGACACATACTAAATCCCGTTTTATTATAGATTAGTATTTTAATGGTTATATTCGCCTAGAATTCTACGTTTCCACAAGACATCAGAGCCTACTTATTTCAGTAGCTTATCACGTCTCAAAGATAGCAACTCCACATATTTTCCCGTTTCAAGATTGTTTTCCCTGAAATCGCATGACGACGATTGCACGTTTTTTTTTTAATCAGAAAAAAAAAAAATAAGTATTTGTGTGTGGTACATCAAAAAATCGAAGTTATGCATAAACATCAGCGTATATGGATATTTTATAGAAATTATAATATAAACGCAAGTAAAGCAACAATCTATTTTTAGATCATTCCTTAATTAATTTTTTTATAACATAATCACCTCTTTTATACTCGAAACATACACGTAAGCCTTCAAGTTACTATTTCTTCAAAGTAAACGGTTGTTTATATTTACGTGATCACAAATACGCGCTTGACTACACACAATGATGAATCGTCATTTGTTTACTCGCCCCTTTGTATCAATCATATTTAATATCGCTCGTTTCAATTTCGAAAAAAATCTTTATAGCATCGGCAAAGCGTTTAATCTTGCATGTGTCTATTCTTTACAAATACAACTTTATTTTGGTTGCACTCGATCAAGATATTCGACTCATTTATATTTACGAGAAAATGATAGGAAGACGACGATACAAGAGAAATGGTTTAGGGACACTTTAAAACTACGGTAATGAAAGTAATTGTATTTTTGGAAGTCAATTACAGTTTCGTATCCTGTTTCGGTTGTTTTAGATTTTTTATATATATTTTTTTTGTATCGTTTGTTCCGTACAATATGTCATTTCGTTTTAGCTCAAAAGTTTTGCTGCTGCTGCTGATTAATGTACGTCAATGTTAACTACAATTTAAACTTACATAGGAATTCCATTCCACTAGATACGGTTATTGATATTAGAATCATACCTAATGCCGGAAATAACCGTTCTGTTTGTAAGTCGGTTACCCTGGAGCTGTGCAAACGTGCAACATTATTGACACCCTCTTCGGTTCGGGCCGGTCAGCAAGCATTCGTCTACACTGCCCGGAGCTTTGGCTAGTGTTGGGAAACATCGATACATTATTACACTCCTCTATAGACTTTTCGACACTATGATACAAATCTGTAGACAAAGACTCGTTTCATCTTTCTAGGTGAGGAATTTATGTATTGTCGTTTTTTACTCTTCGTATTTTAGTTATTATTTTGTTACAAACAGTATACAACCGTATATTTTTTATCCCCACCCTCCCCTTACTTTTTTCTAAAGGGCTTCAAAGCTTAACATGACCATATTATCCTCGGGTACCTTATGAACATAAAACAAGCAGATAAGCACACTTGTGCACCAACCTAAGCAACACCTACTACACTAGCGGCCATAGGTATATTGTAGTTCTTTAATGCATATTGCACAATAAAGATATTATTGTCGTATTTTTGTTACTCAATAAAAATATCGAGTCTGTTTTTAATTAGATTAATAATTTGGAAATTAAACTATAATTTTTGATGAACTTTTGTTGGCACCTACTACATAGCGTAAGCAGTTTACCTACCTGGGTTAAATTTGATGGAGCCGCGCATTCGTGTATCGCCCCGCCGCCGCCGCTTCAATTCGCTTCGCGTTCTATCCCCACGCAGGACAACGCGTAAGAAATCATCGTACGTTTCCCGTCACTATAAGGCGTAATGCACACTGCATTAACCAAGTACACAGACTCCTCAAACAAGCGTCAGCAGCCGCGGGCCACAATTGGCTAAGTGCTAACGATCTTGTTGGTTTTCAATTAATGCACAGCCAAGTAACGTATCGTGCAACTGTCATGTGTTCTAATATGAATGATCTTTCAGATCATCATAGAAATTGGCCATCAGGTGCATTGGCTCAATTTTTTTTTATTCTCACGGTGTCATAAGATTTACTGCCTCAATCAAACAATACGGAGTGTAAGTACATAAGCTTAATATTGAATTTAATAGAACTACTGTTAACTTTATAACCTAAATGAAGTTCTGAAATATATTAATGTACACACCCATAAACGCAGTTTTAAATGATATAAGCCATAAAATCGTATAATCCTAAGTCTGAAGTCTCTGCTACTGGCTGATATCTCGAATGTTTTCGAGTAAATTCAGCGAAACGTCCCATTCCAGGAATCTCTAATCGCCGCTAAGCGATAGTTCTAAAAGAATCCAAGGGTTGCCAAACGTCAGACTAATAATCATTAAATAAAATAATCATCTTGAAGCGACACTTTTCGGGTTGCAATTTATTTATTTATTAGGTTGGTCCATAAGTAATGCAGGGTTTGGTTAAGATGTAAAGTATTCTACGCGCATGAAATTAATTCTTTACCAAACCGCTGGCGAGATGTCGTAAATTCAAGCGGGGTATATATTATTGACAAATAATAAGTATAAATAAATCAATATTTTGTGGACAATTTTACACAAATCAACCTAGTCCCAAACTAAGCAAAGCTTGTACTATAAGCTTGTATTTATAATAATTAATTAATTATTAATTTAAAGTTACTACGAACGTCATTCCTTATGCACCAACCCAATATTAGGCAAGGTAACAAAACGTACATTATTTAGTTCGACAAAGTATGCACTAATTATATGAGGTTCCTTACACTACGTGGACATCAAACTGGGTTAATGAATAATGAAGACAGAATGAACACTAGGCATAGGAGCTCCGTTACACACTACATACAAGGTCACTACTGCATAATATTAGCCGAAACCTGGTTACATTCATCTCCCTTACAATACTTTTGTAAATCTATATTCTCAGTGTACCCCTGCATTATCAGCGATTGCACCACCTGGTTATTCAGCTTCAAATCAGGCTGGTAATGTTCCGAACACGTATTAATCTTCTGGATTATTCCATCCTTTACAACCATCTCTCCTGCCCCCGCTACGGGGTTACCAGCGAACAGGCTCGACGTGTGTATCAAACCTGTTTTATGCATATTTGACAGTAATATTCTTCCGTCAGGCCCCATTGCGAAAATACCCGACGGTCCGGAACTGTCTTCGTCTGCGTTGCTAGTGTCTATTAAGAATCCTTTAGAATTGTACAGTCTTCCATCTTCCACATGTATTTCCAGCATGGCTCTCTCTTGTTCATCGAAATAAACAACGTAAGGCGGACATTTTGTATCGCTCTGCCACGTACAAGTTGTATGCTCGTCTCTGTACCGGCTCTGCATTTGATAAGTGCTGTACGCAAACGCCATAGACCTAGCTTCTTTAATTGGCACGTACATAGAACAGCGAGTATTATTCCAATTGCATATATGTATACCTTCTTCATCAAGCACATGCAAGTAGCTATTAAACGCTGCAATTCCTCTAGGGCTTTTCAATTGCATATTCTTTGATGCACAAAGAACAATGTTTTCTTCCGATGCACGGCTACAGTTCCAAAATAGACCATCAAGTGTCACAGCAAAAATGCCTGTCCCTATGTGTGTCATACCGAAAACAGTCGAAGTCATATTGTACATCACAATGCAGCTATTCTCGGATCTTAACGAGCATCCACTCTACACTAGCTGCCCATTGTTTAACCCAGCATAAATATACTTATCGAATTGAACTAAAGAATAAGCAGAGCTCTTTTCTTTATGGAGCGAATAACAGCTGTTTGCTTTGTTCAGCTGGCAGCGCCAAATGATGTTGCTTGGATAACCTACATGTAGATATCCGCCGCCAGCAGCTAACCCAACTATCGGAGAGTCCGCCGTGTAATGTGTCTTGCAGGACTTCTCATATAAACTACACTTTAAAATGACATGAGACTCCAGGCTTGCATAGAAGTACTCTCCAGAAACCACCAAGGCGTTAACCATGCTACTTGCTTTATAGAAAACTTCACACTCGTTCGGTTCTTCTTGGAGACAGCGGAGTATGTCCCCATTGCGTTTACCGATGAGTATCACTGCTGGTGTCGAGTATATCGCCTCCCGTGCTTTGATGTCGTTTGTCATAATTACCTTGACGAATGTTGTGTTGTAGTATGATGGGCGATGATCATACTTGTTGATTGAAATGTTTTTGGTGCTTCTTGCAGAGACTGCCGTTAGCAGGAACACGAGAAATAACGTCTTCATTGTAGTCTGCGTAGGATTCGATTCAAATTCACAAACTGAATGTAAATAGTTATGTTTGTAGCAGGATGGGACGAGGAGATATATATTTTTTATCTCATCCGTTGCATGAGACCCTCACGATGTATAATATAGGTATACTAATTTTATTATCGTTATTAGGGTTCCGTAGTAAACAAGGAACCCTTATAACTATAAGGCGCCATGTCTGTCCCCAACTTCGTTCAGTATCCGTTAATAATAGAAACCTGTAATTTGGCATGAGTATTCATATCAATGACGCCGACAAAAGGTAGAATATAATCCCTTACACGTGAAGTGGTTAAACTTTTTTTTCTCAAAAATATTGTAAGGTTTCTAAAACCATGTTTTGATTCAAGAAGTTGTTGGCGTGATATTAAGCTTTAAAGTGATAATTTTTTGCTATAGTCAAGTGTAACGGATGGTCAACTACGAACCCTACATTGCGCGTGGCCCGACATGCACTTGGCCGGTTTTTTTTTATCTCATCCGCTGCATGAGACCAGCGATGTACAATTAGGTACCTACATGACAGAAACTTTCAACTACGAGTATACTTACCAAAACGTGGCAACCTTGACTACACCAGACAATAGCGTCCCGATCGCAGGGTTTTCGCAGGTTAAACGATATTCTGCATCTTTATTAATGCTTTTTCAACTGTTACTGCGCACATTCAGTTTTAATATTTGCCATTAAGAGCGCAGATGAAAATAAAACGCCTTCATATGGTTTGCTGCTCGGATTTGTTTGTAAGCCAGTGACATTAAGTACGTATAGTGCGTGTCATGTACTGTGGAGGAGTGCACCTTTGTGTACACGAACTATAGTTAAGTTTAATAAATCAACAGTATCATCGATAGGATCGTTCAAATATGAGTATGTGCGTCAATTGACATTTCATTTTTTTCAGTGCCACGTTTTATTGTTTGGCTCGAAAGAACGCATAATTTTAAGGCACCCGTATTTTTTTAATTTACGAGAGTTTTTTATTTTAATGGAAATATCCATATATTATATACATCAAATTTATGGTGATTTCGCCAATGTTCAAAGACGTTGTTCGGTAACGACGCTATGACAGTAGGCAACAAAGACAGTGTACGGTAGTGGATTCCGCTCGTCGTCGCTCCGCGCGCGTGCGCTCACCAACGCGGCGTAGAGCAAAATCCATCCATTTATATCATTTCTCGGGCAGAAAGGGGGTATGTAACCAACATCAAAATGCCATGTACAAGACGTCATTTGTTGCGTTTCATGCACTTAAAAAACGTTGAATAAATTTCAACAAATTAACAAGGTTGTGCAAATGTGCATTGTCAATATGGACGATTTCTAATTGCGTCAGTACGAGTAAGGAAATGACGCCTTATTGATTACTGGAGGGTTGTTCTCAAAAATAGAAGAGGTTCTTTATATTTGATCTTCATATTAGGTACATGTTAGAAATCATGAGAATATCAGAGCGTTTCAAACGCCTCTGTATCTTGCGATAACTACGAGCATAATTGGGATACATAATGTATGATGTCTCTAATCGTCCTTATTTATTTACTAATGAAAACACTAATCATCTCTAATAATAAGTAACTATTGCTTTAGACTTATATTATTAAAACTATTAGTGTTTCGGTTATTGTAGCCAATAAAATAAATATTTAGAAACATCTTACACAAATCGGCCTAGTCCCAAACTAAGCAAAGCTGTACTATGGGTACTAAGCGACGACATACATACTTACACTTAACTTATACTTACACATACTTAATACTATACACTCTTAACTTTATCCATTTCATAATTTGACACACGGCCCCTAGACCTTCCAAAACATGATTACCCATCAAACCAAAGCCTCGTAATTCTACATATAAAACGTATCCACATTTATGGCTCAACTAAATGAGACATTATTAGTTAACGTCTTTCCGTATAATAAGGACTGGTTTGTAGGGTATTTAATAGTTCCCGCTATTAAGACACCTGGTAGCTTTAGTAGCGAAGGCTTAATTCAGTCTTTTATTACAACTTTAGGACAAAATATTCGGGAACATTAAATGCTTCTGAAATTATATATAGTACGAGTATAGACTTAACTTTGGAAAATATTACGTGTATTACACAATTTTTATGCAAATAAAATTCCTTTCGTTTCGCCTAAAAGAACCCTTTTGTCTTATCATTACAAACAAGTATCGAGTTCTCTTAATCGTCCAATTTATCCTGCTCTTTGTTCCGTTTTAACCTTTCTACCCTCCAAACGACCTGGAAATTAGGAAAAAAAGAAATTTAATTTTTCGCTTCCCATTTGCGGCAAGACAGACCATTCTTAACCCCCCCGCTGCGTGCCAAGAACACCCCGGGGATAGTAAATTTCTTTCAAACACCTCTCATTATTCGCAATAGCCACATAACAGTTTAACCCTTCAGTGCAGCTGGGACTTTTTAACCCAGTTAGGGTTGACACCTGCTATCCAAAATCAATTATTTTCACAATGAACTTTACATGACTGCAACTGAATGCCAATACACATTTTAGTCTAGGAAAGGGTAATGGGTAATATTAAGAATACTTCGTTGTTTTACCATTTATTTCACCTAAAAGCCAATAAAACTTTAATTTCGTATTTATTAGAGTATTACACTTTGCTTTCAAATCCAATGTACGGAATTTCAACATGAGTTTTCATGACATATAGTTATATTAATAAGTATGCGATTCTGTAATGCATATTTTATAATTTATATGAAACTGACATAGCAATGTAGGTTTTCTTACTTTCACCCGTAAAATGTGGACAATGAATGTAGCCAATGTCGCCAGTCACCCCTAGTTCGAGTGAGCGCCCTAAGTCCTATTAGTGACATCGAGATGAGATGACGTCATGGCGTTACAAATCCGCATTTTATCGTATTAGGTTTTGACAGATATTGTGGCGCGTCGCATAAAACGCACGCTCCATTTTGCCTGATGGGCATTGATGGGTTAAATTTTGTTTAATCGAGTTAGAGAGGCAAGGGTTGAATTTAACTTGACTGACCTTCTATTTATGATACGTTTGTAATAAATTTAGACCGCAAATGTCTACTGCTCATGTCTAATAAAGGACGACGGTACTCCGATTTATCACAATTGGGTTTTGTATTGTATTGCTGCAAACACCAATTCGCTTAATGTATTGTACAATAGAGTTGGTCATTAGGTCGCACTAATATAGGACACCAATAAACTTAACTAAAGTTCTTGAACCTGCATAGCAATTATTTCGTAAAAAACTTAATTAATGGTATGACAGTATAAAACCACACGTATATCATTTTCCATACTCATTTGGTCATTGCATAATCCTCGTGCAGTCGTCCATCATAAAACACGAGGTATTTTGTAGGTTACAATGAGTGAACAACCATCAAAAACCACCGAAAAGTTTAGACTGGTGGTACCGTTTAGAAAATTATTAGTAACCAGAATTTTGTTCGGCTTTTACAATGACTGTTTGAGACATGTGTTCGTTCGATGTTTCGCTAGAACTTACTGCTTTATCGTTTCTGTTACGATATGCACATACCTTACCACTTACACTCCAAGGACATTCTATTTTTATATTTGTGGTATAGTCCACTGGATTACAAATGTGGTTATCTCAATGCTCACAAGGGAAGAGTTCTTCTTTCACTTCTGTGAAGGAATAAAACAAATTGATATAAAACTGAAACAACCGAGCTTACTACTGATTCCGTCAACAACCCACTTTATATTTACAATGTTAATTATCTTCAAATGTTCTTTAATGATTCTTTTGACCGCAGCTTACGCTGCCGGATACTTCCAATACTATATCTGGGAGCACTATTTTACAACTTCTTATATTTCGGCAGCGTTAAACATGAGCCATATGATGACTTTTATCATTTTCGAAATATCAGCTCATAGGGCTAAACTGTTACGAATTTTTTTGCAAACTAATTTAAACAAACCTTGTCCGAAGAATCATGACAATTCCAGTCATAAAATAAAAATTATATGGGAGGGGATGATGATCTACAAATGTATTCTTGAAAACATGAAATCTACACTGATCCATGTGAAGTTTCAGGTGAGAGCGGACGTGACTGAAACTGTGTGATTAATTACCTATAAGTTCGAAGAAGATACGTCGATGCTACCTCTATACTGATTTATATTGAAAGACATATAATTTCGCCGTACATTACTAAGTTTACTTATGTCAATTTATATTCGGCAACTTTTCAAAAATTACAGGCAGCTTTGTCTTTATGCTTCAATTTCATCGGGGTGCTTATGCATTGCTATGACGGCTTACTCCACTACCCGGTAAGTAATACTTTCAACTATAGATAGCGCTATCCACGAAGGCGCGCCCCTCCACAGTCCATTCCGTACAATTGCGCATAGATTAGTTGTGGAGGGGCGCATCGTCGTAGATGGTAGGTATCTTATAAGAGTTATAAGTGCTAGTCCTCGGTGCGATTATGGAACGTTTTCGACCGTTCTTAAGGTAGATCTAAATGTCAAAATCCGTACTAAAAATGACATGAAAATATGCCTACTCTAAGTTCGAAAAGTTACTTGACTACCCCGCTGGTCGGTCGGACGGTAAGGTAGAGAATGACGCCAAACTACTGCCTCTGCTGTCTACCCAACTGTTTTCTGCCTCACTTAAATACACATACATTATATAATTTTTTTAAACCCAAAATTCATACTTTTAGGGTTCCGTACCCAAAGGGTAAAACGGGACCCTATTACTAAGACTCCGCTGTCCGTCCGTCTGTCCGTCTGACCGTCTGTCACTAGGCTGTATCTCATGAACCATTATGGTTAGACAGTTGACATTTTCACAGATGATGTATTTCTGTTGCCGCTATAACAACAAATACTAAAAAACAGAATTAAATAAATATTCCCATACAACAAACGTGATTTTGTTGCCGTTTTTATAGATAATGGACGGTTTTTTAGTACAATGTTTCAAACATTTTCTTTCATACAAACGTTTATCTGACAAGCATACACAACAAAAACAGAATTAGGTGCAACTGTGGGTGCAACCGTTCTAAAGTGAGTATGATCATACGTTTTCGGCAAAAAAAATATTTTTATATATAAATCAATTTAATCTATGTATATAAAGTTGATGGGTGACTGATTAATCACCGCCCCGCCGAAACTGCCGGTCCTAGAAATTTGAAATTTACACTATAGTTAGGTTATATAACGGAGGCAAGGGATAAGACGGGATTTTTGGAAATTCCACCCCTAAGGCGGTAAAACAGGGGTGCAAAGTTTGTATGGGGGGCAATATTTTTTTTAAGGTCCAGGTTTGAAACTTTGTACAAAGACTCCTTAAAATAAGACAATGAAAGTTATACCTGCGTTTTCAAAATTTTCGTCTCCTAAAGGGTTGAAAATGGGGGTGAAATATTGTATGGGGAGCAATTTTTTTTTAAAGTGAGAGTCTTCAAACTTCGTGTAAAAGTTCCTTATAATAATGGAAAAAAAGTAATTTCAGCGTTTTTTAAAATTCATCCCCTAAAGGGGTTAAAAAGGGGTTCAAAGTTTGTATGGGGAGCAATTTTTTTTTAAGTGAGAGACTTCAAATTTTTTACAGAGTCTCTGTTTAAATACAACAGAACAAATTTCAGCGTTTTTCGAAGTTCATCCCTAAATGTCTTAAAAAAGGGTTTCTGTGAAACTTAGTTAATCTATTAACTCCCTAAATGACCTCTTAGTCATTTTGTATGGAGAAAAAAAATATTTTTAAGATAGAAACTTTAAAACTTCCTGACTAAACATCAAAATTAAAAAAAAAAACAGATTTCAGAGTTTTTCAAAATTCGCCCTCTGAAGGGATGAAAACAAATTTTATTTTCAATGAGACTTGGGACTTTGTTTATAGGCCTAGCATAACTCTGTCTCTCTGTAACCCCTTCACGCTTAAACTGCTGAACTGATTTAGATGAAATTTGGTGCGAATGTAGTTCGCAGTGGCGGCGCGTCAAAAATATTCTTAGGAAAGCCGGAAATAATTTGCCTTTCTTATACTTCATGAGCCGTAGTAAAAGAACTGCACTGGCTGAAAATTAGGTAAGCCGGTGGGAATCGAGTTGTATGGACGCTCCGCCACTGATAGTTCGAGTCCGAGGAAAGGACACAGGATAGTTTTCATCCCATCCCGGAAGTAGAAGTTTGTATGGAACAGATATAACTAGGTAACCACCTGAAATAAAAGAACAGCGATAAAATTCTAACGCGATGACCGAGCTCTACGCAGACGAAGTTGCGGGCAAAAGCTAGTATCTACAAAAATGCGTATTTCACTTTCTCCTTTATTTTAGGCACATAGACTGGTCGTCAGTACTGTAATGGTCGAGTGTATAATTAGTTGGTTTTTGGACTGCCTCCCCAAGTTGTTCGCTAAAAAGGCAGGACACGAAGTGGACAATATAAATCAAGTATTTGAGGATGAACTACTCATTTGTAATGGTAACTAATCATGTAGTATTTGCCGATAGATAACTTAAGTATTTTTTCTCAAAAATGGCCCGCAATCTGTACGTTACTCGCTACATATTGGAAGATAAAGTGTACTTATTATTTTAGATCAGATCAAAATTAAAAAATTAAAAAGATTCTGATAAACCTATTTTCATCCTTATATGACGAGTAATACGATCTAAACTTTCCAGATGCTGTTCTGCAAGCGGTGATAGAGAATGCTAGAGATTACCTGTCACTGTGCCCCCTCGAGGACACGATTCGACGAGCTTTCTCTCTCAACATGAACCTTCCTTTCATTTTCTTCAGTCTATTTACTACATACATAATTATCATTGTTCATGTGTCTTAGGAAGGACATCTGTAAAGTAACATCACAAAGAAAATTAACAATGCTAAGTACCCAACGGTGATAGTTCCGTAAGTACAATTTATTTTCATAAGTAAAGAACCCGTGGCGGATACTTATTATGTGTATGGATGAAACCTGCGTTATAGATCTTAACGGTATGTACCTGCCTAATAATTTGATTTTTTTTCATGTCAAATAAATATTGTGTTAGTAAAGAAATACAATTATCACTATCCATAAAAGTGCCTTAATGATGAGTAATATAGACATCCAATGTCATCAATAAATACATATGTCTAATGCCCACAAATTACACACCGCTAGTAGAGACAGATGGCTCGAAATACCAATTAAATTGATATCAGTGGCAGAAATAAGTTTGATGTATTGCTCGCCGTAGGGTGCTGTGTAAAAAATAGTAAGCACTTACCATCTAATTGATATGTGGAATGATTATTTCATCATAGATTTAATCTAAGATATTATTCTGTACTTATTAGTATGTACAACCACTCAACATGGGGTTTACAAACTTACTCCGTAAATAAGTGATCACGGTATTGTTTTAATCACTTATTTGGTAAAGAATATCAGTGCAGTTTTCTATGCGGTTTTTTAAAAATATAATGCCTTCAGTCACGATTTATTTATTTATCGTACATAGCAATTATATTAGAACCGAGATGCTCCAGCCATAGTGCCATACGTATTTAGTGGAAATAAAAGCAAGGTTTTCAGTGAGGGTCCCGAATGTTGAAAACTAAGATCTTAAAATGCATAAGTAGGAGTTAAATCTCAGTTTATCTGTCAGTTCGGTTAGGTCGTTATACTTACTCGTAAAGATATGGAGCTGGCTCGGACGAATTCTATGGGGTAACTATAAACATTTTGGTTAAATTTCGGGAGTCTCACTTTAAACTGCTTACGCCCAGTGAATGCGTTTGACGTGGCGTAATGAGTTGGTCCAAGTTTAATTTAACTAAGGTGGCAAGCGCAACGTCTTATTGCACTGCATGGGTGCAAGCTTGTGTGGAAAAGGTTCGCCGCAGACGTTCGACTAGCTTAAAACGTGTATTTGTATGTATTTAATATAATTTAAAATTAAGTTATTTGATCCCTTCACACGAAAAGAAGAAGATATAAAGCTGTGATTATATGCTTTCAGCAAGCATAATATTTTAAAATATTACAATAGGCAGTAACTTTTGTCTTATTTTGTTTAGAAAAACGGGGTGCATTGTAAACATAGGATTTTGTTGTAGGTATTAAGAACTGAAACTCGTTAAAGGTAATGTCACGTTGGGGTCGGGCTTAATATTTAATTTTGAGGGCTTACGACTCTCAAATTAGACAATCAACCATTGTTGTTTAATCCTTAATTTCATTCATTGACATTTTAATGGTCGTGGCAAAAAAAAGCTGTTTTCAACTGAATTAATTGCTAAGTTTCCGAATAAGGGTGAAAAGGACAGTATATCGCTTTAAAGTAAGTAATATGCTCATTGCTCGTGAGACTAATTTACAGCTCGTGAATCCAAATTCTTCATCATAATCTATGTAGACTTGGTTGGTTGCGCTATTCAATAAAAGCAGCTCTATACAAGTTCTTAAGAAGTCATTCCAATCGAACCGTCATAAGCAAAGCTGACGTGCGGGGTGCGGTCGGTGACATTACAAAGCAGAGATTGCTTAATTATTTATTTATTTATTTGTGTCAGGCAACAATACTCATATCTACAGATACCTTACAAACTAACATACAATATATATATATATATACAGGGTGTTCGGCACATGGACCGTCAACATTTTTTGGGGTGCTGGTTGGGTCATTTGCTACCTTTCCACCCTTGGACCCTGGGTCCTAAGGGTGACGGTCATGGAGGTACGAATTTTTAAAGTTTTTTCCTAAATTACCCAAAATCTGGCATTCGAAGACATAACTTTTTTTGTGTATGCTTTTAATTACGTAATTTATTTAAATATCTTTCGTCTACGTACGTGTGCTTAAAAAATACTAATTTCTTGATACAAATAATACCATAAAATGAACACATGGGCCTTTTTAGTAACAAATAAAACGAATTTTCCAAAAAAATATCGACTTCTAAATTCAATTTTAAAAAAGTAGCAGCTATTAAGAGCTTCATTTTATTTTAAAAAGTTCTTTGGTTTACGACGCTTCTAACGGTGTGCAAAACATTCAATAAATTAAAAATAAAACACTACAAATAAGTTTTTAGTCAGAAGGGTGAATAAAATCGTACTTATCTAACAAGAGAACGGATGTTTGTAGGGTTGATTTGGACTTTCATTATTCGACCTTAGGCCATACGCGGAGATTGGCCTTTGGCCACACACCGTGTCTTTGACACTCACTTTCATGCCTTCGACCCTCAAGTTAGTCAGGTTTCACCTGTAAGAATGTTGGGTAAGGGTCCACGTGGGCTCGGCCTTCTCTCATCTCTCTAATGGGACGCTTCCCACTTCCGGCCCTACGCGGAGCTCAGCCTCCGGCCTCGCGTGGCCTTGCCGCTCACTTTCGAGCCCTGATTTCGCTTGTAAAACACCCCCAAAATTGGACCGAAGGGCCCAAGGCGTCCCATTAGAGCGTGCTCTTTACTTGATCCCGAGGGCCACAGGTCCTAAGGGCAAGTCTAAGCGGATACTCAATATCCGTGTCATTTTTACAAGCGCACCTGAGGGCCGAAGGCGCACAGGCGAGCGGCGAGGCACGCAAGGCCGAAGGTCGAGCTCCGCGTAGGGCCGAAAGTCCGAAGCGTCCCATTAGAGAGATGAGAGCCCGTGACCCAAAGGCCGAGCCCACTTGGACCCTTGCCAACATTCTTACAAGCAAAACCTGACTATCTTGAGGGTCGAAGGCATAAAAGTGAGTGGTAAGGACACGTGTGGCCAAAGGCCGAGCTCCGCGAATGGCCGAAGGTCGAATAATGAAAGTCCAAATCTACCCTACAAACATCCGTTGTCTTGTTAGATAAGTACGATTTTATTCACCCTTCTGCCTAAAAACTTATTTGTAGTGTTTTATTTATAATTTATTGAATCTTGTAGCATACCGTTAGAAGCGTCGTAAACCAAAGAACTTTTTAAAATAAAATGAAGCACTTAATAGCTGCTGCTTTTTTTAAATTAAATTTAGAAGTTGATATTTTTTGGAAAATTCTTTTTATTTGTTACTAAAAAGGCCCATGTGTTCATTTTATGGTATTATTTGTATCAAAAAATTAGTATTTATTAAGCACACGTACGTAGACAAAATACATTTAAATAAATCACGTATTTAAAAGCATACACAAAAAAATTATGTGTCTTCGAATGCCAGATTTTGGGTAATTTAGGAAAAAGCTTTAAAAAATCGTACCTCCATGACCGTCACTCTTAGGACCCAGGGTCCAAGGGTGGAAAGGTAGCAAATAACCCAACCAGCACCCCAAAAAATGTTGGCGGTCCATGTGCCGAACACCATGTATATGTTATATATATATATACATATGTGATGGCTTATAATTATAAATACTTATTCTACACTTTTTTATAAAATAAGTGCGCAATTTTATGTTATTTTAACACTTCTAACTTTCCATGACTGAAATAAAACGGGAAGTTACACAAATAAAAGACAAACACTAAAATAGGTCTAAACACAATGCAAAACGCCTAGAAAACGAGATGCAATAAATTTCACATTTATATTTCAATAAAATGGTTTGTGTTGACTATTTCCCTTACTTATTATGAAAGCGAAGACCTACTTTAGCTTTCGATTATTAGAAAAAAAAACAACCAAATTATCTCTTTAAACAAGTACAAACAGAATACTCATCGTTGACAGGAAATGTGTTTGTATTTGTCAATGTCACATCCCCACTGGTCCCGCATCGAAATAATGCGGACAAAAAATCGCGAATTCGTGACATTTTTTTCCACAAATGATCCGTGTCGAGCCCGGCTCTCTTATTAGATTATCAGGTCGATTTGCAATTCCGTGTGTTCATATACATGTTTATTTTACGGAAATGAATCGCAATTTGGTAGAGGGGTCGTATTGTTGACTCAGGGTATTCCATATAGGTACATAAATTTTGTGATCTACATGGTGTAAGTATTTTATGAACAAATTATAATCTAATAAGGCTAGCACTAAATTGACTAAAATATACATTCAGTTGCTTAATTATTTGGAATCAAGTAAAACTCACTTCTGCGTTTACAAATATGACTAAGTGACAAACATATATAACAATTATTTGCACTCCAAATTATAATCGCTTATTGATTTCATACAATGCAAGTTTGACCCTTACTGAGGGCCACGTGTCTATTTGATTAGTTCTCAGCTTCATTGCATTTTAAAACTTCATACTACCACAGCGTTGTAGTAACTTAAACCCAATTGCTACCACCGAAAGATGATTAGACTAGAACTCTAAATTTTGTTGAACTAGTTTTAATCCCTGGTCAGTTATTTCAAATTCAAACGAAATAAGCAGCTTTAAGGTTCATTGTTGATTGTCATTCACGCAAGGCAAGGGTTTTTTAATCCGATGTATGTTCATTGAATTACTTGACCGCCCGTAGTTTTTGCTACTAAACACAATAGGTGTTTTGTAAAGGAAGCGTGCGTCGAGGAAATTACCCGCTGTTGCCGTGGTCTTGGACGTTGAAATAGGTTTTGTATGGTGAAAGATTATTATGACTGGCGAACTTATTGTTGGACCACTCTGCGGGATGGATAATTTAGTAATTACTGATAGTAGTTATTCCTCGTAAATTATAATTTAAAATGAACGTTAGAATCCCTGGTAATTAATAAAGATAAATTATTCTCATCACACTTATATGAAAGACTTGGCTAATTACCTGAAACTATGACGACATGATGATGTCATTTTAAAGTTAAAAATTACCCGTTACGATAGGCTATTAACAAGTTAATCTAGTTAATTTACATGGTATTTAAGAGAGTGCACTTAGTTATGGTCACGCATTAAGCACAAAATATTTGTGAGTGCGCTACGTCCCAATCACGCGAAAGTAATTTTGACACCAGGACACAGAAATATATTAAACTGTAATAAAATACATAAAACAAATACTCAAAATGTTGCTTCACCGGTTAGCGTTACACAAGTAAGTTTAATCTAATTGAATGTCATTTTTGTATACTTAACTTCAGTAAGTTAAGATAAAACAGTTTTTGTATTTCCTAAATATTCATTCGATCTCTTTATTCCAGAATATTGCAATTATTGCACCTAGACGAAATCTTCGCGGAGGACAAGGTACGAACAAAGTCAAAACCGTTGCACAAGACACTTCTACATGTGGATCAGAAGATGGATATGTACGTCTCTCTTCTTCTGTCCGTGATTAGCATGCTGACTTGCCTGACCATCCCCGCGGTCGCTCTCGAGAATCCATGTCAGATTTTTAAGGAGAACAACATGGACATTATGTACGCAGTTGCTTCATGGTTAGAGAGTCATATGGCACTAATAGACCGGCTCATCGTGGTGCTCTCGGTGATATTGGCTTGTGTTTCAGCACAAATGGTAACCGATGGAATTTTGGGCACCAACATCAGCTTGAGCCCGTGGAGAGAGCGAGGAAAATATAATCTGCCAAGAGGCTTTAGATTTAAGTAGGAGAAATATGCTTTTACAAGATATTACACAGTTTACGTAATGTACTTAGTCATGCAATAACATAATGTATAGATTTTAATTATTAAAAAATATGAATAAATAATAATGGCGAATGCAGTTTGAATTTAAAATACCTGTTGCCATTCATAATAATATACCTCTATTTTGAACAATAGTAGATTATACACCAAGGGGATAAAGCACTGTTTTATGTCACGGGTGCGATATTGAATCCCGAACGTAACGAAGGACTCTAGATTTTACTCCCGAGCGGAGCGAGGGAGTAATGACTTAATTCCTGAGCGAAGCGAGGGAATTAAGACTGAGTCCTGAGTGTAGTGAGGGATTTAAGCGCGCCCAAGACAAAAACAGTTTTATCCCCGTGGGGTATACTCTACTTTTCTCACCACCTTTGGCCAATTTTATACTTTATGTTATTGAATATGGAATCGAGTATGATGACTATTTTACAAAAAAGTTTTTGTTTTTTTAATTCTAAATAAATATTAAAAATCTAGTAATCCTCAATTCTAAATCTTGAAATCCTTATCCCTGAATTAGTCGAAATCGAGTACCTATTAGTGACGATTTTTCGCAAAAAAGTTTTTTTTAGCTTAAACCTCAAAATAAATATAAAATTTGAAATCCTTATCCCTGAATTAGTCGAAAACGAGTATAATGACGATTTTTCGCAAAAAAAAAAAAATTTTCTCTTAAAACTCAATATAAATATAAAATTTGAAATCCTTATCCCTGAATTAGTCGAAATCGAGTATAATGACGATTTTTCGCAAAAAAAAATTTTTTTAACTTAAAACTCAAAATAAATATAAAATTTGAAATCCTTGTCCCTGAATTAGTCGAAATCGAGTATAATGACGATTTTTCGCAAAAAAAAATTTTTTCTCTTAAAACTCAAAATAAATATAAAATTTGAAATCCTTATCCCTGAATTAGTCGAAATCGAGTATAATGACGATTTTTCGCAAAAAAAAATTTTTTTAACTTAAAACTCAAAATAAATATAAAATTTGAAATCCTTGTCCCTGAATTAGTCGAAATCGAGTACAATGACGATTTTTCGCAAAAAAAAAATCTCTTAAAACCCCAAATAAATATAAAATTTGAAATCCTTATCCCTGAATTAGTCGAAATCGAGTATAATGAAGATTTTTCGCAAAAAAATTTTTTTTAACTTAAAACTCAAAATAAATATAAAATTTGAAATCCTTACCTCTGAATTAGTCGAAATCGAGTATAAAGACAATTTTTTTGCAAAAAAAAAAGTTTTTTTTTAACTTAAAATTCAAAATATAGATATAGTTTTAGTCATTTTTTTGAAAAAAAAAACGGAATTAAAATCACGCGCTTGACCCGCTACAGGCGGCGGCCGCCGACGCAGTCTTTTGTTTCGAACGCGACGTTCCAAACAAAACACGGAGCTGGTGTGCAACCTCCTCGCCGCCGTGTGGACTTCACGAAATTAGACTTTAAAGACATATTAATAAGAACTATCAGAACTCAAATGAAATTATTACCCGGCGGGTAATAATTTGAAATTATAACCCGCTAAAACCAAGGGCCACGTGTAATGATTTGCTTTACGAAAGGTTTGTATGATATATAATTGAGCAAAATCGAGCAGGTGGTGTGAAAATATTGTTATATCATCAGGTATACAGGTCAGGTACCAGACTGTTTAGGATACATTTGAAATGCCTAAACGGTAATTGTTTTATTAAAAGACCTTAATTTTAATAGTGTATTTAGCGCATAGTGGGATAAAATACTATCAGTAATTCCTAGTTCTATCAGGATATCACGGAGAGGTCTGGTAGTGGAATCCACAAGTAAAGAATGCAACTCATATTCAACACTTGCTAATCAAACAGATATTAACTTAACAATACATACAAAAAAATAAACGACGTAGCATAAAAGCAAGTCCGCTATCGCTACTTGGCTTGAACAAGGCCAATGATGATATTCATCCCGAATCACTTTCGTACGACGTAGCATTTCATTCAATGGGTAATTTTGATACCGATAACCGGGACTGAAAGTACTGAAACTGGGAATTAAGGTCGTAACCCATGAATGGTGCCACGGTCCAAACTTTAGACAATATTTTAGAACTGAGAATTTATATAATAAAAACAGAATAAATATTGAGTGCATCAAAGAATGAAAAAATATATAAATAGGTATTTTAAAAATTTACAGACTTCTTAATAATATTTCGTAATAAAATGATTATTTTTGTGAATATGTAGTTATAATATTTTACTCACACTCTGATATTTTTCTTTTGTTCAATTATATTAGGTTTTCTTAGTACTAAAAACATATTTAAAAAAATATAAATAGTACAGCAATGTTGGCTAGCGATTAATTTCTAATTGCTTAGATAAGTTAATGGCGATCACGATACTTGGATTTTGCTCTTCTAAGGAAGTCTCAGTATGTCGCACTGGTAAGAAGCCAGCTTATTCGCTCCTCCGTAGAGGCCATTAAAAGACACCGGATCAGTGGAATCTCAGCCATTCGCGCGGATGGTTTTATAACTCGAATACATAATTTATAGCCAACCATCTTGGATTTACGAAGACGTGTGAAAGGACCGGGATCTTTACTAGAGTTTATTGTGATCATTTGATCATTATCAAAGAGGATCTTACACGATGAGACATGATTAAGCTAAATTCCGCTCAAAGTGAGAGACGTAAAATGTTCAGTTGGCGTCAATTTCTTGATCTAAAATCTGGAAAATTATTCTGTGTGCTGATTCTTGCAAATGTTCACAATATTGTAGAAACCAAAAAGATAAGCTTGTTCAATATTTATTGCCGATGCTATTAAAACGAAAACTAAGGGTCCCATCTGTGGTAGGTCGTTGTCTTTGTTAAGATGTAACCGAATTAACCGTAATCAAATTATTCCTGATATTTTTAATTGAATAAACCCAGTGAATCCAAGCAGAATTTATATTAACGGCATGTCGTTTACACCCTTGTATTCATTGCTTGTAAAAGGGCTGTTGCTGTATCCAGCATGATTTAATGCAATTAACAGTTGGTCAAGTGCGGGTGCATCCAAAGGGTTCGGCCGTGCTAATTGAATGTTACTATCTTTTGTTCTGAGCGTAATGACGGTTTTTATAATAAACTTTAATGTCCCAAGCCCATTGAGCTGTTTTTGGTAGGATTACTTTGTGTTTCAATATCGTAGTTTCATTTGTTTTTTTTAATATACTTGCACTTTAATGGCCTTCAGAAAGGAAAGAGAAGAAGAAGAAGAAAAGGGAAGAAAAGATAATATTATGCATTTGTGGCTATAATTTTCTTTTTAGTCTGCACAGGTATGCTTTTTACTTCAGAATGAAAAACTGAGGACAGAAATGACTTTATTCTAACACTAAATAATATTAAAGATGAATAAGCTTCTTTATACTTATATTTTATATTCTAAAATCTAATGCTTTAAATTCAACTGACATAAAGCGCATTAACTCTCCAAATCCTCGAGGTTCCGTGTTATATAAGGATTCAGCATAAAGACATCCAGACCGTAAATGTACTCCCGGAACTGCATACGGAAGTAGCAATAAAACTTGTCCGGATTCAAGTTTTTTATGTTATAGTTTCGGTGACTTGTTGATTCTTTAGCTCTGGCTTTGAAGCGCTGCGCCGTAAATTGAATTTTCTGCTTAAGGCATTATGTTAATACGTAGCTACTGGCGTTTTCATAAAGCTGTTATATCTTGAGATATTTTTAAGAAAACTATCCGTACATTTCCATATTTAAAGTTTACGTATTCGTCTTATACAATCACGTATATTGCCTGATACAAGATATAAGTAGTGTACCTAATAATTGTTAACCTGATAGTTATAAGTTAGCTTTAAGACAATTGCGATGCCCTTGCAGGGCTCATGTTTGGTATTTTATTAAATTTTGTCATATATGTAACATTAAACAACATGAAAGCAATAAATTACTTTATTACTTGATTAATAATCAAGAACACATACTTATACACTTTTCTCCGTTATTGAAGGTGAATATTCTAAGCTGTGTCTTCATATCAGTGTGAAATATATGAAAAAACATTCTTGCACGCCTGTGGTGTGGAAATTCACCGTAATAATGAAATACTAATTCAAGTACTTACTAAGTTTATGATGTAAAGCCTGCAAAGGCTAGTAAATATAGGTAAGTAAAAGGAACATCGGGTGTATTAAAATTAGGAAATAAACCTCAATTTTAACATGCTGTCATACAATATTGTATCTGTCATTTTAAATTGTCGGGAAACATGAGATCGAAAAGGTATCAGTCGAAAATTGTGAATAATGTGACACATAATCAAGCTTCAAAATATCTGTACAAAATTATATGAATTATGCATTAAACGACACAATGCGAAAGACCAATCCACATGCGCTTGTATTTGTACTATACGCCACTTAACAGGAGGTCATGATATAATGGATGCATAAAACTCCTTTGAATACATGACGACCCGATTTAAAAGATCTCTTGAAGCCTGGCCGTTGTTAAGTAAAGGGGATCACGTTAAAATGGTTGTGGGAAGCTCATCTGGGGTACAATAGCGTGCACATCAATCATTTCAAGATTAGACCCTGACATTTTCAAATCAATGCTGTGTTTTGGGATTCACTCTAAAATTAAATTGGATAACATGTCGTTTACGATTTGCAATTAGAAATTTAAAAGTAATGTGTTTTTATTTTAAGAAAACTGAACTCCATTGCCTAGCGCTCCTGCGTTCACAATAAGTTAATAATATTACATTGTTATGCCTTAAGAATTTCTATGGACCTATCTACGTACAACAACGTGCCCATTGGCTATTATGACAGAGTCATCGCGATTTGGTATAAAGACTTTGAGTGAAACATTTTTTTAGAATATTCAAACAATAACTTTAATAAGAGAATCGTCTTTTTGTCTATGAAATTATTTAAACATTATTAATTTCATAGATCGCATCGATCCGGTAAGCAGAGGAAATTCAGTAAGTACCTAACCCTTTTCCTGTCAATGTAAACGAAAAGGCTTTATTTATTTTTGCTAATAAACGTTGTAATAAATATAACTATAGGAAATGTAAATATACATTGTCTTTATTGGCATTGTCTTGTAGGCAATGTTAATGCATGATCGCCAGCGTAGTAACTACGGGATAAGGTAAGGTTAACGGGGTAGTTACTGCGCTATTGACTACAAGGCCTATTAATTCGACGATATATTATAGTTTTGTGGGAAATCCCAAATGGAATACCTAAAGAACTCATGAAACTTCACTTCAGCATTGACGTAGTATAGTAGTAAATATATGCTGCATGTAGCTGCACACGCACGAGCGAACCGCGTCGTAAACGCTGGCGGTGATGAGTTCATTCATTCATTTTCGTGCAAACATTAATTAGGCCCCACCGCAACGTAATTATGAGATCAGATTAGGCTGCGGTTACTGTTCACCGGTCATACTGTCATATAAGTCTAATATAATAACTAATCTCTCCGAAAACCTTATCAAATAATACCTATGAGATGTAAATTTTTTTCATGAAAAATATTACATGGTCCGTTGTAAAATATATGATAAAGACTGGCGAAATACAAGATTACGCGAGAAGGGGTTCGTTACAATTAGACTCTTAAAATTATAATAAAAAACAGAAGGGCGAGATAATCCTTTGGAGCAGTTTCTTAGGATTTTATACCTTCTTTATTGTTACCCTCAAACAGTGAATTGCCAGGGGTCCTCCGTTACGATACCAACTTGACACTTATTGGAGCTACTGGCAATTACTCATAAAATGGTTCAAATTTAACAACGCTCGTAAAATTTGGATTATATTCATAACAGATAAAATATTTTAACGGCGATTTTGAGACTTTTATTTGCTTATGTAATCCGGATTATTATTCTTAGACAACTTTATAGCATATTTAAAACAATAAAATTGAGGACCTTTTGGATTTAATAATACCCAAAGTACCTATATTAGAAAATTACATTTATATTACCTAAGCAATGTTGACATAAAAATATGGACAGTTTTAAACACTACGTATAACTAAGAAGAATTGTTCGAATATTAAAATACTATTGACATATTTTTGTATGGTCACAATTTTATTGTCTTCTGTACATTCATTCGCTTTTATTTTTGTGCGTTGGGTAATAGTTCCGTTACGTTATTATTATTTAGATATTTCTAAAGATTACAATGAAGTGTTACTTATTGGCCATTTTCGACAAAACACAAGACAAGGTAACGAACGAACCTACCTAGGAAAAACAAATGTGCTGTTGAGCAATTCTGACCCCCCGGAAAGATAACCTATGTAAACATGTCTAATTGTTTATGTACATAACAAATAAGAGTATCATTCAAAGTATGGTTAAGACATATGGCTCAACGACAATATTTTTTTGCCGCAACTTTTTTTAATGGGTTTCACAAAATTGAAACCTAAATGCATTCTAACTAATTCTAGGTTGCTTATTATATCTGAATGATTATCTCCGGGCCAAATTTTTCATTTCAATCATTTCATTTATTTATAAGTTTTATTACTATTTTCTTTGCCTGTGTTTTTTTGTTGTTTTGTTTCAAACATGCACTTCAAAGTATTCGATAAATGTATAGTAATATATGCGAGATGAGATTCCACCATCGATCAATGTCACTGCCCCAAGGGACCGCGGTGGACCAAAAGTTAAATTGCTTTCACACTTTAACTTCATATTGTTTCGTTGCTAAATTAAAACGGAAAAGTGATTGTGACTTTTCTTTATTTTAGGTTTTGTAATTTTATTTTTTAATCAAAAGTGGAAGAATGTTTATAACTTCAAATATTTTTAGCCTCACAATCCTACATTATTCTATTATGTAACACTTTGACAAAAAATAGACTATACATTAATAATGTATAAAAATAATAAAAAATAAACTAAATTTAAAAGTTACTGCAATATTTACATTCCTCAATTACATTTTAGCTGTACAGCCGGGAGACAATTATTGGAATTAATTAACTTGAATTAAGTGTTACTGTTACAACATAATTATGCGTGAAATTATTAAATAATTGCTTTAGTATACAATGCTCAAATGATATCGGAAACCGTCGAGACAAGCACACATTAATATGAAATTAGTCACCATTGAGCCAGCGGCCGTAAATTAACATCGGAGTGAAATTCCACCTGACAAGACTCGCAGACACAAGATACGGAACTGTATAGAAGGACCATTTTAAAACCGTGCTTATCCATATGTGTTGCCATTATATGTTTTATTAATCATTACTAATTGACATCCGTTCTCTAGCATTTCTCCCCTGCGGCCGCGTGGTTCGACAACGTGGTCCGACTGCCGGACGACGAGGAATTTTAATTTCTGTGTTCAAACTTAAATTTAACAATCCCCGTAGTTTGAGAGTCGGACCAAGTGGATTTTAAAAAATCCTCGTGGTTCGAGGGTCGGACCAAGTGGAATTTTTAAAATCCACGTGGTTCGAGGGTCGAACCAAGTGGAATTATAAAAATCCTCGTGGTCCGATGGTCGCACTAAATGGAATATAAAATTCCTTGAGAGTCCGACAAGTCGGACAGCAAGGAATTAAAATTCCTCGTCGTCCGACAGTCGAACCACGCGGCCGCAGCCTATTTCTCAATGTTTATTACTAACTTGTCTACTATATGTACAGTTTATGACATATTAAAATAACATGTGAGTTTGTTGTGCGCTGTCACTTATGAAGCGTAGATATGTGACTGAGGCGCATTTTTAAATGGTAAAAATATAAAAGTTGTATTCTTTAAGTTGTAGGGTAAAATGGAGACCTTATTTTGAAACGCTACAAATCACAACACGTGCAATATTTCTTTGTCTCCGATTTTTTAATTCGTAATTTTTAATTATTCTCCATTGAAATCCAGCAAAACGTAAAAAAAAATATTTTCGAATTTGAAGGGCTTTTATTAATAAAAGCTTTGAGAGATGATATTGAAATCACTTCTGTACATTTTTATAGCAAAACACGACAAAGTCGATACCAATACAGAGCTTAAGCAGAGGCAGAAACTGACAAACCATTAGCACAAACGGTTTGTATTGCAATTTCGCTGATGCATTTGTATGCGAGCAGTGAACATTGGTAACTTAATTGATTACATTTTAACTAGAGGTGCACCTACTTCCATACTCATAGCAGTGGATGATTTTTTTAACTGTCATATGCCTTGATGGTATCTACTTATATATGTACAGTGGGCCAACGAAAATGTTGAGCACTTTAGTACTTTGTCAAATTAAAGAGGTTTCAAATTTTATGACGTTTCAGTCTAAATATTTCTTAGATTTCGATGTGACAAGGTTCTAAGTATGCTCAACATTTTCATGGGCTGACTGTACATACCTACTCAGTTAGGTATGTAATATGTTTCATGTGACTACTGTAAAAGTTCAACACGAAAGCCTGTCGTAAGACAGCTCGAAAAATCCATACTATTATAAATGCGAAAATGTGCCTGTCTGTCTGCCCGGGGAAGGACATAGGATACTTTTTATCCCGGAAATCATGCCTTAAGGGGGTGGAAATTTGTATGAAAGAGCGATGACTAGGTAAGCGCCTCATATAAGTTAGGTTAGGTTAGGTTAGGTGTGTATAACCACTTAGTGTTGTATACCTAAATAGGGAAAATTTTAGAACATATTAATTTCTGATTCTTATATATACATAAATAAATAAATAAACGTATATATACCTAGAATAGAATACAAACAACTCTAAGACAAAGAGTCGAACCCAGAGCCACTAACTTGCGCTCTATCTACGGAAACGATTTAGTATAGCGTTCTCTCTATTGCACTTTTGTATGAAAAAGAAAGGGACAAAATAATTTCAGTAGGCGTAAACAATTGAACCTAACTTTTTTTGTGTCTCAGATGAGACGTTGCGCCTACAAGACCAAGTAAATGTACGCGCCAAATGTTCCCAAGTAAACATTGTCATATTGATAAATGCTGCGGCGGACTGTCAATACCCAATGCTAATATATGGGCGCGGCTATGATTTACGAGCACAGCTTCATTAGCCGCACCACAATATAGATTTTCGTTATCTATAATTGCTTGGTAATCCTTTGACAAGTCATTTAACATTGTCAGTGGACACAACTGCGGCTAGAGCTACGAAAGACTTAGCAGCTAAAGTGTTAACGCGTTCAGAGCCCATAACAACACCAATGCATAATTACCGCTTGTTTTTCCTGTAAAGCGGAAAACTGCTACTACGCGCTACGGGTAGAGGTAACGTTCGTGTACCAAACACATGTTGATAAAAACCTCAATAGTTATTCTTTAAATATTCAACAGTACGACTATCTTCCCATACATAAAAAACAATTTTATAACTGATATCATCTATATTTGGCCATCGGTTTAGAGGGAAAAATACACAAAGGCATCCAATTTGGCAAAGTATCGTGCTTTCGAGGAAGCTACCTATTCAAAGCGACAATATTTAGATAAGGTGCCCTATTTGCTTTCTATTTTCTCGAATAATACTTTCAAAAGATCCGCAGACGGATACGTGATTTCTGTTAGTGTATTTTTATTATACAAATATTATTATTTGTCGAGTCTTCCTTAGTAGAGTATGTTCTTTAAGCTAATATATTTCAAATGGATGTATTTTGAAATAAAGTACTAACAACACCTTGCACCATACATCGTTTTTGTATAATTAGCTACCTTTAACTATTTACTTTACTGTTTCTAAAAAATATTTTGTTTTATTGTTATATAATATTTTATTTTTATTAATAAATTTTATGATTCTACATAGAAACAATACCTCCTCTCTCAGTATGACTAATCGTATAGTAAGACTTAAATATATCATTAATAAAGATGAACCAAATTTTATTGAAACAAAGGACAGGTAAATTATGGACAGCAACAACATATCACCGTCGTGGTGAATTCAGAATGCCTTTAAAAAGGACATATTTATACAGTACTTCCAATAACCCTGCCGCTGGGACAATGGACCATTTCACTCGGGCTTAGCGACATATTGTGGTACTGGGAACGGTCGTGAAGCGATTTAACTATATATATTTTTAAATAACGCAATACAAGTGCATTTATTTAGAAGTGTACTTTTTATTTAGAAGAGTATTTTTAATGCAGTATAGGTATAAGAAGATTATTTTAGAAAAATAATCACTAGTTAATTAATGGGACCTAAATTCATCCCTTTACTTTAGATACCTATGTGATTCTCAAAATTGCGTCTACGTCTACATATACTCTGTGTTTTTTAAACTATAATGCACTGCTGATAGTAAAAATTATGTCGCGTGCATTTGTATCTTGCCTAGAACCTGTTTAGCATAGTTACTATACTGTACAAGTTCTGTGCAAGAAACAAATATATCTTTGAAGTACTGTACTTCAAAGATAAAAACAGAGTTAAAGAGATCTCGTACTCGTCTTAGCATTATCCTGCCTGTTTCTTGAACGAGGCCGAGGTTCGCTCTGTTATGTAATGGAAATTTGTGTCAGTTTCTTATTATATCTATATTGAACTGGCTGACACACATTTCAATACTTTTCCTAGATATTCGCTACAGCTTATCTCAAAAGCCACATCTCACCAACATTTCGCCAGTGTACGCACTAACTGTACATCACGACACACGGACGCTCCGGCATACTAGTTGTTAATTTTGCACGAAACGCCTCTGCTCTGGTGGTTTATTCCTATGGATATTCTCGAAGGTATGCTGGCAGTGCCTTATTTGTAGTGGTATACGATAGAATTTGCCGCGGCAGAACAGAGTCCTCTGGGGGGTGATTTAAAGTCAACGAATTTCCCGTGACTGGATAGCGTTTGGTGAGTCAGGATGGAAGTCTTCGGTTAAATACTGAACTGAACGGCAAACTATGCGCTGTAAAATATAGATTTTATTACGTAGGTACATGTACCAAGTTGAATAGCTATAGGTATATCTTGTGGAACAAATGTAGGCAGGTAATATAGGCTTTACATACGATATACTGAGGTTTAATCCTACTTATCCGGCAAAACAGGCATGTGATCATGAAATGCTTTGTAAAGAAAATTTCAATTCCCTTTTTGTAACATCGACAGGTGTATCAAGTGACAATAAGATTGAGGGTTAAACTAAGGAATACTCATTTGGCCCTATCTTTTAGGTCGGCAGTGTCTCAATTAGGTACATCTGGTATTATTTTTATCATATTGCACATAAAAACCAAAACAGACGAAGTGATGAGATGAGACCAATAACATTACATTAAACTCCTACTATTGCTATGAAGTCTGGTACTCACATTTGTTGTAGCAAGCAAAAATGGGGCAAGCTAATTAGTTCACGTCATCGTCAAGGACTTGGGAATGACAATTATAAGGGAACAAGAGGTCCTTAGTGTCCTTACCGTGGTCTAGAAACCTTCCGCTATACCTGGCCTAGTAACCTGTTTCACACGCCCCTCGTAATAACCCTTTTTATAAAATTCTCAATATTATTTGCTCGTACTCACTTCGTAGTCGAGCGTATTCATAAATAGATATTCACGGACAATCAATACACAAATCGTCCTCCTTCTTATGTCGGCGAGTTAAGGTTTAGGTAAATATTTAATGAGAAGATACATTTTTGCACAAGACTTGGGTACTAGACGATGATATATTGTATGTGCAATATTGTAAGCTCTCATATGTAAGAGACCCCTTGTGGTCTACTTGCATAGTAAACAAATGTTTTGATTTTGTTACCGGCGCATTTATTTGTGCAAGTATTAGGAGCTTTAGCTGTTTTCGGTAACACGGGCTCCCCAAATTCAATACGGTTTAACGCCAGTAATGTGAACATCGGTAATAAATTCACGCATGAATTAACGTACCGGTAATTTGATTTATTGACCGCTGGTAAATTTATTACATTCGGTATCAATGCTATTTCACTATACATCTCAATTACGGGATGATAATCAGTGTGTTACAATTACATTATTTGTATGTTAAATGGAGCATGGATGCACTGGTCGCTTTATTGCTGTATTTTATTTCTAATCTTAGCTTTTCCAAACAACCTCATACTCTTTTGTACCTAACACGAGTTCGAGATTGTTTGGAATAGACTGCTCTTTAGAGATAAGACCGCCAATTGTCTGCCGTTATATAATGTAGGGCAAGCTCCTTGTGGAATTGTTTTATTTTTTTCGGCGAAAAATGAAGATTTTTTGTATAGTACTTACTCAAATCATAACCAAACCATTCTTAATCCCCCATCTTTTTCCGGTAAGATCTTAACCAAATAAATATGAACAGCTTAATATTAGTGAAATATCTATTCTTGTGTAAGAAAACGTGAAGATAATATTGAATGAATTAACATTATGGAAGCACCTGTATACAATTACTGAGTAACCACTTGTTCGCCAATAAATATGTCAGTATACGTCTAGTGATCTAGTCTACTCTACAAAATATCCTCTAGAGTTCCAGTAAAATAAAATAAATGGCTGCTTATTCTAATATTTCTTACCTTCGTAATACTTCGTATACTTAGTTACAATTACTGATTCAGCTTTAACAAATTTAGCTATATTCCGATTTTTCATCACCAAACAGCATAATTGGAATAAAATAGCGCCCCCATAATATTCACTGAAGGATGACTGCATGAAATTGAGGTAATGAATTATAAGTATAATAAGATAAGATAAGATAAGATATAATTTATTGTCAAACACTAAGAAAACTTATTACTGTTTTCGTCCGAATCGTAAAAGAAAACTCGAATCGAGTTACGTGACAATGGTACCTCACATATTACAAGGCTACATATTAGCATACGAAATTAACCCGTCACCGCCCAGCTGTCACCGAGTATGACCACTCGGCTGATTGGACGCGGGACGTGCCGCTGCCGCGTTTTCAAGTGTTATTCAATTTGATGCTTCCATTATCATGGTCGCTTCAATAACAAATATACTAAAATTACAAAAATCACACAATACCTAATTCCATGTAACATTAGAATTTTTGCGAACAAGTTCGTAATCATAATCTTAATTCTTAAGCATAATCGTTAAATTTTTCAACATCGGTAACTTCAGACAGGTCTTTTTTTGTGTTTCACTAGACTTCGTTAGACATACTCGTATTGTACGAATTTTGTAACAAATAGTTTTGCTTCTTCCGACCATGAATTACTTTTATATTTACTATATTTTTACATTTTACATTTCAAAGCGATTAAGGCACGATTATTTTAATCTGTAATGGAATAAGGAATATTTATCTATACATATAATAAAGCAGAAGAGGGTCAAAAATCTGTACATTGAAGATATAAGAAAAAAAATCGATTGGGGGGTCTTAGAATCGATAACAGAACACATTTCAACGGTTTTTAGAATTCATGTCTGTTTGTCTGTTTGTCTGTTTGTCTGTTTGTCTGTCTGTTTATTTGTCTAACTATCACGTGAAAACTAGCGAATGGATTTTAATACAGCCTTTAATAATATGTTTATTGGATCTTCGGCGAGGTCATAGGCTATAAAAATCATACAGATTGGGGATGAAAAGGGGTGAAAACAGGGGTTGAACTTTGTATGGGAAGTCCTTCAATTCGTAATTTAAAGGCTTGAAAATTGGTAAGCATCTACTTGGAAGCAAAGTAAAAATAACCCCATTCAAACATTGTGCAATAAACAGATAGTATTTGAAAAAACGGGGGACGAAATATACTTGAGAGGCCAATGACAAAAAAACAAAAGTCCCTCAAACCATATTAACTGTTTGATATGAGAGATCTAATTATGTTGGACAGCCGGTCGCTATCAATATTCACAAACCTAGGTACATACCAGTCTTACTATGCAAACTCGATGTTTTTTTTTTTGTTTTCGATGGAGGGTACCTCTACCTACCTAAGCAGAGCAGCGGGCTCTCGGTTGCATGGTAAGACTTGCGGCATGTATATGTATGCGCATGAATGAAATAATTTGAGTTGGTCGAGTTGCATCAACTTTATTTGTTTAAAAGTCCACTGACCATTCTCAAAGCCAGAAAATAAACGAACCACAAACGAAGTTTTCCATCTCTGTCGCACTTTAGTACAGACTTGCAAGTGCGACAGAGAGGGAAAACTTCGTTTGTGGTTCGTGGTAGCCCCCCCCCCCCCCTGTTTCACAAGTCGTAAAATTAGCGTTTTGCGTCAGCAAAATTCATAAAATAGGTTTTTTGATGTAATTAATTCGAAAAAAATTAAGCATAATTGCAGCTCTATCAGCCTTAGCTATGGCCCTTAAAAAATGGCCCTATTTAAGTTGTCCCGGTTCGCAGTTCGCACCGAAGTCAAGTTTGTCAAAGTTGTAAATTTGGATGAACTAACTGATCCATACAACATACCGAAGACCGGCCGGGTCAGACTTTCCACATTTAGGGTATATAGGTATTTGTTAGTAAAATATAGGTATGTAACAATAAACATTAAGTATGACCAAATTTGAAATTCATAGGCCGATAGGAAACAAAAACTCAATCTCAGAAAATCCCACATCTCCCAGGAACAACCAGGGTGGGTGCGCTATCAACCTGGGCCTCTACTCCACCTTTGAATGTGAAAGAACAAACAAAGGTACTTAGTAAGGTTCTTTTATGGGAAGTCCTTCAATTCGTAATTTAAAGGCTTGAAAATTGGTAAGCATCTACTTGGAAGCAAAGTAAAAAGAACCCCATTCAAACATTGTGCAATAAACAGATAGTATTTGAAAAAACGGGGGACGAAATATACTTGAGAGGCCAATGACAAAAAAACAAAAGTCCCTCAAACCATATTAACTGTTTGATATGAGAGATCTAATTATGTTGGACAGCCGGTCGCTATCAATATTCACAAACCTAGGTACATACCAGTCTTACTATGCAAACTCGATGTTTTTTTTTTGTTTTTTTTTTTTCCTTTCAATATTTTTTAAACAATAAAATATGTAGGTATTCAATCACCGACAACTAATTTTTTTGAAAAATATTCAGCACCTTTTTTTCCTTTTTTTTCCTCACCTGTATGATAATGTTCCAAATAATTCGCGCTTGCTTCGCTCGCCTTTTTAACTACATTACTTGATGCGTATGAAGTCTTCTCCGCGCCTGCATCATAATGTTCGAAACATTTCACGCTCGCTGCGCTCGCGTTTTCATACATTACTTAATGCGTATGAAGTCTTTTCCGCACCTGCATCATTATGTCCGAAAAATTTCGGGCTCGCTTCGCTCGCGTTTTCATTTACATAACTTGATACGTGTAAAGTATTTTCCGCACCTACATCGTAATGTGCTCGCTACGCCCGCGTTTTCATCTGCATAACTTAATGCTTATGAATATTTACTACACCTGTATCATAATGTTCCAAACATTTCGCGCTCGCTTCGCTTGCCTTTTTAACTACATTACTTGATACATATAAAGTCTTTACCGCACCGCACCTGCATCATTATGTCCGAAAATTTTCGCGCTCGCTACGCTCGCGTTTTCATCTACATGACTTAATGCGTATGAAGTATTTTCCACACCTGTATCATAATGTTCCAAATAATTTGCGCTCGCTTCGCTTGCCTTTTTAACTACATTACTTGATGCATATAAAGTCTTTTCCGCGCCTGCATCATAATGTTCGAAACATTTCACGCTCGCTGCGCTCGCGTTTTCATACATTACTTAATGCGTATGAAGTCTTTAACCGCACCTGCATCGTTATGTCCGAAAATTTTCGCGCTCGCTTCGCTCGCGTTTTCATTTACATTGCTTAATGCGTTTGTAGTATATTCCGCACCTGCATCATAATTTTCGGGACATCACAAACATAGGGAAGGACATGGGACACCGCAAGGGGGTGGAAGAGAGATAACTAGCTTAGCGCCTAAAATAAAAGAATAGCAATAACATTCTAATGCGATGACCGAGTTCTACGCAGACGAAGTCGCGGGCAAAAGCTAGTATTATAATAAAGTTGACTCTCCGATAATAATCCGTGTTTTTCTAAACGGTTAATGCCATTACAAGACACTAACTGCAAACATACACCAGAAAAAAAAAATGTTTAACACAACTGGAGTGGAGGGGAATATGGTGCTACCCAAAAAAAAGTTCAATAAAGAGACCTGAGAACTTTAGCACGATTTATTTGTTAAACTAAAGTCAAGGAGACTGACCAAAACAGGTTCAAGCCAAAACTATTTCCACAGCCAATGCTACATTAAGTAAATCGTTAGTTTGTGTAGGTACACAGAAGGTAACCAGCTAAACACATTGATAAAATCAATGTGTGTGAACATTCCTTATATGTATGTATAATACAGCTAAATGTTTACCAATTCCGGGTGTAGGTAATTTGCGCAGCACTTTATTAAAAGGCTGCTTAAGTCATAGTGCAATTATATATTACCTTACCGTTTATTTTTATTCCCGCGGAGACCTGAGAGTGGCAACATTAGCACAAAACAGCAGAGAGGGCGAATAAATCATACCAAGTGACGGCCGCCACGCCCCCGCATTACCAAGTGCCTTATCTCAGCTTCGGATATTGTATTTGTTTTTACACGCTTGTACTTGCCTTCTAACTCCATTGTATTGTTGAAACAAAGCCATGTACGAGATGTTTATCTTATTCAAGTTGAGTATTAAATTAATTTCATTTCATTTTCATAGTAATCAGTGAGTTCTAAGAACTCAATGTTTTGACAGAGTTCTATTTCCTTTTTGTTATTTATAGATAAAAAGGGACTTGTCGCCAAGCGAACATACCGCCCCGTAAGGACAATAGTACGTGTACAAAAACAAACAAAACTCTATTATGCACAAGAAACACGAAACACCTTAATGATCTAGAGCAATGTTACTTTCCTTAATTGTCTGTTTTAAGCACCTAGTTCCCACTGTTTAGGTTAGGACCATGATTTCAGGCAGTTTTTATGAGGAACGATCGCTGCGATTTCAGCGGAGCATCCCGGCGGGTAAAAACACTACCGGTTTGAAAAGGTTTATTTGTGGTTTCTTACGCGTCTTTACTTTCACTTTAAGTTAAGTTTTGAGTTAATATCTGTATTAAGTATGACGAAATTAAAATTCGTGGCGAGTATTAACGCGCGCACTATTAATTAGCTACTACGAAGAAAAAGCGTCCGCATCGAAATAAAATATTAATTCCAATCAAAGCGAAAAATCCCCTCTATATCTCAATTGATTAAGGAATACACGGAATGCAGAGGTGGATTCAAATCTCACTCACGGTGGATATTTTTCAATTTCTCACTTTGATTGGAAAATAGGTAGGTAACTTTGAAAATTAAAGTTTCAGTTACAAAACTTTAATTTTCAAAAGAGAATTTCTATTTCTATACAGTTTTTGTTACGGTTTTGAAAATGTTGCGTATTATTTTTATCTCTCAGGTGATACCCATTTATTAATTGGGCGATTAAGTCAACGTAGTTAAATAGGTACTATAAATGATCTCAAACTTAATGTGTTCCGAAAAGTAGATGAAAATAAAAACTCGATTAATATATTTTCCTGCATTGTTTCGCGTACAAAAGGATTCATTAATTAGGAATCTTACAATAGCGTCTCCACTGAAAGGGTTCCGTAGTACGATACTAGCTGATAGTGGCCATTAATCATTCGGCAAGGTTTAAAGAAAATTCTAGATAATAGAGAGTGATATATTCAAGCTTTAAATTAAATATATTTACAAAATCTCATTTAACCTGGACAGAGAGCTATGATTTCATGCGAGTAGTCACAGGCCTATGAATGACTCTCCACAAGCCGTAAATGCTGTTTAAGTATTGTTGCTAAGAATCGAGTTAAAAATAATTTACTGTGCCTACCATTGGCTAGTAAGATGGATTTTCTTAATTTGTCCCATCATCTTATCAGCCGAATGACGTCGTCCCCCAAAAGTATTATGTATAATGAATAAGTTTCGGGGGTTTATATTACTTTATTTATCTATATAATCGATTAAGACTTCTACGATTTATACGAATATCAACAGACACTGATACATCGAAACGCCATATTACGTCTAAGTCCGCCATTACATTTGAATACGCCTAAACCTTCCATCTTTCCAAATCCTCACATTACGGAAGATTATCGCCCTCACTTTAATTACCTGTTCGCTCATAGCACAGAATAGACCCACTAGTCTATTAGGGTATGGACTGTGCCGAGACTAACTTTATTTCGGTCCACTCGACCCTTCAAATCCCTGTTTAATGACCAGCCTTTAGGGTGATACTCTCGTTGATGATTGTGAAATCAATGCTGCACAGTCAACCAATTTGATTTCTGGGCCACTTCGTACCTTGTCACAGAGACATTGATATGGCATCTACCGGCTTTCATTTAGATTTTCACTGTGATAAAGTACGAAGTGGCTCAGAAATCAAATTGGTTGACCGTACCTCTAGAGCAGCGGTCGGCAACAGGCGGCCCGCGGGCCCATGCGGCCCGTGAGCCCCTTGCTTGTGGCCCGCGAGCCCCCTTATTGACCACCAACAATGTGGTATGTACCTTTTGTCTGATAGAGTCACGAATTACTAAAAGGTGCGGCTCGCAACAATTTTGTTAGTTACTAACTATGTGGCCCTTGACTGCTAAAAGGTTACCGACCGCTGCTGTAGAGATAAAGTAACACTTTCGCGGCCAAGATCTTCCTAACGCTACATAATTTCCTCTACATATACCTACGGGAAAAAGCTTCGTATCAGCTACACGTGTACTAGTATAACGCCCTCTACGCGGGTTCCTGGCAGCATTGTCTGATCAACTGATTATTCGGAACTTGCTAACTACTCGTAATTTGGTATTGTCGTTCCACTCTAATTATTATCTGTGGAATACCTATGTCTACTCGTAAAGCCGGACAACTTATTCTCGCATGTACTAAAAACGTATTGGAATCAAATTAGTTCAAACATTTCATTTAGTTAACTAAGCTGTTGCGTATTTTAAAGTATACCATACGCTTAAATAATAACGGCTAGTTTTATAAATGAAGGCGAGAGTATCTAATGCACTCACAAGAGCCGCGCCCGCCGCCGTATAATTTTCGCATACGTCTGTCCGAGGCAATATCTCTATATTTACATACGTGCCTTTGTTTGGCACGTAATTACTCCATCTATTCGCTGATATATCGCCGTGGATTTGTCAACGCCGTTTAGTTACATTGTATTTGCTTTAGGCCGAATGGGGTTGGGACGTGCCAAAGCCTGTTTAATCAAAACTATATCATCACTATCATTATTTGTAACGATTTAAATGACTTCGCAATTTACGAATAGGTACGTGAATGATTCATTTTAAAATTTATGCCATATTCTCACATATGTTTCTGCCAAGTAGTGGGATTATTACAATACAATACAATACAAATCCTCTTTATTGCACACCTCACACAAATGATTCAGTTACATACATAATCAATACAGTTACATGTAGGTAGAGGTAGACAACAGGTGGTCTTATCGCTAAAGAGCGATCTCTTCCAGACAACCTTTGGGTAGCGGAAAAAAGAACATTAATTATGCAGTGGGTGGTGCAGAAATTATCATAAAACAGATACAAAACATATCTGCATTATGTATAAAACAGGTTAAAACAATATACATGTCACATAAGATTAAAGTACAAAGGCGAACATATTATTCTATTATTATCTGCAACATTATTATCATATCTGCAGATTTATATTTGTGGTATTTGAGGTGACTTGTTATTTTGAACCTTAATTTTAGACAAAACTAAGAGCTTCATATATACAACACCGTTAAATCCCTTCATAATTCTAACCACGTCTAGCAGCAGTCAG
The DNA here is from genome assembly GCA_951800055.1 of Cenopis cana. Taxonomy (NCBI): domain Eukaryota; kingdom Metazoa; phylum Arthropoda; class Insecta; order Lepidoptera; family Tortricidae; genus Cenopis; species Cenopis cana. Next base: position 13,549,122 of record OX637472.1, read on the forward strand.
AACCACTTTATCTTCAACTTAACCAACGTTTAACTCTGGTTTAAGTGCCGGGTATCCGGCGGTCAGGTGGTCATAAATTACGTATTCCGATACACAACCTGAATGTGCTCGTAAATAAGATGCAGCTATACAAGTGCGATTATTTTATCCCACTCTAGTCAAACTATAGTGGTTTTGCAGACCGGCTCAATCTAGGAGCTCAAATGGAATAAGAGGAGGGGAAAAAACTTATATTTAATGATTTAAAATGTAAGTTGAGTTTTTTACACTATTCAAACATTAAAGTAGGTAACCGTTCCAGTGCTAAACAGTCGGCACTGGTGCTTAGCTGTGTGTGTGGGGGGTTACAAGGAATCAAGAATGTCGTTATTGGAGTTAAGGCAAGCATCGGGACATATTGCTTATTTATATAAAGACCTACCTGTATCACCTATCTCCTTAAACTTGCAGCTACAGTCTTACCATATACTTATGTATATGTATAACGAGACAAAGCAACATCATCCTTGACATCTAATTTACCGCATGACTGGCTTGTCCGAGCCACTAATTGCAGTATGCGGGGAAAAATCAACAAAAGAAAGTATCCGTTTCAAAGCAACCAACTGACCGGAAAATTGTCTCGATTTAGGGAAAGGATAGCCTGTGGGTGAACAATGTCAGAAGGTTTTCATGAATTATTTTTATGCAGTTGACATTGACTCGCCATTAACAAATGCCGTACTTACTCAAAATAGTTTACAGTTTATACTGTTATAATTTTAAAAATAATAAAAATCATTGTCAGAATCTATATAGCAATTTTTTCGTGTTAAATTATGAAAAAATCACAAGCCATTTTCAATGCAATACATGAAAATAATGACGAAAATACTCTTAATTAAGCTTCAACAGAAAACTAAAAAATGCATATCATCAAGCCATTCGATTAAAAAAAACCGCACTCAAATCGGATCATCCGTCAGGGAGATATGCTACGATGCACAGACAGACACACATATATATACACCGATACAGATGTTAAACTTATTAGCATCCCTCTTTTGCGTTGCGCGGAATTTAAAAACAAGGAGCTACAAAGACCTAAAAAGGAAATTGAAAGAAATAATACCTAACATCGTTTGATCATAGAACACAGTGACGTCACTGGTCTGTATTTATTACCTACTATTCCTTCAAACTTAGGCCACTTCCTGATTTGTCGGCGCGGAGGCAGTATGATATGAGAAAAGTGTCAAATGTCAGAGTCAGCTGTCAGTCGACTAGGTACCATTTTTACTGCGCCCCTATATTTAAATGAGTGCTTCCTGACTAGCGCGGGATGCGCGATAGCGGGATGATGTGAAGGCGGTACTGCTCCGCTTCTGCGCATGCTATTACATACTACTGCGCAAAAGTAATAAGCGTTCCGTCAAGTGAGAATCTTTGCGCCGTCAGTAAATTTACGTCAAAGAAGAAAATGACACATATCGATCCCACCCCGCCAAGTCATGAAGTCGCCTTACAGAGTATTTTTTAAAGTATTACAAAAATTATGATTTGACTATCAGTCAATACTGTAAGTATTCTGTGAGGTCATGGTGGTAATCGACGGGGCCGGCAATTTAATTTACTAGTAATTGTGATGTAAACCAAATGTAAACATCGCGTGCGTTTTTCGAGATCCGTCAAAATAGAGTTTTAACTGACTGCACTAAGTATAATGTAATAATACCTAAAAAGGAGGTTTTCATTTTGGTTTCCATGGTTTATTTAAATTGTAGGTACTAAATAATATATGATAGTTATGACTAAAATATACCAGAAAGAAAAGGAAATGGCAGATTCGGACCGACATGAGTGTATTTATTTATATCCCCTAAATCACAGCTGCTGGAAATGGTTTCCAGAAGGCTGGCTGCGTTACCACGTTGCACCGCAATTCCATGATAGTGGTAGCTGTACAGGCCCAATTTCAAAGAAAAACCGCAAATCGATGTACAGTTTAGCCATTTGGCACACGCATACTAGAGGTCAAAACAAAGTTTTTGACCCGCAGTTCCTAAAAAAAAATCCGTACGGCTTACACTATGAGTGTTTATCTCAAAATTAGAGCATCCTTAAAATTGAGTATTAAATCTTTTGACAAACAAAACACTATACGGAACCCCATCGAGAGTGAACTCCGTACTTGACGATTCCCTAATGTAAATTAAACGATTAAGTATTTTCATCGTTAACAGCTCAAAATATACGCGAACGCAGCGGAAATCCTCAGTATCGTGATCTCCTCCGAATGTCCATGATGGCCGGTCCAACACATACACTCTTCGTCAAAAAATCTGCTGTTTACCCTGAAACCTACAAACCAACGCAATTTTCTAAGTATTTTAGATACATTTACCTCTTCCCCGTTATTTTTGGCTACAACTTCCTCCCATTCCCGATATCAAAATTTAGATTTGTCAGAGCTATTTTCATGATCTATGCTTTAACCGTATCGATTGGCTTCTCGTATTTGTTATTGAGTGGTGTCAAATACGTGGATCGTTCGCCATATGTCTTTGTAGCCGTGGAATATGTCGCTACCGTTTTACTTTCCGTGTTGAATTTTGATTTGCGAAAACAGTTTATACAGTGCATGGAACTGATTGATGAAAAACTCCATGTTGACGGATCGTATTATTACCGACTAAATAAAATTATTACACTCGTTATTATGATCGCTGTAGTGACGAGATTTCTTTATTCAATATCGGTATGTTATGCATTCAAATTTTACTGCAATGAAACTCCTTCGATGATGTTTACTTCCGCATTCATTTTGATCGCCGTAGACACAAACCAAATGCCACGTTTAATAGCATTTTTTATGATAAAATATAGAATGACCCTTCTGAGAAAGAGAGTGGAGAGCTTGTTTCAGAATGAAACTGTATCAATTGTCAGGAAAAGTAAAAAACAAAATGTTGCGTTTTACCATGATATATATGAAAACATTCTTGACTCTCTCGATATCGTTAGCGGACAAGTCAACCCACTCGTAAGTATTGTTAATGTTTTTTTTTTTCCTATTAATAATTTTAAATTTATGTTGCTAATTTTATATCACTCATTTTTTGGAAAAAAAACCACTTTTACACGCCAAGGTGGAAATCGCAACGGGGACTCTGGCAGAGCTTCGTCCGACAAGCTCTACTCATGCCCCCTAATTTTCCACAAATTTTAATTAGCTTTTTCCCATAATCCAAGTTCACGGTATATTTTATCTTTTGTTACAGTTCCTGTTAAGCTTGGTTTGCAGTTTCCCCAAGATAATGCTTCTATTGTACAATATAATTGTGCTGCACCAAAAGGGGGTAAGCTCTTATTCCTAGGCTTTCAATAAATACAAGATGATACGTGAATGATCTAAAACGTGTTTAGAAAATTGTGTTGCATTGTGTCTTGCATGATGCAGAAGCGCAGTATGATTAAAGCAAGATGTGTGTACGTAAAGTAATGTCTGCCTGCCTTTTCTGTGTGCTCCAAAATATATTTTAATATTATTTAAATATATATTTTTTAAGGGGCTGATAATGCACCTGCTTATGCTAGGGTTGGAAGCGGTCCAGTGGGCTATAATTCCGTGTCTACCGGGAATTGTGTTCGAAATGACTCGAGCGCAGGTTGATAAGATGAAACTGTACCTGCTGAAACGTTACAAGGGTTGTAATGGTAAGCATAACCATCAATAAATAAATTACAAGAATTTAAAGTGTAAGTACGTACCTAGTTAGTTATATTTTGACTTTTTTTGGTGCTATTCGAACCAGTTTTTAGATAAGTGTAGTTTTTTTCCAAATGTCTATATGGGACCGACTACAATGAGAACACAATAAAGGGCAAAAAATAGGGACAAACCTAGCTTGACGCCTGCGACCCCCGTAAAGATTACAACTTAACATCAGCCTCTATGCCATCACGCGCACGTTATCGAACCAACCACCCGTTGTATGGGAAAGTAAATTTTTAGTCGACGTATATTGTGTAGTTTTTAAACTTTTTTTACATAAAGTTTCTATTGGTACCTTTTATTCGACTGTTGGACGAAAAAGAAAATAAACATATTTTCTCAAACATGCAATGAAATGTCGTCATTACCTGTGTTATAACAGGCTTCAAAGTATATATCACGTTTCGGGCGGAACAACTCGAGAGAACTGTAAAGGAATTTGAAAAAACTGCAGGCCTAGGCCGGGAAATATATTTTACTAAACCGTTAACACTCACGTTTGAATTCAAGTATCTACAAGCGCTATATTCTGTAGCGTCCTTAAGAAAAATGCATGTTTTAAGCATCATTTGTTTTTTTTTTAGATTATGTCATGCGGACTGAAATAAAAGAATTTCTGAACTACATAGAGCTGCGGCCGTGTCGGTACACACTGTTCCGGATCATTCCTGTCGACATCACACTCCCCGTCGGCTTGTTCAATCTGTGCACTTCTTACCTCATCGTCATGATACAGTTCTCGCATCTGTTTGAAAATAATATAGGATAGTTTTGGAAAGGTTTCATTGCTAATTCTACGTCTTTCTTCTTGATTAATACAGCAACAACTTTTAAGTAATAATATTTACTGTCGATTAGGGTGATATAACTATGAGGAAAATTTACTTTAAGAGAATTACGAACAAATTACGAATAAACCACTATTATATCACCTCTAGCGACGACATTATTGTAACTTAGATCTTTAGGTCCGATCTTAGTAAAATCAAATCTTTAAATAAAATACAGAACACTAGAATATCGCAATAAGTAGCCAATTTTTGTTTATCTGTGGTCTGTCTCTGTAATGTATAACCAATATTGACGTTTTGACATCAAAGTGTACTTTATCTGTAGTTTTCCATGTCCCTAAAAAGCTTTGATATATCACGTTTAGTGCGTAGGCAAATAATAAAACAGTTTGTATCGAAGGGTTGATATATAGCAACAAGGTAAGTAAGGGGAAGTATGCTGAGTCAACAATAGTCTCTTTTGATTTCAATTTATTGATAATGTATAGTTTTCTTCGCTTGCACACGAAATAAATGTTCACTAACTCTTCACCTTAGAGTTACTTTGTACTGTAGGTAATTATTAATTGAGTATCAGAAATCAAAAATTTCTTATTTTATGTCAGAGTAGGTAGTTAAAAAGTTTATGTATGTAGCGTTGTTTGACTTACTGCTCACCACCAGGTGTTTTGGTTAAGTGTTATATTGTACAGTCAGCGTCATATAGTACGTAGCAGCCAAGGTGTCCAAATACTTCGGCACACCATACAAAATATATGGTGTACCGAACTATTTGGCCACTTTGGCTGCTACATACTATATGACGCTGACTGTACTTAACAAATTTGTATCTACAATAGTGAAAATTAAATCTTTTTGTGAAAGCGTCAGATATCGTCAGGTTACATTTGATGCAATCTGGTCATTTACTTTTTTTATGAACACCTGTTTACTGTTTAGTTATAAATGTTACATTTAATCTAATTTTATCTAATTTTACTGTGATGCATGCTGCATGCTAATTTGTAGCTATTTGTGTGCCATGTGGCGAAACATAGTGACTCTATATTTAAGAATAACACCTACATAACCTATGTTTAACAAATAAATAATTTGAGTTTGAGTTTGAGTTTATTTATTTATTTATTTAATCTTTATTGCACAAAAGAAAAACTTATCGTACAAAAGGCGGACTAAATGCCATATGGCATTCTCTACCAGTCAACCTTAGTTAAGTATCAAGTTAGTTTAAGTATCAAACAAGCTTATGACCATTACCAAATAAACGTAACAAATTATAACCAACTGTATTAATAGCAAATGATGGCAACCCGATGTGACATCAGTTAGCATTGTAATTATGGCCCGCGGTCACTCGCAAATGGCCACCCAGTTACATAGTTGTTGCTTAATTAATACCAAACTAAAGCTATACGCAATATGAAGGTTATGCATTAAACTATTGTTATCTACGAGTGTAATTATGTTAATCCTATACTAACATTAACTGGGCGGGCGGCAATTTGTAGCGCCAGTGTATGGATGTTTTGTAAATATGTATTTAACTTAGTCACGGCAATTCATTAATATTTAGTCTGATATTGTATAAATATACATTTCAATTTAAAAAGGGAATAATATTAATTTTAAAAAAGAATACCTAATTGAAAATGTGTCTGTAAGCAATGTACTTACACCTGTAAAATAAGCAAAAAAACTACAAAGAACACGTATTATAAAAGTAAGATAAACCAATATTATCCTCATATAACTCTGTATTTAACCATGGCCAGATGCTAGTCACTTCCAATTCCTGTTATTACATATTTACTCAGGCTAATTCGATGGACCTTACATACTCTGAATTTTTCATAATCATATGAAATATTTAGTCATTAGGTAAAAAGCGTTTGCAAGCTTATTTGACTTCCTTGATTACATAGTGTGCTAGTCTGCCAGATTAATAATATCGTCATATATGTTTGAAGGAAATATTTATATTTGTTAGATGCTTAATGTGTCATTCAATGGAACTTGCTAACTATGTAAACAAACCGCCATATTAAAAAAAATAACCTAACTTATGAAACCATTTTAAACTTTTAATGAAATATCCAAGATACAGTTATATATTTTATGATTATGTATTTTACGGTAACGACCGTTTCAATAGTGTATGGTTTCAATGGTGTTTGATGAGGTGGTGTGAAAATTCAAGGAGAAACAGTGATAAAACTAAGTTGACGTCTTTTATTTACATAGTTAGCAAGTTCCATTGAATGACACTTTATACGATTTAGCCCATAAGTACACACAAAGGCAAGATTGTACACGATCACACTTTAACTTTTGTGTGAAGCTATGTATAATTGAGTAACAATGATCACGCTTGTGACCTATTGAATTGACCATTCACGTCACTGAAAAACTGCAACATTATGTAATCTACGGTCTGCTTCGCGACATCATGCTAAGAGACGACCCTTTTAGCACTATCACTGTTTGTATTACTTTAAAATAATAATAGTACATTGTGCATTTAGGGAGGTAAACAGGTTATTAATAACGAAAGTCATAGAAGCCCGACGCCGAAGGCGGAGGGCTTTTATTGACTTGAGTTTGTAATAACCCTTACCTCCCGTGATACACACAATGTTTCTCATCACATTTGTGAGGAAATAAATAACTACAAAAGGCATAAAAATCCATGTTTCATACAATACAACCACACCAATCAAAAATTGACGAACTTGACAACTTCACCTCCAGTATCACTGTGAGAGGAGCGCAACGCGCAACCAATCACAGAGCAATATTCTTGCGGCGCGCGGCTTACTAGATTTTTTTCAACCAATCACAGAGCAGTATTCTTGCGGCGCGCGGCCAACTAGATTTTTTAAACCAATCAGATCACACACAAACTCATAACTCCCACGGGAGTTATAAAATAATATAGTAAGTTATAAACTCCCGCGGGAGGTAAATCGGCTATAACTGCTTTATACGCACGCATGCAATAACACACTTTACGAGCAAGTGTGATGAAAATACATTTATTTATTCTTCTTCAATGCTATTATATTAGCGACAAGAGAACAACCACATAGCTAACATAGCCAGTCCAAAGTTGTATATTGCATTTTACTTGACTCCCGTAAAGATAGAGCGTAACTCAAAACTGTAATCTCATTGCACCTCCGGCGTCATGAAATCGAGAAACGTTTCATCCGATAAGTCTGGCTCCAGTCACAGTCCTATCTTTGTTCCGCACCTCTAACTAGGGACCTACTACCGGTTTAAGTTAGGAAACTTAGGGCGGGTTTCACCAACTTACTGTTACAGACCAATCAACGTTAAATAACTTGTGGAGCGCTCGTGGCCCAGCGGCGCCTGCGTGCCGCAAGCGTTATACAAAGTTAAGCAACGTGGGCCGCGGTCAGTACATGGATGGGTGACCGCTTTGAGTGGTTACTAACTGAGCGCTCCCGTGCTTTGGAAGGCACGCTAAGCCGTTGATCCCGGCTGCTGTCTATGGCAGCAGTCGTTAAGCCAAGTTGGAGGCCTTCGGGCGGCTTGAAAACTTCTAACAGTCAAGTTGCCCACTCACTTGACAAAGGGGGGTCGAAGTTGCACCACGTCCGTAGGGAAAGTACCCACCGCTACCCTACACGTGACCCCTGGGTGGTTCTAAAAGTGTAACAAAAACTGGCAACCGTACTGTCTTCTCGAAGATCTCACGGTTCGAAATAAATGCCATACGATAAATAAATAATAAATAACGTTAAATAATTAAATATGGCTTCGGCAGCTGTCAATCAGAGAAATTTGTCAAACTTTCCACTTACTTTAAATGCTGTATAATACAGATAAGTACTCGGAATTCTGATACTGCATATTTCGTTTTTGATCAGTTTAGTTACGATTGTCTACTTTCATCCAAAATACAGTCGGACATATGATCAAGGGCATATTCATTATATCTAAAAGCGTATTGATAGAGCGTAAATTAGGTGATCTCATTTAGTTCTTGTAAACTACAAAACATGTAAACCAACGGTACGGGTCAAAAGCCAGCTGCAGGCTATCATGCATTATGTATAACTTTTTACAAGGTGCCTCGGAGAATGCAATTTGAAACAAAGTATCAAGTTTAATGCGATACTAGATTAAACCGTGAAGAGAGAATAAATTAATAAGATTATACTGATGGTGATAGATTTTTTAAATATACTTTCTTAATATTCTTCATATTGTGTTTAGTATAACAACAGTAAATTATTGACAATAAAACATAATGTAGTAGTAAGTCGATTATCAAATAACAAAGGTTGCTGAAGTATACGAATATAAAATTGTGTTTACATGACTTGAAGAATTTTAATAAACTGAAGATCATATATCGCCTCACATAACTTATTACATTCATCACAGTATATTATCTTCCAACTACTTGCAATAACGTTGCAGTCAGGTGCTGACTTGAGAAGCGCCTTCAAAAAAGTTAAGCGCAAACCATTCATTTCTTTTACGCCAAAGTGGGCGCTTTAAGAATTGCCAGTAAGTCGCGATCACTTGGTCTAAAATTAAACTTTGACTGAGACAGAGAGGTCACGAGAAGGCGAACCAGGGGCCGAATTTTGAGTGTCGAATGCTCGACTTTTCACTCGAGATCTGTCAAAAAACTATGATGTTTTGACAGATGTCGAGTGAAAAACCGAGCGTTCGCACTCAAAAATCAGCCCCCAGTTGGGAGACCAACTCAGGACAGTCTGAATCCCCACGTAATATTCGGCACGGCCTGGTCACGAGTGCATAATTATTTAATGGTATCATCTATTTAATGACTTAAAACTAGTAGATATCACTACAAATTTTGTGCAAAACCGAAGACAGCAAGTGTACAGCAGAGTACCTAAGCAGGTATAATTTTGTGATAAATAAAGAAACTAATTATTCATGCAAACGGATGACTGTCGAAACAGAAAAACAAAGCGGAACCCTAATTAAAACTTAATCCTGGAGCATTTTTCTAATTGCTTCCATTAGCTAATTCCTCTTATTATAATTATGGAGTTCAGAGGAAAATATTTCATTACAATGTAAATTAAATCCAGATGTAATCCGTCAGAGCGGCGTCATCGAGAACGAAATGGAGGATAAATTCAAAATGGCCGACGCAGGTGCAGGATGGAAACCCGTTGTTTTATTTTCAACATGAGCCGGGGCTTGTAAAAAGCTGAAAATACTGAAACCAGCTTTTAATAGATTAGCTATGGCATTATAAATTACCTTCATGCTACATACTTGTGTCTGTTGGTCTATCCTGATGATTAAATGATTTGATTTGGTATGCTGCTGAAATACCTACTTACCATAAACTTATTTTTATTATTTGGGTCATTATTCGACCGTTTCAACCGCGTCGCTTTCGCCGACACGTTCTTAATGAATTGGCTGTAGACATTTCCGAGTCAGTTGTTAGTGGTCCCGTACTCTTACCAAATAACCGAAAAAGTCATTAAAATCTTTATCCACTTCGACAACCACCAACTGTGACCACCAAAGTGATTTCGAACAAACGCCCAAATAATGACCCATTTACACAAAGCAAAGGTATTTCTATACAGGCAAGGCAAGTTCTACTTGGAGGACAGCGCAGGGCAGAACAGAGATCGCATTACTAAAGAGTTTATGTCACACCTGGCCATAAAGCGGCAATTACCGCACGCTCCGCGCGCGGGAAATCCCACTTCCTGACCAGGGGGTGACATAAAATTTTGTACTTAACACGGGCGGAAATAAAGAAAGCCTCAGATCGCATATTTATCGCCCTTGCCTTCGGCTCGGGCGTCAACTACCTGCGAACTGAGACATTCTTTATTTTACCGCCCTTGTTAAGTAATATACTATTAATAAATTTGGGTTGGGCCTCCCTTCTGAGGACTTATATCAAAATGTTACAAGTGAAGCTAATGCAGAGAGAACTATTCTAATTACATTATTTTACACATCTCAATTAAATTTTCACTGTGTGAGCATATAGAATAGGTACCTGGGAATGTGTCGTTAGCTCGTGGGAATTCAAAGATGGGTTACATTTGTGAAATGTTCTATGGGTATGCAATAGCGCTTAACTTTAACTAAAGTATGTAGGTAGCTAGTCTTATTTTGTATATTGCTAGTAGTGGTGGTTCTTAGTGTTATTTTAATACATAGATTTACACTAATGTGAGACATATTTTCATTTAATCGGTCGGTTATCGTAACACCACTCAACCTGATGAAGGACTCCAATTGTAGTCCGAAACATGTCGCAAATAGTGAATTTTCCAAGTCAGTGTCAACCGTTGTTCTCATAGTATTATTTTTGATTGAGTCACCATCGATAAGCTTTTCAATTCAGTTAGGTGCCCTAAAATCTCTATATCCGGGGTTAACTAGCAGAAACCGTAAAACCCATTGAGTGCTCAATCGTAAAGCGAATTTCGACGCGATTGCTCTCACGATCTATTCACACGTTTTATGATTTTTAAAAGGGAGAGGAGTGAGAGAGTATTGTTTTCTAAAGTTTAAAATTTATTGTCAATGAAAGGAGTACGGCCGGCACTTGCCGGTATTAAATAAACATTTCAAAAGGAAACAACCATCTAACTGAGACAGAATGACTGCGTCTTTGTTCCTAATAGCCCAAGTATTATTTACAGTACTTAGGAACTAAGCAAGCTGACGACAAATAATGAGAATTAGTTGGGTAGGACAGTGGACAATATATCTAGATGGAATTTTAATATAGAGTGAGAGCGTGTGCGTGATTCATTTAAATTATTTATTCAATAAGAAATCAATTGTCTTAAAATACTCAAAATGAAACCTGTGAATTCGAATGCATTCCTCGCCATTACATGCTTCGTTACCTATAGATACGTTAGTTTTCAATTTAATTCAACATTCGGCGCATGATTTTGGTAAAAACACGAATCCACTCATGAGCTCTCGCTTCTCTTTGGCGCAGCTCATGAATCGATGGTTATTCTTGTTTATTGTTCACGAGGAATGATTTTATCATTATTCGTTTATAACGGCTTCGGTTGAAAACGCGGTAGAGGCGAATGGTACAGTTGCCACGAGATATATATACATTAGAGCGAACCAGGTGCTCACAAATATCTGAATACAACTCTATTGTTAAGGCTTTAGAATGCATGTTCAAATTTTTGAGCACTCTGAAGAGTACATTATATTTGATGGCGAAGAATTAGTTGTTTGTTAAATTATATACGGCCAAGTGTCTCCTTACCTACCCACCTTTACTTTACCCCCCCCCCCCCCCCCCATCGTAGCGAACGAGTGTCGTAGTATCCATCTGATCCCAACATTTCAATCATAAAAAAACAGTAAAAGTAACATACAATCCTGCAGGTTAGCTTAACATACCGTACCTATTTATTATACCATCCAATACCACAACAGCAGAGCCGAACTCTACGCTCAAAGTCTTCACCCACTGAACTCGCCCGCGGCTATGTGTTAAATTACCTAATGGATCCGTTTCATTCAACATTTGCATAGGTTTGTGGTTTGCATTAGTTCACAATGTTCATTTTACATGAGATCCCGTGGAGTCAACTGTTTATTTAATGTAATATGGGTAAGCCCTTTATATACCAGGACCTGGCGTTACTGTGCTGTAGGGAAGTCCGCGTATGGAGATTTAGGAGTCTTAGTATGATTGTAGACTCGGGTGGACAGCTGTCACCTGGTACATTTACCCGGCTCTTATTCACAAACCAACTCGTCCTCACCTGTCACCTCACCCGTTTTTATATGGAAACTGTCAAACGCTGACAAATGACATTTGACAGTTTCCACATAAAAACGGGTGAGGTGAGAGGTGACAGGTGGAGACGAGTCGCTTAGTAAATTCTAGCATAGCAGGGATTTTGCTCGTCGCCGCGTTGGTGAACACACGTCTCGGCGCGACGACGAGCTGAATCCACTACCAAACAAAACCAGTTGCCTACTGTCATGGCGTCGTTACCGCGTCGTTACCGAACAACGACTTTGAACAAGTATTGATTGGCGAAATCATCATAAATTTGATGGAAAGAAATTTTTAAAGAAGAAGAAGAAATAGCATAGCAGCTATGATGTCATATTTTTTGGAGAAAATAACACAATTCTTTTCCAAAAATCTATCGAATGGTTAAATGAAAGTGCTCCATGAGCCGATTCCAAAAATACCAAACTATGATATTTCAGCCAGTGGATAAAAAAAAAATAATGATGTTTCATAACACACCAAGTTTGGGCTCTTCCTGACCTGATGAATTTAAAATATTCTCCATATGCAGATTTCCCAACAGGGCAGTAGCAGGCAGCAGAAGGCAATATTCAACTATACATAAATTCTGATTGTCTAACTCGTTATGTAGTACTTAATATTGGTTATACCTACGCCAGTGGCGGCGCGTCAAAAATATTCTTAGGGAACCCGGAAATAATTTGCCTTTCTTATTCTTCATGAGCCGTAGTAAAAGAACTGGACTAGCTGAAAATTAGGCAAAATTAGGCAGTTATACGCTGTTATTTTAAAAGAAATTCAACGCGTAATTTTTTGAGCATCAAGTACAAAAAATACGAAATTAGACCAGACCAACTTATAATTTTTACAACCTTTTATGTCTGCTATTAATATATACCGGATAAGTATTTAATTGTCTATTCTCTCACTATAATATTATTGTTATAGTTATAGCGGATGATATGTAACTGTATTACGCAGGTACCATAATCATTGAGTAAATGTTTAATTATCGCTACCCACAATGCCGGCAAATGGCAAATTATTTCATAATATTGTTTACAAATTATATTTCAATCCATTAGTGATAGTTTTGGTTAACATTAGACAAATTGTGCCTGGAGGCGACACCCTGTTTGATATCCTCCAGTTACCGACGATCGATGTTAACAAGGGGTTTCCTGTTGCCACTGATGTTAAATGATTATAATAATCGTATAATATTTTACGGATGCCAATTTAACTAAAACAATGCGGTAAGTAGACGTAGGTACACTCGGGATCTATGAAATAGGAAAGGATTGTTCTAAAAAATGGCGCGCAAAGTGATCGTTACTACATAGAGGAAAGTAAGATGTACAGTTTAAGGACAGATTAAAAAAAAAACAGGCTCGCTCCATGCGCTTGAAATGTTACATATAAATTCCATTAAAAGTCCGGTTCCAACCTTTTTAAAAATGTAAGGTGGCCAAAGAGAGAGAAAAATCAGTTGAAAAATACACTTGCGATTTTGTTTATAAAAATAAACGCATTAAGCCAACGCCAACGCTATTAAGGCAACGCCATTAATTATGTTTTTGACGTTTTTAGGTTATGTTTACTAAATCTTAATTGATATTTCGTCGTGATTCCCTCATTTATGAGAAAAGCAGTATAATAATAGCCTGGGCCGTAATGGCAATTGTAGGCTTCGTATTATAATTAAAGGGACTCGCAAGCTCGTCCGTTTAAACAAATACTCTACTTGCTCTTTCCCACCTTCCCGGCCACGGCAATAATGTAGCCACACTTCACAGTTCGTATTATAAAAAATCGTTCAATGAAAAACAAAGTAAGCATACTTACAGAACGGTAGGTTATAATCGAGCGCAATCTCTATTGCATGCTAATGAATGTACATATGTAGAATATTTATATATATGCTCGTACTCAGCTACGAAAGACAAACAAAAGAGTAATAAAATTCGTTACAGCAAATATAATTCAATTCATAGGAAGCCATCAGTGAAGATGAAACAAATGACAGGCATCCATCCCCTTCTGCGATAGAGGCTAATGCCCATCACATTTGCACACCGGTGAAGATGAACAGTAGAAAAAAATTGGAGTAGGTATTTTTACTCAACAAAATATTATTAACCCTTTGACCGCCAAAGCGATAGTGTGCCGTCGTGCCCACTACGCCAAGCACTGTTGAATTGATGTAATGTCTAAACCAATAAAAACAAATTAAAACAGTTCATAAATGATTTTATTCATGATGAAAGTACACCTTCACTCCGACCTTTTTAAGTGGTTGTTGGCGTGGTGGGCATATAGGTGGGCTTTATAGGTTCTTGGCGGTCAAAGGGTTAACAAAATCAGCACATGCTCAATGTAACTTGCTGTATTAATTTGGGAGCGTTCGAAAATAATTTTTCCTTTTGACTGTACGGTCCCTTTGATTGAATACGGGCAATGTAATTAATGTCTATTATCTCATTTATAAGTATTTGTTTGTATCGAGTATCTAAAGGTGACTTAGGAGTTACCCCACTACAGACACCTGCTTACATTTTATAGCTGTGCTTCTACTAAATAGTAGACATGACCCCCTCACATATTTATACATATAGTCTTGTATAGGTAATCTGAGTGGCATTCTAATTGGACATATGGGTAGGTAAATAGCAAAGGTCGAAGTAGCTAAAGTTTGAAAAGGTTTTTTTCTGTCAGTCTTTCCGATAATAATGTTGAATTTCACGTGGCCAGTTGCGAAATTATTGACACTAGAACTGTACCCATTGATTACAAAATCCGATATTAATATAAAAGAGTTACAGGCGCAAATGTATTTGTCATGGAGCAAATACCGCATCCAAACACTGGTTTTACCAATTCCCCCTATATTTATACCGAACAAATATCTGCTCATATATCAGTCGTGTATCTCTCAAATTATTTGTTTTCATCGACTGAAGCTGAACTTACCTACATATACGCGTCGTTATGATGTATTTTGTCTGCTTTATTTGACATCGTTTATCACTTCTTATGTTCCTTATTCCGTATTACTCTAAGCTCCAGTTATGTCTATTTGTATTTTGATATGGTGAAGTTCTTAGAAGGGTTCACTAATCGGTATAAGTTCAGTCGTTTGAATTTTTTTCTGATACCTTACTAATATGTTTTGTGTATTCTTCAGTTGCTGTTAGTAACATAATTAGTAAGTACAGTCAAAGATACGATTTCGCTATTGTAAGTATTACAATAGAGGATGAAAAGGTAGGTTGGTACGTGTTTCAGTTTTCTTTGCTAAACTTACAGGTACAATAGTGGTTATATAGTATCTGGTAGAATTTCTTTTATAATGTACATTTGTCTCCCTTAAATATGGAGTCATCTAAGATAAGTCACAATAAATCATTCTAATGGCGAAAAACAGGCCAAAGGCCTCGACCCCAACTGGAGGTAGCTCTATAAGTCAATTTAATGTATCATTTTATTGCTTTCTCTTTTGAAATAATAGCATAATGGTCGAAATCGGTAGCCTTTATTGATTTAATATTATTATCTGTATCTAAAGTACCGCAAAAAGAGGAGTCTATTGTGACTACCCTAAATAAATCTCTTATCAGTCTACTATTTAATAATCACTAAAATCAGAATACCTAATCTACTACTGTATGTCATAAATAATTAAACACAAAGGTTGGACAAACTAAATTCGTCAGTGATAAGAAGCAATCAGAAACTACATGAAACAGATGCATTCAAGTCTTTCATACGCGACCTCAAATCGAACCCGGCCAATCCATTAGTACACACACACATTATACAGAACATAGCAAAACCTTAGATAAAAAATGTAAAAAAAACTTCCATTGTCATATAAAAATCAGAATAACAATAGAAAATTGTGTTATTATGAGCGCAGGTAGGGTAATAAATAATGTATGGCCTGATGACATTCGGGTGATATATTCGCGTCGGCCGCCTACAACGCGTAATCTTTCATTCCCGAAACTTCGGATCAAGGGTGATACGTTTTCGATTTTTTGATTTATTAACGTCGAACCATAGTAGGGATAAGTAAGCGGATGATGTTTCATTAACCTCAATGAGTGACGTGTCTTTTTTTACTAAGGCAGATTTTAATATTATAGTTCTCTCTCTAAATACACGAATCATACCATACTACCGACAACATCAAAGTTATTCAACAAAAATTCACAAAATTACAGGTTTCTAGAGGAAGTAATGGTAAATTTAACTGTCTATGATATACTGAAAGGGTTGAGTAATCACATAAGTGTTCTTTTGGATCCGAAACACAAAAAGTGACAATTTTTTAGTTATTAAAATACAATTCTTATTTCATTTAAGACTACAGCGCGGCCGAAACTATCCTTTTTCTCCTAACTTTCAAAAACTATTTCGTCTTCTAATAACACAGACCATTAACACCAGTTATAACAGTTACGATTCGGGACACCCTGTGACACTCCGCTGACAAAAGCGCGTACGGATCTGACGCCGCGGGCGCCGCCTAATATGCTAATGCTGAGTTGGCTACGCGGTAATAAAAGGGCATAACTTACGAGGCTTCCAGCTAAATTAAACCTTTTTGTTCAAGGGATGGTGTGCCTATTCGGAAGTATTATAGATATCACTCAAAGAAAATATACGGAATCGATTTGCAATGCTTAGTTATACGTAGCTAAGTATCTGTGTCTGTGTACAGTCGGCCAAGAAAATGGTCTACCAGTTTTGACAAAAATTTCTGTGAAATCTAATTATCGCTAGGGTTGACTTTCCTAACGGAGTGTAAGAGTTGCACAAATTGACGTAGGTCTATTATCTGAGATGCCTGACATATAAAGTCATGGGTTATTTTATTTTGGCCTTTGTTATCAATGCAATAGGCTATTAAGTATTATTTTGCAATAATGTTATTACCTATATTCTTCTCTTCAATTAAAACCATTACGATCTTTTTCAATAAAATCTTTTTGCAACTGAAAAAGAAAGTATCACTGACAAATAGTGTCAAGTATTATTTTCAACGTAATATTCAACAATCGTGTTATTATATATTATTCTAATTTCTTGATTTCCTACTGCTGTAATGCCTCGTAATTTAACAAGAGCCGAACGAGCTCTTCTATAATAGTGAGGTTTCTAGACATCTAAACTTGCACATGACATGACGAATCGACCTTATTGTTTCATGGCGTTCAAATGAACCTCGACCGTAGGGTGGTAGACCACATTTTTTGCTGACTGTACTTGCATCGGTTATTTTTTTTTTACCTGACTGTGGCTTTTATTTAATTAATAGGTATGGCTATAACGCAGACATGAAACAGCCTTCGTCCTACGTTACCCATTACGAAAACAATACTTTTCATATGCTTGCACAAGCCACTCAGTATCATATGTGCATTTAAATTCTTCGTATCAGCCCTAAATAAATCCGAATAATTATACTGTAAGTTAAATAAAAAGTAATACGTACGCTGGGTAGGGTTGGAACGCAGAAACGCTACCCGATTTCCCCGAGGCGAGTTAGGGGAAATGTGATTTTAAGTGTAATGCTACACTTTACAAGCCCGTACGTTTAAAGTTTATTTGCCATAGTTACCTGTCATAAGCGTCTTACAAATAAGCATGATTTATTACGTTAGCAAAATAAAACAATTTGATTCTACGAAATTTATTTGCTACGAGCTACGACGTAGCACTCGTTACGCTTTGAAAGATAATAATGAGTCAAGCCTTTTCAGAAAGAAGAAGCGTGGGATATGTATGATTATATGAGGGCGCCCTTATGTCCTACGCTTCTTCTCATTCCGAACAATCTAGTTATTCAAAAATAAGGACATAAGAAATAACACTGAAACCTAGACTAGGAAAAGACCCGTTCAGTCATCTTTCTCTATTTATTATTCCAGGGAGTTCCCAGCAATATGTAAGCGAGCATTAATATTAAAATTAGTTTTCATTTAACCGGGTTCAGCTCTGACGCGGCCTGGACACTGAGAAATTGCAGTCGGGCGAGAAATTTTAAAATTATTTTACTAATATTGCCAGACGCGAACGTGAAACATCTTCGTGGATAAAAGAATGGTTTACACATTCAATAGTAGATACGTTACTGTCTGCTGTCTGCTGTAGGCTGTCTTAGTTTGTTAACTTTATGTTTTATGAGTAGGTAGTAGTAGCCCGAACAGCGGCCAAAAAGCTGAGCATCCTAAATAAGGTCAAGCGATATTTCACGCCTGGACAGCTCCTTACTTTAATACAAAACTCAAGTTCATGCATGGAATATTGTAGTCACCTTTGGGATGATTCGACTAAGTACCAACTTGCCGCACTCGACTCGGTGGATCGCAGAGCCAGGAGGCTCAGTGGCAACAGTACGGATGTAGAATCTAAGCTGCAGAGCCTAGCACATAGACGCAAAGTAGCGCGCCTATGCGTCTTCTACAAATTATACTTTGGTGAGTGTGCTCAGGAGCTCCATGAACTCATACCGCCTTCCCCCTTCTTCCATCGGATATCCAGACGTACGGCAGGTTACCATCCTTACCTGGTTAAAATTCCTCTTACTCGAACCAAGCGCGTTTCGTCATCTTTTATAATGCGCACTGCTAAGGTTTGGAATTCCCTGCCGGCATCTGTATTTCCGAGATCATATAACCTGAACCTATTTCATCATCATCCCCTAGCCGTTTTCGGCCACAGTGACGCGGTTAATGTTTGATGTCGTCATTTAATTAACATTAAACTCAAAATAAACTTACCGCATCGCGACTTCATCGCGTAGGTATAATGCATCCATGCAAACGTGATAGCTATTCTGTTCAGGTGCACTTCGTAGACATAACATAGCATAATTAAACACTAACTTCTTAGCTCTTGGTATTGCCACTAATAAGATTGATGGGTGTTTTATTCATATAAACCTAAGATCATGTAAGTACAACTTATTTTTATTCACAAGTCTTCATCTAATAGGTAATATTTAATTAATTTAAAATATAATTTTTAAACGGCGTGCGTGACACTGTCTCTTCGTAGCGGCCGTCCGACAGTTGCAGATATTTTTGTTTTTCTATAGGTACGGTACGCATTTTTCAAATTACGAACACCGAATTCGAATCGCGGCCTTTTTGGAGTAGCTGCTATGAAAATTATAACCTGGAATAATACCTACTTGAATGAATACCTACGACAATAGTACATTATTGCAGAGGCCGCGAAATAGGGGATTGCCTACCGAGTAGTTATAGATCTAGAGATACGAGGCCGACAATCCCTGTTCGCGCCGAGGCTTGTATAGTGCTTTTCTCAAATAAATCCAAGAAAATAATAATGTCGATTTTTCGAAATAAAAATTTTTACTTAAAAATTCAAAAAAGATATAAAATTTGAAATCCTCATCCCCGAATTAGTCGAAATCGAATATAATGACGATTTTTAGCAAAAAAAAATATTTTTCCTTAAATTCAAAATGAATATCAAATTTGAAATCCTCATCCCTGAATTAGTCGAAATCGAGTATAATGTCGATTTTCAGCAAAACATTTTTTTTTCTTAAAATTCAAAATAGATATGAAATTTGAAATCCTCATCCCCGAATTAAGTCGAAATCGAGTATAATGACGATTTTAAGCAAAAAAAATTTTTTTCTTAAAATTCAAAATAAATATCAAATTTGAAATCCTCATCCCTGAATGACTCGAAATCGAGTACAATGACGATTTATCACATTTTTTTTTTAAACTTGAATACAAATTAAAAATAAAATTTGAAATCCTTATCCCTGAATTAGTTAAATGAGAAATTAAATCGATGTATTTTTTTTTGATTGGCAGATGGCAGTATGCCATAGATAGACAATGAAAAAAAACCTACTGAAACAAAAGACAGTCTCTTTGCTGGCCATGGCCTTCAAAGTTGTATAAAACGGCCGCTAATTTGAATTGAGAACGAATCTTCAGTAAGTGTCGAAAAAATCTTACACGGCGCGTAGCCCAACCATCGGCCATGGTCCATTATCTCTTATCGGCTATATGTATAGTAAGATGAATATCCAAAAACTTCCGTAGCAACAAAACAGCTGTGGGCCACCATTTGTTTGTGTAAGTTAGTTAGGTATTTGTTACACCCATTTACAACCATCTTGGGAAATATAGCAAGGCAAACCCTGGCAAGGCCACATAAAAGTGACACATTCAAACGTTAAATTACACATTCAAAGGCGCACAAAGGAAATAAAACTCTTGGCAAGTTTTCTAAGAAAAATTTAACTTTATCGTCTAACAGTAAGTAGTGATTTGAATAGAAATAGTCCAATCAGCCAAATGATTATTCAATCGTTTATTGACAATTACTTCTCGTTTCAATATTTAAGGCCCTCGTAAACATGTGCACTAAAACAATCATAAAAATCGAATTTGAATCAGGTCGTAAACTTTTTAAAAGATGGCGCGCAGTCGGAAAGGCTTTAAGTATACGAATATTTTTGTTTTTTTGCTTCAAAATAGATATCTATGTATATTTTTGTAGGCATGATAGAGGAGAGATGTAGATAGATCTACAATTTAGATTTTTTTAAAGATAATTCACGTTTTAGTAACATTTTCGGTATTACACCTAATTGAGACGATTAAAGAGATCTAAAGTACTTACTGCCATCTCTCTTTTAATGGTCTTCAAAATCGAACCCCCTACGAAATAGGTACCTATTCAGTGGATATCTACCCGCTCGCGCTGCTTTTTCCTATTCAAGTATTTTATGAGAGACAGCTCGTATAAGGTATGCCATTCATTTTCATTGGTCGTATAGGTGTTTCCTAGACCATCAAAGGCTTTTGTTATGGTTTAAGCACTGAATCTTTTGTCCGATGGTCTCTCTTCTGGAAGACGATATGTGCAAGCATTTTCATGAAGTTAATGGCATTTCGGTTGATTCGTTTACTGCTTGTAAAAAAAGTCTCAGTATTTGACCAATGGAATGCTTCGCTATAACTAGGTATAATGATTTTTATGCATCATTTGTTTATAATTAAATACTATACCGCGATGGTAGCAATATATAGTCGACATTTTATTTGTTGTGGAAAAACAAGTACCTGGGCATTTTCCCTTTAAAGTGTACCCCCTACTTTTTTAGGATCTCGGTGATTTTGGGTATTCTGACTCAGAGTCACTATTTTCATAAATCTACTATTAATCCAAACGCCGTTGTATAATTTCACAGTTTTATTTCGCCAACACTTAATATTATTACAGTATGATGTCTCGACTAGTCTACGCCTCGTTCTAGAGTGCCGCTCAGCCGCCCAACCGAAACCCCCTTCCATCCAAAGCGCGCCAAATTCAACGGGGCTCTGATTGGTCGGTCGCACCCAAACGTGATTGGCGGTTTCCGCACCGGCCAATCACGTTCGGACGGCAGTGTTGCCAATCTTATAATTGTCTATTACTAAATTATTAAGACTACCCTACACTATGCTACAAAATAATAATCATTGACTATGGTCCATTAAAAATTATCACACTCGGCCATCCGTACGAGTGCAACTCCTGGTGCACAATCTAGTACTCGTACAGAAGACTTACAACTTTGATTGTACACAACTTAGAGCCGGCTACTGTTTAATGATTAGGTACATCGCCATACGCACAAATATTTGATTGATACACAGACACCTATGACAATTGAACAGAATTGTACATAATCTACCGCAATCGATCAACGATATTAAAATTATCACACTCGGCATTTTTAGTTTTTGTCAATCATTTGATGCTGTCGTTGAAGCACAGATAAAGGAAGATCGTCATCACTATCATAGTCGGACGATTCTACGGATTCTCTATCGGACTTCTCGATCGTAGATTGCGAAGGGTGAGTATTTATCCATGGTCTTATTCGGTCCGCAGCAACGACAGTTTCAAAAGACTGACTTTTTTTGTTAAAACCAGGAACATTGCTTATTTTATATCTATCGTTATCAAGCACTTTAATTATTTTATAAGGTCCAATAAATTTGGATAAGAGCTTGCTACTACTGCCCTTGTTGTAATAATTGGTTCGAGTAATTTTAACTAACTCTCCTTCTCTGTAAACGGCAGCGGGAGCTCGACCCCGGTCATGTCTTAGCTTTTCCTTTCTCTGAGTGGCTTCTATAGCAGAACTAACGTCGTTTCTAATTGTCTCAATATTGTCTGTTTTATTATTTGTATCAATACCGAGTTTATTAGTTAATTCATCGGGGAACCTACAGCCAAATAGAGCTTCCGATGCCGTTTTACCAGTTGAAGTATTAATAGTATTATTTATACCCCACTGTATTTTTCCCAGGCACGTGTCCCAGTCACGTTCATCTCCACCTGTATTATGTTTCTTTAGGGAATTTAGTATTGTCTGGTTGAAACGTTCTGCCTGACCATTAGCCCTGGGACACGCGACTGCGTTTAACACGTGTTTAATCCCGTGAAGGTCACAAAACTTTTTAAAATCTCCCGAAGTAAATGAAGTACCCCGATCGGATATAATGCGAGACGGCAAGCAAAAGTCATAGAATATGCTTTCAAGAACCTTAAGGGTGCTTTTTGTTTTAGTGTCCTTCACAGGTTTTGCAAATACATATTTGGTGAAGCCATTGACCACAGTAAGAATGTAAGCGTTACCCTTCTTACTTTTTGTGAACGGACCCAGATGGTCAATGTGGACCGTATGAAAGGGAACGCTCACCTTCTGAATGGGATGCAAATGACCAGTTTTCTGATTCTTAGCACTATCCTTATTGTAAGCGCACTGTATACAAGAGCGCACGTACTTTTTGACAAATTTACGTAACTTAGGGAACCAGTAAATTGACTGAATCTTCTCAATCGTTTTCGTCTCTCCTAAGTGTCCAATGTCATCATGATTTGACCGACAAATCTGGAATCGTGCGCTGCGAGGGACCATAAGACATATTTTATCGTCTACTTTTCTATAGAGTTTATGATCTTTGACAACATAGTTTTTCTTTATGTCTTTTGATTCCTCGTCATTGTCGGGTTTCAAAACTTTGACTATCCTGGCAATGTCCGGGTCAGTCATCTGCAGAGTCAAGAGCCAATCGTCTGTTCCAATATTGTAAACAGTCATCGTAGGGTCGTCGATAAGGTCTGTCAATTTAGTGTTGCGACTTAAGGCGTCGACGTGGGCCATCTGAGCACCGGGCCTATATTCAATATTAAACGTGAACTCGCTTATCTGGAGCCACCATCGGGCAATGCGTGGCACAAGGTCACGTTTAGTGAGCGTCGTTATAATAGCGTGACAGTCGGTGACTACTTTAAAATCAACCCCTATTAGGTACACCCTAAATTTTCTCAAGGAACAGACAATTGCCAATGTTTCTAGCTCGTAGGAGTGTAAGTGTCGTTCCTCGGGTGATGTTTGCCTACTAAAATAAGCTACCGGTTTTAAGGTTCTTGGATTTTCCTGCCACTGTAATAGTATGCCGCCAATGCCCAAAGCACTGGCGTCTGTGTGGAGCTCGGTGTCTAGCTTAGGACTATAAAGGGACAAAATAGGTCGCTCTATGAGTTTCTCTTTTAACGATGTGAATGCGTTCATTTCTTTG
Organism: Cenopis cana; assembly: GCA_951800055.1. Taxonomy (NCBI): domain Eukaryota; kingdom Metazoa; phylum Arthropoda; class Insecta; order Lepidoptera; family Tortricidae; genus Cenopis; species Cenopis cana. Next base: position 13,573,077 of record OX637472.1, read on the forward strand.
TCGCTCCACTGGAAGGGGACATCTTTTTTTAGTAAGTTAGTAAGTGGTCGCGCAATTTCACCGAACCCCTTTACGAACTTTCTAAAATATCCTGCCAAACCCAGAAATTGGCGAACTTCATGAACAGTCTTCGGGATCGGAAACTCTTTAACCGCCAAAATCTTATTTTCGTCGGGTCGTATGCCATTGGCAGAAATTTCATAGCCAAGATACTTTATAACATTGTCAAAAAATCTGCACTTCGTCAGTTTTAGTGTCAATCCATATTCGCGCAATAGTTTAAGAATTTCTTCGAGTCGGTGGAAACCCTGTTCTAGACTTTCCGATGGCACAAGAATGTCGTCTAGATACGCAAGAGCTGATTCAAACCGTTTCGAGCCAAGCATTTTATTTATTAGTCGTTGGAAGACGGCGGGTGCATTGGCAAGTCCGAACGGCATTCGTTTGAATTCATAGTGGCCGTCCGGTGTTACAAACCCTGTATAACGACGACTTTCCTGTGCCATGGGGATCTGATAGTAGCCTGATGCAAGATCTAAAGAGGTGAAAAAGCAATTACCACTGAGATTACTCAACTGATCTTCTATCAGGGGAAGGGGAAAACAGTCCTTTCTTGTTTTATTGTTTAGTGCTCTATAGTCCACACATAAACGTTGTTCGCCCGTCTTTTTTCTCACCATTAAAATGGGGCTTGCGAACTCTGAGTCTGATTCTTGTATTACATCATTTTGCAGTAACTCGGTCACTATGTCACGTACTTGTTCTCTCTCAGAAAAAGACAGACGATACGGTCGATAAATTATAGGCCTATCATCATTTAAATCAATGGTCATCTCTATATCCTTTGCTAGTCCTATTTCTCCAAGATTCTTGGCGAAACAGTCGCGGTAGGACTGCAATAAATTATAGAGTCTATCCACGTCCTCGTCACTTACGTCTTTGCCTACTTGAATTTCAGCCCTGTCTAACGGTTCCATATTGGACAGATCTTTAGAAATTCGATTGACGCTACAAGTCGTTCTTTCTACAAAAGGCATAGCCCTGGTCAACAACGCATTTTGGGGTATTACTAATTTATCCGATCGCAAATTAGTTAAAACTACATGTCCCTTTCCTTGCTCTATCCGGTAAACACCCTGGTGTAGATGGTATTCTCGGCCTGGTTCGACACAAGTGTGCCCTTCCGCGTAGATATCGCCACAGTATGTGGAATCCTCAGTACACACTTCAACGAGTCCAATTTGTTGCACTTCAGTCGAGTCGATGTTTCTTAGTTTTATGTTATTATCATGTCGGGGTATTTCGCTGACAACGGGGCTTTTATAAAACAAGAGTTTGTCGGAATCCTTCAAGACAGTTACACATGGCAACTCTGTAAAGTCTTGACCAATTAAAAGGGGAGTGCGCAAAAATTCGTCATGTACTACCAAAACTTCCACACGAGCTTCAACCTCATCAAGCCTTAATGTAATGAAGCTCCTATAGATTGGCATAACAGAGGAATTCCCAAAGCCTTTAATTGCGGGAAGCTCGTTGATGCACCTTGGCAAATTTAATTTGAGTGCGTCAGAGTCTCGCATCAAGGTGCACTCGCTACCGAAGTCTATATAGGCCAGAAAGTCCTGATCATTCACGACAACCTTTTTGTAGAATTTGTCGTTAGAGTCGTTAACAGTAGAGATTGTCAAAGTCTTTTTGTCTTCGCTCTTATTAGCGGTTGTTTGTCGAGGTGTCAAAGGAACGAGACTACATGTCGCCATATCGTGGCCTACCCTTGAACATTTTTGGCATTTAACTATGGGATTCGGGCACTTATGGAATGTGTGTCCCTTCGACCGGCAATTGAAACACGTTACGCTCACCTCATTGAGAGTCGAAGCAGCAGCAGCGGCATTCGTAAATCGATTAGGCCTCATTTGTTTGGCGGGAAAACTTGGGAAGCTTTCATTACGTCTCCTAACATAAGTCATGTCAGTGGGTCGTTGAGAAATCAGAAAATTCAAAAGGTCCTCTGGCTCCTTACAGTTCAATGCTTGCGCGCCGTTTCGTATTGACTTGTCTAAAATACCATGTACAACGCAGTCTACTGCTTTCTCGCCTTTAATTTCACATCGATTTAACAAAGTTAGTTTATCGTAAAAGTAATCCCGCAAATTCTCATTATAGCGACTGGTGCGCGCAAGCATCTCCTCGAGAAGCCGACCATAATTTTGCTCATTTGGAAATGCCTTTCGAAGCTTCGCCTGCCACTCATCCCAGCTGTAATTAACTGAAGGCAAAGCCTCGAACCACTTCTTTGCAAGACCAGTCAACTTTTGAAGAGCAAAATGTATGGTCTGCTTCTGATCCCAGCTATAAATACAAGAACATTCATTAACTTTTCTAAGCCAACTATCTACATTCTGCCCCTTGTTAGTCGGGTCAAACTCGGGTATTACATTATTCATGTGATTATTGCTCAGCCGTTGCGATTGACCCTTTTCCTTTTCTTGAAAAGAAGATACAAGTTTAAGTACCTCCTCAATAGTGAAGCCGGAAGTCCGCTGCTCTGGTGCAGGCTGCGAAGTCATCTGCTCAGGCTGCGGCATCACCTGTCCAGGCTCTGGTGTCATCAGTTCTGGCTGCGTCGACTGCTCAGGCTGCGACGTTTGTCCTGGCTGCTGGTCCACCGGACCAGTCGTAGTTTCCTGGGGCTGAATTTCTTCCACCAACCAGACTGGCGTAGTGGCGTCTCGTGTTGCTTTACGGCAGCGTTTTCGTCTGGTCTGGCCGCCATCGCTGCTCTTTCGTTTGTTATTTATCTCCATTATCTCGAAACAAAAGAAAGTTGATTAGACTACAGAATTTCGAGGAAAATAACTTGAAGCTTACTTTTATAGATTTATACAGAGACATCTTTACATAACCGAGGAACGCACATAGCTCCTCTGTTATATTACTGATACTTATCTACTCTTAACCTGATGGAGGAACGTACATAGCTCCTCTTGGGCGCACATGGCCTATGATTGATTTAGAACATACATAGCTCCGCCTGGGCACACATGGCCTATGATGAATTGGAATTGGAACATACATAGCTCCGCCTGGGCACACATGGCCTATAATGATTTGGAACATACATAGCTCCGCCTGGGCACACATGGCCTATAATGATTTGGAACATACATAGCTCCGCCTGGGCACACATGGCCTATGATAATTTGGAACATACATAGCTCCGCCTGGGCACACATGGCCTATGATGATTTGGAACATACATAGCTCCGCCTGGGCACACATGGCTCGATATACTCTGGAACGTACATAGTTCCACCTAGGCACACATGGCCCGATATAACCAATACATAGCCTACGATATTCAGGTTATACGTTATACACACATGGTACAAATGGCATATTATATTTTCATAGCTCTAGTCTTTCAACATGAAATTACACTTGTCAAACAACTTTCATTTCGCACTCGAAATCTATTAGTAACCCAGACCCAAAACTTGAACTCCTTCAACTCGAACTCAAACTCCTTCAACTCGAACTCAAACTCCTTCAACTCGAACTCAAACTCCTTCAACTCGAACTCAAACTCCTTCAACTCGAACTCAAACTCCTTCAACTCGAACTCAAACTCCTTCAACTCGAACTCAAACTCCTTCAACTCGAACTCCAACTCCTTCAACTCGAACTCCAACTCGAACTCCAACTCGAACTCCAACTCGAACTCCAACTCGAACTCCAACTCGAACTCCAACTCGAACTCCAACTCGAACTCCAACTCGAACTCCAACTCGAACTCCAACTCGAACTCCAACTCGAACTCCAACTCGAACTCCAACTCGAACTCCAACTCGAACTCCAACTCGAACTCCAACTCGAACTCCAACTCGAACTCCAACTCGAACTCCAACTCGAACTCCAACTCGAACTCCAACTCGAACTCCAACTCGAACTCCAACTCGAACTCCAACTCGAACTCCAACTCGAACTCCAACTCTAACTCCAACTCTAACTCCAACTCTAACTCCAACTCTAACTCCAACTCTAACTCCAACTCTAACTCCAACTCTAACTCCAACTCTAACTCCAACTCTAACTCCAACTCTAACTCCAACTCTAACTCCAAGTCTAACTCCAACTCTAACTCCAACTCTAACTCCAAGTCTAACTCCAAGTCTAACTCCAAGTCTAACTCCAAGTCTAACTCCAAGTCTAACTCCAAGTCTAACTCCAAGTCTAACTCCAAGTCTAACTCCAAGTCTAACTCCAAGTCTAACTCCAAGTCTAACTCCAAGTCTAACTCCAAGTCTAACTCCAAGTCTAACTCCAAGTCTAACTCCAAGTCTAACTCCAAGTCTAACTCCAAGTCTAACTCCAAGTCTAACTCCAAGTCTAACTCTAACTCAAACTCCAACTCAATTCAAACAACCCATGATTCACACTTAGCTCAAATCAAAATCGCTTAGACTTGAATTTAATCGTATTCAATATTCAAAATAAAATCATTTCTAACTTGATCACCAACTTATCGTCTAGCATTAAACTTCAAACATACCCCCATCATTGAACCACGTACCAAGCCCTCAGTCTATATATATATTTTTTTTATTCACACATATTATATGGTAAAGAAATATAGGTAGATAACCAAATTTAGTCACGATTAAATAACTGAGGGGCTAAGATGATCGTTTATACCGTGACGTTCTATATGACGTTTCCATACATTTATTTTGGCCATATAACGTGACGGTATAGACTATCGTGTTACCGGGGCTGTTGGATAAAATGCAAATTTATTTCATATCCACCCTCGGTTATAATATTTCTCGCAATATACGTATGCCATCAAAACGGATAAACAGAAATATCGAAGTATGCGTATATTGCGTAAAATAAGTTTAAAAATAGGTGCTAGCAACGATCATAAACACGCATTACGATTTTACTCGCACAGCAATTACGTATGATTATGTATTAATACCACGTAATGTACCTTTCATTATTTATGTGACTAATATGACAATTTAGTGATTCTGGATTGACTGTTACAGATTTAAACTTGGATAAGCAACGGATAAAAATGTTACGGGTATTAATAATAAACATCCATAAAGATAGATGAAAATATTAAAATTTCTTCATTACATACCTGTTAGGCTCGCAGTTCATTACCACTTCTGATCTTTCATAAATCTACTATTAATCCAAACGCCGTTGTATAATTTCACAGTTTTATTTCGCCAACACTTAATATTATTACAGTATGATGTCTCGACTAGTCTACGCCTCGTTCTAGAGTGCCGCTCAGCCGCCCAACCGAAACCCCCTTCCATCCAAAGCGCGCCAAATTCAACGGGGCTCTGATTGGTCGGTCGCACCCAAACGTGATTGGCGGTTTCCGCACCGGCCAATCACGTTCGGACGGCAGTGTTGCCAATCTTATAATTGTCTATTACTAAATTATTAAGACTACCCTACACTATGCTACAAAATAATAATCATTGACTATGGTCCATTAAAAATTATCACACTATTGATTCAGATGAAGAAAAAAAAATGTCCTTGATTTTCCATACTTTTCTGTGTCAGTTTTGTGACGAGCAATATAAACTGTATGAAAAAAGCGTCACAAAACTCACTTCTTTTGGTGGGACACTTTTTTTCTTCGCGGAAATGGATAGTGCTCGTGGTTCTGAGTCAGAATACCCAAAATCACCGAGATCCGAAAAAAAAGTAGGGGGTACACTTTAAAGTGAAAATGCCCACCTACTGAATAATTTTGCCGGCGACCCATGATAGGTATGTTGAGAACACCAACTTGCAGATTTTGAGGAAAATTTTAATTTTGAAATTAAAATTTATTTGCAGTTAATGCCATTGAAAGTCTTTGAGACTATGGTCATTGACCTTGTTCATGTATGAGAAAATGAGCAGCGTCCATGTTACCCAGGCATTATGAAGCTAGTTATATACAAACAACGAACTGCCATGTAGCACCCTAAGGCTGATATATACAGGGTGTCCCAGAAGTCCACGTCGTCCCGTCGAAGGCTGATAGACCAGCTCATGACTCACCAGAATAACGTAACATGACCTTGGTAAAAAATCTTTAGTTTTCTTTAATTGGCCGTTAGGTAATTAAAAATCGTTAAAAAAAATAAGATAACTAGATGGATGGTAGATGTTACTGTATTGTTTCTATATGTAACTCATCCATTTGTGTGAAGTGTACAATAAAGAGTATTTGTATTGTATTGTATTGATAACTTGCCTAACCCTGTCATAAATTTTATGTTAAGAATTCAAGAAATAAACAGTTTAATTTTTTTTTTAAATGAAATGTTCAAATGATTGTAAACAGCTTAGTTGAACCCTATTCGCCATCGAGACGTTTTCGTTTTAACCCTTTGAACGCCTTTTGTCAGCCAGCCGTGTATCTGACACGCCAAACTCTTTTTGTGAATTTTACAACATGTAGGTTGCTTTAACATTTTACGCATTAACACATTATATTATAGGTGTCGCTGGCGCTGTAGACACCTTGGCGCCTACCGTTGGCGCTCAAAAGGCTAAGAAGACCGCACTCAAATCAGTTCATCCGGTAAGGAGCTACGATGCCACAGACACACAGATACACAGAGATCTGGACCCATGGCACACCCAGATACCGTCATAGACTCCGGTCAAACCCCGTCAAAATTAGTGACATTTATGCCCTTAAATACTTAGTCTGCTACCGCGTAGGGTTGGGAAACATTTCTCACTTTATTACACAAAAAAATAACTACACGTTTATTAATATAAAATATGTCATATACATGAGTGAAGGCCTGGCAGTGACACATCAAATATGGAGAACCTTCATTTTTAACCAGTAGGTACTATTTATAACCTTTTCGACGCCAACGACGTATCCGTCACGGCGTTCAGTGCGATATCTACCAACATGCAATTCTAAAGAGTTCTTTGCATTTGACATTCCCATGCGTGCGAGAGACTGTTTTTGTTTTTGGCGTGGCGTTGAAAAGGTTAAGCGGGTTATCATTATTTATTTATTTGAATGTATGAGAAAGTAAAAAGTACAAACACATCAGTTTAAAAGTTAGCAGATTTAGAAGTTATTGTCGTCAAATCTTGACCCATTTAGATCTTATGTTGCATACCAGTTCCTGAATTTCGTAGAATGTGGTCCTTCAAAAGGGAACCATAGTTTCTACCATGCCAAAATTCAGATAATCTGAACATGTACTGTACACAATTATTTCAGTTAAAAAAACGAACGGCTAATTCGATTTGTTTGCCGTCACTCATTTTGTAGACACATATCGGACAGCTAAGCTAACACAGTATAACAGAATTGAACTACTTACAACATAACATAAACCATCATATTATTTACACAAGTAGGCATAATAGCTGTTTAATTCGTATTTTTTTATCTAAAAATATACATACATATAACACAACACAGACTCAGCTTTAACTAGCAATTCCATAGATTACGACTCATTCCTATAGTGCAGTAAAAATATCTGCTATAGGTACATGACACTATAATATCCTACTATATCTTCACTGCGCCCTCACATAGCCCGTCAAAACTTAAAAAAAAACCTTTACCATAGGTTAATTGGTGAACTACGGTACATTATTGAGAAACTTAATATTGAAAGATTTCTAATTCATTGTATTTCGGCAAACTAAAACGCTAAATGTACAAAATATAAACATGGACGAATCAGTTTAAGTAATACGATCTTTGCATTGTTAGAGCATTACTTGTAGTATAAATCCTAAAATAATTAGACTAAAATACCCGATAAACACGTAAAAAACACAGTTAACTAAACTTAACATTTATTATACATACTTGAGTTTTGAAGAATAGCACGGAAATTTAGCGTTCGATACGGCAGTCAAAATACGTATTAATTTAATAATCGAGAGATCCATCTCTATCTATCTAATATGGTAAAAATAGGAAAGAGAAAGGTAACATGTAAAATCAGATTCCGCATAACTCTTTATGCGGAATCTGATTTTACATGTTAAGCAGTGCCAGCAGTGCAGCTGTGTTTAGCAGTTTCACCAAAGTGATGAAAATCTTCAAGTAGGTAATCAAAATTTCAATTACTCTTGATTTCCCAATAAGGAATTTATGAAATCAAACATAGAATCTACCAAAAAATGCGGTCATCTTTAACTGCACACAACATGCACCTGCTATCAAGAGATAGAAGACCAACGCTGGCTCTGCCAGCATAACGCTGGGTTGTGACCATTTCGTGACAAAAATCGGTGTGTAATGTCCTGTTTGTGTTTTGTTTGTCACGAATAAATGTTTCTTTCTTTATTTCCTTTCTTCTTTCTATCACGTTACGTATGTGGCAGGGCAAATCGTTCATCTATTTTACAACTCGACGACGACTAACGAATATGTAAAAATTACAGGCAACATTTTCTAATTATATTCGAATTCGTTATTGTCTGCCGGCGGTCTCGGGTTGTTCATAACCGATTCTAAATTGACCGAGTGCACCGGCGCCGGGTTCATAATTCTACTCTGTGGCATTCTAGAAAGATCTAGAACTGGTAATCTTAGAACGTAGTCCTGGTCTAATGATCTGTCGAATTGTAATCTGGATCTTTCAGACCACGGAATGACCCGAAAGTCGGCGGAAGTTCCCGAAGTGGACTGTCCCGATGTGCTGGCTACTATTGGGTTGAGGCGAGGGATCCTTTGTGCTAAGGCTCGAAGCCTGGAGTTCTCTGGTCGCGGCTCTGGCACGAAGTTCTGTCGCGGCGGCTCGGTCCGCTCTCGGGATTGATTGTTTGTGAACATGTGTTGGTACCTGGATGGACGTGTTTGTTCATATTATAAAACTGGAGATTGAGAAAGGCAGGGACTGTCAACAGGTTGGCAAACTAAATTGTCAAATTAAAAACTAGGTTGACCAGATCAAGGGGGTTTGTGAGATACATATTTACTAAAATACATAATTAAGAGTTGCGACTTGCGGCCCCGTAAACACAAACACTATTTACCTGGCTATTTCTGACTGGTTGAGAGGTCTCGCGTCCCTGCCTATCCTCTGCACCGTGATCTGCCGCTGACTCTGCACGGGAGACATGATCGTGTCGGCAGACTGAGTCTGCTGGGGAGTCGGCTGGCTCGGTGATGGGAAGTTCAGGGCTAAGAAATCCGGCAGTGGGACGCAGTAAACGCCTACTTCTTCCTGAAATTGACAAGTGATTGGATAAATCTTTTTTAGTCCACACCCTGAAACATGCATCTAGAGTTCTAGACAATATAAATCCAAAAATGTAATTAGCTCGATGAGAGCAGATACTCCTCAGTTTGGCAGGCTCATATTTAACCTAGGTAACATTCCAGTAAGCCCTACCTTTACTAAATAAGCTAGTCGAGGATTGAAAAATTAACTCCTTGTGTTGCATTTGGCAAGTGGGCGTTCATAGACTGAACTGGATTAAATGTAGGGACCTCTATGATCAGGGTAGCGCCTGGCCCGTAGTACAGTCAAGGGCTCCAATATTCAGGTTCAGAACTTTGACCAATCAAAACAACTTACACTAGCAGTCTGCGCTCTCTCCCCCGCACCATCCGGCACCGGGGTTAGTGCTTTCCTCTCCTCTGGTTTGTCCTTCTCTTTCTCCTCCTCCAGCGCCACCTCGGGTACGACTTGCAGGTCGTCAGGAACGTTCGGGATTATCACCGAACTGGCTATAATACTCGAAAGCTGGTCTAACACCTGCGAAATATAGTAGTAAAAGTAGTTAGTGAACCGCCTAGTACTAATCAATTGACTTTTGCCTAGTTGACCGAGTGAAACAAAGGTCTGCTTGCTTTGGTATGTATGAACGGATTTGGGGCTGTTCCCCTTTACAGGTCGCATTTCTCAACCGATTCTCGTGAAATTTTGTGAGCAGGTTCGATAATTATACAGCTTTTGCTCATCGAGTCCTTTTAGATTTTTTTTAAAACAATTTTTTTTTTTTTTCAATTATATCGTAACAATGTTTCTGCGGGAGGGTTTCTGTTTGTTCTAAGTCGCATTTCACAACGGATTCTCGTGAAATTCGCGTATACCAGTTTTAGTATTTTTTACAGCCATTAAAACACTTGGTCTCGAAAAGCAGTTTTATGTAGTGAAGCGGAAATATTTTCAATACTTACCTCATCTGCCAGGAGTCTGTGTTTAGGATCTTTCACAAGCAACCTCTGGATGAGAAAAACAGTATTGTCCGAAACTTGGACCGAGTTTCCGTCACTGAAATAATTAAATTATCTTTAAAACGCTTCAAGCCACAGTAGAGGAACATATTTTTACGAGTCATGAAAAGCAGTGTAAGCATCTGTTACTACCATATACAGGATGGGCAACTTGGATGTATACAACTTTTTTTGTCGCCATTTTGTTTTGGCGGCAAATATTACAGTTATTTCATGAAAATTACTTTGTGTAGATACGGCAAATTTGTTATGGAGCGTTTTACGTTCAACAAGACAGGGACACGTGTCATATTGTACAAGCTACAATAGAAACATTAAAAAGATCGTTTCCCGGCCGCTTAATTTCGAGAAACGGTGATAATGAATGGCCCCCAAAATCTTCTGATTTAACTGCTACTGACTTTTTTCTGTGGGGCTATCTATAGGGACGTGTGTTTGCTAACAGACCAATGAACCATCAACAATTAAAACAAAATATCCGAGACACAGTCACTGCATAACGCAGGAAATGTGTTAAAATGTGATGAAAAACGCGATGAAAAGGGTTCACATTCTATGCTGCTAGAGGTGGACATTTGTATCATTTGTATGACTTTATTTGCCATATAAATTTGCCGGCCCTAAATACTATATTTAACAAAAAATATTTTTTGTATTTCATAGAATACATTTTCAAAAACAAATGGCAGTCGCTTCCGTGAAAACTAGTGCCTACGCCAAATCTTGGGATTAGGTAGCGGACCCCAGGCATCCTTCAGGATGCAACTGTACTGGGATAACGCTAGGAGGATGATGACATTTTCAAAAACAAAGTGTATACATGTTATTTGACCACCCTGTATTTTGTATCAATATGAATTAAATATTTGATATGGCACTATTGGCACTACTAATGATGTTATGTAGGATTTATTAAGTGCCATTTGCAACCTATATATATACCTAACTCTCCACTCTTTGCTTGTAATGGGCACTACTGCTAAGGTTTGGAATTCCCTGGCGGCGTCTGTATTTCCGAGTTCATATAACCTAGACGTTTAAGACACGAGTGAATAGTCGGCTTAATCTTTGCCCCCTCGCTAGATGCTGGCCAACAGCAATACCATTTTATAAAAAAAAGAAAGGAAATAAGCAATGTAAACAAAACTTACGGCGGTATATTATAGCTGGCCGCTTGTATCCTACTAAACAGCTGCGCAAGACTCGTGTCACAGAAGGGAAACTGGCCATACAACATGGTGTATAACACCACTCCTAGCGCCCACATGTCTGATGGCTTGCCGAGGTACGGCTTGCACATTAGGACATCTGGTGATATGTAGGCTGGGGATCCTGGAATGGTGAAAACATATATGTTAACACTTTCGTTGCCAACCTTTTCGTAGCGCTACGCAATTTTCTCTACATACGAGCCTACTGTTATCGACTATGTGTCTACGACTTCTACAAGCACAGAATTCCCATATGGGCAGTTCTTGGCAATGCAAGTGTTAACCCTTAGATGCATGAAGTATCAAAATGAATACTAATGAAATAAAACAAGTCGAAATCAACTAACGTCACTTTGGGACTTTGTTTAATGATGATGGCTGATATGATATTTATTTCTGATAATTTTATGGTTTTCTATTACTCACACATGTGTCAAATACCCAATTGTCAGCTCTAAATACATTACATTTTTTTTAAGTTTTCGACATGATCAAAATACCTCTCTGGTCCTTTAGAAGATCCCTGTCACTGCCTAGGTGGGTACCCAGACAGAAGTTGGTAATGGTGATCCTGCCTGTCCTCTGGTTCAACACTATATTGCCCAGTTTCAGATCTCTGTGTACCACGTTTCTCTGTAATATTCATTAAAATAATATAATAATTTAAAACATCTTTCAATAACATAAAACATTTTAATAACAACCAGAAGGACTACATTGAGACATTGAAACCTGCAACACAGTCTTCGTAAAATTAGTGGCCAAAACTGGTAAACTTTTTTTGTTCATGTATATAACTTATTAAATATTAATGGAAAATTCCTAAATAACCTCAGGTTCGCAGATGATGTTATAATCTTTGCCGAAAATCCTCACACCCTTGAAAACATGATAAATGAATTTAACAAGGTCTGTAATAAGGCCGGACTGAGAAGGAATAGGGACAAGTGCAAAATCATGACAAACGAAGAACAAGTGCCTATCAAACTTGAAGGTTGTCCAATGGACTATGTCGAAGAGTTTTTCTACCTAGGCCGACTGACTTCATTCAACGATAACTCAGACAAAGAGGTAAAAAACAGAATAAGTAAGGCATGGAAGAAATACTGGGCACTAAAATTTATAATGAAATCGGACCTACCATTAAAAATTAAAACAAGCACCTTCAATACCGCTGTTCTACCTACTCTAACATACGGGGCACAAACTTGGAGCCTGACCGAGAAACAAGCCGAACAACTGAGAGTATGAGGAGCAATGGAAAGATCAATGTTAAAAATTACTAGAAAAAATAGAATTCCAAACACAACTATAAGAGAAAAAACTGGAGTAGAAGATGTCATCAGAAAAATCAAGAAAATAAAATGGACATGGGCATGCCACGTATGCAGGATGCAAAACGACAGATGGACAAAGATTTTAACAGAATGAACACCGAGAGATAAGACGAGAAGGAGAGGCAGACCAAGAGTCAGGTGGAGAGACATACATACATACAATCCGTTTTAATGCAGTTATTAACAAGGAGGAGGAATATAGAGGCATAGGTTAAGGCGCTACACTGAGAAATTTGGAGACTTTGAAACGCTGTCCTGCCCAAACTAGCAAACAGTAGGGGCTGATTTTCAGATATATGATTCTTGACTATATGATTGTGGTACTGATAATAGCGAAACATGATTGCTTAAAATTTTCTCGATAGAAAATAAATCCAAAGTCGAGTCTATATTTTCCTTTTTTTCCTCAGCCTACTAAAACAACACATTATGAAAAGACACAATTAAGTTAATATGATGGTATTTTACCTCATCTAGGTACTGACAAGAGGAAATTTAATAAACCTGCACACAGTCAGATATTTAACGAGATTTGTCTAAAAAGCCATTCTCGGAGAGGGTTGCATCCCGTTTTGTCGTGAGCGAAAAACAAAGGATGTCTCTTTCAATCGATATATCGCCTTAATATAGCACCAAATCATTGTAAATTTATGTTGGTATCAATGTCTACAACTTCATCTCATTACTTAAGGCTCAAATAAACAGAACATCTGCTTTCACCCCTCTGACTACTACAAAATAAATATATAAGAAAATAAATAATTTTAGTATATGCATGGTTAGGTTATGAAACTAAGTTTAAATACCCAACTTAAAGAAACGCTTGCATGCCAGTAACACAGTATACAAAGTGGTATATAAGGATTATTTTTATGACTACATATATCTTAAAAATAATTATTAAATAAATAATTTACCTTATGCATATTAGCAACAACCCTCACAATATCATAGAAGATCAGAAGGGCCTCTTTCTCCGGGACTTTCTTCACTTTCGTCACATACTGCTGCAGATTTATTAGCTCACTACCTTTTTCACTAAACTGGTGAGCATTAACACAGTCCAGTACTAGAAAGAGCCTCTCCCGGACACGTCCAGTATAAATATGGCCTGACCCATTGCCTTTGTACACTCGGTTTGACCCAAAATAACTTGGGGCTTCTTCTAGAGCATAGTCCTGCAAATGTAAACAGTTTGGAATTTACATTTCAAAAAGTAAGTACCCTTCTCTAGTCGGAGATGTTTAAATCTCATGCAAAAGAACTTGTTTGTAATACTTGCACAGAACAGGATCTTTAATTATTTACCAAACATTTTATGCAACACTGATGTCAAACAGACCTTAACATTTAATAGTGTCCAGAATAACTTCTAACTGGTTTACCTATTATTGCTTTTCAATGGTGCAATCATTGGATGAATATGAATGGTTTTACATAGATTCATACCTTAAAAAGCCCATGATGATGTATTACTCCATCTTGATCTTTCAACAGAGACAATAAAGAATATTCCGTGTGCAGCAGCATCTTGCCCTGTCTATCATCCTGTGTTTCAGCTTGATCATCATGTCGTAAAGTCAAAATTTTTATTTGATAAAAATCATCAGTCTTTTCTTTTCTTGCTAAACATTGAACTATACTTTTTACAGGGCTAGGGCCCAGTTTAGGCCCTAAAAGATAAGGCCCTGCTTTACGAACCCGCTTCTCTGGCACGGGAGTGCCAGAAGGTGGGACATCACTTATATTGTATGGAAGTTTCGTCTTCTTTGGCACACTCGTCCTAGGACTTTTCTGACAATTTGTCGTAGATGGTTTGTCGTACATAGACAGTCGAGCGATCTTTGGACATGGCTGTAGCAAAAAAGGTCGTGGCCTCTTTCCAGGGTTCGATGCATTCGAGCTGCCCTCAGGTCTATCTTGATCCATAATGACAATAAATTATTTTTATCGAATTCAGAAATTACACACACTGTTTCAAAAGATTTAATGAGCTAATATCATAAATTTTTATGTACACTATTAAAACACATATCACTTCAGTCATTTATTCTTTAGCATTAGCATAAGAGTAATATTAATAAACCTTATTTACTTGCAGTATTTCTGCGAAAATGAAATGTCTGATTTCCGTTTAGAAATGTAAGAAAACTAGTGTCCGACCGAAACATGTTTTTTTGCCGAAACCAAAACCGAAGGTTCGAAGTTTCGACCGAAACCGACTTTTACAGACGTGTTAAAATTATTGAATAAAAAATTATAAAATATCTAAAAAAAATATAAAATAAAACAATTTGATTAACAAGATATGAAACAAGCGATGTTTATACTGTCACGTTTTATGGCCGAATGTATTGCACGCACGGTATACGTGTTGGCCCAACGTCCAAAGCCAACGTCGGCCAATCTGCGGGACGCAGCTATACGATAGAAGGTGATGGCAATACACCGTGCTCGCTCTATCGTATAGCTGCGTCCCGTAGATTGGCCGACGTTGGGCCAACATGTATACCGTGCATATGAAAACGTCACAAGTCACATAAAACATCACGGTATACGCCAAAGAGAATATAACCTATATACGTGGTATACGCGATCACCTTTATGATCGGACATAAAGTATTCGTCCCTCTCGCACTTACATACAGCTAACAGTGAGGGACGAATGTCCGTCATAAAAGCCTCGCCTCCCTGTACTTCTGGTCCGATAGTGATATCGTATCGTGCAATGTGTACATGCTCTAAAGCTTGAATACATAGACGAATACGGGTTTACCGATTACCGATCGTTAATTTGGCATAAGTGGCAGAAGCCAGTGCTACACTAAAATAATCGTAAAAAATGTATTCCGTACTGTCAAGAAATTTCTAACCGTGTTTGTCACTAGTAATTTCACACAAATAATTATTGTTATGACATTATTCTTACTTTCAACAATATTGTGAAATATATATAGATCATTATTTATCAGTGTAAATAGTCATTTCTATATAACAACATGTGGAAAGGACTCAGGTTAACTCAAACTCATTTATCAAAATTGCGGTTCAATGGCCATAAAATTCAACCAGTCGGCGTTGCAGCTCTGGATTCGGTACTGAACCAGTGGTACAAGTTATGCCAGAAACCTCCAAAGGGTTTTGAAAAATATTTCCAACCTAGTTCAAGTCAAAAGCACCAGAAAAAGGCAGACAAAGATGACAGCCCTGCGCCGTCAAAAAGTTCACCGCCACCATCCAGACCGAGCTCTTCAAAGGATGACAAATGGAATATGAACATGTTCTCAAACACAGGCCCGGGCAGCGGCGGCGGTCGCAGCTCCTACGAAGGCGGCGACAGGGAAAAATGGATGATGTTTGGAGCCATGGGTGTTGTAACCTTACTCGCCTCGATAGCCTACTTCGAACTTAGATATAAAGAAATAAGCTGGAGAGACTTCATTAATCAGTATCTGAATAAAGGTATTGTTGAAAAACTAGAAGTAATTAACAAGAAATGGGTGAGAGTAAGATTACAACCAGGAGCAGCACTTGAGAGCAAGGTTATCTGGTTTGCTATTGGCAGTGTGGATTCCTTCGAGAGGAACTTGGAAAACGCACAAGTTGATATGGGAGTTGATGCACCAAACTTTGTTTCCGTGATTTACAAGACAGAAGTGGAAGCTTCTAGTTTAACTGGGATGTTGCCTACTCTGCTTATAATTGGATTCCTAATTTATATGATGCGCCGATCAGCCGACATGATGGGTCGCGGAGGCCGCAAGGGTGGTGGCCTCTTTGGAGGTGTGATGGAATCAACTGCTAAATTAATAAATCCAACTGACATTGGTGTAAAATTCCAAGATGTTGCTGGCTGTGAGGAAGCCAAGATTGAGATTATGGAGTTTGTGAATTTTCTGAAGAATCCTCAACAATATCTGGATTTGGGAGCCAAGATACCCAAAGGTGCCCTGCTCACCGGGCCACCAGGTACAGGTAAAACTTTGCTGGCTAAAGCCACTGCCGGAGAAGCAAATGTCCCGTTCCTTACAGTTTCTGGTTCTGAATTCTTGGAAATGTTTGTTGGTGTTGGTCCTTCCAGAGTTCGAGATATGTTTTCGATGGCTCGCAAGCATGCCCCTTGCATTTTATTTATTGATGAAATTGATGCAGTTGGTAGAAAGAGAGGTGGACGCAGTTTTGGAGGCCATTCAGAACAAGAAAACACTCTCAATCAACTCCTTGTAGAAATGGATGGTTTCAATACAACCACTAATGTTGTAGTTCTGGCAGCTACTAACAGAGTTGATATCCTTGACAAGGCATTAC
Organism: Cenopis cana; assembly: GCA_951800055.1. NCBI lineage: Eukaryota > Metazoa > Arthropoda > Insecta > Lepidoptera > Tortricidae > Cenopis > Cenopis cana. The sequence goes on from OX637472.1 coordinate 13,590,185, forward strand.
TTCGACCTGGAAGATTTGACAGACAAATCTTTGTACCGGCACCAGATATCAAGGGCAGAGCCTCAATTTTCAAAGTACATCTCCAACCATTGAAAACTACCATAAACAAGGAGAATTTGGCACGTAAAATGGCTGCATTAACTCCAGGTAATTTAATGCAATTTAAAATAATTTATACATATTAGTTGTACATTTGGCATAAGGGCAGAATTATCTTCTTAGGAACATGGATCAGATATCATACAAATTGTTTATTAACTTTACACTTTTTTTATTGTTTATTAGAACCCTATTTTACTAAGTCTTTACTGTCTCTCTTTCAGTCAGGCTATAACTCATGATATGACCCATAATAAGTAGTTGAAAATAACTACAAAAAGTAACTGGTCAAAATTGTTTCTGACCACTCTGTCAGATCTTGATTTGTGCCTTCAACCAAAAAAATTATATAAAAACTAGTTTTTGTTATGTCTTTCTTGTTGTAAGTCATAATTTATATGAGAAAAAATTAAACAATTAAACCTTATCTCAATACAAGAAATTCCAATCTGTCAAATTATTAATTTTAAATTAGAGGGAAAAATTGAAAAATTTAGGTTCTAAGCAGGACATGGGCAAAAATAATGCAATTAAAAGAATTTTGACCCAACTAAATCAATGACTCACTGACCCAAACTTAAAATTAGGTCCCCATACAACAAACATCTTTTTTAGTCTACCTTGATAATTGCTGCATCTCTTGAACTTATAGTAGCAATTTAAAATTGTAATTAAATAAAAAAATTAGGAAACCCGATTTTTTCGGTACAAATGCTACGGTTTTCCATTGTAAGAGAGCAGTATGAGCAATATAAGTATCCTGTTCTAACCTGCAAGTAAGATTGAGGCATAATAATATTTCCGTGAACTAAAACTAAACCAAGTTATGTAACATTTTAATCATAGATATTTATAATTTCCAGGTTTCACTGGTGCAGACATAGCAAATGTGTGCAATGAGGCTGCCCTGATAGCTGCCAGAGAGTTGGCTAACAACATCACACTGAAGAACTTCGAACAAGCCATTGAGAGAGTTGTTGCTGGCATGGAAAAGAAATCCAATGTACTCCAACCAGAGGAAAGGAAGATAGTTGCATACCATGAGGCAGGGCATGCTGTGGCTGGCTGGTTCCTACAACATGCAGACCCTCTGCTCAAGGTCTCCATCATCCCAAGAGGAAAAGGTCTTGGTTATGCTCAGTACTTGCCCAAAGAACAATACCTTTACAGCAAGGAACAGCTCTTTGATAGAATGTGCATGACTCTTGGTGGAAGGGTCAGTGAAGAGCTCTTCTTTGGCAGAATCACAACAGGCGCACAAGATGACTTGAAAAAGATAACACAAAGTGCCTATGCCCAAATAGTCCACTATGGTATGAACGCTAAAGTTGGTAATGTGTCATTTGAAATGCCACAGCCTGGCGAAATGGTCATAGATAAGCCCTATTCTGAGAAAACTGCAGAGCTAATTGATACTGAAGTCAGAGACTTAATTGATTCAGCGCATAAGCACACAACATTGCTACTCACGAAACACAAGGACAATATCACGAAAGTTGCAGAGAGGTTGCTGAAGCAAGAGATTTTGAGTAGAGATGACATGATTGAGTTACTGGGGCCCAGACCTTTCCCCGAAAAGAGTACTTATGAGGAGTTTGTTGAAGGCACAGGATCTTTAGAAGAGGATACCACATTACCAGAAGGTCTTAAAGACTGGAACAAAGAGAAACCAGTTGTACCAGGCCCAGAAAGCTTAAGAGAAGCCAAAACAAGCCCAAGTAAAAACTAGGTGTGATTAATGATGTAGATTATTGAGTTGTTAGTCAGTTTTATGTGAAATAAATATGTTAACTACCTTTTAAGACTTAAAGGGTTTTTGTTTACAGTAATTGAGATTTGTTTTAGTTTTATTTGTTGTAGATGTGTGAATCAATATCTGGAATTAGATCAGTACCTGTTCTTTATTGATGTGGGGACAAGTTAAAATGATTTCTATTTAATTGACACATAAGTACAAGCTGCATTTATTTTCCAATTCGAGGAACAATAACGAGCCCCTAGTGTAAATTACGTTTAACATGCTCGCTGTAATATCAGAATATCTGCAATAAACCAGCCATTTATTTATTACGCTTTTACTAGACATTGTACACACGCTTGTTTATAAAGTAAATATATTTCTGTCTATTGTTGTTTTACTTAACAACAGTTTTCAAAGCGTTACGGCTGCTATAGTGCGTGGCATCCACGATGACACGCCCCTCCAGAACGAATCTCATACTAATCTGTGCGCAATTGTACGGAATGGGCGGTAGAGGGGCGCGCCTTCGTGTATGACAAGCACTATAGGTACAGTCAGCTACAAAAAGATATACACGATTAGTCTGATCAAAAATAACTTCGCTAGACTATTAATTGAGTCTAGCGAAGTTATTTTTGAACAGACTAATCATATATATCTTTTTGCAGCTGACTGTACCTAAGCACAATGTAGGTATAACGAGTCATTGGAGAAGGACATAGGATACTTTTACCTTTTGTACCTTTTTCTTATGTGCAATAAAGTTTAAAGAAATTCTAATGTGATGAACGAGTTCTACACCGACAAAGGCCTGAGATATAATGACCTGCCCTGAGTAACTACACTGAACTGTTGCCATATTTAATCTCTAATCTGTCATATATATCTGGTTTACCCAACCGAATTGAGAACCTCCTCTTTTTTTTGAAGTTGTTTTTTTGACTAGGTAAAATGCTACTACCAAAAAGTATAGGGGAAAACAGTCGGGAAAAAGACTATAATGGGAAAGAGGAAAGCGTAGAATAAATAACGGACTACAATTTCGAGTACCAATATATTTAATTGGCCACTGGCTAAAATCAAAATTTACATTGCCTCCCTCTCCAAGTACCTAATTACTGATGATGCTGTACATAAAAATTGGAGGAACAACTTTAACAAAAAAAAAACAGGGTTATATTAAAATTATAATATGAAAATATTATTCAAATATTGGCTGAAAATACATCCAACCTTTATCTGTTTATTTAAATATTCACTACATTACATACTTTATACATCACCAATTTCTTAAGTAAATTCAGTTTTTGTACAATATAAAAAGAATCTTATATTATCATCTATGTTTATTACACGCGAGAAGTGCATAACACGCCCGCACGGCGTCCGGCCGACCGACCGACGGCAGTTAAGAGAAATCGTAACAAAATATTAAAATTATGGTAATTATTACGAGTAACTACACTATTTTATGTTCAACATTTTATGTTAAAATTCTTCAATTACATCTATACTTATTCTATCCTATCAATTAAATTATAAATGATGAAAAACATTTTTCTCATGATATCATTCAACAATAATCCATTAACAATTCACATTCCAATTGCTCATTTAGTACCGAACTGAAAAAAAATTATACCTAATCTCAGTAACAACGAAAGGTCCGTATCAATTACAGTCTCTGATTTTTTCTCCTTTTGGTTTGCGTCCGCGTTTTTTGCCAGAGTTGACGCCCGCGAGTACCGTTGCTTCCCGCTTCGGGAGACACGACTTGCAGAACCAATCCTCCGTCGCGCCCGGCTCCTCCGTGATGCCCACGCACACCCAGTGGTACCAGCCGTCGCAGCCGTCGCACCCTATCATGAGTGTTCCATTGTCTTGCAGCCCGCATGCCGGACAGACCCAGATCTTGTTCCCTTGCTCGTCCATGTAGAAGGGTGTCGGCAGCGGCCCGCTGGGCACCGGTACCGGGGCGGGCGCCACCTCGTCCGCCGCGGACGCTCCCTCATCGTCTAGCTCAACGTGGCCCTTCTTGGACAACGGCTTGAACAATATCCGCTTGTATTTGGTGTGACTCGAGGGAGGTCGGTTTTTCCTCGCGGGCGAGCTGCTGGACGGCGGCGGAGACGACCCTGACCCGTCCGTCTCGCCGATGTGGTTGTGCTTCGATTGCTTCTGCTTCGGCGGGCCCGTCACGAGCGCGGATATCTGCGCCAGCTCCGGTGATCGACTGTGTTCCCGCGAGACGTGGTCCTCCTTCAGCGGTGAGCTCTCCTCGTCCTCCTTTTTGACCACAGGTTTAATATTAAGTTTAAAAATGTCCGGCGAACTCGGAGGCATTGGGGAATTCGAGTTGGATGAATTGAGCTTAAGGGTCAATTTGGGTACCAAGCCGTCGGCGAGTTTCTCTTTTTTCTTGTCTTTCTTTTCCTTTTTAATTTTTTCTTTACCCTCCTGTTTCTCCTCCTTGTCCTTTTTCTTTTCACTCTTATCCTTCATTTTGTCCTTCTTATCTTTCTTCTTCTTAATTTTGATGCCATCTTTATCTTTCTTTTCCTTTTTATGAGATTTGTCCTTTTTCTTTTCCGTTTTTTCAAGGGCCCGCTCCTGGGCAACCTCGGGGTGTGGCGTGTCGAGTGGCCTCGGCCGCGGCTCTGGCTCAGGCGGCGTCGGCGCGGCGGGTGCAGGCGCGGGTGAAGGGGCGCGGATCGGGGGCGGGGGCTCTCTCGCCGGCTCTTGCCTAACCGGATCTACTTTAGGAGGATTTAACTCTATCGTAATATCAGGTTGTATAGGAGGCATTTTATACATATTAGATTTGTGTTCTTTATGTGATTTTGTTTTATGTTTTTGAAGAATATTTGGAATGGTTGGTGACTTGTGCTTATCGTGTCGATCCTTGTCGCGCGACATGGGAGACTTATGCATACTTCTATCTTCGTCGTTATCTACAGGAATTACTTCTAAGCTAGGGCGTCGTAACATGGGAGGAATTTTACTTGAAGAGGAACGCGAGGAGTGGGGGAAGTTACCCAGTGGCATGAGTGGATTCATGCCGGGGCCGAGAGCACCAGGCAGAAAACTGGGTCCGGGAATTAAACCTGGACCTCCTGCACCTAAAAATGCATTTTGTAGTAAACCTGGAGGAGGCAGACCCCTCAATGCTGGGTTGTTGGCTAAAGCGAGAAAATCACCTCCAGGTAAAAGGTTGGAGTTTGGTATTAGTCCTGGGCCTGGCATCAAGCCCCTACCCGGAGGCATGGCTGGAAAGAATGGGAAACCAGAATGCATAGGTGGCATTTTTGATTCATTCTTTGGCCTACTTGATTTTGGTAATTTCATATTCATTAATTTCATTTTCTGCTTTTCTGCTTTAGCCATTTCATGTGCTAACTGCTGTTGTTGTTTCTTTATTAATTTGGCTTCTAATTTTGCTGCTTTTTCAGCTGCTTTATCTTTCTTTTCTTTGTGTTTCTTTTCCTTTTTATTAATTTTAGGACTGACACTAGCTACATCTTTGGGATATGGTGCTTGAAGGGATTTATTAATTGATAAACTTGGGCGCAAATCTAAGGGCATAAACCTGGGGTGGCCCATGGGACTTGCTTCCATTGAATCATCATCAATGCTTATCACTTCATTAGCTCTAAGGTCCATATCTTTCGACAAATCTAATGCACTACTATCATTATTGTTCACAATTGCATTTTCAGATTTAACCCTAACATTTTCATGTATTACACTTTCACTTGGGTTTTCATGTGCAGCATCCTGCACCTTTGAGATCATACCTTCAGACTGTGTTTTATCAGTAACAACCTCTGGAGCATTTTTATCTTCTTTAGATTTGTTCGTTATTCTTTTAAAAATATTAACTTTTGATCTGTCTGGTTGGGAAGCCAATTTCTCTTCATCATCAATGATTTCCTTTTTAATTTCCGTTTCACGTAAGAACGAATTAGCTGTTGGCTGTTTGTGAATTGGCATAGAATTTGATACAAGAGGTGATTTGTGGATTGGTATCTTTCTTGGTACCGGAATTGAATCTTCAGCCATTGCAAAATGTTTGGGGACTGCAGGTGGTGGAATATCAATTGGTTCCTCTTTGATGACTGGGCGGACAGGCTCCATGATAGGGGCAGGCACGGGCGGTGGCACTGCTGGCCGCAGGCTCGGACTCGGGCTAGGACGTGGGCTGTGCAGCGGAGGCGGGGGCTTGTGAGGCGGTGCCACTCTCGGCGCCGGCATTGTCACGTGATTATGATGAGTTGGATGGACATCTTTACTTTTCATTGGGTACCCAGGAGGATATTTATCTGATTTACTACTATCTCTAGATTTACTACTCTCTCCTTTATGAGTCTTGTCTTTCCTTTTACTTTTCATAATTTTACCATTCAATTGTTTATTCTTCTTAGACTTCTTATCACTTTTTTCCAATGTTGGTGGTTTTGCAACATTAGAATGATGTGAATTTGCCTTATTTTTGTCAGAGTGTTTTTCTGATATAATAGTAGGAGGCCTGGCTTCCGGCAATTTGCCTTCCCTTGCAGGAGACAGAAAGCCAGACATAGTCATCATGACACTGCTGATTTCTCTTGTCCGCTCTTCCTCATCCAACCGTAATCTTGGTCTCTTACTGTTAGGCAATGAGACAGGATCAATTGGCCGTTTGAAAATATCTTTTGATTTCTTTGGACTATCTGTAACTGATATTTCCGGGCTAGTGCATGTTGTACTAGTGGTCTCAACTGTGTCAATACCATTTTGACGAATTTCAATAGTGTCAGCAACAATAGGAGTATCCCGTTCCTTTTCAGGGTACATGGGAGGCAGATGTTCATGCACATGCATGGGCCTTGTGACGACTTCATGGCTGCCGGGTTTCAAAAAATTCAAATTAGATTCTTTATGCTTCGGGAACTTGTCAACATTGACTGGTGGTGGCACAGGTGGAACACTGCGCGTATACTCTGCTAATTCGGGCAATTGCACGTTTAGATCGCGAAACACTAATCCTAGGTCATGTAAATTTGGTTCAGTCCTATTAAATTGCTCTGCATATCTGTTGGCTTGTGTCCCAAGTGTATGGATGTACTTTTCAAGCACATGCATCAGAATATCCAGTGGTGTCGAATTTATACCATTCCAACCGATAGTTTGGCATATTTGCGCAACATTCCTTCGCAGTATCTCACGGGCGTACGCCTCTGACATTATGACACCAACAAAGTTATCTGGAACAAGTTGAAATACCGGATTTATTAAAACAATTATCATGTACATGATCAAGAAATAAATAAACTGCCACATCTTTTAGTTCTAAAGCAGTACACCACCATGTTACACACGGCAGGAGGGCTAAAACAGTAATTCTCAGGACTCCAGTACCTGCAAGTGTCTAGTAGTACAGAGATGAGATTGCGAATGGACGTAGACTTGAAGTTTGGGACACACATGTATGCAATACTACAATCTTCAATAGTTAGGGATAATTTATAAAGACACTTAAATCGATTACAAAGCAAAATAATGAAGTGTTTACGTAAAAACTTCTCAGCATTCTAAAAACACAGTGCCCCGTGCGCCATGATTGCATTTTGGGTTGTCAATGTTTGGTGTTGCCAGCGCAAATTATAAAAATGGCGGTCTCTTTGCGATGCGTTCAGTCTTGCGTTCTGTAATAAAATAAATGTTTTCTTGCTGTGTATATTTAGGCTGTTTTACGATTGTATAATCTAAAGCATAATTAAGAGTCGCTAAAATGTGTTATAACTGATAAACATTCAAAATCGCAGATTCGAAGAATTTTGACATGACATGTGACAACAATTATTTTTAACCCATTCGAGGCCCATGAACGCTACGTGTTTTACGCCGTACCGCAAAGTAACTAAGTATTAACATGTGGTTAGCACCATTTTTAGGGTTCCGTAGTAAACAAGGAACCCTTATAGTTTCGCCATGTCCGTCCGTCCGTTCGACCCCCGTTTTTCTCAGTAACCGTTAGTACTAGAAAGCTGTAATTTGGCATGAGTATACATATCAATGACGCCGACAAAACGGCAGAATAAAATGTTTAAAAAAAAATTTTTTTAGGGTACCTCCCGTACATGTAAAATGATGGTGAAATTTTTTTTTCTGCCAGACCCCATCGTGAGGGTAATCGTTGGATAGCTCTTTTAAAAATATTATATAGTTTCTAAAAGCATTTTTTGATTAAAGAATTGGTTAGCGTGATATTAAGCTTTGAAGTGATAAATTTTGTTATGGTCAAGTGTCCCCCCCCCCCCCTGCCAGTTAAACGGTGGCTACTAGGCATGTGAAAAAAATCATGATAGTATATACGATGAATTTAAAAGGAAAACTATCACAGCTAAGTAGACATTACTAGTTAACGAGTAATAGTCGAACTTCAGAAATGTACCTTGCAAAAGCAAACTTTCGTACAATTTCCATTGATGCCTTAGATAATGTTGTTAATTCTGTCAAAAACATAGTAAATATAAGTTTGCGAACTTTTTAGTCCATATAATGTAACGGGTGGACGACTACGGAACCATACCTTGCGCGTGGTCCGACACGCACTTGTTTCATCTTGTAACGATAATCACCCGTAGAGCCGCTTGATTGACGATAATAAGTATGTTGGGACGGTCATGGGTCATGGGTCATTCTTAACAAAGTACATATGAAATCATAATGTGTACCCAAATTTTTTTCTCATATATTTTATCCGCTGAGTTACGAAAATCCCATACGTTTTGTAACTCAATGGAAAAAAATTTTAGGACAATGTAGGAAATTGTGCAAATTATTGTTCAGAATAAGGAACTCAATCTACCCAATATTTTTTAGCGTAATCGAAACAAAAATATTACGAAAAACTACAACACCAAAAAAATTGGCCAACATATTTAGATAGTTTCCATTTTAAGCTGATTTATGCAAAACATTAGTTAAGAAATTTATTCATGAAGTTAAGAATATTTTGCTACTAATTTTTATTTGTTTCAATATACTTAGGAAGCTTGTGAAAAATGCAAAAGACTCGCCAAAAAAGTTAAACCGATGACATTAGCTTTTATATATACATATATATATATATATATATATATATAATCATCATCATCATCGGGCCTATTACATCTTGACAGATGATTTAAACAGCGTCTGCACGCGAGAGACAACTCCTCTCGTGACTATGTAATCCAATCCGGGATCGACAAATATATATATACATACACAGGGTGTTCGGCACATGGGCCGTCAATATTTTGGGAGTGCTGGTTAGGTCATTTGCTGCCTTTCCACCCTTGGACTCTGGGTCCCAAGAGTGACGGTCATGGAGGTACGATTTTTTTAAAAGCTTTTTCCTAAATTACCCAAAATCTGACATTCGAAAACCCATAACTTTTTTGTGTATGCGTGATTTATTTAAGTGTCTTTCGTCTACGTACGTGTGCATAAAAAATACTAATTTCTTGATACTAATAATACCAAAAAATGAACACATGGACCTTTAAAAAACAAGACCGTCACCCAGGGTGCAAGGGTGGAAAGGTAGCAAACATGGAACAAGTATAAGATGGAACTGGCGATACACACATACAAAGGTGTGTGAAGGAGATGTAAGCATAGACAATAACACACGTGGGAGCGAGAAAAAATGACATATCTTCTGTCCCTCATCGCGTATAAGGAACCGATTATTTGTCACCGGCCGTTGTCACCGAAATGTCATCGATGAACCAGTGGCCAGAGTATAAAAAAATATGTTACCCATAATGTTGGGTAAACTAAACCGGCACGAATGTTAAAAATAACAGATAAAAAATTTAATTGTGACGTGATTAGAATACTATTGTGAATTTCATTATTATAATGGCTGAATAACTAAGACGTTTTAATCTAATCGTGATTTTGTTAACTTTAATGTAGGCATTAAATTAGTACACATTTATATCGTAATTGGGAGGACATCGGATGTTTTGTGTTTGCCCGCTAATATTTACTAAGAGTTTATTTTGAACATTCCCAATAATTAAAAACCTACTTTGTCAGTAAAAATGGGGAGATTATTCTTTTTGTGGTAACCCCAGAAAAAACTGTCACAATATCTCCGTCCTTGTGTGTGATTTGCTAACCCTCCTTCTATGTATCCTCTTTCTACGGTAGCAAATGACCCAACCAGCACCCCAAACAATTTTGACGGTCCGTGTGCCGAACATCCTGTATACAACAACGCTGGCAGATAAAGCCGGCTACACAAAGCCCTGCCTGCAGGGCCCTGCTTGCAGTGCCACTGCCAAATCGTATTGTGTGTAGGCATGCAGGGCCGATTTTTTTATCTGTTAAATCGGCCCTGCATGCCTACACACAATACGATTTGGCAGTGGCACTGCAAGCAGGGCCCTGCAGGCAGGGCTTTGTGTAGGCAGCTTAAGCGTACGGTCTACCTTAATAGTTATAGTAACAGCCTTATCACACTACCCTATCGGTAGGGCCCTAACTCGAGGAGGGGAGTTAAACTATCTCGCTCTAAGTGAGATGCTTTAACTCCCCTCCCCCAGTTAGGGCCCTACCGATAGGGTAGTGTGATAAGCCTTTAAGCGAATATCGCAGGCCAACACACACAAAGTTTTTTTTTTATTTGTACGTCTAATCATTTTTTTACTTACCAGGTTTTTAATTAAAAGTACCTATGTGTTTTAGCTATAGTGCGCGGCATTCACGACGACGCGCCCCTCCTCATCTAATCTGTGTGTTACGGAACGGAACCCTAAAACGTACAAAGGGCAGTGTTTCAAGTGGAAAAAACATAAACGGTTAATTTCTCTATGGTAAGATTGGTAAAAAAAAATAGGAAGTGTTGTTCTGTCATGTCCATGACAGTTTTGTGAGTTTTGTCAAAACTGCAAATGGTCGACTGATGTGCTTTTTTGTAAAGAAGTTCATAATTTTGTCGTCTTTTGTATTTAACGCATTTATAAACCATAGAAATTCAAGGAAACAGTCTTTACGTATTATAAGTATAGTTCACGATTTTTGAAAATACCCATTACCCAGTGTTGGTCGGTGGTCTTGAACTCTAATTGTCATGGAGCAATATTTAGAGTAACTAATATTTTTGGATTAATATCGACTGGTTGGATACTGTAATAATGACGACGTCTTCAGAAGATGTTTTGCTTAGTGTGGGCTACGTACGGTATAAGAAAGGTGACGGTACATTGTATGTGATGAATCAGAGGTTGGCATGGATGCTGGAAAATAGAGACACTGTCGCCGTTTCGCATAAGTATGCTGATATAAAAAGTAAGTCAATATTTTGAACGTTTAGCATAAAAGGTTTATAATAAGTGTAATTTGCATTTTCTTAATAAATGCTGATGCTTTTATTATGCTGAAACCAGATCTTCTCAAGGAACTGGAAGTCGTAAATAGTCTTAAATGTGTCCCACAGTTTTAATTGACCGCGGTTTTACGAAGTCAAGATGTGTTAAAGTAATTTGTGTAAGATTGTCTCCTGCTGTTTATCTATTTTCCATGAATGTAATTAATGACAAGGATGTGTTACAATTAAATGTAAACACTAATTCTGAATTTTATAGCCCAAAAAATTTCTCCCGTCGGCAAGCCAAAAGTGCAACTGCAAGTGGTGTTACATGATGGGACATGTTCCACATTCCACTTTGTCAACCCGGCTGGCCCTGAAGCGCAGGCCAAAGACCGGGATCAGGTGAAAGGCCTGCTGGTGAACTTGTTACCCAAGTTCAAGAGGCAAATTGATGGAGAACTTGAGATGAAATCCAGGTATGACATTAATATCTATGGTTTAAGAGTCTATTACAGGCAGGGTCATACATAGGTATGGGTCACTCTAAGTGTAAGACCTGAGGGGATGCTCGAGGTGGGTGTGCATGTTAAAAAATTTAAACTCATACTGGTGTCGTGAGTCACCGCTCACTGCACGCACGCTTGCCCGCCCCGCTGCACGCCACTCAGTCCACTCAGGCCTTAGGGCCGATTCACACCGGAATGGCAGTGGCCAGCAGCAGTCGGCATTTAGAATAATGAATTGTGTTGGTTGTGATTTGATATTTATTTATGAGTAGTGTTCAGAGTTTCGGTGGCAAATTTCACAGAGGTAAATGGAGTCGCCTAACTATTTTTTTGATTAAACGAATAACGATTAAATGATTAATTTTGCATAATACTTCTTATAATTATCTTGCGAACATAACCTTTATACCACGATAACACAGGACTACTAATAACACAAATATGTAGGTAAACATTGTTTAATAAATTTATTTATTTTTACTTATTAGTTACATACGTACAAACTTGTCACGTAAACCGTCGGGACAGTATAACCTCGTAAGGCCCTATGTACATTTTAATGTACAAAATCAAATTGAGTTTCAAACTTTAACAAAATTAATGAAGGTTCCAAATCACAAAAATCTGGGTCTTGTCTTGTTTGTACCTGCCGCCATTTAATGTCATACTAAGTACTTTAGGTAAATGAATAATTTATTTATTCAAATCTTAAAAAGTTAATCATAAAAACGACTCCATTACCCACTGTGTGAAATTTGCCACTGAAACTCCGAACACTATTTATGAGTATTTGTGTTTTTTTTAAAATAAAGGTCCATTACTATTAACCCGTCCTCTCCTGTCGAAAATATATACAATAACATTGTTTTGTTATGTGGCACATTGAGAGGATGGCTTAACTTATATACTTAAAATTATTTGAACTGTCCGAGTTGTATCAAATTAGGCTGTTCAAAAAGCGACTTTACTGTCCAAGCGTGAAGATTCAAAGTCCAATGACAAGTTTTCTAAAATGTTGGACATTTTAAATAATTTCTACTTTACTTTATGACTAAATATGTGTCATATAAAAAAATCCTTACAACTTTTATGTATCATAAATTTTCAATTATGAAGTAGATTAGACAACAAATTCATGCCAATAAATCTTTTAATAGATTCCACTTAATTTTTAGATTGTTGTCACTCCACCCAACTCTGAAGCATTTATATGAAGACTTAGTGATATCAAAAGTGATTAACAGTGAAGAATATTGGAACACACCCACTCTAAAACATTATACAGAATCCAATAATATTAAGCAAGAAGCTGGTAAGTAATGCTAAATCCAATTCCGAAGTGAAGGCTTAGTAGATCAAAGAGAAAGTAGATAATCAAATCAGTGAATGACAACCAAAAGTCACTTACACAAAGGACAAATACCTTAAAATAAAGTTCGGATATCGGCTTCATTTCAGCACTGATATATGAAGTTTCTAAGAGTAATAACAGTTTTGCTAGTGTGTGTAGTTTTGGTGTCCACTGATGGAGTATGCATACTCTAGAAGATTTTTACTTTTTTTTAGGTGTCTCTGGAGCATTTCTGGCGGACATTCAGCCCCAAACAGATGGCTGCAATGGCCTCAAATACAATCTCACGCAGGATATAATAGACGCCATATTTAAAACATACCCTGCAGTCAGAAAGAAACACGTAGACTATGTGCCCAATAAGATGACGGAAGCTGAATTCTGGACCAAGTTTTTCCAATCTCATTATTTTCATAGGTCAGTATTCTTCATATCTGTCATTAAAGTTCATTTCTCAATAATTAGTTATAGGTTTGCACTGTCTAGTTTTCCGCAACTCAATATCGATATCATATTTGCTGGCAATAATCATGCCAACTCAATTCTACCAGAAAGCTTAGCAAATCCTTGATTATGCCGAACTATTGGCATTGTCCTCGGCCACAAGATGAAGCCAGGAGTCATGGGTGGCTGTTTTTCTTCCTCAATGCAGGCTCTGCAGAAGAATAATGAATTACAAGTAGTGGTAACTAAATCATTCACGATAGACGGGCTGATCACTCATCGATTGATTCGATTTATGATGTAACACTCTTAATCTGTAAGTAACGTTGAATTTCGTAACTTCACTTATATAGGCAGTACAGGCGAAGTAATGACGGCATATAAAGGCACCAAGCAGCACCTTTAAATAAATATTTCAATTTATTTCAATTTAATTTTTTATTTTCAAGTAGGCCATTACACAGCACTTTTGAAAAGTCATACAATAACAAAATAAAAAATATATCAATAATTGTACAAACGAACAATGTCAAAATTAATATGAAATAAAATAAAACTGTAAATTATAATAAAATCATGTCAAAAGGCTTAAAATTAACAACAACATACATTAAACAGAAAAGTCACAGAATAAAAAAAATAAAAATTAACAACAACAAAGATATCAAAAATTGTACAAAACAATGTCAATTTTATATATAATAGAAAAAAAAAACAGTATTGTTATACAATCATGTCATTAAAACTTTAAAAAAAACAAACATAAATGCTATTGGCAATATAACAATAGGTATAATAGGTATGTCAAATTGTTTTTTTTTTTTTAAAAGAATTTGAGCAATTCAATCCCATGCATTTTTATCAGTAAGATAATCCTTGGCGCTGTAGTAAGCTTTACAAATTAGTTTATTTTTGACTTATTTTTTAAATTTGTTAACTGGAAGTTCCGTCACACTACTTGGGAGTTTATTATAGAACCGAATAAAGTTTCCATTGAAAGAGTTTCGGATTTTTTGTAATCGCGTATTTGGCATTGCAAGTTTATATTTATTTCTTGTATTAATATTATGTTTGTCACAATTTCTCTTGAAGTTATTGATATTTTTATGAACATACAGTATATTTTCATAAATGTATTGACAATGCACTGTCAACACATTTATTTCTTTAAACTTATTTCTTAACGATTCCCTAGGACTCATCTTATAAATCGAACGTATGGCACGCTTTTGCAGTACAAAATAGTAGTTTATGCAACTGGTACATAATGAGGGGCATTAAACACGAGTGTGTTTTATGAAACGAGCCGAAGGCGAGTTTCATAATAAGGTCACACGAGTGTTTTAATGCCTAATTATGTACAGTTGCATACATTACTTTATCTACACACATATTATAATTACTCTAAGATGGGTTCAGAAACCGTAGTAAATAAATACAATAATTGTGTTAATACAACCTTTTTTGCACGGTTGCGGAAATATCGAAATCAGAACTGGCAACAGATACCTGAATGTTATTTTAAAAAATAAAGAGTCCTTATTCTGATGTGATCATGTCGTTCTAGCTCAAATTTCGTGCGATATATACTAAAAAAACATCGAGCTGACATTTCGCATCGACTGAATTTGAATTTTCAGTGATACTAGAATAGGGACATGTCAACTTTGACATTTAAATTTTGACAGTTTTGTTTGACGTAATATTTTAACATCATATATGAGATTAAAATGAAATATTTTATTACTGCTGTAGCCTTAGCCATAGATAAGAAAATTGCCATAAATTCATTGAATGTTGAAATGAGAGTCATTTTCTACGGTTTCCGAACGCATATTAGAGGATTTATGATATGTGTGTAGATAAACGGTATTTATGTCAGCTGCACTACCCCATAGTAAAATGCCGTATGCCATTACGTTATGAATAAAAAACTAGGCAAAGATACGTTTCAACGGTAGTTTGTATATTTTCAACAGAGACCGCATAGCGTCTTCATCCAGCAAAGATTTGTTCGGAGAGTGTGCCAAGCTGGACGACCATGCCATCGCCTCTGCAATGAAACACACTACACTGGACCTCACGGTTTGACATTTTACAAATTATTTACATATCAAGAAACAAAGTTTTGAAGGAGAGTTCATTGCACGTAATTGTAGCTGCATCATTTTATCGATTCGATGCTTTTTTTTCGAAGCTATTGTAGTAAAAATTGAAAAACAATCCTTAATCGCGCATAAAGAGCTAATGTAAAATATATATTTTTGTCCCGAATCACAGAATAAGTAATAGTACAAGTACAGAAGTTTCTCTGCTAAGAAATTCCTCGTTTAGGTATGCCAAACGTGCCTAAACGTGACCATCTCTTTCTCTCGCACGCAACGCGCTCTTTCGAGGCCCCGCCCTCAGCGCTAGGGTTACCACCAGCGAGAACCTATTTTAATATATGTACTTTATTATTAGTAGTGTTGTTTACAATACAATTACGAATAGTACTTTTAAGGTTCCGTAGCCAAAATGGTGAAAACGGAACCCGTCCGTCCGTCTTTTCATCTGTATGTGACAGCCGATGTACTCGGAGACTGTAAGCACTACAAATAGAATTAAAACATTTAGCAGGAAGGTGTGTTCTACTCGTATGAACCGCTACGTAAAAGTGATGTGAAATGACGAAAAAATATTAAAGTAGGGGGAGGGGGTACTCCATACATGTAACCAGGGGATACAAAGTTTTATATAATTTTTAAAGGCATCACTTTAAAAAATAAAACAGGTTTCTTAGAACCAACGTTTTCATTTTCGTTTTCTTTTATGTCAACCGTTGGTGAATACCAAACTCAATGACCGTTTTTACGTCTACGTTCTTATTATTATTGGTGCAACCTGCTGCAATACAATAATGCTGTTTTGACATTATTATTTAACACGAAACTACACGAAAAGAATTATTTTTTATGATCGTACAAGCGCGTGCGCGTGCGATCCGTAACGCTGCTCCGCAGCCATTGAATAGTCACACAATGTGTGAGCCGGCGGCCGCATGTACTTTGCGCGGCGCGATGACGTCACGGTAGTAAGCCCCTCCTGCCCGAATAAAATAGTACACTCATGTCAGTCATGTTAATTAGAATTAAACAAGTTTTGTGCTGATTATCATACATATACTCGTAAACGTTTCAGGTGGATCTGTTGAAATTCTCAGAACCTATACCTCTCTTACCCACTGAAGACGATGTACCCGCGGAAAAGGACAAAGGCGACAGCACGTCCATACACCGAAACATGATTAAACGATTCAACCAACATTCTATTATGGTAAGTTGAACAATCGGCTATAAAACTATAAAGTTTTTCAGAATGCATTGTGTCAACAGCTGCTAACTGTGGTGTCTGTGTAGGTTATTTTTCGCCATAGTTTTTTCATTGGTGTGTTTATGTTTGAGTTGGACGAATTGGACGTATTATTTTAAAGATACTACTATCTCGAGCGGTTTTGATGTTGTTATATTATAAGAATCATGATACCATGAACAACGAGGTTGGTATTGATATTGAATTTTAACAAAACATCACTTTGCAGGTGCTCAAAGCTAGTCAAAAAACAAATTCTAGTAGTAGTGATAGCAATAGTAAAACTACAAACAATAACAATAAAGTGGTAGAAAATGGAGTGAAAGAAACAAATGGCACCGCTGAGAAGAGGCCAGCAGACGAGAAAAGTGCTTCAGAACCTGTGAATAAGAAAAAGAGAATATTAGAGAAGATACATTATGAGGATCTAGAAGATTCCAATAGGAATGAAGATGCACAGGAGTTAAAATTATCTAAGGTAAAGCCGAGTCGGATATGCTCTTCTTAAGTTTCGTATGATTAAACATCTGTATCTTCTGCCTTAGTTTGTGTAGGATTACCTACTGGAATCAATCCCGTATATTTGCCTGTTTGAATCATTAAAATGTCTGAATGTTTTTTAATCACAGATCGTAACTTCATTTCCAGATTGAAAGGTATCTATTAGGGCCGTCATCGCAAGTAAACCAATCAAGTTCGAATACAAGTCACCCACCTCCTTTGTCGGCATTAGCGTCAATATGTCAGGTAAGAGCTCAGTTGAACGAATGTTTTTGTCTTTATTATCTACTGGCTTTTGCCCGCGACTTCGTTCGTGTAAACTTCCACTCCCTATTTCATCCCTTTGAGGGATGATTTTTGGGATAAAACGTATTATATATGTTAATCTAGGTTATATAAACTCGTTACAAGTTTCGTAATAATCTGTTTAGCCGTTTTTGCGTGATTAAGTAACAAACATTCGAACATCTAAACATCCAAACATTTGCATTTATAATATTATTAGTAGGATCAAGGCTCTGTTAACGGATCTGAACTGCTGGATCCAAACTGGGGACCGATTTTTGAGTGTCGAACGCTCGACTTTTCACTCGAGATCTGTCAAAAAATTATGATGATTTGAATTGATATGATGGTGTGGTCCGAAAGGGTACCCTCCGCCACCATTGATGCGAAGTCCCAACGACGTCGCCCATCTTGACCCACACGACGGCTGCCACCCATCCTAACTACGCCACTAGCGCGCGTTATTTTGGCTTACATTGTCTAAAATGGGTGTGTTTATGCAGGCGTGGTCGAGCGGGCAGCAGTGCGCGCGGCCGGTGCGCGTGGGCGCGGCGGGCTGCGTGGCGGCGCTGGGCGAGCTCAGCCCCGGCGGCGCGCTCATGCGGCAGCACCACGCCGCCGCCATGGCGCGTAAGTCTACCCACCCACGACCTGTACCTCAAGGTCTGGTCCACCATTCGGCGGAGTTGTTTGACAAGTCAAAATGCACAAATGTTGTCACAGTACGGCCAGTGCTGTTCATATCGATATTATTTAAGGCGTCTCTAGACGTACGGATCTTACGGACCAATTTATCGGTTACCCCTTGGTGCTTGCCGAGATCATCGAAAATCGAAATTAGTAGTGTTTCTCTCAATCTAAAATGCTCTCAATTTGACAAATGAAAATGATTTGTAAATTTTATGTTTTTTTTCATATTTCTCATATTTATTTTACTTTTGTCCGCTTAACGAGCCATTAGTTGCCGAAAAGTAGAAAATTTTACATTTATTAAATTAGGTAGTAAAGTAGTAGGACTTAAATCTTGATCGAAAAAACTTCCTATCGAATAGTATATCGATTTTAATATTCCGAAAAATGCTGGCACATTTTTGTTCGTGATTAAGAGGGTATAGTTAGTTACTTTATACTTAGCGACCTATTTTTATCGATATATACAGTTACTTTTTTTTTCTACTTCTGGCAACATCTCATCTGCCAGTTTACTCCGCCGAATTATGGACTTGACCTTAGTATTAAGTTTTTTCGAAACAAAACACAAACGAACACGTTTGCGTTTAGTCTTAATTTATATGGCAAAAATAGTTACCATCTAAGGCCACCAGAGGCGCTGCTCGCGTTGCCTTACAAAATGAGACTAAACGCATACGCGTTTGTTGGTGTTTTGTTTCGAAAAAAACTTATACTAGAGGTTCTGAGTGCCATGTGGCTGATGCGGCGGAGCGTTGATTTATTCATTCAGTACGTACCCTAAGTAAAGAGGTAGTATAGATGCGTGGAGTAGGTATAGAGGCGTAAAGGCGAGCGGGCAGCAGTGCGCGCGGCGGACTGAATAGCGGCGGCAGAACCAAGTGTTTCAAGCATGCACAACGAGCCACTTTGTCGTGAGGTCTGCAAGTTGGAGCTCTTCCACGACCAACTAACCAGCTGAAGTTGTCAATCTACTCGTACAGGATTAAAGATCATTTATTTGCTTAAACATGAGTATAAAAATGAGTTTGGATTCGGACCAAAAATCAAACACACAAAAAAAAACATTGCCCGTCCGACATTTCTGAAGTCTGCGCACTTTAGGTGTTCATTGATGGTTTAGTCAGTTGGCAGGTAAACCGGCGTCCGGGAATCCTTGCCCGCCAACGGATCTTTAAAGCGGAAAGCCCATGCTCACTATGTATATCTTATTTCTACAGAGCTGATCCCAGCTGACGTGAAAGCCGAGCTGAACCGCCTGTACCTGTCTGCGGGGGAGCTGTTGCGCGAGCTGTGGCGGTGCTTCCCCGCGCCGGCGGCGCCCGCGCTCGAGGCGGACAGCGCTCGTGCGGAGAAGTTCTACGAGGCGCTGCTCCGCTTCAGGAACGTCAAGCTGAGGCCGTTCGAGGTACGTGGGAGGGGAGATTGTACTTGTCAGGAAGGGAGCTGTACCCAAGCTGTCGCTGTTCTGGCTCTCGCGTAGGAAACTGGTAGTGCGCGTGCGCGGAGAAGTTCTACGAGGCGCTTCTACGATTCAGGAACCCTCAAGCTGAGGCCGTTCGAGGTACGTGGGAGGGGAGATTGTACTGGTCAGGGAGGGAGCTGTACCCAAGCTCTTGCTGTTCTGGCTCTCGCGTAGGAAACTGGTAGTGCGCGTGCGCGGAGAAGTTCTACGAGGCGCTGCTACGATTCAGGAACCCTCAAGCTGAGGCCGTTCGAGGTACGTGGGAGGGGAGATTGTACTTGTCAGGGAGGGAGCTGTACCCAAGCTGTTGCTTTTCTGGCTCTCGCGTAGGAAACTGGTAGTGCGTGTGCGCGGAGAAGTTCTACGAGGCGCTTCTACGATTCAGGAACCTCAAGCTGAGGCCGTTCGAGGTACGTGGGAGGGGAGATTGTACTTGTCAGGGAGGGAGCTGTACCCAAGCTGTCGCTGTTCTGGCTCTCGCGTAGGAAACTGGTAGTGCGCGTGCGCGGAGAAGTTCTACGAGGCGCTTCTACGATTCAGGAACCTCAAGCTGAGGCCGTTCGAGGTACGTGGGAGGGGAGATTGTACTTGTCAGGGAGGGAGCTGTACCCAAGCTGTCCCTGTTCTGTTCTGACTCGCGTAGGAAACTGGTAGTGCGCGTGCGCGGAGAAGTTCTACGAGGCGCTGCTCCGCTTCAGGAACCTTAAGCTGAGGCTGTTCGAGGTACGTGGGAGTGACGATTGTACTTGTCAGGGCGGGAGCTGTAGCCATGTTTCTGGCTCTCGCGTAGGAGGCAGACAGCGCGCGCAGAGATGTTCTAGGAGGCGCTGCTACGATTCAGGAACCTCAAGCTGAGGCCGTTCGGTTCGAGGTACGTGAAGCTTAAAGGCTTGGTCACACCGCTTGCGCGACGCAAAGCGCGTGTCAAAGTGTATGAAACCGTCGCGCAGTCTGTGTGGCGTCGCTAACCTGTTAGCATACGTTCCGGCGCGCAGCGGTCGCATCGCGCGGACTTCGCGCAACGCTGTGTGACCAAGCTTTAAGCCGTTCGAGGTACACTCACAGTAGTGATATTGATATTCATTTATTTCATATATCATTACATTATAAATTACATTTAATGTCAATCTATAAGAATGAATATTATGAATTATGATCGTCAAACGAGAATACAATTATTATTCATTATATTACGAATAGAAATAAAAATCAAAAACGCCGATGTTCACTGTTCATGAGTGTGTAGTCTACTAGTGCTTGGATCATTTGGGTTGCCTCATGCTCGTTGTCGAATTGATATGAATAAACCTAGTCATCATCATCATTCATTTATTTGCTTTTAACACATTACAATGCATGCAAATACATTTCAAAAATAATAATAACACACAGAAGTAGTTGATCATCATCATCATCATCATCATCTTAAGAGCCGAGCTCTTGTCGGTGCAGCTTGATGCAGTTCTCTCCATCTTTGTCGGTCCGAGGCCAGCCTCTTGACGTCCTGATACGACACGACATCCACATCCTCCTTTATCTGGTTCATATAACTTTTCCTTGGTCTTCCTCTTCCTCTTTTCCCATTTATTTTCCCTTCTATAATGTTTCTGATGTAGTTGTCGTGTCGTAGCAGGTGGCCTATCATTCTTCCTCTTCTTGTTTTAATTATGCTTATTAAGCTTCTCTCTTCCGCTACTCTATTCAGGACGGCTTCGTTTGTTACTCTTTCTGTCCATTTTATCCTTTCCATCCTTCGCCAACACCACATCTCGAACGCTTTCAAGTATTCTTCATCTCTTTGTGTTAGCGTCCATGTTTCGCATCCGTATAAGGCAATAGACCATATATATGTCTTTATAAACCTCTTTCGTATATTTATGGCTATTCTCGATCTAAGTAATGATTTCTTTTTATAGAAAGTCTGTTTAGCCATTGCAATTCTTGCCTTTATGTCAGGGGTACACCTTGAGTTTTCCGTCACGATACTTCCCAGATATTTGAAACTTTGAACTTGATCTACTTTTCTTCCATCTATTTTTATCTCACTTTTTATGTTACCTTCCTTTGATACTATACTTTGATATTGTTTCCTAAATTACATTGTAATCACATTATGCTTTACTCATAATATAGGCTCGTAAGAACTAGATTACACAATACATATGCTTCAAATTAAAAATATTGTTTTACAGGACAAAATGCTACACGACCTAACTCCACTAGCGACATCACTTACGAAACATCTCAACCAAATGATAGACGTGGCGTGCACGAAATACGCAGTCTGGCAGCAAAGGCAAGCGAAACTCCGGTAGTATTGTAACTTCAGGGGGCTTATTCTCGGTGCGATCGGGATGCATTGCATAGCGAGATTCGATATGGCTATAATACGAAAGGCTTATTCATAAAAAGTTCTGGTTGTTGGCACGAATTAACATGGCGTTATCGCGCAGGTTCGCAAACGCGTGTGCTCAGGTAGCATGCGCGGAGTTATACTCACATGGCTCACCTCAGATTAGCAGATTTTCAAAAAGACGATTCATAAGTCATAAGCGTCAAATAACGTGAATGTGTCTATTAAACTAACAATTCGATGATTTTAGATTTGATAACTTAAAGTACTACCTACGTTAAATAGCGATACATTAAGTCAATAAATGGTATCGAAGGTGTTGTTGTTACATGTCGAATAAGTTAAAACCGCATATTTAAAACAACCCCCAAACCAATGTTTAGGTATTTTTTATAAGTCCCTTAACTCCATATATTATCTCGGTACGGATAGATGGCCACGAGAATATGCCTGCAACATGGTTGAAGTAGATTAATATCACGTGTAAATTATATGGACCTAACGGGTCCTACTTGTTTTTTTTTTTAATTATATGTTCAAGCGTATCTATTAAACGCAACTGAAATCGAACCTAATTCAAATAATTATTGGCATACAAGTATATCTGTATATATTATCTCTACACCATACTGCAGGAAGTTTAACTATTGTTTTTTACTGATACTGCGACGTTTGTTCCTGTATTTAAAATAATGTTTTTTTTTTTATTAAAAATAGCATGGACATGCTAGACAGAGTAGTCCAATGTCAAGATGTCAAAGATTATCCGGTCGGTATTTAACGCGTTGACTTTTAAACAGTTCTATCAAAACATTCGAGTTTAAACCGTAATCATTTTCAGATGTTTTTTTTTTAAGTTTCAAGTAATGCTGCAAATATGTTGCCGTTATCCACGAAAGGGTAGAAATTCATTCATAAATATAAATAATCATCTGTATCTAAGATGTGTCAATTTCATTTTCGATTTTATTATGAGTAGCAAACAGTCAATTTGATTCGTTGATATTATACGGCCAGCGGCGAGTGTTGAACCCTATGACACTGGCAGTGACTGTTCATTTATATTAACTTTGGAACAGCGTCGCTGTCACATGCTTAACGGAATATACACGGTGACGTACTGCAAACGTTATATCGTTTGGTCTGTATCTACTAAGGAAGCGGTGTTGTCGATAAACAGATGTCTATAATTGAAGTGAAAGTAATAAAACGTGTCTTCTATTTCAATTTTGTTGTAGGTAACGGGACTGTGTAAAAATAAAACAACGTTGCATTATAATTGGATGCGCATAAAATCAAACATTGTTATAAGTGCGTATAATAAAAATTAACTAGCATGTCGACCGAGATGGCTGTATAAGACAGATCTAAAAAAAATAAGAATAGAAACTTGTTCAACACCATCAGAAATATCACTGTCAGTGTCATAGGGTTAATCTCTCGCCACGGGGCGTATAATGTATAATGTTTGTCTACTCCTTTAGCTTGGTTCTAATTTTTATACCATGTATTCGTATCCTTTCTTCTTTTTGTACTAGAAGAAGCCAGGCTGCTAAAATTACCTGGCGTTAAAAACAAAAACAATACAATAAAAGCAATAGTTGATGTTATATCTAATAAATATAACTAGTATAGTGTCTTCTAAATTTGTTTGGAGAACACGATATGATGTTAAACGAAGAGAAATAAGTGTTTGGTACCTATGTCATTTAACATTTTGTACATAATAAAAAATGGTTGCCAAATATGTTTTTTATTACCTTTGGACCTGTCATCTGCCTTGAAAAGTAGCATTATGTACAAACTCTTAGCATCAATGCCTCACTCAAGAAAGTAGGTAATGTTTTTTTTTGACACCTGCTATTCTGAAAAGTCATTTTCTCAAAAATAGTATGTAATGTTCTCATAGCATCTGTGACAGGGCTGCCAGATGAATCAATTTATGGATCGTATACCAGCATCAAAAAAGTCGTATTTCGGGGAAATAATAAAATAAAAAAGTCGTATCACATATTTAAGATTTTTAGATGCGTATTTATCAAATAGGGATCAGTAAAGAGAATGGAGCGAGACCTTTTTCCAGCACTGGGGCACAAAATTTACTTGAAGAATGCAGATTATTATTAAGAGTTAAACAGGTTTTTACGTGTTTGTTTATGTTCGAATGCCGATTGACACTATGATGCCAAAGCAATGAAGTTGCTTCAAGACAAAGCATAAAATTGTGAACTTTATCTACTTACAATAAAGTCCTTTTTCCTGTACCTACTTATCACCTTAGTCAAACTAACAACGTGAAGTATGAAACGAATAGTCCAACCAAAATAGGCAAAGGCAACTCACACGAAAGAATCAATGCTACCACGACAATAAAAGTAAAGACCTCGCACATGTTTGAAAATTGTCATTGCCTTTTGGTGAAAGGAACCTGACCTTGTAAAAGTCGTATGTTTTTCGTACGATTTCAATATTTGGGTCGTACATTTATAAAACTCGTAAAAAACCGTACAAATACGATTTAAATCGTACATATGGCAGCCCTGATCTGTGAAGACAGTATCCGAAAGTGGGTCATCCTGGACAGTTGCCAGAAGTGTCCAGGAAGTAACACCTACTGTCCAGGAAGTAAGTATGTAAATCCCATTACATATCATAAGTTAGGAGCTGGCGGCGCTCGCGTCCAGCCCGGCGACGCGCGCCCGCCCGGCGCCAGCCCGGCGCGCGCCGCGAGCCCGCCAGCGCACAGCTGGTTCTTTAACTACAATTTTAGAACGATCGAGGCGGAATTGTCGAAAATTATTTAAATACTGTTATTCATACAACTTGTTTTATTTTTGAGAAAAGCACTATACAAGCTTCGACCGTAAGTGCCATCCTGGCCTCGTATTATAGCCGGACCTCGCCTTCGGCTCGGCCGGCTAACTCATACTCGTCCAGGATGGCTTACTTACTGGTCTCTGCAGTAATGTACTATTTTGGCCTCGAATGAGGGATCGTCGTACTTTTCTTCCCTCATTTGAGGGCAACAATGGCTTTTCCTCATAGGAAGCAGTATGTGCCACTCTGTAGCAGAATTATTTGTAAGATATTTCATGTTTTTAGCACCGCCTTAGGCAGCGTCAAAAGCTTAAGATTCTACTTTCGAATCCCTCGCCACGCTTAGATTTTTTTTAAATATCTTTAGTAGAATCTATCGCTTCAATTAGGAATCAATATACCGCCCTCGCCGTAAAAATATAATTTTTGCTGCCACTCTGTAGCAAAATTATTTACGAGACATTTCATGTTTTTAGGAGCGGGCCTCATACTTTCGAATACCTCACTACGCTTAGAATTCTATTGTAGAATCTTTCGCTTCAATCAGGACTCAATCACCCTCGCCGTATATATATAATTTTGCTCCCTAAAGCAATACACACACAACTGTTCTTGGTGGGCGGTATGTTCGAGCGTTACATGCAACCTCTTCTATATTTGAGAGTTGTAATGTCAAATATTTAAAATACTACGTTCTATCTTTACTTAAAATATGTCAGACCTTAGCAAACTATGTAAAATTCTAAATTATATCACAAATTACTGAATAAAAGGAAAGTTTTCTAATTAAACAATGTATATTTTATTATAAAGAACCAGCAGAGCGAACAATGCACTCACATTAAAATGGAAGTGGGCTGGACGTATTTCTCGCTGATCTGATAAAAGGTGGCCAACCAATGCAAAGGACCACAAGGAAGCAGGAATATCGGCAGACCTAAGAAACGGTGGGCTGATGATATCATTGAAACAACTGGCAAAATCTGGATAAATAGAGCCAAAGATAGGGAAGAATGGAAAAAGCTGGAGGAGGCCTATACCCAAAGAGGGGTATTTCAAGCATGGAAGATAAAAACTAACAACAATAAGTAACAATAACATTTACAACCCTAAGTAATAAGTAACTAACATTAGACTAGTAAACTAACACAATGTAAGTGTTAGAAAAAGACACATAACTATTCTAATTTTGATTTATAAAATACATTTCGAGCATTATCTATTAATTTATAGTCGAATTTGTCAAAACGGATGTAACAGTATGGCCACTGACTTGATTCTAGCGATAGTAGTTTTCAATAGAAACTTCCGACGTGGCCATTATAAACATTATTGCTCGAATAAGTGTTAATAAGTAGACTAAGTATGTAGTTATTGTTATATGTTTTTATAAGATTATTTCACTAAATATTTGCTATGTAAAACCTATTTTAAAAGTAACTAGTTAAATACGGAACGTGATTGTTGCGCGCCATCTAAGATGGCGCCTATTATCATTACCGGCGTTTTTGGTGTGACTTCATGTACAAGTTGTTGAGCGAATTAAACTATATCTCGTGTATTTGTGGTGTTTTTAATATTTCAGAAGTGACAACGGACTACTTAATCGCCCAGTATAAAGGTTTAGTATTATATTAACGTCGTTGTGGTCGGTAAGTGCTAATTTGTTATTGGAAGTAAACAAATATTTTCGCCGTCGCCGAGCCGGTCTTACTTTCGTAAACATGTCTGTTTTATTTTATTCTGTGCTTATGTCGAAGTTATTTGGTATTATTCACGGTTGTCTGAATATAACCGATGTACTATAAACTATTAAGTGTTGTGTGTACAATTAAATTGATAATTTGAGCATTAATCATATAATAACCTGCAATTGCTAAAAGTGACACTAAAATTTAATTTCATGTGCTCTGCCTGCCCATTTTGGGAATGCAGGCGTGGGTTCGTGTATGTATGTGTACTTATACAATAAAAAGTAAATCAAGAACTGCTTAGTTAGTTCATATCTTATTTGTACTCTTATGTCGTTAAGAGTAAGGTTCAATTTTATATGGCGTACGTGTTGCACTAATACTACACATAAAAACACAGAATATACGTGGAAGAAATAGCCGGGTCTAATCATTTGGTGAGAATTTCGGAACTATGCTGTAATTTATGTATGTTCACATGCTTTTATTCAACTTGCAATGTATGTATGTAGTATGTACCCATGGGTTTTCGGGTGGAATCTTGCAACAAAGTTTTGAAGCGGATGTCTTCAACCCAAACCTATTGAGCTGAAATTTTGTATAGGTACAGATTTGGTTTAGATGCAATATTAAGGAAAGAAGGTGAAGGTGGCCGTGGAGGCTACTCCTATTTCCTAAAGTACACTGGATGAACTGGTTGTGTTTCTTGGGCTCATTGGAGCTGTCTCCGCGAGTGGTTGATAAGATAACCGTGGAGAAAAGAAAATACTGTCGACTGTACAAGCTTGATATATTATAACGTACATGTAATGTATGCATTTATATTTTCCAAATATAAATATTTCATGTGTATTAATTTCGGTCTTTACACCTGCTTAGATACTTAGTTGATTTAAAAAAAAATTGGGCTCTGTGCCGGAATGTCAGAGTGATCCGAAGCCTACAGACTCTGTTTCATCGCTCACAAAAGTCAGGGTCAACATACCTATTCTTTGTTTGAAGGGGCGTAGTGGCAGGCACTTTTGAGTCGTCAGTCACATATATATTGCATACTTCGAATTTGGTTATTCAGAGTAATTTATTGATGTAGTTGTAATTTAAAAAAAAAGTTGAATTGCTGTGGTGCATGACAAAGAGAGTACAATAAATTAACAAAAGGATTCTGGAATAAGGCCTGATATTCCAGAGAGGATGTCAAATTAATCTAATGGCATAGTTATGAAGACAATCATTAAGATGTGATGTCATAAGTAAAAAAAAATATTGAATGTATTTCAACCACAAGTGTACCGATGCTGTTTTATCATTTGTGTAGTTGATAGTACTATAATATGCTGTCAATGTGAGTTCACGCTTGACATAATTTTTGAATTTATGAAGAGATAAATGGGCTATGTTTCCTGGTAATTTATTATATAACTTTACACAATTACCTACCCATGAATGATTCTCTTACTTTTTGGAACCAAGTGGTGGGCACTGCAAGTTTATATTTGTCTGTAGTATTAATATTATGTAGGTATGTCATAGTTCTCCCTAAAATTTACAATAGTTTTGTGTACACATACACAGTATTACCATAGAAGTACTGACAGTGCCTTTCTCACATTTAAAATGAGGTGAGGTGCCGGTTTAAACATGATATCTGTCAGCAGCAAAAACAAGTTGTATAATATTGCTGGGTTTCCCCACTGCTTATGATATTTGTAGCATTGGGCAGTTTTAATTGGTGAATGCCCAGTCAGATTGATCTAAACTCTAAATTGGACCACAGCACAGCAGAATTTTAAGATTTTAGATCCAGAGAATTGCCATATCATGACAACCTACTTGATATTCATTAATGCTCATAATTTGACCTGCAAAGTGTCGCTACACACAGTGTATATATGCATATCCTCTAATAAATGCACCG
The DNA here is from genome assembly GCA_951800055.1 of Cenopis cana. Taxonomy (NCBI): domain Eukaryota; kingdom Metazoa; phylum Arthropoda; class Insecta; order Lepidoptera; family Tortricidae; genus Cenopis; species Cenopis cana. Next base: position 13,618,737 of record OX637472.1, read on the forward strand.
GTATACTTGGAAAATGTTCCAACAATAACTTGAGTTTGTTTGGGTGACTTGGATGCATTCGCTTAGGTTTGACTTATAATAGTGCTTATTATATTAATGCATTCACAGCAGTGAGACGTTAAACAGGGACAACATTACAAACAGTAGTTATTTCTTGTAATGATGAAAATAATCAAGTTTCACTCGTGTTTGACACGCAGAGTAGCACATAACCACAGACCTAGGCATGGCTTACACAGCCATGCAGATATTGATTTTCGGTGGAATGTTTCTGTCTTGATCCTCATATAAGGTAATAAGAAAATGGATCAGCATTCCAACGTGATAATCATCATAGTCGATAATTTCGATCAATTAACTATCAATGTCATTATTTGTCATGTTTGACTTCTGTCAAATCAAAACTGTTTATGAAGAAGGCTAATTACACAAATATTAAATTTAGTTGACAATTCGATTGTTCACTCTTTGCTCCAACATTATAAATACAACTTAATTTTTAATTAACAAGGAATTTTGCATAACGATGGTATAAATGTACATCCTATTTTTATTGAATTAACGAAAAGTACTACGTTATATTTCATTCCACTACAAATTACAGATAGATTCGTATAGTAGAAATTAGTTAAAATGTCCGATATTGTATAAAACTTGTCATTGGACTTTGAAGCTTCTCGCTTGGACAGTAAGGTCGCTTCTTGAACGGCCTAATTCGATACAACTCGGGCAGTTCAAATAATTATAACTTATGAGTAAGTATAAACGCTCCATTTGATACAAAATTTGACCATTCGACGTAAACGTGTAAGATGTATGAAATCCTGCGGCGCTTACAACCTTTTTGTCAAGGCATGAGCATTGAAATTAGTGCTTCATGTCGCGAGGCGCGAGTGAGATGCGTGAAGTTAGGCACGAGTTGCGAGTGAGTTCGTCGTATCTGATTAGTATGGCTGGCACATGATGGCAACGTCGGTTTGTCGGCGTGTCCCGGCGGGCTATCCGTCACTCTCTAACAGCCCCAACCAGAAAGAGACGCGTGGCTCGAGATAGGTCGGGATACTCTCGAGTGCAAAATATGCTGCGGGCGCAGATATGAAGTGTGACTCTTTTGAAGCGCGAGGTGTTACATTAATTGACTGAAATAAGTATGACGAATGAAGTGCCTCAAGAATGAGTAAATCAACACTACTCACAATCAATAAACTACAAGCACCACCTTCTCCAGCCATTAGGCATACAAATGTATCAAGTCAAAATAGAGTATGCAGTTTGTTATAGTCAATGTTACTCAACATATACTTAAAGCTAGGATTACAAATCTTAATCCAAATGATTCTAATATGCGTTGCGTTTAATGAGAAATCACGATCCATGAAAGCGGAGGTTTAGGGTTGGCCTGAACAGTGAACCATATTCTATTCGCTATCAGTGGCGGAGCGGTCACACGACTCGATTCCCGCCGGCTTGCCTAATTTTCAGCCAGTCCAGTTCTTTTACTACGGCTCATGAAGAATATAAAAGCATAATTATTTCCGGCTTACCTAAGAATATTTATGACGCACTGCCACTATTCGCTACCTAAATTAAAAGGACTCGAAAAGAAATGGTACGACGGTCTCAACTCTGTCAAGTTTAGTTGGAAGGAGTGGCAGCCAAAAGCTACAAAAAAAGCATTCCCTGAAAACCAGGATTTCGCAGATCAGTTGGTAGAAATGTTACATCGTAAGAGCAGACGCAATGAAACTAGTGAAATATTATTATGATAAAATAATGCTGTTTAATCGGCGTCAGCTTAAGGCCGTGTATTACCACTTTTGAGTTTTTAAAAAACCATCTGAGACATAGAATATAGTGTCTTAAAATAAAAAAATATATATATATGTGTTACATGAGGATCTTGTCTAGTCAAAATCGCAGTCAGTTACATGATTTGATGAATTTTACTCGATAGAAAATAATCGCTAAGTTACCCCTTTTTGGAATGTATTTTCAATACTACGGCTATATTACTGATATTTAACATTTAATTTTTGTACTCAATTAAAGATCGTAAATAGTTATAGACAAATTCGCAGGGTTTGCTTTGATAAAATGATTGGCTTAATAACTATAGCTAAATATTCACAAAACTGCGCGCAGAGCTTGCGTAGAGAGCGGGATGGTTAATTGTAGATTCGCGCATGTTAGAGCGGGACAGTTGCGTTGGGGATACCTCCCCTTAAAGATCGTCAAGCTGTAGATTGTGTCAGTCAAGGCATATATAACTATAATATTAGAATAAACGTTGAGGGTTCGCACTTCGCCGAATCTGAGGAAGTTCTCGAATATTTTAGAAATGTCTCGCATACTAATAATAACTTTGTAGCTTTCAACAACGTTAATAATACGGATAGTCGTACTTATTCGTTGCAAAGGTCTTCTGACCCAGCTGATAAATGAACAAACAAAACTAACAACAATAATACGGCAAACCGTAACGGATTCGTACCTTCGGATATCCTGCTACAACAGGGCCAGTGTCATTAAATATATAAATATCGCAAAGAAATTATGAGGTGCAAGAGGTGAAATCGCTATGGATACTTGGAAGATGATTGTCAAATATGACTGATAATTATGGTAGAAGCGAATGGACATCTAAAGTAATGGGTTCATGAGCGTTAATTGAACCATAAATATAGATGTAGGACATATTCGCTTTGTACGGCTAGGTCTATTTAAGCTCAGCTTGACAAGAGAGGTACACGGGTATGTAATGTTGTATATTTTGAAAAGTACTCAGGTATAACCTCGTAAATAGTGATAAGTACCAAAGCGAACCATACCGAGTAACAGCACTACTAGATAATGAATTATCGTTACGAAATTTGTGACGTATATGTTTTATTCGACTATAAAGTATAAAAGTGTCTATTTAGCGGAAAACAGAGTCTATATTAAAATCCGATTCCCTAATGAAAGTAAAAACAAAAAATGGTTACTATAATGACCGAACATACACAATATGAATGCATCCTACAGTCAATTTGAGATATATTCAATGTGTGTCTATTTATTTTTGTGTACATGACCTGCTGCCTGCGCTGCTGCTGCTGCGTGCGCTGCTGGTGCGGCGTGGCAGTCCAGAGGCTGATACACCCTGCGCGTGTACGCGGCAATAAGATGCTACCTACTGCTGGCGCGGCGTGGCGGTCCAGAAGCTGAAGATCATTTCTTGAGCTTGCCTGAAGCCGAAACACCCTGTGCGTGTACGCGGTAGCAAGCTTAATCTGAGGCCGATACACTCTGTGAGTGTACGCGGTAGTTACTTCATTGAGCTTGCCTGAGGCCGAAACACCCTGTGTGTGTACGCGGTAGCAAGCTCAATCTGAGGCCGATACACCCTGTGAGTGTACGCGGTAGTTACTTTATTTAAGCTTGCCTGAGGCCGAAACACCCTATTCGTGTACGCGGTAACAAGCTTAATAATACTTTGAGCTTGCCTGAGGCCGAAACACCCTGTGCGTGTACGCGGTAACAAGCTTAATAATACCTATCTGAGGCCGAAACACCCTGTGAGTGTACGCGGTATTTACTTTCCTGATACGCTGCACCCTGCGCGTGTACGCTGCATCGAGAGGTCAACTCACCAGAGACTGCTGCACCCTGCGCGTGTACGCTGCATCGAGAGGTCAACTCACCAGAGACTGCTGCACCCTGCGTGTGTACGCTGCATCGAGAGGTCAATTCACCAGAGACTGCTGCACCCTGCGCGTGTACGCTGCATCGAGAGGTCAACTCGCCAGAGACTGCTGCACCCTGCGTGTGTACGCTACATCGAGAAGTCAACTCACCCGAGACTGCTGCACCCTGCGCGTGTACGCTGCATCGAGAGGTCAACTCACCAGAGACTGCTGCACCCTGCGTGTGTACGCTGCATCGAGAGGTCAACTCACCAGAGATTGCTGCACCCAGCGCGTGTACGCTGCATCAAGAGGTCAACTCACCAGAGACTGCTGCACCCTGCGCGTGTACGCTGCGTCGAGATGTCAACTCACCAGAGACTGCTGCACCCTGCACGTGTACGCTGCGTCGAGACGTCCACTCACCAGAGACTGCTGCGCCCTACGCGTAAACTGCTGCACCCTACGCGTGACTGCTGCAACGAAACGTCAACCCGCCCGAGGCTGCTACATCCCGCGCACGGACTCAGCACCGAAAAGTCGACACCAGAAGCTTATACATACAGTTAAACGAAAAGATAAATGACAGCTGTGTCCCACTCTTTAGAAAGCTATATGTTCTGCCAAATACCATGTTTGTACGTATACATTAGGGATGTTTGTGTTTTTGTCAACTCTCACGAAGGACATTTTAGTAAAAGTAGTGAAGTGATACAGAGGCCGACAAGATCACATATCATTTCCCTTTTGTACAAAGCTCCTTGTCACAAAGATACTCGTATGTACAAAAGAAACATTGTCGATATGAGTATTGTTTTATATAATCATTTGCCTATTCAATTACGTGTACTGTCGAGACAAATATTTAAGCGTAATTTGACGAAATGGTCATTGAAAAAAATGTTTTTACAACGTCAAGGATTATTTAGATTTGAAAAATATTTGACATAACACATAATAAATATGGGGTCATTGTCAGATTTAGGTGCGCGTCTTTTCGGTGGACATTCCAAAAGTTAAGGGCTACAAAGCTTAATTTTCGATCGATCTGATAACCCGCATAATCTGTAATTCCGTGTCTATAAATCCATGTAATAAAAACGTAAATTACAGGGACACAAGCCGTTAGCTATTGTCCACCGAATGGACAACTTTTGTTTTTCCGACTGACAATGACCCGATAACGAATTACTGGTACAGAATTGACATGTTGTTATTAGTTAATAAGTTTGACATGCCATACATCATTGAAAATCAAATATCAGATTACTAAAATCAAATATTTGTACGCTTGCTTGCATGCTGAATAGGTAGACTGTGACACTACTTCAAGACCAATACGTGACTGTATCCTTACAAATAAATAATTAAAAATTTGAATTAAATCTGAATAAATAGGATAAAATATTCTTAATGTTATAAATATTGGTCATATGTTTCTAAAGTAATGGTAATTGAATGAGGCCATTCAATAAGTAACGGATGGCCGAACGTATTATCTTCAACTGAGGTTTAGATATAAAATAACAAAAACTGATTGTATAGTTCCTAAACAAAGTAACAAATTTAATTAGGTATTATTTTAGGTTATATCTGTTGGGTGATGTTGCTTTGTTCTGTTACTAAATGATATCATTGTAAGCGTTCCACTTGTAATTTATGTCATGTAAAGAAGCCATTGTGGCCTGCTTACAAAATAAATGTTTGATAATGATTAATTTTGAGGTAGGCGTCGTTAGTAGTTTTTTTTTGCAACAATGCTTAATTTAATTACAAATATTTGTTTTTAAAAAAAAAAAGTAGGTTAATTAGAAAGTTTACGAACTTTGTCTTCATCCATAAACGTCCATCAGACCTGTTTTTACAGACCCTTACAATCGTTTATATTGTCAGTCTTGTTTATATTTTAGTACTGTTCTCTAACTTGTGCATAAAAAAAAAAGGATTTTTAAGGTAGCCCAATGCTTCTAGTATTGCTTCTAGAAATTGTATCTGTTTTGTTTGTATGGCATCGCCATATCAATTCGTTCTAATACTTATACTGCCTAGGGACAGGCAAAATTTTCCAGGATGGCCGATTGTTAGAAAAAGACACATAACTATTCTAATTTTGATTTATAAAATACATTTCGAGCATTATCTATTAATTTATAGTCGAATTTGTCAAAACGGATGTAACAGTATGGCCACTGACTTGATTCTAGCGATAGTAGTTTTCAATAGAAACTTCCGACGTGGCCATTATAAACATTATTGCTCGAATAAGTGTTAATAAGTAGACTAAGTATGTAGTTATTGTTATATGTTTTTATAAGATTATTTCACTAAATATTTGCTATGTAAAACCTATTTTAAAAGTAACTAGTTAAATACGGAACGTGATTGTTGCGCGCCATCTAAGATGGCGCCTATTATCATTACCGGCGTTTTTGGTGTGACTTCATGTACAAGTTGTTGAGCGAATTAAACTATATCTCGTGTATTTGTGGTGTTTTTAATATAAGTAATTGGTTAGGAAATATGAAATAAAAAGGCTTTATAATCATTATTATTGAGAATATTTACATTTACTTTGACTGGCTTTGACCAAACTTTACTCCGAGAATAATGCTTATTTTGAGATAGTAATATCAAAACTCCATACTTAGTGATTTAATATTACTAACTAAGAGTAAACATTCTTCTCAAAATAAAAGATTATTCAAATCTAGCCTTAAATAACTGGATCACCAAAATGGATTAAAGATAAATCTGGTCTTACATTTCCATGCAGGACTAGAAAAGAAACAATTATATCTTTAAGCTCCTTCTAATACGTCGCATTCCCGGAAATTACACAACATATGACAAACAAAGTATATTTTTGACATCAATGGTACATACTGGTGTTTAACTGGTGATTGTAGAAATTTATATGTTTTTGTTATACCTGTAACTCGTTCAATATGCACCCTTTTTGATGATAGTTTCCGGTCTTGTAGAACTTTTATCCCAGGCAATTGGCTTAAAAATGGTGGAATATTTACAGCAACACCTTTTGCAGCAAATGAATCTTGTACATTTAGGCCTTGGTCAACCATTATGCTGTCGCCTTTTTCAAACTTATCTAAAAGTGAGCTGCACTCAATTATCTGCCTATCACTTGCACTACCTGCATATGCTTGTGAACAGTGTGATAAAAGTCCACTTGGTGATGCCCCTATTTCAAATTTTACAGTAGCACAATTTTTATATGAGCTCCATGTTACTTTCCGAGCTGCGGGATTTGAAGGCCGTTCTATTGGAACCTCTGTACAGTCTACAATGGCCCTAGTTGATGGGTATAATTTTACAAAACCATGAGGCATATAAAAATCTACCAATGTTCGACTAGGCCATATATCTAGCATTTCCCACATCTGGTGTATGAAATTAACCCATGTTACAAATATATTTGATACAGTAGAACGATGTATACCAAAAAACTTAGCAAGTTCGTAGTCCTCCTTATTTCTTCTTAATTTCATTAATGTAAGTAAAAATTGATCTGCAACACTCAGATTTAGAACTTGGTTCCATCGATATTGTATACTGTGAGCCTCAGGAAGTAAAGTATTTAATAAAAACATGAATTTTTCATAGGATTCCAAACCTGTGTAAAATTGAATATCTTTGTTGTTATCTCTAAATGATTCAATACTGTATAAAGTATAGTTTTTTTGTGTGCCTATAGATCTATGTGTCGATTTATTGTCAATGCAGCAATTTTGTGGCAAGTCTATTTTATCCTCTTCGGAGAAAATTTCAATTTCGTGGCTGATATCATCCAAACATAATACAGTTTCCTGTTCTGAGTTTTTAGTGGTAATAACATTTCTAATGATTTCACGAGCTACATCTCGCATTTTTTTCATTTTTCTTGCTTCTGATGTTGAACTTTCGACAGGTTTTTTCCAAGAAAATATTGATGGCACCACTCCTTTCTTCAATATCTTGTTTTGAAGCGTACAACCTAAAAAAAGGGTTAAGGAATGGTTAGGAGGTAAGAGTGTAGTGCTGGGAGTGAGTGACCTAAAAATACAATGATGATACCTACATGATTATGAAGAAAACATGATTGACTGCAGAGATGATGGTTAACAGAGGGGAATGGAGAAGAAAAGTGTAGTGAAAATAGGTTTTAAGATACATATATATGAAGCTGGACGACGTACCTGTATAATAACATTCTGTTTTGAAGTCTTCAGATTTAAAGTGTGTTACGGGTTAGTCTATACTCTTCTGTATCCATGGAAACAGTTATAATATAGATGGCTTATGAGAAGATTATCTGAGTTTCATTTAAATAACAAATACCACAAACATGGTGTCAGAAGTGGGATGAGAGCCGCAGAACTCTCGCAGAGGCAAGTAACAGAGCTGACAACCACGGATACACCTTCAGTGTTAAATATCAATAACAAGTCTAAGATTAGAAAGTGCTATCGGTGCGGAAGCAATTGGGATCGCTCACACCAATGTCCAGCTATGGGTGCTAAGTGCCAGAAATGTGGCATCAAGAACCACTATGCTAAAGTATGTAGAAATAAGCAAGTTGCTGCAATAAAGGAGGAGGAACCAACAGAAAAGGATAGCGAGGAGACTTTCTTTGTTGGATCTGTCAAGCTCGAATGTGAGTGGATAGAAAATATAATTGTCAACAATCAATGCATTGATGCGAAGTTGGATACTGGTGCTCAAGTTAACTGCATGTCTTATTCTACTTATAAAATGCTTAATTTGGATGATAAGTTCATAATCAGCAAACGCATCAAATTAGTCACATTAAATGACAAATGTATACCAGTTAAAGGAGTATGTAGCATTAAAGTTTACCTTAAAAATGGGAAATGTGACAACATTGAGTTTGTGATTGTGAGCTCAGAGTGTATGACTATTTTGGGCTTACCAACCTGTATTAAACTTAAATTGGTAACTAGGAATATGGTTAATACTATACAGGTATTAGGTAACTTAGAGACGAATAAGATTATGGCACAGTACAGTGACTTATTTAATGGTATTGGATGCTTTAAAAAACCTTATAAAATTGTTCTACAGGAATCTGCTGTTCCCAGAGCTGATCCACCTCGTCGGGTCCCAATAGCCCTAAGGGAAAGCCTTAGGAATGAATTGGACAATATGGAGAGACAGCAAATTGCCGTGAAAAATGAGGATCCGGTGGAGTGGGTTAACTCTGTTGTTGTAACTAAAAAGAAGAATAATAAAATTCGGGTATGTCTTGACCCTCGTTACTTGAATAAATTTATTGTACGAAAACATAAACAACTGCCAACAGTTGATGACATATTAGATAATTTATCAGGTTCTAAGTACTTTACTAAATTTGACTGTAGTAGTGGATTTTGGACGGTGCAACTTGACTCAGAGAGCTCAAGGTTATGTACATTTTCTACGCCTTTTGGAAATTATTCCTATAAAAGGTTACCATTCGGGCTCTCTGTGTCAACTGAGGCCTTTCAAGAACGCATGGAGGAGGCGTTTAGTGACATAGATAATGTACAGTTTTATGTTGATGATCTGATAATTTACGCTAGCTCTGTGGAAGAGCATAACAATGTTTTAAAGAAAGTTTTAAAAAGAGCACAGGAATGTAATGTTAAATTCAACAAGGAGAAGTCTCAGGTATTAAAAAACGAAATTTCATTCCTTGGCATGATTGTAAGCAATAAAGGGGTCAAACCTGATCCTAGGAAAGTAGAAGCTATTACAGAACTTAAGGAAATACATGATAAAAAGGAATTGGAACGATTTTTAGGAATGACAAACTATCTGTCAAAGTTCATTGACAACTATTCTAGCATTACTAGTCCATTACGTGAACTTCTTAAGAAGGATATATTATTTCAGTGGCTGCCCTCTCATGAAACAGCATTCGTAAAGCTTAAAGACGCACTTACTGAACATCCCACGCTAAAATTATTTGACAGCAACAAAGACATAGTTTTATCTGTAGACAGCAGTTCGGAGGGAGTAGGCGCATGTCTTCTACAAGACAGTCAACCTATAGCTTATGCTTCTAAGGCACTTACTGAATGCCAGAAGGGCTATGCTCAGGTGGAACGAGAAACGTTTGCCATTGTGTTTGGTTGCATTAAATTTCATAAATATATTTTAGGGAAACAGGTTTTAGTAGAGACTGATCATTCGGCGTTAGAAATTTTATTTAAGAAACCTCTTTCTCAAGTCCCTGTAAGAATTCAACGAATGATGCTTAAGGTACAAGGATATGACATAGATGTTAAATATGTACCGGGAAAATATATGTTCATCTCAGATTTTTTAAGTCGTTCGTTTTTACCTGGTACAAATGACGAAACTAATCAGTTTGATGAAGAGTTTAACAAGGAAATTGTCTGTCATGTCGAAGTAATGTTAGATTCATTGCCCATTTCCAGTAGCAAACGTCAACTCATTGCTATGAAAACCAGTGAAGACCCTGTACTGTCATGTTTAAAGGATTACATCCACAGTGGTTGGCCAAGTTCTAAAGAGAAGACTAATGAGCTGGTGAGGGCTTTTTGGAGTTTCCGTAATGAGTTAACTGTGGTAGACCAAATAGTATTGAAAAATAATTTGATTGTTATACCCGTATCATTACAGAAAATGATGTTAGAGATAATTCATGAAGGTCATTTAGGTCTAAACACATGCCTTAGAAGAGCCAAAAATATCATGTTTTGGCCTGGAATGACAGGTCAAATTAAAGAGCTTTGTACTAATTGTCAAATATGTGCATTGTTCAGAAAGAATAATGCGAAAGAACCCATACAGTTTCATGATATACCTACACTTCCGTGGTTAAAGTTAGCCACTGATATATTTGAATTTAATAGGCAATATTACCTAGTAGTTGTTGACTATTACAGTAAATTTTTTGAAGTTGTTCAGTTAAATAACTTATCTTCAAGAACAATTATCAATCATATCAAGTCTATGATAGCTAGACATGGGTATCCATTGGAAATAGTCAGTGACAATGGTCCACAATATTCTTCCAGAGAATTTAAAGAGTTTGCAGATGTGTATGGGTTCAAGCATACTACTTCTTCACCATATTATCCAAGATCGAATGGACTTGCAGAATCTACAGTTAAAATTGTTAAGTCACTACTTAAAAAATGTAAACAGGATAATACAGATCCTCATATAGCTTTATTGAATTTTAGAAATAGTCCTAAAGAGAATAGTCCTTCGCCAGCCAATCTTCTGTTCAATAGGAACCTTAATGACCGCTGCCCTGTATCTGCAAATTATTTAAAACCTAAGGTTTTTACTAGAAATGTAATGTTAGATAAGAGTTTGCAAAGCAAGGTAAAACATCATTATAACAAGACGGCTAAACCACTAAGTGAACTTGATGTAGGTCAAGATGTGTTATTCAAGAAAAGAATTACTGATGAAAGTTGGAAAAGAGGTATAATTGTAGATAAAACTAGTTTTCCCCGCTCGTATGTTGTAGAAGATGAGTCTGGCTGTCAATATAGGAGGAATAGGCAACATTTGTGTCTTAATAGATGCCACCAATTACTCAATAGTGACAAAATGAATACCAATTCCTATTCCTTTAATTATGACAGCGATGTAGACGAAGTCAGTGAATGTGAGTCGTTTCATGATGCAGAACAAAATGATGTTAACAATGAATTGGAAGATAGTGAAATAAACAACTCTATTGAGCCAATACAACGGAACCGTTTCTATACAACCAGGTCTGGTCGTTCTGTAAAACCACCATTAAGATTAATTGAATCTTGTTAAATTTAAGGAGAGGAATGTTACGGGTTAGTCTATACTCTTCTGTATCCATGGAAACAGTTATAATATAGATGGCTTATGAGAAGATTATCTGAGTTTCATTTAAATAACAAATACCACAAACAAAGTGTTCAGAACACAATCTTGAATGTTTAGTAGCACGAAAGTTCTTGAGTTTTAAAGCATTCTCCCACTCCTTTTTCAATTTGAAGTTTTTTGGAAATATGTGAGTTCCATTATTGTTACAACCAAACGCACTACACCGGCCCATTCTGTTTCGATCAAGCGAAATATTATACAGGACAAACTATAAATTATTCATGTAAAATAATCTAGTTATCAATGTTTTATTTTCGTCACAGGCCAAAGAGAATAGTATATATAATCACGGCAGTGTTGCCAGAGCACTCCCATCAAAATGATAGACATGAGTAGTTCATTCACGAATGAATGATTCAAATGAAGTACTTCGCTTAGGCTGGATTTCCACTAGAGCTATGCTACGCAGCTGAGCGATGATGCGATCCGAGACGCACTATAGGACGGTTTGGAAGTTATTTGTTCGTATTCGATATGCCTCAGGTCGTATCTTCATAGGAAACACTGTCTTGCCCAAACAAAAAGACTTAAGTGACGTGAGTTTCCTATGAAGACACGGAGGCATGTCGAATAACTTTAAAGCAGTCCTAGAGAGTGCGTCTGGGATCACACATAATGAAGGGTTCCATACCGACACCTACTAGTTCACATTTTAAACCACTATCCAATAAATCGTAGCAAAAAAGGCCGTATCTTTATGGGAAACTCACGTCTCTTAAGTCGTTTTGTGTGAACAAGACAGTTTTTCAGCGTTTATGCAAAAACCGTTTGACGTAATTTTTTGACCTCACAGTTTGGAAATTAAAGAGGGGGGATGCACTTTTTACGAATTTCACAGCGAATATCTCACCAACGGTTGACTTAAATGGAAAAGCTTTTTTGGAACCCATATATCATTTTCAAAGACCTATCCATAGATACCCCAAACGCCGATGTGCATTGATTTTTTTTCATCCCATACAATGTTTAGGCCACTAGGCAATGCAGTTTTTGAAGATTATTAGCTTTTTTATTCTTTAGTACGCGCGCGGGGCCACTGTGGGGCTCTAGGCAGCAGTGGCGGCGCGTCTAAAATATTCTTAGGTAAGCCGGCTTTTCTTATTCTTCATTAGCCGCAGTAAAAGAACTGGACTGTCTGAAAATTGCCTATTCTGCCTAATGGTTAATCCGGCCCTAAAATTGATTTCCTCCTTTGAAACCAGCATACAAAACAAGAAATAAAAATCAAAAACTTGGTTACGAACGCGGACGAAGGGTCCAAATTCATACATGACAGCATCATCATACTCTCGATACATAGATCTTGCTTTTCATTCAGTTTAAAAATATACAAAAACATTCATATTAAAAAGATTTATTAAATTTATAATTTATTACATCGACTATGAATTTCTAACTTAGAATGGATTATAACATTTAACATAATTATAATTAGCGGAAAACTGTACCAGATATATAGTATTCTGCTTTCTGTATAATACAATTCTATTTCATTAAGGATTAAGGTCTTATACACAGCTATACATTAGTTTATTACATTAGCTGATAATACTTATAAATTGATAAAAACTTAACATTTATAGAATGGGTAATAATAAATTATTACTTATACATAAACAAACATGCATGTGATTTGATGAGTACAATAGTAAAATAACCATTTATTGTAACCGAAAAAAATAATGACTATTCATTTCCAAATCGTCAAAAAAGTTACACGCAATTTTCAATTCTGTCGTAAATTAAGGTGTCATTTACACTGCTTACGCGTTGTCCTAGGCGGGCGAACTAGACGCGAACGCGAAGCGGCGCGAAAAAAACAAGCAACAGTCGATACCTACCTACCCATACTACGCTACGTGAGCGTACCGCTTCGCACCGCATTCGTGTATCACCGCTTCGCTTCGCGTTTGTCCACCTAGGTCCTAGGACAACGCGTTACAGTTTCTGTTTGTCTGGTATACCGGACGATGGTAGTCAAAGCGTTAACCAATTTCGCATGCTTCGGTTTAAGCGCACTTCAACAGCAGGAAATCAAATTCAAACACATTGTTACATTACTGATAAGGGCTTATCCAGAAATCACGCGAGGTTTTTTGGGCCGCTTTTAGACCCCCCCTCCCCCCTTTGTGATCTTTGGTGAGGTTTTGGACGACCCGACCCGCGAAACCTCACGTGTATTTGTTTAATTTATCACCACCTATGATTTTTTTAAGAAAATGAAGTATATTAGTTGATCTTGTGCTTATTTTGGTAGGTATATGCGTTATGAAAACGTGATTGTGTAATTTGTTTTCGTAACCCCCTCCCCCCCCTTTGGAACCTCGCGTGATTTCTGGATAAGCCCTAAGGCGTAATCAAGCTATTCATTATGAAAATGAAATAAATAGAATAAAATATTAGTTAATCACAGTATTTAGAACTACATACCTAGCAAGAATGATATTGATATATTATGAGGATTTTTGTTACATTACCCCATTATTACATTTATTATTCGGATACTTTTAATTCATAAGATATACATGCTAACACATTCAGGTATGGTATAAGTGTGGGATGTGAGTAACCAAACTTTTAGTGTGAACTTGGCACCAAATTTTATCATAAAAACTTATTCTTTTTTGATGCATTCAGCCTTAGATAATTATATATTTAGTACTTTGATTCTTACAAAAAATATGGTTTTCATCTATAGCTTAGCGGGGTAGGATTATTTAAATATATAACACAAATGATTAAATGTGTCTTTCTCCGACAAAAGACACAGTAATCAATTAATACGCGATTGGTATAGTGATGCAATACAAAATCAACCAGTTTGACAACCGATAGAGGTATTTTTAAACGGAAACCACATGGCTATAAATACTTCTTGAGTATGACATATATTATACTCATGACTAACAATTAACCTACAAAAATAAGTTTACTTCAATTGGGGCATCTGAATGTAGAAAGAAGATAAAACTATTTTCGTCTAGTGCACGTACCCACAAATCAGTCGCAACCACGAATATGGCAACACCATCACATTGCCAGTTAAAACCTAGGGAGTATAAAATCATAGACAAAACTTTGTTTATCTGAAAAGTGCACGTACCCACAAATCAGTCGCAACCACGAATATGGCAACACCATCACATTGCCAGTTAAAACCTTGGGAGTATAAAATCATAGACAAAACTTTGCTTATCTGAAAGCTTTGATGATCCATACGATGAAAATAATGCCAACGATGATGCCTATGATGATCAGGATGAACATCTTTCTCCTGTAACTCCGTTGGTGCTGTTCGGCCTTCGCTAACTCGTCGACGCCAGCCTCCACGTTGGAACCGGCCGCTTCTATGTGACTTTCGAGTGTGTCTGAAAAAGTTAACACACAAGAAAATAAGTAGAGTTTTACTATGCCGCTGCTACATACGAGCGACTAACAATAGTAGATTGTGTCACAAGGGAGCAAAATGCCATATTTACGGCGTGGGCGTACATTGAATCCTGAGCGTAGTGAGGGATTCAAGTATATACGCCCAAGGTGGAAATAATTTTGCTTTCATGTGATACATACTGCTTTTCACATCACCTATTGAGGATAATGAAAGATCTGAAGTGCTACCGGTAACATATTTATAGATGCTCAAATTTGAAACCTTTTCCCTGAATTAGTCGATATCGAGTATAATGACGATTTTTAGCAAAAAAAAAAATTTTCAACTTAAAATTAAAAATAAGTGTAAAATTTGAAATCCTAATCCCCGAATTAGTCGAAATCGAGTATAATGACGATTTTTCGTTTTTTTTACTTAAAATTCAAAATAAATATAAAATTTGAAATCCTGATCCCCGAATTAGTCTAAATCGAGTATAATGATGATTATTCGTAAATTTTTTAAACTTAATATTTAAAAAAAAGAAGCTGACGTTTCGTATAGACTGTATTTGAATTTTCAGTGATACTCGAACTTTGTTGGATTTGTATGATGCTTCAAATTTGAATTTTTTCATTATATATTATTAAATATTTTATACTGGCAACACAGGGTCCTTGAACAGAAAAGTGCAACTTTGATCCCTCCTAGCAGCGAAGAAAAAGCCCTTATCCGAATAGGTGATGTGAAAAGTCATTTGACGCAAGGTTTGTGTTCAATATAAATCGTACACTATATAGTACTTCGTTCGAGATACGCGTTGTCCTACGTGAGCGAATTAAACGCGACGGCGAAGCGGCGCGGCGCGGCGTGAAGCAAAACAAACAGTCGATACCCATTGAAGTGTCCGTGAGCGAACCTATTCGCCGCGCATTCGTGTATCGCCGCGCCGCCGCCGCTTCGGTTCGCTTCGCGTTCGTTCGCCCACGTAGGACAATGCGTTATTTTCGATTGGCATACCTGGTGTTAGTGAAACTGAAGGTGACGGCTGACCTTCTAAACATTTTGGTTAGATTGTATCGCATGCATAATACATACATCAAATCATTAATTTTTTATTTTATAATCTATTGCGTTGTGAATAATTTGACATTAATAATCTATTGCTTAAAATGCTGTTGACGTGTAAATTGGCTTTACTAATAATAATAAGTTTCTGTCAAAGATTTCGTTTTTGGCACAAGCTTTTATTGCTACACTACCTTTTTTTTTCGGTGTGTTTTGAAAATGAACTTTATTTTTTACGTCACCACTGGCCGAAATCTAATGGTGTGATATATTTTTGGAATCAGCTCATGGAGCCCTTTCGTTTGATACCCCACTCGATAGGTTTTTGAATATAAACTTATTTTATCTACACACATATCATAAATCCTCTAATATGCGTTCGGAAACCGTAGAAAATGACTCTCATTTCAACATTCAATGAATTTATGGCAATTTTCTTATCTGTGGCTAAGGCTACAGCAGTAATATAATTTTTAATTTTAATCTCATATATGATGTTAAAATATAAAAACGTCAAACAAAACTGCCAAAATTTAAATGTCAAAGTTGACATGTCCCTATTCCAGTATCACTGAAAATTCAAATTCAGTCGATGCGAAATGTCAGCTCGATGTTTTTTTAGTATATATCGCACGAAATTTGAGCTAGAACGACATGATTACATCAGAATAGGGACTCTTTACTTTTAGGGTTCCGTACCAAAAAGGTAAAAAAGGAACCCTATTGGTTTCACTTTGTCTGTCTGTCTGTCTGTCTGTCACATCGCTAAATATCTCAGGAACTACTTATCCTATCGATTTGAAATTTGGAATAGTTATAAACAAGGGTAACCCAGATACATAGAAGATGGTTTTTTAAATTATTTTATTTTATTTTCTGTGAATAATGACAAATAAAAGGGGGTTCAAAATTTTAAAGTCTGGCAACTATGTCAAGTGGGGTATCATATGAAAGGGCTTGACTTGTACATTCTGAAACAATTTTTAGTTTTTTTTTTCGTTCGGGAAATTTCGATTTACGAGGGAAAATGTAAAAAAAAATACCATTCCCCCCCCCTTATCTCCGAAGTTTACGAAGAAAAAAATTTGAAATTATTACACAACATTAATATGCATGTATATTTTACAGGAAAAATATAGCCCTATCTAGTTTTTCTTTTTTTTATTCATCAAAAAACTCTTCTATACTAAGTTTGTAATTTAATCACCTTTGTATACATTTTTGTTTCATATTTAAATTTACAAAATTACGTTGAAAATACCTTCTTTCAAATAAAAAAACAATTATTGAAATCGGTTGATGTGATAAAGAATTATCCTTGAAAAACCAACATACGTACTAAGCATCGATTTAATATACCCTAGATACACTATCACCTACAAATTCAAGAAGAAAAAGTGTCCAGCCGTCATTGCGAGTGTGTGAGTGTCGGAGATACAATACACAAACATGAGTCAATTGGGATGAATTTCTTTTTTTTCGATAGTAAGCCTTATGTATCAAGCATACGATTGTATTTTAAATAGAGTGTTTGGCGGTTATAACATTACAGATTGCACGATACAATTGTGGAAAATTTCTAAAAAACACCGATTTATTTTAAAAGATTGTACACCGTAAGTCCAATTCCGTTAAGTTCAATTTTGTCTACGATAATTTTCCACTCATTTTTGGACTGACAACACTGGACTTAGGGATGAAATTGGAACAGAGTCTGGATGGAGTCGAAAATGTTTTTTTTTTTTAACAGGTACTGCACCGGTGGTATACTAGCATTCGGTTGTAGGTTCTTTTTACAAGCTTTTATTTAACTTCCAATTAATGTATGTATGTATGTAACTATGTTCGGGTGTAATCTTGCAGCTCAATTTTGAAGCAGATATCTTCAACCGATTGAGCTGAAATTTTGTATACACGTTTAATTTGGATGACAGTGTAATATTATGGTACCATCGAGCTGATCTGATGATGGAGAGACGAGGTGGCCATAGCAACTTCTAAACTACACAACTCGTCATGTTCGGGCTCATT
The DNA here is from genome assembly GCA_951800055.1 of Cenopis cana. NCBI lineage: Eukaryota > Metazoa > Arthropoda > Insecta > Lepidoptera > Tortricidae > Cenopis > Cenopis cana. The sequence goes on from OX637472.1 coordinate 13,636,767, forward strand.
GGAATGAAACGGTCTCTATAAGTAGTTAATGTGATGACTGTGAAAAAAAAGTAAGTACAGTCGGCAATAATAAATTTAAAGCAATAATATTTTTTTGACATTATAATCATCATCATCATCAGCCTATATACGTCCCACTGCGGGGCACAGGCCTCCTCTCATAAATTGACATTATAATGTATGTATTTATTTTTAAAATACCTTTTATATTTATTTTTTACCTCAGAACTCAGCGTTAATGAACCGATTTGGAAAATTATTTCGTTGATTGATTGAAAGCTTACATACCATAATACCTTCTAATGATGGGAGCCATGAGGAATTGAGGGAACTCTTCAAAAATACAAGGGAAACAGCGATTATAGTATTTTCGGTAAAAAATCGAGCATTCAGAACTAGCATTTGGTGAACAGGAGCTGATGACGAAGATCATGGATGGTTATCCAAAACTCCTAGTGTTTCATGGGTGGCTGAAGCGATGAAGAGGCCGATTTAAATGGTTCCGCTGTACTGCTAAATTACCAATGACCTGATCTGGTATTTGAGGCCGGAAGGTAGGCAACGGAAATCCGCAATAAAATAGTATAGCTTAGGAGTGTTTGAAAGAAGCGTAAATTCTATGAGCTACTAGTTATTGCCCGAGACTTCGTCCGCGTGGAACTCGTTCATCGCGATAGAATTTAAGTACTTAATTTAGTACTTTAATACTTGTCCATTTTGATTAAAAATGTGTCTCAGTCTGCGACTCCATTCATTTGAAATTTTACTATAGGCCGATTCCACAATATTCCGTTTCGTTTCGATATACAGCTATTTAAACGCGGGGGAAAGAGACAGTAGCGTTGCTAGGTGTCTGCCTGTTATTTTCAAATTCTTTAAATAATATTTGTTATAAGCGTAATACAATTATATATTTATCAAAATATGAAACTTTAAAGAAATACTCATCGAAAATACGAAATTTCATGCGTTTTTAAAGACGTTAAGGTGTTGTTTTTGCATTTTTTTACGGAGCACTTCGGCATGTTGACAAGACGGTGGCTGGCGCGCAACTCCGAGCGCAAGAGTGCTTACAAGGCATTTAAGCACTCTTGAGCGCGGACGTTTTTGACAGGCGGATAGTGTATCTAGGGTATATTAAATCGATGGTACTAAGTTATTCAGTCGCGCAAATTAGTAACACAATGCGCCGATAGATGGTGCTGTCATGTTTTTTAAAGATTGTTCCTAAATTAATGGGGTCGGGACGGGTACAGAACTACATATACAAGAACTGTGTACGGAACCCTCGGTGCGCGAGTCGGACTCGCACTTGACCGGTTTTTTAAAATAACATTCAGGTATCGGTTGCCAGTTTTCTGATTTCGATATTTCCGCAACCGTGCAAAAAAGGTTGTATTAACACAATTATTGTATTTATTTACAACGGTTTCTGAACCCATCTTAGAGTAGTTATAATATGTGTGTAGATGCAACTGTACATAATTAGGCATTAAAACACTCGTGTGACCTTATTATACACTCGTGTTTTAATGCCCCTCATTATGTACCAGTTGCATAAACTACTAATTTTTCATACATAAAATTTATGACGTCATAAAAACTCATTCCACCACTTTAGGAAGCGACACATGCATTTTGATAATTAGTAAACGATGCTGATTCCAACGATACCACTTGTCGGTATAAACTTTTTCAGTCCTACGAAAATCGTAAATAAGGCACTTTCGACGAATTGACCTTTCTACTATAAGGCCTACATCAGCGGTCAGACCGGAGCGAGGCGTCGCTAATTACAAAGCCGTCCTCTCCCGGAGAAAAAAATAAACAATGCCATTCTTTTGTTATCTGCCCTGGGATCCCAGGGACTGGTAGAGGACAGGATAAGTCAATGGAATTTGCTTTGCATCCATTCTTTCATATTAAATAGAGTTTATTGTTGTGTACACAGCTGTCACCGCTTTCAATCGGCTCCCCAAGACTACGATCGCGTGCCGTCTGATATTAAAATATGTGTTAATTGAATCACTTACCAACGTTCTCTACAGAACTCACTTTAAGAGAACGTTGTTCTTCTATTAACAATAGAAGAGGGAAAATGATCTGACATTTGATACGGCCCGACAACTTCTTCGAAACCTTTTTGGATGGAAAAATAGATAGTGGCATCTGTACGGAACAAGAAAAGGGAAAATACGGCGTTTAATGAACAAAAGATTTCCTTTGGCAGGATTGATATCTATAGTCTAAAGATGCATTTACGAAGTAGAGCCCCCCGGATTTTTCACGTGGTAAGAAATGGGGGGGGTCCAAACATAGCAGCCGACCTGAACATTTCAAACTAAGCTGACTCCTTTCTTATATCTACTAAGGCAAGTTTGGTGTCGTTTTCGTATAAAAGGAATACACCGACATCATTTCTGATCGTACATTTTACTATTTTGGAACAATTTTCTGACTAAAATCGCAAATTTATACATTTTTAACTTTTTGATTCAGCGCTCTGATATTGGATGTAAAAAGTTGATTTAAATAATGAAATAAATACTATAAGAAAGCTCGTTTTATGCAGATTCTAAATATATAAATATCAATATAGCTCTGCCTACAAAATTATGACAGAAAAAAATATCATGGGTCGCAAGATGGCTGCGCGGGCGGATCGGTAAGTACCGAAATACGTTACTAGCTACTGGGTACAGTCACCGAATTGAAATGTTTTCCACTTTTAAGAGTAAAAATAACTAATAGAGAATCTTACCTGACTATACCGACGTGTCTGACTAATAACAATGATAGTTCCTCTAAGTTATTTTCAGGTTTTAAAACGATGACTGTGATAAAAATTACACTGTAATATTTTATGGATTTTAGTTTCAGTATGCATGCGCTTAGGGCAGCCTATCAAGCAGGTCACTTGTGGGGACAAACTTTAAATGACACACAATATATACCCTCCCTAACAGACATAAAAGGAGGAAGTGGCAGCCCGTATGGACAACCCAACACAGAATCTGGAATGCGGCACGAGAACTTAGCTGCAAGAGCAGCTGCAGAGGCCACTGTCCTTGAAAGCGAGAATGAATGCCATGCACGCTGCTTCAAGACCTCTGGGTAGTCGCAAATGCGATTACTGATGGTTTTAAATGTGTGTCCAGTCCAGTGTGGACCAGGGGTTTTAGCAAAGATGACGTCGAGGAGGCCGAAGAAGGAGAGTACGACATCTTTATCAGTTTATACTGGTCCTGGGTTTAAAAAATCATAACTAACTTCAAAAAAGATGAGGTCCTGTGTTCGACTGTAAATATTTTTTAGATATGTTCACAAATATCTTTGCTAGTTTAAGACCGATTTCGCGTTTTATTTTTTGGTTTGGAAGGGGCTGCCTCAATGATGTTTTCTTTTAAATTTGGTCAAGATCTGATAATGGGATCCATGAGAAAATGGACACTCTTCAATTTACAAAGGTGTCTCCGCGGTATATGAATGCTAATTATTACTTACAAGGTGGACCAATATCTTTTTTTTTTTATTATTATTAATAAGGCAGTACTTTTAGGGTGATCCAATATTATTTTGGACAGGATCCGTTAATGTTAGTTGGCATTTTTTTAAAATTTAGCCGTTATCCATATAATTCATGGAGTTCGAATTTGTACTATCGTTTGTAGGGGCCTATCTTTAGAAGTTATCAAACGATTTTAAAATTTCTTTCTGTAATAGAAACCTACATTAGTCCTTAATAACATAAGCTAAGACTTTTTGTAAATCGTTAACTCGTACGAAGCAGGGCGGCTCTCTAAAATTTGATAAATTATTACGTGAAATTTTAGGGCGAAATTGATATATTTCATTGTTTTTTTAATATTTTAAGACGTGAATTGACATGAAATATGTTTTTATTGAGTTAATAAACCCACCACTACGATTCCAAGATCACAAACTATGTTTTTTAATTAATTTGATTTTTTGTTCTATCTTTTAATTTTTAATTTTTTTAATACTTCTACAGTAGGTATATTTTTGAAATATATATTTTTAAATATAATATTAACAGGGTTTTCTGAAGACCTATTTTTTTTCCAACATGTGCAGGTGTTTTTTAAAGTTATGGCCATTTTTCTGTTTTCAGTATGAATGAAAGATTACCTATTTTTTGTTAATTTTCGAAAATTTTGTATGGAATGGTCCAAAAATAATTCCAGAAATGAATTTAGCATCCTTAATTTACTCGAAATTGACACCCAACTTGACCCAGTAGCTTAACTGGCGCAGATATCAAGATTAACCTGGACTCACCCCCCCCCCTCAAAAATTTGACATAAAAAATTTCGAGGGCTCTACTTCGAAAATCCATCTCTGGGTCCTAAAGGACCTACCCTGATACAGGAAATCTTTTGTTCACGAAATGCCGTATAAGTCCTCTTACCGAGGCCACTAAGAAGGAAGGCGAGGAAGGGGAAGACCAAGGCGCAGTTACATGGACTAAATAAAAGAAACAGTTGGCGTCGTGTCGTATCAAGAAGTCAAAGAGCTGGCGTACGAGAGGGAAAAACCGGCCAAGTGCGAGTCGGACTCGCGCACGAAGGGTTCCGTCCCATTATCTTTAAAAACGGCAAAAAAATCACGTTTGTTGTATGGGAGCCCCCCTTAAATATTTATTTTATTCTGTTTTTTAGTATTTGTTGTTAAAGCGGCAACAGAAATACATCATCTGTCTAACTATCACGGTTTTTGAGATACAGCCTGGTGACAGACGGACAGCGGAGTCTCAGTAATAGGGTCCCGTTTTACCCTTTGGTTGGGTACGGAACCCTAAAAATGGATAATATTCCACCGACAAGAGGATAACTCTTAAATTTGATGATGATGATGAATCACTTACCCACAGTCTGCCCCTGTTGCTGGACGAGGCTAGCCAAGTCTTGCATAATCTGGTTCACGTCTAGCACGTCGGCTTCAATCTTCTGGATATACTGCTCGCGTTCTAGCAGCATATTCGTCTCGAACTGAACGAGACGAGCCTGCAAATCACAGAAAACAAGATTAGTTAAAAAGCGTAAATTAGAGATATAAGGCGGTCTATCCTTGCAGTGACGTCATGAAATTGAATAAGATAGGTACTGACTCGCGCCCCCAGGCGTTACCAGCTATAGTGCGTGTCATCCACGAAGGCGCGCCCCTCCCCAGTCCGATCCGTACAATACATACCTACATACATTAGTATGAGTTTCGCTGTGGATGACACGCACTATAATCCCAATGAGAGCTCCTTCGACATTGGGTTATCCTCTTCTCCGACTCTTGTACTGTTAAAGTCATTGTAACGCTTTTGTACCTTATTACATTGTGTTAAGGTGAAAAACTGTTAACTTATTTCTGTTATCTCACAAAGTCTAGTAAGTACCTGTGCTTGCTGGTTGTCCAGCAACGCCGACTCCTCGTCGTCCGCTATGGCCTGACGCTCTAGTGCGGACGGGTCCCCGCGGGCGCGGGCCTGCTTCGGCATGTGGGCCGCCATCTTCTCTGACACTTGCTGTAAATTATGGGGTCTATTAAGTACCTGTGCTTGCTGGTTGTCCAGCAACGCCGACTCCTCGTCGTCCGCTATGGCCTGACGCTCTAGTGCGGACGGGTCCCCGCGGGCGCGGGCCTGCTTCGGCATGTGGGCCGCCATCTTCTCTGACACTTGCTGTAAATTATGGGGTCTATTAAGTACCTGTGCTTGCTGGTTGTCCAGCAACGCCGACTCCTCGTCGTCCGCTATGGCCTGACGCTCTAGTGCGGACGGGTCCCTGAGAGCGCGGGCCTGCTTCGGCATGTGGGCCGCCATCTTCTCTGACACTTGCTGTAAATTATGGGGTCTATTAAGTACCTGTGCTTGCTGGTTGTCCAGCAACGCCGACTCCTCGTCGTCCGCTATGGCCTGACGCTCTAGTGCGGACGGGTCCCTGAGAGCGCGGGCCTGCTTCGGCATGTGGGCCGCCATCTTCTCTGACACTTGCTGTAAATTATGGGGTCTATTAAGTACCTGTGCTTGCTGGTTGTCCAGCAACGCCGACTCCTCGTCGTCCGCTATGGCCTGACGCTCTAGTGCGGACGGGTCCCCGCGGGCGCGGGCCTGCTTCGGCATGTGGGCCGCCATCTTCTCTGACACTTGCTGTAAATTATGGGGTCTATTAAGTACCTGTGCTTGCTGGTTGTCCAGCAACGCCGACTCCTCGTCGTCCGCTATGGCCTGACGCTCTAGTGCGGACGGGTCCCTGAGAGCGCGGGCCTGCTTCGGCATGTGGGCCGCCATCTTCTCTGACACTTGCTGTAAAGTATGGGGTCTATTAAGTACCTGTGCTTGCTGGTTGTCCAGCAACGCCGACTCCTCGTCGTCCGCTATGGCCTGACGCTCTAGTGCGGACGGGTCCCTGAGAGCGCGGGCCTGCTTCGGCATGTGGGCCGCCATCTTCTCTGACACTTGCTGTAAATTATGGGGTCTATTAAGTACCTGTGCTTGCTGGTTGTCCAGCAACGCCGACTCCTCGTCGTCCGCTATGGCCTGACGCTCTAGTGCGGACGGGTCCCCGCGGGCGCGGGCCTGCTTCGGCATGTGGGCCGCCATCTTCTCTGACACTTGCTGTAAATTATAAGGTATGTATCAGACATGAGACAACTATTATGAACCCTTTAACCGCAATCGTCATACATATCACACAAAGTGACAATGTAAATGACAGCGTCATAATATATTGCGAAGTTGAAAAATGCAAGTAACTATTTTGATATTCGGCGGTTAAAAATGAAGAACAGAAATTCAGCATCACAGATTAAAGACCGAGGATAAGCTACATGAAACAAATAAAAGGAAAATTAGCAGTCGTATCGTATAAGGAGGTCAAGGAGACGGCCCTAGATAGAGCCAGATGGAGAGAGCTACACCGACAAGAGTCTAACTCTTAAATTTATGATCATGATGAGATACAATTTTTACAAGTGTTACTTTAAGTAATTGGGTTTGGACCAAATTTTTGGACCATAGTTAACACTCTTAGTCCGTACATTTGGTACCATTGTGACAGATTTTGGCCATAGAATTTAAATGGGTGACATTCGTGTCACAACGGAATCTATTAAGAGGAGGGGTAGGGCAAGCTCTCTCCATACAAACTTTGTGCAGGATTTACTTCGTTTGTGTTTGCATTAAAGTTATGATTTTTGGTCAGTATGCTTATTTTTCTCATAGCTATTTCGTGATGTAAATTTTTTTTTATTATTTTTTTTTACATTTTTGAATTTTTTTGAAATATTTGAAAATTTTCACATCACGATCTTCGCATATCTAATATTTACAACCAAAAAAAACATTATATTTGTTAGTGCCAAAACCGACGAATAAAACCTGCACAAAGTTTGTATGGGGAAGGCCTTGCCCTACCCTGCACCTTAATCTAATGTAAGCCAAGCCGAGCTGCTGGTTCGCGCGGGTCTACCTTATTTCCTATAAAATCAATAGTTATAAAATCATGATCTATAACTACGAATTCTATAAAATCATTTAGTATAATGATTAATTTACTATAAATGTCATTTTGTATAACATTCAAATGGTATAATTCCAAAATCTTTAAAACCCATTAAATATAATATTCAAAATCTAGAAATTCAGTTGATATATTATTCATTGCCTATAATCATCATTGTGTATAACATTCAAAATCCAGAAAATCGGTTGATATATTATTTATTGTCTATAATCATCATTGTATATAACATTCAAAATGTAGAAACTCAGTTGATAATATCATTCATTGTCTATAATCATCATTGTATATAACATTCAGAATCTAGAAAGTCAGTTGATATATTGTTTATTAACTATAAATAATATTTGTTTGACCTCGATATAATATAGGTAGAACAGTTACAAGTTATAATGATTATTAGTCCTATTTAACAGACGTGTCAAATTTTAAAGTCTGATGACGCGCCAGCCCGTCGACGGCACCCCGCTCACGCGGGGTGCCTATTCCGCTCTGAGGGATGCAAGTGAACCCTAACCTAACCGAACCGTAACAGTACCTATTTAACAGATGTGTACACATTTGAAATCAGATGACGCGCCAGCGTGTCGACGGCACCCCGCTCACGCGGGGTGCCTATTCCGCTCTGAGGGATGTAAGTGAACCCTAACCTAACCGAACTTTAACAGTACCTATTAAACAGATGTGTACACATTTGAAAGTCAGATGACGCGCCAGCGTGTCGACGGCACCCCGCTCACGCGGGGTGCCTATTCCGCTCTGAGGGATGCAAGTGAACCCTAACCTAACCAAACTTTAACAGCGCCTATTTAACAGACGTGTACACATTTGACAGTCTGATGACGCGCCAGCGTGTCGACGGTACCCCCCGTGAAGTTTAGACTATCTAACATTTATAACAAATTAACATTATAGCAAGCAATTATTAAAGAATTTAAATTTATAACAGGTGAATATTAGAGTAAAAGATAATTATAGAATATGAAATTTATATATAATGAGTTTAGACTATTTAACATTTATAACAAATTAACATTATAGCAAGCAACTATTATAGAATTTGAATTTATAACAGGTGAATATTAGAGTAAAAGATAATTATAGAATATGAAATTTATATATAATGAGTTTAGACTATTTAACATTTATAGTAAATGAACATTATAACAAGCAACTAATATAGAATTTGAATTTATAGCTGGTGAATGAATATAGCAAATGAATTTAGAGTATGTGTAGTTATAGCCATTAATTTTATAGGAAATGAGGGGATACCGGTTCGCGCAGCGTCTTCTCGTATTTTACATTGGGGCTTGTTGCCGCGCTGCCGCACCGACTCGCTGAGCCGCTCTAAGTCGCGCACTGTTTCCCACAGAAGGCCTGTACTCCGAAATTCAAAATCCGGACTTCGAATCGAGCCGTCCCTTTCACTCTAGTCACTAGTGTTATACACTCTATGAGTGAAAGGGACGAATGAGTGAGAGATACGAATTTAAGATTTCGGAGTAGACCCTCAGACTCGTTCACGTTCTGCTGGACATCGTAAGAGAAGTTTCTCGATCACGAACCTTCTGCACTGTCTGGTACTTGGCGAGCGCATCCTTGAACGCCTGCGTGAGCCGCTCCACCTGCAACTTCTGTGGCTTGTCGCCGCGCCGCGCCACCACACCCAGCCGCTGGATGTCGCGCGCAGTCGCCGACACAGATCCGTTCACATTCTGCTGAGTGTCGTGACTGTAACAAATAACGTATTTCAAAAAAAAGGAGATATGAGCCATTAATACATTTTTGTTCTACATATGGATGGTCAATATTGTACAGCAATTAATTTGGGTATTTGGTATAGTATGTTCGAAACTGTAAATCCAAATGCTGTCAAATGAATGCAAGTAAGAATCTATCTTACAGTCAGAGCTCTTAGTGCAAGGCCTGAGTCACCTGAGTGGACGCTCGGAGCGGAGCGTTCGGCGTCGCGTCCAGCGTTGCGGCCGAGCGTCCATACTATTTGTGTGGCGGGGACTCAGGACACCAGTATGAGTTTCAATTGTTCAAAAATTCAAACATTTATTCTGCAAATAGGCCACAAGGGCACTTTCACATGTCATAATGTTAATGTACAATTTAAAAAAGATATTAAAATTATTATATTTTTTATTTTTAAAGTTTTTTTTATTTGTGTAATTTTTTATTTTTACATAATTTATTTATAATAGTAAATAAATTTTTATTTAAAAAAGTCTGACAATATAAGCATATGATAGATTTTTCATGAGAAAATATTAATTTACAATTTAAGAAATATATCAATAAGAATTTAATAAATTTTTCATGTCAAAATATTAATTATCTATTACAAAAATTACAATAATAGTAAAGTTGAGAGATGTATAAGGTCTCAATTGTTTGACATGCACGCCCCGCTGGACGCAACACTCGAGCGTCCACTCAGGTTCTACTCTTAGTCGTTTTTTGCTTGCAGTCGTTTGACAGAATTTGGCCTTATAGTTTTATACTCTTGCATTTGTTTTATGAAAATATCATTAGTTGATGTGGAACTGATAGATTATTTTTTTAAACATTTCTTACATTTTCTCCCTGAGTTGCAGATTATCATTCGGACCTCCAATTTGCTTCATCATCTTCTCCAGCTGTCGCAGGCCACTGTTGATGCTGTTGACATTATCAGCAATGCCTTCACTCAGGTTGTACAGCTCCGTTGGGCTGAAGTCAGCAAACCCAACAGTGGGGGGAGCTGCAATTGCGCCATAGTCGCGGCTAGAGCCGCTTATTGGCTCACGTTCAGCCATTATCTGCAAAAAGTTTGTAATATTTGAAACACATTTACTAGCACATTCAATTTTCTTATCAATAAAAAATAAACTTATTTATAAAATTACATTTGTATGCATTGACTTTTTTTAAATATTGAAACTGGTTATACAATTATTGAAGCCCAGATCTTTAAAAAATGCCTGTAAATAGAAAACAGCAATTACAAGACTTTGTTATTGATGTTTGCATACAATATCAAATCCATCCATCAAAATAAGAGCTAAACTTAAAACAGTTTCTGTACCCAACAGCAATGGAGTTGGCACAGGATTGTGTAACAAATATTATACTATATTAGGTATAATGATGACCAATCACATTAAGTTAATTATAGAAATACCTATTTAGCTTAAAACTGGTTGCTTATTACTAAATTTACTAAAACAGAACATGATTTACTTAATTTATGCGATGCGTAGCTATATTAATCTAAGAATATCTAGATGGTCAAAAAGATTCTTAACATTGCTTACTTTCGTGCTCAAGCATGAGAAATAATGATATTGAAGATCGCTTTGTTTGTTATGATTGTCACTACTTACGTTTGACTCACTGTGGCGTATAAAAAAATACCTAAACGTATGTACGGGAAGTCTACAATAAATTCGATTTAAAATTCCTGTAATTGAATCAGATTGTCCACGATTAATGCAGTTGAAATAGAAAACCGGCTAGTTGAATAACAACTGATTACATACCTGGCCTTAAATTGGTATTTGGCCTATTAAAAATCTGGTTTTAGTCGTAGGTAGTGTTTTAAGATTTTCACAGAATTCGACGCGACGTCGTGTAGTTTTGAATTGTCAAATGTCAATGTCAATATTGTCAATGGAGTATAACAGCTGTCAGCTGTGTCCACAGATTTGACAAAATTACCGATGTTAAGAATATTATTTGCGTTTTAGTGGCGTCATCTTTGGATTGTCATCATTATTCATTAGGTTTGCTATTCGTTCATAGATGGCAGTAGCAATGCCAATGATCACTACAATACAACTAATATTATGAGGTAAAATAATTAAGATTGTAGTCGTTAAGCCAACTTAGAGGCCTTCGGGCGGCTTGAAAACTTCTAACAGCCAAGCCAAGTTGCCCACTCACTTTACAAGCCTAATCCAAACAAAGACTGGGGTGGAAGGTCAAATGGCAGTCGTTTCCGTATTAAACTAGTGCCTACGCCAAATCTTGCCAATCCTTCAGGATGCAACTGTACTGGGATAACGCTAGGAGGATTATGATTATAGAATGCTGCCGCGTAACCCAGTGGAATTCGACACTGAAAACCCTAAAAAATACGACTACCTAGGTACTGTCCTTGTTGCCGTGGAAACATTAGGACCCCGGAGCAGCGAAAGCTTGGGAAAATAATCAGGGAGAAGGGTAATGACTCCTGAATCCTGATCAGCCATGACTTGCAGAGAGCGCCATTTGACCTGTTGGACCTGGGGGCTGACTTTTGAGTGTCGAACGCTCGAATTTTCACTCGAGATCTGTTACAATGACGTTTTGACAGATGTCGAGTGAAAAGTCGAGTGTCGTTCGACACTCAAAATCGGCCCTCTGCTGTCCAACAGGGTGAAAAGAAAATGCCACAAGCATTTTAAGGATATCTGGCAGTGGTAAGGCGCTTCGCAGAGCAGGGGAGCATTTTTCACTCGAAATCTGTCAAAAAACTATGATGTTTTGACAGATGTCGAGTGAAAATTCGAGCGTTCGACATTCAAAAATCGGCCCCCAGGGGTGTAGACTCAAAATAACTGTTCATATTTTACGAATAAAGGAAAAATTTAGGCACCGAGCAGGATGAACGGGCTTAGTGCAATTCCTGCCCTAAATTATCAGTTATCACCGAGGTGTCCATCTCCACACCCATTCGCATCTCCATGTTATCAACATTAAAAAATTCGTGCGTATAATCTCGACTTATCTAAAGCAAAATCTCAATAAGAACAAAAATAATTTGCATTTTTATAAAAGAATGTTCTCACCACCTTCGCAGTATTGTCATTGCGCGGACGCATAAAGCAGCCGCGCACCGACGATTAAAAATAAGTACGCAGAAAAATACCGAGAGCATGGAATCCCGATGTGGAGAGAATCACAAGTGCCTGTACCTACTCGTTGTATTTTATTTAAAAGTTTATTTTAATCGATTACCTATGTTTATCCAACGACTCCACTAGGTATTGAAATATTTTATGTTCTTAATTATTTCAGAATCATGGAAATAAGTCTTATAACACCCCTCTTTTGCGTTGCGCCCCGGGGGTTAAAAAGAGTGTTGGAAAATAGGTACTAGGTAAGGTAGGGTAGGTTTTATGTCGGCAAAGCGCACGTGACTGCCTTGAAGTCGCGGGCGTCTGTAGGCTACGGTGTCCACTTACCATCAGGTGGACTGTACGCTTGTTTACCACCGTCGTTGTATGAAAGGTATTTAATGCGTATACTTCTGTTAGGTAACTTTTTTTTGTCTCGTGATTTACTTAGAAAACCGGACCGAAAAAAACACTCATTATTGTGAATAACCTAACCATAATTTCTTACCCTTCAGGCGAATGATATTTATTACCCAGTGCGCAATGAGTCTGGCGACAGAGAAATAACTATTTATGATGAGTCAGCTTTGACTTAAGTACAAGTAAGATAAGACGCAAATGGTGAAACAAAATAAAACACTCGTGACTTTCCTAACTCTTGAGAGTACATATTACGAGATATTTAGCGATCTTGCAAAACTTTATAAAATTTAAGTTGTTTTCCATTTAACATTATTTAACAGTTACATGCATTAGGTATAATATTTTCAACACATTTATTGTTCGTAACGTGGCTCTTATTAAAGACCGTAAAATAAGTAATCAATATATTACTTACGCATTTTTTCCAAATTTGTTCCAGAGTCGCTGAAAAGGACTAAAAGGACTGGAACAAATTTGGAAAAAATGCTAAATACCCTAGATAGAGAATGCCGACTAGTGGGATTGCAAATGAATGCTTTAAAAACAAAGGCCATGACAAACGGCCACCAAAAACCAATAAGAATAGAAGGAAAAGAAATAAAATACGTAGAAGAATATATCTATTTGGGCGAACAAATTTCCTTTAAGACCAACAGCAACGAAGAAGAGGTTGAGAGAAGAATAAACATACAATAAATGTTTCAAGGTACGAGGACAAGAGATGTGGTCCATCTCTTGTCCTCGTACCTTGAAACATTACACACACAAACACAACACACAACAAGTCAACCACAGAATGGACTGGCCTCCTGGGGAAGAGGAGTGTAGGGCGACAAAGGAAGAGATGGGTGGACGATATTGTGGAGGTAGCTGGTCAAAACTGGATGGAAAAAACTCACGATAGAGAAAAATGGAAGAAGATGGAGGGGGAGGCTTTCACCCTTATAGGGACCACAAATAAAAAGTGAAAAGCAATAACTTTGTAATATAAAAACAGACAATAAAGTGGAAATAAGCTATAATAATAATAATAAGAAGACCAACACCTCAAGAGACTCCCGCTAGATGGCTGGGTCAAGGGTCAGATTCAGAAGGCGGTACTCCTGGACACGGCGCGGATAGTCAGGAGGTTCCTCTCTCTCTCGCCCTAACCACCGGTAGCTTAGGCCCTGCCCCGCAGCCGGTGGCACCCTAGGTTAGGTTTTTATAATATTTTTATGTTTTGTAAGTGTATTTTTATATTTTACTTTTTATAAAGATCTTATAACAACCTAGCCTAAGTTTCAAAATGAATAAAGAGAATAATAATAATAATATTACTTACGAGCGAGAAAAAACTCGAATTCGTAGGTATTTATACACAACACAATGTATTAACTAGTGTCCGACCGAAATATGTTTTTTTGCCGAAACCGAAGGTTCGGTTTAGGCTCTAGTTTCGGCCGAAACCGAAACTTTTACAAACGTGTTAAAATCATTGAATAAACCGTTCTTTCTAGACATATGAAAAATGAAAACCCTATTATTTGTGTAAGTGGTACCTATAAAATAAAACAGTTTGAGTTACAAGATATGAAACTAGTGATAATTTTACCTAAGTTGAAATGGAGACGCTTCGCTCGCTTCGTTCGCTCGGTCAATAATATCAGTTTCGGCATTGCCGAAAGGTTCGGCAGTTTTTTGACCGAAAACGAACCTTCGGCCGAAACACGATTTTTATGCCGAAACCGAAACTTCGGTCAGACACTAGTATTAACAATTCATCTAGAAAGCATTTAGCCTGAGAAAGATACGTTTTTTTTGGAAAAAATTCTCTAACAGGCTATTTTTTTTTATACGGTTCTTTTAAGTGATTTTAAGAATCAATATTTTTCAAATTAGCGAATCTACCACCGGAAGTTGGATAAAAAAAATGGTGCCCAAAAACTGTTGATTTTTCACAGCAAATATGGTATAAGTAGTTTTATTGAGAATGCTTCTATCTTTAGGTCTGTTTTGATGCTTACGACCCGAATCGAAACATATATGCAACGGGAAATAAGAGAAATTTAATCAAACAGGTATTTTCAGTTTTTCTGAAACTTATTAAAAAGAAAATTATATATAAGCTTTTTATAGCAACACATGAAAAACAAGGACTGTTTCTCAGAATTATCATTGAAAATGAAACTATTTAAATATTTGGTAAATAGTTTTTTATACATCACGTATTTAACATTAGTAGAAAAAATATATCAGTTCCAATTTTTCCGTGGACTTTTAATTTAAGCCCTGAGAATGTCAATGGAATAGGAATGAACCCCATATGTTATTTGTTTTCGTTGATTTGCTTAATTACAGCATACACGTGCAATCTGATTTGGACTTTATTGCCTTACTATCAGGGATTATTTTAGAACGCACAACGAGATGGAAGTAGGCATGTCGAAACAAGCGCGCGGCGCGTGCGGCCGGCCCCCGCCGCCTCGCTCCGATGTCTGTTTATTATTATTACTTACTATGACTTTGATATGAATAACGAATGCATTGATGACGGTGCCTAAATACAAATACAAAGTCCGTGATTGCAATTTTACCGTTGGCTTTAAAGCTCAGAATATCAACGGAATATGAATCAAGCGAATATTATTTATATTCGTTAATGTACAGCATACGTTTGCAATCGGATTTGGACTTTATTGACGTATTGTTAAGGATTATCTGAGATGAGAATGTAGGGATTGAGTAGGCAGGTTAAAACTTAAAACACGCGTGCTTGAGGCCGCCGCTCGGCCCAGCGCGATATTTTATTATTATTTACCTACTCATTCATTACCTTTAAAATGATATTGAGTTTGAATAACTATGTAACATTTGCGTAGTATATGATGTTTACGTATAATCTTCTTCTTCTAAATATATAAAAGAAGAAACTGACTGACTGATTGATTGACTGACTGACATATCAACGCTCAGCCCAAACCGCTGGTTCTAGAGATTCCAAATTTGGCACGTAGGTTCCTTATAAGGTTTAGGGGTGCAATAAGGAAGGATTTTTCAAAATTCATCCCCTAAGGGGGTAAAATGGGGCTCCAAAGTTTGTATGGAGAAACAAGATTAGTTTGATTATTTTATTCGAAACTTCACAGGGGTACTCCTAACAATAAATGAATGAAGACGTGTTTCAGGTTTTTTGAAATTTAACCCCTAAAAGAGGGAAATGGGGTGTCAAAGTCTGAAAATCGACAATGGGTATTATTTCTATGGTTTATCGGGTCGCTGATTACGAAAACAACAATGATTTTAAAATCCAACGTGGCGGACGTGAAATACCAATTTCCCCAGTCGGAGCGAAATGGGGTTGAAATGTCTACATATCAATATGGGTGTCGTTTTAATGGTTTTTTTGAGACGTTAATTACGAAAATGGCATCGATTTTAAGATTTAATATTGTGGACATGAACATTTCTAAATATGTTAAAGAAGAAACTGACTGACTACCACAGACTGACGGATCAACGCACAGCCCAAACCGCTGGTTCTAGATTATATTCCAAATTTGGCAAGTAGGTTCCTTATAAGGTCTAGGGGCGCACTATGAAAATATTTTTCAAAATTAACACCCGAAG
Organism: Cenopis cana; assembly: GCA_951800055.1. Classification (NCBI taxonomy): domain Eukaryota; kingdom Metazoa; phylum Arthropoda; class Insecta; order Lepidoptera; family Tortricidae; genus Cenopis; species Cenopis cana. Next base: position 13,653,199 of record OX637472.1, read on the forward strand.
GGGTGAAACGATGTAAAAATTTGTATGGGAAATTGTTTTCCCATACAAATTAGTTAATGAGTAAACAAGTTTTTCAGGTTTTTGAGAATTCAACCCTTAAAAGGAGGAAATGTGGTCACAAAGTCTGAAAATAATACCCATATTGATTTTCAGACTTTGAGACCACATTTCCTTCTTTTAAGGGAGACAGATATGTATTTTTATTCAAGAGTAGTAATTATAATCTCTTAGTAGTAGTAAGTCGATGGCGGCATAAAAATTCGTATACCGAAACCTCCAGAACGTAACAAATAGTTTTCCGACCCGCATCTAAATCGGTTCAGCAAAACGCGTGATAATCGCGGACAAATACATACATCTGGTTGGGTCAAATTCAAACTGAAATCATCTTTTTTTGTCGGCTGTTTAAAGTTACGTTTAGTACGCGGGCGAAGCCGCGGGAAAAATCTAGTGTGGTATATATCTTTAATAGTACGGTACGGCTTTCACACTTTTTCACCCGATTTCCTCCTTTTAGGGGTTGAATTTTCAAAAAACCGGGAACTCGTGTTTCCTTATTTATTGTTAGGAGTACTCCAGTGAAGTTTCGAATAAAATAGTCTGACTAATCTTGTTTCCCCATACAAACTTTTGACCCCCATTTCACCCCTTAGAGGATGAATTTTGAAAAATCCTTCCTTAGTGTACCCCTAGCTAGACCTTATAAGGAACCTACGTGCCAAATTTGGAATCTCTAGAACCAGCGATTTGGGCTGTGATATGTCAGTCAGTCAGTCATTTTCTCCTTTTATATATTTAGATAAAGAATGTTCATTTCTACAATATTAAATCTTAAAATCGATACCGTTTTCGTAATTGACGACCGAAAAAAAAACATAAAACTATACCCATATTGATATTTAGTTATTTCAATTTCAACCCCATTTCACCCCGACAGGGGAGATGGTATTTCTTGTCCGCCACGTTGGATTTTAAAATCATTGTAGTTTTCGTAATTAGCGACCCGATAAACCACAGAAACAATACCCATTGTCGATTTTCACACTTTGTCACCCCATTTCCCCCTTTTAGGGTTTGAATTTTCAAAAACCGGAGACACGTGTTTACTTATTTATTGTTAGGAGTACTCCTGTGAAGTTTTGAATAAAATAGTCTGACTAATCTTGTTTCTCCATACAAACTTTGGACCCCCATTTCACCCCCCTAGGGGACGAATTTTGAAAATTCCTTCCTTAGTGCACCCCTAGACCATATAAAGAACCTACGTGCCAAATTTGGAATCTCTAGAACCAGCGATTTGGGCTGTTAATTGATAAGTCAGTCAGTCAGTTAGTTTATTTTTTTAGGGTTCCGTAGTGAACAAGGAACCCTTATAGTTTCGCCATGTCCGTCCGTCCGTCCGTCCGTCCGACCGACCCCCGTTTTTCTCAGTAACCGTTAGTACTAGAAAGCTGTGGAATAAAATCTTTAAAATAAATTTTTTTTAGGGTACCTCCCGTATATGTAAGGTGGTGGTGAAATTTTTTTTTCTGCCAAACCCCATCGTGTGGGGTATCGTTGGATAGCTCTTTTAAAAATATTATAAGGTTTCTATAAGCATTTTTGATTAAAGAATTGTTAAGCGTGATATTAAGCTTTGAAGTGATAATTTTTGTTATGGTCAAATGTCCCCCCCCCCCCCCCCCTCCTCCCCCTGCCAGTTAAACAGTGGCTACTAGGCATGTGAATAAAATCATGCTAGTAGTAATATGATGAATTTAAAAGAAAAATTATCACAGCTAAGTAGCAGGACTTGGATAACTTTTTTCTGTATTGCTCTAACAATCATCTTATCTTAAATACTGACAAATGTTTCGTAATCAGCTTTAATCGTAAAAATGATCCGATAATGTTCAATTATAATTTAGCTGGGAATAATATAGCTCGGGTATCTTCTATCAGGGGCTTGGGTGTCACACTGGACGCACAATTGAATTTTAATATACACATTGATAATTTATGTAAGCGAGCTTACCAAAAATTAGGGATGCTTCTTCGGATCGGACAGCCCTTCAGGCGTCCAAATACCTATAAATTATTATTTTATTCTTTTGTTAGGAGTATCCTTGAATTTGGTTGCGTAGTGTGGGCACCTCAGTACCAAGTCCATATTGACCGTCTGGAGAGAATCCAAAATGTTTTCCTGAAGTCACTCTGCTATCGAACAGGTAATTACTTCGAGCGCAGCGCATCGGCCGCGAAGCATTTTTGTGTTCCTTCCCTTCATAACCGGAGGCAGTATTTGGATACAATGTTCTTGTTCAAAATACTTAAAGGTGTGATCCACTGTCCAAACCTCTTAAAGTTAATTACTCTTAGTTGCCCGCATCATCCCTTACGTCCTAGATCTTTATTTCATATCAGCTTTGCCCGCAAAAATTACTCTCGGCACACATTTTTCAGGCGAGTCCCTAGGTTGTATAACAATAATCTTATAGATATTGATCCATTCCATAGTCCACTTTCTGGTCTTAAGACGTTAGTCAAACGCAAATTATTTTAGTTCATCTATGCTATATAACCTATTAAAGTACATTTGTAGTTATGTATTTAAACTTGAAATTCCAGGTTTTGCCAAGTTCAAAATTGTGTAGGTAACCAAAAATTGATTCAAAGTGTGTTCCGGTTTTCGACTCATGCAATGATTACATTGGCATACTTATGATTCATTTTAATCTTGTTTATTTGTATATTGCGTCGAAAACCGGTTCTACCTAGTTTAGGTCTTATTAGTAGTACGTTTTTGTTAACAATTTGTATTGATAAATGAACCTCCAGGTCTTTGTACTAACGTTATTTAGTACACTACGTGTACAACATTTGTTATTTGTATATGCGACTGTTTGTGTTCTTAAATAAATTAAATTAAAATTAAAAAAAGTAGACATTACTAGTTAACGAGTAATAGTCGAACTTCAGAAATGTACTTTGCAAAAGCAAACTTTCGTACAATTTCCATTGATACCTTAGATAATGTTGTTAATTCTGTCAAAAACATAGTAAATATAAGTTTGCAAACTTTTTAGTCCACATAATGTAACGGTTGGACGACTACGTAACCCTACCTTGCGCGTGGCCCGACACGCACTTGGCCTGGTTTTTATATATTTAGATAAAGAATGTTCATTTAGATAAAGAATATTAAAATCGATACCGTTTTCGTAATTGAAGTCCGAAAAAAAAACATAAAACTACACCCATATTGATATTTAGTTATTTCAATTTCAACCCCATTTCACCCCGACAGGGGAGATGGTATGTCATGTCCGCCACGTTGGATTTTAAAATCATTGTAGTTTTCGTAATCAGCGCCCTGATAAACCACAGAAACAATTCCCATTGTCATTTTCACACTTTGTCACCCGATTTCCTCCTTTTAAGGGTTGAATTTTCAAAAAACTGGAAACACGTGTTTACTTATTTATTGTTAGGAGTACTCCTGAGAAGTTTCGAATAAAATAGTCTGACTAATCTTGTTTCCCCATACAAACTTTGGACCCCCATTTCACCCCCTTAGAGGATGAATTTTGAAAAATCCTTCCTTAGTGTACCCCTAGCTATACCTTACCTATACCGTACCTTATAAGGAACCTACGTGCCAAATTTGGAATCTCTAAAACCAGCGATTTGGGCTATGCGTTGATATGTCAGTCAGTCAGTCAGTTTTTTTTTTATATATTTAGATAAAGAATGTTCATTTCCACAATGTTACATCTTAAAATCGATACCGTTTTCGTATATGACGTCCGAAAATTCAGTGTTAACCAAATTTAATTGTGTTTATGGTAAATAAATGAATTGAATTGAAAAAAAAAACATAAAACTACACCCATATTGATATTTAGTTATTTCAATTTCAACCCCATTTCACCCCGACAGGGGAGATGGTATTTCATGTCCGCGACGTTGGATTTTAAAATCATTGTAGTTTTCGTAATTAGCGACCCGATAAACCACAGAAACAATACCCATTGTCGATTTTCACACTTTGTCACCATATTTCCCCCTATTAGGGGTTGAATTTTCAAAAAACTGAAAACACGTGTTTACTTATTTTGTTAGGAGTACTCCTGTGAAGTTTTGAATAAAATAGTCTGACTAATCTTGTTTCCCCATACAAACTTTGGACCCCCATTTTACCCCCTTAGGGGACGAATTTTGAAAATTCCTTCCTTAGTGCACCCCTAGACCATATAAGGAATCTCTAGAACCAGCGGTTTGGGCTGTGCGTTGATATGTACTGACAGAAATGACTGCAGAAACGAACAAACCAGTTATGTCTATTTAAAAAAAAATGGTCCCCATACAATATTTAACCCCTATTTTCAACCCTTTGGGAGACGAAAATTTTTAAAACACCTAGTTAACTTTCCTTGTTATATCTGCGTTTTCAAAATTTCGGATGGCGGTCACCAGCCTGTAGCCCTTATTATCTCTGGTTGGTGACTTTTGCCGTGATATGAGCTTTATAAAACATGCGTGTGCCGCGTATCTATTCTATACTACTTATATAAAATAATTATCACGATGTAATATTTTAAAAAACGAATACATTTGTCATCCTATTTACTTGTTGGTTGAATCAAGACATACTTATTTACGCAACACCGAGCCATCTATGTAATTCAAGATCGCGAAGGGCTTCGACCTGCGCGGCGTGCGAAATAACGAATACTTTGCTTGTCAAGTTGTCACCCACCCGCGCGCCTCTCGCTGTGCTGCACACCTCCGCTCACCCCGCGTATTCCCCTCTCGCGCCTACTATTAATGAAGATGCATTTGAAATCACTTAATAGGTATTTATAGGGTTCATTAGCATTACACCTTCTTCAATGTGGCCTTCATGAAAAGTCAACGTAGTGAGTTTGGCTTATATATTAATTTCACAAGACTTTTTCAAAGAAAATAAAGCTCCAGATATTTTGGGTAGCTTCAGTATAAAAAGGGTTAATACATATAAGAAAAATATATATAAACCATAACTGTAATGTTAGCTTATATACAATAGCCGTAATTGAATTTTATATATTTCTGTATTAAAAATTATTATATTACGAGGTTGCCTTAACAAAAATCGGTTGATTTTTCATGAATCACAAAGAATATAAATATATATAGTATGTCATAAAGTAAGTAAATGCTTATACCATTTTCGCCCGATTTTTAAGGATTTTTTATAGATTATTTTTTAATATTTTCTACAGTCACGTTGGTGGACTACGTGTTTTATTAAAGAATACCTAATCTAATTGCTTTAACAAATTTTTTGGTGCAAAAAAAGTAGCTGTTATGAATTAATGTTCAAAATTCATACAGCGCAACCGTACCGCTCTTAGGCTAATTACCCTCTTTTGGTTGCGCAGTCGCGTAAAATATCCAAAGGTGACAGCGGGTTATGTTTGCCTACTCACTACGGAGATACAAATTCCACTGTTCAATTAGAAATTCAAGCGCTAAAGATTTATACTAATGACGGGGTTTTGCAGTAATTTTCTTCCATTACCGGTAATTATTTTTTGTAACTGCTAGAAAAAGCACCCATTAATGTTCTTGTTCTTGGATCCTTTAGGCTCTTATCACACTAGTGATTTGTGAGCGATATGCGGGCGACGCGATCAGTGAGCGGGTACGCAGCGTCATAGCCGTGGGTCAGCATTACTATGTACAGTCAAGGGCACCAATATGTATACATCGTTTCACTTTATACCATCGAAATAAGGTCCAAAAATGTATACATATTTATGACCTCGACTGTACCGCCCGATAATCCATGTCCGTCCACGTATCTTATTCTGTCTCTCATTGAGCTTGGGTTTAAATAAAAAGAGATATGCTGGACGTGGGTTACCGGGCGATATGTAGGTACAGCCACGAATTTGGGACCCCCTTAAGGTTGACAGTCCTGTCAAACTGCATAGAACTAAAAAAAAGTTTGCGAAATGGGTCATAAATTAACGAGCGTGCCCGTACAAGTACATTATACGGGTCCGCGGACATGACGTACCGTAGCCACGGCAAGCACGCCGCGAGCACACTGATCGCAACACGCTCGGAAATCGTTAGTGTGATAAGGCCCTAAACTACAGGACATGTTAAAATTACGCATCGGCATTCGCGGCGACGTCTTACACAATTATAAAATTGCCTTTCTGCTGCCAATCTACCTATAGCTAAAGACCTTAGAGAAGTACTTCGAGTACCTAATGTGGTAGGTATTAACTATTGAAATATAATAAATGGGTCACTCACGTCTTTAACGTTGAATAATATCGCTCGACATATATTCCAATAAGTCTGAGACTCACGGCACAGAATGCTCACGGGAGTTTTCGATTTAAAATTAAGTTAACTATTAATGTTTTTGATGGGATATAACCTTTCACATCGACGACGGCCTGCCTTCTTGTGTTAAGGGGAAGTAGGGCTGCCATCCGTCCGGGTTTTCCCGGATTTGTCCTAGTTTGGAGGCCGTCCGGGGGCCGTCCGGGCGGGGTGTCAAGAAGTGTCCGGTACACTTTTCATGTAAGGAAGCACCTCATTGAATTTAAAGGTCTTGATTTTTAAAAATATTATTTTCGGACTCGTCCGGGGAAAAAATGCGATTTACGCCAAATGTCCGGGGTTTTTTGAATCTTTGTCCGGGTTTGGCGAAATTCGAGATGGCAGCCCTAAGGGGAAGTATCCCCAACGCAAATGTCCCGCTCTAACACGCGTGAGTTTACAATTAACCATCCCGCTCTCTACGCAAGCTCTGCGCGTAATTTCGTAAATATTTAGCTATAGCCATTAAGGCAATCATTTTATCAAAGGAAACCCAGCGAATTTGTCTATAACTATTTAGGATCTTTAATTGAGTACAAAAATTAAATGTTAAATATCAGTAATATAGCCGTAGTATTGAAAATACATTCCAAAAAGGGGTAACTTCGCGATTATTTATTTATTTATTATTTATTTAAACTGTTTATTTCATAAGTATTTCATAAGTTACATAATAAAATCTTAACTACTAAATCTATACCTATCTTATTTTTTCTATCGAGTGAAATTCATCAGGTCATGTAACTGACAGCGATTTGACTTTGACTAGACAAGATCCTTATGTAACACATATTTTTTTTTTTAGATTTTAAGACACTATATTCTATGTCTCAGATGGTTTTTAACAACTCAAAAGTGGTAATAGCCGGCCTTAAGTCTCTACATTCGAAACATTGGATTTACGCTGGACAAACTGGAGTTTTATGGCAAAAAACATAACCTACTAATTCTGTCTTATGTTGATTCTATTGCACAGTAAGTACCTACCTACAGTCACAAGATAGTCACAAGTTAAAGAATCTTGTTAATAAAACATAGGTTTCTAACGAGGTGCAGATAAGTGCAGAATGCCTGCGCCTGCGCTCGTATGCATGCATAAGTTTACAGCTAATTGGTTGACTTAAGTTAGTTTCTTTTTACATAGATTGGACTACGCATAGCGTGAGTTGTGCTGCGCATTTGGATAGAGGTATAGGTACATTGAAGATAAAAAAATAGCAAAACGCGTTTAACCTAAATTTTAGAACAGAAATAAACAAATTAATTGATACATTTTGCCAGGCTTTATCTATTGCAAACCTTCGTCTACTTCCGGATGGATTAGGTATTTATTATTAGTACCTAAATTGTTTTTTAGCCATAATACAATAATATATAAAATAAATAATTTACTCCCTTTCACCTGCCTTCTTTTAATTCATGAACTGATAATTACACAACTGTGTCTAACATCCTTTCTCCTTCGCTCCAAATCACTTAACATCGGGAAATGTTTGTAGAACGTTTAGCCGTAATGCCGTAAAACAATATAGTTTGTTTACCATACATCGATCTACTCGGGTTATTGATGGTTGAGATAATAAACATCGGAAGTATGATCGGGAATCCTGACATTATAGGTAGGTACTATTTAGTACTTGCGGAGAAACAGAATGAGAATCGTGAGCGTTTCGTAAAGTGTTAGGTACCTTTTGTAAAAACGAATGTTACACTGAAATCAACTGGTATGTATAAATAAACGATTTCACGGGGGTTTGTCAACATTAGCTTTACCTATATTAAAGTTAATGTAATAAAGAGCGTGCTGGATGAATTGTTTTTAGAGTTCCGTACCAAAAAGGTAAAAAAGCGGCCAAGTGCGTGTCGGGCCACGCACAATGTAGGGTTCCGTAGTTGTCCACCCGTTACATTATGTGGACTAAAAAGTTTATGAACTTATTATATATACTATGTTTTTGACAGAATTAACAACATTATCTAAGGTATGAATGGAAATATTACGAAAGTTTGCTTTTGCAAAGTACATTTCTTAAGTTAGGCTATTACTCGTTAACTAGTAATGTCTACCTTGCTGTGATAGTTTTCCTTTTAAATTCACCGTATATACTACTATCATGATTTTTTTCACATGCCTAGTATCCACCGTTTAGCTGGCAGGGGGGGGGGGGGGGGGACACTTGACCATAACAAAAAATATCACTTCAAAGCTTAATATCACGCCAACCAATTATTGAATCAAAAAATGCTTATAGAAACCTTATAATATTTTTGAAAGAGCTATCTAACGACACCCCACACTTTACTTTACTTTACTATACCTATATGTTTATGTATATGATCTGATGATGAAATAAGTGATCGAAATTAGGTACTTTTAGGATATTTTTAATAAAGTTTCTGTTTTATTTCATAAATAACTTTACTACCTAACCTTCATACCTTTTATAATTTATTTGTAACCAATCAACATGGTTACAAATAAATTATATACCTATTCATTAATCTCTGTAACAAACATATTTTTACCACCCTTTAGTTACGTGCTAAAAATACTTGACACGCCATTTCTCTGGGCTCGCAACTAAATCAACGCAATTTATGCGCTATTCACCAAATAACTATGCGTAGATTCTTCCATGCTCGGTTTATTCCGGAAAATAGGGGACCTAATTAGATCTTGTAATCTTAACAAAGGATTCGATACCCTTTTGCACTGAAATAAGGTTTAAATTAAATGATTTTGTTGACAGGTTGAATACACGCGTGAAAGTTTATTTGCGATAGGTATTATGACATGAATACAATATGATATTTTTTGTGTAATTTTTATATTGTTGCTGAATGGCATTTAATTATAATTATATTGGCGATGGTGCGAAAATTATTTTAAGTTAGAACGTTAATATACAGAAGTTACTCCTTAGGTGTAGAGGAAGTGAAAAGCGACTAAAGTCGTAATTTATAAAAACTGTACTTAGGTTAGATTTTTAGGTTATCCATATTTCTGGTGAATGAGTTAATTTTGCGGCTAAAATTACCTACTAGGTACTACTACTGGTAGCAGATAAAATGGCACATAAAGAGGCAATTAACACTGGGTAGGTACTTTTTGCACTTTGATAGACCAATCCAATACAATGTATAATTATGCATAATAACGTAGCTAGCAATTGAAGTGTTGCGCGTAGGTCAGTATCAACGTGTAGAATGTACATGAGTATGTTCTTCGTAGCTACATAGGTAGTTCTGCTACCGACTGTGTGTAGTACAGTCTGTACAGTGAACAAACGCACCTCGATAATGAACGGGGCGCTAAGCGCGATCTAATCGCTCGCGCACGTCGCAGGAAGTTTACCGGCGCGCTTCCGCGACTCGTGCGCAGCTACGCAATTCACAAGTTTCCCAACCCAACCTAACTCACCACTAATACAAGTTGACGACCTCGGTGTCTTTACAGCTGTAAGTAGTCGTAAGTCAGTAGACTGGTTAAGCGGAACTAAGTTGATATCAACATTGTGAATACAATGGCAGGATGTTTTGCGCCTGCGCCGTTAGTGCACATAGTGTGCGGATTTAGAACTAGGTATGCCTATTTTGGCACAGTTAATTCCATAGGGTTAGAGCTTGATGCGGTTATGTATTGAATTATAAATTAAGTGTACCTACGATGTGCAGAAATCTTGAAATTAACACGAAAAAGCCTGCTTAGGTCACCTTGTTCACAAATCCGGCAAGAGAGCGAAGCGAGAAAAGTTGCCGATCTGTTATTGAGTTGAGTACTTATTCGATGTGTTAACAGCAAAAATTTAGCTGCGATACTTATATACTTACAAGCCCTTAACGTTTAAACGTTAAAAAGTTGTTAATTAACTATTATTACCTACACATTTTTAACAGCTTGCAATTAGCCGTGGTTAAATAGAGTAAATTTATGCGTCAAAAACTGGCCCTGAAGCACTTATCCCAGAAACGTGTTATCCTAACCCCATTCCATCTAACCCGACCACAAATGCAGCATTGACCTTGCACCGTCAGAGTGAACGAACACACCTGTTCTCTAATATTAGGTACAGGAATGGTAACCTGCAGACTAAGCAGGTTTTAGCATCAAAATGTGAAATAAAATAAAATTTCGTAGTTTTTGTAATTTACGAAATAAAATGGTATTTTTCAATATACCTAATTAAATATTGTTAGAGGCGCCAACAAGCTTGTGACTTATCTAAATTAGCAAGTGTTTATAAGCAGTGTCTGCTTACCTACTACCAGACTGGCTATAAACTTGTCTACCATAGCCGTTAATCGCTTGAATTGTTTATAATATTCTTCTTGAAACTTTTGAAAATTGATAGTTTTGGTTACATGTTGATTTAAATAACTAAGTATACGAGTATGGTTCCCAGGCTGAGCAAGAGCAACGGACGTACAGTTTGATTTTTACTTATTAGTATTGATTAGACAAATGGACAACCCCATGTACCGGTCAACAGAACGACGGCCAATTGGACATCCGCTGCGCTAATCACTGACAAATGAGTGCTATAGGTACATACATTACATACCTACATACATTGAAGTTTTACAGACTGCAAGAGTGCAAGTCCATTATATGGGGACGGTAACGCACTTCTGTTTTTTATGGAATTGTATAAAAAAAGTAACTGGTCACTAGTCACTACCTATATTATTCAAGTAAAAACATTGAAAACGTCCTTGAAAAAAAAAATGTTTTTGATATCTTATCTTGTTACAGGAAAATAGCTGATTGATTATATAATAGCAATTGTATAGTACGAACTGTACAAATTATCGTTAGTTTACAGAACCACTGTCAGAAACCCGCCAAGCGGGTGCCGCGTGCTTTTCTGGTGGCGCACAGCCCGTTAGCGCCCGCCAGGCGGGTTGTTGCTATAGATAGGCAGGTCGCTATCGCTACATCGATCGGTTTCTGGGATATATTCAACATTTAAGTCTGGCAGTGAGTGTTAAAATGTTAATGTGTACCTGTGGACTCTTGTGTTTTAAATAACTACTTCGATATCGCCTTAACCTTACCTTAATTTCTAAGTAAAAAATTACAAGCAATGCCCTAACAATTTAAAACTCTTATTTTACCTGTCGTTAACTTAAAGTTTAAAAGTCTTAAACACTCTCGAATGTATCAATCGTGATTTAAGTGTTTTATGGTTGTAATTTACACAAAAATACACAGCTATCAAATATCCATTAAATTTAATGTTCAATTATAATTACAAAGATCTTGTTATGTGAGCACATAATCTGGCTGTATAACTTTATAATGATGATGATATGATATACAACAAAGGTGACAACAAAGCTAGGCATTAGGAGTTAGGTATTTAGGATTAGGACGCAGCTATTACGATTAATTCAATGCAGGCGTACTGCAGTAAGAATCATTAATTCCCAACGCATCGGGCTTGCAATCGCACGTTGCAATTAAATGCAACCCTTTATCTACTCGGTCTGTTCCCGATGTACCTTTTTGCGTTAATCTACAAAAATAATAATTATAATATACCCTATTCACCAGACAAATGATGAGAGCGTTTAAGTACTTATTTGTGCGTTAGGGCGCGTATCCCCCATGTATACCTATTCCTATATGTTGAAGACCGACCGTAACCACTGGACGCATATCACGAAGGTTGCTCTATCCATAGTAAATACGCCATCATGAAACCATGACTGCTCTGTCAAGAGTGGACGACTGCAGAATGAACAAAACCAGCCAAGTGCGTGTCGGGCCACGCGCAAGGTAGGGTTCCGTAGTCGTCCACCCGTTACATTATGTGGACTAAAAAGTTCGCAAACTTATATTTACTGTTTTTGACAGAATTAACAACATTATCTAAGGCATCAATGGAAATTGTACGAAAGTTTGCTTTTGCAAAGTAGGTACATTTCTTTTTTTCACATGCCTAGTAGCCACCGTTTAACTGGCAGGGGAGGGGGGACACTTGACCATAACAAAAATTATCACTTCAAAGCTTAATATCACGCTAACCAATTATTTAATCAAAAAATGCTTTTAGAAACCTTATAATATTTTTAAAAGAGCTATCCAACGATACTCCACACGATGGGGTTTGGCAGAAAAAAAAATATCACCAAAACTTAACATGTACGGGAGGTACCCTAAAAAAATTTTTTTTAACGATTTTATTCTACCCCTTTGACTGCGTCATTGATATATATACTCATGCCAAATTACAGCTTTCTAGTACTAACGGTTACTGAGAAAAACGGGGGTCGGACGGACGGACGGATGGACGGACGGACGGACGGACATGGCGAAACTATAAGGGTTCCTCCGTAGTAAAGGAACCCTAAAAAGAGAGCGAGAGGGTAAGTACATCCCGTATATCCATCTATGAAAGTTTCCTAGCCGTTAAACTGAAAGTAGGTTAGATAACAAGTTAGCATCTTATAACTCTGGAATAAAAAACAGTTGATGAAAAAAATCCTAGAGGTTATTTCATCAATCAATACATATGAATTCTTCGTGCATTGATTAATGAAATAACTGCTAGGATTTTTTCTCGTAATTTTATTTTTGAAATTTGTTATTGGCAATCACCTCATAATTTAAATGCTTCAAGACAAGCTTATGTATGGGATAATTGTATGACGAAATGGAGAGTGACCGTGTTGGCATTATACCGACATAGGCTTCGCCGTACAGTCTCAGTAATTAAGACCATACTATGCGCCAGCAATACATCCAGTCCATATTATTGTTTCATTAACTATTGTCGTGGGCGACCTGTGATAGAAACGTCCAATTTAATGATACATCTAGCATTTGCAGAGCACCGAATCAAAGAGTTACATCTTGGAGCAAGCGTTTCGTTCATTGTTAAACTAAGGGTGTCGAACTTATGGCTGAATTTAGAATGTCTTTTCCTATGTGTGTTGATAGTGTCGTGAATTTGGCTTTTACAATAATTATGGGTTTGATGTTCATAAGTTATTGTCGTGTTTGCAATGCAACATATAAGTCATTTGTAATTAAGATACTTAAGCAATTTTCCAATTGGTGTGATGTTTGTTAGATAAATTGTCATTGTTAACATAAAGCATGTAAATAATAAAGTTTAGTCAAATAAAACATTGTCTGAGTACTTCAGTAAAATAATAACTAATCGGTAAATAGTTGAATACAAACAAAAAATGTATCGATATGTTGTATCGAAGAAATCAAATACATAAAAACGTACCAAAAATCGTATAAAATCTCAAAGATAGTCTTACAAAGAAAATCCATTTGTAATTAGAACGAGATCTAAAGTAACGCGGCCGCATACCGCGGCATCACTCATAGCATCAAACGGCTGCCGAATCAAAGAGAGAAAAAACATAAAACACCATCAAACGGTAGCATTGTCGTGACTACAACGACATGTACATTGTTTGTGTAGGAATATCTTCAGCGCTGTGTAGCGGCTGAGATGTGTAATGGCTAATTAAATAAACATTCAAAGAACGTAGGATGCCTGTTCTCATCTACCTAGATTGTAATACTAGAATTTGCTGGTAAATTCAAAACAAAGTTAGGTTGTGAGGTGGCATTTTAATTTGTTGGAGTAAAATAAATATCATTCTTAAACTTATAAATATTACTACATTTTAACTTTTTTCCAGCCGCCGCATATAGCAGCACGCGTGGCATACCGAAGCTTTTTTCCATTAAATTAAGTTCTTCATTAATATGACCTGAATGGTATAAACATGCAATGTTTGCGCTCCTGGATGCCTTGATTCTGTAAACCACGCCCCCCGTGTGAGAGACGTTATGTCTTCCGCGCACAAGAAAACTAGATTTTTGCACGGCGACCTGTAGCTCTAGTATAAGTTTTTTCGAAACATTAACTAATTCGAACGCGTTTGCGTTTTGTCTCAAAATGTATTAAAACGCTCTCACTGATTTTGAAATACGCGCGTTCATCGTTTAGCAACAAATGTTATGCTCGCTGTTTTAGTTTCCACTAGTGACCACCAGAGGCGCTGTTCACGTTTTCATACCACTTTCATACATTTTGAGACAAAACGCAAACGCGTTCGAATTAGTTAATGTTTCGAAAAAACTTATACTAGAGCTGCTGAACAGCGAGTATAACATTTGTTGCTAACCGATGAACGCGCGTATTTCAAACTCGGTGAAAGCGTATTCATACATTTTGAGACAAAACGCAAACGCGTTCGAATTAGTTAATGTTTCGAAAAAACTTATACTAGTAGAGGTACTGTACAGTCTGCATTAAAAGTAACTTGGTACGTAAATGAAGAGGTCTAAAGTTTTTCTCCATTACAATACAGAAGTCGGCATCAAAAGTAACAAGGCATAATGAAGAGACATTATGCGTTGTTATACTTTTGATGCCGACTGTACCTATTTTCGATAAATACCTGACTATGTGAAGTCACGTGAAGTTTTATTCATAATATTTCCTCTTATCAGAGTTAAGACGAGGTAAAATACCAAAGATTTAATTTGTTTGTCAATGTCAATAAATGTATTGTTTTAGAAGGCTGTGTGAAAAATTAAAAGAAAGAGAGCCTTAAATTAATATTTTTCTGTCTAAACAGACCATAATAATTAGTCAAGAAGGACAATAGTCAAGAAATTCTATCCATCTTGTTTCGAAAGAACTCGTTATTTTTGATTGCGTTCAAAATATAATTCACTAAGTACCCGATACGAGGTAAAATACCAAAGATTTAACTTGTTTGTCACGGTCAATAAATGTATTGTTTTAGAAGGCTGTGTGAAAAATTAAAAGAAAGAGAGCCTTCAATTAATATTTTTCTGTCTAAACAGACCATATAATTAGTCAAGAAGGACAAAAGTCAAGAAATTCTATCCCTCTTGTTTCGAAAGAATGCGTTATTTTTGATTGCGTTCAAAATATACGAGTAATTCACTACCCGAATCAGTAATTGTGTGTTTAACACTTCGTTGTTTTAACTGTGAATGCCTTGATTTCCAACATCGTAGTTACCTACTTTATAATTGAAGCTAAACGAACCAACAGTGTGGTTGCATTCTTTAGTTTGTTTATTTTAAACTTTACCACTACATATACGAGTAACCTACTAGTTTAATTGTGTAAAAATTCTTTGTTCATTGTAAATTTATCAATACTTAAGGTCCTATTATTTCGATTTGGTGCACGTTTATATTTCCTCTCCGGTAGCTCTAGTATAAGTTGTTTCGAAACATTAACTAATTCGAACGCGTTTGCGTTTTGTCTCAAAATGTATGTAAACGCTCTCACCGAGTTTGAAATACGCGCGTTCATCGGTTAGCAACAAATGTTAAACTCGCTGTTTTAGTTTCCACTAGTGACCACCAGAGGCGCTGTTCACGTTTTCATACCACTTTCATACATTTTGAGACAAAACGCAAACGCGTTCGAATTAGTTAATGTTTCGAAAAAACTTATACTAGAGCTACGGGTTGGAAGACGGCAACCGCTTCAGCCAAAACTAGTGCCTAATCCTAAACTTTAATGGGGATAAAATGGCGGGCCTCCTTTAAGATGCAACCAGGATAATGATAAGGAGGACGGTCAGGACACGCTGCTGAGGAGTGCTTCAATTTTATTGAATACAATAACTAGTTACATATAAATACTTAAACAAAAAGTAGATTGTGTCAAATAACAATTTATCTACACACATATCATAAATCCTCTAATATGCGTTCGGAAACCGTAGAAAATGACTCTCATTTCAACATTCAATGAATTTATGGCAATTTTCTTATCTGTGGCTAAGGCTACAGCAGTAATAAAATATTTCATTTTAATCTCATATATGATGTTAAAATATACGTCAAACAAAACTGTCAAAATTTAAATGTCAAATTCTAGTATCACTGAAAATTCAAATTCAGTCGATGCGAAATGTCAGCTCGATGTTTTTTTAGTATATATCGCACGAAATTTGAGCTAGAACGACATGATCACATCAGAATAAGGACTCTTTACTTTTTAAAATAACATTCAGGTATCGGTTGCCAGTTCTGATTTCGATATTTCCGCAACCGTGCAAAAAAGGTTGTATTAACACAATTATTGTATTTATTTACTACGGTTTCTGAACCCATCTTAGAGTAATTATAATATGTGTGTAGATAAAGTAATGTATGCAACTGTACATAATTAGGCATTAAAACACTCGTGTTTTAATGCCCCTCATTATGTACCAGTTGCATAAACTACTATTCTAAAGCACATGCCGATTTTGACGTAGGCTATGGAAATTGTTGACTTTGTCTTGCAGTTATTTTATTTCCTAACTCGGTAGGTTAGGTATAGTTCAAGCACTCGACTAAAAGCGATGACTTTAATTTTTTAGAGGACAGTAGGTCGATCGTAAAGTACCAAATCATGACATTGCACGTAATGTGGGCAAAGTGCTGTCATTGGGCCACAATGCAAGATGTTCAATTGAATAACGAATTTAATGCGCGTACGCGCAGGGGAACTAAATCGTTAGGGTTGTCACTTGAAGATGTTATCGATTGAAGCGAGTAATTTACAATTGTAATAAGTTAGGTAACTCGTATTTCAAAATAGATTGAGCGTGTTTCCGAAGAATTGAACCGAATTATAATTTGAACGGTTTTGAAAATAATCAATATTTAATTAGAAGTTAGGTCTGTTGTTAAAGGGTAATAAAAAAAAAATAAAAAACCAAGTGAAGTAAATTTATTATCCAGCATATTCTTGTAAACCTGTTTACTTAATTATCCAAATTTAGTGACATAGGTACTAGATAACTTACGTTCACATTTAACAGAGGCAGCACTATATTAAAATTATTTTATACTACCTATAAAACATAATTTAGAAAGACATCATTGTTTCTGGCCAAGCAAGCATTCCTACTTCTTTTATCGATAATCTTACCGGCGTTTTTGCCACATCACTAAACTGAGGAGGTCTCATCACATGCACAAATCAGCACAATAGCTGGATCGAGTGGATACGGGACTAGTTCGGCAACGAGCCACACGGCCCCGCCTACCTGACCATCGACCGACTTTGGGCCCCTGATGCTTATAGTAACAACTAAACATGTCAAGGATTTGAGATCGCGAATTGTTTATGTAGGGAATGATTCGTTTGTACCGTTACCGTTTTGTGAACACGCATGGTTGTTATGACCTTATTAATCGCAAATATATGTTTGATTTTGTGGTCTGAGCTATAATCACGAAAATCGAAGTTTTTGTATCTTCTTCTCCATCGCATTTGTAGTATTGGAGGGAAAGAGATGAAGTTACACGAATTTCGATATACCTATGCGATTTAATGGGGTGATTTGAAATCAGCTTTTTGGTAAGTAATAATAGTACAGTACCCTTACCATGAGTTTGAATCGAAAACTCTTACCGTACTCGCTAGCGACTGCATATACGATTTAGTATGCCGATTCTTAGTTCTATTGCGTAACCGCCAGAGGCGCTGTACTTTTGTCCATACTAAATCGTTTAGGCAGTCGCTAGCGAGTACGGTAATGCAAACATTGCAAACTCATGGTAAGGGCACAGGGTTCGTTAGAGGCATCCAAAGAGTCCTTCGCTAACAATTTTAGTTATGAAATGACTTTATATGTTTTATATATAGATTTGATTCGGCTCGATTAGGCACCTATGGTACCTGTACTGTACCGGTTGACTGTTGAGTACAGTTGCGGAATAAAATAGTTTGTCGCTTTTGAGCCTTTGAAAAGAGACGAAAATGTTCATTTGTCTTGTACAATTGTACTAGGCATTTATTTAGAAACGTGAACGGATGCCAGAATTGCAGTTAATAAACCAAACAAGAGCGACCAACGCTGACGTGCAAAGTCAACAACTAATAAACCGCAAGCTTAATTCAGAGCGGAGCTACTGAATCGGTTTTATGGTCTGATAGTGGTCGGGATTCAAAATAAAGTCCCATTAGTTTTTATAACCGATGTTGCAACAGACAAATTATGTTTTTTCAACGGCGCCGTTAGTGTCAAGAAAAGAGGTATTTTATAAATGCTGTTACTGTTTAGAATAGAACATAAAGTGATTATTTATATTGGGCTAGATCGTGTTTCCGGTCCGGCAGGTTAAAAGTACACTAGTAGAGACAATGTATCTACTCTAATCTATTGTATTTATGACTAATGTATTTACTTGTTTAAGTTAACGGAATCACTTTCGATGTTGGATGACATAAATATGATAGTTGGTGCCAAAAACATTGATGATTATGAAACCGTAACTTTTATTTCAGAATAATATTCCACTAAGTATTCCTTTGTAAACCAAACCGACTTCCATATTTTTTTTATCTAGTATAGTCAGCCTGGATGCTTAACAACAATTCATCCTGAGGTTTAGTTTTGCTCCACAAAGCATTAAAGGACTCTTGAAGGTCCTAAAATCTGCATACCGGCATCCGCCGGGCTACTGGGAACCTTGCAAGACGTGCGTCTTATGAATTTCTCGGTACTACTCATTTGACATTCATTCCATAGGAATTAATAAACGTTTATCTTGATCGATTTGCGACATTTCGATGTATTGATTGAATACTAAAAGTCCGTAACAATAGCCGCGAAGTTTTTGCAATTTGGCCATAGGAAAAGTTTTACTACCCCTGTTTTGAAATTTTTATGGTGCATTGTTGTCTGTGTGCTTTAACAAAATTAAATTTAATGATAGGTAGGTAACAATTTTGAATCAGAATAATTTAGTAGCTTTGTTTGTATTATTTTATCTTCCCACGCAAGTCACGCAACATAGTTCAAGTTTAAGGTAGTTGTGCGATATGATGGTACCAAATACCGAAACTAGGTGCTTAACTTTCATGTACCTAATAGCTCTTGCTTAGTTAAAGAAGTCAATCTGCACTCTATTCGAACCACATGTTTACAGTTACACATACTTATAATAAATAATAGTATGTGCGTCTAATAAAATACCTACGACGGCGACGAAGACGCCATCATTGGTTGCCGATACCCAAAGGCTTTAAAATGGATGTTTACTTTTTTTTTATCTAACAATGTTATGTCATTTCATCATCATTGTTACAGTATCAATTGAAAATTGTTTATAAAAAACCATTTACCTAATCTATATAGAGACTGCTAGGGTGTATGAAAAACCCATTCAAGATGCGCTTGCGTTCGGCCGGTCGCGTTATGAACTTAGCGATCAATTGTCCTGTGATCGGCTAAATCGAAACCAATTGTCTTGGCCTTGCTTCCCGGCGTTACTTGATGAACTCTGCTACTACGCGTAGTAGAAACATGGGGCATATTTTGACTTTGAGTGTGTTTTCTGTCACTCTTAAATTTTATGAGCGGTCAACCTAAACTCCGTGTTTCTATATTTTCTATAGTAATTTGATGGAGTTTGGACGCAAACAAATCTGGAGAAAGCCCGTTTTGACAGTTCGTGGTATTGCTTATTATATATGCGAGTACCTAATATTGACACTTAGGTACACTTTCTTTGAATGCTAAATGCAAATTCGCTATGCAATGGCGTACTTTCAGAAAGATTTTTATGGGTATTAATGATGGTGGTCCCCATGTCATTTTTCAGCCATTTTTTTAACGATGTAACGCACCTTTACATTGTTATCAAAGCATAATCCGGCGATGACTCTACTACATTCTTAAAACGAGCTGAAAAGTAAAACTGCACTCATATGTGAAGAATTCGAGCGTGACCCGATTTTGGAATCTTCCTCATAGCCACGAAAATAACACAGTCCTCTTGTGAATATTGGAACATAATTGCTCTGGAAACTGGACAAGTGGACACATGTCATGATCTGTAGGTGATGTGTGTCTGTAGGTGATTGATTTAGTAAGTATGCAGCATCGAATACAACGAAAATCGTTCAAGCACAGGTAAAATAAAATAATAACACGCATCTTATCTACCAAATTTTCTGCGCCTAATATAAAATTCAGTCCGGCCGGTGAGTTAAAAAGACGAGATTAACAGATTAAAATAGTCGCCTTCTGATGTGTTACATAATTGACCGAGTGAAACGAAGTCCGGATTTTCGTATGTCCGGATTTCCGGCTGTTCTCCTCTACAGGCCGCATTTCTTAATCGATTCTCGTGAAATTTTGTGAGTAGTAGCTCTACTATAAGTTTTTTCGAAACATTTACTAATTCGAACGCGTTTGCGTTTTGTCTCATAATGTATGAAAGTGGTATGAAAACGTGAACAGCGCTTCTGGTGGTCACTAATGGAAACTAAAACAGCGAGTATAGGTAACATTTGTTGCTAACCGATGAACGCGCGTATTTCAAACTCGGTGAGAGCGTTTTCATACATTTTGAGACAAAACGCAAACGCGTTCGAATTAGTTAATGTCTCGAAAATCTTATGCTAGAGCTACAGGTACGAAAATTAAAAGAAAGTTTTTTGTCGAGTAAATTTTTGGAAATTTAAAAAACAAACTTACTCGTATCAATGATTTCGTATTTTTCTGCGGCCGTTTTTTCCTCTACAGGTCGCATTTCTCAACCGATTCTCGTGAAATTTTGTGAGCAAGTTCTATGACTACATAAAATTTATTTGTCGAGTAAATTTTTGTACATTTTGAAAAACTTTTTTCTTCTATGGGATGTTCTCCTCTGCTCTGCAGGTCGCATTTATTAACCGATTTTCAGCACCGAGCAGGTTTGGTAACTACATATATATAAATTTTTGGAAATTTAAAAAACAAACTTTTTATCAATCATTTCGTATTTTACTGCGGCCGTTTTTCCTCTACGTCGCATTTCTCAACCGATTCTCGTGAAATTTTGTGAGCAGGTTCTATGACTACATAGAATTTATTTGTCGAGTAAATTTTTGTATTTTTTTTTGTCGATGGCTGTTCTCCTCTACAGGTCGCATTTATCAACCGATTTTCGTGAAAATTTGTGAGCAGGTTCGGTAACTCTATAGAATTTTTTTATCGAGTCGCTTTTTGGAAATTTAAAAAAAAATATTTTTTTATTATTGATCTTGTGTTTCTGCGGCCGAATTTTGATTTGTTTACCTCTAAGGGTTGCATTTCGCAACCGATTCTCGTGAAGTATTGTGAGCAGGTTCTTTGATTACATAGAATATTTTTGTCACATAAATTAAAAAAACACGAGGTCTACAGCTCACAGAGCCACTAGTCTACATGTCTCATATGAATATATCCCTGTAAACTACTATATAACTGGCTTATCAGAATAGGGTTTTAATTTGAGTAGGAAGATATATTTGAATTTTATTTTGTGCGGATGTTGATATTTTTCGAACAATTGCTCTAAAACTTTAGAAGAAGAAGAAACACTAAAAGGAACTTGTAATCAAACTGGTATGTCCTGAATAGGACTTCTCCACTCATTGCGATTACCAGTAACATCTTCCCACGTGCTGCGATCAACGTTGAACCATGTCGCGTTTCACGCAAAACGCCGCGAAATCGACGATAACCCTGGTTTCAAAATCTAGCCCACAAAAGAGTGCTAAAAGGCTTTACCTATCCTCAGTTCACTCGTCACAAAAGTGGACGTAAATGTCCCAACAACAACAACACGCACAGACGCTGTTTAAATCATCTGTCAAGATGTAGGCCTGATGATATGTCCTGATGTCCTGAATCAACCCACAGTACGGCCAGTATGGCCATTATATGCAATTAGCTCGTAGTGTTAGAATAGTGTGATGTTAAAGATGCACGATAGTTGACCAAACGCGTATCGCGATTGTTTATCAAACAATGCGCCCGCGCAAGGTCGCTCCTTATAGATAGTGATTGATTGCCGGTCTATTTCACTCAGAGCCTTGTTATGATATTGATATGGCATTTGTTATGTACATTCGTTCTGACATGTTGGACTTGGCGCATGTGGAAACGAGCGCATACGACCGACTTCATACCGATGTCATATGAATAAGTCAAGTCAGATTTACATCTTATTCACGCTGCGTACAAACTGAAGAATGCAATTTTCCCTGTGTTAAGTTGTAGATACACAGCATTATTAGTAGGATGCCATTGGTTCCAAGTTTCTTGTATTTTGGGGTTTTCGAAGGGATTTATCAACGAAATGCTATTTATTTAATTTCTTAAATGTATTCCTAGAGGTTGTTACCCCATGGCTTCTTTGCTCTAGCTCGAAGCGTGTTGACAACAAGAACAATTAAAAATACGAGCTATCAAATCCCTGAGTGCCCGTGACATATTTCATCCCTTCCGACCCGCGACGTAGGAAGCGGCCAGGAAACGATTAATTGTCAAAAGATCGACGCGTGCGCTGCGTATCCGTTCGTTTTTTCCGCTTTTAGACGCGATGATTTTTTTATACCGACTAGTTGTTTGTGGCTGTTTGTGGCTAAGTCCGATGCTTAATGATGTCCTGTCGGTTACGGTGTATGGAGATAGTTTGCTTCATTTCGGTGACAGAGACCCGTCCATAAGACGAAGTTTAGTTTAAAAAAATACCTATAATTAATAGTGATAATTACATAATTGTAATTTACGTTGACAAAATTCCTGCTTAAAGCACGCTGAAAGTCACAAGTTTTCACAAACTATCATCTGTTTTCTATAATGCCCGAAACGCACTGACAGCGGTAGCGGGGCGGGGCGTCGCGGTGCGGAGGCGGTACCGGTTGTAAAATTCGAATTAATATGAAAGGGTCCGCACAGAAAACCGGCCGGGAAAAAAGCGTTCTGTGCGGACCCTTTCATATTAGTTCCAACATTACAACCGGTACCGCCTCCGCACCGCGCCGCCACCGCTGTCAGTGTGTTTGCAGCTTAAAGGTACTATAGTGCGTGTCATCCACGACGACGCGCCCCTCCACAGCGAATCTAATACTAATCTGCGCAATTGTACGGATTGGGCTGTGGAGGGGCGCATCTCAGTGGATGACATACGCACTATACCTATGTGGTCTGCACCGAAACTTGACTATACTTGAGTTCAAATGCTTTGGTATAATCACTTCACAAATACCTAGTCTCCACATTATCTTAGCCTTGTCAAATCCCGTTCAATAGTTGCGACAGACAGACGGGCGCATCGTAGGAAGTCGTTAGTAACGCGCCGGCGCGGCCACGTAGGTATTTATAGATGGCGCTCGCGACGGTTGCTGAATGACGGCCTCACCAGGTCGAGGAGTCTGCTGTCAGAAGAGGTATGTGTATCAGACTATAACGTTCATAGTAATAATATCAGGTATAACTTATCTTGAGTCATCATCATCATCATATCAGCCGCAAGACGTCCACTGCTGGACATAGGCCTCCCCCAAAGAGTGCCACAATGACCTGTCCTGCGCCACCCGCATTCAGCGGACTCCCGCGACCTTCACCAGGTCATCAGTCCACCTTGTCTACCCACGCTGCACGCTGCTTATCTTGAGTACGAATGGATAAAAGTGGATAAGTACTGCCAGTCCAGTCTAGTCAGTCTAGAATGCATTCAATAAGCTAGGTTGACAGATAATGCTTAGAATTTGAATCTCTTTCATTAACCCAAAGGGGCAGTCCATTGTATCAACCTAAGGGCCTTAACGTGAAACGGCACGGCACCGAGCCTTGCCGCCGCTGCTTTGTGCCGCGCCGTTTCACGTTTACGACGCCGCGCCGTTTCACGTTTACGACGCCGCGCCGTGGTAATGTGGGCAGGCCCTAAAAGTACCTGGCACAGGCAAGCAAGGTGACTATTTGGCCGGGACAGCGCAAAGCCGAACGTTGCGGAGATCCTTGGGTGAGGGTGTCCAGCAGTGAACGTCTTTCGGCTGATATGATGAAAGTACCTGGACATAGAAAAAAGTACATCAGCTTTCCACTCGATTCTGTAGGTATTCAAAATGTCAGGGAACAATAAATAAAGTATGTACTTTGCATGCAATATCCACTCCACTACATTAGATTATAACATGTATAAATAATTTAAATTTCTCGTTACACTACTATTATTTCATGAGTGATTGGACTTCATTCAATGTATTCGTATACCTAAGTAACTACTACAACTACCCGATTTAAAGCTATCAATAAATCAAAATTATTTTCATTCTATCTCATAACGAAGAACCATTGACAAAACCTACTTTCTTCAATCATTCCACATTCTTAGTGTGTCGAATAGAAAACCAAGCCATTATTGTCCACCTACGTTCAATATACCCACATGCAGCAAAAGTGAGGAATTATATAATGAGGGCATGGTTCATATTGTTAAATATGAGATGATCTGTATGATATGTATGTCGCAAGTTCCAATTTTAAGTAATTGCAGTAAGAGTGATTTTTGAGTGCTTGCTTGCATGGCCGATCGTTTGAACTTTAAACATGATTGTTGTTGCTTTTGATTATTATTTTATGTGTTGCAGATGATAGTCGTTATTTAATGGAGCATTCTCTGGGTGCTCTACAATCTACATACAAATTATTTCTTAATTAATAAATAATTACAAAAATGCCACATAGGCAGGAAAAAACTACTGATAGATCACTTATCACTTAGGGTAGGGGTGGGTACAAGGATTCGTCGTTTTGTAACTTGTAATATACTTACTTAGACGTACTTGTAGAATAAAAATTTGGACGAATAGAAACATTTATATCTATTGGAATTTTATTCTTCTACTTTTTATTGGTTTTCACTTAATTTAGTACTACAACTAGGAACTACATAACTACAATTAACGTAGTGGCACCAGTAATGGACCTGGCTCCAGTAATGGACGCAAAAATCTTTCACGGTCGAAATTAAGCAACGGAAAAGTATTTTAGTCATGGCAACACTTTAATCATAAAGAATGGGCTTCTACGTATCACATTGACAAATGACATACACCTCGGTCATTTTGTTTAAAAATGGCGCGGCGGCAAAAAGTGTGCTCCGGCATTTTTCACGAAAAACCTTATTTTCTTACAGAAATAACTAAGGAAGTAGGTTTACGTTTTTGATTGTAAACTTTATTTTCTCTAAACTATATTATTTTGATATGATTTCGTGAGAAGAGTTAGATATTTAACAACACTTTTTTAAAGTGTTTATTGCATTAGAATCCAATTTGAATGATTTAGAGAGGATGTACATTACTGGTTCCTATTTTTTGTTAATCTCCAATTATGGACAATTCTCCATGATTGGTTTTTCATACTGAATTCTGGTTACCCAATTATGGACACCCAATGTTGGACGGATTTATTGGCGAGGTAAATGTTTGAAAAATGCCACCCAGTTTTATTATAATAGTAGTTTATCTACACAAATATCATAATCCTCTAAAATGCGTTCAGATACAGTAGGCAAATGGCCTTCATTTTAACATCAATGTACCTACTTATGAAAATTTTCTTACCTGGGATGAAGGTTACCAGCAGTAATATAATATTCATTATAATTTCCTATTTAGTACTATAATGATTCTTTTTTTAATTTGGAACAGGAAAATTAAAATTCAGTCGATACGAAAGGTCAGCTCGATATAGGTTTTTTTTTTGGATAAGGATTCAGGGAGAAGGATTTTAAATTTTACATTTATTTTAAATTTTAAGAAAAAAAATATTTTTTTCGAAAAATCGTCATTATACTCGATTTTGACTAATTCGGGGATGAGGATTTCAAATTTTATATTAATTTTGAATTTACAGCGAAAAAATATTATTTTGCGAAAAATCGTCATCATACTCGTTTTCGACTAATTCGGGGATAAGGATTTCAAATTTTATATTAATTTTGAATTTACAGCGAAAAAAAATTATTTTGCGAAAAATCGTCATCATACTCGTTTTCGACTAATTCGGGGATAAGGATTTCAAATTTTATATTAATTTTGAATTTACAGCGAAAAAAAATTATTTTGCGAAAAATCGTCATCATACTCGTTTTCGACTAATTCGGGGATAAGGATTTCAAATGTTATATAATACCGGCTTCTATAAATATGTAACCGGTAGCACTGGTAGCAATGCAGTTTGCCTTCGGCTTCTGAATCCATCTTAGAGTACTTATAATATGTGTGTAGATAAAGTAATGTTACCTTACTTTAAAATTGTATATTAATGTTGAATTTTATATTAAGTTGAAATCCTTATCCCCGAATTATAGTCGAAATCAAGTATAACGACGATTTTCCGCAAAAAAAAAAATTACTTAAAATTCAAAATTAATGTATAATTTGAAATCCTTAACCCCGAATTAGTCGAAATCGAGTATAATGATGATTTTTCGTAAAAATTTTTTTTTTACTTAAAATTCAAAATAAATGTTAAATTTGAAATCCTTATCCCCGAATTAGTCGGAATCGAGTATAATGACGATATTTCGAAAAAAAATATATTTTTTTCAACTTGAAATTCAAAATTAATATAAAATTAAAAATAACTATAAATACATTCGGTTGACTGGTAGTGAATGCCTTAAGGCATTAAGTCCGCCATTTGTACTTTTTGTATTGTGCAATAAAGTTTAAAAAAATAAATATACCTTCAAATATATAAAATTTGAAATCGAGTATAATGACGATTTTTGTAAAAATTTTTTACTTAAAATTCTAAATAAATGTAAAATTTGAATTCCTCATCCATAAATCCTTATCCCGAAAAAAAAATACATTATTGCCGTGGCCGGGGAAAAAAACAATTGCAGGCTGATTATTTGTTTAAACGGACGAGCTTGCGAGTCCGTTTAATTATAATATGAACCCTGCAATTGCCATTCCGGCCGAGGCTAATATAGTACTTTTTCTTAAAAAATGGAGGAAATACGACAAAATTTGGATAAATATTTGATAATGATAAACATAACCTTAAAACGTCGAAAACATCATGCTCAACAAAAAATAAACAGCGGGATGTTTATTTTTTTTAACAGAATCGCAAGTGTATTGTTTTACCGAAAAACGCAAATTATTCAAGACTTAAAAAGACGTCGCGTTTCCAACAGAAAAATACGAGCTGAATTGGCTGAATACGACCTGTGCCTCCTTTTATATGACAGTTTCTACTTTTTTTTAAAGTTTGGAATTCAACAAATAAAGGAATTTATATGTTAAATTGCAGGCGGCCTACAATGTTTTTAGAACATAAGGTGTCCATGATTGGGTGTCCATAATTGGAATTTGTCTGTCCATCATAGGATTTTCGAAGATTTTCGACTTTTTCAGATTTTGAGCAATTTTCTCGGAACTTACAAGTTTATCCAAAACTTTTGTATGTTAATTATAATTAGTGATTATTAAGCTACATTTTCTTTGAAATAACTAACATCAAACTTATAAAATAAGAGAGTTATAGCCAAAAGATGTTGACGGAGTTCTTAAGCCGTCCATAATTGGTGCCACTACGTTATGTATATCGGTTCCAATCGACGACCATTAGTCTCCGCGTAAAACTCGACAGGAACAATTCATTTTGAACTATTTGCCCATTGTTATTGTAAACAGATGTTGCAAAATGTCACAGTACATTAGATATGTATCGATACTGAAGTATGATCCAGACAGACATGTAATGTACGTCTGTAGTATTTTGATCTTTCTTTTGTGACTTCCATCGGTGGTGTATAAGTATAATTTAAAGTAAGCAATTATATGTGTTTTGGATACTGATGGGGCCATACATCACAAAGATTGATTGATTGATGTGTTTTATTTACTCTAAACATTATTTAATATTAACTTGAATATCAAGCAGGCAGAACAGTATAAAATAGGTATATTGCTATCAAATATAAACATAATATTTAACGTTAACCGATTCGCCAAACTTGGTGAATGCAATTCCGCCCCTTTGGGTGATTACTACTGTTAAATTCACATCACCATATAAATTCTCCTTATTCCGCTGGCTCCGCCCAATCCTAGCGATTTCCTTATAGATACTACGCGTCATAAATCTCTTAAACGACTGTGTTCATGAACACTGGCTCAATGAGCTACTGCCTTTAAAACATGGTACTGATTACTTTGTATTACCATGCTTCAGGCCCATCATTTAGCTACGCAGCGCAGTCACTGGCTCTCTCACAAACTCGAAGTATCATCTAAATTGTTTTAGGACTCTCCCAGGGCCAAATTCGGTCAGCAAGTTTCTTAATTATATTTACTTAATACAATAAGTAACACCGCGAACCGAGCAGAGATACAATACCTACTTCGTTTTCGGTTCGCGTGGTATTTAGGGTGCCAAAATCTCATGGTGGTTATGTATGGGCTGGAAATATAGGTAAATAATGTACAGTACCCGGCAATATACATATATTGCACGTAGGCCTTTGGAAAGAGATTCGGCTAATTTCGGCTTCATCAGAGCGTTGTCTGACACTAAGTACCTATGTGACGTTTGTCAGCCGTCGTCAAAATATATAATATAGAGTTGTTGCAACCCCCCAACTCCAAATTGTTGCATGTACAAAATGATACATGATTGTTTGACAATACTTTTTCTAGTAGTTGTAACAGTAAATTTACCTGTCACCGATTTGACGTAAACGAATAAAGTCTATAAAGTGCAGCATTTATTTGATATGAAACGTCAACTAATAAATAATATATCTGATGGACGTTCGCCGGTGTTCGGACATCGTCGTAAACAGGTAATTGTTTCTTTCCAAAGACCGACGTGCAATATAATTATATTGCCGGGTACTGTATGTACTAGCTTTTGTGCGCGACTTCGAGGCAGGATTTTGGAAATAAAAGTATTAGGGTTGTCCTTGTTTCTTTTTCCCGGGGCACCCGTTCCTTTTGACAAGTGACTTAGAAAAGCACAACTAGGTATATTTATTTCAGAATTTTTACTCAAGTTTTAGGGGTCTCTAGTCTACCGATCAGTAGTAGAAGAGATCTAGTCTTAGGGGGTCATAATAATTCCCAAGGAAGCGAAGTTTGATAGGTACAGGGAAAATCTGAGATAAAAACAAATATAGAGCGTCAGGGGACCGATTTTTGAGTGTCGAACGCTCGACTTTTCACTCGAGATCTGTCAAAATACTATGATGTTTTGACAGATGTTGAGTGAGAAGTCGAGCGTTCGACACTCAAAAATCGGGCCCCTGTACTCTGTTGGAATACTTGTTTACAAAGATCTGATATTCCAAAATCCCTATTGTCATTTAATTTCTGTTCTTGATAAGGTGGTCGTGTCCGTGATAAGTTACACATAATTCCTTCGGCTGCCTTTTTTCCATATTAACTGCTTTATATGTTGACTGTTGTCGTTTGTTATATTATTTCGCGGTTGTCTTATTATGCGGTACACGCATGCTGTGTTAGGCCAGAGATCCTCAACCTTTTGTTTACTAACAACTCACTATGTCACTACCCTAGTCGACTGTTATTCAATTTAAATAGAATCTGAATATTAATGCAATAACTATAATAGTTAATTGAGACGCAATATCCAAGTAAAGAAAAATAATGGTATATATTTAACAATGTTCAATTATTTTCGTCAATCTTTCCATGATTTGCGTCCACCCCCAAGGCGAGATAACGGAGAATTTCACAGTCATTACCTTGCAAACGAGTATGGTTTTGATTGAAATATTATTTATTTGCTGTATGCCGGTTACTCAAATACACTGACCTAAAGTTAAATATGACATAATCCCAATTTTGCTCAATAATGTTTGAGATGCATTGGCTTACAATACATGCAATTCAACCGATTTTAACTCTCCTTTCCACGGCAATGAGTCGTTTTTCGTTTCACAGACATAATGTAATAATACAATACTTGCAAGAGGTGAGTGTGGGCGAAAGGTTACCTTTGTATTGCGGTAGGGGGTAATTTAGTTAGGACGCATTAAAAAAAGTTGCAAAAGTAGGTCTTCTATATTATACAGGTAGTATGATGTTCTTGATCTGGGGTCCGGTACAAATGATTTTCTTATTTTGTTATAAATATCCTAAACTAGATACATTGTGTAATTAATTATAGTAAACGTCAAAACGTCCCTGTTTGACACTTCACTATCATTCAATGATGGGTGATTGGGCTTTTTTTTCGCCTCGTTAAAAATATGACTTGTAAGTGACTAGATAAATTTGATTTGAAGTACACCTACTTATTTCTAGTTTAATACACCGGTATTTTTTGGATAATGTCGGAATAATGTTATCGATGTAGCGAGTCAATTAATACAGGTTCGAAATAAACTCAATTTCCATCGCCATAAAACAACAATGAACGATTGCGTTCACGCTCGTTTCATTCATTTGTTCAATTATAGCCGTACTTTTAATAGATCCATTCATTCATCCATACTCTCGGTCAGTTATCGATGACCGCTTCCCGCGTCTACAGCTGAAAGGCGTGTCTTGATCGTCTTGATATACAGGGTGACTTCAGAAAAGTAATCAGAAATGATAACATAAAACATAAAGTTCGAGCGAAATATAATAAAACTAGATTTTGTACCCTTTGCTTCCGATCCACCTGTATTGAACATAAATCTGCATTTCTGCATGCTAAAATAATTAATTAATATGTGGCCGGCCGGCGTTTTCCCGGACATGAGACCTAGCTAGATCGATTGCTCGTCCCCCAAAACCCCTACATACCAAATTTCATCAAAATCGTTAGAGCCGTTTCCGAGATCCCCGAAATAATTTGAAAAAAAAAACGGGTTTACAGTCGTAAACTGGACCCTCCTAAGTTAA
The DNA here is from genome assembly GCA_951800055.1 of Cenopis cana. Lineage (NCBI taxonomy): Eukaryota > Metazoa > Arthropoda > Insecta > Lepidoptera > Tortricidae > Cenopis > Cenopis cana. Next base: position 13,684,260 of record OX637472.1, read on the forward strand.
AGGTGACGCTCACGTCTAAATCATGGCGTTTGGCTTCCGTAATGTACGTCTTCCCATACAAAACGTGCTATTTAAATATTTAACACATTAGTTCTAATTTCCAAATTCATCCATCAATCAATGGGTCGCCGCACGCGCACCGAATTTATGCCACTAGCAACTTAAATCAACCAACGACATAAGTATCCGCTTCCTGTCGGAACGGGCACCCTGGCCCTATCGGCAGTGATCCATTCGTACCGCTAAGCTATCGATAGCGTTTCCTCGATATCGACTATCGAGCATAGGTAAAGTATCGAGCTTTGGTATGATGACGAACTATCCTAATATCAGCACCAACATAACATTAATATTGGTGTATAATAAATAATACATAATAAATAAATTTGCGCCTATTGAACTTCGATATGATTTAAATTATTAAGTTCTGTTCTAGAATACATATGGCAAGTTCTGAATTCTGAATTGATTAGTTTGCCACTAATTCTTGTCACTAAGAACATTAAGTTTGTGATATTATAATCGTCAAATCTCAGTTAAGAGGCAGGTAAGTATACTTTTTATAATGCTTGTGCATACAAAAAATATCGATATTTTGTTTTGTAATAGCACTTACCAAATAAAGAACAAATTATGCATGATGTTGCAAAAGGACTTGTACTATTACTTATTCTGTGGAAAAGGTACAACAGGGTCTTAAATATCACCAATAGGAAATTTGTTCAGTTCAGTCGGAATAGCTTTCAGTGGAGAGTATGCTTTATGGTTCAAATGCCGGCACGCGTCACTAAGGAAGTAAGAATGTTATTTGTTTTTTTCAGGAAGCTCTCTAAGATCCGGTTTTCATGGATTCATACATAATTGAAGTCCACTTATAAATGCTTTTTTAATTAAACTATAATAATAATGGGGTAAATGCACACAGTAATGGGTATAATTGATTGACTAAGCGATTATAGAAGTTTTTCGAAAATCTTCTTTTTCTTCTGCCGTCCCTTTTCCCAACTTTATTTGGGGTCGGGCCTTCCTGTGCGTTTGCGCCAGGTTTTTCGAAAATAATCTCGGTTATTTATTTGTGTTTAAGATGGATATATTTTAATTTCATACGATAATTTAAACATTTAGCGGAGTTCTTAAACCTCGCGACATACCAATATACCTATTTATACTAATTAGAATTACCTATAGATTGAGCTGACAGTAAAAATAATAAGTGATTGGAAGGGGTGGGGGTTGAAAGTTAGTGAAAATTCAACAAAATTAAGTAATACCTACTATACAACTGGTATTTAGTAATACTAGTTGTTGTTGGTTCTGTCGGAAGATCAGCGCTGGCAATCGCGCCAGCACTACGCTGAGACAGAACCATTTCGTACAATACCTACCATGTATTACTGTTTTATTTGTTTTTCTTTCTTTTTGCTGTGTGTGTTGTGTATTGTCACGATTAAATAATTGATTCTTGATTCTTGATTCTTTCTACTTTTTATTTTCCATGAATAATTAACATAAATAATCTTGTATTAGTGTTGCCACACTATTTACTGCTTTCTAAAACAATGCCAGACTGGTTTTAAAAGTTGCTGAAATTCAAGTAATTTTATAAAAGTTGAAATAAACTAATTTCAATAGCTTATACTATGGGCTTAACGTTTCTGAAAACGCCAGACCAAATAGAAGTTGCTAATGTGTTGCCAGACTGGTTGTTTACGCTTTCGCTTTCAGATTAATAAAACCTTAATATCACGCAAACAGATTATTGAATCAAAAAATGATTTAAGAAACCATACAATATTTTGAAAGAGCTATCCAATGACACCCAACACGATGGGGTTTGAAAGAAAAAAAATTTAATGCATCAGCACTTCATGTGTAGGAGAGGGGGAGAAGGGGTGGGCCTTCCAATCGCAACGGCTCTCAGTAGCCAGACTGGCATATTTAGTCCAGAGTCCTTAACACAACTATATCAATTCAAAATGTTATAAAATCACTTATTATTTTTGCTGTCAGCTCTTGATCTACTATAATTAGGATAAATGAAATGCATAATATCTCCGAAGCGCGCCAAGTGGGTCGTGCCGTAGAATGACAGTGTGGACAGTTGGCACTTGATGTCTATAATTATGGTGGATATCTACACATAAAGGTAAAATAATCGTATACGCCGTGAGTGCCTCTGCCCCTTAGGTATAAAACTATGACACCACGTAATTCCTGCGAATTATTCAATATCAAGTTATTCAAATAATATGCACACAAAATCTTCATTATTCAAAAACCTCGTTATTGGCTCTTCGGATTAACCCAGAACCCAGAACATGGTGAAACTACAAAAAAATTAGCTAAAGTTTTAAAGTTAGCACACAAACAAACAAAGTAGGTAAATACATTTGTAGGTAGGTTTTGAGTGAGAAACCCAAATTTCTGTTATTTTAAATTGATGATATTGCGATAAGTGAGAACTAACGCAATTTTTAATAAACAGATTTACGAAACGAAGCAAGTACCTATGATAGCTAGAATACTGTCTCTAGAAAATACATATTTTTGATACTAGGTCCTTGTTTTCTTGGCAATTTACTATCTCTCGTGCACAACGTGTAGATACGCATTCTGAATAATTATTTCATCAACGACGCGAATCAAACTAGTAAATAATACCAATTGAATTTGGGTGTCTGCCACACTACGTTCTCATTTACCGAGAAATGTCAATTTAAATGCAACTTTTAACGGTTTCTGGGTAGCGACAGACATATGCTACAAATTATCTTCCCGGAGCGGAGGAAACTCACTTCCGCGTTTCAATGTAGTTTCCTACTAGCGGACACCCCCTCGTAACTTTGTGTTTTCAATGATCATAAAAATCTACTTATTTAGGCAACGGAAATACTGAAAGCTGGTATCGGAAATGCTGAAAGAGTTTTATTTTGAAAAACTAATGCGTTGTCATTGCAAACATTCCTTATAAACCCGTCAATAGATGCAAAGAATAGTATGCAACACTTAAAATACATTGTGTCTCTCTTGTCAAACTAAGTTGTCTGATAAACGAGAGCTATACCTATAGCTATGGGGTGCTGGAACCACTAATCTTAAAACAAGATTTACCATGCCAAACTATGTATCGCAATGTCGCGGTTGCAGTAAAACAGATCCGTTTACTGCGTTTATTTAATAGATATTTATCACAATTCGTGACAAGACAAGAAGACCATATTTATTAATATAGGTGTATTTGGCCATTTGTAGTACTTAAATACATATAACATATTTCGTATCTATACAATGAGTAGCTAATTCGACGATGTCAGGAGTAGTCATCAAAAAGTCTAGCTTAGAGAGTTTGATATAATAATTTATAATAACAATACAAAAAACCACGCCAATACATCGTTTTAGTAGTAAGTATGTAAATCATTGATAACAAGCTCCCGTTGAAAGCATATACCATCACCTCAAACCCACGACTTACGGCAATTAGTTAACGCAATGCGAAAATAAATGCCATAGCCAAAACACACGAGAAAATATTAGAGAAAACATGAAAATCATTAATCACGGGACAAATAAATCATCGCGTACACTGACCATTACGTAACGCACCCAGTTACGTTTTCTTTAATTTCCCCGCTGACATTAGGTATGACCGAGACAGCAATACAACAACGAAAACCCTGGCCCTGGCCTGGAAAGGGATAGTTGTATTCTTGCCGCGCGCGCGTGAAACGGCGCATACGCATCGCTACGCTGCTGAAAGCTCTCGACTCGATTATCTTCAGTCTTGAATTAAAGCTCGGAGCGTGTAGACGTTTTTAAGTGTGACCGCTCCTGCAAAAACTCGATCGTTTCGACGGATTAAGGACTAAACCGTACTGAAGTGTTCGTGGGCTGGTGCTGTGTTCATGTACTAAGTGACTTTGAAAATCATTTTGACAGCTGAAAGTGTATTTTTCAGCGGTTTCAGTGTTTGCGGATGCCCCGTACGGGGATTGTATTCATTCTGAGAAGCTGGTAAGCCGATTTGTGTTATTTTAAGATATAATTAAATATAGAACGTTGGCATGCATATGTTTATGTGTAAACGTAATTAGGAAATAATGATTCACAATTCTAGGTAATGTTTTTGGTCAGATATTGTAAGTTTAATTTAGAATCGTGATGTTTTACAGGATACACTTCTTGGATACACGATAAAAAAAACTGTGTTGATTTTAAAATCACGACATTCATTTCTTTGCAATAAGGCAAAATCGGTCGATTTTCGTAGGTATAGTCAAAGTTTCCTAGTTTCCCAAACGATGTTGATTTTGGATATCACACGAGAAAATGTTTTTCGGAATTGTTTTTGGAAGTGCTTTTTGTACGTAGTCACCACATTTTATATTTTTTTCGTGACACATTTATATTGTGTGTGACACTGTCAATTAAAGCTGCCGGTTTGATATTTGAAACATCTCACATTTGGACATTTGGCACACATTGCCAAGATTTTGGATATAGCTTCTGGTCTATACTTCAAATCAAATGTTAATACAGGAAAAGCATTATAGAACTGTTGTACAAAAATCCTCGTAAGCTACTAATAATAATGAAAGAAGACTTCCGAAATTTGGCAGAAAACGAAATGGCGCCAAATATATCAACAAGACCTAAGCTTTTACATAACGGCGAGGATTGAAAATACAGGCGTAAAAACTATTAGTCATCGGAAGGCCAACACAAATTAGTACTGAGTACACAAATTCCAAAATATTTTAAAATCCCTTTCCTGCCTCCGGAAAGTTGGCAGCAAAACGTTCAACATTCATAATATAAAGATCTGGAGTAATCACATCCTTTACAAACGTTTAATCTTTTCTTAAACCGGATGGATGCATTAATCTCGCGAGTCACAACGTTTATTAATATTTTTATACTCAATTAAAATTTATTTTCCAAGAAAATAGAAAAAGCGGATACTTGATGACGTGAAGAAGTTCGAATTTCCGAATAATAATTTTTTTTTCTCCTTTGAAACAATGACAAGCACAAACAAAAGACTTACTTATGAATAATATTTGATATAACTAGGTAACATGTTTCTGCTTGAAAAAGCTGCCGTGCTTATGTTTTTTCCTTCTTACACTATTTTTCTTTAATCAACATAAAGACATTTGCACATCTAAAATATCACGAAGCAAACTTTAGATAAATATGCTAATGACTATCCAGGCCCTTTTTCCAACCACCCGTCCGAAGGTCTTGACAGCAAAAAAACGACATTGACATATTTAAACAATTAAAGTTACATCTCAATAGGGCTGGCAAGGTCTGAGGCTTCTGCCGGGATTCAAACTTGGGCCCTTTAGCATTCGGCCCGCGTGCAACACGTGGCAAACAATGTGTTTTTGTTGACTCAAACAAGGAGAGCCGTAGAGCCGACATCCTACCTATTTTTTTTTTAAATGTTTGTCTGTATCTTTAAATCAGACTTCATCGTTATCGCATATGGTATTTGGCATAAGACAAGATCAAAAAAGCGAATGGAACATATATAGGAGCAGGTGTGGGTGGACAGCGTAATTCAATATTTAGTGCGAAATGTAAAAATAATGTCTTAGTAATATTGACCTGCCTGAGCTTCTCTTCAGGGGTCCAGCGTCAGATACATTTAAAAAGATGATAATTAATATTCTAACGTTAAAACAACAATATGAAGTTCTAAGTTCGTTCTAACATGTGAACATGAGATTTATTTTATAAAATAAGAACCGTAATCTATTCGTTTTACAAGAAAACACTGTTCACAAATAGGTAGATGTAATATGTAATTAACATGTCGTTTATATGCTTAGGATATGTCCTTTGTAGATAAATGATTAACATCAGGCAGCATAAGCTAAGTAAGTTTATTTAAATATATTTAAGCAAGTGAATGATCGAAGTTTATTTTGTTTTAATGTTTCCATAAATAACAACTCGTTTTAGGTACCTATGCATTTTACGAAATAGATTTTTTCTATCATAAATATTCAGTAATTTGCAGGAAACAACATTTTATGGTACCACAATAACTACCAATACGATTAACAAAGTTTATTGCAATTCTTGGTTTCATAACGTCCACTCCATAACTTCGAAGGTACTCTGTTGCATCCGGACCCCAGAGAACGTGTGCCTCGCACGTGGGTTCCGCAGCTAAGCACAAACATACAGACAAACGCGATCATTTACATGTGTCACTAAGGATCGTATCTAAAAGTTATTGCTTTATTTATCGAAATGAATCTTGTGTTGTGTGTGCTAAAGTTAAACATAATTGAACTGAGTCATCATACGAGTTTGCGAGCGCCATCAGTAGAATAGTCACATCTGTCAGTAATCATCACGTTTACATGTAATCAAGTTCTATCTGTCAATCGTCATACAGACCTTCACGATCGGAGATTAATACCAAGAAAAAATAAGGCTAATTAATCTTTGTTTTTGTTAGTAAAAATTGTTATTAGTATATTCTTACTACGTACTAGGTACACAAAAGAATAATTATTTCATATTTTACAAAAAATAGTTGCACATACCTTTACAATAACAAGCAAGTTATTAAGTAAGTAATCGAGTGGCTTAAAGTTCTTACCCGAAATTGTAGAACAATTTTTTAACAAATACATGAGGATAAACGCTAAACTGAACAGGTACCTAATACTTTGAGTCTACAAGAGGCAGAATAAATTAAAACTACACGCTATAATTTAAATTATGCGAGCAGAGCCGCAGGCAAAAGTATGTTACGCGTGTTAATAGAACAAGGAACACACAGTTTTTACAACTCCCACTCAGTTGTTGGTATCAAAGAGTTTACTGGTTAGGTGTGAATATGTAAGCTATAAAATGTTTTATTGTGTTAATGTTTTTCAAAATAATTTGTCTCTTATAAAAGTGAATAAGAAACCGTTTGAATCATGCATAATCATTATTGTATGCTTGTTAATACATATACCTACATGAACCTTTCGGAATAAAGGCAGGAATAATTGAAGCTGTCGCTCTATCTCACCGAAATACACTGCACTTTGTATATGTATTTTCACATAAAAACGTATAAAACATAAGCTGTATAATGTAAAATAATAAAGACAGATTTTCCAAGTCACCGATTTCCCTCGAATTGAAAATGAAAACATTTCTACGATTAGGTATGTTTTTGTCGTTGACGTTTCCTTGCTAGAAAACGGACGGGAATAAATTGGAAAATATATTGGTTCGCACAAGTGAAGACTATACATCCTCGTATTTTAAAGTTCAGCATTTTCAACTTTCATACATTCTGATAAGCTTGTATTTTCAACTACCTAATCGAGTGTGATACGAACTTGCACTTCCTCTTGAAGTTAATGGACGCGATATTGGGAGTTGGAGTTATTCTGTTTCAGAGAATCGCCTACGCGTTTGAATAATATTAGCTTCGGGAAATAAAATATGTTATCGTTTTCACTAATGGGCGAAAATAATGAAAAGTATAATTATGAGCAAAATGGGTACCTCTATTTGTTGATATTTCAATCGGCTCTTTCTAAAATTAAACATTATGTACATATTTATATTTTGATTTGGGATATTCCTTGTGGGTGTTGTAGGTTTACAACATTAATACCTATATTTATATACAACAACTGCCTAATATATCTTTGCAGTATGTATACTATTATATTATCACTGATATAAAGGCGTGTTGACGGTGAAAAATATCTCTATTTTTGTCCATATATATCGATGTTGCTAACTGTACTTAATTTACCTATACATACATGACATAGTTAAAGTTATAATTATACATACGACACAATTATAGTATCAAAACCACGTTTTTTTAAAGAATACGGTAGGTATTTAATTATAGTGGGTGTCATCCACAACCCAATCTGTAAAATTTCGCATAGATGGGCATTTTCAGTTTAAAGTCCTACCTTCCTACCTTTTTTTCGGATCTCGGTGATTTTAGGTATTCTGACTCAGAATCACGAGTACTATCCTTTTCCGAGAAGAAAAAAAGTGTCCCACCAAAAAAAAAAACAGTTTTGTGACGCTTTTTTCATACAGTTTATATGGTTTGTCACAAAACTGACACAGAAAATTTGTATGGAAAATCAAGGACATTTTTTTTCTTCATCTGAATCAATAGTACTCGTGATTCTGAAAATCGCCGAGATCTGAAAAAAAAGTAGGGGGTACACTTTAAAGTGAAAATGCCCAGATAATAAAAAAACATTGCTGCGGAGCGGAGGGGCGCGTCGTCGTGGATGACACGCACTATAAACGCGCGACGATTTCTTGTACTAGAAATAGGGACGGCCCGGACACTGAACGGTCTAGCGTGAATCATCCCTAATACCCCGTACCTAATACAAAAAACCGGTTAAGGGCGTGTTGGATTTCCCACATTTTGAGTTCCAAAATTAAGTTAGTTTTAATAAGAAAAATAAAGAAATTTCAGAGAAAAAGTCAGCTTCTTAACGTACATTAAGTGCCAGTTGCACCAACGTACGAACACAGACCGGTCATCGTCAAATATGGCGCCGGCAGCTGTCATCCCATAGAAACTTGTCAAACTTTCCATACAATCAGGTTTGACGAACACCGCTTACGATTACAGACGGTTTGGTGCAACCCAGCCTAAGTATTTGTTGGTAAAATATATAATTAATAATAAACCTAATTTAAAGATCACAGGTCCATGGGAAGCCAAGTGTGTAGAAGAATTAGAAGAAACAAGTGACTGTTCACTAATTAGCGCAAACACGAAAAATAAGTCAAACGCCAATCGCTCATGAAAAAATTCAAACAACGATCAAACTTTCGTAACGAAGAGCATTCCAAATCTAAATGCCTATTTCAATTTAATTCTCTTTTCATTGTCACCGGCGTTCTATTTTAGTCACATTCTATGTGGCCAGTACCCAGCACCATCGCCCTATGCATGTACTTTGCTTATTCATACAATAACGATATATTTAACAAGTCGTTATTTATAGTTTTTTGTTTATCGCAGTGTCTTCATAGAATGATTTATAGAGTGATGGCGTGAGTATGACGTTCAAAATATAAATAAAACGCTTAAGTTTGCAATAGATTTAGTGTAGGGATTGTCAAGGTTTGACTACTTTAAATATTTATTATTTTTCGAGATAATCCAAGTTATTGTTGTTCGGTTTCCGCGCTCTGCAGAAAAATAGGCATGATAGATAGCTAAGCATGCATGTAATCTTAGTAGTAAAAATAGTTAGTAGTGAAAATAATAAATCGTAGATTTATGATATTTTATATATATTTTTTAATTACACTTTGTTTTAATAGCTGCGATCACGAATATCAATCAAGCAACGGAATCATGTTATTTCTTGCAACATTGTCGTTAATTTTAAGTACTATTTTACTATCAACATTTGTATAAATTATAATAAAATTAAGCTCTTTTGTATATGGCCGCCGTTCTGGCTAGTTCATTAAAACCCATCCTTAGTGCAGGTTCATTGGATTTCCTTGAATTTTAATTTATCTGAATATAACTATTACGTATGGGATGTAGCATGAGTTTTAATTCCGCCACGTAATAGACATGAGTTGAATAGTAAATAATAGTTATTTTTATTTTATTGAACGTTACTGCGCCTCATTGTTGCCACATACACAGATGCCAATTGATTACGTCTCCCATCGTAATAGTTGGAGGTACTGTCGCCATCAGATACATTGGAGCGAACAAGGTGCTCATAAATATCTGAACATTAGTCTATTGCGATATTAGTATGTACGATTAATACAAATAAAGAATCATATCATATCATATCATATTTTCCATGCTTTAGAGTACATGTTCAGATTATTTGAACACCCTGAAGTGTATGTACCTTTATGTATCTGATGGCGTTTGTATTTAATAGCAATAATTTAAGTCAACTTGTCACTTGATCAGTCTTTTTCTTTTTCACGTGGAAAGGAAAACTATGCCACTGTAATGTTGTGACTTCACAACAGAAGCGTTATTTCAGTTCCTATTTTAAAATTTGTTTTTAGTACCTAATCAGCCGAAATAATTTGTCATTTTATGAATGCGATATCAGTGTCAGTTGACATGTCTTGTGGGCGCTTAGTCTAACGACTAAATATACAGCAATTTAGTTGTTGATGTAGATTTTTTTGGATGGCCATCGTAAAGGTCGAGCTGAGCCCTAGCACGTACATTTGGTACCTACCTTTTTTTGAAGTGAAAACTTCTTTAGCGGCGCTGAGCACTTTTGTACTGGGGAAAAATGTATAAACTCGCGATAAATTCTATGACCAGGTTAGTTGACCCCTCCTAGTATCGTGATTGCTATGTTACGAGGGGTCCCCAGCTGGTCTTCTTAGAAAGCCAAGGTTCTAACTGTTTTAAGACAATCCTAAGATTTTCCATAAAGATCATATTTCAAATAAATTCTCATGGAAAGTAGCTCTTATTGTCCCTAAAAAAGCGTTTCCAAAGTCCAATATCGGATAGCCAGACTGACCGATTTCCGTAAAGATCATATTTCAAATAAATTCTCATGGAAAGTAGTTCTTATTGTCCCTAAATACGGTGACAGTTCCCTTCAAAATACCTAATGGCCAAGAGTGATGGATAAAATACCAAGGGCCTGACACGCTTTGTAAGAGAAAGATAGCCTTATTGCGATTCCTATGAGAGGAAGTAGAAAATAGTGCGATGTTTTGTCCTTATCACCGACCGAAATTTTTTTCACGGTCGGGTAAAGCCAATCTTTCATGAAGTGTCAAGAAGATTGCAAAACAAATTGGCAATATTTGGTAGTGCATTTTATAAATGGAGAATTAATTATAAGTTTGGTTTAAATGAATAATAATTTACCAATTATCAGATCCGTAGTGTTTGGGTGTTCAGTGCAAACATGGTGGGGTGTTCAGTGTTGGGCTGTAAAAGCAAACTCGACCGAAAAAAGGCGGATGTTACACTCCATGCGTAAGTACATTTTCTTTGCATTTTGGACCCGTGTTTATTTCTAAAATCTCACCGGAACCAAGTTACTGAGCTAAATCATTAGTTATATCATGAGACACTTGATGAAATAGGAAAAATATGTATATTAATTCAAAAATAACCTCCAAACATTTCACATACAAACCGGTCAAAACGCGTAGTATAAATCTACCATAGAAGCCAGCTTAGAATTGATGTCCCATCATTCAGTCGGTTTATAATTCGATTTCGGGATACCAACAAATAATAAAAAAATCCCCTGAAGATTACCCCACGTTTCGGGAAATTCAAGTATGTATGTAAATGTATGTAAATACTTTATTGTACACAAGACAAGAGAAAGAAACAATACAGACAAAATAGATTATACATGTACAAAGGCGAACTTATCCCTGTAAGGGATCTCTTCCAGTTAACCTTTGAGCAATTGAGTGGAGAATAGGAACCAAACGATAGACAAACCAACACGTGTACAAATATATATTTATACTACACATAAATAAACAAATAAATATATATATATATATATATACATACTATATATATATATAAATATAAATATACCTACCCAAAATTAAATACATAAATATACCTATAAATATTGTATCCATATAATTCACAAGTTATTGGATAGCCAAAATTCTTTCAACTTGGTCTTGAGCGATGCTACAGACTGGGACTGTCTTAAGGACAACGGTAACTTATTCCACAATTTTACAGCGTACACTGAGAAACACTTTGAATATGCACGGTGAGTATGCGTCGGTATAGCCAGAGTGAGGTTCGCACTCGACCGCAAACGGTGACCACTACCATCTGCCATGTAAATAAACCTTTCTGATAGGTAAGGAAGGAGGGGAAGCTGGATTAAAAAGGACGTTAAAAAGCAGCGACAGGACATGCACATCTCTGCGACGTCGGATCGGTAGCCAACCGAGCTGAGAGCGAAAATCTGAGATGTGGTCAAACTTGCGCAGACCAAATATGTAACGGATACAAACATTTTGCAATCGCTCAAGCTTATCCAGCAGCTCCTCCTTGAGGTCTATGAAGGCAATATCCCCATAGTCCAACAGAGGGAGCAGAAGAGATTGGGCAAGGGTCAATTTAGTATGGAAGGGAAGAAAATTCTGCAGACGCCTCAGGGAGTGAAGCGACGCAAACATTTTCCTACTCATCATCATCATCATCATCATATCAGCCGAAAGACGTCCACTGCTGGACATAGGCCTCCCCCAAAGAGTGCCACAATGACCGGTCTTCCTACTCACTTCGGCAATATGGGGAGACCAGGAAAGTGTCTGATCAATGGTGATACCCAGATTCTTCACAGTAGAGGAGAGCGGGATAGAAGTCCCATCAAAGAGAACATCCGGTACCACCATTTCCGACAACTTGCTCACGAAATAAGGACTACCAATGACAATCGCCTGCGATTTCCCTGCATTAACTTGCAAACCGAATTTGTATGCCCAACTGTGAATGCATTCCAAGTCACTATTAATTTGTGCAATCAAAGAAGGAAGTTGTTCAATAGTCCCCGCCGCATAGATCTGTAGGTCCTCCGCATAAAGATGGTAAGACGAAGTAATAGCCTTCGTTATACCATTTATAAAGATAGAAAAGAGGAGCGGAGAAAGCACCCCTCCCTGAGGGACACCAGCAGAGAGTTCGCACCAATCGGACAACTTGTCATCAACTGTGACTCGCTGGCGTCTGCCAAAGAGATAGCTGCGGAACCATGATAGAGGGGTTTGAGAGATATTAAGAGTGCGGAGTATACCAAGAATCATAATCAAGTAATTTGATTTTTTCAGTTTTTCAACAGAGGATGAATTCCGAAAAAAATGGATTTGAGGACTGAGGGAACAGGAAAAGAGAATTGGGAAAAAACTATCTATAAGTAGGTATTTGTTTATTTATTGTAAATAAAGTTATAAATATATTAAGTAAATTACTTGTTCTAATTTAAAGTTTATCCTTTTATTTCAACAACGACATACCTAATTTATCTATGAAAGACAAAAAGGAGCATGTAAGTATTAAGGTTACTTATTTTTACCCGACTGCAAGGCAGGGTTATGTGTTTCGCGCGTATCTTGTATGTATGTATGTATGTATGTAATATTCTTTATTACTTGATATCTTCCAATTCCCTGAACGGATTTTAATGTTTGAGATATCGTTAGATTTGTCTTACCAGCCCGAGTGTTCTTAGAAATGTGACGTCAAAAAAAAACAAAGATGGCGGCCACCAGACATCATTTTGTAAACAAATAATAAATAAAGTTGACGAACTATATCATATGGGGTATCATTGAATAGTTATTTTAAAATCATTATAAGGTTTCTTTAGTCATTAGTTAGTGAAAACAACCGTTTAGGATTTATAACTATTCAATGTTTAATAGTCGGATCCGCTATCCGCTATGCGCATTCACTCATGTTTTCATTGTCATCGTCATTCGAGGTTTGCTTTACACACGTTTAACAATTGCAACAGTGGCGGAGCGCCCATACAACCCTATTCCCACCGGTTTGACTTACAAAATCTTGCTACAAACTACTTGCTGTTAATTTAATAAATCATCAATTTATGTATACAAAATATCCATTACCTAAATACAATTTGATAATACGATTTACTTTAGCGTCATAATAGATTTAAGCTAACCACTACGAAATCTACGCACGCGAATGCCAAACGCAACGCATTTCATAAAGCCAAACAAGCCGGCGGAGTTTAGCATGCCTCCTAGTATCGTGATTGCGATGCTAGGAGGGGTCAACACAGCTGGTCTTCCCATTCTTCCCAATCGTAAGACTTTAAACACCAAACCTGAGGAATGAAGTTTCCTCTTACTAGGGCTGCCATCCGTCCGGGTTTTCCCGGATTTGTCCTAGTTTGGAGGGCGTCCGGGGGGCGTCCGGGCGGGGTGTCAAGAAGTGTCCGGGGAAAACCCGGACACTTTTCATGTAAGGAAGCACCTCATTGAATTTAAAGGTCTTGTTTTTTTTTTAAATATTATTTTCGGACTCGTCCGGGGAAAAAATACGATTTACGCCAAATGTCCGGGTTTTTTTGAATCTTTGTCCGGGTTTGGCGAAATTCGAGATGGCAGCCCTACCTCTTACTGACTTTTTCACTAAGTCCAATATCGGATAGCTAGACTGAAAGTAGTTCTTATTGTCCCTAAATACGGTGACAGTTCACGTCAAAATAGTGGCCAAGCGTGATGGTCAAAGTACGAATAATTTTGAATCTACTTTGTAATCGATGCTTGGTTTCCGATTTCAATTAAAACTTTAACTGTGCAGAAAATTATAATTAAATCCAAAATATACGTGCATGTGAAATGATAATTTATCTTTGTGTTAATTTGATGAATTATAACGTTTTATGCACTCAAAAACAGCACATTAAGGCATTTTGACGGAGCTCTTCACACGTCGGGAACGATTCTGAGACTGAAGTATAATCGATTAATGAAGTAGTTTTTAATAACGTGGCAGATTTTTCTCCTATGCTTTTGGCAGAGGGGTAAGTATATCAATGGCGGCTCCCGTCTTAAATGCTTTAAGGTATATGTGTAGATGGATTATTCGAATATGAATATCAATATCTTTGTTATTTATTTTCTTTAAATCATGTCATTGAATTTTCACTTCTAACGGCACTCCCGGAGTGCAACCCGTTTTTTTCTGTCAGCTATAGTTAAGACGCCAGAGATTTAACCTAACTTTCACCTCCGTATACCTAATGAACTAATCGAGCGATTTTGCCATTCTAAAGTCCTCACTACGAAATCCGAATCTTAATTTTAAGTAGATATATGCTCAATCGCTCGAAAGATTGATCGAACCTAAGGTATAGTTAAACGCCTAAGTCTAGACACAATAATCCATCATGACCCGGCGATATCCGCCTAGCTTCCTCATGGCTGAACGAACGATATGAACGAATGGATGTGTGAGCGATGTGAATGATAATCGATGCAAATTGGACGTGTTACTATGTGACTAACTGATTGACTTGATTGGCATATAAACGGAATTTCTGTGCAGTTAGGACGATTAGCGGTTTCATGTATGAATAAGTAATTAAATAACACATACCGGCTACCGGTCGGCTACTTGAGAGTGTTCAGGGTAAGTATAAGTAATGTACTTCCTCAGAATTCTGTATGAAGTGTATGTTAAAAACAATTAAGTGACATGTATCAGATAAATTCGGCATTCATATTTAAATTAGAATTTCTTTACTAGGCTTTGTCTTAACCTAATCTACCATGCACATCTTCTAACACTATAAAAGGTTTTATAATTATGACAGGGATATCTAGGCTATATATGCGTAGTGCTTGCCCAGTTATTTTAATTAAATAATTATAATCTAAATTTATTCTACCGTAATTACAATGACGCGGATTACATAGTCACGTTAGAAGACGGTTTTGTGCTTATTATAGCTCTACTAACCTCGAAAATGTTGTTTTGAGTGTTTCTTAAGGTAAAAAGCATTTGTTTATAGTTGATACAAGCTTCCTGTAACATTGGTGGGTTACAACTTAACCAACGAATTAAACCATGGTCACCAAAACTTAAATCGTATAAAAATGTTTTAGAATTTCCTTCAGCACTATAAAGCATGAAGTTAAGAAAAGAAAGCATTCCAACTTCAACCCTAAAACTAGTGGGTTGAGTCTTAATTAAACGGTTTACTGCTTCGAGACATCTATCACTTTATTAGTGGGGTGACCACACGTCACGATGTAACTCAATGCATTTAAACGTGCATCACGATGTCATTAAATTAAGGACAGTAATGTCCCTAAACTCTTCTTAATGGACTTTCCCAGATTTTATGGGACAAAGGGTTGTCCTTGTTTAGAATTTTATTGCTATGGGTGCACGTTAGTTGGTTACGAAATTATTTAAGTACCAGTTTTATTTTCATTACTTTAATCTAAATTACGTGAAATTATCAATTTTCAATCTATTTCATAACTTCTCGTATGAACGCTATTAATGTTTAAAGGAAAAATAATATTTCTATATAGGTATGTATATATAAATGGCTTTCTGAAGGATTGCCTATTCTCGAACTTTGCCCTAAGTGGTCCCGAATAAGCAAAACAACCGTTGAACTAATTCAATGAGAGACAACCACGATTGCCTCAAATCACATGAGTGCCACCATTATCTTCGATTGTCCAACGACCGTAAATATTAAGACGCGCAATACGGACCCGACACGTCTATATATCATACGGCAAAATTAACTTTGTCATCTAGACCATAAAATCGAATTTAGTTTGGTTTTATACAGGCTGAGAAAACCTTTTGGGTTCCGAAATTCATTATAATTGAAATCTTGTGGTTTGGATCTTAAAGTACAGTTTTGTTTGACAATTTGAAGCGTAGAGTGTCGTTTGGAGTCCGAATCGCGGATGAGACGTAATAAATTTCAATTAATTCTGTCGACAGTCGCACGGCATTGTCTTTAAACATGGTTGAGATTTAGCTATTCCAATGCAGAGTTTTTAAGTAGGTTGTAAACCGACTGAGGTGTAAGTACACGAGAACAGTAAGGGCCGGTTGCTACAACTTACAGATAAACTTTAAGTATCGCGCCGGCAGCTGAGTATCTCATAGAAACTTTTCAATGAATCAGATTACAGAAACGTTAATTTCGTGTTAGGAATGGGTTCACTGAAAAAGCCGCTCTGTATTTATTTATTCAAGAAGGCTGGCCACTATTTCGCACAACGGATTAGCATTGCTATCCAGCGTGGCAATGCGGCCAGCCTTCTGGGAACCCTACCGTGCACCGAGGACCTGGGGCAAATTTTTTATTTAGTATAAGTTTTTATTCAAGTAATTAATTCCTATTGGAAAAATCTTGACTAACCCCATGAGAAACTAATTAACGTAAAGTTATCTTTTTTTTTAAACCTGACTGTGGCTTAATAGGCCGGGCCCAATAAAGCAATAGGATTGCGCGGTTGGAGAGTCGCCTGGGCAAAATCCAAGGGAAACCTCCGACACGACTACGTCGGCGGTTTAAACACTTGAGATGTGAGTGGAATCGAGCTACTTGTTGCCGGAGGAGTTTTGTCGCTGGTTCACACCTAGTCTAGCTGAGAAGAGTCTATATCTAACTCAGCTAGGCCCGACCTGGGACGGACTGACTCTACCCGGTATCGGGACGGGGGTCCTCGGTACCGTGACAAATATATAGGGACTTCGCCTCCTTGTGTATGTTCTACCGCCAGTATAACGGTATGTGCTCTAAACAACTGTAAAGAACTGACATGATGCCCACGACCACCTTTCATCATAGCACCGGTCGCCATCGGCAGCGAGCTCACCCCCACACATTGGAGCTACTGCGTTCTCGTACAGTACGATTCAACAGGTACTTTAAAAATAATATGTAGGTAGCATATATGCTAGGTTAAGCACAGGTTATTCTAATGTTCCCTCGATATTAAATCCGGTAATTTGAATTTCGCTGTTATTCTCTTTATTTATTTTCCTTCTTAGGTTAGATTTGTATAATCCTACTTCCTGCTAATATTATAAATGTGAAAGTTAGGATGTTTGGATGTTTAGATGTTTGGATGGATGTTTGTGACTCAATCACGCCTAAACGGCTGAGCGGATTATGATGAAACTTGGTATACAACTAGATTATAGCCTGGATTAACATATAGGATACATTTTATCCCGAAAATCATCCCTCGAAAGTTTACGAGGACGAAGTCGCGAGCAAAAGCTAGTATTTCTATAAAAAAAATATATAAAAATACACTTACAAAACATAAAAAAAACATTATAAAAACCTAACCTAGAGTACCGCCGGCAGTATAGCAGGGCCTAAGATATTATTATAATAAGGTTATTGACACTTAGCAGCTAAGTATCCATATTTATGTTAAATTGTAATATGTATAATAGTCGTACAAGCGCTGCTGTGTGAAGCGAGGATGACAAACTGTTGTCCCCTGCCCAGACGCTGTAGATTAGAGTAGGGACTTACAAATACATAACAGAAAAAGAAAGAGAGTCGCATTATCACTACATAGTATAAAACAAAGTCGCTTCCTGCTGTCTGTCCCGTTGTATGCTTAGATCTTTAAAACTACGCAACAGATTTGGATGCGGTTTTTTGTAATAGATAAGTGATTCAGTAGGAAGTTTTATATGTATAATTTGCACCCGTGGGAAGCCAGGTCGGGTCGCTAGTTCGTTATAATATATTGATGTGGGTGAGTGAAACCATAACCTAGAGGTAGTTTAAGAGGGTACGAACATTTCGCTCCAACTCATCCTAGCCGCGATCTCCCTGCGAGCGGCCATGTTTAGCTACACACTAAAACGATTACTGTGTGCGTGCGGTTCGAGTGCTGCCGGTTGAACTGACATGTCTTGATCATTGTTATAGAGTTAGAGTGAGGTAGGAAAAAATGTGGTGAGTTTTAAATGTTTTTATTTTATTAACATTACGTACCTACGCACTTATTAAGGTGGTTCGATTTTCATACAAAAAACGATCGACATTTATTATCTCATTACACATTATTAATACTTAAATATGTGTTAATCTATTTACTTCTGACTATTCATTTTCGCGAAATTAGTAAAAAACCTGTGTTTCATACAGAAATTACGCAAAAAACAACGTTAATTTTTTATAAATTTTACGTTTGGGAGCGTGATAACTGTCATGTACATTGTGACGTTCGGCCTGGTACTTTAAATTACTTTCCACAGAAACTACTTGGCCTAAAAATCTGAAATTGCACATACATATAATTCGGTAACTAGTCCAAACAACGCAGTCATAAATTATCGGGCGCTCGTTAAGAATAAAAAATATAAATGAATATGAATATGAGAGTAAATTTATACAAAAGATAACAACCAGTAAACATATGTTGGGAGACTATACAAACGATTTTTAGAGGTGCATGAACACGAATTAATCAACAAAATTGGAATAAGTTTGTCAGGAAAAAAGTCAAATTTGGAATGATAATTACGTGGAGTCCACGTGGTACGGGGACTAGTTTTACTTTAAATTACTTTCCACAGAAACTACTTGGCCTAAAAATTTGAAATTGCACATACATATAATTCGATAACTAGTTCAAACAACGCAATCATAAATTATCGGGCGCTCGTTAAGAATAAAAAAATATAAATGCATATGAATATGAATATGAGAGAAAATTTACACAAAAGATAACCAGTAAACATATGTTGGGAGACTATACAAACTATTTTTAGAGGTGCATGAACATGAAATAATCAACAAAATTGGTATAAGTTTGTCAGGAAAAAAGTCAAATTTAGAATGATAATTACGTGGAGTCCACGTGTTTCGGGGACTAGTTTTACTTTAAATTACTTTCCACAGAAACTACTTGGCCTAAAAATCTGAAATTGCACACACATATAATTCGATAACTAGTTCAAACAACGCAATCATAAATTATCGGGCGCTCGTTAAGAATAAAAAAATATAAATGCATATGAATATGAATATGAGAGAAAATTTACACAAAAGATAACCAGTAAACATATGTTGGGAGACTATACAAACTATTTTTAGAGGTGCATGAACATGAAATAATCAACAAAATTGGAATAAGTTTGTCAGGAAAAAAGTCAAATTTGGAATGATAATTACGTGGAGTCCACGTGTTTCGGGGACTAGTTTTACTTTAAATTACTTTCCACAGAAACTACTTGGCCTAAAAATCTGAAATTGCACATACATAATAATAATAATAATAATAATAATAAAGCCATTTATTTCCAATAGATAAACAAATTACATGCATCACTTCTTAATATCAATGTCTAACTTATCTAAGTATTTAATTTACACATTTCCCAAATTCTATTTTAATGTTAAGTATTATTATCTGATTATACATTTGCTAATTTCATTTTATAATTATAACATAGATATCCATTAAACTAGATTTATATTTATTTTAATTCATTAAACTACAATAAATTATTTTTAATTTGCATGCATTATAGAAACTAAGTATTTACACAGTTATTACATTCGATTGTAATTTTAAGTATTATTAATTATTATTTAATTCTTAATTTTACTAATTTCATTTTATAGTTATAATCTATTTATACATTTAACTAAATTAATATTTATTTTAATTCATATAACTGCAATAAATAATGTTTTAATTCGCATGCATTTTACAATATAAGTATTTACACATTTATTAAATTCGATTGTAATGTTAAGAACTATTTATCTAAATATAATTATCATGAATATCATTAATATCAAATAATTAACTACCATTAATTATCTCATAGCATTTTACATATTTCATTTAATAGTTATGACATCTATTTATATATTTAACTAAATTCATATATATTTTAATTCATTAAATTGCAGTAAATAATTTTTAATTCTTAATAGTTAGGTATCATATTAATATATATATATATATATATTTTTTTTTTTTTTTTTAGATTAAACATTTCGTGTAAATTATAGAGTAATATTAATAGCTAGCGGTCTATTGGATTGTCCATTTATGGACATAGGCCTCCTCCCTCCTGTTCCACTCTGCTCTATCGGCAGCTAGTCGAGTCCAGGTGATGCCCGCCTCGGCTACGATGTCGTCTCGCCAGCGGCGGCGCGGGCGGCCCGGTGGGCGCGCTCGCTCGCGCGGGTACCAGTGCAGCAGTCTTTCGCTCCAACGTCCGTCTGTAGTGCGAGCTGTATGTCCAGCCCATCGCCATTTTAATCTACATGCCATTTCCACAGCGTCTATTATTTTAGTCCTCTGACGGATATCGGTGCATCTTATTTTGTCTTTTAGTTTCAGTCCCAGCATGCTTCTTTCAGCTGATCTTTGAAACACTCTGATTTTGTTAACATGTTCTTTAGATATCGGCCAAGTTTGACATCCATATAGTAGAGTGGGTGTCACTACTGAGTCCATAGCTTTTTTCTTTAATTTGATGTCCATTTTTGACTTAAAGATATGTTTCAGTGACCAGTATGAGCACCAGGCCTTTTTAATACGTCTCTCAACTTCATGTACTGGAAATCGGTCTTTCATAGATATATTTTGACCTAGGTATAGGTATTCGTCGACACATTCAATGTTTTTGGAGTGTATTACTGTCATTGGTTTGACGGCTTTGTTGGTCATTATACATGTTTTTTCAGGGTTCATCATTAGCCCACATTTCTCACTTTCATATTGTAGCGTTTCCAGCATGTATACGAGCTCGTCGTGGTCGTGAGATATCAAAACGATATCATCAGCAAAACGTAAGTGGTGGAGACGTTTCCCATTGATATTGACGCCGCAGTTTTGCCAGTCCAGTCTTCTGAATATATACTCGAGCAGGGCGGTGAATAAGTTGGGCGAGATTGGGTCTCCTTGCCTAACACCTCGTTTTATGCTAAATTGCTCACCCTTTTTTTCTAATTTAATAAGTGATTTTCCTTTGCTATATATTTCTTTCAGCACATTTATATATTTAATGTCGACATCTTGTTCTTCTAGTGCCTCCCATAGCTTTTGATGCGATATTGTATCGAAAGCTTTCGAATAGTCTACAAAAGCTATGTAGAGTAGTTTGTCATATTCTCTGTGTTTTTCTATCAGTTGTTGTAGAGTAAATATGTGGTCTATTGTCGAGTAGTTTCGTCTAAATCCTGCTTGCTCTACCGGTTGTTGAAAGTCGAGTGTTTTTCTAATTCTATTCAGGATAATTGTTGTAAACAGCTTGTATGTGGATTGCAATAGGCTTATAGGACGATAATTGTTAATGTTAAATGGGTCTCCTTTTTTGAGTATAAGTGTTATAATAGATGTCTCCCATTCATTGGGTATTTTTTCTTGAATTATAATTTCATTAAAAAGTTGTTTCAAGAGGGGTGTCAGTGGCTCACGTATCGCCTTCAAGATGTCATTCGTTATGCTATCTTCACCGGGGCTTTTCATTGTCTTAAGTGTGTTTATGGCATTATGAATCTCACTTTCCAATAATGGCGCTATATTATTTGGCGCTAAATTGCACATACATATAATTCGATAACTAGTCCAAACAATGCAGTCATAAATTATCGGGCGCTCGTTAAGAATAAAAAAATATAAATGAATATGAATATGAGAGTAAATTCACACAAAAGATAACAACCAGTAAACATATGTTGGGAGACTATACAAACTATTTTTAGAGGTGCATGAACACGAATTAATCAACAAAATTGGAATAAGTTTGTCAGGAAAAAAGTCAAATTTGGAATGATAATTACGTGGAGTCCACGTGTTTCGGGGACTAGTTTTACTTTAAATTACTTTCCACAGAAACTACTTGGCTTAAAAATTTGAAATTGCACATACATATAATTCAATAACTAGTTCAAACAACGCAATCATAAATTATCGGGCGCTCGTTAAGAATAAAAAAATATTACTTTGAATTTTACAATTAAAGGAAAGATCCGAAATGTTCACAGAACGTCAAGAACATAGAAGTACATATCCAGACATAGAAATATCACTAGCAGCAATAGGTAATAGGTAACATGGTGCCTTAAGGTATGATTCCGCTGCCGACTGCATACAACAACTGCACCTTCCGCCGCACTCCAAATTGAACTGTAATCATAAGACTAAAAGTCCCAATTTAGAGTGAGCGGCGTGTGCTGTTCCGACACTTCTCCGCTCATTTCAAATTGAGCTTTTTACGCATACTATTACGGTTCAATTTGGAGTGCGGCGGAACGTGCAGTTGCTGTATGCAGTCGGCAGCGGAATCATACCTTTACCTTTTAACTTGTGTGGCCGTAGTACTGTTGGATTTTTTCGTCCCAAACAATTTACGTTTATTGCCCATTTCTGTAAAAAATCATATTACTTTATTGCTTTGAGAAGAAATAAAATACCAAGTATCAAATTATTAATCTGTAGCGGACGCGCTACATCTACAGAATAGCAGTATCGGTGTGAGCTTGGTCACCGACCTTAACGCACCGAGGAGAGCGACACGTGCGTTCCTTGGGAAGGCCCGGCGCGTAATGAATCGAACAACGTTGTCGCGCGCTGTTATATTGTGAATTATAGTGGTTTTTAAAAATTCGTCTAAATTAAGTGGGTTATCGATAAGCGTTAAAAAAAATAAGAAATATCAAGCAAAACCTGTAGTTTTATAATAATAAGTTTTTTTTTCAAAATATTATAAAACATGTGAGGAAAAAAATGTTTAAACAAACCGATTTAGACATTTTGTAGTATTTTTTTTAGATAGTAAAAACCAATATTTCAGAACTAGTGCGACCGCTATGTACTAAAAGACTATACATCCTATTGTAAAAGATAAACATCCAATCGTTTTTGACAATTTAAAATGGAAATATTGTACCTGAAAGATAGCTCTGACGCGTATTTTTGCAAAACACTCCGACGAAAACCTGACTGTTTTAAATAATCGTACATAGAAATAAAAGTTTAGCAACGCTATGGTCTAGAATAAGAGTTTATCTATACAAAACAGAAGTTTACTTTAACAATGTAGTCACTTGAACAAAGATATGACGTTAGAAAAAACCGTATATTTTCTAAAATACCAACTTTTTGTTCGTACAGTCTTAATAGATAATATAAAATGATCTCTATCAAAAAAAGCTACTCAGAACAGACATCAAACGCAAGACTTGATGATACATTAAAATCACTACAGGTAACCGGGGTTACATTTAAAAAGAGGGGCGACTTAAAAATCCAGATTTTATGCAATGTTTTAGTTTTTAATTGGTTATCCTGGGGTCATACCTAACTATTTACTAAACTGAATTAAACTACACATAGTTAGTGATGATTAATGTAAGTGTTCTTAGGCCCGGTTTTATAAAGATCCGTTAGACCTTATGTCGGTATGTTATGTCAAAAAATGTACTGAATTACTGAAATTTGATCTGACATTTGGTCTAAGGGATCTTTATAAAACCCGGCCTTAATCTATCATTTATCAGTACCCCATTTTTTCCTAAAGTATCCCCGGTTTACGGTATTACAATTCGCAAGTATGGCGAACGTCACTAATATTCATAAACAGTATTTTTAGGTGTCCATAGCCGAATTGGTAAAAACGGAACAAGCATTTTTTTAAGAACTTGCGGAACCAATCTTTATTTTTGATACAAGATTCAATTTTATATTAAACCTACCTAAACGAAACTTAAGAAGGAGATAATAAATCTAGTTGCATTACCGTACTCTATTCGTTCCTTATTCCTCTAGAGCATTAAGCTCTGCAGAGAATAGAGCTCATTGTGCTTGCACTTGTACCGTCTGGTTACAAGTGTCCTGCAGCGAAATGTCATTGTGTGAAGGCGCCATTGTGATCCTTGTGACCTTTTAACATGTGGCTTGGAGATGTTACCCATGGGGAAGTACCCTTTTTCACGGTCAAGACATGAAAAAGACAAAAGCGAGTAGTCTTGTTTTCTGATAGATTTTTAAATAATACTGGTATTATAATCGACTTTTAGGCTTTTTAATATAAAAAAATCCTCAATTTAATATAATAAATTCCCTAAACGCCAAAATTATTGGAAAAATAATTTCTAAATTCATATACCTAATAAGATTTTTTTAATCGAGGTCCATTATGGTTACATTACAACTTTTCGCAATTTGGCTGCGCTTTCGCATGTGTAGAGTGACTGCCCGTATCGTACATATTGCGAAACGAAGAAAAGTTCATAGGTACTACATGATTTGCCTGCATCTTAATTCTAGAACTATGATATAATGCTTGCTTGTTTGGATGTTGGTTCTTCTACACCAAGCATTAACTGCACCTTATCTAATAAGCGAATGTTTGACCACTAACCCTAGTCTGTCTGTCAAACTGAGGATTCAGTGTTGTAGTAGTAGTGGTATTAGTAACACTTTATTGCACAAATCAAGTACATACAAGGAAAACAAACTTAATAGTAGACATTTGTACAAAGGCGAACTTATCCCTTTAAGGGATCTCTTCCAACTAATCTTTAAGAAATTGAGAGTATATTTTATATGGCAGACATACTGAACAACATGTACAAGTGACAAAATTGTGTGACTAAATGTAACTAAAATTTCTAATTAATAATTTTGTTGTAATAATAAACAATTTCTAGTACCTAATCACAGATCACATACGTCTCTAACATATAAACATTCGCTAAACAGTTCTAAATGGCAGACGTTTCCTCTCCATTGTTCAACGTTTGTCAAGAAGTCAAGACAGTCAAAAACGACCAAGGAACAAGTCAATGACTGGGACCGGAAGCTTCGATAATATTCCACCGTCTACCACGAATATAGATGATTGGCTGAAACACAGCATAAGTATTACAGTCTTTTAACGTGTAAGCAGCTCCTGAAGGATACGTTGTGTAACCGCACACTTACTATGAAGCAAGTATATATTTTTTTAATTTAAGAAGTACATTATCTCTAGCATAGGCATATATTCATTGCATACGTAATTACCTACGGAACTTACAACACAATAATAATTCAAGCCTTGCGCGAACTGACAATGAAGTTTGCGTATCTCCCCCTCTGTCGCACTTGCATATATTCGAGTAACAGAGAGAGACCTACTCGAACGATCTACGTTTTCAGTAAGGCCCACAGTATTAATTGAGCTGTAAGTAACGCCCTCTTTAGGTACTCGTCCTTTATAAAAGCAACGAATATACATATCCGATCTAATTTAAAAATTAAGTTAAGTTATTTATATAACACCGAGACTTCCCTCATATTATCGCAACACATGATAAAGTGCGACGAAAATCTTAAACGTTTAAATCAAAATAATGAAAATTTAAAAGTATTTTCGACTGGCGGACGGTGTGATAGTTGTCGGTGTGTTGTTAACAAAGTAGAACGTCCTATTGAAGATCCAGGAAATTCTAGTTACTTTACTCACAGCGAAGTTAAAATACTGCTTCTAAGCATAACCCTTGTGACAGAAGACCCTCTTTCTCGTCCTGGCTCGTCCACCATCGCCGCATGCGCATCACGTACAAGGAAGCGGAGATGGTATATAGGTAGAAATATTAATCGGATTTGATGGGAAAGATTTAGTGCCCACTGATATTAACGGCTGGGCTATGTAAATGAAGACGAGAAATTATTATTTAATATTTCTTCGTAAATCATAATTCGAATCGTAAATTGAGAACCACATGAGATTTTAGATGGTAAAATATATCATCTTAACGTGGTTGTGACGTATAATGTATTGTTCAGTAGTTTGCGGAAAAAACGGTCCTTATTTTTTCTTAATCTGTTGAGAACGGCGTTTCAGAAAACGCGATATTTTTGATTGCACGATCTTCCGCTCGTCTTAGTAGGTTTTGCATAACAACTTTACAAAAGGTTATTTTAAAAGGGAAACGCTGTTATTTTATCGCCATAAACTGCGAAGTAACTATTCATACTATATATGTCTATATTTATGGATAAAAAACACCATTGTGGACACTGCTATGTGCCATAAAAGGACGATAAACAACTCGGATAACAATGGTAAACAAATGGCCATGTCGATTTTATGCAACACATTCACATCCCTAGTATTTTCTCTATTTCTTTAATCATTGGAATTTGAACTCTATCTACCAACACATAAAGTTAAATTGAAATTTCTAAGATTTCCATCAATCATTCCGCTGTAAATAAACCGACATTGTTAAATGGTAATCAAATGACGTTTTGCATGTAAATCGGTAAAATATTAACGTCGGCATCGTCCGTAGTTTTACTTCTTATTTAGTGGGTGTTTACAAGGTATAATGTCAAGATTTACACTTTAAAGGCGCCTTCGCAATTTTAGGCCTTGTTTATATACAGGCAACAAGTTTGTAGGCACTTTCGGAGACATTTTAGGCAACTAAGGAAACGCTATAGTAGTTCGCTTGAGTGTCGCCGAAGAGTCGCGTCGCCGCTTGTCGACTCCGGATATGTCGGCGGCAATTGAGTGTTTTTTGAAGTGAAAACTTCTTTAGCGGCGCTGAGCACTTTTGTACTGGGGAAAAATGTATAAACTCGCGATAAATTCTATGACCAGGTTAGTTGACCCCTCCTAGTATGGTGATTGCTATGTTACGAGGGGTCCCCAGCTGGTCTTCTTAGAAAGCCAAGGTTCTAACTGTTCTAAGTCAATCCTAAGATATTCCATAAAGATCATATTTCAAATAAATTCTCATGGAAAGTAGCTCTTATTGTCCCTAAAAAAGCGTTTCCAAAGTCCAATATCGGATAGCCAGACTGACAGATTTCCGTAAAGATCATATTTCAAATAAATTCTCATGGAAAGTAGTTCTTATTGTCCCTAAATACGGTGACAGTTTACTTCAAAATACCTAATGGCCAAGAGTGATGGACAGGGGGAGGAAACTTAAAGAAAAGACCAGTTTCGCGTGAATTTGGCGTAGAAAGTGCTGCCTCCTATTATATTTGATGTCGACATATTTTGTGTAATCCGTCTCAAGCAGGTTTCGTTTTTATTTCATCTTTCCCAATATAATTAAGGCCGGGTTATAGTAAAAATCTGATTTGGTAAACGGTTTTATTTCGAAATACTACATATTAAAAATGTAAAAAAAATACGATGTTATATTTGAGACCTTTATCTAGTGCCGTCGGATGTCCGTTACACAATTTGCAAAACTTTGTTCGATAGAAAAAAAATCCAAACATACCTCTATTTTCTATCTTAAAACTCATTTTATTTCAATCTTAGGTAACATGATGAGTAGAAAATAATACTAAAATACACGTATTTGATGGTATGAGGGATGTCGGGATTAATATTGTTAATATAGTAAGCCATGTATTTTTCTCACCCAAAAATGTACTAAAAATTTACGAAAATTACGCGCACAGTTCCGTAGAGAGTGGGATGGTCAATTGCAAACTCACGCGTGTTAGAGCGGGACATTTGCAATGGAAGAACCTCGCCTTAATCAAAGCTGAACGTGAAAAGGAACGTTACAATTTATCGTAAAAATTTAATTTTCAACTCTATGGTCACAGATTTTATAATACTCTATGGTCGTATGGTTGCCATGGTTATTTTTAAATATTGAAATAACACGTGTGTCAATAACGTGTCAACATATTGAAAATAAAACAATCTTAATTAATTATAAGATTTTCTGCATTATTCTTGTGAAAAGCAGTTATCAGATACGCCGCCGAGTAAAGTAAGTATTTTTTAATTCATTATTTACTATCCCTGTTCACACCGATGCGATGTTATATTTATATTCCAATCAATTGATTTATTTAGGTAGGTAGTCTGTTTTGCCGGGTGGTTATGCAGCTCATACATAAATGAATATCAACGAAAACAGTTGATTACTTAGCAATATAAACGTTTGAGTATTGAACTACGTGAGCTATACGATAAACGAATATGAAGCCCACTCTTCTTCGTGTTGTCTTTGAAATAGGTATAGTAGATAATTAGGGACATAATTTCAAAAATACACACATACCTCCTACGCTCTCATTTCATTATTTAATGTTATGTTTTGCAGGTACATAGTGCATACAATTGTGCCATGTCCTCATGCTGAGAAAAAATCAGGACAGAAGTATTTTCAACATGGATGTCAATTGTTGGAGAAAACAACACTTAGCCTGGGCCAATACATGAAATCAGGAAGATATCTACAACGTGCATCCATTTCAAGGTGAAAAAAATGGATACATCTTTTTGTAGACGATTGTACTTCACCAATTCGTTTACCAGTTAGTGATTTGAAGAAGTTAAACAAATCGCTATCAAGTTATAGGTAATCGTATTTAATCCTTCTTTTAATATACTACTCATACATAAGTTAGTCAAAAATAAATAAATGATATTATATATACAACTTAATTTTATTAGTCTCCTGACTGGAATAATTATTTGTGTACAAATCACGTAACCCTTTACGTGACGTAACCCGTACGGCGTGATTATAATTTGTACTCAAATTTGACGAGTTAACACGCCAATCCGAGAAAGATTTTTTATAGATAAAAGTAAACAATAAAATACTGTTCATGTACTATCTACCTACAGTGGCATCTTAACCTTCCCGTATAAACTTCCCCATTGTCATACTAAAAATATATAGTAAATTATGACTTCTGAAAAGAATAACTTTATTACCATTATTCAATTTAAAATGTGGGAAATTACCACGGGAAGTTTAAGATGTCACAGTAGGTAGATGGTAGATGCAAGTTCATCCGACTATTCTAAGTCTAAGGAACTAAGGCACAGGGCGAAAGTCACTAAATATTATGAACGCGTTTGTGCGTTCAAGGCACTGGGTGAAAGTAACGGAAACGCACAGGGCCGTTTTTAACCAATTTGAGGCCCTGGGCACATTAGGGTAATGGGGCCCCTATGACCTTGATAGAGCACGATTCTGTTAGAATAGACAAATAAAGTAAACGAGTCACATTCAATGAATAGATAGTAATAATATAATATTTCCTAAAAAATAAAATTAATTTTCAAAATACACCAAAGTTGGGTTCTTCGTTCTTCCTTAGAGCAAACAGCTAAATTAAATTTTCTTAAATAAACGCCTAATTCTAACCAGTCATATATATTTTTTTATGTCACACCTGGCCATAAAGTGGCCATTATCACACGCTCCGCGCGCGAAAAAACCCTCTTCCTGGCCAGGGGGTGACATAAAATTTTGTACTTACCACGGGCGATAATAAAGAAAGCCTCAGATCGCATATTTATCGCCCTTGCCTTCGGCTCGGGCGTAAAATACCTGCGATCTGAGACATTATTTGTTTTATCGCCCTTGGTAAGTAATGTACTATTAAATTGAAAATGAGACCGACGGTGATGCGAGCTCACCCAGAAGATTCACTCGTACCTTAAAAAGGTACAGGTTATTTGAACTTGGAAGTACCTACATACGCCATTCGAATACCAAACCAGTACACATTATTAAAAAAAAGATGATTTCGACCAGGTAATGAAAGTAGCCAGTTATACGTCGTCTGGATATCTGATGGAAGAAGGGGGAAGGCGGTATGAGCTCATGGAGTTCCTGAGCATACTCAACGAATCTAAAGAAATAAAAATGGGAAATAGGTAGTAGTAGTATTGCTTACAATTTTTGAAGTGAAAACTTCTTTAGCGGCGCTGAGCACTTTTGTACTGGGGTAAAATTTGTTGAACTCGCGACAGATTCTAAGATTCTAAGACCAGGGGACCGATTTTTGAGTTTCGAACGGTCGACTTTTCACTCGAGATCTGACAAAAAACGATGACATGCTATTTTTGACATTCGAGCGATAGAAAATTCGAAGTCGAGTGGTAGTGACCACTCGTATTCAATTCTATCAGTAGAATTTAGTACCCACTAAGTAATTCATCCCGAATATATTTACTTTCTACTTGAATTTAATATTACGCTAATAATATAAATTTTCTCAAACATGCTCGGACATGTATGTGTGTGTTAATGGCACGAAATGAAGAAATTAAGTTTCTTGCTAATGGCGCCCTACCTACACTACCTATGAAAACCCTAAGAAAAAAGATTATTGGCCGCTACTCTAACTTTTTAAATTTGCTTACATTATTAAACTGACAAAGGAAAAATTACATACTGCCAATGCCAACCACCACTAGACTCTTTAACCATACTTTCACATTTTAAAAAAAACTACCATGTCTGTCTAGTAGGTATATTTATGTGCGGCTATACCTACATGGCTTGTTCAAATGGCATGTTTAAAAAAAAGCGGCCAATCTTTTTTTTTTTGCGAAATATCGTCATTATACTCGATTTCGACTAATTGAGGGATAAGGATTTCAAATTTTATATTTGAGTTTTTTGCGTAAAATCGTCATTGTAATTCAAAATAAATATAAAATTTGAAAACGTTATCCCTGAATTAGTCGAAATCGATATAAAGACGGTTTTCGCAAAAAAAAAAAAAAAAAAAACTGTCTCTAGTCAGCAATACTTCACGGCCTCTGCAGTAGTGTACTATTATTGTATAATAAGAATTCGAACACGCATTGTTTGTTTAGTTCGGCCACCAACCGTGTCAGTTGTAAAGAAGCGGAATGACGAGACTAGTCATTTCGTCACGTATTTTAGTGCAATTAAATATTACAATTATGACTGTCCTTTTTTGTAACTAACAATATGCAAAATATCGATTTCGAGTGGTGACTCTCAAAAATAGCTCTTATTAGGTTCACGCGACAATAATCGTGACAATTTGCCGCGTGTGACTATTTTCTACCACTCGCTTTTGAATTCGAGCGTTCGAAACTCAAAAATCGGCCCCCAGCTAGTTGACCGCTCCTAGTAATCGTGATTGCGATGTTAGGAGGTGTCATATCAGCTAAACTCAGGATGCGTAAGACACAATGATACTCGGGACATATTATGTATATATGTAAATTGATTATGCGAATATGAGTATGAGTACGGATACGGATACCGATACGGATACCGATACCGATACCGATATGAATATCTTTGTTATTTGGGTCATTGTCAGTCGGAAAAACAAAAGTTGTCCATTCGGTGGACAATAGTTAACGGCTTGTGTGCATGTAATTTACGTTTTTATTACATGGATTTATAGACACGGAATTACAGATTATGCGGGTTATCAGATCAATCGAAAATTAAGCTTTGTAGCCCTTAACTTTTGGCATATCCTGTCCACCGAAAAGACGCCCACCTAAATCTGACAATGACCCATTTACTATCTTTATTGAGTTTTCACTTCTGCCGGCACTCCCAGAGTGCAACCCGTTGTTTTTTTTTTTAGAATTTGAATATAATGTGTAGACTAACTAACTGGCACGACGAGCCAAAATGAGTCTTGGCCTCCGACACTCAAGAACACGCCACTTTGCTCGATCCTGCGTCATTTCTCGCCAGCTTACACCGGCTCCGAGCTCACGCAAGTCTGCTTCCACATCCTTCCAGCTTTCGCAGGGCCACCTTGAGAGGATGGGAGAAGATTGACACGTGAAGAGAGCATACTTGGGCCGACCGACCGGACGACGTCCTGTGGGTCGCTCGCCCCAAGTATCGCTGGAAGGATGTAGATTTCTAGCTATAGTGTACGTATACTGTATGTAGGTATCAAATTAGAATAATGACAGAGAACATGAAATAAAAATATGATATCCTAGGGATGCCTCTTCTGTCAAAAGTTACGAGTGTTACGACAAATGTAATCGCGGCCCAGGAGTGGTAATCGCGCTTCTATAGAAAGTCTTCATTCGAACATCCAAAGTGTACGTGTATGTCATACAGTAGGTACACCGTTAACATGCCGTAAAGGCGATGAATGAATATTCAATAAATAATTAAACAATTAGCTCCTTGTGACAGAGTCCTCGTCTAGATGGCTAATGTCACCTTCGATATCGGAGTACATCTGCATAAGTTTAATAATTATAAACGTAATAGTTTTTTCCCGCGACTTCGTCCGCGAGGCCTCGATTATCGCGATAGAATTAAATTGCTATTTTTTATATCAGGCGCTTATCTAGTTATCGCTCTTCCATACAAACTACCACTCCCTAAGGGTTGATTTCCGGGATAAAATGTATCTTCACAACCTTAAAAAGCGATTAAATCTAGCCTCAAAAAAGTAACACACATATGACACATACTATCGCACTTAACTACCTAGATATGTTTTAAATCTTTTAGGCTCGGTTTTATAAAGATCCGTTAGAACCTATGTAAGTTAATTATGTCAAAAAATGTACAGTTCCCAAAAATTTTATCTGACATTTTGGTCTGAAGGATAATTTTAAAAACCCTCAAGGGGCAAGATCAAAATCTTGAGGAAAATATGACCACCATATATCATTATGGTCATCTTTTTGTATTTTTTCTAACGCAAATTTTTTCCCTCTATTCATTAATAGAATTAAGGATAAATTTAAATTTTGATCGTAAAAGGGAGACTTTTCTAAATAGGTAAAACATTCATAAAATATCTTCTATTTTTCTGGTGAAAATGATATCATCGTCAAAATTAAAATACAAAAGTTACGATCCACGTGACCATATTGATGTT
Source organism: Cenopis cana (assembly GCA_951800055.1). Lineage (NCBI taxonomy): Eukaryota > Metazoa > Arthropoda > Insecta > Lepidoptera > Tortricidae > Cenopis > Cenopis cana. The sequence continues at coordinate 13,717,425 of OX637472.1, forward strand.
GCGCAGGTAACCTATAAAAAAACAAAAGAATTACGTATACAAAACAAAACGAAAATCAATTATAATTATACCTAGTAATAACCGATCAATTACGTTATTCCCAGAACTTGGCTGCGACACATTGTAAGTAAAAGTCTATTTTTACATTTCGCCTTTATCACAACATGTACCAAATTTTTTCGTATCTCGCTCAACTTTAGACTTCATTCACGCGCAATAAGATCGAAATAGCGCTCTGCCGTGTTTGACTTCAAGCTTCCTCCATTTTAGTTTCGAAAGTAGGATTCGGTGTCCTATTCTGTAAACCACTCGACTTACAAGAAACCATTGTCACGACAAGCTTGAGGAATTCGATATTAACGACCAGGGAATGCTAATGTGCGCTTGTCGCGTGAAATCGGCTCGTTTGTACACTGTCCCCGTTGTACTTTACATTTGGAGAGGTTACTGGGTTCGTTTACATTAATTTATACCGATTAACTACAATAGGGCCTTTGTTTAGATTTCGCAAACCTAATAAATGCCAGGCAGCTCTTAAATAATAAGATACGTTGCAAGGATTTGAATGCGTCCTAATCTCAACTCTGTCTGGCATTTATTTGATTATTTGTTATGATGTCAATAAAGATAAAATTAGCTTGAACACGAACCTTTAAGGTAAACGTTCCACAACGTTAGTTAGAGATAATCATATTAGAGGTGAACAAATAGGTTTCATTTTGGGAGGTTTCATACCCTTATTAATAAAATATAGAAAGAATCACTCGAAATACATGTATGTAAAGATTAAAAAAAAAGTGGAATCAATGTACCCCACTATCACACTATCCACATTTTTTTACCACCCATGCCGCAGATAAGCACTTCCCGAGGTGTGAACACGACACTTATTGTCTACGAGATGTTATCTCTCGATTGTCATTCGACAGTCGTGCACACAAACACGAGGCGAATTGAGAATAGCCCGCGTTCGATTCCTGGAATTGCCTTGATTTAAAAAAATGGGATAACAGTGATCTAGGCTTTCATCCTGTAGGATTCCGTACACAACATAAATGCATTTGTTATTTTTATGCAAGAGTATTTGGGTGTCCAATTCCAAAACCAGGGAAAAGGTAGCTATTAAAACACATCTTACTTTAAAAACGTAAGGTAAATGTAAATACAAATATTTTTTATTGGCCACCAAAAAAAAACACCAAAACAAGATAAAAAAAATCACTTTTTGACTACTTAATACCAAATAGTTGACATCTAGGTAGGTACAGTCAAGGGCATAAATATGTTTACATTTTTGGACTTTATTTCAATGTAGTAAGGTGAAAAAGTGTATACATATTGGTACCCTTGACTGTACAGTTTAAGAAACATATTTCAAATATAATTTTTACTCGAGGTTATATTCTTGTTTCATAATATACCTACAATCAAAATATAAATTAAGGTTAGCTTAATCTATACGACTTTTAATATGATCGCCAATACATTTTTGAGTATCTGTAGATAGTATCTTGAACAATTTTGGCTTTTCTCACGCAACACGATGGAACCCTAAAAATGCGTCGTCGCCCGTAAAGAACTGCTCCGAGTCAATACGAGTGCAGAATGAGTGATTTTGTATACGATGGGTGCTGTTGCTTTGAACAAATACATACTGTCTTGACCACATTTACAATGAAGGAACATTGTCAACTCGTCAAAGATAACAAAGTAATTTTCGTTGTCTTTCAATAAGCCTATATTTAACATTATATGCTATCATTTGGCATGCAGTCGCTGATAAGACGAGAATCGGACAAATAAGTAAATCCCATAATCTTAACCTAAACTTAAAGAGAGATTTATAAAAAAAGCCAAAGGATGCACACTCTCCGTTACCACGTCTCAATGAAAAACGAATAGTACTTACAAAGTTCAGTATAGAGCAAAATTCGTATAAAATATCTTTATGTCACACCTGGCCATAAAGTGGCCATTATCGCACGCGAAAAAACCCACTTCCTGGCCAGGGGGTGACATAAAATTTTGTGCGTAACACGGGCGGTAATAAAAAAACCTCAGACCGCCCCCTTGCCTTCGGCTAGGGCGTCAAATACCTGCGATCTGAGACATTCTTTGTTTTACCGCCCTTGTTAAGTAATGTACTATTATTACTTAAGATTTAAAGTGCAACAGGCGTAAGGTAGTTAGTTTCTAACTTCACATCGGTAAACCAAATAAGATTATAGACCACAATTGTGATATCAGTAAAAGTGTAAAGTACAAATTTATTGTTGCTGATTAGTTTTGATTTCTATTGCTACACTAGATAGGGTTCAATTTACAAAATACTGATAAGCATATGTACATTTATATCAAACACATGCTAGCAAGTTATATTAACGACATAATACTGACAAGAAACAAGTTAAAGTGAATTAGTAAATCACTTAATATCAAAGTACTTGTCTTAAATATCGTCCTATTACTGCAAATACCGGTTAAGTCTAAAAAACGCGTTTTGAGATAAAACCATTTGAATGTTTGGATGTTCTTTTCTATATAAAATAATAAACAAAATTACACTGCATTGGTATATTCCTAAGTGTAATTTTATCTAGTTTACTACATTGTCATGCAAAGGATCCAGGCTGTATGTTATTGACGTTAAAAATACAATTCAAACGAAAGAGCCGCGTACTTAATCGGTTTTTCCTGTACAAACACACTTTTGTATAAATCCTTCAGAAAAGCATTTGATGGCTATACATCTATCTATTTAGCTTTAACTTACATATAATTTACTTAAAAACCACAAACTAACAGTAAATACCTCTTAGATTTCGAGTTTTTTCGACTTTACCAAAATTTGATCCAAGTATAAGCGGTTTTACATGTACAAAATATTGGAAATTCTCACTTAAGTCTAAATATTTTCACTAAATATTACTGATTACCGTGTGATGACTAAAAAAGTAGTTTTTAGAAGTAAAGGATTCATGTAATAGCCTGCAATTAATAATTTGTTCGTGTTTGAAATTAATAAACTGAAATTTAATCACTTTATTAATAGTTATTCATTCATTAAAAAGGTTACAAAAGAGGTGAAAAATCAAAGACAAACTTACGAATACTCTTTGACAGCAAATCAGTGCTTCAGGCTCTGAGCAGCGACAACTTCACGTCAGGCCTAACCTAATATACGAATGTCACCAAACACTCGCAGAGGTATGCGGAGACAAGAACAAGGTAAAAAGTTACCTCAGGTTAGGTTAGGTTAGGTTATTGTAAAGACAATGGGTAAAGGGACACAGCGGCTCGAGAGGAAACGATGCAGCGGATGAACTAGCCAGGAAAGGCTCAGAAACACCGGCATACGGGCCAGAGCCAATTGTGCCCCTGCCACAAAAATACATACAGAATGAACTAAATCGATACATAAAACACCTGCATCAAAGGCATTGGGAAGACCTAGACACATGCAGGCAGACAAAAGAAATAATATTAAAACAAAATCCCAAAGTCACAACCAGACTACTGAGAACACACAGAAACCAACCCAACTACGTAAAGTAGTAGGCATCATAACAGGACACAACACACTAAACAAACATCTCTACAACTTGGGAATCACCGACAGTCCCTTGTGCAGAGCAGGCATGGGGGCAGAAGAGACTGCTAGACACATTCTACTAGACTGTAAGCAGGTAGAAGTATACAGGAAGAAACACATAGGAAATCCCAACACAATGCAGGAAGCAGTAAACAATATAAAGACACTAATAGGTTTCATACAGGAACTAGGGTGGTAAGTGTAGTGCTACCCCTTTTTCACGCAAAATAGGCACGTTGGATGTCGACTTGCCGTAGAACCAATAAAGAAAAACCGATGCCCGTTGGGGCCGAAAGGTTCTCGAGTGGCGACCACGGACCGGAAGGCGCAGCGTGGGTAGACCGTAGACCCCCCACAAGGTGGACTGATGACCTCCTCTAAACCTACCTAAAGGTCGCGGGAGTCCGCTGGATACGGGTCGCGCAAGACCGGTCATTGTGGCACTCTTTGGGGGAGGCCTATGTCCAGCAGTGGACGTCTTTCGGCTGATATGATGATGATGACTCAGACACTGTAAACTAACTTACACTTTAAACTGGCCGGCATGGAGCTATAGAGCTTGTTTACTACGGCACGGAGCGATCGCGTTATGACCTTTTGACCTTATATTAATCTACCTACTCAAATACCCGAAATAAATGTATCTACTCCCTTTGCAGAACTGTTCTAGTACATTCTTTATTAAAATCTGTAGTACTTACTGCATCCTTCCCCGTGGCCATTCTAACCAGTCTTCTGCTCCTAGCACTCATTTTAGAACACACATTAGCATTAATTTGAGCTGGTAAACAATTAATCAAAAACCAAATTGCAAAACTCAACCGTTGTATTGGCGCGTCAGTCGCAACTGAGTGAAGTTAGCTACAGTGTGAAGCAGATAAGCGCACTTAGCTGGTTTTGCCTGTACAGATACACGGTAAGACTGGAATAAAGTTTCATGCAAAAACCTCTGGTAAACGCACTTTGATGGTTCTACCTGTACAGCTACTCCTTAAAACTGGAATATAGTTTCATACAAAACCTAGTAAGTCTATATATAGGTTTTTGGCTGTACAATATTGCAGTTTGACGAATAAGACGATTTTCAGGAAAAATACTATAAACATGTTTAATATATTTAGCTTGACTTAAAGTAAATAATTTTACTAGATAATCTTCTACGCAAATACCAAATAAGTATACTTAGTACTTACTTTCAGAACAAAAAAATACTATAATTTCATTAAATAAGTATGCAAAAATACGTTAAAACGCGATAGCAGTTTTTACTTGGAGGAGAAATTATAAATCTTTGTGTTATCATAGACATATGTCATTCTTCCAGTACATAATGCTAAAAAATCATCATTAAGCCGGTTTATGCTATAAGCTATCTTCGGAACGAAGGGTCGTATCAAAAAATGGGTTTTACCAGTTTGTAGAGCTTGAAAAAATAATTCTAATGGTCTAAAAAACTAATTTTCGACTTAAACTCACTTAACCGGTATTTGCAGTAATAGGACGATATGTTTAATCTATTAACCGCCGTTTTGCAGTACACACATCAAGGGTTAGGGTTATAGGGTTAAGCATATAGACCCTTTTTCGGAAATGGTTGTGGTGTGCATGAATACTGACAATGTAGTAATAACTAATAAATTATTATGATAATGGTTGTTAATTGGCAACCCACCTGTTATTAGGTTAAGCGTAAGTACATATATCATTATCTCATGACACCCGTAGGTATAAATATCATTACATATACATTTAAAATTAATAAATAATGAAAAAAATGGGGCTACATAGATCGTTTAGAATGTATCATAAAAGCAGTACTATTGACAATTAGATAGATTTATGAATTTTTGAGATGTAACTACTAACAATATGGATTCCATGTCTGAATTTTTTTTTTTAACCAGGTACAAAGAGTTGGATGGCATACTAAAATATTTTAACTGCCACAGAATTTAGAGAAAAAAAGATTTGAACAAAGTCAAATTTGAATTGTACCTACTGCACTTTACCGATACCGGTAGCAATACACATGCTACTGCGTCGAGCCGAGCCACTATCTCCTTTGGTTGTGCACACCAGTTAACCAATCAAGCGTATTGCTTGGCCCACATACTCCGCCCCTATTGTTTAGGATAGTTTGGGCTATGGAGGATATTTGACGAGCCGCGCGGTTTAGGCAAGGATACATCTTCGACATACACTGAGCGACAAAAATACTAATTATCAGTAAGTTTTAGTGAATCCCAAGACAAGGAGATTATATACTAACGGTTACAAAACAGTTTAGTAGTTACGAGGACAATTTTTTTGGTATTAGTAAATAACTACTATTATCAAAAACTGGTTTGTAACCGTCAGTATATAATCTCCTTGTCCTGGGATTCACTAAAACTTGCTAATAATTAGTATTTTTTTTCGCTCAGTGTACTAGTGAAAATATGTAAAGTTGCTCAGGGTATTTTGTTTCATAAAAAAATCGATGTAGGAATGATTAGCAGCAAAATGGACATAACAGTATCCACAAGTGTAAATACTAAATGTAAATTTTTGAGACCCGATTTTTGTGGGCTGTCCATTAATTTGCACACTGTTCCTAATTTTATTAAGGACGCTATAGTTTATTGCTGGTGTTTACAGTATATCCGCGTCGCCGACATATTTTTTGTTTCTATTACATACTTATAATGAAAAGTAGATATACCTATCAGACACAGAAATGACAACCTACATTTTCGTGCGACTCAAATCTCAAATCGCACTATAGTAACGTATAAAACACGAATCTGGGTTATAAAATAGTGACCTATGACGCACGTGTTTACTTTTGAGTTTTGACATTAGACAAATTCAAATCAACGCGAGTTAAAAATCAAACCACTCTCCACTTCCTAGCCTCGGCCATTAAAATGATAGATTATTGGAACAGAAGACTGCGGTTACAAAAATAAACATCTGACGGATATCCAAACGGAGCTTGCTTTTATTGCCGACATCACAGGCAGAAAGTATTTAATGCGACCGCAAAAGCAGCCATGGTCGAATGAAAATATAGTTATTGGACATTTTTGGGGATCGCTAGGAAATACGAAACTAACTTTTTTACTAAAATCCATACACGGAAACGGAATTCTGTGGTCCTGTAGAAATCGAGGTTAAAATAGCAAATCATGATGTAGTTCTGTATTTTTTATAAGGTACATATTTGTAGTTCTATGTTATATGGACCAGTTTTCACCCTTAGATTAACATAGTTTTTGCTCCATATAGCAAAAAAATACGTTTTTATCGAACTGCCAAAAACGGCGACTAAAAATGAGTGCATAATTTTATTACGATGATTGCGAATTTAAAGTTTAACGCGTCTTTATACCTGTCTTTTAATAGCGCGTTATTCGATACTGAGTTCGACTTATCATCTTTCAATTTCCTAACCGTATCTCGCATAACTATTTCTAGTCAAGTTTACCAATACGTGAATAGCGTCGTCCATTGATATTTTAAGTAGATTTTTTTTGAGTATATCTTGTTATAATTATTAATAATTTTCATGCAAATGTATGCATGTACATTTTATATAATCAATACCTAGATATAATTAAATAGTTTAGGTGATTATACCAATTTCTTGAACAAACGAATCCCACAACCAACCTATCCTTTCCACGCTAAACAAATCATAAAGAAAGCCTGATTGACTCATCCACAATCGATTACAGCTAATATTAGATTAACCACAACAGTTTTACAACGCTACGGGGAACCGGTGGAAGAACAGACACCGCGGTGTAAACACTCTATATATAAAGATGATAGCCAGTTGCTAGGAATAATTCGCGAGCAGTCAGGTGAATTCTGAATCCACGCACCAAAAAAGACGAGTAATAGTGCGTGTCATGCCATGCCACGAAGGCGCGCCCCTCCACAGCCCAATCCGTACAATAGATTAGTATGAGATTCGCTGTGGAGGGGCGCGTCGTCGTAGATGACTCGCACTAAAAAAAATATTTTGAATATGTAGCAATTGCACTTATCACAGTCAAGTTTATTGCAGCCATTGACAATGTACAGATTATTGAAGTGAGAAATTCCATCTTCATCATCAAAAGTTAAAGACGATTATGTTAGTTATCCCCAATAATAATGTGTAAAAGTTAAACAGTTTTATCCCTTAACTCAATGGAATAGGGTGCAAGTGTTAACTCACATTGGCCGTTCACTGTAGATATCTACTCTAAAGTCTCTAAACGATCCTACTGCCATAACTCTTGGAGCTTATTTCTGCTATTAAGTATGTAGATGGCTAGAGTCCTTGCTTGTTAGTCCATTCATATTTCCACGTTTTTTTCTTATTTGTTTTTGTCATTCAAACTTAATTACTAGAAGAGTTATAATTTAAGGTTACTTGCAACTTGCAGCCCTTTTTAAGCAAATCTAGAAAAAAATACATAGTTTTTAAATATTTCTCAACGCTAATCAAACACCCTTGTATTTAGATTTGATATAACACTCTCAGCCACTAAATGTTCCTTTGAATTACACGACAAATTTATTTCAGTCGAACATAAAAGCGATATCAAAGAGTTTCTAAGATTCGGCGTGTTTAATAGTAAATCATAGCCATCTCCAATCCTCCAATCCTCCATCTCCAAGGCTAGGACATCCGTAGAGTTACAGGATGTAACTAATTTACAGTAAAAAAAATGTTGGAAATAAATATTTAAAATCGGGTTAATAGTGGGTTAGCGGGCATGATCTGTGCACTGTGGTATGTCGTGCCAAATCCTGGTTCATGTCAGTTTTTTGGGGCATGATGAAATAAATGAAATAAATGAACTTTATTCTGTAAGTAGGCCGCAATGGCACTTTTACAAGTCAAACCCTACTAGCGTTTCACAGAGGCCACTGCCGAGAAGAAACGCCGAAAGAAACTCGACAGTCAGCCATTTTCTCACAAAAATATGCTTATTACAATGATAATACTTAACCTACTTAAGATCAAGAAATCTAAGACACATAGAATTCAAAATTCAGAATTCAAACACTTATTCTGCAAACAGGCCACAAGGGCACTTTCACATGTCATAATGTTAATGTACAATTTTAAAAAAGTCTTACAATATAAGCATATGATAGATTTTTCATGAGAAAATATTAATTTACAATTTAAGAAATATATCAATAAGAATTTAATACATTTTTCATGTCAAAATATTAATTATCTATTACAAACATTACAATAATAGTAAAATTGAGAGATGTATAAGGTCTCAGTCTGAATAACAAAATTTAATATAATATCTCAAAGATGTAAATGGTCTCTGAGCGTCAAAATATTCTTAATAATGACTATTCTAACGTGCTTTGAGATGTACATGGTCTCAAAGCGTCAAAATAAAAATAATAAGTTTTAAATATAAAGGGAAAAAAAAAACAATTTAATATAGAGGTCTCTCTCAGAGTCAATGTCAACAAAAACTAATCCATAACAGGGTGATGTCTCTCGTCAATCTCCAAGAGAAGACACTAGTATTAAAGTAGGTAGTTACTATGTCCTTGCAAGCATGAACGACCGGACTCCACAAACAGCACCCGATCACGAGTATGACGCGTATCTGATGTATTGTTTTATACGAGTATATATAGTTCGAGGCTACGATGTCTACATATCATCAGAGTTTGTAGACCGTACGCTTGTTTGCCACCGTCGCAAGATTAAAAGTAAAAAAGAAAGCACAGATTGTCTTGATTTGCCTGTGACGTACGGACTAGCATTTTGACCCCGTGGACCCCACCAAGTCGAGGATCCAAATTACGTATAGGTAGTTAAAATACAAGAAGATTCGTATTTAATTTACTTGGTTTGAAGTTGTCTACTCGTAAGAACAGTTTGAATGTTAAATTATGGAGTATTATGGAGGAAACATTATCGCTATTTTCAGAAAATTTATACCACATTTCAATTTACAACCACTTTTGCGCGTTAATAAAAGTGATTTAGGTACGGATATTAAGCACGGCACGCTGCAATCAATTAGGTGTCGACAGTAGGCGTAATTTCGTTAACATTTACGTGCTAACAAATGGACTGTAGAGGGACTTAGTGCTGAAATATGTTGTTTCTGTCCATGGGCGGAAAGCTGCAAGTTACGAGGTAAGTACTTAGTAATCCTTTACGGAAAAACTGCAAGACTTTCTATCGAAATCCATTCGAGAACTAAAGTCTCAATAAAAGCTAAGAGAGATGCACCACAATCGATAAAATAAATTAAATTAATGTCGATAACCGTCACCAGTGAACACGGGTGATCGCCGCACTGACAGAAATAGCGCCGTAATGTATATGAGTTATGATTATATCGAAGGGTATTATATCGAGTATATTTCACTCGATATATCGGACGTGAAAACATCGGCGGACTGAACCATAAATAATGTAAGGCCAGAGTTAAAGGGAGGCAGACTGTTCACTTTGTACAAATATTCATTACGAACGTACCTATAATTCTTAATTTTCTACGACCATAGACCAATAAGCTACGACTAACGGAAGTAAGGCATAGCCAATGACAAAAAAAGAAATGACATTTTTAAAGATAAATTAATTTTCTAAATATTTACCAACGTCATGCTTTGTATAATAGTGGATCGGCTGTTTTATCTGGTCTGGACCGCTAATGCGATTTAAATCGCCACTGTTTATGTTTTGACGTATGATATAAATTGTTTTGCATTTGCTGGATTCAGATTTTATATTTGGAATGTTTGGAATTTATATTTTCATATCACGCGAACTTAGTTTTGTTGAGACTGTGTGGACTAGATTTTTTGAGGATTATAACGATATTTTTTAAATCCCATCTTAAAGAATATTATTTGTCCCTTCCTTAACTCAAAATTACTTTACTAGGCTATGGCAGTTGTATATAATTATATATATGTATAGTTTATGTATGTCTATTTATATAATATTTAAATATGTGTATTTATTTTGATGAGTTGTTTTTCATCATCTTATTATTATTATTATTATTTTTTCATTTTAATAATTTATGCACCACCTACTACTCTGTTTTATACATCTTTACTCCACTACCCAAAGGTTGTCTGGAAGAGATCGCTCTTTAGCGATAAGACCGCCTTTTGTTCTACCTCTGTATCCCTGTTTCTTTGTTTTTCTTTTGTATGTGTGTTTATGTGAGGTGTGCAATAAAGAGTATTTGTTGTTGTTGTTGTTGTTGATATTATTCTAGTGTAATGCTATTTTGTTAGAAATATCGTTGTACAATAACATGATATTGAAGACTGGATACATGATAGAATCTAAGAATTTATTAATAAAATAACGAATAGAATATAGAATAGCATTGAATTAAAACATATTCTAACATCATGTAAGTATCTACTAAGTACTCATAGTCAATCGAAAAAATGTGACCGCAGTGGTCACTACGGTTACATTATTAAACATTAGTAAGACATACTTATTGAAAAGACGGTTGGTCGCAAAGAGCAGTATGTATCCCAGTTTTATTATGTACATCCGTCTTTTAATGTCTATAGTGTAGCTAAAGTTTAGTAGTAAACTGAACATTAATATACCTTATTCCCTTGCAATAAGGTACACGAGTGGTCAGTTGACTGTATCGGTGATGGTACGTACACTGGCGTGCGTAATTCTAACCACGTATGACAGCGGCCGTTATGGATGCAGCGTGCCGAATTGAAGCGGTGACCATTTGCTATCGATATATTTTGATGTCATGTGGGGGGTTTCGGGGTGTTATTTATTTTGCCTTTACGTTGGCTTTTTAAATTTCATTAATAAAAATTCTGAAGTATTGTTATATGTATACATTTTATACAATTTCACAACTTTTTTATTACATAAATTGGTTTTAACGTTCAATTTACGTTATACTTAGATTATCGGTTAGTAACTAATTGCCAAAATATTGAAAACTTCTTAATTTTTTATATCAGCAATACCTATGTAGGTTAATTAAGATATGAACCCGCTAAATATGTACGACGGGCGAACTTAAGTAGATTTCTAATTGTATACATATATATATTGCACTTTTATGCATTTATTCTGTAATGCACAATAGAAACCTTATCGTGGCAAAAGCGATATGGCATAATCTACCAGTCAACCTTAAGGCAAAGCTAAATAATAATTGTTGGTGATTATCAAACTTAAATGTTTCACTTTCAAAGTTACTTAAAATATATTCCGCATAAATGTTTTTATGAACTCAGATATCGATAATAAAAATGATCGACAACTCGATAATCAGTACCCGCGTCCCTTATCATATAAATCTAAGCACTTATCGATGTTTTACAAATCGCCGGGACAATAGGTCCGCACTGGGGGACCCGTAATAGAACAAGGTCGGTCATATCAATGCCCCAACTGAATCATGGATCCTTGTGGTCAAAAAAACCGTAACTTGTTGTATCCTTACGTTACATGGGGCGAGTGTATTTTTTTACTAAAATGATACTGTTGCTCTTGCATGTCCACTTCTGCCAAATTAAATGTTTTAAATTTACATTAATTTATAGAGGCAGAGACTAGGAATTATATAGACTGCCAATGCCTATACATTGTGGCGTAATTTTAAAATAATGGGCCTGCTGTTGCTAGTTTCACTATGGAGAGATCACTTTACCATTTAATTCGTATGCGACTAAGACCTCTGCTTAAAACATAGCGCCATCTGTTGGGAGCTTCTACGTTGTGTTCATAGATGGCGCTATGTTTTAAGCAGAGGTCTTAGTGGCATACGAATTAAATGGTAAAGTGATCTCTCCATAGTGAAACTAGCTACAGCAGGCCCATTATTTTAAAATTACGCCACAATGTATAGGCATTGGCAGTCTATATAATTCCTAGTCTCTGATAGAGGTATTCATATATTACAGGTAAACTTCATGTTTCATTGGTACCGAAATATTCCCGAGATAAAATACTAGCTTCTTATATTTTATAGCAGGTACAGTTAACGTCATATAGTATGTAGCAGTCAAAGTGGCCAAATAGTTCGGTACGCCATACAAAATATATGGCGTACCGAACTACATATTAGACCACTTTGGCTGCTGCATACTATATACGTACGTAGCAGCCAAAGTGTCCAAATACTTTGGCACACCATACAAAATATATGGTGTATCGAACTATTTGGCCACTTTGGCTGCTACATACTATATGACGCTGACTGTACCTACGGAAAGTACGGAACCGTTTGTACATGCACTGATGCACACTTTCGATATTTACGCAAGTTTTATTTTCAATAGGTAGTTTTTTTTTCAATTCGATTGTTATTTGAATGGGATAATAGAAAATATTGCCACTAAATAGGAATTATCGGTGGGTAATGTGGGAAAATCGGGGATCTTTATTTGTGAATGTACATTTATAAGGGTACTTAAATAATAACCTTGTATGGTTTGAATGAATTTAAGTGGGTACTATTAAGTGAAATCACCCACGGACCCCACGGTGCCTTATCATGAGGCACGCCGTATGTTAGTTTGTCACCGTTAGGGCTTTCAAATACCGGACATTTTGTGATACCGGTATTAATACCGGTATTGGCATCTTCAATACCGGGATCCCGGGATCCCGGTATTTTTCGGATAAACATTGAAAGGTACGAAACGTTGAAAAAAAAACACCAAATGTTCGATTAATAACATTATTATTATGCATGCATATTACAATACGATATTTAATAATCATATCACTTGATAACCAGTCTCCTTTTCTCTCATTTAATAAGTTGTCTTAATCCAATATACATATAAAAAATCTAGCTACAGTGATATTGTAACAAAAACAGAGTAGCACTAACAGCACATCGCATAACAGATAACATCTAAACATTTCAAACTTTGGCATAATAAAAACTAAGATAAGATTACTTATACGTAAAATGGAATAATTTAAAAATCAAATAACATGTCGAAATTTCCTTAGTTCTAATTAAAATGAGTCGACCAACACTATACAACAAAGTAAGATTAATCTAAAAGCATAATGAATAACAATAAAAATATTTTACGGAATTTTAAATCACATATTAGATTATTATAAATCACAGATAACATTAAGGTAAATAATGTATACTCATATAGTGTTGGTTGACCGATTTTAATTAGAACTAAGAAAATTTCGACTTATTTGATTTTAAATTATTACACATTGTTAGATTAAGTGATCTTAGTTTTTGATTATGCCAAAGTTTGAAATGTTTAGATATTGTCTGTTATGCGAGTTGCTGTTAGGGCTACTCTGTTTTTGATACAAGATCACTGTAGCTACATTTTTATATGTACATTTGTTAAACACAACTTGTTAAATGAGAGAAATGGAGACTGGTTATCAAGTGATATGATTATTAAAAATACTATTGTAATATGCTATGCATGCATCATAATACTAATGTTATTAATCAAAAATTTGGTGTTTTTCTTTCGTTTCGTACCTTTCAATGCTTTTCCAAAAAATACCGGGATCCCGGTATTTGAAATTAAATACCGGTATTGAAATCTGCTCTGAAAAAGGCGGTATCCCGGGATCCCGAAATACCGGGATCCCGGTATTGAAAGCCCTAGTCACCGTCACCGTATTATATATATATAAAACAGATGTTTTGTTTGAGAGACTCAATATTTCACCATATTACTCATGCACTATACCTATCTGATCTGTTCGTAGCAAACTTTTAACTCTAATTTAGTCTACAATAAGAAGGCCCAAGCATGTTACAATAACATACTTACCTATCAGTTACAAATATATTAATGTAGGTTATGTACCAATGCTTTTTGTTTCGAGAGATATTTGTAGATAGGTTAATGTCTGGACCCGTTCTAAAAATACTACATTTCTAAGTAGGTAGGTACCTACGAAAGAGAGTGCACCACAAAGGGTTACGGTACTTGAGAAAGAAAGCTCGAAGCACTTAGATGACTAAAAGCACGGTTTGTATTTTGGTTATAAATGCTTACCTACGAGTTTTAAGTGCCGTGTTGAAATCGTAACGTACCTATGTGTTCTTGAGTAAGGTCCATCAAGTTTTCCGTAGAATGATTTAAAAATATAACTGTAATACTAACTTAAACGTGAAATTAGATTTATCTGTGTTATTGTTTTCCAAAGATGCGTTCCATATAATAAACCTACTCACCTGAATATTTGAATAACGGTACGCAAATCTGGTTTTGTTTACTATCAGATGATCCAGTTACGGAAGGATGCTATAAAAATGTATATGTATAATCTCCAACAATCAATATGAACAAAGATTACCTTCATCCAAGCAATTCGCTGGCCACTCAACCTTCTAAGCCAAACAAAACTATATATAAACGGGCCTGTTTACTGTCTGTCCGTGGTATCTGCGAAAACGTAGACCAAACAAGATATGACCTTAATACTGCATACATGTGAAGAATACTAATGTAGTACTTACAGGTACAGGTAAACTTGTGGTCAATATAAAATTATAATTTTCATCAGTGTGTATTAATATAATATCATACTGCACACTAGTTACTTTCCTGTTACTTTGCGCCTGAATTCGGTATATATGAGATAAAGATGTCATTTAACGCATGCCATAAGCCGGGAATACCGGGATAGAAAAAACCCTTTGTGTTCATCTACAAATGTTATAAGCTGTATAAGTACCCACTTAAATCCGTACCGCCGTATTAATGTGGTCGACGAACAAATAACCAAGCGAATATCTTCACATAATATCAGTGTGAAAACCTGAAGGGCTTATTTGCTTCAAAATATTAGAATTTTCTTTAGCTGATTTCTGTAAGGTACACGTAGGTTATGCATTCAACATTTCTACATGTATATAAACGAGTAATATATATGTACAAGTGCATTAGTGGTCAGGGTTTTACGTAGCCTTGAATACGGGTTGTTCCATTAATAGTTGAAGTGCTCTCGAGACCAAAGCATCTGCGCTGGAGTTAATGTTCCATCAGATGAGACCACCGACGAGCGACTGCATCCCTGTTGTCAAACATACGTCTTGCCATCTCATCACTGCATACTTAGAACAACAAATATATGAGAAATTTACTGGTTAAGGGAACTTCTAATGCAGATTACATGTATATCAAAGACATACAAAATAATTATCCATAACCAAAATAGCCATGGTTGCAAAGACGAGATCTGAGGATTAAATCACAGGCCTAAAATACTTATTGGGATCAAGCGATTTGTCTAAGTATGCAAATAGTGACAGGCCGGACGATATAGGAGTCAACGTAGATCGCAAGATCAATTAACACCACCGTTTATGAAAATACTGGCGATATGAAGAGTAGTAGTTTTAACTTTTTCAGTACGAGTACGGTATTATGTCATGATTGATAGAAAGTCTAGGACCACAGATTCAAAAGCGTAGCACACGTTCCATTAGTTTAAACCCAACCGGCGGCGCTAGCGCACAGGAAGTTTACGGGCACGTGCGCGCGCTTCCTTGCACAGGATGTTTTAAATTTCGAACGCAAATTCAAACCGCGCATGCGTTGAACTGCGGTTGAACTTTATGTAGTATTGCCATTTGATTGCTTGCGGTTTGCGGTGAGTTTCATTGGTTCTTTTATAGTAATGCGTGACAGGAATAGAATACTATCGAACAAAATAATTAACATCCAGATACTAGTTTTAATTATGCTGAACTAATCCTAGTTTATATTCGTATCCGTTATCTGAAATTTACTAACTGTAATAAAAGCTAGATTTAATAAATAATATTACACTAAAAAGGAAACAATGTATCATCGCTAAGTGTATCTCATCAAAAATCAATTAAAATTATCAGCTTGGCAAATAACTGGCGCTGCGGCAATAACAGTAAGCTATAAAGTTGGCAATAACCATAACTTCAGTTATTCGATACCTTGTTCCGTTTATAATTGTACCTAGTAATAATTATTGTACACGATTAGTTAATATACATTAATTGTTTATTGTTGTTACTAATGCCCGGCTAATGTTTGTTTAAAGCGGCGAACAATGACAAGTGGAGCTGATTTGTTTGTCTGTTGGTCATGAGTAGTGCTAGCAGTTGTAGCGTTAGGCTGCCTTTCCATTAGAGCTATGCTATGCAGCTATGCTGCGAGGATGCGAAAGCTACGCTACGCGAAACTATGTGACCGTTTCCACTAATGCTATGCTAAGTAGCTGTGCGAGGAAGATGCGCTATGTGTCAAATATATGGAAACATAGCATAGCATAGCTCAAGTAGAAAGGCACCTTAGTCGGCGCACCCATCCGTAGCACGCATCCACAGCACGCATCCATAGCACGCATCCACAGCACGTATCTTTCTATATAAAAAAAACCTAGCTTAGCTGAACCCGTCTCCACCAGAGTTAATGCTATGTTAACCGACGAATGTGGTGGATTTCAAACGCATCCATAGCAGAGTAGCATAGAATAGCTCTAATGGAAAGGCTTCCTAATAGCTGCTATAAGTAGCATAAATATTGGTCATCCAGGCCATTCTCCTAGTGTTTTCCCAATTGTACCTAAAAGAAGCTCAGAGTCCGCATTGGCACCTAATCCAAGATTTGACGTAGGCACTAAGTTTTACGAAAGCCACTGCCATCTAATCATCCAACAACACCGGGAAAACTATACCTTGCTGAGATTAGAGCAGTATTCTCGGAATGTTTTCCTTCAGTAAAAAAAATATTGTTAAATATTATTCAATGATACATATTAAATTAGTATTGGCAGATAGTGAAGCAGAATTAGTGAAGTATATTGTCCACAGGATTTAATTTACGTTCCTATTTATCTTCTAGGAATTCACCCAAACACAATATTTATTTTCTTACTTATTCAATGTTTAATAATTGATAGTGGTAATATGTAGTCATCGTAATTGGAGCATTTATATTAAAGCGATAAAGCGCCCTTACAATTTGGAATAGGCAGTACCTACAGACAGCGTGACCACCACGCTACATACGCCCACATACCTACACTTAGGTAATTTAAAGTTCAGGTAAAGCAAGGTACAGTCAAGTGCAAAAATATGGGTGCATACAACTTGCTCAAAAGTATGTCCCATAGCTCTTATGTTGGTGAATTAAGGTTTTGGTACATATTTATGAGAGGATTCATTCGATACATATTTTGCACTTGACTGTACGTCACATAGCCTGAATATTATTATAGAAACGTATCCATTAGAGGATCTGGAAGTTATTTCTTCGTCTTCGCCATATTGAATAAAGCCCATATGTTAGTACCCAATTATTAAATTTGAATACCTACTTAGTTATCTAAAAAATAATAGTGGTCAAAGATTATTTTTGAAAAGTTTTCGTAAGTTGATCGAACACCTTAAAAAACGAAACTCCCTGTATATTACAATAAAGCCCACTGTTTACTGTTAATATTCATATAAAAAACGCCGCCATCTGTTGTCTAGAGGCCGCGTTATATAATTATTTGTGTGAACGTGAAAACAGTGCACCCAGTGCATTTTGTAGTAGCAGAACCACCGAAATGCAGCGTTTGTTATAATCCCTTACTGCGTGGAGTTACGGCTTATTATGGCTCGACATTTGCACCTTTTTTCACGGTCCTTGTATAAACAGACGTCCGAATGATTGCAGATCGATGTCAAAAGATTGTGTAACCTGTCCTGAATGATTATTAAAGGAACGTTTACCAGAATCGTTGGCATTTGTTTCTATTGTAGTTTGAATTGAAACGTCCAAATGGCTGAATTGCTGTTCAGTTTAAGATTTTTCGGCTTTTCGCAGCTTTTAATTGGTATAGGATATACATTTCAAAATGATGTAGGTTCCTACCTACTCGTTGGAAAGAAGAGAACATACATAATAGTTATGTTATGTAAGAAGTTTGTAAACTTTAAAGGCTTAAATTTAAAATAACGTTAGAGCACCGAAGTTAATAATAAATTTACACCTCTCAAAAATCCCCCTGTTTTGTTACAAATAAATCAACCAGAAAAAGCTTATTGAAAGCTATTTTTAACGCGGGGTTACAATACAATAAAAAAGCAATCGGTTGATGTATCCATTTTTAAATGTGGCAACACCGGTCTAACCCTTCAGTGAGCGTGATATCCTCGTATTTACTGGTGCAGTACAAATAGGTACAGTAAAGTTAAAATTTCAGTTAAGTACTCAACATACGCGATTATGAGTTTTATGAGACTTTCCAAAAAGTTTGTGACTTGAACTTGGTAAGATTTTGATTGATTTAAGAGTTTCGATTTACTTTTTATTTATTAGGCACTAGTGTCGTCAAAGAAACACGGGGCCCGCAATGTAATTATGAGATTTATGAGTCATAGAGACCGAAAAAAAATACTTAGTTCTTGCAGGTTCAGTCAGTGCAAGTGCAGTATGGAGTTCTTAAAGAAAGGAGTTTGTAAATTGTAAGGTCGGCAACGCGCATGTTACACCACTGGAGTTGCAAGCGTCCGTACGCTGCGGTGACCGCTTATCGTCAGGCGAGCCGTACGCTTGTTTGCCTCTTATGTGGTATAAATATAGTTAAGGGACATAATAAAGTATATGACGCCGAAAATAGTAATAACACCTACCTACGGTACGGACGGCAGTGAAGTGATAATACTGTTTACATGTTTTTACTGTGGTTCTTATACACTGGCGCGTGTTATACGATCTAATGAAAAATAACATTAAACAGAAACTTAGGTGTTAAAGAAGTTGCTTTATGAAAACTATTTACGTCTATGATGGGCTGTAAAATTTTAACTTTTACGGTCACGTGGTTTTTATCCAAATTTATTTAGGTTGGTACGTCAAAAAGGTGTGTTGACTTACGCATACATGTAAATAACACTTTTTTTTTTAAATAAAAAAAATGTATGCTCAGTTAGACTGTTGAGAGTATGACGTCGTCTACATAAAAAAAGTTTCAGACATAAAATGCGACAGCCAAAAAATATGGCAAGCCCTTCAATATTGCCGAAACTTCTTTTTTTGTACAGTCAATTTTCATTTCCTTTATTGACCATAACATCGTTGATAGGTAGGTATGTGATCGTTCAAATTAATTGTCAATCCAAAATATTGTATCCAATGTTTACTCAAACGATTGAGATACCTTTATCGCCATCCTAAACTCAATCCAAAAACAAACGAAACGCGACACCGAACATTTATAAAAGCATCAACCCCTTCATTAACCAAACCCATCGGTGTGAATCAAAACCGAGTTATTTTATATGCTTGTTTATTTTAATGTTTAATTTTATACAGAGGCAACGACCTCTCGCCGTGTACTGCCGGTGAGTTAAATTATTTTAAAAATAAACGGCTAAATGCCACCGAAAATGTTTTTCCTTCGCGGGATTTGGGATGACCTCGTTTTTAAAATTTGTGCATTAATCTCATGAGATCTGTTTATGAGTATTAATGACTCGCTGGTTATAAATTACATCTGAATTTATTCATGTTCCTAGCGACAGGTAAGGTTGTTTATTGTTAAAGATCCTCATAAAGGAAAGAGTCGAAGATATCTAGAGAATTTGCATTTATGAGCTATTTCGAAGCTCTAATGTTGAACAAAAGTGTTCACTGTCACAAGGGATTACCACGGTGGCTCAGTTGGTTAGAGCAATGGAAGGATACCAGAGGTCGTGGGTTCCAATCCCACCTGTGGCGTAGAATTTTACAATTGTTCACTTTAATTGGAAAACGAAAGACTGATTTAAATCAGAAATATGCGGAGGATTTTATCCATAAAAGGAATGCACTACTATAAATAAAACATCCGTACCAATAATCATAATACGTTCATCGTTGCGATGCACAAATGGAGGTTGGAGGGTACGAATATCCTCCTATATCTCTTCGGTTATTAAAGGGCTTGGACTGTGACATTTATTGCTCCCGCGCACTTTTCGAGACGACTTCGCACTGCGTTACGTGTTTGCTTTTGCTGCTATGTGAGTTCTATTCGTGGCATGGATACAGATGGTCTAAGGGCCAGAATACTTATCTGCTTAGTCAGTTCTGAGTGCGTGTGAAGTTTTCCCTTATATTTAGGTTTTTATATTTACCTTGACACATAACAACATAACACTAATGTGTTACTGTTTTAATTACATAAACCCAATACTACCAACCCAAACTCATAAAAAAACTGGGTCTAGAAGTTTTACATATTTTATTTCAATTCGAATTAACACTGGCGCGCTCTATAATTTTCTTTAGTTATTTTTATAGTCATAAGTCATCCCACATCTGCTGGAATTGTGATAAGTTTGTCCATCTCGCTAAGCCACAATATCTATGGGCGATATCGCTGTGATTCTGTGTGTCAATTATCTCTGAAATATGGTCGTTTAGTATTAGTATAACGAGCGAGCGATTTCTTCAACTAAAACGTTATATTTAGAATGTTTTTTAAACATTCAATCATATTAGTGGTATACAATATCTTTTCCGTTGTAAGAGTAGGAAGTAGAACAATTATAAAATTTAAAAAGATCTAAATTAAAAATGAATCTATTGTAAAATTTGTGATAA
This sequence comes from Cenopis cana, assembly GCA_951800055.1. Taxonomy (NCBI): domain Eukaryota; kingdom Metazoa; phylum Arthropoda; class Insecta; order Lepidoptera; family Tortricidae; genus Cenopis; species Cenopis cana. Next base: position 13,738,600 of record OX637472.1, read on the forward strand.
AGTTAATATGATAAATATTTTGTCTTGTACGTTAGTAACTACCTGCAAAAATCTAAAATATATTTTTAATTTGAAGATTAAATTCAGATATTCAACCCATGTGATCGAATGAATTCGTAAATTGTCAGCTTACTCAATGAGTAGTATCAATTAAAAATATCATTTTGTGAAAAAATTATTGTTTGTAAATTTGTGAACCTACTCACAACAACATTTGTGTTCGCAAATCCTTTGTTTCTTTCACCGTATTGTGCGTAGTAAAAGGGACTGAAGCAATATATTATTAGCGTCCAGTTCTATTTAAACTGCTGTATAAATGGTCCGTTTGCATTGTTCCAGAAACTAATGGATCCCAACAAGAAGAGCTGAGATCGTGAAACATGACGCGAGCGGCCATTGCGTTTTGGCGCGAAATGTCAATCGCTGTCACTGTCGTTCTCTTGGCATTGGCGTGCGGATCGTCAGCCCGAGATATTAATTTAGGTAAGTTTTTTCATTTGGTACCATTTTTGTGAGCTATTTCAAATATTGTAGTTAGTTCCATGAAAAAAATACATGCATAAAAAATTACCCACAGAAAACTTTTTGTGTCATTCAACAAGAATTCACGTTAAATAAATGTTATAAAATATCTTCAAAATATTCGTAGGTACACTGTAACAAAGACCAAACATGCATCTGGAATGTTTATAGCCATTAATCAGAACCTAAAAATTTGTATTCCTGGATCATACATATTTAACGTACCTATTGACAAAAATCTCGATACGGTGAGCGGAATTTAAAGTTTATACATCATTCAACATCATTTTGCATCCTACAACATGCTTGAATTTCAATATTATTTTGGTAATCGGATATGAATTGTCTAACAAGTACGCATGGAATAGCTTTTTTTTGTTTGGGACCTAAACACCTATCCTATGTGATAGCTTTCATTATTTTTTAAATTATGCAATGATACTAAAGTACACAACTTGAACCATTTTATTTCATATAAGAAAATAAATCTATTCTCACACATTTTAAATGAACAAATTTACACATGAAATTATAATTACAGAGGAAACCTTAACACCGTCACGGGGACAAATCGATTGTGCCTCAACCCTCTCAGTTGGTTCTAATTACTCGCAGGAAGCTGCCACAATTATCATAATAGCCAACTAAAATGATCCCTTGACTGTCGTCTCGGGAGTCATCGTTGAATTATTTCGGTAACGTCGGGGGAAGGTGGACAGATCAGTGTAGGCTGGTGAGCTTTTGGCTCGAACCGGCAGCCTGTGGCCCGGGTCTGCTGAGCGGACAATACGGTAGACGACATCGGTAAAAATAAATTATTCTTGTATTACCAATAAACCAAACTTACTAAAATAACCCGAAAACGTCGCGCTTCAACTTGTTTTTGCTATTTGAAAGATCTTTAAATATTTTTTTAAAATGATCATTGATCCATAAGACCCAGAGCATTTTTGGCATTTTATTTAAAGTTGCTGATGTGATTATCACTCATCATTCTTATCTGTCCTATTAGTCTGTATTGTGTACACAATAAAAAGTAAACTAGTAGTAGTAGTGCATATTTAATTTTAATTATAAATATATATTTGTAAACTGCTTGGATGCTTTTATACGGTTTGTAGTTAGGTAGGTATTACTTTAACATTTACGCAGCACCACCGCATCACGCAGCTTCCTTTTTTATTTCACTCGTAAATCTTTCTATGGATTACCTACTTATCGTTTGTTTTGTTATTTGTGCAAATGCACCTTTCTTATCGAATAATATGTCCAAGATACCAAAACGTTCCTTCAAAATCAATATTTTTATTACTTTTTTACTATAAGTAGTTCATGTTTGCTATGAAGACATTCTGCGAAGTTTCTCTACATATTTGACTTGATCTTGTCCTAAACAAACATTGTTGGTTTTTATGGCGTCTTTCAGATTTATGACTAACAGTCACAATTTCTATGCTAGCCAAGCAAAATTATAAAAACGTTCTTGTGCTGGGTCAGGGCAAGCAGTTTTGAAATAATTGTCAAATGCAATTGACGGAACAGTTTTTGTAAAGTTTGCCATTGTAAGAATTTTTAATCGCTATTTATGATACAAGTGCGGAAAGTGAGTGATTTTCCGACGAGTGTCTTTCTTATTTTAATTATAATTATAATTCGACACGAGTCGAAAATTATCTTCACGCGCGCGTATCATTCAAAGTTTTACTATGCATTGTGCGAGAAAATAGAAACGTAAAATTAAAAAAATCGATACGTTACTTATCAGGTATCTGGAGCTTCATGTAAGAAAGAACCTCCTGACATAGAATGCTATTATGTAATTGCGACTTAAAACCATCCTTTTAAACGTTTTATTAATGAAAATACTTTTGATATTATAGGCGCCAAAGAACTTTTTTTGGCATTTTGTGCTTCTATACCTACTATTTTCTGGGGTTATATTTTTGTAGACAGTAGACAAGAAAGTACGATTAATTGTCATTGATCTAATTATCAATAGAAAATAAACTAATTTTTAGTAAATACATATTTTTTTTACATTTAGACAATCGTATCAAATACGCCGCGCGTACATCGACGGAAGTCGGTGTCTTTGCAAATCAGGTGCTGCCATCCTGACGGACGCGAGCAGTGCGTGCCTCCTGTTATGTTGGCACGATTGCTGCATCACCAATATTTGCTGGGAAACTGCCTATTGATTGTGTACCAACATAATAAATCGTGATGTGTTCAAGCAGACCTCGTCTGTCGTGACCTATTATGCATTTCTCATTGTTGGAAGAATATTGTCGTATACGACTCTTACGCTTTAATTATATATGACGTTATTCTGTTTATTGTTTCATATTCTACGGTGCTATTTGTATTCTTAAGATGTAAATGGATACGATTTAATGCGTGTTTCTGTATGTTTTCGTTTTAATGTTTTACAAGCCAGATATTACAATAGAAAACCGTTGATGCTGATAATTCTTGGAACAAATGAGGCGCGTGTGACTACACAATAAGATTGTTATTTTTAGGAAATACTCTATAATTGCGTGTAATAATGAAAATACGACTACATATAAATTATGTAAGTGACCCTTTTATAAATTAAATATATAGGTACAGTCAGCATCAAAAGTAACTACGTAAATGAAGAGGTCAAAACAAAAGCTCTTATTCCCTTACACTAAAGACTTTTGAAAGCGAAGTTACCTACTTTTGATGCTGACTCTACTTTGTTAGTAATTGTTCTTGATGTTACATCCGTTATTCAGTGACTAAAACGAATTACAGTCGCAGCTACTATATCATCCCAATAAATACTCCCAGTTTAGTAAACAGCGATAAATGTCAAATTTTTATAACCCTTTCCTCCGACAGCCGCTTGCCCTACCGCAGTTTACGTGGTGGGTATTTTATTTTATTTTTGTTTATTGGAAAAAAAACAGACATAGACAAATGAACGAAACACACACAAGAGTTATCTTAAAGTAGGTATAGTCTATATCCTAAAACAATTGCCACTGAGACATAAAGCACAGAGAATAAAAAAATTAAACAATACATGTGCGGGACGTGCTACGGAGCTCGTTATACTTAGGTAGTCAGGGTGACAATTATCAGTTTCTTTATTTACTAATTTGAACCTTCCAATAGATACATATAGAATTGAGAGTAGATTTGTGATGGTGAAAGAATAACATCGATGAATAGAACTGCTCACTGTCTTAGGGTAGTTACTTGTAAAAGAGCTCAAGTAGTTAAGTACTTGTATATTCCTCAATAATAGTCAGCAGATGAAGTACCGCAAATTTTTTTTTTATAATTTTGAAATCTCGTATAACGAAACACATATGAGCGGTATAAGTACCTGCATTGTAATCGATACCTAGTTTAACAGACAAAAGTTTTTTTTTATATATTTATTTCTATTAAAGATGTTGTGTGTGCTTTATAGAATAATTGGTTTTTCTTTCTCCTAAGTATATGTTTTGAATTGGAAAGAAAGAAAATACGTTTGTTTAACATCAACATTATAATTACATTAAAAGATACATTTAAAGAAAAAACCACTACGAGTGGCTACACAGAATTGCCTTCTTTTACTACAATTTCACAGGTTACACGTATTCTGAAATCCCTGTCGCTCTCAACGCACGGCGGTCAGCCTCCGAAACACTATACAACACAATGGGCTCTATGGAGTAAGCTCCACACCAGTAACCCGAAGTCTATTTCTTACAGTTGTAAAGATTTTATTGCACAAGTCTTAAGTGGAACGGGCGAAAAACTATTTATTTTCCTTTCAGACTATAAAATTTTTACGGCGTTTTAAGCATCATAGCCACTTCGGGAGCGGTCGTGATGGAACCCAGTCAGGGTGCATGCTTGTGTAGGAATTAGTGAGGTTTAAGGCGCCTGTATACGCAAGCACTCCCCATACAAGCTTTGTGCAAGATTTTCTTGACTTGTGTTTGCATTAAATAAATAATAAATAAATATTTGTGGACTATCTTACACAAATCAACCTAGTCCCAAACTAAGCACAAACACTTAAGAAAATGTAATTACACTTATGATTTTTGGTCAGTACGCAAATTTTTTTGTTAGCTAGAACCTCAAGAAAAAAAAAGTTTAAGTAATAAACTTCGTAACTCTAGCTATGCACGTAAATAAGATTCACTGTACTGTTCTCACAAACTAACAAGATCAAGAGTATTTTTTGGGTATTTTTAAAATCAGAAATTTATATTGAAATTTACCAGAAGAGAAATCTCCAAAAATTATGATCTAGGAATCTAAGCAATTTTGCGTATTATAAGCATTGTTGCTTGCTTATACTTGAATTTATCCTAAGTTTGAATTACGATCACACGAATTCTGGGAAACAAATTATGCAAAGCTCGGCAAGTGTCTGTACTCAAAGGCGGAATATTCTGAAATACGCCCGTGCACAGAGAAATTTGCCAGATTTGTACTTGTAACATAAACTTCATAAATTTATGTTATTTTCTCAACAAACGGGACCAAATTACGTTCGCTTGCGAAAACTACCTTATCTCCACGCTATAAACATCATTATCAAATGTCCGTAACAAGATAAATACTTACTTTAATAGTCGAATTGAGATCGCCATTTGTCATTATTGTTTGTCCAATTAAATGTAATGTCATATTTATAAATGTCATTGGTTCTTACATTTTCTTACTAGCCGTGCCAGCACTTTGGCAATTATTAATAGAGAGGGACTCTATTAATAATTGTCTGTAACAAGTCTTTCTGTAAACTGGGTAGTTTTTCTACCAGGTATGAATAATGAACTTGACTGTATGTGTTATGTTTTTAAACCTTAATAGATAACTGTACCTATTTTGAGTGGATTGGGTAGGCATAGTTTGTTTGAACCCTTTATGATAACAATGTCATGAAAATTTCGATAGGCATATTTTTTTACTCGTATCTAGATCTAAACATTATACAGCAGTGAAATTGTACATTAAAATCGCAAAGCGAGATGTAAAGCTGCATTTTTGGTATGTTATTCGCACCCCTTAGGAGTATGTGTGATTACATTTTGCAAGCAAAAAAAAGTTGTGCTACCTGTATGATACGTGAAAAACTGCAAAATTTTCGGACTTTTTTCAGGTATTGTAGTTCAATTCAAAAACTATGGGTTTTTGACATTACTTGTCTATGGCATTTTTAAAGTACATTAAACTTGCAACAATTTGAACCTACCCACAGCTCCGTATGTCTTATAGTTTTTGAGACATGATGTTTCAAAAATACTGCTTTATTGAGTTTTGCCTATAGTGCGTGTTGTTACGGGTTTCCGTCGAACAAACACTTCACCACCGGCCACCAGCGCCGGCTTTTAGTATGTTATCAGGCATATCTCCTGGACCCCAAAACTGCCGGGAGACAATCTCTCCAAGGTCGCTCTCCCGAGTAATGACGTCATGAAAATTGCCGCTGACACGTTTGGAAAAGTGGCAATCACACCCAACCTATGCAACATACATACACGTGTATGGTATCAAATGAAAGCTGAATAAATATGCCATAACGTATATCTAAATTAAGTTTCAATACGTATACCTAAATACATTGAGACAATTCAAAACTATAAGCAAAATAATAAAAAAGTAAGGAAAACATTTCCGGGTTTCCAGATTTAACAGAATAACTAGAACAGGTACCCGAGAATTATGTTGCACATAAATAGTAACTAGTATGTCAGCTTTACATAACTATTTATTGTTTCTGGATATGACCAAAACTGTGAGAGAAATGCTGAAAAACCCAACAGCGCGGAGCCATTTTTCCATATAAGATAAAAAAATGATGAAACGCCTATTTTCCATGAACCAGCTCAAGCGTTTTAGTATATTGTTAGACATGATATGGCATATTTATTCAGCTTTCATTTGATACCATACACGTGTATGTATGTTGCATAGGTTGGGTGTGATTGCCACTTTTCCAAACGTTTCGGCGGCAATTTTCATTACGTCATTACTCGGGAGAGCGACCTTGGAGAGATTGTGTCCCGGCAGTTTCGGGGTCCAGGAGATATGCCTGATAACATACTAAAAGCCGGCGCTGGTGGCCGGTGGTGAAGTGTTTGTTCGACGGAAACCCATAACAACACGCACTATAGGCAAAACTCAATAAAGCAGTATTTTTGAAACATCATGTCTCAAAAACTATAAGACATACGGAGCTGTAGGTAGGCTCAAATTGTTGCAAATTTAATGTTCTTTAAAAATGCCATAGACAAGTAATGTCAAAAACCCATAGTTTTTGAATTGAACTACAATACCTGAAAAACGTCCGAAAATTTTGCAGTTTTTCACGTATCATACAGGTAGCACAACTTTTTTTTGCTTGCAAAATGTAGTCACTCATACTCCAAAGGGGTGCGAATAACATACCAAAAATGCAGCTTTACATCTCGCTTTGCGATTTTAGCTTTTTTATTTGTAAGATTTCACTGGCCTATTAGAAGCCACAGAAGCTATACGGATTGCTATTTTAATAGAAAGTGTGTGTGTCGCTCATAATTCTACATTACCTCGCAGCTGCGTGCTTGTCAGCTGTCAATAAGTCATCTTAAAGGGCATGTTCACATGCGCAAGTCACTTTCCTTGCGCACGCAAATTTAATGTGCTCATAAATAATGACACATCATCAGCTGATTCATACAAACGCCAGTTTTGATTTGGAATAAGTAGGTTAGAAATTGTAAATACTTGTGTAAGGGGGTGTATTGAAAAAGCAATTCCATCAGTGAATTACTATTACATATTTAATTATAAGTATATTTAAACCTTATTACACACAACAAATGACCTACAATGAGTAGGTACAAATGACTGATGAATGAATACTTAGCAAATTTTGAGAACATGTTCGATAATTATAATATGGAATCTTTTTTCGATTCAGGTTTTGAAAAACAGTTCTATGACATTGAATTTAAATTAAGCTAAATTAATAATATTTCATATCTATAAAATTATAGTGTTTGTTTAAACTGTATTGTCATAAATTGTATTAATAATTGATAAATTAATAATTGTATTAATAGTATTTTATACCGAATTTATTATTGTATACTAGTATATTGTATACCCTAGACCTAAGACGTATTCTAGCGCATATTGTATGTCAATGGAATAAATAATGTTGATTATGATTATGATTATGAAAATTTTCAAGATGGTGGAGTCATGGGGAGTGAAGACGTAAAAAATATCACTCGCGACGTCTACAGCTCACAGAGCCACTAATTTAAAATTCATTTGTAATTTTAGTATGAATTATTAGCCACAGCATGAAGTAAGATTGTTCTATCCCGCCTTCCCGCCAATGCAAGTCATGTGCGCCGCTCCTTGCAGTGCGCGTGGCATTGATGTATTCGCGGCAACCCGACCTGTGCGCGCCCGCAGCTGCCCTCGGTAAATATTTGCCATGATACCCGGTTCGTTGCTCCAGCTATATTTGTCATAGGGAAGCTGATCCTATTTCATACTGGAATTAAGATACATTGCAACATCTTACGAAATGCAAGGGAAATGTATAGCCTTATTAATTTACTTTATGTCACACCTGGCCAAAAAGAGGCCATTATCGCACGCTCCGCGCGCGATAAAACCCACTTCCTGGCCAGGGGGTGACATAAAATTTTGTACTTACCACGGGCGATAATAAAGAAAGCCTCAGATCGCATATTTATCGCCCTTGCCTTCGGCTCGGGCGTAAAATACCTGCGATCTGAGACATTCTTTGTTTTATCGCCCTTGGTAAGTAATGTACTATTGTGTTGCTTAAATTTAGTGAACTAGCTCTAGTATTTCCGAATCGTACTCGTAACTTCATTAATGTTTCCGATACAAATATATGTTTTAGCTGCTATAGTTTACACATGTTATTTTGGTAGATGATTACATTGGGTGGTTTGGCTTTTTTTACTTAACAGTCAAACGAACAACCAAACGGTTTCCATATAAGTTCTAATGGTCCTACCCACAAAATGAACATTACCAAGGAATCGGAACATCTACACTGTCCAAGCTACATGACAAATTGTACTCTTACCGGTAACAGCCAAAATATCGGTCCATATTCATTTTGTTTGCGAATATATAAACCCTATTCTATTGAGAGTAAGATTGCTTTTCCAAAAACGTAACTAAAGCAACTGCAAATAATTTTGTCGTAACTTTTTGAAAGCAGATGTCGTCTTCATTTTACAGTCTGTTGCTATTCTAGGAAATATATTCCGCCATATTTAAGTATATTTCAGGTGCCCAGATGTCGTTGTTGCGTTTCTCCTTTTGCTGAAATTTCAGTAAGGGATATATGCAATTTGTCGTTTCGGTTTGGATGCATCTGTCTGGATTTGTTAGCCTGGTGTTTTCGACTTTCATTTTGTTCTAGTTAAATTTAAACTGAACTTGGGCTTAATTAAATGCATTGACTAATTGGATATTAGAGGCTTCTTTGTGCCACTGTGTCAGGCAGATGCAAATATATAGGTAGTTACCATTGCTACTGGCCATAAAATGCAGAAAATTATATTTATCGCATTGTAAAATTGAACTAACTCCTATTCTTGTTTTGTTTTTTATAACTTTCTCCCACCAATCAATTCTTAACAAATGTAATCCCACTTGCAACAATATTTTTATTCATTTTCATCATCAAAATCATTTAATGCTATAAATTTTTGATGTATTACTACAACCTGTACGGGCTAATCTCTCATAAAAACGGGTCCCACATTTTTATCTCCGGTAGCTGGATTTAATGATAATATCAATAAACATTTTTTGCCAACGTCTTGTTAGCGGCTGCACAAAGCGGTGCAGTTCTGTTATGATTTTCACACAGCACATGTGCTCTGTCGTAACAGGAGATGCATGGATTGGCGACATAATATCAAGCCAATGTTTACTTGTTGTACTTAAACATTGTAGATATCTTAAATAAGAAAATTAATTAATAATAAAGTAAAATAATTGTAGGGGGAAAATCTTACTAAACTAAACTAACTAAGCAAAGTTTGAAGTTATCTTTTTGACGGTTGTTTTCCGCAGTCTCAGTCTTATCCGCAGATTTCTCCTCGAAAAGAAATTGTGTAACCAGATTGATCGTTATTTTCAAGATTGCCAACTGTATTAAAGGCTAACGTTGTAACGGGAAATCTTTCTTCATGATTGGACAATGCACTGCATTTTATAGCTTATGGGGAAAGTAAAATAGTAAGACTCTTTGTTCTACATTATTTATATTGCTAATTCATAACTTATTATAAATATAGGCAAATACATCTCACGCTATGGTCTTTAAGCGTCAGGTGCTTTTTAACATCTTACTAATGTTCTTTTGCACATCACACAAACGTGTTAATTGACTTTTGGTATTCCTTTAGTCATAGTGGATTTTTTTTTGTTGGTTCCCTGCGCTATTCGGCTTTGTTTGTTATTAATACATTTATAGAGTTCACCCGACAGCAGACTAATAATAATCACACAGTAGCTGTGGCTGAAATCAGGCAGGAGGACTCCATCATCAGTATCATGACCATCAGTTTTTTCTAATTGGAAGGCAACGATAGTGTGTCCACAGTAATAATATACCAATTACCTAATTAATCAATATAAAAATCTTCTTGGAAAATATTATAAATACAAACAATCCAATCCCGACCGTGTCACATAAATTCATATTATTTCTGAAAGGACTCACTGTGCACGACTCCATCGCTTGCCTTATTCTAATTTATCGGCCCTGCAGATTTATTGCTATCCTTTTTTGTCGCTGTTTATGTCCTAAAAGACATCGGGTCACGTTACGCCAAAAACATAATTTCGTATTGAGATAAAAATCAAACATTTGGGTGTTAAAGTGTGTGTAAGAAAATAAGCAAAATTAAAAAAAGAACTTAAGATAGATACTTAGTTGCAGAAGAAATCTGGAATAGAATCGCATTCGACCTTTTTTTTTCGGATTCGGATTTTCGGATTCTTATGTTAAGGCCAGGTTATAGTAAAAATCTGATTTGGTAAACGGTTTTATTTCGAAATATTACATATTAAAAATGTAAAAAAAAATACGATGTGATATTTGAGACCTTTATCTAGTGCCGTCGGATGTCCGTTACACAATTTGCAAAACTTTGTTCGATAGAAAAAAATTCCAAACATACCTCTATTTTCTATCTTAAAACTCATTTTATTTCAATCTTAGGTAACATGATGAGTAGAAAATAAACGTATTTGATGGTATGAGGGATGTCGGGATTAATATTGTTAATATAGTAAGCCATGTATTTTTCTCACCTTACGAAAATTATGCGCACAGTTCCGTAGAGAGTGGGATGGTCAATTGCAAACTCACGCGTGTTAGAGCGGGACATTTGCAATGGAAGAACCTCGCCTTAACCCAGGCTATATGTAGGTATAAACTCGTTGTATGTAGGTATACCTACCCAGTTTCAGCATAAAGTGTTCAGCCGTTTTTGCGTGATTGAGTAACTAACATCCAAACATCTAAATTTTCGCATTTATAATATTAGTAGGATTATGCGGTTGTCTATTTTAAATGCATTGCTATGTTATTACGGACTAAGTTGCACTTTTTGCCTCGGAAGGCCTCATTTAAAAATGTAGGTAATTATGCGCACGATTGGCTCCTATTTAATATAAATCTTAATCTCGCTCCAATCGACTATTTTTTAAACATAATTTAATTAAGAAAATACATTTACAATCAATAAGTAAACACAAAGGAACGCAAAGGGCGGTTGTCTATTATTACCACCGTACTTTCAGGCTATTTCCAGCTCTTGTCCCTTACCATTAGCGGGTTCAAGGTTCAAGGGTACATTTCTGTACAAATGTTTACTTAGTAGCTGTACGAGTATTGCGCACTGAATCCGACTTTCTAGAGTTTCTAGAACGTTATTAACTAGTCTGATTTCTTTGTGTGCTATAATTTGTGACCCTGCAGTGTATAGCAGGCACTCCTGACCTGGTCTTATGGTCCTGGTCTTATTATGTATGTAAGAAGTAAGTCACAGCACTTACAATGAAGCTATTGTTTGCATCAGTAAGATTAATCTATGGTATCGGTCCTATTTTTAATCCCAGACGCGCTGCGCAAAAGAGTGGTGTTATAAGTTTAACATGTTTATCTGCGTACCTATCTGTGTATATGTGTGTCTGTCTGTAGCATCGTTACTCTCTAACGGATGAACCGATTTGAGTGCGGTTTTTTTAATCCTATGTTTTGATGGTTCTTAGCTATGTCTTGTGTCGGGGTTTTTTTGTAATAAATTTTATTGTGGTCATCTTTTCCCAGTCAACCCAAACTCTGCTTCTCACGAACAGTAACAAATCAATCCACATTGTTTTGGTAGTAAATAAAACCAAAATTAGTTACGAGGTAGAAACCCGAGTAGCTGTTTACTCAGAAAGCATTGGTTCCCGGTAAAATGCGCAGCAATAGGAATGGAGATCGTGAATTGTATGAAATGTGTTGCGTTTTCGTAGGGTCCGACGGCTTCAAAATAACCTCCATTGTGCATGCTTAGCTTGTTGCGATATCGTCTTTACAATTACATGTACGGTAAATATACATATACATATATAAAATTTGATAGAGTTTCTTCAATAGACACGGTTTTTATTTATTACAATAAAACATCTTTTACAAATTTGACTTAAGGCGGTTCCATGAGCCAGATATGCGAAAATACCCCAAGAATTATCCCATTTTTCTCAGAATCGTTGATATTTGTAGACGTGGGAAAATATATATTATTCTTGATTATATTATCTTTAATAACACAGCTTTCGATACACGATTCATAACACTTCGCTTGATACAATTAATTCCCAAAGTAACCTCCAATTTGATCTCTTTTTCCAACTTTACTTGTTTTTTTACTATGTGACACTATGACACATAAAGATGAGAAAAATCACTCATTACTAAAATAGTAATTTGACAGCTTCCGAATTTCGATAATTTGAGGCAATATTTTTAAATAAATAAAAATCGACAAATTCTACCGTAACAAGATATGCGGCCTGCAAGCTCTATCTCTGTTACCCTTTCGAAATGTGACAGTGACGGCTGAGCGCTCGATGTTCGATTTCATCTGGGTACATGAACGGGCCTTAAAACTAGAACTCAACTTCTTAAATAGGTTGCAATCTGTGCTATTAGGATAAGCGGCGCTCTCTCCCTAAGGTGTTTGTTTAAAAGCATAATGATAGTCATACCACACCAGTGGCGGAGCGTCCATACAACTCGATTCCCACCGGCTTGCCTAATTTTCAGCCAGTCCAGTTCTTTTACCACGGCTCATGAAGAATAGGAAAAGCCAAGTATTTCCGGCTTCCCTAAGAATATTTCTGACGCGCCGCCACTGTACCACACATAAGTAAATTTGATGAAGTAGTTCTTTGTTTTCCTTAGGACTCCTACGTAACTCTTTATTTAATCTAGATGTATTTTTTTAAAGTTAATAAAGTAATTACGTTCGTTCGTCTAATTATACAGCTAACCACAGACCTTTACGTTAAAAACAAAAACTTAGCAATATGCATTCATGCAATTAGCGTACTTTTTCTGTGTCTGGGTTTTTGTCTGTCTGTTGGGGTCAAACATCTTGACTAGGCGGATGTGACGTTTGTGGTCACTGCAAATTTGCACGCTCATTTTATTTTTCTAGTCACCGAGGAGGTGATGGTCTTCCGTTTGAATATATTTTGGCTGTGAGGATTATACAAAAGCGCACTATTTCATCGTTTAATGTTTATGGAATGTTAATTCTCATAATTGGCACTGGATATATATACGCAATCTTCTACTACCTGGACTTGAATCCAAGACCTCAGAAAACCTGAAGCACTTATTCTAATTTTTGCTTTGAGCGAAGAGCATTGACTACAGTGGACCACTTCAACTGCCATAATGATATTTGCCCTACACTTTACAACTAAGCACGGCGCGAACAACGGAAGCCATGTTGATTTTACTTCTTGAGACGTTTTTTTAGTTGAAGTGTTTTACCAACTGGTTTTTATCTATTTGAGGTTTTTGTTAGCGATTCACGCTTTCCACTATGTGCATTCACGGTAAAATATTTATTGGACAAATCCACCATATTGCAAAGGATTGATTAGTCCAGTAGCACTTACATATACTTGATTAGGTTGTGGCAATTTAATCACCCTATAGGACTCAAATTTATCACAAAACTTATGTTTCGTTGTCTAGGTTTATCTTCGAGCCGGGAAAAGCTATTAAACTATGGTACCTATCATTTGATTTACTATTATGGTTACTAACCCCAATAATTTAATGCTTAATAATAGGACGCAGACAATACCTAGACCAACTACTTTCTAGTCTCCTCCCTCCGCTTCAATGGGCAATGGACGTTTATTTAGGCCTTAGTCATCAGAATGAGAGACAAGGCTTAATTCGATAGAAATACAGAGAAAGTATTATTGTGATGGTGATTAATGAAGCACAAATGGAGGCAATGTGGAAATAATTAGTTATTGAATAGGTAGGTAAGCTTGTCGGATTTTCTCGTTTATTTCCGGGTTCGCTCAGGTCATCATAAAATATAGGGAGTACGGTTCAAGTTGATGATAATGGCTGTAACCTACGATGTATAAGTATTTTGCAAAATTACGTACAATCTACACCAGTACTTTTGACAAATTTCTCTTGTTTTCACGATTTACCGAAGAAGGTATCTCCAGGCAAGCCGTCCCCAATATGAAATAGGTACATATGAATAACGATTTTTATCCGACATGTAATCCTACTAATATTAAAAATGCGAAAGTTAGTGTGTTTGGATTACTTTGGATGTTTGTGACTCAATCACGCAAAAACGGCTGAACGGATTATGATGAAACTTTGTATACAACGAGACTTTAGCCTGGATTAACATATAGGATACTTTTTATCCAGAAAATCATCCCTTCTAAGCGGACGAAGTCGCTGGCAAAAGCTAGTAATGTAATAAAATCGTATGGTCCAGATAATTTAATATATCAGAAATATCAAGATGCATTTGTCTCCATTCGTTCAGTCGACTTCCACCGAAGTATAAAACAAATCTCCAGGCCACTCGTCCCCGGTATGAAATGAAGTGTTTATGGCACCTCCCGTGATTGTAGTCCAGTTATTAGCGACGAGATGAATCATGACCTTGTTCGGCGAGACGCGCGCCAGACACCGCGCCGTTACTCATTCGCACTTATTATAAGTGTCGCTGAAGCTGAAACCCTACGGTACACTCAGCCTTAGATAAGTTAGTTATATGGCTATTTCGGTGCCAGTTTCCAGAACAGTAAAAAAAACTAGCATTTATATTTAAAGGCTGCCTCATTGATTAGTAAATTAAAAATTGGGCCCAATTCATACCGGTAGAGGCATGCAGTCACATTCACAATCAAATGGTGTAGGTACTTGTAGTATGTTACTCGTAAGCGTAGAAAGGCAAAAAAGGTATTGAATTTACATGCTAACTATTTATTTACTATTATAAGCTATTTCTAACTAAACAATAAGACAAAAATATAGAGATACCCGTCGACCCGGACTCACAAAACTGCGAAGTTGGCACCGAGCTCCTTAGTAGTGTCCCTGGAGTGAAGAGAACTGTAAGTATACGAAGAAAACAATCTCAGGACGTAGGTAATAAGGAAGATTAGAGCGGTATCTCTGTCAACAATTAATGGAGATATTAAAATCGGCAACTTTATAGAACGGAGCGTGTGATGCAATATCTATATCAATATCTGCAACTAGATCTAATTAAGTCAGGATACAGTGAAGTATATGCTTAGCGACATTTAATTAATGTTGGCAGACTCAGTTAGCGTGAGTGAGAGCTGGTAAGTTTATCTAATCAAAATCTGAACTGCTTTCCGGGAAAAGATTATATCACTATACCTATAGGTACCTATTTAAATATAGTAAGTAAAGTATACTGTACGGTACTTTATAGGTATAGTTAGCATGCGACTTGAATATTCATAATTATAATCACTAGAGAAGTATACACATGTATATTTGGATCATATTTGGGCCAAAGTTAAATTCACTGATTAGACCAACTTGCTTCACTCATTTTTCCCAACAAACTCAGGTCCGAATCCTTTGTTTTACAACTAAGCATAACGCAATCCTGGCCACCGCACTCAACCAAAAGGGACTTACAAATATTGTTTTGTCAAAGGCAATACGACTTTTTGGTATTGAAGCTGCGCAGACTAGTCGGCTGAGTCACGGCTAACATCTGAGATGCGCAGGAGTAGCGGAAATGCCTAATCTCACCATTAGCAGCTTCACTTAGTTCGCACATGTGCTGGAATGTTTTTGGAAAATAATTGTGTTCCGGCCGCTGTGGGAGATACCGGCGAGTAGAAGAATTCGCCAGATTCAGCGTGTGGTTTAAAACAGATTTAATTTTGTTACTGAAGAGTAAGTAAACAAACTTAAATCTGAATCCGATAAAAACCTGATTTGTCAATTAAGCGTCAAACAGTCGTATAGTATGTGAGCATATGCTATGTTGCATCTACCGAAGCGAAAGTTATATGCTAAACGCGGTTGTCTAAGAGAATGTCAACTACATTCCATACTTCTAGACTTCTAGACTGATTTAAATTATATCATATCCTCCTTCCGATTAGGATCTTTAAAGTAAGGTATTTCAAACATCAATTATGAAATTCTTAAGCATATTTAAAAAAAATATGGATTTTGACAATAGTTAAATTAGTTTATTCTGATGCGAAATCCTATATTCTGCATCAAAATAATCACCAGAGAAGTAGAAATAATATTTATAATCTTATCGATGATGATTTAATAGGCTAACTACGATTCGAGTCCATGCAACGCCGAATGAAACTGCATCTATTATTCTGCAGTCATGGCCGATCCTTTTGCGGTGCATTACGTGTCAAGCCTGACACCTCGGTACAGTCTGCAGAGTCGTTATTTCCGTCAGGCAGTATTAATGGCATTTTGGTAAAGGAAAATATAGGTTTAATCCCAAGCAAGGTCTAGTTTTTGCTCTGGGTGCCTAAAGTGTGCCTACGCTAAATCTTGGAAAAAAATGCCCAAGCGGGAAACGAATTGGTCGTGTATGTCGGTAAGAAAGGTTGTATCTGTCTACTACTATAGGGCCTCGCCATAATGTGTGTTTGTAGCGTGGTTAATGCAATGCCGTCCGTCAATATTTTTTCGTAATGATAAGGTAGTCGATTTAGTGCATATTGTTTTAAACTAATTAAAGTCGAAAGTCTTCGACCAGTGCGTCCTTCCGGTCCTCACTTACGGGGCCGAGACGTGGACACTTACAAAAGGCTTCATCCACAAGTTCCAAGTCGCTCAGCGAGCTATGGAGAGAGCTATGCTCGGGGTTTCTCTGAGGGACAGAATCCGGAATCAGGATAGCCGACGGCGAACCAGAGTTACCGACATAGCACTGAGGATAAGCAAGCTGAAGTGGCAGTGGGCGGGGCATATTTGTCGAAGAGCCGATGGCCGATGGGGCAGACGAGTTCTGGAGTGGAGACCGCGAACGACTCGGCCTGTGGGACGACCCCCCGCCAGGTGGACCGACGACCTGAAGAGAGTGGCGGGAAGCGGTTGAATGCGGAGAGCTGAGGACCGGGTGTGGTGGCGTGAATTGGGGAAGGCCTATGTCCAGCAGTGGACGACTACAGGCTGAGGATGATGATGATGATGAATTAAAGTCACTCAAAAAAGGTGAATAACTTTTTGCACGCGATTAAGTCCCGTTTACCATTAAAAATATGATTAACCTATTGCTGCTTGCTATTTTGATTATGCTGTTCGCAAAAGTCATGATAAAATTTGGTACAGTGGTCCATTCCATCTATAGTCCCTTATCCTAATTAAGTTTTTTAGCATTATTGGTGCAATTAATCATTCTCTGCGTCCAAAATAACTTACCTAAATAATAATTACAATAATTATATTTATATTGTAACAGGACGCTTCAGAAACGGTACATTTTGCGAACTGTACCCGATGCACGTATGAGGCACTCGATTACTGTTATACGCAATATTATTGTGCCGAACTTGGCCAATGCTTATCATATTCGTTTTGTCCTGTACACGTACAGAACTGATTGTTATAGGAGCGTTGTTATAGTTTGCCGCACGCTTAATGTGTTCTGTGTAGTTTAGTGCGCTTTTTGGTAACTGGTAACGACTAGAGCAGGCTTTAATACTTTACATTTATTTTTTATTTATTTAAACTTTATTGCACAAAATACACAGAATTGTACAAATGGCGAGCTTAATGCCAAATGGCATACTCTACCAGCCAACCATTGGGCTAAACAGAGATTTTATAAAAGGTGCAAAGTAAAAAGTATGAAAACGGACTACACGGAACACTAAAACAAATTAATTGCAAATTTACATGAATAAAAAAATCATACAACAAGCAAACAATGGAAAAAGAGCATAAAAGTTTAGGTTTAATCATTCGTATGCTTAGACACGGATTCGTGTCAAACAATATGAACCTATCGTTTTCCATCTCAAGGTCACTACTTGATTGGACAATTTTGACATCCGCATACGTCGGGTTATACTTTAAATTGCGAATTAAATGGTCCTGTTCTTTCTTTTGGAGACGCCTTTGCAGAGTAAATAATGGATTTACTTATACGGTTTGTTTTAACGGGTCTAATGCGATATTTATGTATTTACCTTTTTTTCCGACGTTTCGACACGGGTTGCACCGGTCATGGTCTCGGAATCACCACGACTGCAACCCGTGTCGAAACGTCGGTAATAAAAAGGTAAATATATAAATATCGCATTAGACCCGTTAAAACAAACCGTTTAAGTATGTTTATAAAGCGCGATAGTTTAAAGTGTTATAATAACGATTGTTCGGTTTGGTTATAATCGTTCAATTTTTATTTCCACTTATCTCTTGATGCACTCCGCTTCATCTCTGTTACAGGAGACTGTGCCACTGATTTAATGAGATCGACCCATTCATATAAAGATCAGCCCCAAGACCGCTTGTCTTTTGCGATTCAATTAATTTGACGACCGCTTTAGCTTAGTTGGTAGTGACCCTGCCTACGAAGCTGGAGGTCCCGGATTCGAATCCCGGCCGGGGCATTTATTTGTGTGATGAGCACGAATATTTGTTCTTGGGTCTTGGATGTTTTCTATGTATTTAAGTATTTATTTATCTATATAAGTATGTATATCGTCGCTTAGTACCCATAGTACAAGCTTTGCTTAGTTTGGGACTAGGTTGATTTGTGTAAGATTGTCCACAAATATTTATTTATTTTATTTATTAAATGCATAATATAACATTATTATTGTGAAACACCGTTTGTGGCATGTTGCATTAATTATGAAGTTTCCTGGCCATCTTCATGCAAAAGTCCCTACTATCCATCCGGGCCCGTTGACTAATGACTTCCTACAGGCCAGGTTATTCGGCGGCGGTGACAGCTAAATTGGGCCCCGAATGGACGAAATGGATTAAAATACTAGTCTCAGGAAGTATAGGGAGAAGGAAATGGTATTGCGTAATATAGTACCTATGTAATAAGCTTGTGCTCGATGTTAATGTGTTAAGGAAAATTGTAGTTAAATGGATTTTTGGAAATAAGGTCTATTATAAATTGTATATCACATCTCTCATTTCCGACCCGACCGGTCATTGTGGCACTCTTTGGGGGAGGCCTATGTCCAGCAGTGGACGTCTTTCGGCTGATATGATGATGATGATCTCTCATTTATTTGTTTGAATTGATACGTATTTTGACATCTTCTCAAAACGCACTTACGTGCTTACTTACTACGCTGGCTCGATGACCCAAAAAGGATCTTGGCCTCTGACACAAGAGCACGCCACTCTTCGCTGTTCTGCGCCACCTCACGCCAGTTAGGTACACCGAGGTTGGCTAGGTCCTAGGTTGGCAGAGCGGAAAATCTAGCGGAAAATTCTGGGACCAACCAGAAGTGAGGACAGGAACTGGAGGCGGAGGAAAAATAGGGAATTCGACCTAATGTCATACATCTTAAATGTACTTTTTTTAAATCATTAAGAAATGTCGTTTAAAACATCACTCGATTCAAGATAAATACCTGATTTTTTTCCCGCTTAAATTCTACTACACACAATAAAATCATAAAATGGCTATTTTACTGTCTAAAACATCATAGTCGTATCCTTTATTCATTTTATTGCTATTATCAATACAATTGTCATAATTTGAAATCAAAACATTTTGAAACTTGTGAGGCCTCTTAAAGCTGCGTTTTCAACAGCGGGAGTACGAGGAAAATTTACCAGTTGATTTCATTCCTCCGCTCCGCTCCATGAATTACACGGCCGATTATCAGCTCCGCCTCAGTGGAAAAGCACTTTAAATATGGTTAAATATCTAGTCCATGTCCAGATTCCAGATTGTCCAGTCGATATGTAAACCACTGTCTGTCAAGATTATATCAATTGTCTCAAACCAATGCACAAAGTAACTAAGTTTTTAATACTATTATCATTATATTTTAATCCAACTGTTTGCACCAATGTCCTCGGAATTGGTAAATTAATAAATCTATTGTGTTCGTAATTCGTCTCTACATGTTTTATTGGCCACAAAACTATGACTGATCGATTATAAATTGAATACACGTATGACTGAGTCTTCCAATAGACATTTACCGTTTGAAATGCATTGTTCTCTGCAGACCTCATAATATTATACTATGTACACGTTCCAGCATCTTGTGTTGTCTTATAAGTAGGTTTCCTGTGCTATTTGCTAGCAAAGTTAGTACATCAACCCGCAACTAATTCGTGGGGTAAACATAGTTGTTTTTTTGCTTGTCGAAATTTTTTATTGTTAGCGATTTAGCGATAGGAGTGCGCGGTTGGGGAATGGCCTGGGAAAATCCAGGGGAAACCTCCAACACGACCACGTGGGCGGTTTAATCACTGGAATACTCTAAGAGTTTGCACCCCTGTTTGAGATTGGTTGAGCGACTTCAACCGAATCTGCGCCTATAGTACATGTTGCGCTCGATTAGTATCTCAACTTATCTCGAGCGAGTCTTTTTCTGATTGGCGCTGTTATAAAATGACGTCGACATGCTCTCGAGCGCAACACGTGCTGGGCCTACTGAGGTGTTCATGGAATCGAGCTGCTGGGAGTTTTGTCGCTGGTTCTTCAAGTATATGGTGTTATAATGTTCCAGGCGGTGAGAAAGGTCACCAGAGCTCCCGAGGATAAGGTGTAAATTAGCTTGCTTGCCACCTTCTTTGTATACCTACCTAAATAAAAAAAAACCATTACAAAGTAGTTATTAGTGTGAGACACTAAAGATCTACCTGTGTGGCAATATATGCCATAGCTACTGTTTTAGTCATTTACTTGTTGCATAGTATTTAGTTATTTTTAGTTAGTTTTCGTGTTTATATTTTTCACTACCCAGGAGGTTAACGACATTCGCGAGTCTATATTTAGAATCGCGTACCACAGATTCGTGTTATAAAATACTAAACTTTCCATATGTTTTCCATTTATTAGTCAATGTGTAATTATTTTCTAGACAGATTAATAAGGATTTGGCAATAGACTCATTTTAGTGACTTTAATTCTTAAAAGTTGAAGGAAAATAGTTTATACAATAGTCGAAGCAGAGTTCAGCGTATTTTGTGCTCGTGCGTTCGTAGGCGTTTGCGGCAATGAATGTTATTATGATATGGAATGGAACAAAGGATTTGCAATGATTTATAGCATACTTGTTTTACTTTTATAGGTCGGGAAGAGCAGTCCGCCAACGGCACGGGCCTGAAGGTCATTGTTTAACAGGTGTTCTTGTTAGTGTCAACGTCAACTATGTAACTATAAACACTGCCTCGGATTTTTTTTGAACCTGACTGTGGCTTTATAGGCCGGGCCCAAGAAAGCGATAGGAGTGTGCAGTGAGATTGGTGGAGCGGTTTCAACCGTTCTGAGGCGTGTTAGTGGAATCGAGCTGAGAAGAGTGCAGCAAGAAACAGCTAGGCCCGACCTGGATCCTACTGACTGTATACCTGTTCGTATGCGGCGGTACAGAGACGAATAAGGACTAGGTATATGTATAAATATCTGTGATGTGATGTCGCAATCACGCGGTGGATGTCCCCGCCGGCGGGAACGCCTAAGTGTTCTGCAATTGAACATTAGCTTCCTTTGGTACCTGTTTGGCTAAAATCCCCGAACACCCCTTAAAATAAAACTGAATACGTTGCGATGCGAAGTGGCGAATCAAATTGATCATCAGAAGAAGTTAGTGTTCATTTTTCAGGTTTTCGTAATTGAATAAATACGTGGAAGTAATACTCTAAATAGTTTTAGACCTTTAGGGGATCGTCCTAATTAATACAACGCGATCACTACTTTTACTCGCGCGACCGTGCGTTCAATAGTAGATTGTTAACCAAGGGCTGAAAGCCACCCATTTCTGCCGAGATATTTTGGCGCTCGAACGAAGTGAGAGCGCCAATAGTTCGAGGCTGAAATGGGTGGTTTCGTCCGAGTTAAACACTCTGCTTTTCATTTCGAATACGAGGAAAGTAAAATATTTAAAAATAAATAAATATTTGTCAACAAACGTACACAAATCGACCTAGTCCCAAACAAAGCAAAGCTTGTACTAACGCGACGATATACAATACATACATGGATAAATGCATACTTGAATACATATAAAACACCCACAATAATTATACGTGTTCATCACATAAATAAATGCCCTAACCGGGAATCGAACCCGGGACCTCCAGCTTCGTAGACAAAAAAAAAACAAATATGCACATTTTCGTTTCATTTTTCACAAAAGACAAGATGTAAAACAATATATTGATATGATCTAAAAATTAGGAACTGTGTTATTTGCAACGCGAAATACTTGTTATTGTTAAATTCAATAACTATTGTTATCATTCACAAACATTTTCTGAATCAGTGAAAAAAAAAAACATTTTGGCGGGAACTGTTGACTGACGTTAATGGTGTTTGTGTATGGATCATTTTATTTCATTTATTTTTAATAAAAAAAATATCGGCTTAAACGCTCAGACTAATTAGACTCGACATCAAATATTCATACCTATTGTACGAGATGGTCGTATACAACTTTATATAAGAGCGACAGAGAGAGACATAGACATATGTTTTGTTGTCCTTGTCATAGTTTCCCTTTTTTATCTGCCACAAACTATTGATATTACTTTCGACTGTGGCAAAAAAACAAACAAACAAATTAAGGAGGTTGTTTATGGTAATCAATCAGGCATTTGAACAAGTAGGTAACATAAGATCTCTGTAGAATCTGTACTATGTGGCTGTATAGGTTAGTGCCTTTGCCCAATTTAACTCCGATTTCCCATACAATTTTTTTTAATACTTTTCTGCTCTAGAGCAGAAATGGACCACTTTCAGCACGCTACTTAGATGAACAATGACCCACTTTCAGAGTATGAGAAATGAAAACATATTTAACGCGGTGTCCTAATTGACAATATTGTTTTTTTACGAGTTTTGCTCGCGCGAACTTGCGATGATCGCGTAGTCGCGTTGTATGTTGTAGAGGTATTAGGACGATCCCTTATTAAACATGTGTATGTTTCTTCCGTACAAATCTATACTTGTAACGTTTTTGCCTAGTATCTTTCAACCAGCGTCTTACTGGCTTATATTAATCGCCCTACTTTGATGATGTTGCTGTTGTACAGCTACTACAGGTTATGTTAAATAACTATAAATTAACACCATTTTAGAATATTTATCATTATAATTTGTTCTACTTTTCAAAATATGACGA
Organism: Cenopis cana; assembly: GCA_951800055.1. NCBI lineage: Eukaryota > Metazoa > Arthropoda > Insecta > Lepidoptera > Tortricidae > Cenopis > Cenopis cana. The sequence goes on from OX637472.1 coordinate 13,762,036, forward strand.
ATAACACCCACATGCAAAATAATATTTTTTTTCTGGGTTAGGTTCGATTCATATTACGCATATTTTATGCACGCAATATTTTACGCATTTTATATTCTGCCAATAAAAAAGAGTGGGGAATTTCTCTGTTTACACCGGAAACGTCGCTATTTCAAACGTCATAGACTGAAACGCTGCTGTGACGTGTGATATGCGATATCCACACTACGTTACCTCTTCGAACTGGAACTGTATCCAACATTGTGAACCCTATTCTAAACTGATAAGGTTCAAGTTTTAAGTTGGGTGAAATCGACTGTAAAATTGAGCGGTGTATCGTTTTAGAATCCTCATCGATACTTGATGCTCTTTTCACATACGTTTTTTAATTGGTTCTATTTATGGAGGCTTCATATTTTTACTTTTTTTTTCTAATTACCTATGATGATTTATTTTGAGGTTTTTAAAGAATTGTACCAATATTTTAAGGTTTTTAATTTCGATTGCTGAAACTTTGACACACAGGTGACCAATTGATAATCTGTTTTAACATCAATATAATAAAATATTTATACAAACATACGATTTTAACCGGTATAATATCAAATAATATGCATATGCAATTGCCAATTAGCTTCCTTCAGCCACAGAGAGAGGACAAGGAAGTCGAAAGACGGATCGTAAATAACGCATGGTAGAGTTATTGGTCTTTGAAAGATCTACTGAAGGGAGACCTACCATTAGCTCTGAAGCGGAGACTCGTCGACAACATGTGCATTCTGCCTGTCCTAACTACAAACAAGGTCACTCACCGAGGCACAAAATACCAAATTGAAGGTTTGCCAACGAGCAACGGAGCGCAGCATGCTGGGAGTAAAACTTATCGACGCTTCGGAACTCTGTGTGTTTCGCTCAAAAACCGGTATTGCAGATGTTGGAGCTAAGACCGCCAGGCTGAAATGGGACTGGGCTGGCCACGTCTGCCGCATACATCCACATAGGTGGGCAAAATTTGCAACGGGTGGCTGCCGCAAGATAGTCGGAGACGATGGGAGGAAGAGGTGGAGATGGCGGGATTACCAGGACGCATTTCTAAACGACTGGCCCGAAACAGCTCAAAGCCGGGACGAATGGAAGTCAAAGGGGGGGTCACTTTATAGGCTTAGAAAAAATAATAATAATATGCAATATAAACTCTTTTACATGTATTAAAGTAGAATATCCAATGGAATAAGAGCATGCGTGCATGAGCACATGAATTTCTAGTAGTAGTTAAAGTTTTTTTATGTTTTTTGTACCTGTGTATATTTTAATAAATTATTTAAAAATCGAACCATAAGTCCTTAAAAAAATAAATCAATATACTTATATGGATTTCATTTTTGAAATATGTAGTAGGTACTTCAAATTATTAATGCGGGACAAACCACATAAAACATGTAACTATATATCACTCTAATAAGTATTTGAGATGTTACGACATTTCATCATACTTCAAAGGTAGTCGCATAGATGAAAGGAACTATATTTTTTAATAACAATCTACTTTCAGAATATAAAATAATAAAGACGACACCGACATCCGTTTCCTCTTTTAAAAGTATCGGACAAACAATTTTTCGTAAAAGTCAAAAATTAAAGTTTTCGTTGAGTCCAAAGAGCTGGTGCGAAGAGCGAAGTGCTTAGAGTACTTTGATGTGTTTATGCTTACGGATGTATTATTATAACTTTGTCATGATATTGTTAGTCACAACAAAACAGTAAAAAGCATAAATTTTCTAATTACTGAAGAAAACTAGAACTTCTAGTGGTAACTTGAACCTCGAGTCAGTATTATCGTGTGTCAAAAAAGGCGGTTATAGGAAGTTCGCGGCCCGTCAATGTTGTCAAATTGTAACGTGATACGTGGCTTCCGTCCTAGTCGTAGCTAGTAACGATTTGTCGTTATGCCTTTTGCCAAATATGCATGGCTATTTTCAAAACGTGGTTAGGAAATGATCCCAGGCCCGAGGAATGTGGTTTGCACTTTAATTTGTATTAGGTTATTTGTAACGTTACTCTCAATGAAATCCTTTACATGCTTATTTTTGCATTTTATAACAGTAACTTAATTCGATTTTTAAGGTCGAATGTCCACCAGATATGTGAGTACCTACTTAGCTGTGTTTTCATAATTATAATTGACACCTCAAATCACATTTGCACATCTCTGGTGGATATTCAACCGGATATTTACCAAAATATTATTGTACCTGAGTATGGAATCTAGTACTTCCATATTTAGCCGATCGTCCGTCGATTTTATATCGTCTATTGTTGTCGTTTCATAATGCGACTGGTCGAATAAGCGTATTTAAGAGACAAAAAATAATTTAATTTGCATCTCAAACCGTCCACATACCTACTTACATCTCATTTTAATTTGAAACACGTGCATTGCTAAAGTTCAAGCATAACTGCTAATACCTTTCTCCGGCTTGTACTTTTTGTCCCCCACGCGCGAGGGGCGCCATTTCGAGTTATTTATAGAGGTGCGCGTGCGTTTCTTTCAGTTGCGTTCAATTAGTTTGATTTGTGGGAAATCGATTTCATAGAACACCTCAGTTACTATGGTTTCCGGTGATTTCGAGATATAAATAAAATAAAATAGGTCGTAAAGGAATATTTGCTTCTATGCGTTTTATAAGTACACACGATATAATATGTCATATTCATTGACGATATGACGATTGGCATACTTGCAAATTATGCTCAGGGACCTATATTTTTGATACCGGGCCACAAATGCGTGCGAGAGCGAAACTAAGTATTCGCGACATGCTTCATATGAACCAAAAGTTTATGTCATGTGAAGAAATTTTATGTAATGTGGAAAAAACTGACTTATTTAGGATATCGTGTGTCTGTGTAGGGTAAAAAGATGAACAAAATGGTCTGCGTCACCTCGATAGGCGTACTCCTTTCGCGAGATCTGATTAAATTAGCGCGCCCGTAAAACAGCAGAGTTATTTACACGTTTGCTTTTTATTTGTTAGGTACCGAAGTCCGAAGTACAGCATTTAGGTATTATTTTGGACATAATTAGCAACTTCTTTAACTCAGTAATTTTATAAACCTACCTTATTTATTATGTTCTTCATTACCTATTCAGAGCTTAATAGTCACTGGATATGTTCTTTCATTATAAGTCACTGGATAAAATGGCCATCTAACCTGAACATAAACTGTGACATAAAGTAAGTTATCATTGGATGTCGTTGGCAAGGACAAATACAAATACTCTTTATTGCCCACCTCAAAAAAATCACAGGACTAACCTACCATGCTCCCAGATCATCCACTTCAAATGGTTTGTGTTTAAGGCTGTAACGACGCAATTTTATGCCACATCTACCATAATAATATACTCATATTTTATACTTTTTTGGTATGGTATGTACCTACTCTTAAAATCATGACCCTATTGTCAGACAAAAGGCTTCGATCTCACAATTGGCACGTCATCATCGCGCTCTAGCGCGGAGCCTGATCATAATTTTAATCCGTGGCCATATTTGGCGGTTTCGCCTAGCCTAGGGGAAGCCAGGGCGCTGTGGTACATAATAAGTGGGCCCACTTCCTTTGCGCTTCAGACAAAGCATCTCAGTAGTTATGGAAGCTTCGCTTATGTTAATTGAAACGGTTATTTGTTGATCTCTTTCGCTTCTTCGTTTTGTTTTGTTTTTTCTGAAGTTAAGTTTGAGATGTTCAAAACATTCTTAAATGATAAAATCTCATAATTATTTGAATGTATATCATTCTCATCTTATAGCTATCTACGCACATATATAACACTCATTTATTAATCAAGGGGTATAAATAAAAATAATTCGTCGGTCCAACATTTTGTCTACCGTTTAAATATAAATTTGTGTATACAATTTAATTAAAAATTCAATTATAAATTTGTATGTACAATTTAATAGTCACAGCGTTTCTTGTGTCTCGTTGCCGTTCAGTAATCACAGGCGCTTTAACGTACTTTACACACAATAAGTTAAAATGTTGTGTTTTTTTGCTATAAACAAGTAATTTGTTTATATATCTCTTATTAACGCAATACATCGTCATACCGTCAAGGAAAAATATCTCTAGTAAGATCTTACGCATTGTAAGTAATTTAGCCATAGAGAGATATGAATGTATATGCATAGCTAAGTAGTACCTATAGTTCAAAGAATTACATTGACGAACATATAGATTGTGGCAGACGGGTTTTTAAAAGACGGCCGCGCGAATAATTCTTCCTGGCAACTAGCCAAGCAATCAAAAAGCCATACATGAAAAACAATTTAAAAAAGAACGCGTCCCAGTTATTTCGTCAGTCAGTAACATTTTGGATTTTAGGATAACGATTGGTTTAACGGTTGTGGTCTTTAGTTCAGTGAACTTAGTTTACTGTTTTTTGAAACCAAATCGTAGATACTGTGTCTATCTACATACCTACCTATAATGTTATAGGTATCAACGCTTGCTGCTAATAAATACCTAGGTAGTCTTAATTTCCAAAGTATTTCAAGCAGTTAGGTATGAAAAAATGCCATCTAGTTCAACCGTCGAAACCTCAGTGCGATAAGCAATAAGTGCTATTTAAAATTAAGGTCTATAAAGCCTAATGTTTCATAATAATGCATACTTAATCTAAACGGCGTCTCTGTTTATATATAGTACCTAATAATTCGGATAAATACATAATATCTTACATTGATCGTTAACTTTTAACCCTTTGATGACTATGCAAAAATATTACCTATATACCTATTTAAAATTCCATTCGAAATTCCATTATGTGACACGCTTCCAACATAGAGTCCGACCACGCTAACTCTGTAATAAAGAATTTGGCAACACTGCATGTGCATTATACCTCATTTTTTAATGGAAATTTGACGTGTGAGGTAGTGTTGCCAAACCAAATTATTTCATTTATCAATGCAGAGTCAGCGTGGTCGAACTCTATCACACATGTTTACCTATGGTCCACAGTAAGTTAGGTACAAATTTTATCATATTTTGTCACTAATAATGGCAAAGGAATATAATAAACAGAACCGATTAAATTCATATTTTACAAACGTGGCATGCGTCGTGTTAACAATAAGTAACTAAATTGTTAAGACCTTTTGTTCGACACGCTAATTGTTACACGAACTACACCATACAATCTGCCTCCATTAAAGGGAGCCTTATGGGATTTTGAAACAATGGGAACTTCAATTTATCTAATCTTTTACCCTGGTGGTCTTAGCGCTTAATATTATAATGAGAATGTCAAACGTATTAATTTGGGATTGTGAAATTCGTGTATTCTTATCCGTCTGTTGCAACCGATATATTCATCAGTAATATATTTCTACCTGAGCGACTTTCAGTCAACTCTTTTTATACTCACTTGATAATCTTGATATTTAAGTAAAATTTGCAGTAGGTATCGATATTAACACACGAAGTTGCTTGCGTCAAGTAGGTACTTGGGGAATTCCTTATTTTTTCAAGCAAAATAAATGAAACACAAAGAATTGTATTGACATCATGCAAAAACCTCGTATTCTCACACACATGTCGCTGCTTATTGTTTCCAAAAACACAGAAATCGCTGATTGAGCTCCGAGTTCAAGCTTTTTTTAGGACCTTTTTGGCCTTAGGGGTGCCTACATCTGCTCAACACATGCAACCAATGGATCGACCTTTAAGGAGTTTGCAAAAGAAAATAGGGATGCCCAGAATATCGATATTTACGGCGGATAGGGCGGTACTTCCCGAAAGTATAGTTATATATTGTTTCTATTACTATTCAGTGGTGCCGGACTCGTGATTAACTAAATATAGTGAGTCCGACACTATTGAAAATATTAGAAACAAAGCCTACCTCTAGCATGTGCATTTTTATATCGGACATATAGTATTCATCAGTATTCTCTTTCTTTTCTTTCTCTTTCTTTCTTTCTTTTTCTTTTCTTTTTCTTTTTCTTTTTTCTTATAAATTTGCTATTAACGGACGAATGCTAATTATATTCGTGAATGTACCTATTTATTTGTTGTTAAAATAAAAACCGGCCAAGTGCGAGTCGGACTCGCGCACGAAGGGTTCCATACCATTATTTATAAATATATTAACGTTAAATAATATCAAGTAGAATTTTGGTCAAGTGCGAGTCGGGTTTTAGTTTTCCCATACGTTTTGAGACCCAGCGCCTGATGAAGGCAACGAGCAAAGTTTGCGGACAAATGCTAATTATATTCGTGAATGTACCTATTTATTTGTGTTATGTGCTTATGACGTATTTTTATTATTTATTTTCTTTGATATACTTTTTTTGGCCCGTTTCATTTGTATTGTACATTACATTACATACATGGTGTACCTAAATTTGTCTATCTCGTTCTACCTAACTTCCACTCAATTGCTCGAAGGTTAGCTGGAAAAGATCCCTTAAAGGGATAAAGCTCGCCTTTTGTAGGTACTTTAATTTATTTTGATATGTATATGTTTTAAGCTGTAATTTTGTACATATAAGCACTTTACATACGGTCACGCTCTTTAATTTATGACCCGTTTGGCAAACTTTTTCTTTGGATTTGGATACAGTTTGACAGGACTTTGACAGTTTAAGACATCTTAAGGGGGTCCCAAATTAAAATTCGTGACTGTACATACATAAGTACATAATGACAACTACACTGGGAATAAAATTCGGGAGTTGAAATTATCAGTATTAAGTATCGATATTGACACACGAAGTTGCTTGCGTTCGTCCACAGCCCTACAGGAGCAATAATTCACAGGCCACAAATCTCGCTGCCCGTTAAAGTTTCAACCGCGTCCACTTTCCAAACAAAGCACAAACACTGTCGAAACGTTTACAATATTGTATAGGTACTTACTTAAATATAACATAACACTATTATTCGTTACTATGTATTCGTAGAATTCTCAGATAATTCAGGTTAAAATTTTGGGTATTCTATAAATACTTTATTATTTTATCAAATTATACGATATTAGGTGGAATACTAAATACATTGTCTAGATAATTTTATTCCTAACAAATTAATTAAATTACTTTCATGCTAATTATTATATTAACTATAATTTATTTTAAAACGTTCATCGTTCTATGAATCTAGTCAATTATTTTCCCAATTTAATTAAGACTTAAAGTTGCCAAACCACAAGAGTTCAAGGAGCGGATATTTGACAACTGACAATATCGTGGATAATTTGTCAATCGGACAATATATAGACTAGACAGATTGTCTATGATTTGATAATGATAATGCTTACGAATTGTATCCGTGCAAAAAAAGCCGGGTTTCAACCTAATTAAGTTGCAACAAGAGCCTTGGGACGTGCCGCACATGCGCGGCATGCCTCACGGTACATTTCGTTTTACGTCGCCAAAAATTAAGACCTTACTAAATTTTACTGCCAAAAACTCAATAGCCTGGACGGTTTTGGATAATAACGTGAAAAATAATCCTAACGTTACATGTAGGTAGATTTTTTTACAACTTCATGATGAGGATGTATTACTTTGTTAGGTATATATATTTTGCTATATGGTTTTATTTAGCTTGTTATTTATTTGTTATAGGCCATTTTTATACCGCCTCTACCAGATTTTTTTTTACCTTAAGAATAGAAATAATACAATTTTAACCTTACAATAGAAATAAAGTCCGAAAGTGACAATTATTCAATTCCCCGGGGCCGATTTTTCAATCCCCAAATAAAATTATCCGTCGGTTAAAATTATGACTATCTTTTTCTATAGTTAAATGAATGAAAAAGACAGAGCTAATATTTATCTGACAGATACTTATATCGGGGGATTAAAAAAACCGCCCTTGGACTATATTAAATATATCCAACAATTTCCTTAAATACAAATGCAGCCTTGTTTACAACTCAACTAAACCCGAACGGAATGAAATGCATACGAATATAGAACTGCACGCACCTGAATGCAATAAATTTGCTTGCATATTATTTTAACCCGCAACCTGAGTTAAACTCATTATTTCTTCTTGCTACCTGGTTGAAGCTCAATGCAAAAATGAATCTCTTTCCCTTGAGATAAATTTCAATTTGGAATTTTAGCTATGCAATATTTGCGAGCAGTTAAGTTACAACCCTTTTTTTTCTGCAAGGTGGCTGCAAGCTTCACCAACTCGAATGTTTTCGATGTTGATCGAATCATTTACCCTATTGCTGAGTTATAGAGTTCAATTTTCTTTGAGTTTTCAGTCGCATAGTTATCCTGTTGACATGTTCAATTACAGATTTCAATTACGAATGCCTAGAAGGGGAAGGTTCATATAATATCTTTGGCAGCTTATGAATACTGAGTACCTAACGTAACCTGAAGTATACATATTTAATAGGTGTACATGTATACATACTGAAAACAAAGATTTGTCATTTTCAAGCCGTGTTCAACAAATTCGAATGACCAACACATTCAGCGTTAATAGCGTTATGCAATAGTGCATACAGTTAAACTTGTTTTTGGCAGTTTCTGGATATTATGGCGTGTAAATGTTCTAGAACCGTCGCACTTAATAGTACATTACTTACCAAGGGCGATAAAACAAAGAATGTCTCAGATCGCAGGTATTTTACGCCCGAGCCGAAGGCAAGGGCGATAAATATGCGATCTGAGGCTTTCTTTATTATCGCCCGTGGTAAGTACAAAATTTTATGTCACCCCCTGGCCAGGAAGTGGGATTTTTCGCGCGCGGAGCGTGCGATAATGGCCACTTTATGGCCAGGTGTGACATAAAGTACTTTTGTACCAATGTTCGGATTTTCGGCTTTTCTTCTTTACAGGTCCCAATTCTCAACCGATTCTCGTGAAATTTTGTGAGCGGGTCCAATAATTATTTAGAATTATTTTATTTACAACTCACAAAGGCACTACTTACATCAAACTTAAATAGTACTCTTGTTTTATTAAATTTATCCTTGTCCGCAGACGATACAAATTCCGTGAGCGAAGCTTCGTCAAACGAGAACATCCGACTGGTGTGCGGGTCGAAGCCACGAGGTCAGGTCCAGACCGTCAAGTGGTACAAAGATGGGCAGCCTCTGGCACTGCACGGACGACTCATGCAACAGAGGCAATGGTAAATATAAATCAGCCAAGTTCATTTTTGTTTCAATGTAGTATTTTAAGAAATTCGCCATACCACTTAAAGTTGATTGCACCATTTAAATGTTATATCGGCTTATTTCTGCGAGTATTTATAAATGAATATTTATAACTGACCGAAATGAATATGCATCACGTATCGAAACTGAATCTTGCTGTTTGTCTTCAACATACGAGGCATTTATTAACAAAATTCCTAGCATATTTGGAAGGTTTCAACAGTCGCATTTAATCCAAGCATAACCGATATTGATGAGTTCGTAGGATTAATCGCCTGTGCAAGTCATACATATATCACGTTGTTCTATTCGAGGCATCTCACAACAAGGCCGGAGCAACAACAACCATCGCTCATGTGCCTATTCGGATTATGAAGCTATTCATTATACGATATTGGAAATATTTAGTCAACATCATCGGTTTCAGGATAATTGCTAGTGCTAGAATAGAACTGGATTTTCCGCACAAGGTGTTTGTTATAGCTGCTTCCAACTGAGTGCTAATGAAATCTAGTGTTCTGTAAAACGTTACCAAAAATATTTTATTTTCATTTGTTTTCAGGTTAAGAATTAAAGGATTCAGAGCCAAAGATGCCGGTGTGTACTCTTGCGTCAACGAAGCTAACAGCTCGAAGAGATATAATGTCACCATCCAACATCGGGCTGATGTCTACGATATAGAAGGTATAGGATACTTATGTAATTGATAGTTGACGCTAATGACAAATGTACCGTCAGGAAAACTGAAATAACTTTTTTGTTCTTGTCACAACGAAAATTAAGGGATAAAAAGATACCTACGTGTGTCAGTTTTCTTACTTACGTACAGTCTAAATCTTTAAACACTATGGGTAACGAAATTGATATTATATTTTTCAAACGATGACCAGATAAATGTGCTTTCAAATAGTGAGTGAAATCGCTTACATTCAAGTCAGTCACAACCTCGATTTTGCAGAGTGCATTTAGTTATTATTACATTTTATTGACATCTTAACGAGCGTCCAGATGCGTAAACATTGCCCAGCAGATTCCGGCCAGTGCGAGAATGCATTCAGGATATCTTCAATGTGTTTACCCATACATGAAGCAAGGCCTTAGGAGTTCTCATTTGACATACTTATTCACACCATAATCTGAAATGAAAGGCTAACTTCTTCACCATATCCTACTTAAAAGTATTAACTAAAAGTGAGTAGCTAAAACGTATTTTTTGAATAATGTTTCAGAATTCCAAGGCGATGCAGCGAAAATGGTTGATCAAATCCAGGCCGCGGCACTCGTGGAGAATAACACAATTGAAGAAACTCCTATTAGTAATAAAACGAGCAAGAGGAATGTAACGAAAATCCACGACAGTAATAACGATGCTGATGATGAAAAGAAAGATGATGACCATGCTGCACTTGCTGGTCACGTGGATAATACTAAGAAGAAATTTTCTCCTAAGTTTAAGCATCCATCTAAAATGTTTAACATGGATATGAAACCGGCAGGGAGTTCAATTCGGCTGAAATGTGCTGCAGATGGTAAGATACCTTCCACGGCCAAAAATTCAAGTTGTTTCAATCCATTGAAAATAATACAGGGACAAATACATTATACCCCAGTTCTCCGTGATTTTAAGAGTTCGATTTTATAATTACAGGTAATCCGATACCAAACATTACTTGGTTCAAAAACAACGGCTCGATAGAAAGATCATACTTCAAACCGATTTACGGGAAGTGGTGGTTAGCACTCGATGAACTATCGAAAACTGACAACGGCAACTACACATGCCACGTCTGCAACGAGCTCGGTTGCATTAGTCATACCGTTAATCTTCAGGTGCAAGGTAAGCTTCAAACTATATTATACTTATCTATTGAAATAAAGGACCGTGACCCCTATGTAAATTAGTGAAGTTTCTAGCTGAAATACTTTAGTATTACAGAGTGCGAACTTAAATTTACTTAAATTCCAATTCCAATTGATTTCATCCATCAACAAATGTATTTGCGTCACTGGATAAATTGGAGGACAATTTAACGGTTAATTGTGATTGTGTCTCGTGACTGGCTTAAAAAATATAATTTATTATTAAATCCCGTAGAGCGTTATCCATCGAAGCCTTATATTAAGGAAGGATTCCCAGGAAACATAACTGTTGTGGTAAACGATACCATACAACTGGCCTGCCCGCCCATATCAGATCTGGAGCCTTATTTGTACTGGTTAAAGGCATACGACAATTTTACTGTGAAAGACGGCGAAGTTGGACCGAACGATCAATCTATACCAGACGGAATTGAAATTAAGGTGTTTACACATTCCGGTGGTGGTTGATAGTTGTCGGTTAGGGTTAATTAAAAATTGCAAAATAAAATATAATGAAATATTTTATAAGAGAGGATATGTAATCGTAAACTTAATTTGTTTGCAAGTAACTAATTATCCACTTCTTAAAGGAATCAAAGGGTGGCACATTTTTCTGTCATATGGTTGGTTGCGGTCATTTTTAATTAGGTTAAATGACATATTAATTACTCATCGGGTGACAGGTCTCTGCTGGTTTCGGGTTTCGGGTGCTCATATGTGTTAAAATCTAAGCCTTAAGTGTAACTGGTGGAGGTACTTATAAGTTGGTGTCTATTAATACAGTCATGGTATACATGTATCCCCTTTCCGCTATTTTCTTTGTGGAGCTTGAAAATGTTATTAAGAGGTACGTTTTTATACACGAATATTAGGAACTAATTAAAATATTATTTTAGAGCGTCTGTTCTCCAAACCTGTCCTGACGAAGGGCCCCAGCAACCTAACTCTACTGGTCGGGGAAACGGCTCGTTTTTCTTGTGAATTCCTGTCCGATTTACATCATGTTGTTTACTGGGGGTTCTTTAAAAAGTATGAAGAGTACGAGTCCTCGTCTCTCAATATTACAGAGCCTTTGCTGGTGAGGGTCTCCTTGACTAAAGCATGAGCGTGAGCAATTCCACAGTCGCATGTTAGTCTAATACTAAGTACGGCCGACCTCACAAGGGGCTTAACACTTTTGTACCGTGTCACTTTAACATCATGTTTACACTGTAATTCTAAATTTCCAACGGTTTAAAGCGGCAAAGTACCAAAGTGTGTAGTGTCTACTTATAAGGCCGACTACCTAGGTAATAAAACATTAACAGCATGTACATTAATAACATATAGTATGCACACGGCATTTGACTTACTTTCCTTTATGTGCGTTGCAAAATTTAATATGTTTTCTTGTATAGTATTGCCCAGTACTCCCGTAGTGAAATTAGAATGGACCTAATTTTCTTTAATTAAACAAGTTGCAAGCATGAGATTACAATTGTAATATTTTAGGGATGATAATATGACGTTAATGAATTTTAGAGCGATGATCCAGACGATAAAGCTGAAACGCTGACTATAAGTAATGCAACACTAGAGGACCAGGGTTGGTACGTTTGTGTTGCCATGAACACCCTTGGAACAGCTACGGCAAAAGGCTATCTAACTGTCTTGGAATGTAAGTTAAAATGTCATTCGGTAAACGACAACACGCGATAATAATTATTAAGAAAGCATATAATAGACCTGCTAAGGACTTCTATTCAGTAGTCTGTACTCTGATTTCTGCGCATTTTTTTTATTCCCCAGTTATCCAGATTGCACGGAACTGAGATTCTTTTTCTCTAACCCCGTATCACAACAATTCTCTTTATTTCCTCAGCAATACCAGTAACAGCGGTACCAGACCACGGCAAGCACACACTTCTCATCAACATCCTGACAGCTGTGCTCGGTGCCATGTTCTTCGTTGCCGCTATAATAGTGGTAATGATATTCAAAAAGCTGAAACAAGAGAAACTCAAGAAGCAACTTGCAATGGAAACAGCGAGGGCAGTAATAGTGACGCACTGGACAAAGAAAGTCACTGTGGAGAAACCGCAGATTGACGGATCACTGAGCAGTGCAGAAGAAGCTTTGGTAAGTAAGAGTATAGAGAATTTAATTTTAAAGTAAACACTCTTAGAATAACTTCTTTTTTGACAAAATGAAAGATCAATAAAACAATATTTATGTTTCCAGTTGATGCCGGTGGTGAAAATTGAAAAGCAAAAGCTTCAACAAATGCAAAGTAACACGAGCGATTCCATGGTGATGTCAGAGTACGAGCTGCCTATAGACATTGACTGGGAGGTTCCCAGGGAGACACTTTCTTTGGGCAAAATACTCGGAGAAGGTGAATTCGGAAAGGTGGTGAAAGCAGAATGCGTTGGTATTCTAAAACAGGGTGTCCAGTCGGTGGTAGCTGTTAAAATGTTGAAAGGTAATTTTTAGGGTTTTATTTACATCTGAATAATTAAAAATACAATTGTGGAACTTATTGACCTAGGACCCTAGGTATAACGTAATATTTTTTTACAGAGGGGCATACGGATGCAGAAATGATGGCTCTAGTATCAGAGATGGAGATGATGAAAATGATCGGAAAACATGTAAACATCATAAACCTACTAGGCTGTTGTACCCAAGATGGTCCACTTTATGTCATTGTGGAGTATGCACCAAATGGAAACTTGAGAGAATTCCTTAGAAACCACAGACCTGGAAATAGGTAATATATGAGGCAGATAAAACTTTTTTAGGGTTCAATACTTAGTAAACAAGGAACCCTTACCTATAGTTTCACCGTGTCCAGGCTGCGCGAAAACAAACCAATTAAATGCGGTTGATTCGGAACCCTAATGGTGCGAAGTCGGACTCGCACTTCGCCGGTTTTTTTTTTAAATTACATAGTTACTAACAAACGCGATTACCTTACAGGTACGAATCGCCAACAGAAGAACTAAAAGATAAGAAAACTCTCACTCAAAAGGATTTGGTATCATTTTCATATCAAGTCGCAAGAGGGATGGAGTATTTAGCATCGAGACGAGTAAGTAATAATGATTTCAAAATTCAAATACGTAAGAGCTTTTAGGATTCAGAACTAAAAATTATGAGGCAGTGGTCCGGAAAACCAAAGAATTCGGGTTTAATTCGCGGTTTTTAGCTATAAATTATTTTCATCTCTCCTGTTCGGAAAGTTCGATTTTCATGAGATAGCCGGGTTGAAAATCGCTTTTCCAACCTTAGGGTGGAAAGTATTTTTTTTTTTAACTTCCATACGCCGGGGCTGCGCGCCCGCCGCACTTGGGTGCTGCGCGGGCAGCCAGCCGCGGGCGCGCAGCCCGACCGGGGGGCGGGCCTCGGCGGCGCCAGCTGCTGGCGGCTGCAGCGCGTGTTTTTATTACTGAATCCTTAGAATATCATTTACTATTAATTTTATTTCTCAATTATTTTCCTCATAGTCGAAATGAAAAGTAGAGTGTTTAACTCGGGTGAAAGCACCCATTTCACCCTTGAACTATTGGCGCTCTCACTTCGTTCGAGCGCCAAAATATCTCGGGTGAAATGGGCCTCTTTCAACCCTTGGTTAACAATCTACTATTTAAAACGTTATAAATCATACTTATATATGTAGCTTCCTGTATTTTTTTAAAAGATCAATTGCACTGCGTACACAATGAGCACGATACATCAAAAAATTCCAAATTCTGAGCAAAAGATAAGCAAATTGCTTTTTTACTTTTACTTAAAAAATATTTTCGTTTTAGTGCATTCACCGAGATTTAGCAGCTCGCAACGTCCTTGTATCTGATGACTGTGTTCTCAAGATAGCCGACTTCGGGCTCGCGAAAGATGTGCAAAGCAACGACTATTACAGGAAAAAGACTGAAGGCAGACTGCCTGTGCGGTGGATGGCACCGGAATCATTATATCATAAGGTCTTCACTACGCAGACTGACGTGTAAGTCTTGTTTTATCTAATCTTTGAGGTTTACGCCAATGCCATGGTTATTGTCGTATAAGCAAAGCGTAAAAAAGCGACTGGATTGGATACTAGGTACAGTCAGCGTCATATAGTATGTAGCAGCCAAAGTGGCCAAATAGTTCGGTACACCATATATTTTGTATGGTGTGCCGAAGTATTTGGACACTTTGGCTGCTACGTACTATATGACGCTGACTGTACTTAACTATACCTAATTAATTAAAAATTAAATAAAAAACGTGTTTAGTTCCTTTCATCCACTGCAGTCGTGTTTTGAATTTTTCCCGTTTTTAACATGTTTTTCGTTTTACAGGTGGTCGTTTGGCGTACTCCTATGGGAGATCATGACTCTAGGTGGCACACCGTACCCGACTGTAGCGGGACAATACATGTATCAGCACTTGAGCGCTGGACATCGCATGGAGAAACCACCGTGCTGTAGTCTTGAAATGTAAGTCAAATCCAGAAAGATTCAAAAATAATTTTTAACCTTACTTTGTTCGCCAATACCCTTCTGCCCAGAAATATTATTATGCTTCGAATATACGAACATGGCTATGTCGTTTAGCCGGTAATGTTATTGAAATAAAACCTTGTCTTTTTAGTATGCAAAATAACAATTCAGTTCTTCTAGCCATAATACAGGCTAACAAACACGTCAGAATGATAGCAACTACCTTAGTTAATACTGAAAATATAAAAAAACTGTATTTTTTTGTTTTTTAAATATTTTCCGTCATATTCCAGTTACATGCTGATGCGAGACTGCTGGTCCTTCAAGCCTGACGACCGGCCTTCCTTCGCCGAGCTGGTGGAGTACCTGGACAAGATCCTCACGGTCACTGCCAATCAGGAATACCTGGACCTCGGCCTACCCCAGTTGGACACTCCACCCTCTAGTTACGACGGCTCCTCCGACGAAGAGAGCGACAGCGAATTCCCGTTCATAAGCAATAATTAATCCCCATTCAATGGTGGAAAGGACCTAGAAAATCTATTCCAACTTACAGAAACGGTTGGCGGCTTAAAGCCATTCTTGCTATTAAATTACTCAAAAACGGTCGGCCGTCGGCCGCTCGAGTGAATGAACGGATGTTTGGACATCCGCTTGGTTTTGTGAAAAATCTTAGTAAAACTCGTTAATGAATGGAGGGGGTTAAAAAGATGGAAAATTGTTAACCCATACCTAACAATACAAAACGATGAAGTTGAAAAAGGTGAAGAAATTTACAAGAGCTACTTTGTTAGGAAAACAATCTACCGAGATAACCTTATCATTACTTTGGATTGGACTATGTTTTGGGCATTGTATCTATGAAGCTTTACGTTTTATTTTATAATGTATTTAAAAAATAATAACATGGACGATTTAAGTGATGCCTCATGCCCAGTGGATTTTTAGCATTATGTTCCTTCAACATAACATAACATATTCAATTATCTAAAAAAAAAGTAGTTTTCAGTAACCGTACAATAAAAGCATAAAGGTGATTGGGACACGGGAAAGGGACACGTGAAACGTCCTTGGAAGCAAAACAACACTACATTTCATACGTTGAGATTAATATTCCCACCTAAACGTCTCGTGTAAATATGTATACCTACGTCTCGTGTATATGTATTAAAAAAACAGTTTAGTTTAATTAACATAAGTTATTTATGACTGAGTTGTAATTTGTATAGCTGTTAATTTTTCAATTATGATTTGAGAATATATTTCGTAATTTTAAGGTATAGTATTATTGTAATTTGTTTGATAAGTCGAAATTTTACTGATACACTTTTTGTGTATTGAGAATAATTTTAATGACATCAAGCAGTACTGTTTCATTATTTATTTTGCCTTATTCGATTTAGTTAATAACCTGTTCTTATCATTACGGAATACGATTCGTGTTTCCTCTGACAGAGGAAAACGAACGACCGTTTAATATGATTTCTAGAGTACAAGATAATAAATAACTGGATATAAAGTTAAAATTAGGTATTGGAATAATCAATGCTGGCAATATTGTAAATAAGAATAGATTTATAAGTAAGGGTATTTATTATTTTCGCAAAAGAATGATTTCTGTGTAAATATGACCTATATTGTTGAAGAATCAAAGTATTTTATTTATTTCTATGTATACACCGCATCAGTTTATCACAATTAATAATTTAAATACCCATTTAAATCGATTTTGATGCAAGTAATAAGTGAACGAGGAGGAATTACCCATGACGTACTATTATAACTAGATATATACGTTCGTAGGTTCGTAGGTAAAGGAGGTAAAGGTATGTAATATATAGGATCTAGTCTGCAAATTAGCAAAGTAAAGGAATGTAAATATTTAAAATTCATTTTTTTAGTCTAATTACGGTCCGTATTATTCCTGTCTTTGGATCAAGAAGTACCTAGTAGGTACCTACTGTGAAAATTTGAAGACTGTAGCTCCAACCGTTTAGCTGTACAACCTGTGTGTCAGACAACGGACAGACAGACGCGTGAGTGACATAAATAGGGCTCCATTAGGGTATCCCTTTGAACCCTAAAAAGTAATATTTCATTGTTATCGACAAAAAAATATTACAATATTTTTTATAAATCTTGTATTGTCGATACATCGGTCACACAGTGGAAACATGAGAATGTATGCAAAAATGGAGCCCTTTTTATAACAGAATTAATAAACTGAAACTATTGATATTTAGGAAATAAAATAAAAGGTAGGTACATTATTAAAAAAACCAGGATAGCATTGAAGCCATAATCAACGAAAGAATTTATACGGACTAGGATAATGCATTTTACCACCAAATATTTTGTTGTATTGTCTTTGTACTTAAATATTGTTGTTAGGCTATCTATAGAATTAGAGAAATAAAACGTAGAACTACTTTTATATTTATTAAGGAATATCAATGAAATTGATTGTAAATATAGTGCCTATTATAATGTTTTGCATGAGGTACAGTCGGCATTGAATAGGAAAATTGTGTTAGTAATATTGCTCTGTTTAATCGGATTTTTTAAAATTATCCTTTGACATGTTTAAATATAAAAGTAAGGTACCTAAGCAAAATATGTCACTGTTGAAACCATGTGGTTTATAGATCTTAACAAAAAATATACCTAATAGGATTGAAAGGACAATTTAAAAGTTCAATTTGTTTCGCGTAGTGTAATAAAATTGAGCATAATAATTTGTTGTTGACGCTGTTATTTAGTTTTTCACCGACCGGTGTGGAGAGTCAACGCAGTGCGTTAAATTTTATTCTGCCAGCGATAATATACTCATATCATAGGTTTTAGGTACTCATTTTTTATCGCCGGCGGAAAAATCACACATTGCCTTACTTCGCCATTGTACGAGCAACTTCAGTTTCGCTGACCTTCCTTTACAAAATACATGCTAGCAATATACATAAATTGCATCTTTATGCTATTATGATGTGCGAGGATGGGTTTTTGTATTTTTTACACATTCGATTTCATATATTTGACACCTATATTATTACATAAAACCATGTTCTAAGCAAAGGCAATATTCAACAACTATGTATATTAACTAGTTTATTTTCAGGTCCCTGGATTATAAATACCTAGTAGGTCTGGGTGCAAACCTTACATTTTTATCATCGACCTGTAGGCTTAGTATAGGTTTTAAGCAAAACGATCGAAAACTATTCGATCACGTTAAACGAGTAAACTACTGACAATGCGTTTTCCGTTAACTTGCGAGTATGTTTTGGAACGTAACATTCGATTCGATTTGCGTTTACTCGAATTCGTTTTGGTGGTCACTACTGGAAACTAAAACAGCGAGTATAACATTTTGTTGCTAACCGATGAACGCGCGTATTTAAAACTCGGTGAGCGCGTTTGAAAATCGAATCGAATTTTCTTTATAATGCGAGTATAAGTTACTATTTTGACATTAACTTTGTAGTTTAAACGTAAACTTTGTAGTTTAGTTACTCACTTGGTGTTATGCTGGTGAAAGGGCGCGTTTGGGTGTTGAAATGAAAGTTTGTTTTTATCTTTAAACGAGCAATTCTTGTATATTTATTTATTTCGGGGATCTCGGAAACGGCTCTAACGATTTTGATGAAATTTGGTATTTGGGGGTTTTCGGGGGCGAGTAATCGATCTAGCTACATCATCATCAGTCGCTCCCCCAATGCTGAGGATCGTGACATGTCCCATTCTTGCCGACCAGACTCCCCCATTGGCTCCTGTCACCCGCCACAAGTGTGTGTGTCTTATTATTGCAATAATAGTGGGCAAAACATGTCTGCTAGTAATTTCTTTGCTTGGAACATTCGATTCTGTACAGGATCTAGTCTAGGTCATATCGAAATTAGGTAACAATACTGCTCAACCAAAGAAGCATTCATATTCCTTTATTAGGAGCTTCAGGAATTGACAAGCTTAAAAATAACTCTGCAAGTAAACTTGGAAGAAAAGGTTTGTGATCCTACCATACCAATGGTATATCACATGCTCATAATGTTGAGAATTACTTCATTGTTTTCACTTTACACCACCCATGGAAATAGAACACCTGTTTTACTGTACAGTCAACCAATTTGATTTCTAGGCCACTTCGTACCTTGTCACAGTGAAAATCAATATGAAAGCCGCTAGAGATCTTATATAATGTCACTGTGACAAGTTCCAAAGTGGCCCAGAAATCAAATTGGCTGACCGTACAAAACATTATCCATTCATTAAATGTGCAAATAGGCATTACTAAGATCTCCATACAAAATCATACAGCCCTCTTTATCGGTGGATCTTAAATATTGATTTAAAATAGCTTTGTTTTTATATATAATATAATATACCTCCCTTTTGTTTTGATCTTGCTTATTTGTATTTAAATCCAACTCAAAATTAACGTGACTTATGATTTAGGTGTGTGATATTCTTTGTATCATTAAGAATGTAATAATTTTAGCTAATGTAATTAATATCACCATAATATGTTATAATATAATAGGTGAATGAAAGAAATGAAATAAAACATGTTTGTAACATACATTAATTTTAATTCATCGATCTTACAAACAAGCGCTGAAGATATCCAATACAGTATCATAGTTAGACCGGGGCCCTACTTATGCCACAAAACTTTACAGCCATAGAATTTTACTAACATGTCCATTTTTCTATGGAACCTACATTACAAAGGTATATTCACTTTATTGCACATCTCAAAAAACAAACCACCTTCAAATTGTATACCAAAACCTCCAGAAGGTAACTACTGCACTTCTGAAAATTGTAATAATGGATGCACTTCCTTTGTGAGACGGGGTAATGTATTCTGTCATATTGCTGTCCGGTAATGCTGGTTGGTTGACAGGTGCCTGGGAGTGTGGTAATAATCCTGCTTTTCTAACACCTGGTAGGTATGCCGGTAACAGCCCGTATTACAATAATTTGAAGTTATTTTTTTCTCAACATTCATATTGTGGGCCGGGCCTCCGCCGTTTATTGTATTGTTCTTGAAATTACTCCAAACTTTTTCCACAATTAGCCTTCCTCTGTACTCATTTTTGTATGCACTTAACTCTGCCGTCACTGCCGTCAGCTTCTATCGCGGGTTTACTTATGTCACTATGTCTGAAAATTAATTACACCATTTAATTAACTGTACTACGATCGCAGAATTATACGATAAGATCACTTATTCTACTGTAAGTACTTAAAATGCAATACAATTTATTTCGTAACGTAAGGTTACACACGTAAGGTTACTTTACTTACTTCTCCAAAATTTGCGTGGCACTTGTTATCATATCATCTTGTTTTCTTGTGAAGAATGTGTAAATATTATTGAAATTTGTTTATTCGTTCGACAATGTTATTTAAAAAGTAAATTATACGTAAAAGGGCGCTCGGGGCCGCGCGCATATTTATTTACTTTTCACTTCGCATCTTCCTTCGCACGCAACTAGCGGTTGACATGACAGCGACACTAGCGACAGGCGAGTTTCTTATATCCTTGTCACTCTTGCACTTAGACATGAAATAGCATCATAAGAGATATAACCCGATCAAATGTAGTGCTCGCAACGTGCTAATACGTTTCGTGCTTATTCGTACTTTGTAATATAGTCGCGTGTCATTCCAAGGCAGCCAACATCCAACACAAAAGTTAACTTAAACCAATTCGAGTAAACGCAAATCGAATCGAATGTTACGTTCCAAAACATACTCGCAAGTTAACAGAAAACGGATCGACAGTAGTTTACTCGTTTAACGTGATTGAATAGTTTTTGATGCTGTTTCATGTCTAAATGCAAGAGTGACAAGGATAAAACCACCTGTCACTGTCATGTCAACCGCTTGTTGTTTGTTGCACAGTGAAAAGTGAAATATGCGCGGGGTCCCGAGCTTTAGTATAATTATTAAATAACATTGTACAATATTTACACATTCTTCATAAGAAAACAAGATGATATTAATGGTATCAAGTGCCAAATTCGGCAAATTTTGGAGATGTAAGTACCTAGCTACTGTACTGTAACCTTAAGTCTCCTTACGTTACGAAATAAATTGTATTGCATTTTAAGTACAGTAGAATAAGGTGATCTTATCGTGTAATTCTGTGATCGTAGTACAGATAATTGAATGGTGTAATTAATTTTCAGACATGGTGATAAAGTAAACCCGCGATTGAGGCTGACGGCAGAGAAAAGTGCATACAAAAATGAGGAAGGTTAACTAATTGTGTAGTAAAAGGTGTAAGAAGTGAAAAAGTTTGGAGTAATTTCAAGCAAAATACAAAAAATCAGCAAAATTTAACAAATCCATTCGAGGAACTGGTGGAGGGTAGAGGCCCGGCCCACAATATGAATGTTGAGAAAAAAATAACTTCAAATTATTGGAATACAGGCTGTTACCGGCATACCTACCAGGTGTTAGAAAAGCAGGATTATTACCACACTCCCAGCCAGGCACCTGTCAACCAACCAGCATTACCGGACAGCAATATGAGAGAATACATTACCCCGTCTCACAAAGGAAGTGCATCCATTATTACAATTTTCAGAAGTGCAGTAGTTACCTTCTGGAGGATTTGGTATACAATTTGAAGGTGGTTTATTTTTTATTTGAGGTGTGCAATAAAGTGTATTTGTATACCTTTGTAATGTAGGTATATAACTATCTAATGTGGGCTATGACGGGAGAAAATAGTACCTGTTTCCATAGAAAAATGGACATATTAGTAAAATTCTATGCCGGTAAAGTTTTGTGGCATAGGGCCCTGGTCTAACTATGATACTGTATTGGATAACTTCAGCGTCTGTTTGTAAGTTTGATGAATTAAAATGTATGTTACAAACATGTTTTATTTCATTTCTTTCATTCGCCTATAACATATTTTGTTGATATTAATTAAATTAACTAAAGTTATTACAATTTAGCTTAAGGTATTACATTGTTTTTGTAGGTATCATGTATTCAGCCATGATAAAGGCATGCAAATGTTTTACAAATGAATGAGTAGGTACCTAAGTATACAATTTATTATATTATAATAAACAATTGAAATTAGGAATGAAATAACATGTCAAAATTAATTACTATAGTACATTACTTACCAAGGGCGATAAAACAAAGAATGTCTCAGATCGCAGGTATTTTACGCCCGAGCCGAAGGCAAGGGCGATAAATATGCGATCTGAGGCTTTCTTTATTATCGCCCGTGGTAAGTACAAAATTTTATGTCACCCCCTGGCCAGGAAGTAGGTTTTTTCGCGCGCGGAGCGTGCGATAATGGCCACTTTATGGCCAGGTGTGACATAAAATATATTATAATCATTTAAGTCTATAGTGTTCGAGATAATAACAGACCCAATAAAACACTTTTCCATAAGCAGCAGCAAAGCAAGTACTTTAGCTTTCTCCAGTCCTCAGGTAAGCGGTTATAGACCTCAAGGCACATGTTGAAAACATTGCGTCTATATATGGCCTTCACTATCACACACATAAATCATAAGTCACATTAATTTGAATACAAATATAGCAAGTTCAAAACAAAAGGCATAGGTATATATATATAAGGTACCTAAATAACTGTGTATATACATACTTAAATAATAACAATATGTATAATGTATAAAATTGACATAATAATGTAATAATTTGTTATATATACTGTTGTAATAATTATTGACCTGTAAAATACAATGTTTTATCAATAAATATATGAATATGAATATGAATAACCCCGAAAACCCCTACATAAATTTCATCAAAATCGTTAGAGCCGTTTCCGAAATCCCGGAAATATATAAATATATATAGATAGAAACAAGAATTGCTCGTTTAAAGATATAACATAATTAGATAAGATAAGTAGGTATTATAGGCACAAAGTAAATAGCGGCGGCGCGCCGGAGCAGAGAGTCCGCTCAGTACAAATACAAAGTGCCATTTTCGTCGCACGCACAAAGACGTAACATTTACATGCATTCTCGGTTGATCTCGGCATGTACTATTACTTATTCTGTGGCAATGCTTAGTCGCGACTGTCGCGAGTGCTAGTTGTGTGCGCGTTGATCACTTGACGTCCCCGCCGCCTACGTAGTAGGTACTTTGCGTACTTTGTGTCACGTACGTCAAAATGAATAACCGATATTACTTAATACTTATTACAGTTGGAATGTAATTTATTGTTTAAATACAACAAAAAACTGTGCCTACTTTCTTAAAATTTTGAAACGATATTGAAAGGTACTTAAATAAAACGGTTTTCTCGTTTTGGTAGTAGGTACAGTACCTAGGTAGGCAGGTAATTTTTTGAAACTAGCCGCTTTGATAACGACGATCAACCATTACACATTCATCTTATCGTTCGCTGGTAAAACGACAGTGTTTAAGTACTATGGTTTAGTTAAGTAGGTACCTAATTAATTAGTTATATTCTTTGTTGGCGCTCTCGACTAGGGTTGCCATTGCCAACTTATGTGCTTCGATTTGCGGGACATTTGTTGTAGAATTGCGGGACTTGGCTAAAAAATGCGGGACTCGCTCACTCTATCAATATTGTTAACTTATAATTGTCAAGTAGGATACATTATTTATTCTCGCGAAATATACTTTCTTAGTGGATGATTTCCGAGCTAAAGTTATCCTATTACGAGTACGTTCCTCCGGGAGCGGGATAGAAATTACTTGTTTTCATTTATCGAAGTTGTGCACTCTTTCCTGAAATGAAACAAAATGTTCGCTCCAGTTCTTATAATTCTGCCGAGGTCTGAAAACGGGACAATTGGCGTCCCGCACGCATCCTTTGCGGGACGCATCGTCCAGGGTGCTGGAAACGGGACGTCCCGCCTGAGGCGGGACGGTTGGCAACCCTACTCTCGACCGCCGCCGAACACAAGTCACAACTCGCAGCGGGTCACGCATCAATTTATTAGGGTTCCGTACCCGAAGGGTCAAAACGGAACCCTATTGGTGTCGCCCAGACGTCCTTCCGTCGTAATAAATATTACGTATATTTTAACAACAAATACTAATATATTGATAAATCATATTTTTGAGGTTGATTCGGAACCCTAAATGTGCGAGGTCCGACTCGCACTTGGCCGGTTTTTACCAAGATACGCTGGTTCATATTTAAATGTCATGTTGAAGAATTTTTAATATACCTACTCCTTTTTATTATTTAAAATTCAGAATCAATACAGAAGCAACCCTGTGAGTCGGGCAAGTTTAGGTATGTATTTTCAAGAACGGCGGGAACGGACCTTCCTTTTTATTATATTTTGTGGTATAGGTGAAAAACTTAAGTAAATGACCTGTTGTATGTGTGAGTAATGTGTGCGAATAGATATTCCATTTTTGAAATTTGTAATATGGTTTGCAAACTCATTATTTGCTTCAAATAAAAACTATAGACGACGCATGAAAAACAACCTAATGAAGCTATCAAAAACCATCATGTAAACACACGCTCACTCACACATATACAAACCAAAACCAAGCGCTCTTCAGTACATGACAAGACGCTGTCAGTTACGTAAGTTCAAAAAACATTAAATGATGGTCTACTGCACAATGAAAGCATGTAAAAATTATATCAGGACGGCTAATAAAATGAATAACGTAACTTACCTGCCACTTGCAACTGTTAAAATAATACTTAACTCAAAATATTGTTTTTCGGTTGACATTGGTTGACGTAATGTGACGCGCTAGTGATAGCAGAGTATGATTTTTATTAACCCCCCAAGTAGCGAACTGTTTATGAAGATCGTATACGATTGCTATAATAATAAAAGTTCAAGTCGGCTGCAGCTGATCTGTTTTTGTTACATTCTATATTAGGGTGTCCCTTATTTTACGTTTTTCATAATAGTTATTTGTTATACAAGGGTGCAAAGTTGTATTTTAACCGCGAGTGTGGAATTGGAACACGAGCTAGCGAATGGATTCTAGGGTTGAACCACGAGCTAGCGAATGGATTCTATCGTTGAACCACGAGCGAAGCGAGTGGTTCGAAAATAGAATCCTGAGCGAAGCGAGTGGTTCAAAATTAGAATCCTGAGCATAGCGAGTGTTGCAACACACGAGGTAAAATAACTTTGCAGCCGTGTGTAACACAAATCTTTTCACCTCACTAAAGCGAGGAAATAGACAAAGGAAAAACAAAAGTAAAACAATAAAAAAAATTGGGTTTCTTCCAATTTTTCATTTCATTAAAATAGAAAATAAAAACAAATTTGAACAAAAAAACGCAAAAAAAAATTAAGCAAAATTCAAAAACAAATGCTAAAGTAAACAAATATAAAGCAAAATTGCGTGAAAAATTAATTACTTTCAATTCAAATAAAAATATAATTTGAAATCTTTATTAGTCGAAATCGAGTATAATCACGATTTTATTGCAAAAAAATTTTTTCCAACTTAAAATTCAGAATAAATGTTAAATTTGAAATCCCTATCCCTTAATTAGTCGAAATCGAGTATAATGACGATTTTTTGCAAAAATTTTTTTTTTGCTTAAAATTCAAAATAGTTATGAAATTTGTAATCCTTATCCTTGAATTAGTCGAACTCGAGTATAATGACGATTTTTTGCAAAAAAAAAAATTTTTTGCAGCAAATTTAAAATAAATATAAAATTTGAAATCCTTATCCTTGAATTAGTCGGAATCGAGTATAATGACGATTTTTTGCAAAAAAAATTTTTTTTTGCTTAAAATTCAAAATAAATATAAAATTTGAAATCCTTATCCTTGAATTAGTCGAAATCACAAACCAAATATTAAACTAGACTTAAAGAGTGCACGTACTTCGCGTGCCAAAACTTCGCGAAATTCGCGAACTTCCGCTCAGTCGTGCTCATGACGTTGTAAGTGTCAGACGTCCGTTGCTATACTACAAAATGTGTTATTGCGCTGTTAAATTGCAGAAACTTCACATCCAAAGTTAATCGAGTTAAAGCTGACGTTTCTTTTCATACGTAAGTTAATCTCTTATTAAAATTGGCTTTATTTAATTTATAAACAATTATTTTCAATTTGAAGAGGTGCCCTGTCGTTTATACTAAGATAATCGAAAACAATATGTATTTTACTAGGACGCATTTCCATTACGGCTTCTGTACTAAGCTATAATGAAGGCAGCATTTTATAGCCCGCAATGGATAGTGCAGCTCGTGGCTCAGCGGCGCCGGGTACCGCTTGCGGTATCTAAGGTTAAGCAACGTGGGCAGCGGTCAGGACTTGGATGGGTGACCGCTTTGAGTGGTTACTGACTGAGCGCTCCCGTGCTTTGGAAGGCACGTTAAGCCGTTGATCCCGGTTGCTGTCTACGGCAGCAGTCGTTAAGCCAAGTTGGAGGCCTTCGGGCGGTTTGAGAACTTCTAACAGTCAAGTTGCCCACTCACTTGACAAAGCCTAATCCCAATAAGGTCTAGTTTGAAGGTCAGATGGCAGTCGCTTCCGTAAAAAATAGTGCCTACGCCAAAATCTTGGGATTAGGTAGCGGACCCCAGGCATCCTTCAGGATGCAACTGTACTGGGATAACGCTAGGAGGATAATGATGAATGGATAGTGCAGCTAGCGATACTTTCGTTAAAATCAAGTTGCGTGGTATAAGCGACGACCGGACAGAAAATGAGAATTTCTGTCGATTTAACGAAGTAGTATTGTACGCTGCGATTTTTGATGCAGTATCGCTGTAACATTCGATTCTGTTGGATTTTGGTGACCAACTAATAATTGTGTGTTGCGTTGCGTTGCAATTAAATATCTATAAAGTTTTAGCTTACCTAAGTATCAACTTAGAAATTCTGTAAGTAGGTACTATGTTAATTATGTTATTCAATTTAACATAAACAAAATATTTCAGTTTTCCAATTTTGTTTGATGGTGGCATTAAACCTGTTCAAATAATGTCCAATATCTCGGACCAATGTGATTTTATAAAAGAAATCGGATGACTTTATTCAGTGTTCATCCAATAGCGATATTTGATTGACATAGTTGGTTCTTTATACATATTGAGGGTGTTTGTTACATTTATCTATAAATAAGGTTAGGTACATATTAAAATACGTAAAGTTGGTATTTTAAAAAATTGGTATTTCGTACATAGGTATTTTGATAATAGGTATCAATTTTAGGTATTTTAATATGTAACCATAAATAACTTCAATGGAATTGCTTAGATATCAATTCCATTGAAGTTATTTATCCAATATCGACATCGGCCGCGCAGCACCTTTGAATCGATTCAACGCACTTAGTACCTAGTGTTTCACATCACTAAAGTGGTCTTGTGACGTCACAGTAGGTACGACGAAATCGGCACGGTTGGTTCTCATACAAATCGAGGTGCTTATTACGTCTATTTTAATATTTGGTTTGTGGTCGAAATCGAGTATAATGACGATTTTTTTGCAAAAAAAAAATTTTTTTTAGGTCAAAATTCAAAATAATGATAAAATTTGAAATCCTTATCCTTAAATCAGTCGAAATCGAGTATAATGACGATTTTTTACAAAAAAATATTTTTTTCGACTTAAAATTCAAAATAAATGTAAAATTTGAAATCCCTATCCCTAAATTGGTCGAAATGGAGTATAATGACGATTCTTTGAAAAAAAAATATATTTTTTTGCTTAAACTACAGATAATTATAAAAAAAAATTAATCCAAAATAAATATAAAATCTGAAGTCCAAGGACTGATTTTTTTCACACCACCTGAAAAAAAAATCAGATGGGCGAAAATTGTCCTGGCTGTTTTGTGTCCACCCACACTAACCGATATCGTATCCGATACGAATCTGACCGATATCGGATCGGATAGTGTGAGCACTAAGCAGTTTTCCAAACATTTTTATCGGTAATGAATCCTACACCGATATTGTATCGGATAGTGGGATCACGGCCTTACATGTTATTATGTGAAAAAAGTAACTAGGAACACGTTCGGATTTCAAAATTACTTTGCACACATGTGGATAAAATGCAGTTTTGCTATCTGTTTTTAAAGAATAAAAAAGGGTTTTTCCTAGCTAGTGAGGTGAAAATTAATAAAGCATACCCCCTAAATTGCTTTATTTTATTCCAAAACACTGAAAATAAATTTCATTTCATTACTGTAACTGTAACCCGAGCCGAAGTTAATGCGACTCATACCTACAATGTATGAAAATGGCCAATTTTTTTTCTTCTTATTTCTTTATTTTCATATCAATCTTATATAATACAAACATCACGGTTGATGTAACGTTAAAAATCACCCCAATTATGGGGACTTTTTCCTTCTAGTGGCCACACTCACATTCACACATCTTTACAAAAGTGGCTTCATTTTGTTGTTCGTGACGTTCCGTCTATATTTTTTATTTGGTCTGAGATTTGCTTATGCGTTTTTTTTTGCAAACTGTACACAACTACATTACAACAGGTCATTTTAGTTAAGTTTTCTACCTACAGGTTTTCTTATAGTACCTACAGGATCGAATGTTCCAAAGCAAAGAAATTACGAGCAGACAGGTTTTGCGCACAATTATTGCAATAATTCCTATAAAACCGGCCAAGTATCCACACCAAAAACACTATCCAATACCTTAAATCAAAAAAGTCGTATCTTCATAGGGAAGTCACGGCACTTACGTCCTTTTGTTTGGGCAAGACGTTATTCAGTGCAATTTTCGTTGAAAGTATTTATTATTGTACACCACCTCAATTTTTGTCAGGTTTTTAAACTTCATAGTTTGGAAATTGAAGGGGGGGGTACATTTTGTACAATTTGTACGACTTTGGGAGCTAATATCTCACCAACGATTGACTTAAAATGGAAAACTTTCTTAGTAACCTCGATTATAATTTTTAAAGGCCTATCCAAAAATACCCCACACAACTACTTGCATTGAAAAAAAAATTTCGTCCCCCTGTTTCGTTCGTCGTTTCGTCGTCATGTATGGGGTGCCCCCCCTAAAATATTTTTTTTCCTAATTTTTTCATCACATTTATGTAGCGGTTCATAGTATACATCTTCCTACCAAATTTCATAATTGTAGTACTTATTCTTCAAGTAAACCGGCTGTGACATACGGACACAGACAGACAGACAGACAGACAGACGTGACGAAACTATAAGGGTTCCGTTTTAGCCATTCTGGCTACGGAACCCTAAAAAACAAAGTTTCTACACCCAAACGCGCCCTTTCACCAGCTAAACTAAAAAGTTTACGTTTAAACTACAAAGTTAATGTCAAAATAGTAACTTATACTCGCATTAATAAGAAAATTCGATTCGTTTTGCAAACGCTCTCACCGAGTTTGAAATACGTGCGTTCATCGGTTAGCAACAAATGTTATACTCGCTGTTTTAGTTTCCACTAGTGACCACCAGAGGCGCTGTTCACGTTTTCATACATTTTGAGACAAAACGCAAACGCGTTCGAATTAGTTAATGTTTCGAAAAAAACTTATACTAGAGCTACTGCAGTGCGATTACGGAACGTTTTCGACCGTTCGTAAGGTAAATCTAAATGTCAAATCCCATACTAAAAATGTCATAAGGCTGGCCGCAGACGCACGTAATTCAGAACGGAATCGGAGGGGCGGGGAGTTGAAGCCTCTCGCTCTTAGAGGGAGAGGCTTCAACTCCCATCCCCTCCTATTCCGTTCTGAATTCCGTGCGTGTGCGGCCGGCATAAAATATGCCTACCGTGCGTTCGAAAAGTTAAAGCCTTATCACACTACCCTATCGGTAGGGCTCTACTCGAGGAGGTGAGTTAAACTATCTCGCTCTAATGAGTCCCGTCCCCCAGTTAGGGCCCCACCGATAGGGTAGTGTGATAAGCCTTTTACGTGATTATCCCGCTGCACACAGAGGTCGATAGGTACAGTGAATATGCGTCATTTTATGACTGCGCATAGGCACATGCCATGCGGTCAGGGCATATTGAAACTATTAACGTGTTGATCGTTTTCCGTTTAATATGGTTTTACTTGTAATTGATCATCATCAATTGGTCTTGTAATCATTTGACTTTAATCCACAAATTCAAAAAACCAAAAATAAACATGTTATGTCAAATACATAATATACTCGTACGTACAGTTGCCGGCAAACATCTTGAACCTAACCTTGAGTGCGCAGTAGCGTGATTTGTACGTAAATCGGCTACTCCGCACTCAAGGTTAGCTTCAAGATGTTTGCCGGCAACTGTAGGTACTGGTACCTATATAGTAAAGTTTTAACACGATGAAAATAAATAATTATAAGAAAACAAATACAATAATTGGGTTTTTGACAATTATGTGACATAATAAAATATGTTTTGTATATTTTGTTAGAAATGTTAGATCTTGAGGAAATGTAGAAAACAATATATGTTGTACGCATACTGAATATATAAACTACGTAAACGAACACTTTGTTTTATTATCTACTTTGACTACTTTGGCAATAATGGATACGGTAGGAGAGAAGAGACTGCTGTTGAGGACGATTGAGAATAAATTAAAATCAAATTAAATCAGGTAGAGCCTTAGTGTGGGACGCGACGTGCATCGATACGTTTGCCGCGTCCCACATCCAGGCGACCCGTTCACAAGCCGGCGCTGCAGCTGACCAGGCCCAAATCATCAAGCGTCGCAAATACTCGTCGCTAGTAAAAGACTACGAGTTTGCGGCGCTTGCGGTAGGAGACCTTGGGACCCTGGTCAGCGGACATGAAGGCATTCAAGAGGGCCCTATCGTCACGGCTGATCCGCAGTTCTGGGGATCCTAGAGCTGGCGCATACCTCTCACAACGCGTTGCCCTTGCAATACAGAGAGGTAAAAATGCCGCCAGCATAACGGGAACCATGCCGCAGTCGGAGCTGTTGGAGGGGATATTCTTTTTATAACTGTCAGATTTTAGTTTGTTATTTATAATTTTTATAAATTTAGGGTTAGTTATTTTCTTTCTTTTACTTACTGTATATAGGTAATGTATTTTCTTGTAACCCTATATTACCTATGTTTCCTATAGTAAATAAATTTAATTCATTTTATTTCGACCAACTAGGATCATACAAATACATTAGTTCATATAACAAATTTAGAGTAATTGACAAATTTAGATAAAAATAATTGACTAATTTATAATTAACAATAGAAATAAAAAAAAAAAAATTCCAATACAATAGAATAGGAGGGGGAATATATACTCCAGCATATTATAGAAGCATTATCTTATATGCCATGACAATTACTTAAAGAAAACATAACCATTGTGGTTTTTGAACCATAATGGAATGAATGAGAGGCCGAGGAAGACGGAGACGTTTATAAATCAAGCCAAGGAGATAGTCAATGTAATGTCGTATCAAGTGCCGTATCAACAAAATAAAATTGTATACTAAGAAACGAATAAACAAGCGAAATTAAAATATTAATTTACAACCAAATGAGGAAACTGTAGGATTAAGGAAAACTTGGTAATTGCATTACAACTAAGTACCTATTTAGTTCTCCGTTGGTCTGTGTTGAGTTCAGAAGTGACTATTGACACTTGAGCAGCAGTAAGTACGGTATTATTAAATCGTTTATTATACTTTTTTTATAGCTTCAGAAATTTCCAGTAAAATTATAAGCCTTAAAACTACAGTAACCGCTAATTATTATATTTCTGTGTGCCTTCTGGTAAAGGCCTCCCCCAGCCTCCTCCATTCATTCCTGTCTGTGGCCACTCTGGTCCATGTCCTGCCGGCCATATCTACAATCTCGTCATCCCATCTTTTATGAAAATAATCAGGAAAAACGCAAAGTGATTTATTTACTACGAGTAGGTATCGATTTTTTACAAGCTACTTATATACTGATTTGCAATATTCATGTATGTAATAAGGCTACAGTTGTATATATTGCATGCAAATTCAACCACTTACGCGCTGATATCAGGTTAAATGTTCAACAAAACAATGTTTTCTTTTGTTATTTTCGCTGGGAGAGGACGGGTTTTAAGCAAGATATTTATGAAAGTTTATATAGGTACTTATTATCATCAACATCATAGCCCGATGATGGAGATGGAAAGTGGCCACATGAAGCTCCTAAATGTATACCGTCATCTCATTTAGATTGTGCAAAATAAAATAACCACTGACGGAAATAAAACTTATCTCTTTAATGAATATTTTGTCAGGACTTATATAATAGTACATTACTTACCAAGGGCGATAAAACAAAGAATGTCTCAGATCGCAGGTATTTTACGCCCGAGCCGAAGGCAAGGGCGATAAATATGCGATCTGAGGCTTTCTTTATTATCGCCCGTGGTAAGTACAAAATTTTATGTCACCCCCTGGCCAGGAAGTGGGTTTTTTCGCGCGCGGAGCGTGCGATAATGGCCACTTTATGGCCAGGTGTGACATAAAGCATATTAAAGGCAAGATATGAATGCTAATATCAAATCGAACTCGTTTGTTTTTCGTTTGTATTTCTATACCCTAAAACGTAAGTATTAACTGATCTCATTTTTATTATATTTTAGG
Organism: Cenopis cana; assembly: GCA_951800055.1. Classification (NCBI taxonomy): domain Eukaryota; kingdom Metazoa; phylum Arthropoda; class Insecta; order Lepidoptera; family Tortricidae; genus Cenopis; species Cenopis cana. The sequence goes on from OX637472.1 coordinate 13,795,086, forward strand.
AATCTGTGATGAAAAATGTTTGGCTTAAATAAAAAAGTGGGGGCATCCGAGGCTCTCTTCACCAATGTACTCATCTTTGGAACTATTTTATCCGGTCTCGCAAAAGTAACATATGATTCATGTAAGTACATATTACCAAATCAAAAAAACGCCAGTATTGTACTGCCTTAATTTTTGTAGGTTTTAGATAAATTGAAGTGGGACGTAAACAAAACTGACAGGGAAGGAGCAATACAACACCTTAAGAGACTCTCGCTAGATAGCTGGGTCAAGGTTCTTTAAGGTGTGTTATGCAAACATTGCAAACTCATGGTAAGGGTGTACGTGTGCATAGTCCGGAGGTTAGGGAAATGCTCTGACGCTTAGGCCCCGTCTCGCTGCCGGCGGCAGCGGCGGCAGTATCCTAGGTTAGGTTTTTATATAATGATATTATCCTAGATAAGAGTGTGCATATTGTGATCCCGACTAAAGCGCCACCAATTGCCTAAGTTAGTAACTATTATCTTGGATACACGTGACTTACAAAAAGTGCACCGCCGCTGGAATGGAACCCGGATACATTTACTCTGATGGCAATATGCTTCACCACAGGGCCACGAGTTTGTACGCATCGAACTTTTAAATACCTTGTTTTTTTCGCTGGAAGAGGAGTGTCTGCCATTGCTCAATTTTTTTATAAGAGAACCGAACGCTCTGATTGGCTGATTAGGCTGTCGATGTGTTTTGTGATTGGTGGATTCAATGTGGTGAAGCATTTGGATTGGTCAATTTAAAATGTTTTGGAATCAAAAATATGTATACATGTTAGCCCTCGGGCGATATGGCCCACTTTAAACCCGCTTCTCAGGTCAAATATGACCTACTTTCAGAGTATGAGGAATGAAAAGGTTTTAAAGTAACGAGTGGACATGTGGACAACTACGGATCTCTACCTACTGACTTTGTGGTGTTTGCTTGCGGGTATATTTTATATACCTATCGTAATTTTAGTTTCAGGTACGAACAAACTAACGATATTATCTGGTGAAAACTACGGGGTGAAGATAGAAGTGAACAAAAGTAGTGATATTTCCGCGGCTTGTGGCAGGTTGGGGTGCTTTAACATGTCCAACGTCACGTTCGAAATAGAACGACGACAAGGTAAGTATTTAATATTCATCATTTGTACCAATTTTAAACCAATCAAAACCTAGATTTATCTAATTACTACTCGAAAGTTGTACAAGCTTTATTCAGACATGTCAATTCAGGTTTGATTTTGCACAAATAACAAAAAAAAACCGGTCAAGTGCGAGTCTGACTCGCGCACCGAGGGTTCCGTGCAAACTATCAATTATCGCATGCCATCCAATCCAACACAAGATGTAAAAAAAGGGTATTCCCCTTCACACAATGAGACGGTCCATCACAAAAGGGCCCTTTTATGGCACTTTCTACTTTCGTAGATATCAGATATAGATACTTTTTTGTCGAGTCAATTTTTGGAAATTTAAAAAAACAAACTTTTTATCAATTATTTCGTATTTTACTGCGACCGTTTTTCCTCTACAGGTCGCATTTCTCAACCGATTCTCGTGAAATTTTGTGAGCAGGTTCTATGACTACATAGAATTTATTTATCAAGTAAATTTTTGTAAATAAATATATATATTTTTTGTCGATGGCTGTTCTCCTCTACAGGTCGCATTTATCAACCAATTTTCGTGAAATTTTGTGAGCAGGTTCGGTAACTCTGTAGAATTTTTTATCGCGTCACTTTTTGGAAATTTAATAACACAATTTTTTTATCATTGATTTTGTGTTTCTGCGACCGAATTTCGATTTGTTCACCTCTAAGGGTTGCATTTCACAAGCGATTCTCGTAAAGTATTGTGAGCAGGTTCTTTGATTTGATAGAATATTTTTGTCACATAGTTTTGGACATGTCATAGTTTTGGAAATTAAAAAAACACTCACGCGAGGTCTACAGCTCACAGAGCCACTAGTTTTAGACTGCTGCAAATCAGGATAAATACTAAAACAGCCAAACAATATACGAAAAGAGCAATTTTACGGCAATTGGGAATGGATGAAAATATCAGAAGTGCTTGATTTTTTTTCTGGTGATAGGAATAACCTCCCTAAGCACCAGAAAAAAGTTCCAGATTTTTTCATAGGGCCAGTGATTTTTGAAAAATAAACATATTTTCCTCCCGCGCTTTCTGGGCCCTGCACGGCACTATAACACTATCCTTGGTCCATCATTAACTTTAAAAAAATATCTGTGGCAAATTGACATAGACAATGACATTGACGGGTCTCCAATGACAATGACAAATAAGGTTATGTTTGTGAGGAGACCTGTCAATGTCAATTTGCCACAGATATATTTTTTAAATTATATGATGGACCAAGGATAGTGTTATAATGCCGTGCAGGGCCCAGAAAGCGCGGGAGGAAAATATTTTTATTTTTCATAAATCACTGGTCCTGTGAAAAAATCTGGAACTTTTTTCTGGTGCTTAGGGAGGTTATTCCTATCACCAGAAAAAAAATCAAGCACTTCTGATATTTTCATCCATTCCCAATTATTGTAATTTCTGGTAGGTATTTGCTAGTAATACAGCGAACTTTATGTAATTGTCTTATACATCTAATACTAGTGTTAACCATAAATCTCACATTACCTCGATGAATTTAAAAAAACCGGTATCTATTAAAAACGGCAAAAACATCATGTGTATTGTATGGGAGCCCCTTAAATATTTATTATATATTCTGTTTTTTAGTATTTGTTGTTATAGCGGCAACAGAAATACATCATCTGTGAAAATTTCAACTGTCTAACTATCACGGTTCCCGAGATATAACCTGGTGACAGACGGACAGACAGACAGGCGGACAGAGGAGCCTTAGTAATAGGGTCCCGTTTTACCCTTTGGGTTGGGAATCCTAAAAAGAGTATATTTTAATCGCATCTATTTTCCACAGGAACTGACGGCTTGTTGCAAAATACGACAGTAAAATTTATGGAGGACGTGAAGATCGACTGCAAAATTGATTCTGCTTCCGAAAACAATAATATGATATACTGGGTCGGCGCTAGAAAAAACAAATTTTTCGATAACACCAGCTACTTCTCTATAGAGGGATACTTTTATGAGGTACTCGTATACAACAAGTCAAATACCTACCAGTCGCGTCTAATCTAAAAGATTTCAACGAGAAGTGTTCTCATTGCAATTCGCTATTTGACAGTCGTAAAGATAATAGTACATTACTTAACAAGGGCGGTAAAACAAAGGATGTCTCAGATCGCAGGTATTTGACGCCCGAGCCAAAGGCAAGGGCGATAAATATGCGATCTGAGGCTTTCTTTATTACCGCCCGCGCGTAAGTACAAAATTTTATGTCACCCCCTGGCCAGGAAGTGGGATTTCCCGCGCGCGGAGCGTGCGGTAATTGCCGCTTTATGGCCAGGTGTGACATAAAATAATTAATGTGTTGGATTCAGTAGCTTATTGAAGGTTTACAATACTCATACAATAGGTTTTGTGCTTTAAAATTATTTGAAAATATTTTATGTTTGAAAAATAAATTAAGAGTTTTTTTATCTGTGGATTACAAAAACCGAAACGCGTGTGACGTCACATTTCCACGTTAAGGTTTAATTCCGCAGCAGACCGCAACTGCACTTACTGCACGTTACGTTTCTCCGCGCTCCAAATTGAACCGTAACGGTATTCGTAAAAAGCTCTATTTAAAATGAGCGGAGAAGTGTCGCAGCAGCACATGCCGCTCACTCGAAATTGGGACTTTTACAGTACAATTTGGAGTGCGGTGTAACATGCAGTTGCCGTCTGCTGTCGGCTGCGGAAGTAAACCTTTAGTTGTTTATGAAGTGTGACGTCACAGTCACGTGATCGCCTGTTTTCGAGCGAAATTTAAATTATTTTAAGAGAAAAAAAATATTTCATAGAAATTAAGCTCTTTGGGGGGAAAAGATAATTGTTGCAGGTATAAAATAAACCTACGTATAATTTAAAATAATTTCCGAAAACTGTCAAGTAGCCAATTGTAATCACGATAATAAATATTATTGATTTCAGAACTATACAGCGGTGAATAAGAGAAACCAGCTTAACCTACAAAATGTATCTGGTTACGAAGACAGATACTACGCGTGTATTCTGTTCCAGAAGAACAAAGCAGTGATCGAATACTCTTATCTCCATGTGGATGGAGGTAAGTAATAATAGTAACGTAAACCATATTTTCAAATAGTATAAAATACGAGTCGAGAGTTTTAAGTGTGTGCGTTTTCCATGCGAACTTATATTTTAATCGCTGAAAATGAGCTCTTATGATAATAGTGTAAAATCTATAAAAAATATCATAATAAATTAACCGTAAGAGGTGGTTAAGGCGGCGAGGGTCCTGGACCATGAAGCATCTAAGATAGGTCTCAGATCAACTATAAGAAAACCGGGTTCCTTCACATGAAACGATATAGGAACACTGGGCACGCGCATCGCGAATGTCTTTATGTTGAAGGTTGAAGGTGGCGTCTACCAGGGCGTTGATAAATTTCGTTCTTGGGCTGTACTATTACTGATACAAACACTAAAGAGGAGGAGATTAGTATCCGCATCCAAAACACTACGATGCAGCGCAGCTCCCCACAAAGTCTTGGTGTCAAGGCTTCTTAGCAGAGCTACGAAGATGAGGATATAAAAAGCCGTCATAACTTATGACTCATAACGCCCATACATGAGGTATAGCTGCGAAAGCCTGGACACTAACACAAAAAAGCCGGCCAAGTGCGAGTCGAACTCGCGCACGAAGGGTTCCGTACCATTATCTGTAAAAACGGCAAAAAAACACGTTTGTTGTATGGGAGCCCCCTTAAATATATATTTTATTCTGTTTTTTAGTATTTGTTGTTATAGCAGCAACAGAAATACAATATTTGTGAAAATTTCAACTGTCTAACTATCACGGTTCATGAGATACAGCCTGGTGACAGACGGACGGACAGCGGAGTCTTAGTAATAGGTTCCCGTTTAACCCTTTGGGTACAGAACCCTCAAAGGAAGAAAAGCAAAACAGAAAGTAAGGTTTTTCTGAATATCCCGGGACCTGTCAAGAAAGATGACGGCTCTTAGAGGGAGAATACCGAGATCAGGAAGTTGATGGCTGAACCTTATGTGTAAATACAAAACGCGGGGAATAACTCGTAAGCTTAGACATGCAATCTCTTAGTTAATGTCAAATGTGTTAAATTTTACAGACGACCCTAAGCACTATACAGACGAGAGATTCGAGGAAAACAAGAAGAATGAAATGCCAAGCGCCCAATCTCTACAGAGCGGTCAACTGGCTGGCATAATCGCCGCGGCTGTCGTGTTGCTTCTGACCGTCATCGCTATCATTGCAACAACCGTGTACAGAAGACGAAACGCCAGCGTCATTGTTAAATATTGGTTAAAGAAAGTAACAGTGGAAAAACCGGAATCCGAAACAGGAGATTTGGTAATCTTATGGCCTTAGTACCTAATACAATATAATACAATATATAAATTTCTCAAACATGTATTTGGCTTATTTCGTTACTTGTAAACCTTTAAACAACATTGTTATTTCTTCCAAAACTTCAAAAATTTACAAAATTGGTATCGTTCAGGTAATGCCGATAGTCAGAATAGAAAAACAAAGGCTAACCCAAGTTGGAATCATTGGAAATGACACAACATTGATGTCAGAATATCAAATGCCAGTAGACGCTCAATGGGAAATACCGCGATCGAAAATTTCTCTCACGGGGCAAGTACTTGGAGAAGGTGAATTCGGGAAAGTAGTAAAAGCTGAGTCACATGGACTGACCACAGAGGATGTTAAGACTATTGTGGCAGTGAAAATGTTGAAAGGTATGACAACAGGCATGTTGCACAGATAATATTCGTATTACCTTTTTTGAAATTACATTGGTGTATGTATTTCAGACGGTTATACGGACGATGATATGGTGTCACTGGTGTCGGAGATGGAGATTATGAAAATGATCGGCAAGCACGAGAACATCATCAATCTACTAGGCTGCTGCACACAGGATGGCCCGCTCTACGTTGTCGTTGAGTATGCACGCAACGGCTGCCTGCGCGACTACCTCAAACGGCATAAACCTCACAAGAAGTAAGTTTACACTTTCAGGATCAATCACACTTACAACTGACAACTGCCGTCATTACTCATTACTAATTGTCTTATTTTATGTTAACAGCGGTTCCATGGATAATTTGCTGGATAAGCCTTTGTCCCAGCGCGAGCTAATGGAATTTGTGTGGCAGGTGGCTAAAGGAATGGAATACTTGGCGTCGCGCGGCGTAAGTTCTTGTTGACCGAGTGAAAACGAAGGTCTCTGTTTTAGCTTCGGCAAGAATGCTTTCGTACTTATGTCCGGATTATCGGCTGTTTTCCTCTACAGGTCGCATTTCTTAACCGATTCTCGTGAAATTTTGTGAGCAGGTACGATACTTAATTAAAAGAAAGTTTTTTGTAGAGTCAATTTTTGGAAATTTAAAAAAAACAAATTTTTTATTATTGATTTTCTGTTTCTGCGGCCGAATTTCGATTTGTTCACCTCTAAGGGTTGCATTTCAAAACCGATTCTCGTGAAGTTTTGTGAGCAGGTTCTTTGATTACATAGAATATTTTTGTCGAGAAATAAAAAAAATAAAAAATTGAATGGTTTGTCCTCCTCTACAGCGTTTCTCAACCGATTCTCGTGAAATTTTGTGAGCTGTGCCCTTACCATGATTTTGCAATGTTTGCATTACTGTAGGTACCTACTCGCTAGTAAAATCGGTTTGAGAAATTATAGCATAAAACTCAACAATACTGACTGTCTTACTGACTGGCTGATAGTTTAAAGTTCCATTACCTTTATCATCGCATCAATATGCAATACTGTGGATAAATAAGTGTTTTTCTTAAAAGTGCATCCATCGCGACCTGGCAGCGCGCAACGTGCTGGTCTCGGAAGATCTCGTCCTGAAGATCGCCGATTTCGGCCTGGCGAGGGACGTGCGTGATTCCGAATACTACCGCAAGCGTACGGCCGGCAGACTTCCCATGAAGTGGATGGCTCCCGAGTCGATGGCACTGAATTATTACGACAAGCGCTCTGACGTGTAAGTTTGACGAATAATATTGCTTTAATCGCGGCACTACCTACACTAATATTATAACTGGATTAAGAGTACGATTGATCATCCTATCTTCTCATTTCAATATTATTTTTAACGAAGGACTGTTAGTAATCTCTCGAATAATTTCTCCGACATTGAAACTTACAAACTTTACCTTTTTCACAATAATAGATAATAGTTATTTGTTATACAAGGGTGCAAAGTTGTATTTTAACCGCGAGTGTGGAATTGGAACACGAGCTAGCGAATGGATTCTAGGGGTGAACCACGAGCTAGCGAATGGATTCTATGGTTGAACCACGAGCGAAGCGAGTGGTTCGAAAATAGAATCCTGAGCGAAGCGAGTGGTTCAAAATTAGAATCCTGAGCATAGCGAGTGTTGCAACACACGAGGTAAAATAACTTTGCAGCCGTGTGTAACACAAATCTTTTCACCTCACTAAAGCGAGGAAATAGAAAAAGGAAAATACAAAAGTAAAACAATAAAAAAAATTGGGTTTCTTCCAATTTTTCATTTCATTAACATAGGAAATAAAAACTAAATTTGAACAAAAAAACGCAAAAAAAATTAAGCAAAATTCAAAAACAAATGCTAAAGTAAATATATAAAGCAAAATTGCGTGAAAAATGAATTACTTCCAATTCAAATAAAAATATAATTTGAAATCATTATTAGTCGAAATTGAGTATAATCACGATTTATTGCAAAAAAATTTTGTTCCAACTTAAAATTCAAAATAAATGTTAAATTTGAAATCCCTATCCCAAAATTAGTCGAAATCGAGTATAATGACGGTTTTGTGCAAAAAAAAATTTTTTTTTGCTTAAAATTCAAAATAAATATAAAATTTGAAATCCTTATCCTTGAATTAGTCGGAATCGAGTATAATGACGATTTTTTGAAAAAAAAATTTTTTTTTTGCTTAAAATTCAAAATAAATATTAAATTTGAAATCCTTATCCTTGAATTAGTCGGAATCGAGTATAATGACGATTTTTGGCCAAAATAATATTTTTTTTGCTTAAAATTCAAAATAAATATAAAATTTGAAATCCTTATCCTTGAATTAGTCGGAATCGAGTATAATGACGATTTTTTGAAAAAAAAATTTTTTTTTTGCTTAAAATTCAAAATAAATATTAAATTTGAAATCCTTATCCTTGAATTAGTCGAAATCGAGTATAATGACGATTTTTTGCAAAAAAAAATTTTTTTGCTTAATAATTCAAAATAATTATAAAAAAAAATTAATTCAAAATAAATATAAAATCTGAAATCCAAGGACTGATTTTTTTCACACCACCTGAAAAAAAAATCAGATGGGCGAAAATTGTCCTGGCTGTTTTGTGTCCACCCACACTAACCGATATCGGATCCGATACGAATCTGACCGATATCGGATCGGATAGTGTGAGCACTAAGCAGTTTTCCAAACATTTTTATCGGTAATGAATCCTACACAGATATTGTATCGGATAGTGGGAACACGGCCTTACATGTTATTATGTTAAATAATAAATTAATAGTTTAAAAACACTAGAAAAACACGCTTTGCGTGTTAATTGAAACCTGATCGTGTTCAAAGTCCATTACGTGACCTTTCTCACAAGTGCAAACACGACTATGATACGATATTCCACCATGGAATGCCAGTGCCTATCTTCCGGCTACATCAACAGACCTTGAAACCTAATCGTGGTCAAAGTTCATTACAAGACTTTTCTAACAAATCCAAACACAGCTATGATACGACGTTCCATCATGAAGTTCCAGTTCATATCTTCCGGTTCCGTCATCAGATCAGTTCGACAGTACCATATTATTGTATTGTCATCAGAACTACATACAGCTGCCAATTTTCATGACGCTTTGATTCTTAGAAGATGGTTAAATTAGTTACCTTAGATTCCATTACATAGTTAGTTTCATACTGGTCGACCTATCAGACCTTGAAATCTAATCGTGGTCAAAGTTCATTACAAGACTTTTCTAACAAATCCAAACACAGCTATGATACGATGTTCCATCATGAAGTTCCAGTTCATATCTTCCGGCTCCATCATCAGATCAGTTCGACAGTACCATATTATTGTATTGTCATCAGAACTACATACAGCTGCCAATTTTCATGACGCTACGAAGCTTGGAAGATGGTTAAATTAGTTACCTTAGATTCCATTACATAGTTACATACAGGTCGACCTAATAAAAGCGTGTTAAAAAGTAACTAGGAACACGTTCGGATTTCAAAATTACTTTGCACACATGTGGATAAAATGCAGTTTTGCTATCTGTTTTTAAAGAATAAAATAGGGCTTTCCGAGCTAGTGAAGTGAAAAACTATTTTCTGCAAGCAGCAAGTAAGTTTTAAAATTTATACTCAATTCCTCTTTTAATGATTGTCATTATAAACTAAGATGATTCACAGTAGACCGTTCCGTGTCCGGGCCGGCCCGTTTTCTATGACAGGTCGTGCGAAGGCCGTCGATTTCCTGTCATAGAAAACGGGCCGGCCCGGACACGGAATGGTCTAGCGTGAATCGTCCTTCAATCTTCATCGTCCAAAAATGTAAATTAATAAGTATCAAAATACTAAAGATTTGTACGATTTATTTAAGAAAGTTCGGTAATATGTGGCATTTATTTATACAGGTTTTTTTATAAATTTATTTTTAAAGAGCATAAAATAACAGATGGTCTGTCTGATTAAATTATATTGACTTCGTCATCGTACTGGAACATCATGCACACGCTTGCAGAGCTTCGGAACGAGTGTGCGCAACAAATCGCATGCCATTGTGATATTGATATCAATATATCGAGTAGGGGCTCCATAAATGTTAATCCAGGGAATCATTGGAAAAAATTGAAAATGAAACTTTGTGATCTGCAGATGGTCGTTTGGCGTCATCACGTGGGAGATATTGACTTATGGTGAAGTTCCTTACGCCAAATTATCGGTTTACAAGTTGTATAATTATTTGGAAACAAATAACAGGCTTGATCAACCGACGGACTGTAGCGACGAAATGTGAGTCAAATTTACCTCATGTTAACAGTTATTACAGGTATCATATAATAATGTATATACTCGTTACATACGAGTAAGCCCATGGCTTAAAGCTCGCTGTCACTTGAGCAGTAGACCACTTACCATAGTGTCGAACTATGTATATAAAAAAACCGGTCAAGTGCGAGCCCGACTCGTGCACCGAGGGTTCCGTACACAGTTCTTATATATGTACCCGTCCCGACCCAATCAATTCAGGAACAATCTTAAAAATATGACAGCGCCATCTATCGGCGCATTTTGTTTCTAATTTGCGCGACTGAATAACTTTATCACATCAACCGCTTTCAATATTTATTTATTTTATTAGAGAGAAGGTATTTTCAATACAATCTTGTAAGATTAAATATAAAACAAAAATATATGCAAAGGTGATTAAATTACAAACTAAGTATAGAAGAGTTTTTTGATGATTAAAAGAAAGAAAAACTAGATAGAGCTATGGCTATATTTTTCCTGTAAAATATATATGCATATTAATATTATGTAATAATTTAATTTTTTTCTCTCGGTAAACTTCGGAAATAAGGGGGGGAAAGGTATATTTTTAAAATTTTCCCTCGTAAATCAAAAAATACCAAACAAAAAAAAATTTTTTTCAGAGTGAACAAGTCAAGCCCTTTCATATGACACCCCACTTGACATAGTTGCCAGACTTTAAAATTTTGAACCCCCTTTTATCTGTCATTATTCACAGAAAATCAAATAACTTATTTTAAAAAAAGCGTGTTAAAAACAACTTCCATGTATCTGGGTTACCCTTATTTATAACTATGCCAAATTTCAAATCGATAGCATAAGTAGTTCTTAAGATATTTAGCAATGTGACAGACAGACAGACAAAGTGATTATGGTTTCACTTTGTCTGTCTGTCTGTCTGTCTGTCACATTGCTAAATATCTTAAGAACTACTTATGCTATCGATTTGAAATTTGGGTTCCTTTTTTACCTTTTTTGGTACGGAACCCTAAAAATTACAGGGATAAAGTTTGTACATATATTACACATATCATGTCTGTTCAATGTTCATGCACGTTGTTATCTATTATCTATTATAATACGTATGCATGGAAAACCAATCAAAATCATTGGTTAGAACAATATTTGCTGCTTTGCTGTCTAGATAGATAAATGCAAGGCCAACGCGCCGCGGAAGGAAGACTAATGTTTATCGAGGTATAGAGTCAGGCTAATGAAAGATGAGACTGAGATTTATTAAAATAAAAATTACCTATAATACCCATGTTGTAAAATGTTTGCTGCTATTTTCTAGACTCAACTTTCATTAGCCAGAATCTATGTATATTACCGAGGACACGTCTATGACGGATGGCCCACTTCGCAGATGAATACGTAACCCTAAGGATCGTAGTATTTTTATGATGGATTTTTTACAACTAGCCTTATTTTATAGGTACGATATGATGAGAAGCTGTTGGGCATTTAAACCAGAAGACCGGCCCAAGTTCGAAGACATCGTCGGCACTATGAAGACTATGCTGAACCTTCCGTAAGGCTTTTTCATTAGTTGTCTAAGTATGGCCAACTGCCATTATTAGCCAATTCCTCAGTCATCAAAAGATTTATTTTACCACGACACCAATGTACAGTCAGCGTCATATAGTAGGTAGCAGCCAAAGTGTCCAAATACTTCGGCACACCATACAAAATATATAGTGAACCGAACTATATGCCCACTTTGGCTGCTACATACTATATGACGCTGACTGTACAAGTCAATATATAAATAAATAAATATAACAATGTCCTCATTATTCTCTCACTACAAGTAGGTAGTATACTATTTATAAGTTTGTTCTGGAAATATGGGCCAAGGTAAGTACGGAGTGGACCCCGCAAGACGGCTACAGCACAGCAGCCAGGCAGGCAGGCAGACCAAAAAACAGATGGCAGGATGATTTTGACGCGTTCTGCTTTCATCGGGAGCACGCAAAAAGTAGGGCCGAGTGGAGGAAAAGAGGGGAGGCCTTTGCTCAGCAGTGGGAAACTTAAATATGCTATATAAAAAAAGTTACTTTGAATACGTAGCAAAAATTTAAAAAATTTGGTATGTGGTTATGGTTTGTTATCTCAATTTCCACTTTGTTTTAGGGAAAATGGACCGCCGCCAGAAAACCAAAACGAATACGTGACAATGTTATCGTAAGAATCTATTAGAAGGTGATGATGGTCATGTCTTTAGAGTTTAGAAGAAACAGAAACACTGATTACCTATGTATAATTATTAATACTACTTTTGTGTTTCCTATAGAAAGTTACTATTAGAAATGTATGAATACGATTCAATCAATGGCCTTCGAGTCTATTACAGACTATACAAGCAGTGTCATGCAGGTAGACAACGTATTTTAATGCGATTAAAACATACGTATCAATGTAGATTAATTTATATAATTTTAATATATTCGCTTAGTGTATATTTTACGTATCATCATAACCTAAATGCGTAAAAATATGTAAGTAATTTAATGTCGAAGGAAATTATTCTTTATGGTCGATTGGTCATTGCATTGCGGATATTTTATATCGTTTAATCATATAGGTATAATATATGTGTAAATAAAGGCCTTTTTCTGTCGATAAATGATAGAAAGATGTCGGATGTTTTGTTTTGTCATTATGACAGGATGATCGTGGAATCAAGTAGTGCGAGGCGCGAATTCACTTTCAAAATTTGATATGTCCTGGCGCTGACTCGACTTTCATGTATATTGGCCTTCGACAAAATGAGAAAAACATACATCTGGGTATAGGTCGTGTCGCCATCATTAACGGCTCACTTAATTATAGATTTTAAACGTCCTTACAAAAAAAAGCTACTTGGCAATTCCAGTTAGGAACACCATACAATTCGAGGCTGTAAAAAATTGGAAGCATGGATTTAATTAATTTCGTATCAAATAAATGGAAAACTTTTATAGGATACTAGCGACCCGCCCCGGCTTCGCACGGGCAGTTCAGTTTTTAATCTATTTATCTAGTATAGGTAAGTATATTAAGTACATACTATACCCGAAATTTCTAGTCGCTCACTTCCAAGAATTTCCAGAAAATATATTGGAAGTTCCAATATATTGCTTCCTCTTTTTCCGTACTAAAATTCAACCCCATTTCTTACACACTTAAGGGATGAATTTTCAACAACGCTGCAATAACTTTTCTTATATTTTAACTGAGAGTCTACCAGTGGCGGCGCTTCAAAAATATTCTTAGGGAAGCCGGAAATACTTGGCTTTTCCTATTCTTCATGAGCCGTAGTAAAAGAACTGGACTGGCTGGAAATTAGGCAAGCCGGTGGGAATCGAGTTGTATGGACGCTCCGCCACTGGAGTCTACACGCCAAGAATGAAGCAACTCCCTTTTTTTTTCTCCCCTATAGAGGGTGAATTTCCAAAAACGCTGAAATTAGTTTTCTTATAATGTAATTCTAGGTCTATATAAAAAACATGCTCTCCATACAAATTTTCAACCCCTTTTTCACCCCTTCAAAGGGCGAACACTGGAAAGTTTCAAAGAAATTGGATCAGTAGTTTTTGAGATTAAGCGGAACGTACATACATCCGTACAAACTTTCACGTTTATAATATTACTAGCGACCCGCCCTAGCCTCGCTCGGGTGCAAATTATACCACAGAATAGTATAATTGATTATACGTATAAATCTTCCTCTTCAATCACTCTATCTATTACAAAAAAACCATCGTAGTTGCGTAGTTTTAAAGATCTTAGCATACTACGGGAGAGATAGCAGGAAGCGACTATGTTTTATACTATGTAGTGATTAGGATATTAGGATGATTAATTGATTATTAATAGAATATAATATAGAATAAGCATTTATTCGTGAAGAATACTTCAAAATATTAACAAAGATCAGCATATAAAAGACAGTAGGTAGATATTATGTGCCACGAAAAGGTAATAAAGAAATATTATGATATAATATAAGCCTATGAATTTAACTTTTATTTGAGAGTAATTGTGAATCATGTATTGTTCTTTCATATTAATTCAGAGTTCTATTAGAACAAAATTGAATTAAGACTTCACCAGAATTAAACGTCAATTTTTTTCGAATGATTGGTGGATTTAATTTGGTGAAGTATTTTAATTGGTCAATTAAAATGTTTTGTAAATCATAAGTATGTTTTCATATTTTCTCTAGGTGCCCCTGTAGAGAAATCTAATATTATATGATACACTTTTCGATTGTATGCGAAGTGAAATAGTTATTTTCATCTCACCCGCTCGGAAAGGCTTTCTTTATCGTTTCAAATCTGCGTGCAAAAGTCCACTTTCCACGCTAGCGTGGAAAGTGATTTTGAAATTCGAACGTTACGCAGTTCCATGAGTTCCAACTTTTTTCTATAAAGTGAAACGACAGGTCATTCCTAAGCGTTTAGAAGTATACATATCATGTACCTAAAGGTGCAGTTTATTATTGTTTTGTTTTTATAATGATATTAATAATACTTTTTCCAGCTTAATTTGATGATATTCAATAATAATTTAGTTTTATTTATAAAGAAATAACACGAAGAAACATATTTGAAATGTTTATATGTTTCAACATTTTACGCTCAGTGCAATTTCGGAACGCACCGTTTAAAAAGTTAGTTTTTAAGAAAAAACTCGATGCGAGAGATTAAGATATTTAATTAAATATTGTTTTGTTTCGTTGTTGAGTTAGAATGATATCAAAATAATGAATTTAATTAATTGATTTCAGTGCAGAAGATACTTATATTACAATTTTAACTCCTGATAAGTTTGGAAATGAGTGAAATATATTTGTTTTAGCCGTTAGCCGTAAGTATTTCGTACCACAGTACTCAACAATAATAATTAGGCTCTGATGCATTTAAATGTTAATAATCCACGAAACGCTTTGTAATGGGTGAAATTTAAATAACCCTTTATAGAACATGAGTACATCTTGAATTATACATGAAAGTATTTCCTCGCTATGGTGAGATGAAAAGTTGTGTGTTGCGCTCGGCAGCAAAGTTATTCGGCATCTCGTGCCTTGAGAGCCTTGCTACGCTCAGGATTGTATATCTTACAATCCTTCGCTAGCTCGGCTCTCAATACAAACACTCGCGCCAAAAATCTACTTTGCAGCCTTGCATAACAAATAACTATTGTTATGCAAGGCTGCAAAGTTGTTGTTTGGCGCTAGTGCTTGTACCTATTAAGAGCCGAGCTAGAAAAGGATTGTCATAAAACTAATTAAAAATCAGTCCAATGAAATGCGATCATACGATACCACACATGACACGGTTTAACTCACTTCAAAATTTGGATTGCCGTTCCTTGTATAAATGCCCTGATTTTTTGTGACAGTAAAAATCGTATATTTTTTATTGTCACAAAAAAACAGGGTATAGCTAAGCGACAAAACTATAGGAACCACAGACTAGCTTCTCTCTCCTCGCCAAGTCGTTTCTAGTTTCTAGCTCTAATGGCTTCGCGCTCGGTGGGAGTAAAAATAATCTCATCATAAGATTAATAGGCAAGTAGAAGCGAAATCACTCAATTTATACACCAAGATCGTAAAAATAAATACGAATTAGCGAAAACCTGCTTTATCTTAGCCACGATAAGACTCAAAGTAGTAAATTTTGTAAAATTATGTTCATTAGTTTCAACTTTACCGAATGACCGAACGTCATCATCGGTATAAAACAATGACGTTGTCAAATATTGGTATCTATTGATAACTGTCTATAGACTCGCCTCACCATACGTCCTTATTATATCTTGACCCTGAGATTCGTGACAAATATGTGCATATTCGGTGATCAGGCTTACTAATACTGGTTCTTCTGAGACGAATTTTCCGTACGTGATCTGGCATTGTAAATATCTACATCACTCTGATCTGGTTCATATTCAACTCCCACCCCCGAATTCATTAATTTAAGGGATGATTCAAGGGATAATAAGTATCCTGTATGTTAATCCTCCCTAAAAACTAAATAAGAGAAACAATCACCACCAATCACCAAGTCAATTATAACCGTTAATTACTTCTGCATTTTTATTGCAAAAGCATTTCAGAATAGTGTAGGTACACAACTAACTTTCCTTACAATTTTTTTTTACAAAAAAACCTGTACGATGCCGAATTTCCCTAATTTTCACGCGCGGCGCGGGCGACGACACAACATATCGAGCTAATAGTACTAGTAGTGGTAGCCGTACGATTAAAAAAACCGCAAATCGATGTACAGTTTAGCCGTTTGGCACACGCATACTAGAGGTAAAACAAAATTTTTGACTCGCAGTTCCTAAAAAAATTTCCCTTAGGGGGGGAGTGCCGAGACATTCTTTTTTTTTTGTATGGAAAAAAATATATTTTTTTTAGTAACCTATCGTGTGTGGTATCATATGAAAGGGCTTTTTGAGACGATTCTAAAAATATACCACATCATTACATTTAAGCCATTTTTTTTAAATTAAATCAAAAATAATTTTCGAAACATACCAAGTTTGAAGTCCTCCAGACACGATATGGCTGATTTTTATTTTATTTTATTTATTATTTATTTATTCAGAAATAAAAACAATTACAGTTTATTACAAAGTAAATGCGCCAAACTGTAGTGACCAGTTTGTTGGCGCGTCGCGCTCAGTTTAGGTACATAACATTACTAGGTAATTGTTGTTTACAAATGTGAGTTATCTTAATTTATGACTAATAGTTCTCAAGGCATGCATAGTAATAGTAACACTAAAATGATATTAAGTTAAACGTTTAACTATTGTTGCTTTTATATAAATCCAATAGAGTATTTTTTAACCTTTTTTTAAAGGCTGTTTTACTTATATTATCGTTCTCAGAGTAATCAGACAGAAAAGGTATGCTATTAAAGATTCGAGGAGTTAAATAGTGCAGTGTTCTTTCACCATAATAGTTACAACTTTTCGGCTCAACATATTTCGGTCTTTTGTCAAGTCTCAGTGACCTAGTATTTACGAGTCTAGGTATTTTATAGTCGCTGCAGTCATGTTGATCAGCGGCTACAAGATACCTAAACTTTTCTTGGACTGGGAGGACCCTGCATACTCCATAAAGCAGATCGTAATTATTTTTGTGTTTAAGTCTAACTTTCTTACTTACGAGGTGTTTTAAAAATCTTATTTGTAATGACTTAATTTTGCTGATGTATGAAGGAAAAGTCCTCCCATATACACTCAGACCGTATCCAATCAAAGATTCCACTAACGCATGATAAACTACAAATAATGTTTTTTTGTTGACTACATTTTTAAGGTGGTAAAACTTTCCTAACAAAATTCTAAGTTTATTACAAAGGTGGTTAATATGATTTTTCCAACTGAAATGTATATCTACTGTCAATCCGAGATACTTGTATTCCGTGACTGATTCCAATTCAACACAGGTACACATAGCTTTGTCATTGTGTAGACAACTGTAGGTATGGCCAATTATTGATATATTAGTTCCCAGGTTAGGCATGTACGGTGAGCAAACATGCATCACTTTTGTTTTGTTCAATATACCAAAAATGATACGTTATATCCTCATATCTAACCTCATTAAGTATTTTTTTTTTAATTTTTCAATATTACTAAGTGACACGGTTCTACTTCAATACCTATTTTACGTGAGTTATGGAACTTTAGTGCAGATACGGTACATATTTATCATAAAATGCCAAAACAAAAATTTTGAACCGCAGTTCCTAAAAAAAATTCCCTTGGCCGAGACATTCTTTATATTTTTGTATGGTTATTTTTTTTTGCGGAAACCTATCGTGTGTAGTATCATATGAAAGGGCTCTTTGAGGCGATTCTAAAAATATACCACATCTGTACCGTATCTGCACTAAAGTTCCATAAATCACGTAAAATAGGTATTGCAGTAGAACCGTGTCACTTAGTAATATTGAAAAATTAAAAAAAAATACTTAATTAAAATCATTTCAAAATTGCTTTTTTGAGGTTAGATATGAGGATATAACGTATCGTTTCTGGTATATTGAACAAAATAAAAATCAGCCATATCGTGTCTGGAGGACCTCAAACTTGGTATGTTTTTTTTACAAAAAAACCTGTACGATGCCGAATTTCCCTAATTTTCACGCGCGGCGCGGGCGACGACACAACATATCGAGCTAATAGTACTAGTAGTGGTAGCCGTACGATTAAAAAAACCGCAAATCGATGTACAGTTTAGCCGTTTGGCACACGCATACTAGAGGTAAAACAAAATTTTTGACTCGCAGTTCCTAAAAAAATTTCCCTTAGGGGGGGAGTGCCGAGACATTCTTTTTTTTTTGTATGGAAAAAAATATATTTTTTTTAGTAACCTATCGTGTGTGGTATCATATGAAAGGGCTTTTTGAGACGATTCTAAAAATATACCACATCATTACATTTAAGCCATTTTTTTTAAATTAAATCAAAAATAATTTTCGAAACATACCAAGTTTGAAGTCCTCCAGACACGATATGGCTGATTTTTATTTTGTTCAATATACCAAAAATGATACGTTATATCCTCATATCTAACCTCAAAAAAGCAATTTTGAAATGATTTTCATTAAGTATTTTTTTTTTAATTTTTCAATATTACTAAGTGACACGGTTCTACTTCAATACCTATTTTACGTGAGTTATGGAACTTTAGTGCAGATACGGTACATATTTATCATAAAATGCCAAAACAAAAATTTTGAACCGCAGTTCCTAAAAAAAATTCCCTTGGCCGAGACATTCTTTATATTTTTGTATGGTTATTTTTTTTTGCGGAAACCTATCGTGTGTAGTATCATATGAAAGGGCTCTTTGAGGCGATTCTAAAAATATACCACATCTGTACCGTATCTGCACTAAAGTTCCATAAATCACGTAAAATAGGTATTGCAGTAGAACCGTGTCACTTAGTAATATTGAAAAATTAAAAAAAAAATACTTAATTAAAATCATTTCAAAATTGCTTTTTTGAGGTTAGATATGAGGATATAACGTATCATTTCTGGTATATTGAACAAAATAAAAATCAGCCATATCGTGTCTGGAGGACCTCAAACTTGGTATGTTTCGAAAATTATTTTTGATTTTATTAAAAAAAAATAGCTGAAATGTAATGATGTGGTATATTTTTAGAATCGTCTCAAAAAGCCCTTTCATATGATACCACACACGATAGGTTTCTAAAAAAAATATTTTTTTTTTGCATACAATAAAAAGAATGTCTCAGCACTCCCCCCCTAAGGGAAATTTTTTTAGGAACTGCGGGGCAAAAATTTTGTTTTGACCTCTCGTATGCGTGTGCCAAACGGCTAAACTGTACATCGATTTGCGGTTTTTCATTGAAATTGGGCCTGTACCGCTACCACTATAGCGAGTGAGCAACGAGGAAGACAACATTTTGTCGAGCCTACAGGGCTGCTACCGCGAACCACAAACGAAGTTTTCTCTCTCTGTCGCACTTGCAAGTCTGTACGTAAGTGCGACAGAGACGGAAAACTTCGTTTGTGGTTCGCGGTAGCAGCCCAGAACATTAAATAGGTCGAGCCTTAAGCGTGGAATGAACTCATACAAGTAAAGTTGATGATTTCAATGAGTCACAAGATTAACCTAGTGTTTACAATAGTCACAGTTTCCTTGTAAAACTTCATCAATGTACATTTGTTCTTTATGAGATGTAGCATGTTTTATTGCTGTCAAAGTTCCAGTTAGGTACAACATATTTGTCTGATCGAATACCTTGGTGATCACCAGTTATTTTTTGTTTGAGTGTTTCAGGGAGCGGTGTACTTACAATGATTTTTAATACGATATGTTCGTTTTCGTTTATAATGCAATTTCATTTCATTAATAACGTCGACTTCGGTAAGCTATTTAAATTGTTATGGTTTTTGGTTGTGGTTACACTTATTTCCTTGACAAATGTTTATTGCAATTGGGTTAATCTACTTTTCTTTGTTGTTATTCTGTCCAGTCAGCGAGGTGACAACAGTATCAGAGTTCCTTAGAAAAATGTTTATAATATATAGGTACTTTAATACATGCTCAAGAGATGACTGATGTCCAAATAATTATTAAAGTCATCGCTAAAACTCATATTTGGTAGATTTAAACACTATAAAATCACAATTTAATAAACACAAAATAACGAGCAACAAGGAATAGTTGATCCACCCAATTAACAGTCATATGTAACTTAGTGAACGGAAATATATATATATATATATATTTTTAATTTATTTAAGAACACAAACAGTCACATATACAAATAACAAATGTTGTACACGTAGTGTACTAAATAACGTTAGAAATAAATATATAGACAAGAATTGCTCGTTTAAATATATAAGAATATCTGGGCGGCCGAGCTTTGCTCGGCGTTTTCCCGAGCATGAGACCTAGCTAGATCGATTGCTCGTCCCCGAAAACCCCTACATACCAAATTTCATCAAAATCGTTAGAGCCGTTTCCGAGATCCCCGAAATAAATAAATATACAAGAATTGCTCGTTTGAAGATATAAGATAAGATATAAGATAAATCAAACAAAAACTCAAATAAAATGAAACTTGTCTATTGTATACCGATTAAATTCGTTGCAGGTGACTTAGAAAAATACACACTCCTACATAAAACTCAGTTGGAAGCATATTATTCGTCAATGTATGATGAGATTATATTATATGAAAACGAGAATATGACAAGGAATAGAAGACAGGCAGCCATTGCAGTTCCAGTATTAAAAGATTTCGAAAGCCATTTTGAAGAATATAAGTCTACTGGAAGTTCCTATACTATGAAATGCGAACCCACAGGTATCACTGACATATTTTGTTGTGTGAGAAAAAACGAAATAAGGTGTTAAAATAATGAAAAAGTTCTCGAGAGAGCTCTAGGTATAATGATTTAGCAAAATGTACTAAAACGTCACAAAACCTATCGTGCTAGCTGGGCAGATGTCAAATGTTTCACACAACATTCTTGAAATTGCGATCTACATTCAGTACCGACGTCAGAATCAACTCATTTGTTATTTCCTGTTACCAGTGTATTTTAATAGATAATGCATCGTCCCGTACCAAACAAACCTGTAATACGATTGATATTTCAGTGGAATTATGATTGCCGAAATGCATCAGTAAGGTAAAGGTAGGGTAAGGTAGCCAACAATGTATTTTTTAAGGTAGCCAAGAATGATTACCTTCTGCGATAAAATTATAGCATGGTACGATTAGGCCATTTATTAGAATATTCTGTTTAAAATTTTACGTACCTCTAAATTGCATGATAAGCTTCGAGGACTGCTGAAGAGTGAGTAGACCTTAAACAAATAGAGATTGAATAGGTTTTTATCTAGAGTACATATGCATGTTATTTACTGGACATTTACCATCATCAGGTAAGATTGTGGTCGAATGCTTAGGTATAATACACCTGGGTACAAAGATAGTTACGCGAATCAACGCGGATAAGAAGATCCTAATAGTAGACGACTTAGTTCTGTTTTGGTATTAAAACTAGCTGTCGAAAATCGTATTTGATATTTTATTTTCCAGGTACACACGTTCCGCCACACACCCCGACTATTACGTGGTACAAAGATAATGTTACGCCAGTAAAGAGGATTGACCGTGGAGGAGTACTCCCAGTGACATATGACATGTGGAGTCTGTTACTTAATGATTTAGTGCCCGCGGACAGCGGCAATTACACTTGTCGTGTCTGCAACCCAGTCGGTTGCACCGAACTTGTCCATCGGCTGACAATTAGTAAGAAAAAGTTTAACTGTGTGAGAATTTGTATGCTGGGGGTTTCGGTAATACTTGTCAATTCTAAATGGACTATCGAACCAAATGAATTGTGACGTCGTACTGCCTGACATAGAAAATCATTATGACACTTTCTGTGACAAGGTTCCACGTTGGGTCACGATTCAGTTGGTTCGATAGGACATAAGTTAATCAAGACAGTGTCCTATTAGAAATTGCCCCAATAACTAACTAATAAGAAACTTACATTGTCATTAATGTTGTGGTGTGTTGCTGTGTCATTATCATCATCGTCGTCTTCTTCAGCCCGCAGTCGTCTACTGCTGGACATAAGCCTTCCCTAATATGCGCCACCACACCCGATGTTGCTGTATACTAAATTATATTGAATTTTTAGCCGGATACCCTAAACAATTTCCGTACATCAAGAAGGGTTACCCGGGGAACACGACGGTACTAGTCAATGACTCCGCTGTACTGTCTTGCCCGACGGTAACCCTTACGGACTATTCTGTCACATGGGCGAAGCTCATTGGTGGACCCGGATACAACACCTCCCAAGAAGTGTCTCCTGAAAAGGTAAGTTTGCCTTGTGCCTTTAGCATTTACCCCCTCTCGCAAGCTTGTTGAGAACGAGTATCTAGGTTACGTAACACTGCATGCGTGCATTTTCTAGTGAAAATCTGGTGATATGTTCGATCTTTAGGTAGAATAAATATATAAATAATAAATGCTTGTGGACAATCTTACACAAATCGACATAGTCCCAAACTAAGCAAAGCTTGTACTATGGGTAAAACATCCAAGACTCGAGAACAAATCTTAATCACACAAATAAATGCCCTGGGATTCGAACCTCCAGCTTCATAGGCAGGGTCAGGGTCACTACCAACTAG
Organism: Cenopis cana; assembly: GCA_951800055.1. Classification (NCBI taxonomy): domain Eukaryota; kingdom Metazoa; phylum Arthropoda; class Insecta; order Lepidoptera; family Tortricidae; genus Cenopis; species Cenopis cana. The sequence continues at coordinate 13,818,028 of OX637472.1, forward strand.
GCTCAAGTGATCGTTACTGGACTAATGTGGTCGTCGCTAGGTTAAAGTGGTCGACAAAGGTCGTCAACTAGTCGTATGACATAGTATATATTTAATCCTCTTCACCTGTTAACTTTTAAAAACTGTTTTTTTTTGTTTTAAGGATAATAAATATGAAATTTCCTATAACTCATTGACTATAAGCCGTGCTACAAAGGAAGACGAGGGTTGGTACATGTGCATCACCAATAACACCATTGGCACTGACAGAGCGAGTGGTTATCTTAGAGTCGCCGATTTTGCCAGAGTACCTTCAAATGGTAAGATACTTAATGCCCCATTAAGACATAAAAAAAACACTTTGGAAATTTTAAGAATGGTGGAGCAATAATGGTTGAAAACGTAAAAAATAGGTTCCATTTATCTATTCGCCTATTTTATCGCTAGGTTTTACAGCTCACACGGAGCCCCTAGTAAACTGTACGGAATCCTTGACGCGCTAGTCAGACTTGCACTTGACCGGTGTTTTATTTATATGTACAAATCACGGGACGGATGGTTGTCTAACAAGGTTTTTAACTATTTTTTAAGGTGATCCTAAACACCGCGGAAGCACCATTTCGAAATGGCTGACACCTACTTTATCAATACTGCTGATTATCAGCTTGATAATCGTACTGGTGGTATATTTTAAGTTCAAAAGTGAGAGACTTTTGAAGAGGCATGCCGTCGAGACGGCAAGAGAGGTGATGTTTGAGCAATGGATGAAAGTAGTCTCTATAGAGACAGAGAGATGTAACGGTTACACTCCTGAAGGTACTTTGGTAAGTTAATGTTATAATAGTAGATTATACACCAAGGGGATAAAGCACTGTTTTATGTCACGGGTGCGATATTGAATCCCGAACGTAACGAAGGACTCCAAATTTTACTCCCGAGCGGAGCGAGGGAGTAATGACTTAATTCCTGAGCGAAGCGAGGGAATTAAGACTGAGTCCTGAGTGTAGTGAGGGATTTATGCGCGCCCAAGACAAAAACAGTTTTATCCCCGTGGGGTATACTCTACTTTTCTCACCACCTTTGGCCAATTTTATACTTTATGTTATTGAATATGGAATCGAGTATGATGACTATTTTAACAAAAAAGTTTTTTTTTAATTCTTAATAAATGTTAAAAATCTAGTAATCCTTAATTCTAAATCTTGAAATCCTTATCCCTGAATTAGTCGAAATCGAGTATAGGTGGTGACGATTTTTCGCAAAAAAAGTTTTTTTAGCTTAAACCTCAAAATAAATATAAAATTTGAAATCCTTATCCCTGAATTACGATTGACGATTTTTCTCAAAAAATGTTTTATTACGTTAAAACTGAAATTAAATATAAAATTTGAAATCCTTCTCCCTGAATTAGTCGAAATCGAGTATAATGACGATTTTTCGCAATTTTTTTTTTAACTTAAAACTCAAAATTAATATAAAATTTGAAATCCTTATCCCTGAATTAGTCGAAAACGAGTATAATGACGATTTTTGGCAAAAAAAATATTTTTTTCTCCTAAAACTCAAAATAAATATGAAATTTGAAATCCTTATCCCTGAATTAGTCGAAAACGAGTATAATGACGATTTTTGACAAAAAAAATATTTTTTTCTCTTAAAACTCAAAATTAATATAAAATTTGAAATCCTTATCCCTGAATTAGTCGAAAACGAGTATAATGACGGTTTTTGGCAAAAAAAATATTTTTTTCTCTTAAAACTCAAAATAAATATAAAATTTGAAATCCTTATCCCTGAATTAGTCGAAAACGAGTATAATGTCGATTTTTGGCAGAAAAAATTTTTTTTTCTCCTAAAACTCAAAATAAATATAAAATTTGAAATCCTTATCCCTGAATTAGTCGAAATCGAGTATAATGATGATTTTTCGCAAAATATTTTTTTTTTAAACTTTAATCTGAAAAGAAATATAAAATTTGAAATCCTTGTCCCTGAATTAGTCGAAATCGAGTATAATGACGATATTTCGCAAAAAAATGTATTTTTCTCTTAAAAATCAAAATAAATATAAAATTTGAAATCCTTATCCCTGAATTAGTCGAAATCGAGTATAATGACGATTTTTAGCAAAAAAATGTTTTTTTTTTTTTTTTTCTTAAAACTCAAAATAAATATATAATTTGAAATCCTTACCCCTGAATTAGTTGAAATCGAGTATAATGACGATTTTTTTGCAAAAAAAAATTTTTTTTTAACTTAAAATTCAAAATAAATATATAGTTTTAGTAATTTTTTTTGAGAAAAAAAACGGAACTAAAATCACGCGCTTGACCCGCTACAGGCGGCGGCCGCCGACGCAGTCTTTTGTTTCGAACGCGACGTTCCAAACAAAACACGGAGCTGGTGTGCCACCTCCTCGCCGCCGTGTGGACTTCACGAAATTAGACTTTAAAGCCATATCAATAAGAACTATCAGAACTCAAATGAAATTATTACCCGGCGGGTAATAATTTGAAATTATAACCCGCTAAAACCAAGGGCCACGTGTAATGATTTGCTTTCCGAAAGGTTTGTATGATATGTAATTGAGCAAAATCGAGCAGGTGGTGTGAAAATTATGATTATTGTAGTTACAGTACTATATTGTTCAGATTACTAGAGGTACACATCAAACATCATCAAGCAAATAAATATTAATTAATAGTAAATTAGGTATACGGATGTGTATTCCACTTTTTGTACAACATGGTGATGTTTTTTTAGTCTTGAGAGTTGATTCTCTGTATTTTTATTTTAGATAATGCCAAAGGTGAAAATAGAAAAACAAAAGCTCTCAGATATAATTAATGAGTATCCACATTATACACACGCATCAGAGTATGTGTTTCCTAACGACACTAAATGGGAAATTGATAGACAATTCCTGACCTTGGGGAATGTCCTCGGCGAAGGTGAATTTGGAAAAGTGGTACAAGCAAAATACAGTAATATGTCGCAGAGTGATATGCCTAATGTCGTTGCTGTTAAAATGTTGAAAGGTAGGAAACTGGAGTGATATGAAGTAATGGTTTTTGGCTGATTACTTGACAAGAAGTCTTTTTCAGAGGGTCATTCAGATACAGACATGATATCGTTCGTGTCGGAGGTGGAAATTATGAAGATGATCGGCAAACATGAGAACATCATCAACCTGCTGGGCTGTTGCACCAAGAATGGTCCCTTTTATGTCGTGGTCGAATACGTCGCCAATGGCTGTTTGCGCGACTACCTAAAGAAACATAAACCTATTGAGTAAGTTCAGCATCACGACTTTCTTTAATTAACTCCTAGTATTTTGGGTTCATGTATTTTTATGTAGATTTTCAGGTGCCTAATAATAATAACTCTCCGCCTTTCATGGCATTTGGGCCACATGCCATGAAAGGCTAAAATATGGCGAAGATCTGATGATGAAATATACAGGGAATCGACGGCACTCTTCAAGTTATATAGGTGGACGGACATTAGGGATGTACGCGTATATGTATTATCTATGCGGACTTATGCTCTCGACAAATATTTAAGAGGTGTGATGGAAAAGGAATGAAGAAATGTCTAAGCATATATACATATATGAACCTAGTATTACGAAATGTGTTGCTAGTAATGTATAAGTAAATGGCCGTGTTAAATTGACGTCACACAGATGCCTGTTGTGACGTCAATTAGCGACGGCCATTTCGAAAGTAGTACCGTCCTACTCGATTATTTTACAGGAATAGTGGTGATTCAACCGAAGGGAAATTACCACTGAAGAATAAAGATCTGGTGCAATTCGCTCTGCAGGTTTCCAGAGGAATGGAATACCTGGCATCGCGTGGCGTAAGTGTGTAGCGTTAACCTTCATATGTTGGAACTAGGGTTGCCAACTTATGTGCTCCGATTTGCGGGACATTTGTTGTAGAATCGCGGGACTTGGCTAAAAAATGCGGGACTCGCGCACTCTATCAATATTTGTTAACGTATAATTGTGATGTAGGATGCATTATTTGTTCCCGCGAGATATACGTTCTGGAGTGGATGATTTCCGAGCTAAAATTATCCTATTACAAGTACGGTCCTCCGGGAGCGAAATATAAATTACTTATATTTTCATTTATCGAAGTTGTGCACTCTTCCCTGAAATGTTCGCTCCAGTTCTTATAATTCTGCCGAGGCCTGAAAACGGGACAATCGGCGTCCCGCATCACGCATCCTTTGCGGGACGCATCGTCAAAGGTGCTGGAAACGGGACGTCCCGCCAGAGGCGGGACAGTTGGCAACCCTAGTTGTAACCCCCGATGCAAGGGACGTTATATTATAATCAAGAACTTCATCGCGTTTCTTTTGTCGTAGTGCATTCATCGCGATCTTGCAGCGCGCAACGTGCTAGTGTCGGGCGCGCGCGTGCTGAAGGTGGCCGACTTCGGGCTAGCGCGCGACGTGCGCGACTCCGACTATTACCGCAAGCGCACGGCCGGCAAGCTGCCCGTGCGGTGGATGGCGCCCGAGTCGCTCTGCCATAACTACTACACGACCAAGTCTGATGTGTAAGTGCGTGTGGAGAATTATTCTACTTACGCCAGAACATGATTTTTTATTTATTTAATGAAATTTATTCAATTTTTGTCCGATCTGACCCAGCTGGCAGGACTCCACTAACGGTAAAAGAATTATGACCTAAGTAGGTAATCATTTTTTTTTTCAATTTGATAATTTCAACAAAGCCTCGCTGATCGGGGCTCCTATTTCTGGGCGGTATGCCTCTCGGGCATCTGAAGCTACCTAACAAATCACAAGAAACTGACCTATAAGGAATCTGATAAAGTTGGCATTAAGATGTTCCACTTACGTCGGGCGTTTTGATTTTCTGACCTACCTAAATGGTTTCATAAATCTGGATGTATGTATGTTAATGAATTTAAAGAAGACAGCTGACATGAGTGGAAAGAAATGAACTAGTGTGGTATGTCGCTGATCATCCACCAGCGACCGACCAGAAGCCAACCACAGCGAATGTCTATACACACTGTTGTTGTCGCTGGACCATATATATTGCCCCAGGTAGTCCAGATGAATCTATTACGTTGGGCTTTAAAAATCGTCAGTCTTTGGAGGTCAAAGCTCTTCATTCTGTCTTTAAGGCGGTGACCGCCTGGCGGTCTCATGGCCTAAAAATCGTCAGTCTTTGGAGGTCAAAGCTCTTCATTCTGTCTTTAAGGCGGTGACCGCCTGGCGGTCTCATGGCCTGGCCCGGCCTGCCTCTAGCCCTGCAGTTATTTTATCTACCACGTTTCGTAATACTTGTCCCCAATAACCCATAACACTTCTTAACATTACAGATGGTCGTTTGGAGTGCTGACGTGGGAAATACTGACATATGGGAATACTCCATACGCTAATATTCCTGTGCACTACTTGTACAACTACTTGAGAATGGGGAAGCGGATGGAGCGGCCCAAGAACTGCAGTGAACTGATGTACCTATGTATTTTAACGTTATAAGAAGTGCTGAGTTTGCTGAGTTTAGATCTCCCGTATTCATTAGTATATACATTATAGTTATTTCACAGTTGCTTTATGTATTTATGTGTGTAAGGTACGAAAAAAATTAGTTGTACGGACACAATATTGCGATATCAAATCTGTTGTAATTATTAAAAAATAGGACTGTCTCAATTAACATCATTATCTTAGAGGTACTGCTCAGCTCCTTGATTTCCTCGTAAGACGCGGCAGCCACTTTCTCCGAGATAAGTCAATCTAGGCCTCCTTCCTCTCTTGCCTATATCATCCTAATTAAACTATAGTATAAGGTTGGGTTATCTAGTACCTACCTAGTGACAGATTCTTGCCATGAAGTGAAGTAAAAGCATCTGTTAATGTCTTATATTGTTCGTAGGCACCAATTGATACAGAGCTGCTGCACCTTCAATCCAGATGACCGGCCAACGTTCAGCGAGCTAAAAGAGAAGTTGGAAGTGATATTCTCCAGTACCGCATAGTTGTAAAACAGACTAATAGAAAAAAGAATAAAATAATGGACAGATGTTTGTCAGTTATTCGACTTAGGTATACAGTAGGTACCTAAATATAGTGCGTGTCATCCACGAAGGCGCTCTCCTCCGCAGCCTAATCCTCATCGCATAGATTAGTATGAGATTCGCTACGGAGGGGCGCGTCGTGGAAGACACTCCTATACGAGTATACATGCCAACTTATTAATTACAATGTACCTAGTTAATGTCTGTCAGTCAGACAAAGTTTGTGAGGGTGACAGTAACGGGGCTTCGAAACGATGATTGTGAAATCAATTGCATAGAACCGCTACATTAGTTCATGACAGCTACTATGAGGGCCTACCACGAACCGAAAACGAAGTACCTGCCTCCCTGTCGCACTTGCATATTGGAGCAACAGGGAGGGAGATACTTCGTTTTCGGTTCCCGGTAGGCCCCCTGGACAGCCACGATCGATTTTATAAGTACTTTACCTAAGGTCCCTGCTTGCCACTGAGCAAACTTATGCGATGACTGCAACAGTGTACCTAATGGTGGTACAAGGGCGGGTTGCACCAACTTTTACGATCCCATACCAATATACGATACCGGCAGCTTTCATCCCATAGAAAGTTGACAAAATTGCCATACAATCAGATCTGGTACTTACTTCAAAATGTAGTACCAAGTAGGTACTTGCAATCCGTAATGAAGTACATTTTTGCTAAATGGTTATATCCAATATTTCGTAGTTAATTTATTCCTTCACCGACTCTGGCAAAGGCTCCGGCAGAGCGAGGCTGCCAATCATCTTATTGTAAGTACCTAATAATAATAATCTTCATTTAATTATTAACTTTGATGGTGCACGTATTGGGACCGTGCACGACGACAGCGCCACTGACAGGTGGCCATTATGGACAATTTGTCATAGCTGTCAAGCGAGAAGTAAGTAAATATTGTGAAAAAAATTAATGAAATCTTGTGTTATTTTACTATATTAGACAATATTGGACGATGGTTGTCTGTAACATTATTGCCAATAACATTAAAATTGTTGTTTTCAGTTGTTGTTGTCAGGTTAGGTGACTTACTTTTTTGAAGTGAAAACTTCTTTAGCAGCGCTGAGCACTTTTGTACTGGGGAAAAATGTATAAACTCGCGATAAATTCTATGACCAGGTTAGTTGACCCCTCCTAGTATCGTGATTGCTATGTTACGAGGGGTCCCCAGCTGGTCTTCTTAGAAAGCCAAGGTTCTAACTGTTCTAAGACAATCCTAAGATTTTCCATAAAGATCATATTTCAAATAAATTCTCATGGAAAGTAGCTCTTATTGTCCCTAAAAAAGCGTTTCCAAAGTCCAATATCGGATAGCCAGACTGACCGATTTCCGTAAAGATCATATTTCAAATGAATTCTCATGGAAAGTAGTTCTTATTGTCTAAATACGGTGACAGTTTACTTCAAAATACCTAATGGCCAAGAGTGATGGACAGGGGGAGGAAACTTAAAGAAAAGACCAGTTTCGCGTGAATTTGGCGTAGAAAGTGCTGCCTCCTATTATATTTGATGTCGACATATTTTGTGTAATCCGTCTCAAGCAGGTTTCGTTTTTATTTCATCTTTCCCAATACAATTAATCAAAGCTGAACGTGAAAAGGAACGTTACAATTTATCGTAAAAAATTAATTTTCAACTCTATGGTCACAGATTTTATAATACTCTATGATCATATGGTTGCCATGGTTATTTTTAAATATTGAAATAACACGTGTGTTGGACTTTCGCCGCCATCTTGGCGAGAGTCACATCTTTTTCTTCTTACTAAGTGGTTTTATTCAATTTTACTTAATTATCCCTTCGTGTGTCATTGGCAAAAGTCCTTGAGGCTGCCATTTCTCTTTTATATCTAACTAACTAATTTATCCCTTCGTGTGTCATTGGCAAAGGCCCTTAAATGAGGCTGCCATTTCTCTTTTATCTATCTAACACGTGTGTCAATAACGTGTCAAATTATTGAAAATAAAACAATCGTAATTAATTATAAGATTTTCTGCATTATTCTTGTGAAAAGCAGTTATCAGATACGCCGCCGAGTAAAGTAAGTATTTTTTAATTCATTATTTACTATCCCTGTTCACACTGATGCGATGTTATATTTATATTCCAATCAATTGATTTATTTAGGTAGGTAGTCTGTTTTGCCGGGTGGTTATGCAGCTCATACATAAATGAATATCAACGAAAACAGTTGATTACTTAGCAATATAAACGTTTGAGTATTGAACTACGTGAGCTATACGATAAACGAATATGAAGCCCCACTTTCTTCTTCGTGCTGTCTTTGAAATAGGTATAGTAGATAATTAGGGACATAATTTCAAAAATACACACATACCTCCTACGCTCACATCTCATTATTTAATGTTATGTTTTGCAGGTACATAGTGCATACAATCGTGCCACGTCCTCATGCTGAGAAAAAGTCAGGACAGAGGTATTTTCAACATGGATATCAATTGTTGGAGAAAACAACACTTAGCCTGGGCCAATACATGAAATCAGGAAGATATCTACAACGTGCATCCATTTCAAGGTGAAAAAATGGATACATCTTTTTGTAGACGATTGTACTTCACCAATTCGTTTACCAGTTAGTGATTGAAGAAGTTAAACAAATCGCTATCAAGTTATAGGTAATCGTATTTAATCCTTCTTTTAATATACTACTCATAAATAAGTTAGTCAAAAATAAATAAATGATATTATATATACAACTTAATTTTATTAATCTCCACTGGAATAATTATTTGTGTACAAATCACTTAACCCTTTCAGTACGGCGTGATTATAATTTGTACTCAAATTTGACGAGTTAACACGCCAATCCGAGAAAGATTTTTTATAGATAAAAGTAAACAATAAAATACTGTTCATGTATCTACTATCTACCTACTGGGGCATCTTAACCTTCCCGTATAAACTTCCCCATTGTCATACTAAAAAACCGGCCAAGTGCGTGTCGGGCCACGCGCAAGGTAGGGTTCCGTAGTCGTCTACCCGTTACATTATGTGGACTAAAAAGTTCGCAAACTTATATTTACTATGTTTTTGACAGAATTAACAACATTATCCAAGATATCAATGGAAATTGTTCGAAAGTTTGCTTTTGCAAAGTACATTTCTGAAGTTCGACTATTACTCGTTAATTAATAATGTCTACTTAGCTGTGATAGTTTTCCTTTTAAATTCATCGTATATACTACTGCCATGATTTTTTTCACATGCCTAGGAGCCACCGTTTAGCTGGCAGGGGGGGGGGGACACTTGACCATAACGAAAATTATCACTTCAAAGCTTAATATCACGCCAACCGATTCTTGAATCAAGAAATACTCTTAGAAACCTTATAATATTTTTAAAAGAGCTATCCAACGATACCCCACACGATGGGGTTTGGAAGAAAAAAAAAATGCACCACCACTTTACATGTAGGGGAGGTACCCTAAAAAAAATTTTTTTTCAAGATTTTATTCTACCGTTTTGTCGGCGTCATCAATATCTATACTCGTGCCAAATTACAGCTTTGTAGTACTAACGGTTATTGAGAAAAACGGGGGTCGGACGGACGGACGGACGGACGGACGGACGGACGGACGGACATGGCGAAACTGTAAGGGTTCCTTGTTTACTACGGAACCCTAATTATAGTAAATTATGACTTCTGAAAAGAATAACTTTATTACCATTATTCAATTTAAAATGTGGGAAATTACCACGGGAAGTTTAAGATGTCACAGTAGGTAGATGGTACAGTCGAGGTCAAAAATATCTTTACAATTGAGTGTGACAAAAATATCTTTACATTTTAATAAGTTTACACACTATATGACAAAAACATGCTTACAACGTACCTATATGACAGTTTCATCTTTTCACTTAATGCACCAAAGTTCTGTTTACAATTTGTCTTCCATAAAATCATTTACACATATAGTGACATAATAGGTTTACATTGCATGTTACAGAATAAGATTTACTGTCAATGTGCCATAAATAGGTTTACATTCAGTATGGCACTTGGAACTTTACGTTCAAGCGTACATTGTTTTGCTTACAACTCTTGTTACGTAAATATCTTTACAGTTTGAAACAAACCACCGTTCTTCTTTCAATTATGACGTGTAGATCGCAAAATGTGAGACAAACATATGCACTGACAAGTCTGTACTGTTTTCGTGAATTGTCAGTTCATTTTATTCAAGTTTGTTTCATATAGCAAGAACATAAAGTAGCTTATTGGAGATTTACATGTTGTATACCTACATATTTTGCAGCTGTTAGGAACTGATTACATATTTAATGGTTTTATATAACGGGAACAAATAAAATGATCACCTAAATAACTTTTGATATCACCAAATTTTCGAAACCTAAAATAAGGCTCAACACTCAAAAAAATGTATCGATCTCGGGTCACCTAAACAGTCATACCTATTATTCCAGCAGTTAAAGCTATTTATTTACTCGTACTTATTGCGTTCCCAGAAATTTTATAATCGCATCAAAAAAAATGTCATTGTATACATACCACCAAAAATACTAAACTTACACCTCATCTCGTGCATCATTTTTGAAGTGAAAACTTCTTTAGCGGCGCTGAGCACTTTTTGTGATGGGGGAAAATTGTTAAACTCGCGACGATTCGTAAGACCAGCTATTTGACCCCTCCTAGTATCATGATTGCGATGTTAGGAGGGGTCAACTCAGCTAAACTCAGCTGGTCTTATGATTTACGATGCGTAAGACACAATGATACTCGGGGACATATTATGTATATATGTGAATGGATTATGCGAATATGAATATGAAAATGAGTATGAATATGAATATAAATACGGATACGGATTTACGGATACCGATACCGATACGGAGACGGGTATGAATATCTTTGTTATTTACTTTCTTTATTGAGTTTTCACTTCTGCCTGCACTCCCGGAGTGCAACCCGTTGTTTTTTTTCTTACGGCAATTATCCACTTACTTCTTTGGTCTCGTTTCCACCACGGTCTTGAAAATTGGTAAAATTTACAGTCGCTATTCTGTGGTGTTTTTACAATTCACAATAACACATTTTACTAGGGCCATATTAAATTTATCTCAAAAACGATTAGAAAATGTTTACTGCAATATGGATTTGACAGCTCAAGTCAACGACAAAATGTAAATTTTAGCCGTGGTGAGTAAAATAAATAAAATGAACTTTATTCTGTAAGTAGGCCGCAATGGCACTTTTACAAGTGAGTGAGCGCTGTGATCTCTATGCAATTGACAACATTTCATATTTTTAACTACTATATTTTATGAACTAGTTAGAAAATAGGTAAATATTTAAGCCACCCGTATTTTTTCTTTTTCAATTTAACTCATTATTTCATACAAAAAAAACACGTTGAAAAGTAGGTCATTCCAAAAGGGCGTAAGTAAAATATGACGTCATCTTTCCAACAAGAATCCAGAGCCACTCCAGAGCAGCGATTGTCTGTACTCTGTACTAAGGTCTCCCTGAATACAGCGAGGAAGATGACGTCAACTTTCAGTTTACAGTAATTTGCGATTTTTTCCAAAATTAACGGAGAAAAAAATCTAAAAAAATGTTTTTTGTGTACTTCACACGTTTTTACCGAAATGGTTTTCGAATTAAGACTTTTGGAAATTATGAAATATTGTCAATTGAATTCAACAGAATTTACATCATGGCAGATACCCTAGACCACAAACTACTAAGGAGATACTAACGTATCCCTAGACGTCATTATATGATGATTATATGACGTACGTATATGTATAATTTTCTCTATAAATATGACAGCGAAAAAATTACCTAACTACCAAGAAGCTTCTATATACCTACCTACATACCTATTTTGCTTCTTTGCTGGGCAAAGCAGAAAATCCGGCCAAGTGCCGCGTCGTCGCCCCCCTTTAGCTGTATGGGAGCCCCCTTAAAATATTTTTGGACGATGTGTGTAGATGTGGGTCAACACGATGCTTAAACTGTGGAAATTTGAATCCATCAATTTAGTTTTTAAGGTGGGGGGAGGGGGGGGAGGGGGGGGGGGGGGGGGGGGGTTCGCTAGGATGAATATTCAATGTCCTTGAGTATTCATCCTAGCGAAAAAGTCTAGAACCTTTTTTGTAGAGAATTTTATGTAGATTAATCATGTCTAAGAACATTTTTAGCTATGAGCCATCGTTTAAGAGTTTTTTACGAAAAACCACTACACCCTTCTCTACTTACCCGTTATCTTTATCTCCACCCCCATCCCCCAGGACTTTTAGTACGGTGTTAGTATAAATGGGTGTAGATAAATTGTTTCAATTGTCCCCAGTTCTACCCTACAACTACCTTACATATATTATTAGGCTGTTTCTCTAGAGCTATGCTACGCAGCTATAACTCTAGTGGAAAACCAGCCTTATACTCTTTGCCTACAATACAACCCACCACTTATAGCAAACTTATATTGGGAAAAGTGCCACCTAGTGACAAATTAACGAACGAGAAGGTGATGTGTTAGCGGCAAGCGACTCTGCTACTTACAAGAAATGTTGTCTACACACGTAGTCACAAATTCTGTAAATAGCTCATAGATGGCGCTTAGTACTGAAAAAAAATAAGGTCGACTTATTTCCAAATGCGATTACACCTGGCTAAATTTCTCACATTTCTTACTTCAAATATACTTTGTAATTTCTTACTTCAAATATTTGACACAACACAACGTCCATAGAACGTAAACAACAAACAAGTCATGGAAATTGTAAATAAAATCATATATAATCATATATAATATATAATAATAGGGCTTCTCAAGTAAATAAAAATAATATTTTACTTTTCTCAAACATAATTTAACACACCTCATATTTTTTCAGATCATAGTTGTTGAGTAAATGAGTATTTTACGATAATAATTCACCACACCAACAGTTACGTGATATGTCTTCTTTTTTTTAAACCAAGTGTTGTGACCAAGTCTGTCGTTTTGATTCAGATGACAGTTCCTTAATTTCCAAAAAATGGATTATATCTTATCTTATATCTTTAAACGAGCAATTCTTGTGTATATCTATATATATTTCTGTATATCTATATTTTCGGGATCTCGGAAACGGCTCTAACGATTTTGATGAAATTTGGTATGTGGGGGTTTTCGGGGACGAGCAATCGATCTAGCTAGGTCTCATGTCCGGGAAAACGCCGAGCAAAGCTCGGCCGCCCAGATATTGAATGACAAAATAACCAAAACAAAATATCAAAAGTAAATAAAATTAAATATGATGTGAAAAAATTGTATAATAAATAAACCAGTTTTGTCTGAGGGGACTGAATACTGACTGAATACGATTTATGTGATAAAGGATGTAGGCTAGATAATCGATTCGATCAACCATTCGTTAACAATCGCTAGATTTGACAAATGATACATATTCAGCTCAGCACACGCTCAGCACTACAAACGTCAATTATAAATGTCAAATATTTGAAGTAAGAACTCAATAAGAAATTACAAAGTTTTAATTATCAAATACGAAATTGATTTATTTTTCTCACAAGTAAGCCCTGCATACATTTTTGTACATAATTTGCTGCGTTATATAGTAGATTTATCAATAAATAAACCTGGTCATATTATATTTTAGAATTTCCGAACGGAATTTAAAAACCTTGAAACGTTGGCACATTTGGCAGTTCCAAATAGTTCCGATCTATCATTTCTTTCGTCTGGTAGAAAATATTTTATGCTTCGTCTGAAAAAATTTAAACACGTCAAATCTATATTAATGGTGTACTTTTAGTGCTTTCTAATATCGTTTCGGTATTTATTCCTCTGGCTTGAGTGGCGATTAAGTTACAAAAATGGCTTCAAGAGGTGGTGTTATGGTAACAGGAACTAACGGCGCTGACTTCGAGCATAGGGAGAAAATAGCGGCTCAATATCAAATAAGGTAACTTATAAATGTTAACTAACGACTTAAGAAACTACAGATTATGTTTTAGAAAGCTTATAATTACTTCAAAAGGTTAGAACCCATAGCTTTGTGACAGGGGACGGCTCGCTCACACAAATTATTTTTAGACAGAAGCCAAAGATACAGAAACATTTCGCACCGTTTATTTAAAACATTAATCCCGATAGAATGCATTAGTGTCGTTAATCAATTTTATTTTGTAGTAGCATAAAGTACAGCATGCATTCATGTTTTGAACTTCTGTCATAAAATATTGCTCGTATTTTTATTACTCAAGTTTTTTCTTCTTGTTGTGATTTATTCTGTAAGTATATCTTGTCGGTATGTGCACATTTTCAGTTTGAAATGTTCATAATTTTTTTTGTTGGTACTGGCAGCACGGCAGCAGCTTCACTGTTATTATGAGCATTAGTGCTGTAGTATGATGCTGAGTTTTTATTGTCTTGATTTTCCCATCTGTTATGTTGCTCTCACAACTGATGTGGCTTCCATAGTGCTCTCTTACTTCTGCCAGCATAGTAGTAGTAGAAGTAGTAGTCCAGTTACTACTAGCTAGACTAGAATCACATTATCCTAAAGTTGAAAGAAAAGTCAATACTCTTAGAAACATCTTATCTCAGTACTTAAACAAAAGCATGTAATGCTGTATGAGCTTTTGCATGGTGATTTGATGGCCTAAAAACATTATTTCGACGGGTTATGAAAATAACAAAAAATCATCACAAACTATTCAATTGCAATTTGTATTCATACCATTCCACCATTTATTCAGTGTTATTCACCTATCTGTTTCCATTTCATAATGTTTCTTCGTCATCCTCCAAGCATGTTCCCAGTTGTATCCTAAGGAGCCCAGGATTCTTTTTTTTAATGTATAACTGAACAGTGATTGGCCTTGGTCCAATTAAATTTAAAACCTAATCCCAAGATTATCCATCTGACCCTCTAACCCAGAGGGAAAGTTGGCATAAGACTGGTTACTTCAGGAGGTTTTCATTCGCTGCGAAGCCACTCTTAAATATCAAATATGTTTTTTAAAAACCCATTGGTACAAGCCGGGCTTCAAACTTGCAACCCCCATATTAAATTGGAAGTTGCGTGCCTTAAGCAGGTATTACACTGCCCTGAATTCAGAATCCTGACTAGTGGAGGGGATTTGAAGCATCTCATCATCTCTATCGTATAGGTCCAAACCCTTCTAAACGTTCTGAATTCAGGACAATGTAATACCAGCTTTACTGCTTCCGCCACAGTGACTATTCATACCTTACCACACATATATGTATTGTTTTGTTTTTGCAGTGCTCTCAACAAATCTCGGCTGAAGTACTGTGTGTTCTTTCACCATGTCTTGTTCTTTGTGATGGTGGCCAAGCTGTCTGCGGACATTCTGGACAAGCTTGACATATTCATACTGGAGATTGAAGAATTGCAGATACCACAGGTACTAACTAGAGTTGATATTATTTGGGTTTGTAAATATATACTTGAATTTAAACTTTCGTGAGACATGTTATAACTTGCACTCATCCTGAGGAAGAACTCCCGACGAGTTCGAAACATGTCGCCCGAAGTGACAATTAATACGTGAGTTTTAACCGTTTAGTAAAATAAAGTTGTAAATATATATACAACGGCCTTGGTACTGTTATTCTTAAATAAGAATATTTTTATACTTGAAGTGTAACTCAACAAGATTACCCAATTATAATGATTTCATTGAGTCTACCTACAATAATGGGTACTTAGATTACTACAGTAGCTTATCTTATCTTATCTTATTAGTATGAGGGTCCTTGCGGATGCACCTCGACCCAGTGGGATCTTTTGTGCAATTGCCCCCTCCTTTATACCTACTCCAAGCTGCTCTCCAACATTTCCACAAACCGGATGATGGAGTTCAGCGGGAGTACTCTGAATTCCTTTGGTTCAGGGTACCGATTTCCAAAGGAATTCATTCTCTGTCTGGCAAGGGTGTGACATTCACACAATAGGTGTTCCATTGTCTCGTCATCCTCACCACACATCCTACATTCTATGTCATCTGCTAGTCCCATCTTGGCCAAGATTCCTTTGACCCCGAAGTGACCTGTAAACACCCCAGTTATCATTCTGAGCTGCTTTCTGCTGTGTTTCCAAATCTTTTTGGTCCAGCCTGTATCCACTCCTTCCATGAAGAGCTTTGAGTGCCTTAAGCCCGCCTTATTCCTCCACTCATGTTGGTGTTTGGTTTTGGCGTGGTCTTTCACGGCTAATGTTATGGTTCTCTGCGAGAGTCCCACGAACGGTTCTGGACCTACAAAACAGTTTGCTGATCCATTTCTTGCAAGCTCATCTGCTTTTTCGTTGCCGATGAAGCCCTCGTGCCCTGGTATCCATACCAGTTGCACTTTGTTGAGTGTCCCAAGCTTATTTAAAACTTGGATACCATTATACACTAGTCTAGAGTCCACTTTCGGCGCCGTTAGCGCTTTAAGGGGGCCGCTTGACTGTCGCTGAGTATATAGATGTTCTCCTCTTTGGTTCGTCAAAGTCAAAGTCAAAGTCAAAGATTATTTATTCAAAATAAATTCGTATAGAACACTTTTTGAATGTCAGAGGTTGAAAAAAATACAAGTACTACAATAGTTGTAGTGCTATTAAGGTATAGCGATTACATTTGTCCATATTTCTTTATCATCTAAGTATTTGTCAAGTTTATAATAAGCTCTATTTATCAATGTTTGTTTTACAATGGCCTTAAATTTATTTTCCGACATATTCAAAATCTGGTCAGGGAGCTTATTGTAGTAACGTGTACATAGACCCACAAATGACTTTTGTACTCTACTTAACCTAGTTCTAACTGCTACTAATTTAAATTTATTCCTAGTATTTATGTCATGAATGTCACATCTTCTACGAAATAGCGCTTGATTTTTCCTAACATACATAATATTCTCATAAATATATTGACTTGGCACGGTCATAATTCCAATTTTTTTAAACACTTCTCTGAGAGAGTCACGGGTCTTTAAGCCGTATATAGCGCGAATTGCTCGCTTTTGTAGAACAAAAATCGACTCGATATCAGCTCCTCTGCCATATAGTAACATGCCGTAACACATGACACTATGAAAGTAGCTGAAGTAGACAAGTCTCGCAGTGGTTACGTCAGTGAGTAGTCTAATCTTTTTTACAGCGTATGCAGCTGAACTTAATTTTTTGGAAAGTGCTGCAATATGAGGTCCCCATTGAAGTCTAGAGTCTACTGTCATGCCTAAGAAAACTGTCTTGTCTATTATTTCTAACATTACATTGTTAATTTTGAGTCCTTGTATATGATGATTAACATTCGGTAACTTGAAATGTATACATTTTGTTTTATTTGGATTTAAAACTAGATTGTTAGCAGTGAACCACTCATGTACCATCTGAAGGGCATTATTTATTTCGGTTACATCTTGAGATAGTCTATTAATTTTAAAAATTAGTGATGTGTCGTCTGCAAAAAGAATTATCTTAGACAGGTGTTCCGCCATAAAAGGTAGATCATTGACGTAAACTAAAAAAAGGAGAGGACCTAATATCGAGCCTTGAGGCACGCCGATCTTAACCTCAGACCCTGCCGAACGAGCCCCGTTCACCAGAACTTTTTGAACTCTGTCTGATAAGTAGGATTGTATCAATTTCAGAGTCTATCTATATTCTCCTGTGCACAGGCAATTATGGCGTATGTCTCCGCCTGGAAGACAGTCGCGAATTGCCCCATGCTCACACTACTACTGTAGTCATTTGCATAAATGCCTGCACCCGTACCGGATCCCATTTTGGATCCGTCTGTGTACCAAATGTTGTCTTTGTCACCACCGCTTGGTGGTTCAAGACCCTCAGCCCATTCGGCCCTTGACTGAACTTTTGTAGTGAAGTTCTTATTGAACACATACTTGGGTTGCATTTTATCGCATCCCATGTTTGTTATTCTGTCTAGGAAACCATCTGTTTCCATGTTTGTGTGTCTGGTCTTAGGCTTGCTGTCGCTCCACAGTCCAAGCACTCTCAGTCTGTAGAGCGACTTACGCGCCTCCGACTTGATCACCAGGTGAAGCGGCGGTAGATCCAGTATTACTTCTAGCGCCGCCGTTGGCGTTGTCCGAAACGCCCATGTTATAGCCATGCATATCGTTCTTTGCACCTTTGTCAGGGCTTCTATGCATGTACTCTTTAAAGTCCTTGGCCACTAGGGTGGGCCGATTTTCAAAATTTTGGAATTTCGTAATGTAATAGTGTACATACGCTGTATGATTTTTTGTAGATTAGGGGAAAAAAAATAAAAAAAAATTGGCATATACTTTTAGCCCTCTACCGACGATGAAATGTCAGAAAATTCAAAAATTTTAAAAATATATATCTTATATTTTAAATTTATTTAAACTTTATTATTTATTAAATAATATCTTTTGGTATCAATTATACTTGTTTTTGGTTATTATTTATTATCAGAAGATTTTTTTTTGTGACCCACTTAGACGACGTAAATGGGGTTTTTCAAAAAAGGCTTTTTGATCTATTAAATATATCCAAATTGGTGCTTAAAGCATTCGTCAGAGCTGTCGTGGATTAAACACGTTACATAAAGCATAAAAATGATAATGATTAAAGCAAAAATATGGCCAAAATTACATGGCAACATGCCCGGAAAAGTGCGAAATAGGACCTTTGAGCGTCTATTTAAACCATTAAAAAGTTATATATTTTCAATCAAACCCTGCTTTATTTTAATATTAACATTCGTACTTTTGTTTGAGATTATATTTGAAAAATACGTAGTACGATTTTTTTATAATACAGTACATCGGTCGTTTAATGGTATTTTTTTTGATTACAAAAAATTTGGGATATTTTTAATATTGATTATATTAAAACAGAAATAAATAATAGTGATGATTTCTATTATATTAACATTCGTCTTTAATTTACAAAAATAAACGGGCTAAATACTAGTAATATTATACCTTTAAATAATTATCAAATATTACCCTAACTTCAAATTTTTGGCACCTGGTAGAGGGCTGAAAGTAGTATATATTTTTAAATTTGATATTATCACCATAATCTACTTATTAAATTGCAACTTTTTATTCCTATTACACTTCGAATTTGGAACTTTTATTTTTTCCCATACAACAACGGCCCACCCTATTGGCCACCAGTACAATCTGAAGAAAATAGTAAATGGTTTGCTAAGGTTTATTTGTGACCGTCCAGCTCACTGGGGCCTTTATGGTCGGTATTGAGTTACGCACGGATCTATAATCTACAATACATAGGCTACCAAAAACAATGATCACCATGTCCCTAAGTGCCATACTTTTTTTTTAATAAATCGTCAAAGTTACTCAACCCAAAAATGCACTTTTGAGAAATAACTAAGAGAAGTTTAAAACTCATTTAAAGTATGTTCCCGTGGGAAGTTACATAGATGATGGTAGATCCTGATTCTTGAGGTTATCTTCTATAGGAAACAATCAAAGATTTTTCAATTCCACTACCCCGTTGAGAAAAAATGGCCTTTGATCAGTGCAAGGCGCCGATCATAAAAAAGTAAGGAATTTTGTAATAGGTGAATTATTATTTCGTATTTTGTGATCTTTGTCATAGTGTATGCTAGAAAATAGTTTACTTAACACATCAAATGGAAAATAAAAACAAAATCCTAACGTGATATATATTTTTTTATAAATATAGAAAATGATATTTTTTCTATCTCGTCACGAATAAATTTAACAATTTCCGTGTAGTATACCATACTTACCTGTAATAAGTCTAGACAAGCATTACACAGGTTTTTTTTTTTTCTATGTCAATTAGTTTCAATTTTATGACCGATTAAAGTTACATGAAAATCAAGGTTTACTTCCATACAATTGAGAAAAGGGCCCTTATGGACGAATGTAACCAAAAATGTAAGTAAATAATAATATTTACATAGTCTAAGTAGCAATCTTGTATTAGAACGTAATTCTGAATAAATCTTTTCATTACAAGTTTTTTGAATAATGCGTAATTTTTAAATTATACGAAAAAGCAATTTCGCATAGTAAAAATTATTTTTTAACTCTATTTAAAAAAAACCGACCAAGTACGTGTCGGACCATGCACAATAGGGTGGGCCGATTTTCAAAATTTTGGAATTTCGTAATGTAATAGTGTACATACGCTGTATGATTTTTTGTAGATTAGGGGAAAAAAAATAAAAAAAAATTGGCATATACTTTTAGCCCTCTACCGACGATGAAATGTCAGAAAATTCAAAAATTTTAAAAATATATATCTTATATTTTAAATTTATTTAAACTTTATTATTTATTAAATAATATCTTTTGGTATCAATTATACTTGTTTTTGGTTATTATTTATTATCAGAAGATTTTTTTTTGTGACCCACTTAGACGACGTAAATGGGGTTTTTCAAAAAAGGCTTTTTGATCTATTAAATATATCCAAATTGGTGCTTAAAGCATTCGTCAGAGCTGTCGTGGATTAAACACGTTACATAAAGCATAAAAATGATAATGATTAAAGCAAAAATATGGCCAAAATTACATGGCAACATGCCCGGAAAAGTGCGAAATAGGACCTTTGAGCGTCTATTTAAACCATTAAAAAGTTATATATTTTCAATCAAACCCTGCTTTATTTTAATATTAACATTCGTACTTTTGTTTGAGATTATATTTGAAAAATACGTAGTACGATTTTTTTATAATACAGTACATCGGTCGTTTAATGGTATTTTTTTTGATTACAAAAAATTTGGGATATTTTTAATATTGATTATATTAAAACAGAAATAAATAATAGTGATGATTTCTATTATATTAACATTCGTCTTTAATTTACAAAAATAAACGGGCTAAATACTAGTAATATTATACCTTTAAATAATTATCAAATATTACCCTAACTTCAAATTTTTGGCACCTGGTAGAGGGCTGAAAGTAGTATATATTTTTAAATTTGATATTATCACCATAATCTACTTATTAAATTGCAACTTTTTATTCCTATTACACTTCGAATTTGGAACTTTTATTTTTTCCCATACAACAACGGCCCACCCTAATGCACAATAAAGGGTTCCGTACCGACACCTACTAGTCCATATTTAAACCCACTATCCGATACGTCGAATCGAAAAAGGTCGTATCTTCATAGTAAACTCACGGCACTTACGCCCTTTTGTTTGGGCAAAACAGTTTTTCAGCAATTACTCAAAAACCAGTAGCCGTATTTTTATCAAACCAAAAATCGTCTTAAGTATTTATTAATGTACAGTCACCAGCATCAATATCTGCTATAATAAAGGCGCCATAAATATTTGACCCGTCTTTACGGCCCTACAAATGGAGCTGTGTCGGATATTTATGCCACCATTGTTTTGGCAGATATTAATGCTGGTGACTGTACACCACCTCATTTTTTCAGAATTTTCATACCTTTGGAAATTAGAGGGTGGGGGGAAGGGGGGAGCGGCCCTACCTTATTTTTAATTTCACGTTACTATTATGTAGCAATTCATAGAATAATACTTTCCTACCATATATTTTCATAATTATCGAACTCTAAAAATACAATTAATAGGAAATGTAATAAGAAACAAACAATTTTGCAACGGTCATGCACGACTAGAACTTACTTGACTTGAGACTAGAAATAGGTATTTGTAACGTGTACCACTAGAATCCAGTAAACAGAAAAGGCAAATAAATAATACAGAAAATGGTTAGAAGTAATTAGAATAAGTTATTAACCTATTTTATATCATTATTATCTGACCTCTGCCATAAGGGCCCTTTTTTACTAAACTTTACAACTAATTTAAAAGTAGAAATACTTAACTTATACGTGTGAAACCAAGCTAGAAATACACATCTAGTCTTATACTTTATCAATATGCAAAAAACAAAAAATATGTGATTTTACCGTATTTTACTAAAACGCTGATATCTACGAAACTAGAAAGTGCCATAAGGGCCCTTTTGTTATGGACTGACTCATTTACTCTTCTTTAATGTAAGATTCCTTTAATTTTGAGTAAAGCTACAAAATAGATAAACAGTAACCTGAAGCAATTATTAAGATGTGATTATGACAAATCCTGGATTTCTATGAACCTCTCTTAGTAATACAATAATATGTAAGTGCCAGTTCGCCAGTTGCACCAACGTACGAACACAGACTGGTCATTGTCAAATATGGCGCCGGCAGCTGTCATCCCATAGAAACGTGTCAAACTTTCCATACAATCAGATTTGACGAACACCACTTACGATTACAGACGGTTTGGTGCAACTCAGCCTAAGTATCTCAGTCAAACTGATCATTGCATTCTGAAAAGTGAAAGTGAAAGTGAAAAAACATTTATTGCCTATAAAACCTTAACCTAACAAATACAAATCAAAACAATCGACAAACAGTGGTAAAAAATTAAACTAAATGATTAATTAAATTAAACTAAACTACTTATTAGAATAAGGTGAGGCAATGGGTCCCAGGCTCAGCGTGTGCTGGGCAGGAGTGCCCAGCGCTGGTTTTCAGTCTGGTCCCAGAAACTAAAAACTAAAACTATAACTAAAATAAATACCAGGAAGGTCGCAAACTAATATTATAAATAAACGAATTGAATTGAATTTGGTACGTCTGTGCTTAGGTGCAGAAAAGAAAAGAAAAAAAGGGAGTAAAGAGACAAAAAAAAAAAAAAAAGTTCACAAAATATATAAATCTCTCTCTCTCTGTGTGTGTGTGTGTGTGTGTGTGTGTGCGTGCGTGCGTGCGTGTGTGTGTGTGTGTGTGTCTGAATATACGTGTAATGTGCGGGAATGTGCCTGAATGCGTATGCTGTACTGTGTGTGGCCGGCTTTAAGAGGGAGAATTAAACGCCTTGTATTTCCAATAGGTGGGTTTGAACTAACCGCTTGAATTTTAATAGTCCCATAGGCTCTCGCAGAGGCGGTGGCAAGTCATTCCACACCTTGGCCGCAGCAAATTTAAAACTTCCTCTGAAAAAGGCCGTCTTGTGCTGGGGAATCACAAGCTTCGTGCATCGTCTTAGCGACTTGTTTCGAGAGTGTTTGGCCCAATTCAACTTTTCGTACAGGTACTTTGGCTTCTCGAACTCTAACACTTTTCGTACTGTATACGCTAGATGTAGTTTTCTCCGATTTTCCATATTTAGCATTTTATGCTCATTCAAAAATGGAGTTATATGAGCTCGTTTAGGTACGTTATAGCAAAAACGTACACACGCGTTTTGCACGCGCTGTATGGATTTCTGTTATGGCCAGGAGTCTTGGGCCGTAAACTATATCGGCATAGTTGAATTGAGAAAGCACTAAGGATTCCACCAGTATTTCTCTGACTTTTGTAGACAGGTATTTGCGAATCCTGTACAGTACCTTCAATCTGTAGAAAGCATTCCTAATTTTTGAGTTGACATGTTCAACGTATCTCAATTCTTCATCCATTATTAACCCCAAGTTTTTTGCGTTTTCTGCTCGCAAGATAGGCTCTGTTCCAATTGCGACTCTTGGGTTTTGTTCTTTAATTTTTGTCCGTTGAGATTTGTTCCCTATTACAATAAACTGAGATTTAGCTGCATTTAAAACAAGGTTGTTTTTTATTGACCATTCGGATATTATATCTAAATCCTCGTTAATTCGGGGGAGCGCTACGTGTAGATTTTCCGGTGCAAATGTGTGATAAATTTGCGTATCGTCTGCATAGAGGTGTGCAGTACAGTATTTTAAGTTTTGTACGAGGTCTGACGTATACAAAATAAACAGCAGCGGGCTTAAAATTGACCCTTGCGGTGTACCACGACTGATTATCTCTGACTTAGACTTCATCAACTCGCCTTGCTGTGATTGTATTTCCACATACTGCTTTCTGCCCGTGAGGAATGACTGGAACCATCTGCATGTTGACGGGCTTACTCCGTAGTACGCCATTTTAGATAGCAGCAGTTTCGGGTTGAGACAGTCGAAAGCGCGTGAGAAGTCCAGCAGAACAAGGATGGATCCCATTCCCTTGTCTGATGCTGTGATAATATCATCAGTGACTTTTGCCATCGCAGTCGCAGTGCCGTGTTTGCCGCGGAAGCCTGATTGTGTGCACGGTAATAGACTGTTCTCTTCCAGATACTTTGTGAGTTGCTCACAGACAACTCTTTCTATGACTTTAGAAAGTATCGGAAGAATGCTGATGGGTCGCAAGTCTTTATAATCTTCTGTTTTATTTGCTTTGGGTATAGGTTTGACTCTAGCCAGTTTCCACGCCTCAGGAAAGACGTTATATTCAATGGAAGAGTTGACAATGTGCGTAATAACTGGCAGAGTGACATCCAATGTAAGGCGGATCATTTCCACTGTAATATTGTCATACCCACACGCGTTTGTCTGTATAGACGAAATTATTTGGAATATTTTACTTTCTGTGCACCTCTCTATGCTAAATGTAGGAGTTACTAACTTATTGTTCTCAAAAAAGGCCATCATTTCGTCGTTCGTATCAGAGGTACCCGGAAGCGTTACAAAAAAATTGTTTATTTTGTCTGGATTACACAAATGTTGAGGAATCAACATTCTATCACTATCACCTAAACTAGAAGAACTTTTGAGATGTTTCCACATTTCCCTTGGACGAGATCTATTGTTATTGACATAGAAAGTAAAATATGCAGACTTTTCACGTTCTAATGCTCCCGATGTGTAGTTTCTTAGGCTTTTATAGTATTCATGATGTGATTCTTTCTTAGTTTTTTGAGCTCTCTTTAAAGCGGCGTCACGTAGGTTCATCATGATTCTAATGTTTTCTGTAACCCAGGGGTGGCCTTTGGATTGGACTTGAAACCGGCGCACAGGTGCGTGCTTATCGAATAGCGTTATAACTAAGTCATTAAATCTTTCTACCTTAGAATTGATATCTGTAAGTTCTTTAATATCACTCCAGGGCAAATTTTTAAGATCTCTATTGAAAGTAGGTGTATCTATTTTACCTAACAGCCGTTTGTAAATATACTGTGGTGCCTGCTTTGGCTTGGTGATTCGTAGTTCCGTCAAAATCATTGCATGGTCACTAAGTTTAGGATTATGGTGCACGTGTATGGCCTTGCACATATTAGGACTATCCGTAATTACTAAATCCAAAATAGATGAACTCTCACTTGTTATTCGAGTTGGTTCATTCACTAGCTGTTCCAAACTCCGATGTGATATGAATGTAGCTAACTTTTTCGTGTTCGGCTTCTCTGGCTGTTGAATGTCAATGTTAAAGTCTGTTAGCAGAAACAAACCTGTGCACGATGCGAATGTATCCAGGGAATCGTTAAGCGCGTCTATAGAGTTTTCAACAGATACGGATTCCGGTCGGTACGCTGTGCCGATTGCAAACCGCCCCACTCCACGGATTTGTAGTTCCAACCACATCTGTTCCAAAGCGGATGGAGGGTGCGGCTTGACCCGTGTTTGAAGGCCTTTACGTACATAAAATCCCACCCCACCCCCTCGTGTCCCACTCTGGCGTGGATTGCTTTTAAGTAAGTAGCCTGGTATTTTAGGTATGTATTGTTCTTCGTTCTTCCGCAGCCAAGTTTCATTTAGGGCCAAAATATCGGGGTTGAATCGGTCCATAGCTGCAAGTAGTTCATCATGGCCTGTATTTAAGGAGCGGACATTCAATAACCCTAGAGTTAAACGGCGCGGTTTTTTAACTGTCATTTTGATTCATGTTCAATATATAAGTATAGACGTGGGAATATGTGAATGGAGTGAATGTCATTGTCATATAATCCAAGCCAAGTATATGGGAGGCAAATGGAGTAGTTGAGTAGGGGGTTTGACGGCAGCGGGTTGAGTATTTTAGTCGGTAATGTCATGTTTAATCTCTCGGTAACGGTAAATTGACTGTGTTTGTAGAACTGATAAAAATAGTGTAATATGTTTGATTGAACAAAATTCTTTTCTGCATATGAACAGAACACCATGAAATATATACAAAAGTAAACACAAGTGGCAATTCTTCCCCAGTGTGTCGTATGTAGTTGTAGACTGATTACATAATGAAAACACTTAACTTTGTAATTACAGCAAAAATCAAACGATCGTGACGACGTGATGTGAATGGATGATCTCCTTATACTAAACAAAAAACTATAATTATTTATTGTCCAAAACCGTAGAGTCCAAACCGAAAACACGTATGACATCCTTCTCGTTCTGGATTCGGACGCCTCTGCTGTCCCTACCCTCTGTCCTTTTCGCGAAAATACGTCCCTCTCTTGTCCATATAAACCTCCAGCCCGCCGCACTGCCGGCCTGACGAGCCCTCCATAGAAGCTTGCGGTTGGCTTTTGTTAGCCTCTCGTTTATATAGATCGGACTTGCGTTCTGTTCCGGCAGCCCAATGTTACTGGTATCGAGGTTCCGACGCACCCGTGCGTTTCGCAGTAGTTCATCCCGGAGCGCTCGACGAGCGAGGCGTGCCACCAGGGGGCGCGGGCGTGTTTTTTTACTGTCTCCGTTGTTGTTCGTTCTTGTCGGTCCCACTCGCTCCACACTTACGATGTCCCGGGAGTCCAATTGGATGCCCACTTTTTGTGCCACAGCTTGTGTTATATGTAGGGGTGATTCACTTGCATGTTCCGGCACACCGGAGATCTCAATATCGTTGAGCAGGAGCGTTTGGTCTCTGTCATTTAGATCTGATTGCATTTGCTCCACTATCTGTTGTAACTGCACGATGTTTGATGGAGTGTTAGGATTATTCTTCACATATAACAATTCAGCGTTAAGTCGGGAGTTCTCGTGTTCCAGATCCTTCACTCTTTTACTCACAATAGAGAGTTCCGACTGGAAGCTTTTAATTTGGTCGCTCAAAAAATCGGTGGTCTCCGTGAACTCTTCTTTAATCCTATTTAGGACTCTAGTGAATTCGCTGTTCATCTCTTGGAAGATTTCTTGTTTCGTAGTACCTATTTTACAGTCTATTTTAACTAGAACTGTCTTGTATTTTTTTTATTGAGGTGTGCAATGAAGAGCATTTGTATTGTATTGTATTTATTTTTATATTTATACATCTGAAATATTCTGATTCTGAATAGCATCATAACCAGAGCTCGGCGGGGGTGAGCTGTTTTCAGATTTTGCATAACATGGCAATACCTTTTCATTAAATTATAAATGTGGTGTAATTTAATAACTAATTAAATTATTTTATTTAGGCTGCCTTTCTGCTACGATCTAAGGTCAAAATGCGTTGAAATTAGAAAATATATAAAAACTTTGTTTTTTATTACAATTAACAAAGAAAATTAAGAATAAATAAAAACTTAGTATCTACTCGTTTTGTACATAATGCATTGTCATTTTAGTTAAATTACAATGAATACAGTTTCATGTTCTTTTAAGATTTTTTGAGGTATATCTATATATTAATATCTACACTTGACATTACTGACGTAAAAATGGCTCACCCCCGCCGAGCTCTGATCATAACAAGACAGTTCAGAAACATAACGTAGCAATAAATAAATATTTTAGAAGTTACCTACTAGAATTCTATTAATTTATTCCAGCCTCTCTGGTGGGAGTACATCTGGTGCCTGTCTCTCCTGCTCTCGTTCCTGGGCCTATCTGCGATCAAGCGCAACAACATCCGACAGCTGAGGCATTACACGTACGGCATTGGAGCCCTGGGCTTTGGTCCGCTGTTGTACTGCATACTGTACTACTGTGGTGATGTCTGGCGATACCTCTCGAGGGACGAGGATGAGGATGACAGCTCAGAGGTGGAGGTGGAGTTGTGGCAGGTCAGTGACTATAATAAAATAATATGTATATTTTTAATTATATGTGTTATATTTTAGAAGCTATTAAGGTTGACTGGTAGAGAATGGTTATGGCATTAATACCACCTTTTGTATGATACCCAAGTTTTACTTTTGTGCAATAAAGATTAAATAAATAAATGAATATTCTGGTTCTTTTGCAAAGGCTTTGATAGATAAGCTACCATCAAGCTCAAGTCGGATTTATTTTGAATTTAATTATTTATATTCTATCATTTTTGCAACTCGGTAACAAAAAAGAAATCTCGAAAGTTGCGGACGTGGATTAACAATTAAATAAATGGAAATATTTCAAGTTTGCTTATGTACTGTCAGAAAATAAACAATTAAGAGAAAAATAGGTAATCTAGCTAACCATAACAGTACCTAGCACAATAGTTAAACGCACTTTGAAGTGATGATGATGGGTGGGGATGACTGGGATGGGTCCATTTGACGAAGCCTGTTGCGGATTTTATTTGATTTGTATCTGTAAGTACTTACGCACCTGACGAAGCCTATGTTGCTGATTGGAATTTGTGTACCATGTATACTTAGTTTGTTTTATAAATAATAATTATCAAGATAATTATCGTGATTTTTATGCTTTGATAATTATCGATTTGATAATAACCCAAAACTGTAGCGTAAAAAAACCCAAAATCTTAATTTTTTTACTACGTAGGATAATAAATTTTACTTATAAAATAACGTATACTACCCTACCCGTACCAGGGATTATTGGGACTAAATGTTATGTATATTTATCGTCACTCCCGTCACATTCCAGGGCCTCCCCTACGGGTTGCTGTGGTACGCGTTCGTACTGCTCGCGTCGCAGGTGCACTTCTTCCAGCTGTACTTCTCGATGAACCTGCTGAAGGCGTGGCGTGCCCGCGGCGCGCTCAGGAAAGCCGAATAGGGCTCGAGGTGTTAGTGCGTGTGCGACCCTTGGTGAGTCTGGACAATCGCCGCTCCTAGCGACTAGGCTAGGGCTGTGGGCTACGTGGAATTGCAGTTCTATTTTGATGGGACTGGGTCTGCCGGGGACACTCACTTAACACCGGTATTGTGGGTAATATCTACCGACAGTATTTGGTGGCACTAACAAATTTGAATATTATAGTCAAATAGTCCGAAGGACATTATCAGGAGGTAGATTTTCTAATTGTCATTCTAAATTAAGGGTTTAGCCTATAAAGATGATCTGTCAAACTAGCGTCCATAGGCTGCGGTGACCGCTTACCATCAGGCGGGCCGCACGCTTGTTTGCCACCGACGTGGTATAAAAAAAAATTTAGATTGGAGTTTAATGCGGGTTAAATATATAATATGGTGTCATTTGAGTACTTGTTGCTTATAGACTCTATCAGTAAAACCATGTTATCATAAAGTCGAGATTTGTACTTTCTAATATTAATTGTTGTGATGTTTCCTGGTGTCATGTTAGCCAGGTAACATAGCTGAATTTAGGTTTTCTGATCAGTGTTATGTTTTATTCTGATATATAAGTCCGATTTTGGCTCCAATGTAAATATTTCCGAATATGCTTAGATATAAAAGTACCCTATATACTCTACACATACGAATTTAAAAATATTACACAAATGTATATAATTCACAATGCACACTGTCAGTACGTACACTTTCTGTAATTTCTAGACTGTCAACCAATTTTAATTATTTCTTTAACTCCCATTGAACGCTAAATAGTACAGCTAAGCTTTTCCTGAATATCAATATATCCCTTTTAGAGAAAGAAGAAAAACAATACTGCCTTGTGTGAATGAGAGAGGGAATCACGAGCACTGTATATTTTACTATTGTATAAAGATGTAGCGCTTGACATGAAAAAGACGAATTGATGTAAAATAAGTATCTTATACTACGATTGTATAATACTTTGTTGTTGTTAATTGTATCCTTAGCAATAAACTTGCGTTGATTTTTGTTATTTCATACTTGTCTAAGACATTAGGGTTTCAACCTTTCAATAATGTTAGTTGTAATAAAATAAATAAAGTAATCTTTCAGTACCTAAATTAAAAAAAAATTAATGGCCTAGTATTACATAAGAGTACATACTAATCATGGATTCGTCATATACGAGGGGCGTTCAATAAATTCTCGGTATGAGAATGAAAACAAAAGAATACGATAGGTTTTTTTATTTTATTTTTCAATATACTCCCCCCCCCCTATGTTTATGCACTTATAAGATCGGTCAATTAGTTTTTTTAACCCCTCATAAAAATATTTTTTATCTTTAGTGTCAAAATGCTCCTCCACTGCTGTCTTCAAAGCTTCATCGTCAGAAAATCGATTTCCTCGTAGGTCCTTTTTGAGGTTGGGAAACAAAAAGAAGTCACTCGGGGCTAAGTCTGGACTATACGGTGGGTGTGTAATAGTTTTGAACCCAGATTCCCGAACAGCAGCCTTGGCGATATGAGCAGTATGCACAGGGGCGTTGTCGTGCAGAAGCAGAACTCCCTTGGCTAATTTTCCCCTTCTCTTCTCTTTGATTGCTTCTCTTAATTGGCGTAGAATATTAGCGTAGTACCCTCCTGTGATATTTACAGCCTTTTCTTTATAATCGATCAGCAATATTCCATCACAATCCCAGAATATTGTGGCCATGACCTTTCCAGCTGAAGGCATGACCTTGAACTTCTTAGGGTGAGGAGTTCCTTTAATGTGCCACTGTATGGACTCTTGTTTGCTCTCAGGGTCATAATGATGAACCCAGGTTTCATCTCCGGTAACAATCTTTTGCAGTATCTCATCAGGATTTTCACCACACAGCTCAATAAAATCGGAACAACAAGCAACGCGCGTATTTTTCTGAAGCGGCGTCAGCATTCGCGGTACCCATATCGCACTGACTTTTGACATATTAAGATTGTTATGGATTATATTGTGTATAGTACCAATAGAAAGCTTGGTTATTTGAGCTATTGCTGTCACCTTCACTCGAGCATCTTCCAATATAATTGTCCCCACTTTTTTATTTTCTTGTGAAGAAGCTTCGACGGGCCGACCAGGTCTGGGGTCGTCTTCGATACTCCCTCTCTCACACTTAAATTCACTTGACCACTTTTGAATTGTTGATAAAGAAGGAGCAGACTCTCGGTAAACATAATCCATTTCTTCTTTTATAGCTTTTTGATTTTTTCCTTGTTTGGTCAAGAATTCTATTACCGCTCAGTGCTCTAATTTAATTAACATTGAAAAATCGCTCATTGTGATCACGTTTGTTCGGCAGTTGCAGAAAAACAAAAGAACATCGCCGTTTGAATTTTACCTTTTTTATGTTAATGAATGACACTTACCGGCCAGTATTAAAAAGTTTACTAAAAAGGTTAAAAAGATATCAATACCGAGAATTTATTGAACGCCCCTCGTATATTTAAGGCTTCATAATTCGTGCTCACAAATGAACCAATTAAAGTTATCCTAAAGCAACTAGTCCCTTTATTAAGATTTAAAATTTGTACTTTCACGATTTATAATGAAATACAATTTTTATAAGTAAATAAGTACCGTATAAATATTGTAGATGGTGTCTATTTTAGATATAATGTTATAGAATTGTTTACGATGTGATATTTATGAAGCGCAAATGACATTTTTCTAACGCGAAGTTTATTATATCTGATTTTCAATTAATTAACAATGTTATCATCATTGTGTACAAAAATTGTACCATTTTTTAAAATTATAATATATTTTTTGATAGGGAATACTCGTTACGCTCGTCTATATTGTCACAATCTTTTATGATATCCGATATTGACTACTACTTATTACGGTCGTCACCTCGTTATTCTTTTGAACTATTTGCTGCAGATAGTTTTGATTATTTCCAGCGATAAGGATAAAATCAGCCGATTATTGTAAACTTGTGTGTATATAGCACTAATAAGGCGGCCTTATCCGGCTATTTTATATCGACAGCGATATATTTTCACGGAAGCTTCGTGCATATGACAACTGAGGAGTGTCTTTTGAAAAGGGCTTATTTCTTCTTTTTTTTTTAACTATGAGCGTAGTTTTGCTTAAAATAGAGAAATACGCATATTCTTTGAGATTCTATATACTAAATCTCTTCTTGTCCTCTAAAAAAATATTCAAATATCAAAGTCCGGATCAAAATGGTCTATTTCTTCCTAATCTTATCTTATATCTTTAAGCGAGCAATTGTTGTATATTTATTTATTTATATATATGTTTATTTATTTCGGGGATCTCCAAAACGGATCTAACGATTTTGATGAAATTTGGTATGTGGGGGTTGGGTGGGGGTTTTCGGGGTCTAGCTAGGTCTCATGCCCGGGAAAACGCCGAGCAAAGCTCGGCCGCCCAGATATTAATGTGATAAAGAATGGAAAGCGTGGATTTATATTTTCCTCAAGTTCCCAAAAAAATCATAGTGGAAATAAGCCATTTTGAAAAGACGCTGCTCAACTGTCGTATTTTAAGTTACCTACAATTCATAATGTAAAAAAATCTGTAGTTACTGCTGTTTCATGCATCATGCAAAAGCATCGATGAAAATCGTGCAAGTTGAGGTATTTCCAAGCAAAACCTCATAAGTCCAGTTAGCATTAGAAATAACCTCAACTCTGGTGCCATATGTGGCAAAAAATAGTGTCTAAGGGCCTTATCACACTTGCGACTTGCGGGTGACATGGAAGCGAGGCGAGCGCGTAGCGAGCTCGCCGCGGCGCGCAACGAGCTCGCCGCGAGCGCACAACGATTTCGCGGCGAGTGCGCAGCGAGGTTGCCGCATCTAGAGTATAGAGATTTTCCCGCGAGTACGCAGCGACTTCGTTGGGGTGATTTCATCTATATTTTCAAACTTTCTGCATTACTTATTTCGATGCTGACTGTGTACAACACATTTATATCTATACAAAACACGACAGAAATATATGAATTCGCCTTTGTGCCTTTGACAATAGAGTTGGCTTCAGATATTTTTGATTCGGTTTCTGTCTAGGTATAGAAGTGTTTGATTAAGGGTCGGTTTTATAAAGATTCGTTACTTAGACCTTATGCCGGTAAGTTATGTCAATACGTAAGTTACCGAAATTTGGTCTAAAGGATCTTTATAAAACCAGGCCTAAATTGTCTAAGGACCTAATATTAAGCTGACATAAGATGTAAATAAAGAGTTTATTTATTCTGTTTTACTCCAATTTTAATGGTGTTGTTTGTTTTGAGGTTTTCCTTAAACTTGTTTTTTGTATGGAATTAAAAGATTTTGAAAAAAGTATCTTGATTGAGTATTATTTTTTATCAATGCCAGTTGGATTAGGATATTATTATGTTTGATTATGGGTTAATTTGAGCTTATTGTTATAATCAGTCTATTGCTATTGATTATAAATGTAATTTAGCTATCAAGATTATTTTTATCTTTATTCGATTATTATATGTTCAACTATGTCAGGCGATATTGGTAGTATTGGAATACGATAGGCACGAAATGAATATATCAAAATGAAGAGCACTATAGCACTGAATTTTGTTATTGCTATTAGTAGAAGAGCCGGTGACACTGAACCTAGTATGATAAGATTCCCAGATGGCATATATATAATTAGGTGCGTCATTAGTCGGGGAACACGAAACGGCGATGCTGCAATGCGAAAAACCTGGCGAAGCCATTGAAAATTAAAATTGAAAAATGATGAAAAATCCGGTTTCTAGTATGATAAGATTCCCAAGTTTCGTTTGTTCCTCGAAACAGAGGAGGGGTAGGACTATACGATAGTGCAGTGCTGCAAGCCCTCCTGGCTGGCCTTGTCAGTGGCAGCAGTATGATAAGCGACCACTTTTCTGAGGTATCTATGATCGGATTCCTGAATAAAACAGGGCTCATCTGAAAGATCAGCACTTTCTGTGTAAGAAAAACCACTGCTGCATTTTCCAAACAGTGGAGAAGGTGGTTGCTGCAGCGATTAAAGGAGCCGACAACACTGAACCTATTTCGATAGATTCCCAGATGATATATATATATATATATATATATATATATAGTTGATGGGTGACTGATTAATCACCGCCCCGCCGAAACTGCCGGTCCTAGAAATTTGAAATTTACACTATAGTTAGGTTATATAACGGAGGCAAGGGATAAGACGGGATTTTTGGAAATTCCACCCCAATTGTACAAAGACTCCTTAAAATAAGACAATGAAAGTAATATCTGCGTTTTCAAAATTTTCGTCTCCTAAGGGGTTGAAAATAGGGGTGAAATATTGTATGGGGAGCAATTTTTTTTTAAAGTGAGAGTCTTCAAACTTTGTATGAAAGTTTCTTATAATAATACAAAAAAACTAATTTCAGCGTTTTTCGAAATTCATCCCCTAAAGGGGTCAAAAAGGGGTTCAAAGTTTGTATGGGGAGCAACATTATTTTAATTGAGAGACTTTCATTTCACAAAAAGACTGTTTAAATGATTTCAGGATTTGTGGATTTGGATAGATGTTTGAAACGAAATTTCTACAGGTCCATAATTAAATACGTACAGTAACGAAGAGAAAACGACAAGATACGTGTCAACTCACACAAAAAATAGCCTAAGTAAATGAGAGTTTTTAACGTGGTTGAGAATTTGGTTTGACCGATTTATATCTGTACAGCATATTAATAATTTGGTCTCACCGGGTAAAAGTACCACAATTATTATACCGTTTTCTGAATATTAAGATGTTTTAACTAAAAACCGAGCTCTACGCAGACGAAGTTGTGGGCAACAGCTAGGAGTGAAATATTGTATGGAGAGCAATTTTTTTTTAAAGTGAGTCTTCAAACTTTGTATAAAAGTTCCTTATAATAATGGAAAAAAAGTAATTTCAGCGTTTTTTAAAATTCATCCCTTA
The DNA here is from genome assembly GCA_951800055.1 of Cenopis cana. Taxonomy (NCBI): domain Eukaryota; kingdom Metazoa; phylum Arthropoda; class Insecta; order Lepidoptera; family Tortricidae; genus Cenopis; species Cenopis cana. Next base: position 13,852,814 of record OX637472.1, read on the forward strand.
AATGGGTTAAAAAGGGGTTCAAAGTTTGTATGGGGAGCAAATTTTTTTTAAGTGAGAGGATTCAAATTTCTTACAGAGACTCTCTGTTTAAATACAACAAAACTAATTTCAGCGTTTTTTGAAATTCATCCCTTAAAGGGCTTAAAAAGAGGTACAAAGTTTGTATGGGGAGCAAAATTTTTTTAAGTTAGAGACTTCAAATTCCTTACAGAGTATCTGTTTAAATACAACAAAACTAATTTTAGCGTTTTTCGAAATTCATCCCCTAAATCGCTTAAAAAGGCTTCAAAGTTTGTATGGGGAACAATTACTTAAACTGAGAGACCTTCATTTCGCAAAGAGATTGTCTGTTTAAATACAACTAAACTGATTTCAGGATTTGTGGATTTGGATAGATGTTTGAAACGAAATTTCTACTGGTCTATAATTAAATATGTACTGTAACGAAGAGATAACGACAAGATACGTGTCAACTCACACAAAAAATAGCCTAAGAAGTAAAACCTTTGATGGGATTTTTAGAGGGGTTGAGAATTTGGGTTGACCGATTTATATCTGTACGGCATAATATTAATAATTTGGTCTCACACTCAAAAGAATAGCGATAAAATTCTACCGCGATGACCGAGCTCTACGCAGACGAAGTTGCGGGCAACAGCTAGTATATATATATAATTAATCGCGGCATTAACGGGGGTACACGAAATGGCGATGCTGCAAAGCAAATGAGCAGGCAAACCTATTAAAAATCAAATTTAAAAAAATAAAAAATAAACGGTTTCTAGTATGATGGTATCTATGATCGGATTCCTGAAAAAAACAGGGCTCATCTGAAAGGTCAGCTCTTTCTGTGTAAGAAAAACCACTGCTGCATTTTCCAAACAGTGGAGAAGGTGGTTGCTGCAAACGAAACTTGAGAATCTTATTCCCTTTCTCAGAAAAGTGGTCGCTTATCATACTGCTGCCACTGACAAGGCCAGCCAGGAGGGCTTGCAGCACTGCACTATCGTATAGTCCTACCCCTCCCCTGTTTCGAGGAACAAACGAAACTTGGGAATTTTATCATACTAGAAACCGTTTATTTTTTATTTTTTTAAATTTGATTTTTAATAGGATTGACTGCTCATTTGCTTTGCAGCATCGCCATTTCGTGTACCCCCATTAATGCCGCGACTAATTATATATATATCATCTGGGAATCTATCGAAATAGGTTCAGTGTTGTCGGCTCCTTTAATCGCTGCAGCAACCACCTTCTCCACTGTTTGGAAAATGCAGCAGTGGTTTTTCTTACACAGAAAGTGCTGATCTTTCAGATGAGCCCTGTTTTATTCAGGAATCCGATCATAGATACCTCAGAAAAGTGGTCGCTTATCATACTGCTGCCACTGACAAGGCCAGCCAGGAGGGCTTGCAGCACTGCACTATCGTATAGTCCTACCCCTCCTCTGTTTCGAGGAACAAACGAAACTTGGGAATCTTATCATACTAGAAACCGGATTTTTCATCATTTTTCAATTTTAATTTTCAATGGCTTCGCCAGGTTTTTCGCATTGCAGCATCGCCGTTTCGTGTTCCCCGACTAATGACGCACCTAATGGCTCTTCTACATAAAGATGCGTGACTGAAGAGTCTTAAATTAGAGTGAGTAACAAAAAAACTAATAAGTAATAAAAATCATATTTCGGCCGAAAGTTCGGTTTCGGTCAAAAAACTAGTATAGCATAGCATAGCCGAAACTGATATTATTGACCGAGTGAACGTAGCGAGCGAAGCGTCTCCGTTTCAACTTAGGTAAAATTGTCACTTGTTTCATATTTTACTTACCACTTACACAAATTAGTAAAACACTAGTGTTTTATGAAACGAGCCGAAGAATCGAGTAAGGGGGCAAAGATAAGGCCGACTGTGAACCAGCCTGGCGTAGGTACAAGTTGGCGCGCGACGCGAGCTATATCTCGCCGCGAGATATATCCGTCTGTTTCTGCGTGTACTCATTTAAAAAGACAGATAGTCTATCTCGCGGCGAGATAGTGCGCGCCAACAATAGCCGTGCAGATACGATAGGAAAAGGATAAACAAATCAGCGATAAAAAGACATTGCTTTCCAATATTTTACTCGTGGGCATTAAAATAATTATTATTAATTACTCAAAGCTGGTGGGTTCAGTAAGTCCTGTCGCCGGTTTGCTGGTCAGCTTCCATCAACGAAGTGCACGTCGTCGTCGCTCGCCTCGTCCGTGCCCGGACTGCCCATGTCTGACGAGTCTGGCGTCAGGCGGCGCCATTTTGCACGACGGTTTTGGAACCAAGTTTTGACCTGGAGTAATAGAAAGGAGGAGGAGGTAAGTGAACCTAGCAATAGGAAGTCACCGGCCAAATTATAAAAATATAAACTGCCCGTTTTTAACCTTGACGTTGGCGGAATCATCGGTAAACCGATGGGGGCCATAAACACAAAGATTGATTGAATAGAAGTGTACTATAGTTGTACATTCGCTTATTCCAGACGCCAACTAGTTAGACGCTGTAATGGGTGGTTTAAGAGGGAATAATTAATGTTTGAGAAAAACTTGCTCTCCAACAAATTTCAACACCCTTTTCTCAGCCTACAAACGATGTTACAAGTTCCACTTAAAAAAAAATTGCTCTTCATAAAAACTTTCAACCCCGTTTCCCCCCTTCAAAGGGCAAATTTTGATAACCGATGAATACAGTTTTCTTCTATTTTAATTCTAAGTGAATTTTCAAACAGTGTCTATTCAGAAAGTATTTTTTTCCCATACAAACTTTCCACCCCTATAAAATTTAAATGGTTGACGGAGCAGTTGGTTCCTAGATACTTCCTGTCAAAAACATAAAGCTATGTGCGTAACTAGACCTTGGAAAAGATTAGGCGCTTTTGCCCAACGTGTCCACATTTACGATAATTTGTTTGTGAGACGCATTTAAAGGGGGACAGGGGTGAAACCGCATGTGAGGTTGTATGAGAGTTGTGAATTTCATATACCTAGCTAACACAGCAGCAATAAAACCAAATTATCTATATATATAAAGTTGATGGGTGACTGATTAATCACCGCCCCGCCGAAACTGCCGGTCCTAGAAATTTGAAATTTACACTATAGTTAGGTTATATAACGGAGCGCTCGCGGCCCAGCGGCGCCTGCGTACCGCTTGCGGTATCTAAGGTTAAGCAACGTGGGCAGGGGTCAGGACTTGGATGGGTGACCGCTTTGAGTGGTTACTAACTGAGCGCTCCCGTGCTTTGGAAGGCATGTTAAGCCGTTGATCCCGGTTGCTGTCTATGGCAGCAGTCGTTAAGCCAAGTTGGAGGCCTTCGGGCGGCTTGAGAACTTCTAACAGTCAAGTTGCCCACTCACTTGACAAAGCCTAATCCCAATAAGGTCTAGTTTCCCCTCGGGGTTGGAAGGTCAGATGGCAGTCGCTTCCGTAAAAACTGGTGCCTACGCCAAATCTTGGGATTAGGTAGCGGACCCCAGGCATCCTTCAGGATGCAACTGTACTGGGATAACGCTAGGAGGATGATGATGAGTTAGGTTATATAACAGAGGCAAGGGGTAAGACGGGATTTTTGGAAATTCCACCCCTAAGGGGGTAAAACAGGGGTGCAAAGTTTGTATGGGGGGCAATAATTTTTTAAAGGTATAGACTTGAAACTTTGTACAAAGACTCCTTAAAATAAGACAATGAAAGTGATATCTGCGTTTTCAAAATTTTCGTCTCCTAAGGGGTTGAAAATAGGGGTGAAATATTGTATGGGGAGCATTTTTTTTTTTAAGTGAGAGTCTTCAAACTTTGTATGAAAGTTTCTTATAATAATACAAAAAAAGTAATTTCAGCGTTTTTCAAAATTCATCCCCTAAAGGGGTTAAAAAGGGGTTCAAAGTTTGTATGGGGAGCAAATTTTTTTTTAAGTGAGGTACTTCAAATTTCTTGCAGAGACTCTCTGTTTAAATAAAACAAAACTAATTTCTGCGTTTTTTGAAATTCAACCCCTAAAGGGGTTAAAAAGGGATTCAAAGTTTATATCGGAAGCAAAAATTTTTTGAGTGAAGGACTTAAAATTTCTTATAGTAACTAACTGTTTAAATTAAATACTACAAAACTAATTCCAGTGTTTTTTTTAATTCATCCCCTCAAGGGGTTAGAATGTGGTTCAAAGTTTGTATGGGGAGCAACATTTTTTTAATAGAGAGACTTCAAATTTTTTACAGCGTCTCTGTTTAAATACAACAGAACAAATTTCGGCGTTTTTTTTTAATTCATCCCCTCAATGGGTTAAAAAGGGGTTCAAAGTTTGTATGGGGAGCAACATTATTTTAATTGAGAGACTTTCATTTCACAAAAAGACTGTTTAAATTATTTCAGGATTTGTGGATTTGGATAGATGTTTGAAACGAAATTTCTACAGGTCCATAATTAAATACGTACAGTAACGAAGAGAACACGACAAGATACGTGTCAACTCACACAAAATATAGCCTAAGTAAATGAGAGTTTTTAACCGGTAAGTAGGTACCTAAAGGGATTTTTAGAGGGGTTGAGAATTTGGATTGACCGATTTATATCTGTACAGCATATTAATAATTTGATCTCACCGGGTAAAAGTACCACAATTATTATACCGTTTCCTGGATATTAAGATGTTTTAACTAAAAACCGAGCTCTACGCAGACGAAGTTGCGGGCAACAGCTAACTAGTATATATATATACCGCTGAAAAATCTAAAAATAAACCTTAATTAATAGATTACCTACCTGTCGATCGCTGAGCCGTAAGCTGGCGGCCAGCGCCCGCCGCTCGTCCGGACTGAGGTATTTGCTGGCCCCGAACCTTCGCTCCAGGGCGCTGGTCTGCGAAGCGCTGAACCGCACCTGGCCCCCTTTGCGTCTGCCCCCCACCCACCAAGAACTCCAACCGGGAGATACTGCGGGCAAGGGTATGTAGTAGTTAAGCGGGTATTACACTGTCCTGAATTCAGGACACTTAGAAGGGTTCCGACCTATACGTTAGAGCGAGATGCTTCAACTCCCCTCCACTAGTTAGAACGCCTGATTCAGGATGTTTAGAAGGGTTCGGACCTAAACCTATACGTTAGAGCGAGATGCTTCAACTCCCCTCCACTAGTCAGGATTCTGAATTCAGGACAGTGTAATACCCGCTTTAGTGCTTTACTATAAAAAAAAAATTATTTAACTAGGTATCAACAAAATTTAACAAAATCACAAACAGGCGTGATTTGAACCCAAATAATATTACCTATTATCGTACGCCCAACGAAGACCAATAAGAGCTAATTGGCGGAAATAATTCGTGTATGCGAATTTTCGTATAGCAGTAGATAAAGATTGTTTCAAGTTTCACGTTGAAACTTGGTTCACATTAACCAAACCCTAATCTTTATCCTAACCTAACCGCTAGCGGATAAAGTGGACTTAGGTAAGCCTTTCAGAGCGGGTGAGGTGAAAAATGGGTGAAAATAATGTTATTATGACTGATGTGGTCTTCTGCAAGGTGGAGGTGTTTCTCTAGTTGGCCTGCTCTAAATTCGAGCAAGATGACATGTTTCTGTGCCCTAAAAAATGTAGGCAATAATTGTTTTTTACTCGATCACCTCATGATTTCTTTCTATATTATGGATATGAAGTCTTGTTAGTTACTCACTCACGCTTTAGGACTTATTTACTTTATACAGGTCGTTAAAGCGTGGATTTTCTGATAGGTACTTGGACATTATACATATTTTTACTAGGTGCGATGCATAGGCCCGATCAGATCCATTATCAGAGACAAGACAGATCAATGCGTGATTTCGATAATATTCCTGTATGATTTTATTGCACTTTTTATCTGTAGTTGTTACAGTCCAATAATCTGTTTTTTATGTATTTAATGATAAATGCTATCTTTTAATGGATCCTATAAGGTAAGGATTACTTTTGTTTATCTCTATTTGATTGTACGAAATTGTAGATAACTGACTAAAGCGGGTCATATATGGTACGATCCGTCGTTTCGATCAATCACAATACAACGACAATCCATATACTTAAGTACGTGAAAAATCCCAATGGGGAACATGCGTTATATACGACTACATCGAGAAATTATGTTAGTAATCCCAATAGTAATAGCTATTAGAACATAGTGAAGATACTGAAAAATTTAGGTATTCTGTAATATTTTTTTTTATAAACATTTTTATTAAGAGTAACGTAATTTTAAACGTAATTTTAAACGAGAAGTGACGTCAATCCTGTCAGCCACTTCAGTAACTTCAGTTGAAAACATTGAAAAATATGTATAATATGGAAAACCATTTAATTATTACTGATTTCATATTTAATCAAACAGATTAATTATTTCTGTGATACAAATTCATGCGCCTTGAAAAGTTTGACGTCTTGCATTATATTAGTGACTTCACGTCAAGCCAGTCAGCGTCGGTTATTGATTTGAATTAAATTTGTGCATATTTTAACTTTTTCTTGTTTGGTATTGTGCTCGCCATCCACGACGACGCGCCCCTCCACAGTGCATCTCATACTAATCTATGCGCAATTGTACGGTACGGGCGGTGGAGGGGCGCGTCGTCGTGGATGGCGCGCACTATATCTTTACGTCATCCTTAATCTTGATAGACTAGATCAATGAAACAAGGCATGTTCCTTATTAGACATGACGATACGATAATCAAGGCTGCACAAAGTTACGATCTTACAAAAAGTAAAATCATAAATGAAAACCACGGATACTGCAATCGATTCCTGAAATAACGGATGTTTAGTAATTATATGACACGCTTAATTTGGTTTTTACCAACCATACTTAAGTCTGGCTTTGATATATCTTATAGACTCGTAAGAAATTCAAAGAAATCCGAATAATCCGTAAGTATTGAACAGCAACTTCAGGTCAGACTTGTTGAGCATTTAGTTATGACTTCTTACGAATTTGGATATCTTTGAATCGACAATAATGTACCTATGCTATACTGCTGCGTCACTAAAGACCAAACAAGTGCCGATCGAGATCGAGTTTTAAATATGCTGCCGATCTTAATGCGGGACAATCGAAATAAAGACGTTGCGTTTAATACAAGATAGAGTTCCATCATGGTCAATCCCACTTGTAGCGTATCTCCTCTAAGCCAACTAACAAATTTCCCCTCATTCGTTTCTTGAATTTAGACCACGCATTGAAATTCGATAGTAGAGTTCTCATCTCACCTCTGTTAAATCCATATGGTTGTGGTGCGTATGGCGGTACGAATCTATTAACAGCCAGCTGGCTTCTCAGGATGTGATCGGAGTTGAGCATAGAGTCACTGTAATAGCTGAATCGCCTGTCAAACGACGCTTCTTTCTTATACGGCGGCCAGGGGAAATTAGGCTTTAGTGCCGTTGGATAGAGTGGAAGTGTATTCCTCCTATGTTCCAGATAAGTTTTTCCATATTCGAGTTCTTTTTGAACCTCGCAAATCACATTGAATTGGGTTTCTTTCTCTATCTTATCGAAACGAGTAGAATCGTTGTAGGCATAGTCTGATTTCATTTCACTTGGGGCGACTGAGTGGGCGCCGCCCGGTTGGTCGACCCAGGTATCGCTGGGAAGACAGTGTGGAGGCGGATCTGCGGCAGCTTCAGGTCGAAGACTGGCAGGAGGTTGCGCAGGATCGGGAAAGGCGGCGTGCTCTCGTTTCGGAGGCCAAGATCCTCTTTGGGTGGCTGCGCCGTTAAAGTCAGTATAGTCTGATTTCAAGTTGTTAGCTTCGAACGTGACTGGTTTTTCTCTAGCAGAGCATGTTAGCGGCACTTTCGGTTCACTGCTAATGTTCTTATACGGTTTAGTGTCTTTCAGTATGTCTTCGATGAAGAACGAAGTCTTCTTCTGGCGACAGGCACACATGGTGGCGAGGTCGGTACTGCCGAATTGTTATCATGGACGACGTTATCAGTGGGACTTGGTAATTGATAGCTACTTATTAAATGGACACGCCTAATCTGGGTGACGATTAGTTTCGTGATAGGTAGTAGGTAGATCGAAGTAGCTGTAGATGCGTCGCAGACACTCACTTCTTGGTCTGTTTTACCTACAGAATTTCAGCAACACAGAAAGTTAATTCTGTATCAAATATTAACGCTGCTAACGCAAAATAAAGGAAAAAATATGTATAGGCACCGAGTAGGATTTGATTTCGAGTGTTAAAGAAGCCTGACTCTTTCAGGTAGATATGTACCTACCTACCACGCGGCTACCTATAAGGAAGGAAGTGCGTTGTAGGAGGGAAAGGTGGAGGGAAAAGTGGAAAAACTTACTAACTAGATGACAAACATGTCTAGTCAAATAACCCGCCCCGGATCACTCCGGGTGCAAAAGTGCCCATCACGCTCGCCGCATTGCCGCGTTGAATTGCGATAGACAGCCTTTGCATCAAAAATGATCCGGAACGGGGGTCATGACCTCTCTGTCGCAAACGGCGCCCGACCTCCGCAAAGAACGTTTTAGCCTCAGAGGCCCAGCATCCCGTCGTCTCCACCGCAAGCGGGACAAACAAATAATTGGACAAGGCGGAGTATTTGTCCCGTTTCCTGAGAACGGCCATCTCAGCGGCAGCCCCTGCGGTCCGGGTGGTTCGACTAAGGTGCGAGGCCGCGATTGTGCTGACGCAAGTTGCGTCCCACAGCAGGCACTTACGCCTTCGGAGAATACATTTTTTTTCCTTTATTTCGAAATCCACACGATCACGCAATAACAAATTATTGTTTAAATTGAACTATTAGTTGCACCATCGTCACAGGTGTGAACTACTTAGCCTATTATAATAAATTTGTGTTATCATAGGCGCGTGATGTATCTATATATTTTGTTATTCGTCTGACGCAATTTAGCACTTGAACATGTTTTTGAGAGTTTTGATGGGACCATCAGCTCCCAGTGATTGCCTTATCGGCAATCGTTCATTAGTGGAGCTTTATTAGCTTTCAGGCTTTTAGTTTTGACAAGACCTCGGGCTCTGCTATCTTATTTAATCTAGAATTAAAACAATATAATGTTAAAGAGAAAGTGACTTAAGCATGATTCACGCTAGACCGTTCCGTGTCCGGGCCGGCCCGTTTCCGAGGGCGACCGTCGCCCGGCCGAGTGACTTCTCTGACTTCTTGATTTTCACATTATTTTTCAATCGACAAGCTTAGGATTTATCATCAGATATATTTATTTAACTCCCGTGACTTTCAAACATATTAAAATATATTGATACGGGCTCCTTCGCCTTCGCTGAAGGGATCAACTGCCTGAGCTGAGAGGGCGGAACCGGTCTAAAATATGTCGTGCGATTTTCCACCTTTACTTTCAGATCTTATTATATAACCGAAACGAGCAATTTTTTTTATTAATCCTGTAAATCGGACACGGCTCTAACGATTTCGATGAAATTGCCTATAGGGGGTTTCCGGAGGCGAACAATCGATCTAGCTACCAGCTTGTGGCTTGTAGGTCTCATTCCCGGGAAAACAACCAGCAAGGCTTGGTCTCCCAAGTACTTACTATTTATTAAATAACTAAATCTATTAACAGGTTCAGAGGCGCCCAACTAGGGTTGCCAACCGTTCCGCCTCAGGCGGGACGTCCCGTCCAGCACCCTGGAGGATGCGTCCCGCAAAGAGTGCGTGCGGGAGTGAGGGACGCTGATTGTCCCGTTTTCAGGTGTGGTCAGAATTTCCAAGATTTTTTTCGTTCGTGGTAAATAAAAAGGGGCAGAACGGATTTTTAATATTTATTTTAAGAAATGTTTCTTACGAAACAAATAATATTCTGTTCCTTGTATTGAGATTAGCGGCTTCAAATTTGAGTAGCACTCAATTATTTAAAACTTATTTTTCCCGATTACAAACAGTGGGTTTCGATTTTTTTAAAACAGCGCGTGGCGTCTTCGTGTGAACTTTATGTTGTTACCGACGCTTGCGACTCCAGGGGGGTTTAATGCGCGTTGACTGCCGAAAAAGGGTTAAAAATTTAATCATTTTCATCTGGGTAAGGCCGGCTGCGTAAGTCCCGCATTTTTTAGCCGCGTCCCGCAAATCTACCACGAATGTCCCTCAAATCTGGGCAGGTTGGCAACCCTCCGCGCAACCCTCGATCATTACATTTATATGTTATCCAGAGGTTGGCAACAGTTACCTGGCAGCATGTAAGGTGATATTGCGTGGCCCTAGGTAGTGATAGGGTTCCGTGGTAATAAAATTAATGCATTACCAATAAGGAGAATGGTTAGGTACTTATCCTCATCAGCTCAGGAATGCTTTCTTATTCATCGATCAAAGTTGGTTTCGTCTTTATATTACCTAATGCCATATGTGATTAGCGTCCATTCATTATTCTTATTCACTTAGGTAAATACCTACTGTCACAGAAAAAACAAGAATTATTACTGCTCCAAAAATATAGCAATACATCCACGAAACTCCTTCAAATAAAGACAAATTCCCCCTTAACTGCTTGTAGATCACAAAAATATCCTCCCATTTACAGATATTATTTTCCAATTCCAAAAGAAAACACCATTTTCAACCTTAAGACGTAGAGAATAGAGTTTACTTCAGCCCAATTTTCTCCGTCATATGAGGAGCCTGTGTCACGTCATCTCGTTGGTTACCCGACTAGATTAGAAATTGACGTATTAGTATAAAAGGAAACAAAGTGCGATGACTTCTTAAATCGGAGGGCTAACCTCCCCAGGTGGGCTGCGACCAAATAAAAATAGGCACAAAATCAATACAATGCTTTGCAAGATAGATTAGTGCTGTGCCGTGATTGCTGTTATCGATATTTAGACTAATAATCTCAAATGTTTATTTATAAATTTTAAGCATTTTGTACGTTTAAGTTTGTTGTATTTTTAATTTAAAAGTTATAGAAAAAACTTTCCCATATTTATTTTTCATAATGCAAATTACGCTATTTACTCTATGTTAAGAAGTTAAATAACGACTACATTGCAAATTAACCAGCCACCACCACCATCGTTATCGTTCTCCTATAGTTTTCTCTGGTAAAATAAGGAGCCCGGGGCCCGCATTGGAATCTAATCCCAAGATTTGGCGTAGGAACCATATGATTTCCATAAATATTTTGTTGCATCTCGTTAATGTTTTCAACTTTGATTAAGGGCGGGTTGCACAAACTTACCACTACAGACCAATCAACGTTAAATGGCGTCGGCAGTTGGTCATCCCGTAGAAACTTGTGAAACTTTCCATACAATCAGATTTTAATTTAACGGACACCGCTTACGATCACAGACCATTTGGTGCATCCCACTCTAAACTATACAGTTACCTAAACTTAGTTTTACGAAAGCGACTACTTGACTTTTCAACCCAGAATAAAAACTAGAGATTGTTGTGATCAGACCGGTTTCTTTATGATGTTTTCCTTCACCGAAATCCACTGTAGCCAGTAATATTTTGTACAAAAGTTTTTGAAAAAACCCAGTGGTACGAGCCGGGGTTCGTACAAGCGACCTCCATATTGAGCTATCAAAATTGGAAAACCTATAGTCTTATCCAGTAGAGCCATCTTATTATCGTGGATAACTGGGTTTATCGTGTGATAATCATGTATTTAATTAAGATCTCAATTCTTAATGCTTATTAACCCGAGTGTGTATTAGTTTTTGGTCAATAATATGTATAACTACCTTTTCGTCTCATAGAATCGTTACCGCTTTTATTTATTACAGTTACATAAATAATACTACAAACGTGACCAACGACACGATGAAAATAAAATCTCACTAAACATAATAACATATTCAATAACGGAACGTGTTATTATTTCTATGTAATTTGTTATTTTTAAGTAATCAAAATGATAGCTTAAAAAAAATCGATAGGTGCATGGAAGCATCCCTTTAATTCCGTAGGGCTGTCAGCTCTAAGTAATCGGCCATTATCTATATCGATTCAGCCGCTGTCCACCGATTCTCGATTCCTCGCACTGGTTGAAATATGGCGGTTATTGTCGATGCAATGCATACATTGCTGGTTTTTATGATAAATTGTGTATTTTTTGTTTAAAAGTAATCTAAAGTATAAAAATAATTCATTTCATTATACATTTTGTCGACCTCCCATTTCGGAAATATAGTCAGGAACTACCCATATTTATGTAAGTAGACACTTTTTATTAGGCAAGCTGAAAGGCACACTATCGATAAAATACCAAAGCAGCAAAATCGCCAGTTACTATTAAATAGGAACTTTAACTACCTAATAAATAGTCGTGTTACAAGGTATTCTGATAATAGCATTTTTCAAATTTCATTTCATTTGCTTAATTTGGGTCTAGGTCAATTGGTGCACTATTGTCTTTTAAATTTTATTTAGATAAACGCATTTTATTTCTGTAAGTCATGAACGGAGATGATTTTATCTCCGTGGTCTAAATGTGTCCGCGAATGTTCGCCGACGTTACAAGACCCGTTCAAGCCGCGAAAGCCGCAATGTACATCTACTTTGTAACTAAAGCCATCACAAACACAAGCCAGTCGAGGTTGTATCGGCGGCTAATGAAGCGATCCCTGTAATTGATTCCCGCTCTGTTGCTCTTTGTATATTGCGTTACAGCGTGTAGCCAGTTCGATCCCGGCTAGCTTTAATCTGCAGGAAACAATGAGCAGATGAGTGTTAAATATGATTTATTAGCTTAAAATAATTTAGTTGATCATGTTTTGGATCAATGATAAAACGGCTGTAAATGTTTGTACAGTCAGCGTCATATATGGCCAAATAGTTCGATACCTACAACATAAAAAATATATGGTGTACCGAACTATCTATTTGGCCACTTTGGTTGCTAACTACATACTATATGATATGACGCTGATTGTACCATAGGTGACTTCTCACATATTGGGCTTAAGAATTTCAGTAGTAACATGACAAACATGTCTGGATACTTGTTATATAGGTATGTACTTTTAAAATAAAACTATTTAGCGACGTTACCGTAGTCCAGTACCCTTACAATGAGTTTGCAATGTTTGCATTAGCGACTGCATAAAGTGTAAACGATTTGCGAAGACGACGACAAAAGTACAGCGCCACTGGCGGTTACGCAATAGAACTAAGAATCGCCATACTAAATCGTTTACGCAGTCGCTAGCGAGTACGGTAATGCATATATTGCAAACGCATAGTAAAGGTAAGTACTTACAGATTCAATTATTCATACTACATATATGTATGTAGTGATGTTTTTAATCTAAGTTCGCTAATACTGTAAGTAGTACATTGAGCAGTACAATTTTTGCTATGAAATAGCTCTGTCACGAATCACAAATAATAAACATCCAAAACCGCGGATCAGTAGAAACAATAAAGGCTTCATTAACCCTCGCTGTTTGAGCTAAAATTTAGACAAAGCGGGAGGGATAAAAAGGGGTAAAAATACCCGGGCCAATTAATTAGGGACAATTAGCCCTTTCTGCTACAACAAAAGGTGGAAAAACTCTTGCCATTAATTAAAGGGGCGCTTTGTGCCAAGAGGTGGAGTCTGTTGGAATGATTTATATTATTATTGACTGTAAATATGTCCAAGTTTTGATTTATCTAAGGCAAAACTAAAAAAATATATTGTGTAGGTAAAGTAATCACACCGAGACAGCTGAATAATGTCATGAGAGGGAACATTAGTGTAATACTAATAATAACGAATCAAGACAAGGATAAGTATATCACATTCACATATTATATATATGTCATCTTGTATATTACATTTACATATTATATATGTCATCTGGAGCGCTCGTGGCCCAGCGGCGCCTGCGTAACGCTTGCGGTATCTAAGCTTAAGCAACGTGGGCAGCGGTCAGGACTTGGATGGGTGACCGCTTTGAGTGGTTACTAACTGAGCGCTCCCGTGCTTTGGAAGGCACGTTAAGCCGTTGATCCCGGTTGCTGTCTATGGCAGCAGTCGTTAAGCCAAGTTGGAGGCCTTCGGGCGGCTTGAGAACTTTTAACAGTCAAGTTGCCTTGACAAAGCCTAATCCCAATAAGGTCTAGTTTCCCCTCGGGGTTGGAAGGTCAGACGGCAGTCGCTTTCGTAAAAACTAGTGCCTACGCCAAATCTTGGGATTAGGTAGCGGACCCCAGGCATCTTTCGGGATGCAACTGTACTGGGATAACGCTAGGAGGATTATGATTATATATGTCATCTCAGGTGACATCATTTTGACCACATATTTTGGATTGATAGTCCCCGTTCGTTGATTATTCGAAGATGTGATTAGTGTGTTGCGGTCTCGTGGCACAATTACCACTGAACCATTGAACATTCAGTACCTCTAGTATAGATAATAAAAACATACTATAGTTGACGCTTAATAGAGGTGGTAATGTCAAAATAAGGGTGATGATTCATTATAAAGTAGGGTTAGTGAAACTTTGACATACTCATACTCATTTATTTATAATGCACATATACATTACACGTCAAAGGTTTACACATTTTTACAAGTCATTTATATGAATGAATTAAATTTACATTAAGTTATATAATAAATAATAATAGATAATACAATATATGTTTTATGTTGTGCTGAATAAATCGATATACAATATAAATAAATAATAGTAATGGCAAGTGATGTAAAACCAATTCATATTCTGCGTAGCATCAATATAATGATACATAGTTATTTATTATACAAGGATGCAAAGTTGTATTTTAACCGCGAGTGTGGAATTGAAACACGAGCTAGCGAATGGATTCTAGGGTTGAACTACGAGATGGCGAATGGATTCTATGGTTGAACCACGTGTGAAGCGAGTGGTTCGAAAATAGAATCCTGGGCGACCCGAATGGTTCAAAAATAGAATCCTGAGCGTAGCGAGTGTTGCAACACACGAGAGGTAAAATAATTTTGCATCCGTGATGAGACTGGACCAGAAACTTTATTAAATTAGTGTTGAAATAGAATATCCAATGGAATAGGAGCATGTCAGTGTCAAGCTTAATAGTAAGTAATTTACCTGTATCTGTAATAGGTGTGTTTGTAATTCGCTCTAATTTTTATTGTTTTCCGCTACAGTCAAGGGCATAAATATGTATACATTTTTGGACCTTATTTCAATGGAATAAGGTGAAAAAGTGTATACATATTGGTGCCCTTGACTGTACCTGTCCTCACGATCCCCACCACACGCTAATTTGAACTTTACTGTAGTAGGTTTTAAATTCGATATTAACGTAATAAATCAACGTTAATGTCGAATTTAAACCTACTTGTTATTTTAGTATGCGTACCTATTGACGTAAATATTGCTGGCTTAAGAATTATCTTTTAGTTTTTGGGATTACCCACAACTATTACATTTTTTATCCACAAAAGATTAATTACCGATAGGCTTAGTTTTATTACAAATAAAAATGCGTGATAATAAATGATAGTTACGATATCTAGGATACATTAGACTGAATTGATTGGTCAGTTCACTTCCGAGTAAATGCGCCAAACCTTACTTATCACAACGATTGTGTGCTATGAAAATATATTGATGTCAAACTACTTTGATGAGTCAGACAGGCTTATATTAAATGCTGTAAAATCAAAAGATAATATGTTTATTGTATGTACTAAATTACTATGTATTTGATGACTTAAAAAGAGATGTACTTTAAATACATTGCATGGAGGCTATTAAGTCTATCATGTTGACTGGCAACACAGACTTTTTTATCGTCACCACTCAAACCCAGACAAAAAATGGTGTGCGACAAAAATGTTCTAAAGCCGATTTTATTGCTCTGAGAAGATTAAGTGAATAGGGCACCTTAATAGTTCTTAATAGTTTATAAAAAACGTTTTTTTTTTGTTGAGTGCCTGTAAAGTTGAGCTACGAGTATGTGGAGTAATTAGAATGTCTCAAAATGAATACAGTTTTTATTGGCTTTTATGCTACTGTGCCGTGAGTTCTGTGGAGACGTCGCGTTTTTTTGGGTTCTGTAAGCAGTTGTTATCATGCTTAAATATCAAAGATTCGAATGGCTAATTTAGTAAACGGCATTATAGTCTTAATAAAATCACTTTCTGAGTTACCTGTCAAGATTTGAAGATAATTAAAACCTCATGGAATTATGTATTGTAGAGTATTTATCATAGTCATAGTCATAGAGTATTTGTCTATTGACGTGATGAATGAGATAGATATTGTCAGTTGCCAAATTACACCTTCATTCCCTTGACTAACATTAGCTACCTATATGTAACTTCGGTCAGTAACTTTCGTTAATTTGACTGTATCTTGATCTTGCCTGCTCAAATATGTACATGCTCTGGAAAATATTTTCGTCCATTACCTACTTCGCATTCCAATGAACCTATTTGCTCTCTCTGGTGGGCTAACACACCTAGCACACTATACAATACAATACAAATACTCTTTATTGCACACCTCAAAAAGAACACAGTACAGAACATTAGGCTCAAAATAGAGGTAAACAACAGGCGGTCTTATCGCTAAAGAGCGATCTCTTGCAGACAACCTTTGGGTAGCGGAGATAATGCAACATTATATATCTAACTGAGTAGGTGGCAAACCGATATATGGATTTAAAATAATATGTACCATGCCAATAAAAAAAACCTGACGAACGAAAAACGATACCTGTCTCGCTCCAACTGTACGAATAAGAAAAATGAGAGTAGATTTTTCTCTACTCTGACTCTCGTCGCGTCGCAGCGGTTGTGCTATAGTGGTAGCGGTACAGGCCCAATTTCAATGAAAAACCGCAAATCGATGTACAGTTTAGCCGTTTGGCACACGCATACTAGAGGACAAAACAAAATTTTTGCCCCGCAGTTCCTAAAAAAATTTCCCTTAGGGGGGGAGTGCTGAGACATTCTTTTTTTTTTGTATGGAAAAATAAAATTTTTTTTTTAGAAACCTATCGTGTGTGGTATCATATGAAAGGGCTTTTTGAGACGATTCTAAAAATATACCACATCATTACATTTCAGCTATTTTTTTTTAATAAAATTAAAAATATTTTTCCAAAAAAACAAACCAAGTTTGAGGTCCTCCAGACACGATATGGCTGATTTTTATTTTGTTCAATATAACAGAAATGATACGTTATATCCTCATATCTAACCTCGAAAAAGCAATTTTGAAATGATTTTCGTTAAGTATTTTTTTTTAATTTTTCAATATTACTAAGTGACACGGTTCTACTGCAATACCTATTTTACGTGATATATGGAACTTTAGTGCAGATACGGTACATATTTATCATAAAATGCCAAAAAAAAAATTTTGAACCGCAGTTCCAGTTATTACACAATAGAATAGAATCTAAGTAATTAATGTAAGTATACACAACGTAGTAAATGTCAATGTAGTTACCGAGACTCAGATCCCACAGTCAAACTGTGTAAACCGTTTTGTGGGACAAACATTAACTATAAATTGTAGGTACCCTTTTTATACTAATAAATAAATAAAAAAATTGTTCCCGAGTCTTGTGTGTTTTCTATGTATTTAAGTATGTATGTATATCCAGTGTTGCCAGAGCACTTCCGTCAAAAAGCACGGTTGGGTGTCCAAAAAAGCACGTTTTTGGAATAAAAAGCACGTTTTTAGGGTTCCGTAACCGAAGGGTCGAAAATGACTCCTATTGCTATTACTCACGCGTCCGTCCGTCCGTCCGTCAGTCGTATGGCACAAAATTTTGTTCGTAAGATTATTTTTTCTTCCCATTGACCCATAAACTTGAAATTTGGTGATACTGTTCATTATTACCGGTATTTTGCCAAGAAATACTTATATTTTGATAAAACAGATTTTTTTGATTGGCGTTATTTTTCAATATAAAACCAACATACTTTTGCGATTGGTTCGGAAATCTAAATGTGTGAAGTCCGATACGCACTTGGCCGGTTTTCGTCACATACATAGTATTGAGCCTTTACACGACACGAACGATAGAGCTTGCAGTTGCAGGACAAGTTCTTTCCTGCAACGGCAAACACAGGTAAAACATAACTTTTAACTTTAGGATATCAAAGCGTAGGGTAAGAGAGAAAGATTGTTTAACACAATGATTGTTAAAAAAAAAATACAGTTTTAGAAAGTACCAAACCAACATTACCTCCTCATTTAGTAGTAAAATCTTAAAACACCATAGCACTTAAAAAAGCACGGTTTTAGCACGTTTTTAGGGAGCGCACGTAAAAAGCACGTTCGTATCCAAAAAAGCACGTAAAACCGTGCTAAAAAGCACGTTCTGGCAACACTGTGTATATCGTCCTTTAGTACCCTGCACTTGTCCCCGTATACGTGGTAAGCTTTATAATTACCGTCACTCTGGCTTTTGTTATTATAGTGCCATTCCGTCACCCCAGCTTCCTTACACACAAACATTTAACAGCTCTATTAAGTATAACTTATGTTTTATTACTGTTTTTATTGATCGTTAACTCTCTGTTTGGTATCGTTTCTCCGAAACTAAGTTATAACTTAAGGTTTTAAGAGCGTTATTGTGGATTATGGTTGAGATCCGTTTTTATTTGAGCGTGTAATAAATATGTATGCTGTTTTCTGAATGTCAAACTGTGACCCACGTTCCATAGAAAGTTTCTGCTCACGATGGATATACGAGTACGATAACACAGACTATCAGACTAACTAATTATTTCGTGAAATGTAGGATACACTTTATTAAATTAATACATATTTTTCCATTCTTTATGTACATGTATTCTTTGAAATCAACTACGTATGGTGTATGTTTAAAAATAAATCTGATAAAATTTCATTGCGTAGTAGCATCAGTATACTAATATTATAAATGCGTATGTGTGTCTTAAGAGGAATGCCTAGCTGCGATTTTCCCATACAAACGCTCTCGACTGTTTCCTCCCTGGTTTTTGAACCTAGAGCAATGATTTTTTCAAATAAGATCAATATCATCAATATCTATGCCGCTACGTTTTGTTTTTTTGGATATTTTTATTTTAAAGAAAGTTACAGCCCTCCAAAAATCGCAAAAACGGCTTAGTTGAATTGGTTCCATAAAAAGGCGCAGTATACAAATATGACAACAAATATCCAAAAAATCAAAACGTAGCGGCATAGATTCGTTCTTGCTCTTGCAGTTTCCAAAATTTTATAATGATTGGTTGCGTTTTGGATGAGGAAACAGTCGAGAACGAAACGTCGATTTTTCAGTTTTTTGCAAGGGAATTTTAGTCCGAGCTGCAGTTGTCCTTATCGCACGAATTCGTGGTGGAGACAGTTTCTAAATATACGTACACAGAAGGAATAGGGATGGGCAACAGTCGTTGACATATATTGTCGATACGCTAGTGGTGAAAAATTATCGATAAATCATTATTACCAGAAAAGTTATTAATCAGAAGAAGAACCCTGAGTCATAATGGAAGAATATTGAATAGAAAGGTGACCTGGGAACCCTTGTCTTTGATATAGGAATAAATGCTACTTAGTTAGTGGTAAAGTTATTAACGAATCATAGGTTTTTATAACCCACTAGCTTTTGCCCGCGACTTCGTCCGCGTAGATCTCGTGGCGATTAAGAGTAAGAAAAATGACATGTAATAGAAATAAACCTAATTTTTTTTTATATATCTACAATTTATATAATAAAAAAAAAACTGACTTCAATGGGGGAGACCGGTGAAAGATGATTATACTTAGATGGTGCACTCTTAAATTCCATACAATGAAATAAAAATCTACATATTACCTATATAATGAAAAATAAAAAAAAACCGACTTCAATCGGGGAGACCGGTGAAAGCTTATTATACTTAGATGGTGAACTCTTGGATTCCATACACAATGAAATAAAAACCGGCCAGGTGCGAGTCGGACTTGCGCACGAAGGGTTCCGTACCATTATCTATAAAAACGGCAATAAAAAAATATGTTTGTTGTATGGGAGCCCCCTTAAATATTTATTCTATTCTGTTTTTTAGTATTTGTTGTTATAGCGGCAACAGAAATACATCATCTGTGAAAATTTCAACTGTCTAACTAATACGGTTCTCGAGATATAGCCCCGTTTTATCCTTTGGGTACGGAACCCTAAAAATGGCTATAAGTATGTTTATAATGGTAGAAGAGTAAGTATACGCTCAATTCATCATGGAATCCAACACCAGAACTCAAGTTTGACAAAAATGTAAAAAACAAAAATATACGTGGTTGAAGAGTTCCATTCTGATCATCATATACATACAGTTCTACTTCATCAAATGTCAATTTATTTAAATGTACATGCCTGATTTGTTTGTTAAAATACTAAAATGTGTAATGTAACTTATGTATGCCTTTAACATTTGAGGAGTTCCCTCGATTCCTCATGGATCCCATCATCAGAACTCGAGCTTGACAAATGATTGTCTTGAAAATCTAACTTGCTTAACAAACACAGCAAAGAGGACAATTCGCCAAACGTGAACTATGCGTCGTTGAAGAGTTCTGTTCTGAACATCATCAGCAGTCCCACTTCATCAAATGTCACATTCTTGTATGAAAATGCTTGATTTGTTGATAAAAACACAATACTTTTTATACCAACCCTATATCATTTATCTTGTTTTTTAATAAGTAACCTTTGTACAAAGTTTCAAGTCTAAGACTTTCCAAATGAACGATTTCCATACAACGGTTCAACCCCGGGATGTGTAAAATAAAGAGAGATATACATATTTTTATGCCAAGATAAAACGCTATTATTTTCAATATGATATTGCTAAATATTTCAAGTTAATAAAGTAAAAAAAAGTTTAGGCGTTATTTTATTTCATTTTCCTCTTATAATATATTGACGTAAATAAACATTTATTATAAAAGCATTACATTAATTTACTTGGTAAGAAAAATAAAAAGCAAAAAGTTCTGTCAATCTCTGGATTTGAACCATGAACCTCTTGATTGCGTGTCAACCATGTTAACGTCTAAGCTAAAGTGGATTCATTTTAGTTGACGAAATTATTGTACAGTTTTCATTAAGTGCTCAAGGGGGGACTTTTTCTATGGTGCGATCTGTACCTACAGCCTAATTTATCGTATGCTGGGTCAGTAAGTAAATTCGCGGGCTCGCGTCTCGCGCCTGTGTGCGTGCGCTCACACATAGACAGCGCCCGCTCCCGCTCCCAGCAGCGCGACAGAAACATTATGTCAAAAATTCAAGATTTGAAAAGCTGGTCAGCTAGGCATTCCTCTTAACAGACACACACTCTTCAGCCACGGAACTTATTTTCCCGGAGATCATCCCTTAATGGAGTGGCAGACAAAGTAGCGGGCAAAATCTAGTATATTATATATTGTGTAAGAAAAAACCAACTATCTACAGCCCGCTAACAGATGGACGGTCAGTGGAGGCTTAGTATTAAGAAAAGGGTTTCGTTGGCACTTCTTATGTACCTACGGATCCCCCCTTATTTGAATTTAAACTTTCGTGAGACATGTTATAACTTTATTTTATCTACACCCATATCATAATCCTCTAAAATGCGTTCAGAAAACCTTCATATTTTTTTTAAATTTGGAAAATTAAAATTCAGTCGATACGAAAGGTCAGCTCTATATAGGTTTTTTTGGATAAGGATCCAGGGAGAAGGATTTCAAATTTTATATTTATTTTGAATTTTAAGTAAAAAAAATATTTTTTTGAAAAATCGTCATTATACTCGATTTCGACTAATTCGGGGATGAGGATTTCAAATTTTATATTAATTTTGAATTAAAAAAAAAAAACAAAAATCGTCATTATACGACTCACGACTCGACGATTAGACGACTCGTTTCGACTAATGCGGGGATGAGGATTTCAAATTTTATATTTATTTTGAGTTTTAAGTAAAAAAAAATATTTTGCGAAAAATCGTAATTATCCTCGTTTTCGACTAATTTGGGGATGAGGATTTCGAAAAAATGAAAAAAGGGAAATGGGAAATTTTAAATTAATTTTGAATTTACAGCGAAAAAATATTTTTTTTTCGAAAATCGTCATTATACTCGTTTGCGACTAATTTGGGGATAAGGATTTCAAATTTTATATTAATTTTGAATTTAAAGAAAAAAAAATTTTTTTTCGAAAAATCGTCTATAAGTACTTACTTGATTTCGACTTGTTCGGGGACAAGGATTTCAAATGTTATATAATACCGGCTACTATAAATATGTAACCGGTAGCACTGGTAGCAATGCAGGTCATTTGCCTTCGGCTTCTGTAGTCTGTACCCATCTTAGAGTACTTATAATAAAGACCACCGAATATTAACGGCATGTTAGCTATAATAGGTTTGATGAACGTTTATGAATAAGGGGGTTAATAAGTGAGTATACAGGGTGTGGCCTGTAATAGGAGCAATAAATTAAATGGTAGATTATTAACCTTGCCTGTAATTATTGCCACGTGGTTAAAGTAGAAAAAAAACCATTCTTTCAATTTTTTTGCGCAGGCAGTTGTCCTGTAATTTATTACTCTTTTGGAGTAATATTAATAACGATTTTTGTAAAAAACACAATAAATTTAATCGTAAAAAAGGCATAAAATATTATTTCAATCAAAAAATGCAAAAACTATGACGACTCATATCTTGATGCTACCTCTGAAACCGCATTAACGGATGTGCTATGATCTCGCGGTGTCAAGATCCATTACTTGAGGGTCCTAACTTTAGATCAAATTTTCTCGGAATTGAAATAATAAATAACATATTTGGACACAAGGGGTTACTACAGATGCTCTAAGGAAGCTTCCTTATATTTGCTCCTGTTACAGGCCACACCCGGTATACCTAACAATAAATGCCCATCGGAACATGCACGATTGCACGCACAAACAATCGTAGCGCTGTGTAGCGCGGCGTAGCGTAGCAGCTACGCCGTAACCGGTAATTAACCCTCTATGGTTTCTTAGGTGTAATATAGTTTGTTGATGCGATAAATGCATACGCTCCTAAAATTCTAATTGTTAAGTTTAACATTACATAATATTATAAAAAACATTTTCCATGTGTGTGGGTTACCCTTGTTTATAACTATTCCAAATTTCAAATCGATAGCATAAGTAGTTCTTGAGATATTTAGCAATGTGACAGACAGACAGACAGGCAAAGTGAAACCATAAGGGTTCCTTTTTCACCTTTTTGGTACGGAACCCTAACACAGTCAGCAGCGTATACGTACGAATTTCATTTCAAAGCACAAACGTTGTCAGAAACATGTATATATTCAAAAACCGAATGCCAGAGTCTCGTAAACGGGACATTAATAAACGTTAGCGTAATCCAGCTTAATTACAGCATAGCGATATGTCAAATGGATACATAATCATAACAATGGCGCTACGCACACAATTAGGGGCCGGCCGTGCGGTGCGCTCACGTAACACAGGTGCGCCTGTTGGAATAACTTGTGTAATATTTATGTTTATTTAACTCTTAAACTAACTTTAACTCTTGACTGAATAATAAGAATATTGTATAGTTCTACATACCGTGGCAGCAAATTTTTTACAGTGCCACGTTTCGCGCGAACCAAGTTTTCTAGTGAATCACTATCGTGATGAAATGGTATCGATAATATTTGGCCGCCTGTTGTTTGCCTCTACTCATTGTCATTATGTACTGTTATGTGTTACTTTTGTTGAGGTTATGCAATAAAGAGTATTTGTATTGTATTGTATTAGGAATAGGACAATTAGGTACATTTTTAGGTAAAAAAAATTACCTATGTGAGACAAGCTTCACTGAAAACTACTTTTTCTGATACCTAATCCGATAATTTGCATAATCTTCTCGACATGAATACAGAGACAATATACTTACGAGTGAATTGCTTCATCATCATCATCATCATCATCATCATCATCATCATCAGCCCACTGCTGCAGTCCACTGCTGAACATAGGCCTCCCCCAAGGCAAGCCACAAAACCCGGTTGTCTGCTTTCCGCATCCAGTCGGCTCCCGCCCTCTTAGATATGCTTATTGCTGATTTATGTAAATTGCTTATTGATGAGTAATTAGTAAATAATAAAATTAATAAATAAGACGTAACAAAATAGGAAACAATATTCCATAAAAGCTGGTACTGTAAACCCTCACCGTAATCCGGCGAACGCGCTTCATTCACCGTACACTGTATACATATATGTGTGGGTGGCGCAGCGATGTGTGCGTGCTGTAATAGAGCGATGACGTGATTTCCTGCGCTGAGTTATTGCTACTGTACCGGCGCTAAATGCTGAGCGCCGCAGTGAGCTTGTCGTGCCGTTGTTTGTTTAACAATATTCGGAAGTTAATTGTGAAAGCTGATGTGAATATTGGACCAAGAACGGCTTCTCGGCTTCTATCACGGCTTACGTCAGATTAAAATAAAATAAAAACGCTTTTGTATTTGTATTTGTATTAAAAAATCGACTTAGCATTTCCAATATAATAATAAATAAATAAATATTTGTGAACAATCTTACACAAATCAACCTAGTCCCAAACTAAGCAAAGCTTGTACTATGGGTACTAAGCGACGATATACATACTTATATAGATAAATAGATACTTAAATACATAGAAAACATCCAAGACCCGAGAACAAATATTCGTGCTCATCACACAAATATATGCCCCGGCCGGGATTCGAACCCGGGACCTCAAGCTTCGTAGGCAGGGTCACTACCAACTAAGCTAAAGCGGTCGTCAACCAATATAACCTAAAACATAACAATAATCATAGCTATAAGCTTTTAACGACACTATCTATAAACGAGTTGATTCACCAAATTATTAGATATGTACGCGTGATAAATAAATATGGATTATATATGATATATGTAGCGTAACCGCCTAAATAACAAAACTAAACTATTCACGCTAATTTAATCCAAGATTAAGCGTGTAATAGCCGTTCCCCGTGATCGATATAAGGTTTTAGATAGGTCCCCGGATAATCGATAACTATAATATATTTATTGTTTTAGGTGAGTAGTTGAGTACTGTTAATTGGTTTAAGTTTAATGCGGCGTCCAATATGACAGCTTGAAGTTTTTTTCTATATGATCAGCCGGAAAAACTAGATACATACATATTAAATGCTTTTGGCCGCAATATCCTTCTCTTATATTACCATAATCATCTTAGAGAAATAAATGCTAATAAAACAAATTAATAATGCTATAGGTAATGGGAAAATAAAACTAAATTCCTAGTTTCATCCTCTTAAGTAAATCAGATTAAAATATTGAGTTCGTTTTCGTCTCTCGTCGGAAAGAATATAAATTGTATTAAAAAAAGGAGTTTCTGGCAAAATATATCGCTGATTGTACTTTTTTTTCACAGTCCTCAACTACTTGTTGAGACCGTCAGTTTTAATGAGCCGAACTCGATGGGTTTATCTTGTGTAGTTATGTAGTTTAGATGTTGCTATGGCCACCTTCTGTCGCCAGCACAGGTCAGCTCGGTGGTACCATAATTATATTGTACTGTCACCGAACTTACATACCTAACAACTGGACGTACGTCACAACTGGAGCAGATACCGGCAAGTGGCTGAATAAACGAATTGTTAATGACAACTTACATACGCACATAGTAAGAAGGGGAATCACCAATGCAAATGTCCCGCTCTAACATGCGTTAGTTTGCAATTAACCATCCCGCTCTCTACGGAAGCTCAGCGCGTAGTTTTCGGAAATATTTAGCTATAGTCATTGAGCCAATCATTTTAACAAAGTAAACCCTGCGAATTTGTCTATAAATATTTAGGATCTTTAATACTGAAAACTTTATTATGGACAACGTCTTATAAATAAACAAACAATTAATTAAAAACTTAAACTAGGTGTATACAATAAAACTTAAAGATAAAAAATTTGGCCCAAGTCGCCGTCAGCGGGTAGGGTGCCCAGAAGGCTGGCCGCATTACCACGCTGAATGGTAATACTTAGGTATACTTTGCGCGAAATATTGGCCAGCCTTCTGGCATTATACTATTCTGTGCCCAAAGCTCTTCGGATAATATCGTTGATGCCCGCGTGACGAGGAATGCGGCCAGCACTTCTGCCGCAGGAGAGACCATGGTGACCAAGACGATCTACCATGGTACAGGGTACATGTTATATGACTAAAATGAAGATAAAAGAAATATGACTTTGTTCGAAAGCAGGACTATTGCCGATGTCTTCATAATATGTTAGATTAATAATATAACGATTAAGGAAATAATATCAATTCCTTCATTTTATACTTCACATTTCAATCAATCAACGATATTACTACTTATCAATGTTTTAATCAATATTTAATTGGTGTATTAGTAATCACATTAGGTACTGCTATTATCATTATTGTTTTTATCAGTTAATTTAAATTTAAGGAGGGTATTTTAAATGGTTTTAACTTTGCACATGAATCACATGATGTAATATTCCTGTGCCCAATCTCTACAGGTTTTATAATATAATATTTTGTGTAATGAAGTTTTAATTGACCGTGCAAAACGAAGGTCTCTGCTTCAACTTCGACAAAATGCTTTCGTATGTCCGGCGGATTTCCGGCTGTTCTCCTACAAGTCGCATTTCTTTTCTCAACCGATTCTCGTGAAATTCTGTGAGCAGGTTCGATAATTAAATTGATTTTTTTGTCGAGTCAGTTTTGAAGATTTTCAAAAACATTTTCCTTCTCAATGATTTCGTACGTTTTTGAGTGCGGATTTGGGTTTTGTTCTCCTCTACAGGTCCCATTTTTCAACTGATTCTCGTGAAATTCTGTGAGCAGGTTCGGTAATCTAATCATACAGTTTTTTTGGTCGGGTTGATTTTTGGAAAAATTTCATAAACAAGTTTTTTAAAGGTTCGTTCTCCTTAAAATTGCTTATGAAAATTTGAGTATGTTTGAGAAATAAGTTTCTCAACCGATTCTCGTGAAATTTTATGAGCTGGTTCGATAATTAAAATATATATTTTTTCCTCCGGCCAGTTTTTGAAAGTTTTCAAGAAAAAAAAACACTCGCGAAGCTCCACAGCTCACATTGTCACTAGAGGTAGTTTAAAAGTTTAAGAGTAGAAAAAAATTACAATGTCCTTTCGACGACGCGCCCCTTCACAGCGAATCTCATACTAATCTGTGCGCAGTTGTACGGCTTGGACTGTGGAGGGGCGCGCCTTCGTGGATGGCGCGCACTATAAGGGATTGCTTAATGAATATATGTTAGATATATTATACACGGCTGAAGCAAGAATGCCTGTAAATTATTAAGCGACTGAACAATAGTGATAAAGGTTTATAGTAATATAAGTACACAATATCATATTTTTATATCAAACATGGATAGGTACTCGTCAACCAATCCATTTAAATATGAATGGGAATATGAATGGGATTTTAATTAAAACAATTAAACATAAAACACCTGCCCTGCTCGTTAAATAAGCCGTAGCTTAATCACCCAAATGTTTATTAAATTACAAGGGAAAGTGACGCAATTTATTTTTGCATGAATGATTGTTTAACGTCAGATAATGTTAGAATATAACTGGTGAATAGGTTATACATTTTGCATGGTTTTGTAACACTAGGACAACGTTTTTCTAAGTTTTAATAGCTTTAAGAAATTATTATAGACGCCCTGGCAAAGTCATGCCACTCGTTCCACGAGGGGATGGGGCAGGCAACAACTCATAAAATTAAGCGATTTGGATGTGAGTTAGTCTAACTGCGAGGATCGCCGCGTTAACAGCTCGCTCGTTGTCTCCCTCACACCCACATGCGACTGTATTCTCGTACACACCCACACAAACGAATGAACGCTTCGTCCGTTCAGTGCCACGGCAGAGTCGGCCCGTTCCGCGCAGACTTGACATCATTAAAGTGACTCTATTGTTCCGTTCCCGCCGAAATGCGTTGACATTTACAATTCGGAAGTGCGAACATTCTTTGTTCAAATTTGTTTTTTTTTCAATTGTGCAAGTGTTGTGACTTGGGACGTTGGATTTGGATGCACTGTAAGTGAATTATAAAATGTGATAATGTAGTTGTTTATTGATTTAGTTTGTTGTTTTGATGATGAAATTTTAAAGTTTTATTAATAATTGGTTTTTAGCAATGCAATTATGATTTATTGGCGTGGTTTATAACTAGGCCATAAATTTCTACGTCTCATTAAGAATTTATTAAATCTAATAGAATTTAATAGTAGATAGAATTTAAGTCAAATGTCAGTTGATGGATTCGTCTATAAAAATGTATAGCTTGCAAAGCTTGAATACAAATTAGGGTAGACAGACACTCGTTCCGCTCTGTGGTTTTTGCTCACAAACTTGACCAATAATAAGCAAATCCATAATATCCATTATGGATGCTATGATAGCTCTATTCAAATTCTTTATGCCACTTTACGGAAGGACAAAATATTGTTGACAAAGACAGATAACTTTTCCGAAAACTGGCCGACAAAGCGAACGTTATTCGCTACAGATTGGAAGTTAAAGTGTAAGGTCAGTTTAAATAATAAAACATTGCAGGCTCTCCACTCTCTACGCACCGTAAATGTTACATATAAGTAAAACCATTAAATGTCGAAATCCAAATTTATTAACGAGGTAAAGTGGCGTATTTACATATTAAAGTAGAAAAATACACTTGTGATTCGGTTTATAACCAATAAACGGCGAGATAGCATTAAGATTTTGAAGTTTTTAGGTTATTTTTGCAAACCTTTTTTTTAAATTTCATCTTATTTCGCCTATTTTTGAGAAAAGCAGTATATTGGGCTCGGCCGGAATGGCAATTGCAGGCTTCGTATACATTAAAGGTACTCGCAAGCTCGTCCGTTTAAAACTAATACTCAGCCTGCAATTGCCTCCTTCCCGGCCTCGATAATAATGTTCTATTATAGGTGAAAAACTTGCCCCTCTTGCAGGTAGTTGCGAATTGTTCGAATAGGTATTTGTTTTGTTAAATAAAAAAAAAAGTGTTTACTGTCGCAAAAGAAGATACATAAAATGCACAAAAAATAAAGTTAAAGTTAAAAGTTACAACAAACTTGAATAAAATGATCTGACAATTTACGAAAACAAATAAATTTAAAAATCATCTAAATATTAAAAATCATCTAAAGCTTAAAAAAATGATGAAGCTTAAAAAGATCTATTATCTATTTAGAGGTATTAAAACTTTGTCAATAAATATTAGATTTTTGTTTTGTGTATGTTCTAAATTTGAAGTTGTGATGTCTATTCGAATAATCCCTGTTTGGCTCTTGGCGAACCTCGGCAAAACCTCGGACCGCCAATCACCTCGTCAGGCAACCCTTTACTTTCCTTGCCCCCGCCTCGGCAATAATGTTTAGCAATTTAGTTGAAATTCTTTCACTTATAAGGCTTACATTAGCTTTTAGCTTGCGCGACAAACAAAAAGACGGGAATTATTTTCACACAATTAGTTGTAGATATGTTTGGCGACGGCTTTACACGTCATTAAGGCGCAGGGGTGGGCAAGGCATTTCTCCATACAAACTCTGTGCACGTTTTATTCGTAGGTTTTGGCACTAATGAATGTAATATTTTTTTTGGATGTAAATATTAGATATGCAAAGAAAGTGATGTAGAAATTTTCAAATATTTCAAAAAATAAAATAAAAATGTATTTAAAAAATAATAATAAGTATCAATGAAAAAAAAATTACATCACCGAATAGGTAACAGAAAAATAAGCATACTGACCAAAAATCATAACTTTAATGCAAACATAAACGAAGAAAATCCTGCACAAATTTTGTATGGAGAAGGCTTGCTCTACCCCTCCTCTTAAGATAGGCTATTGAGTATAATTAACTTAAAGATTTATTCCAATTATATTATTTATAAATATAAATATAAATATATATATATATGGTATATATATAGTTGTATGTAGTTGTAGCGTGTTCGAATAAACAATAGTTACATATTTAAATTTTGTAACAGAAACAAAACAAATGCATATTGGAACTATCTATTAACACATGCAGGAGGGATGGGCTTTACTAGTTTTTCACCAATACTTGTTACCTAAGTCGCTATTACAATAGGATTAGATGTGTCAGTTTTTCCACTACTCAAAGTGTAGGATACCTATGTATATGAAATGACAGCTATCCCGATCGTAAACTAATCCCGTTCTTGAACTTCCCGTGGTAGGGGATTGTAGAGAATTATTTGTTTAACATTGTTGGACGATATACGTGCCGTCAATAGATTATGGAAATTATGTAAACAGACCAATTTACCTTCATTACTTCGTAATCACGCACTTTTAAAGAACGAAGACAGTCTTACCAACATTTTATAGACATAATCCTTGTATTTGCATTCATTTTAAGCTTTAATATCTTTTAATTATTCATATTTCAATAAAAACAATTTTCGTTTACAATGATTAGTTATGTGACAATAGCTTGTCAATTTTTTTTCGTAAAAATGCTAGGAATCTATATTGTCATTGAAAAAAAAGTTCGTTTAAGTGATGGGAATATCCAGTATATCGAAAAAGTTTAATGACATTATAGATTGAATTACAAATAACCTCACTTCTCATCATTTTCCATTTACTTTGTTATGAATTTTCATATCTGCTCATTTATTTTTATTTGCTGCCATGAAGTTAAGAGCCACAAATACTCGCAATGAATATTCAATAAAATAATTTCTCGAGTGTCAAGTGGATTGCTTAATTATTGTTATAGACTTTCCTCATCACTATTTTACAACAAATCCATAGACGACAAATGAATTGTCATTCAGACATATTTGTTTACATAATTTCCAAAATCTATTGACGGCACGTATACGTATTGGTATTTTGAAGAAGATATGTGTACGGCGTACTAAAACAACGCGTTATTAAAAGACACTTATAAGTTAATATGATGGTATTTTACCTCATCTAAACTCTGTCAAGAGGAAATTTAATAAATCTGCACTCAGTCAGATATAGCTAGCAAGCTATTGTGCATTATTTTGAATTGAAAATTATAATATATCATATTTTAATGATAAAAATACAGTAAGAAAATGGCTAATAAAGTGAAATAATTTTGTATCAACAATTTAATTTTTGGTATAGTCGAGTTCGAAAATATAATAAAATATAGTAAAATATGTGGTCGGACAAACTGATCATAAAACAAAGTTCTAACGCTAAAATTCAATATTTTTTTATTGCGGCAATTATAAGAAGTGCCTGAATAAACAAAATAATAATAAAACAGTTAAATAATGTTTTTAGTTACATTGTATATTGTGATACGAAATAAACTCCAGGTCTCAGTCTGAAAAAAAAAAAAGTTAAATAACGCAGTTTTATATAGGTAATAGGTACTAGCTTTTGCCCGCGACTTCGTCTGCGTAGAACTCGGTCATCGCTTTAGAATAATATTGCTTTGTGAGCTCTTCTGCCAATAAACTGTCCTGCAGTTTGGCAGAAGACAAAATTGTTAACCAAGGGTTGTTTCGTAAATAAATTTATTACTTATAAATATATAAATTAAGAGCTTACTAACACAAATGGACCCCTGTTGTCTGAAAATAAATGATTAATAATACTCATACTCATATTTTATTGGTAATCATACATTACAAGTCACTAGATCTAAGTTATAAATTAATACATGTCATTCATATTAAATAGTTAAATATTCATTTCATTTACCTAGAATAGGCATGTTATTTTGTATTATAGCTCTTATTTTATTTTAAATATAAATAATCATTAAGGCTATAAAAAGATTGCTCAACAAGCCAGAGCTTCAATTTATTTTAAAAAATCAAAAGACTATTTGCTTCCGTTATGTGTTTCGGCAATTAATTATACACGGTTATTATTTATTTATTTGAGGCACTTGTCTAGTTATATCTTTTCCATACACACTTAAACCTCCTAAAGGAATTCTTTTCGCGATAAAAACTATCCTATATCCTTCTCTGCGACTCAAACTATATCCCTACCAAATTTTATCTAAATCGGTTCAGCGACTGGTTCAGCGGTTTAAGGGGTAACAGACAGACGGACAATCGGACATACGTTCGCATTTATAGCCTGCTACGATTCCGCACGGGTAAGGCAGTCATTAATCTATTTATCTACTATAGGTACCTATATTACTGAAACCGAAGTTTCAAGTCACTCAATTCGAATGTATTATTTTTCTCCATTCTAACATTCAACCCCAATTTAAGAGATTTTCCCTTAGGAGAAGAATTTTCCAAAACGCTGCTATCCCAATATATTTAGCTGAGAGTCTACACGCCAAGAATTAAGTTACTTACTCCCTTAAAAAACTGCTTGCCCATACTAACTTTCATCCCCTTTACACCCCTACAGAGGATGAATTTCTGAAAACGCTGAAATTAGTTCTTTCACAATTTAATGCTAGCCTATAAACAAAGTTTCAATTCTCTCGTTCAAAATAAAATTTACTCCCCATACAAACTTTCAACCCCTTTTTCACCCCTTCAGAAAGAGAATTTTGAAAAACGCTTAATATTGTTTTCTTCCATTTTAATGCTTAGTCGATTGAAGAAGTATCAATTTATATCCCAAAAATATTTTTTTCTCCATACAAAATGACCACCCCCTTTTAACTTTTAAGTGGATGAATTTTGAAATAAATCATAGGCTATGTCCTATTCTGGTATCTGAGTTACAATTCTGCAAAGTTTCATAGAAATCAGACTAGTAGTTTTTGAGATTAGGTGGAACGTACATTCGCACAAACTTTCACGTTTATAAAATAAAATAATATAGGATATAGGATAATATAGGATTTAACTTTGTAGTCCATATCAATATTATATCTTTAAAATAAATAATCCGTTCTTATCAGTAAGTACCGTCATTAATTGGTGCATAACACACCTACAGCTATTAATTAATTAGTCTTTTGTGATAATTATTGGAAACAATTAATTAAGTTATCTATCAGCTGATATTTAATGTGGATTAACGAAATACATATCAACGCGACAAATTTTTGCCCGAGACATCGCTTTAATCGCGAGAAGTTAAAAAACACCTTTCCTACAATTCGGTTTTCCATGATAAAATGTATTCGATAGGCAGAATAACATAATTTTAGACCGTTTATCCCTGTTCTTCACAAAATAAAGAAACGGTCGCAAAATACACGCCAGCTATTTCATCAGGGTTAATCCTTTTAAATTGCAACAAAAACACAGCTTCATGCATGTCGTAGCCCAGATAGCGCTAATATCTTTACGTAACGATAATTCGGCGTAGCGTGAAACAAAATTGGAATGCGAATCGTAAGCATATTTCTCTGATTGGTCCCCTGACAATGGTTAGGTGGCTCCTTATTGTCGTTCCTTGAAGAGGGAGGGAAAAGTAAGAAATGAAATGAAGAGTTGAAATGAAAATATAGGTAATTGAACGACCTATTGATAATAAAGATCGTTACGGTGGCCGTTTAACAGCAAATGGGTGAGTCGTAGTGGTACCATGCTTTATTGCTTTCATTGAGGCTTCGAATCGTCTTTCAATTCAAAATTCAAACATTTATTCTGCAAGTACGCCTCAAGGGCTCTTTTACATGTCACAAATTTCAATACAATTACAATTATGTATATCATTTAGTATAGTAACATGTATACAAAGCAACATCAACCAACAGATAAATACCTGGGCATATATTTGCTGGACTTATCCAATAATACAGAGATGTAAAGAGTCTCTGTGGTTAAATATACATATAAGCGGAGATGTACGTAAAGGGTCCCAATAGTCAAGTAATTTTAGAGGTGTAAAAGGCCTCTAAATGTCAGAAAACAAAGTATACGAAATAAAAATTTCGGATCAAGAGACTATCAACACAGCTAAGCAAATAACGCTGCTAACAGTCTTATTAACTAGTGCTACGGTATACATAACTTTAATAGGCTTTTAGCTAACTACTTACTTCACTATGCAATTTCAGGAAGTTCTTTGTTAACGTAAAATTGATTCGGCTTTGACAAATCGGTACTAGCTTAATCGATAGCGATAGCCACGTATCTACTTACCTACAAAGTCGCGGAAGTCCTGTTCGCTATTCGACGTGTGTGGCCCCTTTGATATCAACCGACCGAGTTTTGATTCATTAGTAAACCAATTAAACAGAATATGAAGTTCTATTCCAATGACATAGGGTGTCACATCGCCTGGTAGAATAATACGGACAGCATGTTAAATATGGTTATGATTTAATTTAAATAGAGAACGTCGGAAGTGGCCGGCTTGTTCGCAAATCCAATATGGCGGGCAGCGTTTGACAAGCCGCGTTTGATGCCACTTAATTGTTACATTTCCGTACGCTTTTTTGAAGTTTGTGTTTGATTTTATTTTTGGTTTTTATGATGTAACAAAACGTTTATTTGGTCATTTCCATGTTAAATGGGGCCGCTAAGTAATTACCGAAGCATAGATTATCCAAAAAAAAACCAACTCAATTTGGTTAGAAACAAATTAAGATATGTAGGTATAATACTGAATGTTAATTGGGTACATAACAAATACGAGAACAACCTACTGAATATCGAAATTAATGGCAAGTTTATGTAATACTAGCTTGGGCACACGAATGCGTCTGTGTGGGCTCGTTAATCGCCTTAAGGGGTTTTTGCTTTATTATAGATCCCCATTAGGCGTGTTAAAAACTTCCACCCACCACGATGGGTGATGACCAAATATTTGAACAAATGTTAAAGCTTTTAATTCGTATACAATTTAATTGATTCCACTGTGATACAAAAGTTACATATATATAAATTGCATGACAAGTTTTAAATATTTTTACAAATATTTAAAAAATATATATGTATATTATGTGTGTATTTTAAACATGATTTTAAAGCATAAGATACTTTAAAATGAAAATCAAAAATTACGAAACTAAAATAATAGTTAAAATTACGACTGCACTAAAAAGACAAAAACAACTCTGTTGACGTCATTAGACGCCCTAAAATAGTGACCACGTGGTAAGCAGGTAATTACATACTTACGTGTTAGTAAACATTGTGTGATTAATGTCGTATTATTAACACTTGGACTGCTATACTGCTAATATAGAACTCGCCTAGCGGGTTTCCATGATGAAATTAAGTTAGAGGACTATTTCAGAACGCATTTTTGATATATTGAAATTAATGAATCCTTGAAATATTTTGATTCCTTTTGTTAGCGTGATGCTGAATTCTTCTTGAGTTCTGCTGAGTTCTACCGACGTCCTTATTCGTGATTGAAATCGGATGTTGTTCTCTCAATTTCACACATTTGGCTTTTTGATAGAGCGCGAATTTTACAAAAGTAGAACTTTAGTACGGCCTTCCATGGCATATAAATGGGCAAAGCTGATGGATTGTATGTATGTACAGTGATTTTTTTACCAGCGAGGCGAGTTTTCATTCCATCAGCAGCTAAGCAGTCATTGCACATTGGACGTCGCGAGATTAAAGGCGTAATTTACGAGTACCAAGTAGAAATTTTAGCACCAGCTACAATTTTCATTTAACGTGATCCAGCGAAAGTGTTAACAATGTAATTGACGTTATTGTGCTATATTATATCGTTGTGGATATAATTCCAAGTATGTTGATAAATAATAAATATCCCTTGATTGTATCATTTGCC
The DNA here is from genome assembly GCA_951800055.1 of Cenopis cana. Lineage (NCBI taxonomy): Eukaryota > Metazoa > Arthropoda > Insecta > Lepidoptera > Tortricidae > Cenopis > Cenopis cana. The sequence continues at coordinate 13,888,535 of OX637472.1, forward strand.
CTTTACTTTGAGCCATTTGATGAAGCTTTACCTAGGGCAACTCTCTACACTGCTCTACCTACGCTTAATCGTAAGTGTGTTCACTTTCACGAAATTCAATGAAGTAGGTACCTACTTACCTACTTTACTTTGGATAGAAGTCTGCATACGGTTGTGTATGATCTTTCGTCTAATTACTAGTACTATCGGGGTTTTATATCCTGCGAAGGGAGGAACGCACTGATGTTTTATTTTAAACTACTACGGTGGCAAACAAGCTGACGCCTATTAAGGCGCATTGGTAAGCATAAAACTTTAGCCCATGGACTTCCGATGCCTTTTTGATTTAAGTATTTACTGTTAGAGACAAATGCAGATTTCTCACACATGTCTCACTCTCAACACATCCTCAGGAGCTCTGTGGCGACCTTAACTAACCCTGGTGTTATTAATCCGTGCTATTTCTGTTAAAAAAATACGGGCCTGTCTAATACTTTTATGACGTTGGTCAGAAAAAGCGAACTATGAAATCGTGCAAAGCCTTTCGGGTGGTTAAACTATGTAATCTAATTTTAAATAAGTAGCACCATTAATTATGAGGTAACAATAATAACTAGGTGAGTCTCCACAGCAGGGAGTCTATGAAAAATTGATGGTAAAGAAGATCGATACGATTGTCGATTAACTTTCTACTAATCGATCTATTTATCAATTGGATTTCTTACACAATGTTTTGTTTTGTGCTACTATTTGGGTTCTGGGTTAAGTTATGAACAAGCCGGCATTTCTAAATGCCTTGTATAAGTTTACGTATGTTTGTTTTTAACGTTGGTATCTATAGGTATTAAAATTTTGTAGTATGAAAGTCGGATATAATTTTATATAATAGTAAGTAGGGTAATATAATAATAATAGTAGACAATTTTTTGTTCAGTAATTTTTATAGCAGTCGGCGACCTACTTGAAAAATTGTTAAGGCCCCTTTTGTGATTTTGGTAAGAAAAAAACGTCAAGAACGGATTCTGGATGTTATTCCTTAGTCGGAATTGATAAGCTATTCTTTAAGTTCTGATTACATTGGCATTAACTCAGTTCCTTCATTGTGACTAGCGGCATTGCGGTATTACTATTGTTGTTTAACGACAATATTTAAACAATTAGTGTACTATACCTATAGTGAGCCTTAACTATACCTATACCTATATTTAAACTATTAGGTACTATACCTATAGTCAGTCATACCTACCTATACTTATAGTTTTAACTACACCTACAGTCAGTTTTACTTCCAAGAAAGTACTCTGCTTTCTCGAGCATTTAATACAATCATAATTTCATCATCAATATTTCTAGTTCCCATTGTAAAATTATAAGCTGCGATGACCTGTGCAAGCTATACGTATGCGGATGCGCAACTACAATACAAATACTCTTTATTGGACACATCAATAAAAATACAAAACAGTTCATAACGTGGCATAGATATAAAGCTGAGGTCAACCAGGCGGTCTTCAGTAAAGAGCGATCTCTTCCAGACAGCCTTTGGGTAGCGGAGAAAAAAAAACAGTAATCATAAATTAAGAAAGACATCCATAAATATTTATAAACATACATATATAAGATCGCCTTTGTACATGTATAATCTGTTTCGTCTGCTTTTTTTCCTTTTGTCTTGTGTACAATAAAGTATTTACATACATACATACATACGCCACGCCCACTGCCACTAAGGCGACTTCCTGACTTGGCGCGGTGGGATCGATATGTGACATTTTTTTCTTTGATGTAAACTTACTGACGTCGTAAAGATTCCCACTTGACGGAATACTGTCAGTATTACATTTGCGCAGTAGTATATTATGCGCAGAAGCTGACCAGTACTGCCTTCGCATCGTCCCGCTTCCGCGCATCCCGCTACTACTACTACTACTTTTTACTGCGCCCCTACATTTAAATTTTAAATGTAGGGGCGCAGTAAAAAGTAGTACTGAGTTGACTGACAGTTGACACTGACATTTGACAGTTTTCTCATATCGTACCGCCTCCGCACCTTATCGGTTACTTTGGTTCTGCTACAGATGGCCTCATGTCAGATGCGATCACGCAGAGGAACTCCCAGCATAGCCCTCTGCATTGCCCTCTGAGTGTCTTTGAGCCTTCTTATGAGGCTCACTAGAGCGACTACGTTTCTGTATCGTAATTCATCACTGGCAACACACACTGGTCAAAGACTCTTGTCGTGAAATTGCGACACTGCGGAATATTGGACGTAAAGATATGCCGTACTTAGCTTCCCAAACGCTGCCCAGCCGAGTCGGATTCAACGATTAACCTCTTTCTCAAAGTTGTACGTCACTTATTAGCTGCTGCTTTTTTCACCCCCATACACTGAGCGAAAAAAATACTAATTATTAGTAAGTTTTAGTGAATCCCAAGATAAGGAGATTATATACTAACGGTTACAAAACAGTTTAGTTGTTACAAGGGCAAATTTTTTGGTATAAGTAAATAACTACTATTATCAAAAACTGGTTTATCTACACACATATCATAAATCCTCTAATATGCGTTCGGAAACCGTAGAAAATGACTCTCATTTCAACATTCAATGAATTTATGGCAATTTTCTTATCTGTGGCTAAGGCTACAGCAGTAATAAAATATTTCATTTTAATCTCATATATGATGTTAAAATATTACGTCAAACAAAACTGTCAAAATTTAAATGTCAAAGTTGACATGTCCCTATTCTAGTATCACTGAAAATTCAAATTCAGTCGATGCGAAATGTCAGCTCGATGTTTTTTTAGTATATATCGCACGAAATTTGAGCTAGAACGACATGATCACATCAGAATAAGGACTCTTTACTTTTTAAAATAACATTCAGGTATCTGTTGCCAGTTCTGATTTCGATATTTCCGCAACCGTGCAAAAAAGGTTGTATTAACACAATTATTGTATTTATTTACTACGGTTTCTGAACCCATCTTAGAGTAATTATAATATGTGTGTAGATAAAGTAATGTATGCAACTGTACATAATTAGGCATTAAAACACTCGTGTTTTAATGCCCCTCATTATGTACCAGTTGCATAAACTACTATTGTAACCGTTAGTATATAATCTCCTTGTCCTGGGATTCACTAAAACTTACTAATAATTAGTTTTTTTTTTCGCTCAGTGTAGGAGTTCACTTCCGTGATAAAATCTTGTACATCCTCACCATGCAGGGATCAAACTCTCAATAAAATATACTCACCGGCAGAAAATTTGGACCAAATTACAAAATGCATTTATAATATATATTAAACATTATTTAATTTATTCAATTTATAGTTTGAAATCACGAAATGTTTTTGGGACAAATTTTCTGCCGGTGAGTGTAGTTATCTCTCCATATCAAACTGCATCTTAATCGGTTCAGCGTTTTAAGCGTGAAATATGACAGACGTACAGAGTTACTTTCGCATTTGTATCATAATTCATATCACTATGAATGTAAAAAATCAGTTGCAGAGAAAGATGACCCGTTGCATAGGAATTTGTATGCAGGGGCGGGTCAGGGTTATCTACAGCTAACTGTACATAATACTTGATAAGAATTAACTAATTGAGTCGTCAAACCATAAAGTGGTGTAGGTAAACTTTCACATCATTAATACATCGTGATCATATTCGCCCCCGTGTAGATACATATTAATCAGAATTTGAACAGAATATTTCCGTCCATTACAAAAGATATCGATTTACCGTGAGAACGCGACCACGCGCCTCCAACATATGTCATTCTTCAATATTTAACATCACTCAAACTGTAAATAATATTACAGATACCTAGGCATGGTGTAGCTGGTGTAGTGAACTCCCAGTACTTAGCTCGATTCCACTGACACCTCAGATTCGGTTGAAGCTGCTCAACCAATTTCACTGGAGCGCAAACTCTTAGAGTATTCCAGTGTTTAAACCGCCCGCGTGGTCGTGTCGGAGGTTTTCCCTGGATTTTCCCCAGGCCACACTCTAACCGCGTACTACTCCTATCGCTTTATTGGGCATGGCCCATAAAGCCACAGTCAGGTTCATAAAGAAACCTATATAGGCATACCTACGTACTATACGTTTAATTTTGACGGTGCCTGCGCGTGGAGGAAGGGCAGACGTCAAGGTGTGACGGACGACGGTCAACGGAAACGGGTGGCAGGAACCTGCACAGCCCACCGTCAGCTACCCTTTATTTAACGTTGGCCCTCCTACGCCGCGCGCCGCGTAGGCATCATCTGAATGAAGCGATTGGCTTTTATAGTATGTAACTTTCATAAAAATGCTTCCCACGACCCCCATACTGGTGGTAAAGCTTGACAAAGCATAACTACTTAGAACTTACCTTCATGCTCAAATAATATTACGTTGATTCATGTTGTGCCGTTTGAAAACAAACAAAATTCGTATACACGTTTACATATGACACTCGCACATTCAAGGTTATTAATAAAATAAACACCCGTACAGATAAAAGTCCACAACCCCTGCCGATCGATATACTTGTCGACGTGTAGATGTATGCGTATAGATCCACACGTTCAGTGATACAACATGTTTCTGCCGTGAGCCTTGTTTCAATTTAGTTTGGCTAGGGTTGCTACTGAAAAGTTTTTTTACTAACCCGTCCTCTTCCGGCGAAAAAAACAAAACAATACATTGTTTTGTTATGTGCCAGGGGATCCCCATCACCGAGAGACGACGGCTAATTCATTAAGTGACACTTAATCTACTGTCTCTTCTCTTGAATTGGAAACTTTTTTATTTATTTATTATGAGACATTTTAGAATTTACCTGCCTACTTAATCTAACTTTTAATCACATTTTATTGTAAGGGCACTCAATAGTATATCTTAAATCTAGGTATACAGACATTAAAATATTTAAAATTATTTGAACTGGCCGAGTTGTATCAAACTAGTCCGTTGAATAAAGTGACTTAACTGTCCAAGCATGAAAATTCAGTCTAATGACAGTTTTATAAAATGTCGGCCATTTTTAATAGTCTCAACTCCTTCAGAGGCGCACGTCATTGGATTTAGTTTCCACATATAAATTTACTAAATGTGGGTAACTTAGAGACCTTAGAGTTAAATTCAATTGCATTTGTATTGGAAGAGAGGCAATGTCTTCCCATCACTCTTGAAGTCAAGTGACTTGATAGCCATTAATCGGTACTCGTTGGCACTTTATAGCTACCAACGGTCATCCCATCTTCAAGTACGAGTACTCACCAACTGCAACCAATTTAAAAACCACGATCAATTTAACCAGCCATAACTACAAATATCTCAAATTATAACACATTAACGATAACTGACACTGCCTCATTGCTGCATGGAACCCCACATAAACAACGTAAAGAAAACTGAGGGCACAACCCTAATATCTCTTTGCAATAAAAATCAATCAGCATTCACCGATGAGGCTCACACCAATTGAAAAATGCCTTTATTATATAACCAAACGTGTGATTTATGGGTTAAGGTTCAGATTACTTTGCGTTGGTTGTGATTGTGTGAGTAAGTACAGTTAAGTCGACAAGATGAGTTGCTATTGGCAAAAGATACAGCACGATTTTTATTGAAGCGTTCAGGCGCGATTGTACTTTTCATTGTGTCTTTACCAATTTGAATGAATGCTTTATTTTTAGGGGTGGCGTTGGCATTGACGTATTATTCGTTTAAGATGATATGTCTCATGATTTCGGATTTAAAAAGAATAGGCTGTACAGTCATGATCATTTCAAATGTACTTAATATTGAACTTGCAATATTAAAATATTGCAATTTGATAACATTACAATGAGTCAAGTTGTTGAATAAAATAAACATGAAATTCCCAATATAAAAAGAATGTATATATAAAAATTAGGTAATTTATATTTATCATCAAGGTATGATGTGGTAATACACTTGAAAAATCAAAAGTTGTCCCTCCTGTCCTGTGGTCAGTAGTTAACGGCTTATGTGCATGTAACTTATGTTTTTATCACATGGATTGGATTTATAGTAACGGAGACACTGTTTATGCGGATTACTACACTAATCAAAAATTAAGCTTAGCCCTTAATTTTTGATATGTCCACAGAAAAGACGCAAACCTAAATCTGTTTATGACTGAAATAATCTTTGTTTGGCTAGTTATAAGTATTCATAAACCACGCCACTTAAGAATGCTTCAATTAATGGCCAACAAAACTGTTTATATTCCCTGTCTGTTTGTTTGTTCACCGCGCAATTAGCGCTTAAGTGGGGCTAAATCAATCTCTCAATACCGCATGTGTTGCAGGAAACATCAAACAGCATCAAACGCGGCTCAGCCATTAAACCGATCCGATCATAAAAACAAACATGACATACTATTTCCGGATCTGAACAGAAAAGGACACACATGAGCGAAGACACCGAGAGAGAAAGAGACATGCAAACCGTCGCCTACAACACACCGAACGTTATAGAGCAAGCCGACAGCAGACTCATAGAAGCTCATAATTTCTGCGATGGTGATTATCTAGATAGCGAAAGAATTGAAGTAGACGATGATAAAGAATTAGTTATAGCCGACGAATCTCACGAAGACCAAATAGATGATACTGCTCAGAATATAGACGTAGGAACAGAAGAAAAAGTACAAGATTTTGAGCTATCATGGCATCCTCACGTTTATGGGAAACCACCGAAGAAGCCTACGCCGCATTCGATAGAATATATATTAGGGTTAAATCAGAAGTCTACTGTGAGTCAGTTGATGAGTGTGAAGAGGTTCGAGGTGAAGAAGCACCTGTACAAGAGTGCTCAAGTGCAGACGGAGCGAGTGATGAGTGTGCATAAGAATAAGCTGCAGGAGCAGCTACTGCAGAGAGTGAGAACTAGTGAGTGCGAGTTCGTGAAGGAGGAGCCCCTGAACCTATCCGTGCCCAAGAGGGAGTGGGAAGAAGAGAAGATGGGGAAAGGTGAGATGACTTTTATTTAACTAGTTAAGCTTTAAAAATACTGCGTAAAAGTTTACGATAGGTGAAATTGTAAGTATCAGAAAAGAGATAATTTATTTGGCTTTAGTGCACTTCAGTTTGAGTCCACTAGAAAACTTTCACACTAGTTTTAAACTAAGTAAAGTAATTGTCCCAGTGCTCGACACTGGGCCAATGCGTGGCACTTTCAATCTTATGTTATAAAGAAAAGAGGAGAACAATAGGTAATCGGGACATTTACTTTATCTCTCGAAAACGTACACTTAATTATTACATTCCTTTAAAGAACTTATCTAAGAATTTAAAGCAACGGTATCCGATTTCTTGCACATAGTTGATGAAATGAGTTTTGATCGTCGTTATACAAATTAAATTAAGCGTTGAAATGACGCACGAAGTCATCTAAACCGGTAAATCGCTAACTTTAACTTGCGGCTTCACTCGCTTGTCTAACCGACAAGGTTTAATTAAAGAATTAATTCCCTCTAGCAACTAATGAGAGCTTTCCTACTTTTTCTCAGTTTGTCTCCAATTATTGACACGCTCAGTGAGGAAATAATGATTTAATGATACCAATCCTGTTAAAGTTGGGAGCTAATGTAACTATTTAATATAATTACTTTGGTTGTCAATTAAATTTGATGTTTTACTCCATATAGCTCACGTGGAAGAGAAATCCTATATTAAGGGGAGAAAGCTTATTTTATAGAACCGAGTTTTTATTACTACTGCCATCAAAACGTTGCCTTAGGTGACTTCCTGACTTGGCGGGGTGGGATCGATATGTGACATTTTCTTCTTTGACGTAAATTTACTGACGGCGCAAAGATTCTCACTTGACGGAACACTGTCAGTATTACTTTTGCGCAGTAGTAATATCATGCGCAGAAGCTGCCTTCGCATCGTCCCGCTATGCTACCGCGCATCCCGCGCCAGTCAGGAAGCACTCATTTAAATATAGGGGCGCAGTTAAAAAATGGTATCGATTCGAATGACAGCGGACACTGACATTTGACACTTTTCTCATATCGTACTGCCTCCGCACCGACAAATCAGGAAGTCGCCTTAGTCAAATATGTAAGCAGGTAGTAGTTTACAACAAAACAGCACAGTACAAGAACAACGTATTTTACAGTGCATAACTTTGCAGCTTTAGTTACTTTAACTTCACTAAATAGATTTGAACGAAGTATAAATATGTGTCTCACACGCAGACTTTACCCCTTTGAATAAAATGTCATCATCATCAGCCAATATACGTGCCATTGCAGGGCACAGCCTCCTCTTATCATTGAGACGTAGGAAATCTTCTTTTGTGAAAAAACTATTCATATTCTATACATATAAAAAGAAACTTGAAGAGGCCAAGCAATTCTTAAGGCAGTTCATTAATTAATTACGCACATAAAAAACCACCTTCACAATAGATAAGTCACGAGCTAAGCTAAATAGATATCCAATATCGTTCATCGCCTCTATCGTTTATCTGCGCTGAATTAGCCCCGAGAGCCACTCTAACCACAATTAACCTTTCAAGAAACACTTCGCTGTACTTAATCAATCAGTATTAATGCGCCTGATATACCGCCATTCTAATTTTATATCATCATCTCCCATGCATACCCAAAACCTATTGGTACAACGTATTGGCTAAGCCGTTAGTACATTAGACCAATAGGTTCTGAGGTTCTGGGTATATATCGTTTACATTTTAATAGAGCTCATACTTACCTACTTATTAGCAGTCGCGAAATAACGAATCATACTATTTTGCTCCTTATTACGTGCTAATTGAGTGCTGAAGGTGTTTATTCTGTTGCATATGAAAGTGTGCAAGAAGTAATTTGAACGAGAACGTCCAAGCAATAAGCTATTGGTCGATGCAGCTGTGGCGGCCACGTCAGGGTTGCCAACTTATTTTTAGAAGTAAATTTGTACGGATTAATGGCAGTTGAGATGTTAATATGGGTTTATTGTCGCAATCGAAAATGGAACGTTTATTACTTACCTGTTTTTTTTTGTTTTACAACTCTTGGTTTATTAGTCGGGTTCCGTGCCATAATTGTCAAAGAGAATCCAATCAATTAAGTACATAAATATATACATATAAACATTTTAAACACAAAACCACAGGACAATAAAAATATAAGTGTAATATAAGCTGCTAGTCTATAATAAATAATAATAATATAGGTAACAAATCTTGACATACTGAAATGACGAGGAAATCTTTACCTCTCTGGTCGGGCGGACTATGTTTAAGTTGCCTGTTATAATCAAAACTACAATGTTAAAAAAAGTATTAGTACCTGAGAATAAAACGGACTCGCACTTGACCAAGTTAATCGAAGCTGTTTATTTGGAATACTGAGATTAATAGTTTCGTATTTTATGCATTCACTGGGAGATTGCTTTTAATGTTCGAAGTGCGGGACGGTAAAATTGTAATATTCAGTATCCTTGGCGAAAACACGTTGATCTTTTATTTTTATTGGACTAAATACTAAATAAACGTTTGTTAAAAATATAGATATTAATTGTTTAAGTAAGGGTTCGTATATGAAAAGAGCGTGCGCAGCGCGGGAAAACAACACAAATATGGCAATATAACGAATATAAATGTTTTCGAGTAAAGATGCGCGTTGTCCATGTCCAACAACCACCATGGGCGACGCTTTATTAAAATATCCAATGTGTTTTGCCATCTCTTTTGATTACATTACTCTTCCCTGCCCTTTCTTCGCGAAACTCGCTTTGTTGCGTGACAACATGTTAGGCAGCTTCCTGATGTTTACGGTAACCTTAGCCACAGAATAGTATAATAGTATTACATCCTTAGTAGGGTGTTGCTTATTTGGCAAAAAATAAAAAAAATCTGAAATCCTGCAGTCTCACCCCCCCATTTTGTTCTACTGCCCCTATTAACAGATGCTAGTTTTTTTTTGTTTTTTTTTTAAACTAATTTTAGAGGTCGCTACCAGCTGTCAAAGTTTTGAAGAAACATGTTCAATTAAACATATATAAATTACGTATATTTTAATTAAAATCAAATAAAATTCTAACAATTTAAGCCAAAATTAATTAATAATACGATTTTTATGACACTCCATGTAAGATAATTTATCAATGCTACAAAAAATTTGAACCAGAAAGAACCCCAGACTCAGATATATCATTAATGAAGCTTTTACCCTGAAACTAAAATGGAAATGGGCTACACATGTCGCGAAGTTAAGAGACCAGAGATAGACTATAAGAGCGACTCTTTGGCGTGGCCAATCAGGCAATCGGAGCAGGGGAAGATGACATCAAGAGGCCAGCCAGCTGGCTCTGAAACGAGTTATGACAGGTCAGAGTCAGAGTCATGGTCATCCTTGGAGGAGATTTTTACCCGGCCAGGGATTCTGGCAGACCAGCTTATTACGAGTACTAATACCTAGTTCAAAATAACATAGTTTAGCAAAGTTATCTTAGTTTTTTACTAACCAACGATATGTAATATTTAAAATATTTATCTTAAAGGGATTTTTTATTTATTTATTTTAATTATTTATTTCTAAAGCCTTTCACAACCAACAACAGGTATTGCTTTTCTTCATTCACCGTGATTAACTTGTTGAATTCCTAAATTAACCGCAATAACCCCATGCCGAACTTATGTTTTCTTCCAAAACTTTATCAAGCGGTAGCGACCCCTAAAATACATTTAAAAAATAAATAAAAAAAACTAGCATCTGTTAATCGGGGTACTAGAACGTAATGGCGGGGTGAGACAATGACTTTTTGAAAGTTCATTTTTAAGCAACACCCTAATCCTTAGTTATTATATTGGTCTTAGTCGTGAATGTCACCAGCAATGCGGTTTTTTTTGTGCGCAACGTAGTGTTTTGGACTTGATCGATCCGTTTAATTCCTACAAGGTCTAAGTATTTGGCAATCGTTCAACTTGACTCTTTTTTATGATTCGTTATGAATGACTGCGTTTAGGTTCTGTATAAACAGAACTCGAAATACTCATTGAGTGTTCCCAGAAAGTAACTTTTAGGTATGTTAGAGTCGTCTCTATTTTAGTTATGAGAATTAGTGATACTTTTCAACGTGGGTTCGTTCACTTTACTCCAACAACCTGTCAATCATCAAAACTCCGCCATTAACTCGTATTAGGACTACCTAATACGAGTTAATGGCGGAGTTTTGATGATTGTTTGGCATTAGGGACTACCCTAATGCCAAACCTAGATTTTGGAACCAGTAGGTACCATACAATTGGCTATACAAAAGCAGATGAAGCAGTTCCTATTGTTCTGATTGACTGAACTACGACTCAGCTGATAACACTTTCAATAGGCGGCCCTTACAAACAGTACATAAAAATACAATTTAAATAGATTTGCTGCATCAATGTTATCATATTTTTGTAAAGTCTAGCTTTCTGACGTGTTATCAATATCTCTCGGCAAACAAATATTGTTAGAAAATCTCGTTTTGTTTAGGCAACTAAACATGAAACAAAAAAAATACATATTGCCCAGCTGACCCGGCGAATTACCTACTTAGGGGTAACCATTTTTCTGGTATAGGCGTTGTAGATTAAATTAGTAAGACTGATATTTTGTTGACATTTTAACTGACGGGCCGAGAAACTCTGAATGAATACTTTTGGTGTTGTTTTTTTAATTATATATAGTTAAGATTCTAATTGTTGTGACAACCCTGTTGCATAGGCAATCGGGTTGCGTCCGCGCGTCATCTGTCATGCGATCGTTTCATTCTCGTGATGTTTAGACTGGCCTTATTTAAATATACCCCCTACATTTGAATGCTTAGAGATATTAATCTTTATCCTAAAATATCTAGACTATTGAATAGCATTGCTGTATTTCGAATGTGAAGAGGGGGAAGTAAACAGCGTCTGTCTATCAAAAGTCCTTAGGGACTGCTCGTGCAGGCATAAGCTGAGTCGCCTAGGGTCGATAGGTTGATTAGCGATGCCGGTTTGTGGCCATTAACTGATAGTATATGTGATTTAACGGGCTACTGGTGAGTGCGATCGTAATTTATATTGTAAATTAGGCTCACTACGTTAAAATTATCTATCAGTTCCCAAATTTTGTCTCACATTCCGCCATTTTGTTTTTTAGACAGTGTTGCCGGTCGATAAATACGGGATAATAGCGCTATTACGGCGTGTTCTTGTTGGCTGCAAATTGCATAGCTAATGTGCGAGCGGCGATTTATTGCGTAGTTACTGATCTTTGAAGATCCAGACTTTAAAATACATTCATTACGAGTAATTTACCGATTGAGACTGGGTAGGCAGAGCCAACTGTCGTTTACTGCAGTCTTTGGTTTATTCGCATCTAGCGAGTCTCGCGAATTTCAAGGCTTACCTGCAGACCCTGCAATAGGTAGAGTTACTACAGTAGGTTACCGTTGACACATTCACTGTCAGGTAACCACCTATAATATCATATAGTTATAGTGGGCGCTCTGCTCGTAGACACGTACTCGCTACGAAAAGCTTGGCAGCGGAAGTGTTAAGCACTGCCTAGCTATAGCACGATCGTATTTATGTCGGACGCTTGATATTCGTCCTTCACTAGCTAGTATGTGAGGCTATAAGTCAGACGTAGCTGTGATCATACTACCAGTAATGATTTGTAGTTTATTTTAATTACGTTAAGGTCTAAAAAGTGACGAACATCAGAGTCATAATACCTTCACTGAGAAGGGCAGGTTGAGTATTAATTACACCGTTTATGACGTTCAAATAACTTCGACATGACCTGACACAAAGTAATTTTACTTTGTTTCAGTATACTTTACTATTACTTTGTTTCAGTTTTGAAAGAATCTGGATATATTGTGGTAAATAATAAAAAAGTTAAAGTTTTGAATTAGACTAAGTACCTGCATTCGATGTGAAATTCGTTTATTTAAATGTAACGGATACACGAAGCAATACAAATTGAAGCTTCTAAAACACACTAAACAATAAAATGGACAGAAAGCAGTTCTCGCTAAACACTAATTATAACCGCCCCTTGGTCTCCTGGGAGCACCTTTAATCTCGACCGGGGTTGCCAGAGCAATAAATCTTTGCGTAAGCGCATCTGCGGCTGATGGACTCTTTTGACCGATTGTTTTTCTTTTAATTTGGCGTAAGTACCATTAATAAAATATTAGATTTCGTGATCATTAAAAGCGACTATGGGTTGGTGCAATTAACGATCTAGCCACAATACGTGCACGTGCATTTAAAAATATATATATATTCGTACATTAAAAATGCCCCATTTTTGTATATTTCACCGCACCAAAGACTGTAATTACATGGCTGGTCACACCGATTAAAGAGTTTTTATTCAATCTATGAGCTGTTGCAGACCTCGTGTGTATTTTTTTTAATTTACTAAAACTATAATCGAACCTGCTCAAAAAAATTCACGAGAATCGGTTGAGAAATGCGACCTGTCGAAGACAACAAACCAATGAATAAATGTAATATTTGTAAAATGTTAATTGACAAAAAAAAATCTATGTAATCAACAACAACAACAACAACAACAAATATTCTTTATTGTTCACCAAATAATGTACACTAAAAACAAATAACAGAAACAAATCATAAAAATCAAAAAATAAAAATCATAAAAAAAAAAAAAAAAAAAAAAAAAAAATCATAAATCATAAATAAAAATAATAATCATAGAATCTTCTCACAAAATTTCACGAGAATTAGGTGAGAAATGCGACCTGTAGAGGAGAACAAACCGAGATCCGCCCGCAGAAATTCGACGGATTTTTTTTTCCATAAAGGGACAAGACAAAAATTTATTTATTGTTACCAAACCTGCTCACGAAATTTCACGAGAATCGGTTGAAAAATGCCCCCTGTGGAGGACAACAAACGGAAATTCTACCGCAGAAACAAACGAAATCATTGATAAAAAATTATATTTGTTTTTAATTTGAAAAAAATACTCGACAAAAAACATGCTTTAAATTTCGAACTTTCTCACAAAATTTCACGAGAATCGGTTGAGAAATGCGACTGGTAGAGGAGAAGAACCGGAAATCCACCAGATATACGAAATCATTTTTGTCGAACCTGAAACAGAGATTCACTCGGTTAGTTACGATTCTTAGCAGCGCCTGCATAAATAGTTCTTACACACAAAACAATAGTACGAAAACACTATAACTATATCTCAAATATATTCTCAAAGGCGTTACAGCATTTTCTTGAGGTCGTTAATATGTTACCTCCCCCCTATTAAAATTTTATAGCGGCAATTAAGCGCGATTCAGACTAGGTACTAATTCATAGCGCGATTCATATTCGCGAGTTACGCTAGTTAGAGGCGCGATAAATAACGCGCGCGCGCAGCCGTAAAGTGGCTTTGATGTCGCGGGCGGAGCTGCGGTCGCTATTGTTTTATGCCTACCGACATGAATAGTCCATTGCCAATCTGGCTTCAAATTACTGGAAAGAAAAGCAAGATAATGACAGTTTTAAAGGATGATTCACGCTAGACCGTTCCCTGTCCGGGCCGGCCCGTTTTGTACATAGTACAAGAAATCGACAGACGCGCGACGGCCGTCGATTTCTTGTACTAGAAAACGGGCCGGCCCGGACACGGAACGGTATAGCGTGAATCACCCTTAAAGCTTCGTTATTGCAATGCAAACCATTGGATTCTACGAGTGTTACCACAAGCAGGTGATTGGCGTATGGTGGCGTATGGAAGTATTCTTTGCTTCAGGCGCGGCGATCATTGTAAGTACAATTAAATAATAATGCTCGTTTGAAAATTAAAATGCACAAGTTCGGAAAAACTAACATTACGCAAGCTCTGCAAATCACGTAAAATGTCAGATATATATTTAACGAGCAAGTGTATTAAAAACTTATAAACGTGCGTCGCAAAAATCATAAATTTAAGAATTATAAGACCACCAGGTGAGTTATTTTATGTTAAAAACTAAACTACCAATCTCATGTTAGTTGGTACTCTATAATAAAACAAATATCATGGAATCATAGTCAAAGGATAACTATTTTAAACGTCAGAAAAATAACAGTCCTTACACCTTAGTTTCGTAACAAAGCCCGCACAACCGCACATAT
Source organism: Cenopis cana (assembly GCA_951800055.1). NCBI lineage: Eukaryota > Metazoa > Arthropoda > Insecta > Lepidoptera > Tortricidae > Cenopis > Cenopis cana. The sequence continues at coordinate 13,903,659 of OX637472.1, forward strand.
AGAACCGCAAATAAAACTCGACGCTATTGTGCTAAAGTGTGTCTAAACAAACAGACGGACGGAAGATGTAAATCTCTATATAGAAGTCGACAGGGCCCAGCTGCTTGAGGTTTGGCAGGAAATGTGTACCTTGGTGTATAAACAACATACATAGCTTGGGATTAGTTGACAGGGAAATTTGCCATAATATGGGTCGTTTTTTTCGAGCTCAGTTCTCGCAATGAGTACAAAAAACATAATATTAGTTTCTAAATTCAACGTTTGTTCCGATAACAACTAAACATTTTTTCTGGTACAGCGTTTTGTTTCATAATCGTAAAATAAAATAAGATAATACTTATACGTAAAATAAGTCTCCATTTCTTTTTTCCTTTATTTTTCCTGGGGTTTTAGCAAATGCTACGCCACCCCCGTAGTAAAATAAGTTAAAACTTGGTTTTCTTTTCCTGGCTAGAGGGGTGATTGGAAAACTAGTACTAACTACGTACGTTTGAAATGTTACCTAATGGTCGCTTTTATACTTTACCGTGGACGTGCAGCACTATATTCTCAATGGTTACATTCATAATTAGTCTAAAGTCTATATAGTCCATGGTCTATTTATGTATGTGTGTGTACCATAGAGATATCGTGGACGTGCACGTCCATGGTAAAGTATAAAAGCGTCCTAGGTGTTATCCTGCTTGTTGACAATGAAACGGCAAGTTATCATTAGAATATTTCCTCATAATATTTTAATACTCATAAATAAAAGTCCTATTAAAACAAGCTTACTTGTAATTAATACCCCGTGTGAGTCAGTTTTGCATGCTCTATTATTATTAGTGCAGGTGAGTCCGGGTATTTATAGTTTTTGGCCTGCGATATGGCCCTCATTGCCTCACGTGTAAGGTGTTGTAATGGATATCTTGTTGGAGAAGCGTCACTAGTGGGTTGCGACGATGTTATAAGCGGAGCGGTTGGCGGTAGATAAATAAGTAGGTATAGTTAGATATTAAATAAAAATCTAAGTCCAGTTAATCAAAAAACAGAACCTTATCAACATGAAATACCAGGTGTGTTAGTTAATATCTTAAAACATGCATTCCTTTTGTGATTGGCTTACGCTCATCATTGAGTAATGACTTCTTTACATGTAGTACGCAATAATGAGTGGGCGTGCCTTTGTGAGTGACCATTTCTTACTACCTACTCGCTCTGTTCTTTTTTATATGTAGAAGAAAAGCAGAGAGCTAAAATTAAATTTAAAGTGTTAATCGGAAGGACTCACAAATAGTTTATTTTTTATCTATGACACCGTCTATCAGTTCTTGTCTTTTGTACTGTCAGATTTCGCACATTTACACACTCATTTACATCTCACAAAGGCACGCACACATATTATTTAGGTTTCTTAATCGAAAAGATATGGAAATTTCAGAGAAAAATCTTATTTATGTGTAGAAGAAAAGCAGAGCATAAGTTTTTGTTGGTAAAATACGCAATAATAAACATTATCACCAAATTTCGAGTTCATAGGTCAATCGAGGTTCCGCATCTTGTCTATAATCACTGTGTCCTCTACCTCACGGACGGGACGGTGGACGGGAGCTGCGCATGCGACGAGCTTTTCTCACGTCTACTTGTGTGTCCAATTGTCCGCAAATTAAACACTTCGCGTTATGATGACTCCAGCATTCACAGAACAGCTGTGGCGCTTTCTCATTTCCGTAGAATTCATAGAGATTAGTGTTGGTCCAATTTCTTACGTATTAATGTAGGTTACAAGTCGTTTAATCGCTTCTTATTGCTGCTTTCTTCTCGTCAGATGATGTAGGTACCTAAATATAAACTTCTGAGGGTTTGCATTGAGTTCGTATCATCCTGGATATTAGGGTGTTGCTTAAAAATGAACTTTCAAAAAGTCATTGTCTCACCCCCCCATTACGTTCTAGTACCCTGATTAACAGATGCTAGTTTTTTTTATTTATTTTTTAAATGTACTCGTATTTTAGGGGTCGCTACCGCTTGATAAAGTTTTGGAAGAAAACATAAGTTAGGCATGGGGCTATTGCGGTTAATTTAGGAATTCAACAAGATAATCACGGTGAATGAAGAAAAGCAATACCTGTTGTTGGCTGTGAAAGGCTTTAGAAATAAATAATTAAAATAAATAAATAAAAAATCCCTTTAAGATAAATATTTTAAATATTACATATCGTTGATTAGTAAAAAACTTAGATAACTTTGGTAAACTATGTTATTTTGAAATAGTTATTAGTACTCGTAATAAGCTGGTCTGCCAGAATTCCTGACTCCATGACTCTGACTCTGACCTGTCATAACTCGTTTCAGAGCCAGCTGGCTGGCCTCTTGATGTCACCTTCCCCTGCTCCGATTGCCTGATGGGCCACGCCAAAGAGTCGCTCTTATAGTCTATCTCTGGTCTCTTAACCTCGCGACATGTGTAGCCCATTTCCATTTTAGTTTCAGGGTAAAAGCTTCATTAATGATATATCTGAGCCTGGGGTTCTTTCTGGTTCAAATTTTTTGTAGCATTGATAAATTATCTTACATGGAGTGTCATAAAAATCGTATTATTAATTAATTTTGGCTTATTTTGTTATCATTTTATTTGATTTTAATTAAAATATACATAATTTATATATGTTTAATTGAACATGTTTCTTCAAAACTTTGACAGCTGGTAGCGACCTCTAAAATTAGTTTAAAAAAAAAACAAAAAAACTAGCATCTGTTAATAGGGGTAGTAGAACAAAATGGGGGGGTGAGACTGCAGGATTTCAGATTTTTTTTATTTTTTGCCAAATAAGCAACACCCTACTGGATATAGTGGTAAATAATGATATTGCTTATTGCTGACCTACATAACTTTGATGTTTTAAAAGATTACTAAGACGGTTTCTACGTATCTGTATCGGTATCGGTGCCGAAAATCGGCTGATTTTCGGCACCGATACCGATACAGAGACTATTTGGACGGATGTCCATTAAATACATCTTTGTATTATATTATCTCTAACGTCAAAATAGTAAAATTTCTCCCTGACGGCCGATACAAACTTATTGATATCCAAGATATCTTCAAACGGTTCAATCCCGATGGGGCCAATAAATATGTTTTATTCGTCACTTAAACACACTCGGCGCCTATAACTGGGCCTTTTAACGTTCATTAGCTGAATGCTCCCAATAATTACCTAAATCAGGATAACCTATAAACGAGCGAACGTCATTACTGGGGGCAATTAACCAACTCGCCACTAAATCAAACGGAGACAGCTTGCGAGTTACGGGAGGTGGCGGGAATGGGCTATCTAACTATGTCCTTCTGACGACCGGCGTCCGATACGTAAGTACATACACATGAGTAAGCTTGGTCAAATTTAAATTAACAGATTTTGATACCTGCGCGGTAATCACGTAACGTTTTCGACCGTTAGTACGATAGATTTAAATGACACATCCCATACTAATACTGACATTAAATACGTACCAACGACGGTAGTACTTATCGTTGCGTGATACCCCGCTGCAAAGAAATTGCGTAAATTTTCGGACATATAAACTGTATTTTATTTGTACGAATAAAATATTGTTTGAGTATTGTTGTCGTCAGAAGTATCTGTGTAGTCTGCCTTTATGTTACATACTATACCGTTAAGTTATACGTCATGTCAACCATTTTTCAAATGAACAAGATTCGGAAAACATATTTTCAGTGCTATGTTTATTGAGTTCGAAAAAGCTTTCGCACCCTGTTAATAAACTCTGTTGGTTACTTGTCCCCCATGGTATTACCTTGCATAATGTGTCATCATCATTATCAGCCTATATACATTGCACTAATGGGAAATAACTTTTAAAATTAGCTTTATTAGCAGTGGTATACAGTTTTTTGCCAATTCAGTGATAATACGTCGCTTCTCGCTCACCACTTGCGGCTGTGTAAATCAAATGGATGGACGGGTCTAATGCCCTAGTATTGTAAATTCATCAAATGTTTACGGCACCGCCATTACGGTGAAATAGTCCAGCCAGTCCTTTACAGTTTAGCATTTATCTTTACTTGTGCAAAGTTTTGTTTACTGTGTGCACAGTCAGCAGCAATGGTTGCTACGCGGGCGAGGTGCTCAAAATGATCTTCACACATCTTTATCATAAGGGAATAAGAGCGTATGAAGATCATTTTGAACATCTCGCCCACGTAGTAACCATTGCTGCTGACTGTACCTAGTAACAGATACGTACCATGAAAATTGGATTAGAACTTACCATCTGAAACTGAAAGGTGAGTGAAACGACTGTGTGTTGTGTGTTGTCTTTTAAGTTTTTTAAAACATCGGAAACAGAGTATAGTGTCTTAAATTCAAAAAAAAATATGTGTTAGATTGGAAGGATATTGTCTAGTCAAAATCGTAGTCAGTTAGGTACAAGATCTAATGAACTTCATTCGATAGAAAAAAATCGCAAAGTCTGGAATGTTTTTTCAATATTACGGCTATATTACGTTGACATTTTACATTTATTTTTTGTACTCAATTAAAGACCCTAAATAGTTATAGATAAATTCATATGGTTTGCTTTGATAAAATGATTGGCTTAATGAGTATGTTTAAATATTTACGAAAAATGCCCGCAGAGCTTCCGTAAAGAGCGGGATGGTTAATTGCAAACTCATACGTGTTAGAGCGGGACGCAATGGGGATACTTCGCCTTAAAACTAAATGTTATTACGAGAGAAGCAGCTCCTTTATCAATGATGATAGTGAAACGCCCGAAGCGACAATTCTCCGTTGACTACAGGTTCCGTATAACCCCAATGCCATTCCTTTGTGAGTTTAGTTGCAATCCAAACACTTGGGAACCCTCGGGCGTGCCGAGCTGCCAAGTACTTGAGCGCTCGGCCAAGTATTTTAATTGGCGACAAGCAAACTGAATTAACGACCGGAGACGGCGTGGCTCATGGCTGACTGATGGCCCGATTTGGTGAGGTATCATTCATTTTTTAACCAGCGCATTCAGTTACAACCTTTTATAATACGTTTGATAATTGATATGCATTAGCGAAAAGTCACCGGAATACCGACATTTCATGAAGGATAAATCATAGAGTCAGTACCTATACAATGTGTTTTTAGGTACAGTCAACTATAAAGTGATAATTTTCTAGGCTCTCCGTAAAGTTCCCATACAATTACTTTTTTGCCAAATTAGAAGCAAAATATCATTGTATCAAATACCAATCGTATAAATTGTATAAAAAATACAGTTAATCACAATTAGGAATCAGTTAATTACTGATTTTACTAAAATTAATAATATAAATTCAGTGAGAGTTCAACAAGGATAAAATTCAATAATATTGCACCACTCCTAAGTACATAGATTTGGACAAGTGCGTTTAAATAATAATAATAATATTGTAGTGCGTTTAATATTGTAGTTAATTTCGAATAAAATGGCTAGTCATGTCAGCGAAGAAAGTTCTCTACCACTTTTGGACTTTAACGTACACATAATAGAGTCGAAAAGTGGTAGCCCGTTTTTTTGGTCGACTGTACCTACCTATATTAAAACAATTTAATATTACTATGTAGTTAACATTAGCACCTATTTAAACTCGTTAAGATTTAGTGCTGGGGTGAGCTGGGCTGGGCCGCGGCTGCCGTCGGCATTCCGGCAATAATCTACTCGATATATTCGATCTGCGACCGCAAATAGACTTGTCGCATCTGGATTTAGTTTCAGTTACATTGTGTAATAGTGTTACTAAGTATTTTGAACTCATATTTAGTTACAGCAATATAAGGTACACGAGTGAGTTTCCAGATGTAGGTACTAATCTTAATAATTAATGGATGAGGACCAAATTTTTACTACATCGTTAAGGCATTAAACGTACCTATATTTTAATTTTCCGTTGTGACACGAAAATTTGTCATACAATTTATATGGGTAACTTTCGTGTCACAACAGAAAATTAAAATGTAGGTTTATCTACACACATATCATAAATCCTCTAATATGCGTTCGGAAACCGTAGAAAATGACTCTCATTTCAACATTCAATGAATTTATGGCAATTTTCTTATCTGTGGCTAAGGCTACAGCAGTAATATAATTTTTAATTTTAATCTCATATATGATGTTAAAATATTAAACGTCAAACAAAACTGTCAAAATTTAAATGTCAAAGTTGACATGTCCCTATTCTAGTATCACTGAAAATTCAAATTCAGTTGATGCGAAATGTCAGCTCGATGTTTTTATAGTATATATCACACGAAATTTGAGCTAGAACGACATGATCACATCAGAATAGGGACTCTTTACTTTTTAAAATAACATTCAGGTATCGGTTGCCAGTTCTGATTTCGATATTTCCGCAACCGTGCAAAAAAGGTTGTATTAACACAATTATTGTATTTATTTACTACGGTTTCTGAACCCATCTTAGAGTAGTTATAATATGTGTGTAGATAAAGTAATGTATGCAACTGTACATAATTAGGCATTAAAACACTCGTGTGACCTTATTATGAAACTCGCCTTCGGCTCGTTTCATAAAACACACATGTGTTTTAATGCCCCTCATTATGTACCAGTTGCATAAACTATTATTAACGATGTGCCAAAAATTTGGTTCTCAACCTAATAGCAAAACAATTGGCACGTACCTATGTATTTCAGTTTCAAGTTTCTGGCACCCTGTAGTAGACTACCTGAATACAGGTAGACTGTACGATAGGCTATCAATCACAAACTATTGTGATCTCGTTTGACATACTTACCAGAGACCAAAATACCCACACACAAGTTTGTTGATGATTTTATGTTCGTTGCTTTCACGCAAAAACTCAATAAATTCGGGTGAAACCTTTTGGTAATATCTGTTAAATATCAAAAGCATTTGCTTATAAAGTCGTAAGCGTAGGCTAGTAGTGATACAAAGAAGTTCTAACTGTGACTTTACTTCCAGACCCCTCCAAGCTGATCAAACGCAAGAAATCGACGGAAGACGTTCGCTCCCCGCTCGGCGGAGAGGGCTCACTCACTAGCGAAGAGGGCGAAGACGGCGGCGCGCGCCGCAAAAAGGCCCGGACCACCTTCACCGGGAGACAGATCTTCGAGCTTGAGAAACTGTTCGAGGTCAAGAAGTATCTCTCCTCGGGGGAGAGGGCGGACATGGCGAAGCTGCTTAATGTTACCGAAACTCAGGTAAGTCTAATTTTGAGAGGTATAAATGCGTTAGCTTTTACGTTCGGAATTTCCAAAGTTTGGATGGACTTTAGGGACACATATACCTCGTCTTTTGGCTACAATAAAGGTAAGTAATACGATTGGCAGGACGTTTAGCCCATTTTAGGTTGGTCTACACATTTTTTTTATAGGTAATTCTTAAGTTTAGGTAACTACGGCCTAACCGTATAGACTTGGACATGAATATGTCTACGGTCTTCCCCGCTTGTCATAAAAGGCAACTAAAGGGGGTCACCGGGGTCGCAAGTGCTCCATGTGGCGGAGGCTGCAGCTCTTGCCTATTAGCCCAGGGTGGGAGGCACGCTTTCACCTAATATCACCCGTACTAATTTCACCGTGTGTATTATTGAATAAATTACTAAACACATCATAAATCTAAACCTATAAATAAACTAACCACATTTTCTTCAAATCCACAAATCTTAAGTATCCTTACATCAGCAGTTTGCTTTCATTAGGCGGCAACCATATGTCACTTGGACAAACCTTTTTCGGTTATTAAAGTTTTAACCAAGAAAGGCGTAAGGGTTGATGAAAACCGAATAACCATTCTACATTTTCGACTTGGGTCTTAAATCACTCAGGCGCACAATTAGTCAAATAGTCAATGCGTCCATAAATAATTAACCAACATATTTGTAATGCAATCCGAGCTACATTAGACTTTAAACCAATGTGGGATAAAGGTTTAACACTGCCGATAATGGTTGTATTGGCTGGGAAGTCGTTGAAACCGTAAATGTAAACAAATGACAGCTTGCAGTTCGGGGAAAATCTACGAAATTAAACGGTTCGGAGTGCCCGCGCCGCGCCATGCATGGGCGCAAGTCATGGGCGAGCAGACAATTTAAAAAAGTAGTAAGAGTATTTAAAAAAGTACTTAACTTGGTGTCACTTTTCGTTCACTAATAAGTAGTTTCAGCCTATATTAGTTTCCATGAATATCTCAACGGTTTATTTTATCTTTCAATTGGTGAATGTTCAAGCTGGGTGGTATTGGTATTAAGTAGGTAACTTAAAAGTTTAGTCAACTGCTGCAACTTTTAGCTACTGGGGATTATATAAAATTAGTAATAACGACAAAAGGAAGCTTTGTCATAAATATGTTAAAATTAATAGCGCTGTTTGTCGTTTCGGTAATTAGATTAGATTAGATTCATTTATTTCATGATAAGAATTACATTATAAATTTGTACACATCAAAATTACAAGAATAGTTATCATGATCGTCATAAACAGGAAAAATAAAAAATAGAAAAGGATAATAACATAATGTCAACCAAAATTAAACACACATAATAATATTTTGTTACTTCTTATGTTACCTACATGTATTGATAACCTTTTACTATTGCACAGGTACACGTTACACACCTGTGAGCATTCCGATATGTCAGCATTCCTATTCTACTTATATTTCAAAATACGATTATAATACGAATAGGTACGAGATAAGTAGAAATTTGATACACAGTCTGAATGATGTTTGATACACAGTCTACCTAATTGAAAAACAATTGTGTACCGACTAACCTCAGCCTTGTAATAATCTATACGTATATCTTATTGATGTCATGATTATCAAGCCAAAACATAAGTACTATTAAACATTGTCTATAACCATGGTGACTGTTGCGACGATGTACATCACCAGCAACGCGTCACATCCTTACGGCGTCATGTCATCTGTCAGATTGGTCGGCGCGTCTGAGGAAAATCTATCTAGATCTGTCTGTTTTCTGTGTTAAATTGTATTAAACCATGTAATTACTGAGGATTAAAGCTTTTCGATCTACTACTAACACTGCTTAAAAAAGTTTCATGAACATTAATCAAAACAACAACTGCCGTCTCTGCAGCACCAAACCTTTGCGTTGCGCGCGAAATATTTTCGAGACACCGACCAGGGCCTGTACTCCGAAAATCGAAATCCGAACTTTGTATAGTGCCGTCCCTTTCACTCGTATAGTGTAAAACACGAGGGTGAAGGGGACGGCACGATACGAATTACGGAATCCGATGTTCGGAGTGTATATGTATATTATTTAATCGTCTCTTCCTTTAACACCTTGGACCACGATGTTAAACGTTCCGAGATAATTATACTATCGCACGAGGGGGGGAGTCCCCCGCGACGTGACTAGACACATATGGCGGCACTAATTAAAACTAGCGGCGTAATGAGCGACGCGTGTCGTGACGTCCACGTGTCGTTAGTCAAAAGTGACGCTTTGATTTTCGAAATTTCAATGAAAAATTTAAAATTAAAAGCAATAAATTTAAACGGTTCCTTGTAAGTTCTTCCTAAAGTACCTACCTATAGAAATAGCCTGATTCAGTGGCGTTGAATTATATAAGCCACAAGATATAAGACAAAAGGGTGATTATTCATAAATATACGAATACATTTGAATCTAAGGCGACTTCCTGATTTGTCGGTGCGGAGGCGGTACGATATGAGAAAACTGTCAAATGTCAATGTCAACTGTCAGTCAACGCAGTACTACTTTTTACTGCGCCCCTACATTTAAATGAGTGCTTCCTGACTGGCGCGGGATGCGCGGTAGCGGGACGATGTGAAGGCGGTACTGCTCCGCTTCTGCGCATGATATTACTACTGCGCAAACGTAATACGGTCAGTTTTATGTCAAGTGAGAATCTTTGCGACGTCAGTAAGTTTGTACGTCAAAGAAGAAAATGTCACATATCGATCCCGCCCCGCCAAGTCAGGAAGTCGCCTTAGGCTTAACTTGAGATTCAGAAGCAGTATGTCCGTGTTAGGTTAGGACGTCGTTGTCTGTCGTTACAATAACGTTAGCTTTTATATGCACGCATTTGATGATCTCCTGTCTGTCATTAAATTGTATTAACCAGAGTAAATTTGAGCGGCATTCGCAGGTCAAATCCCAGTTAAATAATACCTAAATGTGTCGTCATTCCCCCACGTGTCGGAGACGTCAATTAACTGAAACGCACGTCGCACTAACGATCTCTGGCAAAAAGTGGGCGGCAAAAACTGAGTGGGCCCACGTGGCGGGAGCTATCACTAATTGGTATTGATAATAGGCGTTAAAAGATTATTGTCTTTCCGTTCCTTTTTTGTCGTTTTGAATACCTATGTGTGTACGAGTGGCACCCACTCGCTTGGCGTAGAATCAAACATATCCGTAATATAAAACCGTAAGTACTCGTGATCTAGAGTTTACCTTAAATATCTTCAACAGAATTAGGTATTTAACTGCCTTTTTGTTGTCAAAGTTCTATTTACACTATGCCACTGCAAATTAGTCCTATGAACAACATAAACTCCTTAGTTCATTATTAACTTGATGATAGAAAAATATTAGGTTATTATAATCTAGTTTTCGAAAAAGTAGGTATTATGATAGATGTAGTTATCTTGGCTGGCTAACGATGGACCATAATCGATAGTTGTCAAACATAAAGCTATTCTAGTCACATTTATTCCCATTAGATTTGAAAAAAGCCCCCAATTCCCAAATAGATCTTCCCTGAACCCTTATTTCTCGAATCAGATCATTAACGCTTGTTTTGGACCATCGCTTCACTACCAAGAAAACATCCATTCAGAATCGAAAAGAAACATTTGACAAGCAAAAGTATTCTGAATTCACCCTTAGTACGACGACTTTACTAACTCGTCTAAAGTAGGTTTGCTTCACGTTCATTCATTCTTCTTTTGAAAATGAATGTTATTCCAATACGCAGACCTAATTGATCCACTTCTTTGCTTTCAGCTATTATAACCACTAAAACATTAAATCCAATATGAACCTTGTAAGCATTAAATTAAGGTTGAATTCTGGTAACTTGTTTTAATGAATTAAGACTGCGTCGTGCAGGGTAAATTATCAGCGCCTGTCAAATTTCTATTTTTTTAAATAATTTACCCCAGTAACTCACACATACATATTTCACACACACTACTTCATTTTGTTGGCCCGGGTCATTGACTTACATTTTTTTTAATAGGTATTTTCGGTTGTGTATTATCACCAGTTAATCAGAGTTAAAAACTCCTTAGAGAAATCGAAATTGTCATAACTTGTCACTGTAAAATGACAATGCTCTGTCAATTTCTGTAAGGAATACAAAGTTTTGATTTACAATATTTGATGATTTATTAAGGCATGACAAACATGTAAAAATAAAAGTCAAGTTCTGATCTGTCACCAAAACCTTACTTCTGAAAATTGGGATTTGATTTTAGTAAAACGCTCCTAATTATTCATATACAAATAGATTAAAATAACTATATTAGTGTATAAATGCCATGGCTTAAGCTGTTATGTTGTTAAATTATATATAATTGAATAAATGGTGAATAAAACTTAAGAATGTGTAATCCTTCTTTCTCACAAACCCATTTTTTACACGACTTATACCTACTTAACCTTTCGCATTGGTCCGACGCCATCGCCAACGCGCATATATCCGTTATGGCGTCTAATAGACATCAAAACCTACATGCAGGTTCAATCTCACACTTGGCATTCCCGTGCCATGGCGTCCTAAAATACATAGACAACGCAAAGTGAAAAAAATTATTGCATTATTTGGCTATTTTTTGTCTGGTTTTGGTTTGCGCCAGAATTAATATATATATATATATATATATATATATATAAATAAATAAATAAATATTTGTGGACAATCTTACACAAATCAACCTAGTCCCAAACTAAGCAAAGCTTGTACTACTATGGGTACTAAGCGACAATATACATACTTTATACATACAGATTTAAATAGATACTTAAATACATAGAAAACATCCCAGACCCAAGAACGAATTCGAACCCGCGATCTCCAGCTTCGTAGGCAGGGTCACTACCAACAAAGCTAAAGCGGCTTTTATAGGTAATGCGAGTTTTAAGCGAAGATGCGGTTGTTTTATTTCGATATATATTATGTAATGAAACTTAATGAAAATTAATGGCAGTATTTTGAAATAAGTTTGTTAAGTATTCTTAAAACCTAATTATAATGAAATAAGTAGGACAAATATGATCAAGTAGGATTTAGTAAATCATTGTCACTATCTGTAATTGGAACTTGGCCGGCCGGACGCGCTATCGTGTGCATGGTTGAATGTACGAGTCCATAGTTATGTTATGACAAATTAGCTCTCATGTTCCTTCTTATAAGAACGATAATTGAATAGAATAATTAGTGGAGTAAATTTTACTGAACTTTTAACACTACTTGGACAATGGTTGCGTATATCTAAATCCATGTACATGCTGCATACATGCTGTAATGTAACAGTTATAATACTTATAATATATGCAATTGAAATTGCAATCTTACTATTATTTACTACGTTTACGTAACGTCCAAACAATTATTGCGACGTACTTTTTTGTTTTTTCAACCTGATTGTGGCCTTATAGGTCGGGCCCAATAAATCGATAGGAGTGCGCGGTTGGAAAGTGGCCTGGGGAAAATCCAGGGGAAACCTTCGACACGACCACGCGGGAGGTTTAAACACTGGGATACTCTAAGAGTTTGCGCTCCAGTGAGATTGGTTACGTGGCTTCTACCGAATCTGAGTTGTGAGTGGAATCGAGCTACTTACTGGGAGTTTGGTCGCTGGTTCACTAAACTCTACTAGGACCGACCTGGGTCGGACTGACTACCCGGTGTGACGTACTTACGTATATCCAAAGACTACAATGTATATACTAAAGTACGTATATCCGTATATCCAAAATCAAAGCAGTGAACCAAATAATTTCAAACCATAAAAAACAATCAAATAGAAATTAGAAACCGTACTTACAGACCTGCAGAAATAAGTAGGACTACATACATATATTTTGTATAAGACTCAGATTATACGTCGTCGTTAGAGATATAACTAAGATAAAAAAAACACATTTATATTTTCATTCTATAATTAGTATGACCATGCGGCTTCGACAGTACAATCTTCTGCTGCTTATTACTTTCTTTGTTGTGTGACACTGCAGATTGATAATCCACGATTCCTGAAGTTATATCACGACATCTGAGATATATTTAGCCATTAAATGTATTCCTAATTGACGAGAAAGCGTGAATATCTACACAAATTTCAATAAGTATTCCAATCCAATCAATCCAATCAGTGGGTTCTTCAATGCTGAGGATCGTGACCGCTATGTCTCTGGCGGGGAGTGTAGATGGCTCGCCAGTGGTTCCGATGATGCGCTGCATGCAGCGCCTGGTGTTCTCGGAGTCCGGCGAATTTGGAGATTTTTTCAATCCACCTGGCTGGCCCGAGCTCGTCTATCGTCCACCTTTCCCGTCATCATGATGTACTCGAGGCTAATAGGGACGACGCGCGATATGTCCAAAAAATGCCAGTAGATAAGTATGCGTTGTTGGCAAACTGTCGAGAGGCGTGTGTGTATGCGTATTTGGTGTTCGATGTCAACATTAGATCCGTAAAATTATTGAAATATAAAGAAAGAAAAATGTACACAAATTTTCATTTGAAGTAAGTGACAAATGTCATTACGTTATAAAGATGTTCCGTCAGGGTGACCATTCATTGAAATTAATTTCCATTGTAATGAAACGCATCGGCAACCTTTTTGCGTCTAGAATGCGTTTTCGGGAAGGAAAACATTATAATTTGAACGCATAAGTAAACTTTCGGGACCAAACACTGTATGTTCTCTAAAAAATAAGAGGCTAATACCAAAAATTCCATGTTAAAAGGTTCTTAAAACGCCACACGTCAATATTTATTTACCCTACTTCAATTAATACAATCTTTGTGTGTGGTATACATATTGTATTCGTATACGGGCAAAATGTCAAAAACAGAGCTGTCAAAGCGAAAAAAGGAGCATGCGTCTGCTCTCACCGAGGGCCAATGCCCATCTGTCGATTTTTCGAAAGTATGGTGGCAGGGAAAATGTATGGAAAAGTCACTAAAGTTTAGATTTACGTTTGAAATTCTCATTGGTCTTTGCGAGGAAAAATGTGAAAAGTGTGATAACTTATAGTGAATACTTTTGAGATTTATTTGAGTGTGATTTTGAAATGAAATAATAGATTTTTCAATTCAATTTTGCCTAAACGCCGACACGCGTTCTTCTCATTTTTAGTGCAACTTTACGGTATTGTATTTATTAAAGTGTAATTTATTATAGATTACTAATAGTGATAACTTGTAAACACACTCTTTGTGATAATAATTACATATATTTTATATATTTTTGTAGAGAATCGTGACCTCCACAGATTGAGAGGTGAAGGCTGTTTTTGCTAAATATGCTCGGCGCCCTCTTAAGCCGTCCGGAGGGATTAGACTATACAGGCGGGTTGAAATTGAAATTAATTTAGATTTCCATCATTTGAATAATTCATCGGTTTCAGTGTCGTTGTTAGGCATTATGTGCACAGAGCTTTGTTACTTGCCTACGTAATATGGGTTAGCTCATTAAGGTTATTAATATTGCCATGCCTAATTTGATCCATTTAATGTAGTATGTTTATTGAGTACATACAGTCGACCAAAAAAGTGGTCTACCACTTTTCGACTCTATTATGTGTACGTTAAAGTCCAAAAGTGGTAGAGCACTTTCTTTGCTGACTGTACCTACAGCTACACTACAAGAATTATAGAGAAGTCACTAGAGTTATCGTTTTTATTAAGTTTACTACCGTCTGGCCTAGAAACTTTTGCATATCTACGGTCGAACAAGTCAAACCGTTAACTTAACTACTAGCAAATAATGCACCAAAAATAAGAGCGATAAAAAATATACATATTGACTGTACCTAAATATAAATTATCACATATAATGTTTACGTGTAAATTATTTACACAAAGTAGTTTGTATTTAATTACGTATTGGTGAACACACTGTATGCGGCCATTCTCACCATATGTCATTTGTTAAGTGCGTTTTTGTCTCCCGCGGCCGAGCATTTAAGGGCAAAGAATAATTGAAATGAACACGACAAATTCACAATGTTTTTTTTTAAATTAAAATATACCTATTGGATTCGATTATTATTATATATACGAGTAGTATAATTTCATGTAATTTCATGTCTTTCCTGCTCGCGGGCCAAATCCGAACCTTTCGGAGGTGGCGTGGACCCCAAGTAATTTTATTATTTTTAATTTATGCACATGTAGTTAGGTTAAGGTTAATAAAAAATGTTTTAACTTGGTATAGGAAACATAAAACATAAGACATTACAGGTAAATGGAATACACGCTGTCTATAATTTAAGGGGTTGTAACCCATCGCAGGGGCGTAATACGCTTAGAGCTTTGTATTTGATCCTTTAATGTGCACCCTCTTTTGACATTTTATCAATAGGTTTTGTTACGACTAGGTATTATAAGTGTATCAGTCAGTGCTAAGAGTATGCCAAAAATTAACTTGTTAAAATTCAAGTAACATCCCATATTTTGTGGAAAGTAAAAAGAAACTTGTTACGGCAGTTTGGTCTGTTTAGACTTCATTGAGAACATTAGGTATTGACATTATGTAATTAAGGGGACTTCAATAAACCGGCTAAGTGTGTGTCAGATTTCGCACATTTAGGGTTCCGAACCATCCGCAAATTAAGTTATTTTTAATTGGAAACAAGGAAATTTCAGAGAAAAAGAATTGGTTTATTAATAGGGTAAATCGCCAGTAATTGGCCACTTAAGAAATTGTCATTGTGCAGTGAAGACCGCCTTCAATAAAATAAAATACATGAAGTCAGCTCTAAACCCAGTTTAATTTTATTTATTTAATTGCAGAAATACCAACAATTAGTTGCTTGGTGTATATTTTTGCGAAGTGGCCAGTTATTGGAGGGTGGCCAGTTACTGGCGATTTATACTATATTAGTATTTGTTGGTGAAATACACGTAATAATAACATTATCACCAAATTTCAAGTTCATGGGTTAAAAGTTATGGGAATTTACAAAAATCTTCGGAACAAAATTTTGTGCCGGACGTCGGACGGACGGACGCGTGAGTGACAGCAATAGGGTTCCGTTTGGACCCTTCGGATACAGAACCCTACGTAAACGTGGTAATTTTCTAGGTATTGCGATTCTTAGTGTATTCCAAATGCCTTTAGTCCTTTGTTCGAAGTATTACATAAGTACTGTGTGTGTACCTGTTTCATAAATATTTTTTTAAATAACCGAAAATGCCATTACACTTTACAGAAACGTAATAATAATGCGAGGTAGGGACTCATTGTGGTTTTAACACTGTGAGAATCACCCCAATTCATTGTAACCTCCAACTTTTATCCATGTTCACAGTCTGTTTAATGTTTGTTCTATATTCATACTCTTTGGCCCACGTTGGCTTAAGCGTTTTTACACATCTGTGTTTGTGTAGTGCTCCTGACACTTTTTACTCGGAAATTAGGGGTGTTTATTTTTATCACAAATTGTTAAAGTGTGTTTGTGTTGTTGTGTTGTTTTGTTTAGTTGTTAATAATAATAATGTATAATGATATATATGACCTGTAAAATGTGTTTTTACTAATAAATACTGTATTCTGTATTCTGTATTCTGTTAATTTGGTAATAGAGCTGGATTGGTTCCAGGTTTTTGTTTGTCTTTAGTAATAGTTCATAAACATTTTTCATACTGATAAAACAATCTGATTCGTCGCAATCTTACAAAAAATATTGTATTAAAACAAAATACTTTTAAAACAAGCTTTGTAATCATTAACACATTAAAAATAACCGTTTAGGTATGTATGTACATACTGTAAATAATTAATTCAGTGAGTGAATTTTAACATACAATTATGTCAAAAAACTCTACCTCAAATAAGTAAATAATAATATCCGATTTTTTAACGTCGGTAATAAATAATATCCGAATTATATCTGCGGAACTCTAAAACGCTTGCTCTCTGAGGAGTAACGATAACGATGAGCGCGAGTCGTTTAAAGACATTAACCCCCCACCGACATCGGGGAAGTAAACAAAACAGTGCTAACAGCGCCGTATCGTATACGCAGGATTGTGGCCGAAAAACAAGCGCTCAAGGCTGGAAAAAAGGATTCGTAAAAAACACAAGTTTTCATACGTCATGACGTTTTACTTAGGCTAATACATAAGAAATAAACAATTCATATAACTAAGTATAGGTACCTATATAAAATCGTCATTGAAATGGCCTCCACTCAGCTTTAATGTCAAGGTACCTTGTGAGTATCTTGACGCTGGTCTTCCGTGGATACCTTTCAAGAGAGCGCTCCAACACGCTTAACACAAATTTACTTATACGCTTAACACTCTTTATTTGACAACTAATCTTAGGCATGGTTTGAGATCAGATACGTTATGTATATTCTATCAGTAAAGTATGGCTTGCACAATAACCATATTAAAAAACAATAAAACAATAACATTGACCAGGCGGCCGATTTTTGAGTGTCGAACGCTCGACTTTTCACTCTTGATCTGTCAAAAAACTATGATGTTTTGACAGATGTCGAGTGAAAAGTCGAGCGTTTGACACTCAAAAATCGCCCCCCAGGATTTCATTTGACGGAATTAATGCTAATTAGATAGCAAGTGGTGCCTGCATTACCTACACACGCTACCTACTCTAGTTTAACACTACCACGCCCGATTTTTATTAATTCATATTTACTAGACATCATATTTTTGAATTTTTAATATCTATTCCTACAGTTGCGATATTGATGAAGGGTAAATTACGTACCATTTTCAAGTAAAAAAATCTTATATTCCATACAACGTCTAAAAAATATAACCCGAAGCAAATTGTATTGTAAATCAATATCAATAACAATAACAAAACCTACGTGATAAAAACCTTATACTTATTGGCAATAGAATTTATATTCCAATAAAACCTAGCGACACGGAATCATAAATGACTGAATGAGCACCATCCAAGGTTGCCCGGTTACAGAAATCCGCCCGGGTGTAAAATGATATCTTTTCAAACCTCATATCTTACTAAATTGCCTCATTGCAAATGCAGCCTTCAGCTTGCAGAATAACGTTTGAATTTGGCAACTAAAATAGGAGGGAAATACGTTGTAAAAAAACATCAACGATATATGATGTACGAAAGACAAGGTTTGCTGCGCTGTAATCTGATTATTTTATGGAAATATCAACTTCAGGAGTTGGTAATAAGGAACATTGGTTAGAAATCTAGGGAGGAAAAACGTGGCAAGTTGGTAGTTGATATTGCAAAGCGGAATGTAATATATATGTGCGTTATTATTGGATGGATCGCTTATTGGAAGAGATTTCTCTCCATAATTTTTAGTACTAATACGTGAAGGGTGAATGTTATTTAGGCTTATTTTGATTAGGGTACTTACAAGGTAGCTCTGCAACACAAGAGGATAGGTACGTATGCTGTATGCTGTATGATATAGGTTAAACATACTGACAAATATACCAGATGAAGGGGCAAACGTTGTCATAAATAAGGGATCTATATTCTCAAAAGCAAAACGTATTGATCTGACCAGATCATATCTCCAGTTCCAAAATTGATCGTTTAGAAAATGACAGTTAACCATCAGTGTTACTCGTAGGATATATGACTGTAATTCAAATCCAAACACAGTAAATATTAACATTTACCGATAAAAACCTAAGGCTTAGTTCCCAACTGTTAATGGTAAAAGTCGGAAATGTTTTGTCATTATCGTTCTATTCGAATAGACACAAAGCTTGTCTCTACCTCCTACAGTATTTTTTGTAATAAAGCTGTAATATTTTTAAGTGATTAATTATCTCTTCACTATCTATTTGTCCTTTACTATTAATGATTCTTAAAAAAAGAAGCTCGGCCCAACAGGGCGTGTAAAAATACTCATCCCTCGGAGCACTCGGCCGGGCCTAATTTAGTATGTTCGTTACGCGCTCAAATATGGTGAGAAGGGTTAATTGGTCGCAATAGTAGTTAACTGTTAATCTTTATTATAAATATATTCTTGAAGATTTATAATGCCTAAATATACACTTTTGATTAGTGGGATACAAATGGAAGTCAGATATTATTTAAGCACCTTTTTATGTACTATCATACACAATATTAAATTAAGATTCGACACTAAACTGAGCAAATATTCAATTCTCTAAAATATTATACATACTACTCTAAACGTTGAATAAGGTTATTGACTCAAATTTTATGATCAAAAGAAACTATAGGTACTAATTATCTTAAAAATTAGAGGTGGGTGATAAATAACTTCACGATGAAAAAATCACGGTGATCCGCCGTTAAAAAGTAACAGTGTGACTTGTCACGATGTAACAACGTTACAAAATAACGTTGTTACTTAGCGACGATATCGTTGGAACAGTATGTAAGCGACGCCTCGCGTCGTGCCTCGTGACCGCTGTTACTAACTGTGACTGTGACTGCGGTGCGCTGTCACAGAGTAACATCAGTTGTTACAAAAATATCAGTAACTGCCGGGAACGATCGACACGCAAATGTCGTGACACGAAATAACCGAAGTGACAAAGTCACGGTGATTTGTCAATGTGATTTTTTTGGAACAGGAGTAACAATAACGGTGATCTAAAAGTAACGCTTTTCCCCATGTCTATTAAAAATTACGAAGTAATAACTGTTTTAATGTTGCTAATTAGAGAGAGAGAAAGCGCTGCAGGTGTGACGTCACAATCCTCTAGCGTCCTAGTTTGGTCGTAGTAAATAAATGACGATCGTTCCATACGAAGGTATGGTCGTCATAGTATAATTGCCGCAGTCGCACATCCTTCAGCGTCTGTCAGCGCGCAAGCGCGACTCGTGCGCGTACGCTTCAAACGCGCCGACCCGCCGACTCATTAGCCGAGCGGTCCGCACACTCTGGCGTCTAAAAAATACATAGGTACATGATAATTTATTACTTATAATCAAGCTTATCAGAACTCAGCTTAGTTCGAATCAATTATTCGATGTTCGTCGAACGTCGAATGTCGAACGAACAAACGTTTACCAAATCGCACATAAATAAGAAAGGATATTTTGGAAATTTTATTTTAAGTAACTATGACACGTAGAAGTTCGTAGAATATGGTAGCGCGTAGCATAATCGTACAAAAGTTATACGTCGCGGAAAGGCCGCGTCGTGCTCGAGTTGCTCGACGCGCGTCTGCAGCAAGGCTAAGCGCGCACTGCGGTGCGGCGAGTTGCGGTGCGTTTTTTCGTTGCGGGAAAAAAAACCGTGATTTTATAGTACGCGCACTGCGGTAAAATATCCGCACGTTTTGCCATTGTAACGCCAACTGTAGAGAAGAGCGCACTTACAAAATAGACCACTTATACGAAAATCTGCATCTGTATACAGGATGGATTTTCTTTTTGGGTCAGTGAGGGCAGCTACCAGATCCCGTGCTGCTACGTGAAAATGGTCTTAGAAGACCTTTCTTTGATTTTGAATTAATCATAATTGGCGTTTTCAGATTTTGAAAAAACATGTAACGTGGTGCGAGAAAATGGTGATTTTTTTAAAAACTTTTTTTTAATGCCAATCGATGATATTCCTATCGAGAATCAAAAGCTTGTATGGGAGCAAAAAAATACGGCTAGAAAAGCCACAAATCAAGGAAAACGTTTCCTATACAATTTGTATGAAATGAAAACTTTTATTTTTCACATGGTATTTTTTTATGCCAATCGATTCCATTCCTATCAAAGTAAAGAAAACTTTTTCCATGAAAAAAAAAGTGAAGTTTTTAAACTTTTTTATCTTACCACTTGCGCGGGGTTTCATAATAGTCCATAGGCTGCAGAAAAAACGTGCGGCGCCGCACCGCAAGCAATCTGCAGCAAACCACAGATTTTTATCCGCGTACGGATTATTTTCCGCAGTGCGCGCACTTCAAGGACGTTTCATACTCCACAGATTTTGCGGAAAAAAAACGCACGGAAAAAATCAGTAGTGCGCGCGTAGCCTTATGCCATTAAAGTATTGTATTAAAGCGAGACGCGTCGAAGGTACTGTCTATTATCAAATACCAAGTACAAATCATAATGAAAGTTTTTAAATACCAGCAATTTAATTCTCAACCCAAAGGTTAATTTTCATTGACAAAAGGCGAGCTAACGAGGCGGAAGCGGGGCTATTAACCAAACATATTAATTTGAATTATCTTCCACCGGCGGGTGGCTTGGAAAGAATAACGCTCGGAGTGCTGTCGAGCTTTGATTATCAGGGAGGATTCCGTATCTTAGAATTCATCTTTTCAAGTCATATATTACGAATATCTATAGTAGTGTTGTTAAATACATACAATTAAGTACCTACTATCTTCTTTTTAGTTATTGTAGGCACATCAGAATTAATGATGCTTAATAATGTGTTGTTATTCTTTTTTGATTGAGGCGGCTGTAACGTATAATCAGACTATTGCATTGCCTTGCGAAAGTTCTTGCTAAAAGTGAAAATGTTTTGCTATTAGTACTTAGGTTTGTTATAAATTATCATTGAATTCTAATTTAGACTTTAGACAACTTCAAGTTAATTTTATACCTAATTACAACTTTGTGTACAAACGGTGTTTGATGAATGAAGACTTTTCGAAAAATCACGTTTGTATGTACGTATGGGTTTGTAGTGATAATGAATATTTGCAAAGTTTTTTTTTCAAGTTTTTTTTAAGACTCTCGTAGTCTTGCATGCAAAAATTACTGGATAATATTTTATTCTATCACAAGGAGGCCGATCGAGCTTGCCTCAGTGCCAATACCGTTTCCGTTTACGTATAGTAGCAGCTAACTGCGTCTTTATTAACTAACCATGGATTATTAACGACGGAACCCTAAAACCGCGGCTTAGCGTTTTGTCCGAGCGACTCGTAAATTAGTTTTGATTTAGCTGTATTATTCCAGCGCCGTGTTTATTGTTCCAATGCTTGATTCCTCGTCAGCCGCTGCACAAAGGAAAATAAACCTTAAGGAAACTAGCTGTTACAGAGTTTCATACACTGCTTTCATAGAAAACTGCTAGAAGTGACGGAGTAACCGCCGATCATGGTAAGGTAGTTTTTCAAATGAATCCTCAATTACTGAAATAACTTTCGCATTCTTGTATCTTACTTAAGTGTGCTGTTTCAATATCAACTTTATTAATTTGTGTCCTTAAGTATTATTTCTATAAAGCATAAGTATACTTTTTAGTAAGTTTATGAGTTTAGATTGCTACATAGGTATTATTTTTCTGTCGCTGCTAAATAATTCCTAATAATAAGAGGGTTTAATTTTATTACTTATAAAATGTTTTTCTACGCCTATTGAACTATTTGAAGAGATAAATGGGAAGGTAGAGATAAAAGAGGTATAATTATAACATTAAGTATTAGTGTTTTTATGTTTTTTAACGTTTTTTGTCGGCCGGTGGGCCGGTAGTCGGCTGTGTGTATAAATGCTGAACATAAATTTGGAGTCATTTAATATCACTTATAAAGGAACCACTCTATTTATTGAGTTGTCGAACGTATAAAAAACCTCGTAATATTGTGTTTTTGGTATAGGGCAATATTGATACCAAAAGCTAAATAGTATTAAGTATTTAATTGCTGTATTTGACGCTTACCACCTAGACCCTATTTTGATGTACAGAAAGTCCACGTCAAAACAAGTTAGTTCCTGAGTTTTGGAGCCTATAAATTACCATTCCGTTTCGAGGCTATCGCAATTATGAGTTAAAGTAAATGAAATTTCCCCGATTCATCACCATTACGTTTGGTTATTAATTTAAAGTAAAGCGACTGCGTTTCGAAGCGTCTCGCAAATCATCGCGCCGCTCAGGCGTGTCTTATCACATTAAGCGATCCCTCTGCTGACATTTAAAAATGCTATTAAAAACCGGGCTTGGGCTACAGTGCAAATTGTGACAGTAAATTAACAATTATTTTGAATTACATCGTCCACTGCCCCTTACTAAGTTTGCTCGTGAAGTGGTAGGTAGACCTAGAAATTTGTCAACGAATTCGTGGGTAGGTGCTGGATCATTTTATTTAAATGTATAATTATGCGTTAATTATGCATCAAGTAGACTGCATAATTGACCCGCCGAAAAGTAGGTAGTGACAACATATTTTAGCGTTATTCGTGTTAAAAAAAATTGTTTTCACAATGAGATATGTATAAGGAAACGTCTATATCTAAGTAATTTTTCTCAAAAATGGCCCGCAAACTGGACTTTAGTCGCTACATATTGGAAGGTAAAGTGTATAGTTTAAGGTCAGATCCAAATTAAAAAGTAAAAAACAATGCAGGCCACATATATGGCCTGCAATGTCACATATAAATTCCTTTATTTGTCCAGTTATAAACTTTTTAAAATGTAGAAACTGTCATATAAAAGGAGGCACAGGTCGTATTCAGCCAATTCAGCTCGTATTTTTCTGTTGAAAACGCGACGTTTTTTTATGTGTCTCGAATAATTTGCGTTTTTCGGTGGAAAAATACACTTGCGATTCTGTTAAAAAAAATAAACGGCGGGAAAACATGATGTTTTTGACGTTTTAAGGTTATGTTTATCAAATCTTAATTAAATTTTTGTCGTATTTTCCCCATTTTTGAGAAAAGCACTATATTAGCCTCGGCCGGAATGGCAATTGCAGGCTTCGTATTATAATTAAACGGACTCGCAAGCTCGCCCGTTTAAACAAATACTCAGCCTGCAATTGCTCCCTTCCCGGCCACGGCAATAATGTACTATTACCAACATACCAATACGCTGTATTCTCGTGACTGTTTTTGTTTATCTCCTAATAAATAAAATAAAATACCTAATATAAGTAAGGTATGTATTTATTTCATGACGAGTGGCTAGTCTTTGTACCTATACCTATTCGATAGGATAGCATAAGTAAATGAGCTGAAAAAACGGTGTTACATAGCCCTTTTTCCAAGAAAAGATAGATATGTTACTCTACTGCTCAGTTCTCGTTTTGCGAGCTCTCGTTCGCTTACCCGGCGTTTATATCGTCTCCAATATAACTCACTGTCATTGTCGACGATCGGAGTCGACAATGCGGAATGATACCTAATTCCAAGCGATCGCAATTTCTTCATTGAATTTCTTATCACTTTTATTGTTGCGTAGTTGTTTTAAAACAAAAGCGTTTACCCGTAACTTTAGTTTCGGGATACCTAAATAACATAGTCGTCATTGTTGGGCAAGGGCAACAATGTATACCCCTAAATAGGTACGGTAGAAAGATGTACGGTCACGCGCTTTAATTTCTGACCCATTTCGCGATTTTTTTCTTTGACTATCTATACAGTTTGACAGGACCTTCAACCTTAAGTGGGTCCGAAATTAAAACTCGTGACTGTACAGACAATTTTGTTACGGAGAGATTTATAACCAATAGCTTTCGACCACGGCTTTGCCCGTGCATCGCCTGAGAAGATAATTGTTTTTCAATTATTTCAGACGTATCAGACGTATTCTAAGTTATCGCTTATTCATACAAACTTCCAACCCCAAGGGATGACTTCCGGGATCAAAGTTATACTATGTCCTCTCAAGGATCTCAAACGTAGCACGGATTGAATGCAAATGCTGTAGACACCGTGATGTATAAGATCATTAATATAGCTAGAAAATAAAAGAGCTTGATAAAAACGGGATAAACGACATAAAAATACTCAGTAACCCCTGTCACATGACAATACAAAACAATTAAGTATTTTCATTTAATGCCTTTACCAGTTTTTAACCCGCAGGTTGTGAGGTATAAGCGGACATTTCCCCCCTTAGGCCAAAAGACATTTGCCCCGCGGCATGCTCAGCACGAGGGGGCATTCACAGACGATCAAATAAAATCAGCAACGCCCCTGCAAATTTACATCTGCAGACGGTGCATCCGTTTGTTGTGCTTATTGCATGGGCGTAAAGTTTAGTATGTAATAGCAATTATTTGTTTAATGGTAATGAATGTGGTAGGAGCACTTAAGTTTGGTAGTGACGGGAAATGTCGGTGACTGTGATTCGATGGTTTTGTTTTAATAGTACTTAATATCTTAGATATTTATATGAATATGTACGTATGGAATTAGAACGGCATGCATACAGTATAGGTACTCTGCCACCTAAACAGCTTATTGGATTTGTGCATATAGGTATCTAAAAAAACGAACTGCCTCATGTGTCTCATGGCCAATTTGTGAGTCTTAAAGTAATGTGTAGCTTCCACAACACAGTAATAAGGAAAAGGTTACACCAAACCGTCTGTAATCGCAAGAGGTGTTCGTTCATATCTGATTGTAGGTATGGAAAGTTTGACAAGTTTCTATGGGATGACAGCTGCCGGTGCCATTTTTAACGTTAATCGGTCTGTAATCGTAAGTTGGTGCAAGCTTCCCTAAGTATTGTACGGTAATTTGGTGTTTTATTTTGGATGTTGTCTGTTATGCGTTTATTGAATAAGAATTAATATTAAAATGTATAAACGTAGTAATAACAATTTGAAAATAAGCGGTCATGTTTGAACTCAATTCAAATTGAACGATAATGAGAAACTCACTAGCCTTGCAATCAATAAGCCTAAAATCATGACACCAGACGAAAATAAAAAATCAATATAGATCTAATGAGCTGAACTAAAAAATAAAATCTTATCGACATCGCCCGCCCCTATATTAAAAACCCTTCACTTCGAAATCTCATAAACCATATTCAGTGAGATAAAACATGTCTTTTTTCCACGTTAAAGAGGGATGGCAACAAAACAGGATGATGAACGCTTTTACGGACGGAATGGGTTAAATCGGTCCTTAATAAGCGGTCGTAAAGTAAGAATAAACCTGTCACTTTGAGAGGTTATTGTTTATGGCTCTGTTTATTCTGAATGCTGAGCGATGGTTAAGCCTTGGCCTCATGTTCCCCGGGGAAACTCGGTGCAAGCGGGTTGAATGCTCCCCTGTAAAAAAAACATGGAAATATATAAAAAAAACGTTATTGTATAAACTATGTTTATGTCATAACATTGGAACCAAAACTGTTATAATTATTATTATTATCGTACGGCCTTGAAAACTAGTCCTGCGTGTGTTACAAATCTATATCTAATTTTTTTATATGAAACTTGAGTTAAAGTGAAACAAAATGCAAATTTATACATTTAGATAAGTATACATTCATCAAACTTCAGATATAAATTTCAACTAGCGCTTATACAATAATTAACTTCTTAAAGGTTAATAATTTACTGTGATGCTTTAACAAATAAAGCCATTACAATTATTCAAAATATCTTTCGCCCCTCTCAATCAAACAATAATCAAACCTTTACCACTTGGCAATAAGATTCAAAATCGTAAGGTAAATTAGCTATAACAGCTCAATTAATTTCGAATCCATCTGCGTCTCGCTTCTCTTTCGTAACCTATTAAATCCTTACGAGAGAAGGGGATGTAAGATGCCCTCGTGAGCTTAATGAGGTATTCGGGCATCGTCTTTGTGTTTTGATGGGGATAAAAAATGTTTCATTTCTTGGATCGGAAGATGAAAGGCATCCGTGAGGTAGCCAGTTTGAGTTGAAATTATTTGATTTGTAGCTTTATAAAATTAATTTCTGGGTTTGCGTATTTTTCTTTTTCTAATGAAGTATTGATTTTCATTTAAAAAAACTACGGGAGTGCCGGCAGAAGTAAAACCTCAGTGACATTGTAACAATTTTTCGATCAAGTCACGTGTCCGTCTTATCTGTATCGATAATTTGATGAATAAGAACAAATAAACAAAACAAAACCCCAACAGACACGACAAGTAAAGAAACTGTAGTTTTAATTATTAAAAACTCTTAAAATTTTTATTTTTTTGAAATTAGGTGTTATTTCCCGCTAAATAATACAAGAAAACTCATAAAACCAAGAATACAAAAAAATAAAAATACAAAAAGATCACCGATATACCAGGATTCGAACATAAGAACTCGTGCACAGAAGGCGCGACGGGGCCAGTACCACACAACTTTACAAGCGTACAATTCGACAAATTTGTTAACTTTTTCTATGGGAAATTGTACAATTTTGTTGAATTGTGGACTTGTAAAGTTTTGTGGTATAGGGGCCTGTACTGTACCGCTACCGTTCAAAAGTTTCCTGATTAATTTAGGTTTTCGTTTACTTACTGGGAATTAAAATCTAAGTCGATCGACATTTATAACAGTGAAGTCAATCACTGTGCTTACATGTTCCTCTAAAATTCTATTAAAGGTCGCAAAAGCTTCCCCAAATGAAGCAAAGACGATGTATTTGATCAAATGCCTTCCATCTATACTTGTCCAAAATGCATGGATCTCCGTAATGTATGAAGCTACACATTTTTAAGAGGCACATTTATGTTGGTCAAGTATTTCAGCAACAGTTTAATACGAGAGCGGCCCATTTCGCGCCAATTATACTCTTGTGTCAAATACACCCGGTAGTCATTTTAGTAATAACAACAAAACCATCCTTAATGTTAAACAGATAAAGTTCAAAGTATTTTAGCGAATTCCGGGGATAAAATGGAAATGATATAGAGCGACAGTGACGCGTTGTCGATGAAAAGTGAGTACTAAGTGTAAAGTAAAAGGTTGATATTTGTGTGGAGACGAGATCAAAGTGTAGTTCATGTCGTTTGTATGACGTACGCCGCAATAATACGACGATGTTCGAAAATGGATGTTAAGGGGAATATAGAGTTTGGGATGGAGTAATTAACAATACAATTTAAATAATTGCCTAAGAAATTGTGCCAAGAAAACTACTTACATTTTAGACCATTAATATCGAAAGTGGGTTTTTTTTTTCGTAACGAGTGAAAAAGTTTCCGTCTCCCAGTACATTACCATTTTCCTGTAAAAGGAGAATGAGTTTTTCTTGACGGTTCAGATGGTCTGACACCACGTTAACTATCAGTTGCCGTTCAAATTTCCATATTCATTTATTTAAACTTTATTGCACAATACAAAAAATACAAATGGCGGACTGGACTTATTGCCTTAAGGCACTCTACCAGTCAACTGAATGGCTAAACAGAAAAGGTTGTAGTGCAGGCTTTAATTGAAATGTTCCATAATAATCTGTACAATAATAGGTACGTGTATAAATTAAATTCTAGTCCCCAGCATATATCCTCCCCTTAACCTCGTACTAGGCCGTCAAACATTTATCGCCACGTTATGGGCTGAGCAATTTCCTCGCAAATTGTCCGCGACATTCCAGCTCTTATTACCGGTCGATAAGATCGAGTTTGCCGGCATTCAACTGCTGCACTTTGAAGCCGGCTCGGATGACGCGATCCACGGGAGTATTTTCGGTTGTGAATCAGTGACAGACAGATCTTATTGATCTCGAGAGGTTAATAGCACCCTATAGCGATAAAAAGGGTAAAGAGGAATTAGCGGAAGCTTGATAAGTTCTTGTTTGGTAATTGTATAAAATTAGTCAAATAATCGATAATATAGTCACTATATTTATAAATATTATCTATATGTTTTTTCGTAGTTGTTCTTATTTTGTATATTTTAGAGGGAAACAGTTGACGGCGCATAGCACGGTGAAGGCATAAATAAAAAAATACTGAGTACCTATTGTTCATCAATAAACTATTTAACTTTGACACATTTTGTATGATAATAATATTTTAATCCGACGTATGAATTTGAATAGGTACTGATAATTTTTCGTGAAGTAATTTACTGATTTATGCTTTTTGACATTGTTTTTATATTATTATCATTTTGACTTAACGGAATTGTTTTATATTTTTCATGATGTAATTTGCCTTTGACTAGAATGCCTTTGACTTTGTTTTTATATTATTATTATTTTATTAATTAATTAACGAGAGTTTATTAAATACGTATGCTGCATGCCAAGCATCATCGATATATTTGTACACCTACACTAGTGGGTAAAACATAGAGAACAAACTTGTTACACATGCCATCTTTATTGTACCTATGTTTAACAAATAAAATTTCTCATTTCTGATTTTGATTTGACTTTGACTTCTATTATTACTTATTTGCATTAAGGTTCGAAAGTGGCAGATCACTTTCTTGACTGATGAATGGTTTTTATTGGCTATTATTGTACAGAAGTACTGCTGTAGGTATAAATACTTACGTCGATTTTTAAAAAATGCGTCATTATGCCAATAATAAATTATACGCCATACTGTTCGCCGTGATATAAACAGAACGCCGTACACAGGTTGTCCTCAAAACTCAGGACTAAGAATGCTGATAGAGCGCCGCAGATCGTAAACTATCAGATTGAGCGAATATTAAAAGTGGAAATATTTAATTATGATCGCATTCGCTTAGTCACAACACTTCTTTCACAACAGTCTTGGTGTTTGTTTAGGGGACAGCCTGTTTGTATATCGACGCGTATGATATCTTAAGAGCTAGGTAGGTACTCTTGCTAATGCGCGTGCGCTGACCTAGTGCGTTAATTGCGCGTTTCCGACGCTGCGATTGATCTGCGCGGGCGTCCGGTGCGCCGGAGTCGATGTCTGTCGTCGACGATTAGCGAAGCCATCCATACTAATAACTACAAAATGGACTTACCAGACGAATTTAACCACATCACCGAAATGAGAAAAACAAAGTTTTCTCTTAAAACACGCTTTTCTAAGTATATAAAATAATAGCTGTTGCCCGCAACTTCGTCTGCGTAGAGCTTGGTCATCGAGTTAGAATTTTATCGCTATTCTTTTATTTCAGGCGGTTACCTAGTTATCTCTGTTCCATACAAACTTCCACTTTCTTAAGGATGGGATGTTCTTCTCTCGGACTCGAACTATATTCACACCAAATTTCATCTAAATCGGTTCAGCAGTTTAAGCGTGAAGGGGTTACAGAGAGACAGAGTTTTCAAAAACTGAAATTACTTTTTTCGTAATTTAATGCTAGGCCTATTTTGCTTCCCATACAAACTTTGAACCCCTTTTTAATCCCTTTAGGGGATGAATTTCAAAAACCGCTGAAATTAGATTTATTATATTTAAATAGAGAGTCTCTCTAAGAAATTTGAAGTCTCTCTTTACAAAAAATTACTTTAAAAAAATTTGCTTCCCATACAAACTCTGAACCCTTTTTAACCCCTTTAGGGGATGAATTTCGAAAAACGCTGAAATTACTTTTTTCTATTATTATGAGAAATTTTTATACCTAGTTTGAAGACTCACTTAAAAAAAAAAATTGCTCCCCATACAATATTTCACCCCTATTTTCAACCCTTTAGGAGACGAAAATTTTGAAAACGCAGATATAACATTCATTGTCTTATTTTAAGGAGTCTTTGTACAAAGTTTCAAGACTATCTTAAAAAAAATATTGCCCCCCATACAAACTTTGCACCCCTGTTTTACCCCCTTAGGGGTGGAATTTCCAAAAATCCCGTCTTATCCCTTGCCTCCGTTATATACTCTAACTATAGTGTAAATTTCAAATTTCTAGGACTGGCAGTTTCGGCGGGGCGGTGATTAGTCAGTCACCCTATCAACTTTATATATATAGATTACCTATTTAATAGGAGCCGTGTACATTGTGGCTCATAATAAATATTTAATTCGCACCCAATTATAGGGAAGAATACTTCTTAATGAGAAAAACATAGTATTGACCCAAAAAACGCTACTCTACATAAAATATGACCTATTTAATAGGAACCGTGTACAATTGTCGTCCATAATAAATATTTGTTATTTTATTGAATACGTCAGGGCTCGTATTTCTGAGAATTTTAACTTTAAGGGGCTCCACGCGCTTTTTGTCGATATTTGATATGATTTGAGTTGATATTCCTCCGTCAAAACTATAGACATATTTATGGCACAAACGGTTATTGGTTCTTCAATCCTTTAATCTACATTTGCAAGAGCCAAATTTTGAAAAAAATAAAAAAAAAAATTATGATTTATTGAAACATGGTCTAAAAAAGGTCTTTTTTCGATATAACTATGCTGTTTCTGCACGTATTTATATGAAAACTACATGTTACTGTTCCTTATTGGCGTCTCTAACAACGCAAGAGAGATTTTTATTTTTAAATCGTTTTCACAAAAGTTACGTCGGACACTAGTTTTTTGGCCTAAAATTGCCAAAGTTTGATGCCATACTTATGTCTCGAAGACAGTGAGTTTTAAAATAAATATGGGATACTATTTCGGTAAAGCTCGTTGTTGTTAATACGATAAGCCATAAAAAATACGAGAAAACGCAGAGTTACAGATCGAAGGTCATTGGGAGCTAGGAGCCCCTAAAGTGTATCCCCTACTTTTTTTTCGGATCTAGGTAATTTTGGGTTTTCTGACTCAGGTTTTCTGACCCAGAAGAACGGCCAATTTTGGATTTGTCAATTATACTTGTTGCATTTTTTTAAACAATAAGGTGTTAAGGACCAGTAGTTTCCAAGTTATGTTTAAATTTTGATTAAACTTACATTTATAACGGGCTTTATTAGGCGACCAGTTTCCTAATATGGTCAAGCATAGGTACACATTTTGAAAAGTTGGGTTACCTAATAACTGAATTTCCTGTAACAGAATCAATCATTTGCAATTTTTGAATTATATTTCTATATTTATCTTACCATAACGAGGCTACGGACGAACTTTACAAGGCTTTGAAATTAAGATGGGGTTAGGTGGGTCCTAAAAACAACAAAGAGGTAAAAATAATATCGACACGAATGAATATAATTAATTATTATGTTTCATAAACAAGCTTTATAGTAATATCGTATAAAAATATAATTCTCTGTAAGTCATTAATAAACGTTACATTTTCAATAAGAAAAATGCCGAACATCCAAGTCCAAACGACATTAATCTCGAATTCCACTAACTTCAAACAGAAGCAGCGATACGGCCAACGGACGAGATGTCAAGAAGGAGAATTTAAACGCTTCTTTCGCCTTAAGAAGTTTCACACAAAGCACCGATATTTTATTACTCATCGATGCAAGTCAATAATTATTCAACTGTTTTAGCTTTATAATTAAAGATTTTGTGTAGATAGTCAAAATAAATTAACGGCTAATTATAATTGTATGAAATTTCACCAGAACTTATTATAATAGAAGTTTATAAAAAAGACGTAACTCGGTGCGGTTGACCGCATGCTTGAGCATGAAAACTATTCTCGAAATAAAAAATAAAAAAGGTTGAGTACATTGCCAAACCCCATGAAATGATTACCTACATTTTATTATATCGACAGAAACGTGCAGTTAAATCTTGTTAGGTTGGATATTATTTTACCATTCCACCAATAAATGTAAATGTACAACACATTTACTCACATCTTGTAAATAAGCATTCTGTCGACATTGGCGCTTTAAATAAAATTCTTGATTAATCGTCACAATTTAAACGTTTCCCGTTTTAATGCAATGATACCAGAATCAGCAAAAACGTGTTTTACAAACTATGTTCATATAAGCACACAGTCACTCGTACCTATTAAATAGTTGCCATATGCACAGGTTACGCAACATACGTCAGCAATATTAAACAGATTAAAAAATGTTTAAAAAATAACACGTCACATTTCATCTCCTAATCTCGCCGGTTTTCGAGAACCAGCAATATTAGTGGCGACACTACTAATATATCTGTTTAGTGGAATCTGTTCGTCGTGTCGACGCGATTAGTGTCTGCCATCGGATTGAGTTCGCAGAACGCTAAATTAGTTTTTATTTAACACGTTTACAAAAATGTTTGACAAAGTTTGAGATTAGAATGGTATTCAGGGGTCGATTTATAAAGTTTTGATGACATTTTGTGATGCTCATGGCACCATTTGC
The DNA here is from genome assembly GCA_951800055.1 of Cenopis cana. NCBI lineage: Eukaryota > Metazoa > Arthropoda > Insecta > Lepidoptera > Tortricidae > Cenopis > Cenopis cana. The sequence goes on from OX637472.1 coordinate 13,936,736, forward strand.
GCAACATGACTGTTATGAAAAAATTGCTATTTGAAATGTATTAAGTAGGTAATATATCAGGTCGTCATAGGCAAAATGAACTACTTATATTATTTCTCTCAAAACGCATACATCTTTTGAATGAACTAAGCTTAAATCAAATCCATGGAATGGACTGTCATTGTTACCGATAATACTAATTTAAGTAGATAAATAAAAGGCACTTTGTCAGGTATGTGGTATGGTGGATACCTACATGTTACACGACACCTAAATAAAGAATGTCGTTCATGGATATGTATAAATTTGTTTACGTCATTAGTGTCCATTAGTCGCATGTCTTAGTTTAGTTATTCACTAATGTATACTCTGGCATTTGATCTGGCATCTGGTATTTCATTTTGGTAGAGCGGATTAACTCAACCTTAAGTATTGTCTCCCAATTGGGCAATAATAATCTGGTTAGTTTCAACGCCACTACAACGCAAGCGTGTCTGTTTGCCGCAAAAAGGAGCCCATTCAATCTGGCTCCTAACTTTCAGAGGTACAACCGTGCATGTTGCCAACGATCTCAAGCTGCTTGGCATGAAGTTATGCTCACACCTTAACTTCGGCACTTCCATTGAGTCCAAAGCCCGAACAGCGGCCAAAAAGCTGAGCATCCTAAATAAGGTCAAGCGATATTTCACGCCTGGACAGCTTCTTACTTTATACAAAACCCAAGTCCGATCCTGCATGGAATATTGTAGTCACCTTTGTGATGGCTCGGCCAAGTACCAACTTGCC